>OX451740.1:415694253-417113282 GCA_948472305.1 Vicia faba | reverse complement strand
TATTATATAATATATATATATATATATATATATATATATATATATATATATATATATATATATATATATATATATATATATATATATATATATATATATATATATATATATATATATATATATATATATATATATATATATATATATATATATTATATATATATATATATATATATATATATATATATAAATATATATATATATATATATATATATATATATATATATATATATATATAATATATATATATATATATATATATATATATATATATATATATATATATATATATATATATATATATATATATATATAATATATATATATATATATATATATATATATATATATATATATATATACTTTTATTTTATCTAATAGATATTTTAGAATAGAAACTTAAAAATACTATACTTTTATTTTTATTATTATTTATACTTAAATAATACTTTTTTTCTAAATACATTTTATTTTTGTATATATATCATTTTATTTAATTGTATATAAATAATATAGTTAAATTATTTATTTTCTTAAAGAAATTAGGGTTTACCCTTAATAAATAATTATAATTCCTTTTTTATTATTCTTTTCTTTTTATATTAAATACTTTTACATACATAAAGATAAATAAAATCTTTTTGCATATTCATATTATTTTGTATATTTATTTAATTTGTTTATTTAAATATTATTCATTTGTTATTTATGCTATTTGATTCAATTTGGATGTAATAGTAAAAATTAGGGTTTTTATTTTCTTGTCAAATAATCCCCATTCAAAAATTGTATCCCCCTCCCCATAATCATTTTGTAATAGCTTAGACTTTTAATTCTCGCACTTTATGCTTTCAATTATGCCATGATTAGAGATTAGGGTTTGTATGCAAAAAATCCAAATCAACAAGTAGCTTGACTAATACAATAACAAAAATGCATGAAAATCAAACACAATGCACACTTACACCCCTAGGGTTACATCCACTTGTTGCCTTAAAAATGGGCCATGTTATGCATGTTGGGTACTTTGGTAAAACAAAAACAAAACAAAAGATCATAGTCCCTCGATGATGCTATCTTGGTTGCCTATAAAAAAATGATCTAGTCCCTCAAAATTTTGCCAAAAAATACTTAACACAATTGCTATCATGGTCTATACGATGACCCGCGCCTGTCCCGTTTAACATCCTAATACAAGGTTGTTTACCAAATGCAATGGTAAAACAACACTGTCAAAAGGGTTAAAAACATATAGGAAAGATCTTTGAGTAAAATAAGATAGATAGCTCTTAGTTACTTGATCAAAGCTTGCAAAAACATCCTTGCTATTTTCAAACACACTTCACAACACAATTTCAAAACATTTCCCAAAACAAACTTTCAAACATTGAAACATCTTTTCAAAAGATAAAAACACCTTTGTATACATTCAAACAAGAATCATTACAAAGGTTGCCATAACGATGCCTCTTTTCAAAACACCTTTCAAAACCACACACACAATGCACCATTTCAAACAATTGAAAAGCAAAAGCAAGTGATCTAAACAAGTAACTAAGAGCCCATGGATAACCATGGATGAAAAGGGTGCTTGCACCTTACCTTTTCATAATCTACTCCCCGAACCCAAGAAAACATCTCAAAGGTCTTTCCTATGCTTTTTGACCTTTCCTTAGGATAAAATAAAAAGTCGGTGGCGACTCTTGCTAAACCGAAACATTTGCGAACACAAACGCAAATACTCAAGTCAGTTCTCCCACCGTATCACAATCGCCATTCACTGATCGTGAACTATCAATGTTCACTGAAGATAGCAAAAAGATAATAAACACTGACATTCACTGCCGATGTCCTACCAACGTTCACTGAAGGTAGAAAGAGAAAATATCTTATCATCACCGTTCACTGATGATGAACTATCAACATTCACTGAAGATAGCAAAAACATAATAAACACCGACGTTCACTGTTGATGTCCTACCAACGTTCACTGAAGGTAGAAATAGAAAATATCATATCATCGCTGTTCACTGACGATGAACTATCAACATTCACTGAAGATAGCAAAAAGATAATAAACACCGACGTTCACTTCCGATATCCTACCAATGTTCACTGAAGGTAGAAAGAGAAAATATTATATCATCTCCGTTCACTGACGATGAACTATCAACGTTCACTGAAGATAGCAAAAATATAATAAACACCAACGTTCACTGCCGATGTCTTACCAACGTTCACTGAAGGTATAAAGAGAAAATATCATATCATCGCCGTTCATTGACAATGAACTATCAACGTTCACTGAAGATAGCAAAAAGATAATAAACACCGACGTTCACTGCCGATGTCCTACCAACGTTCACTGAAGGTAGAAAGAGAAAATAACATATCATCGCCGTTCACTGACGATGAACTATCAACGTTCACTAAATATAGCAAAAATATAATAGACACCTTCGTTCACTACCGATGTCCTACCAACGTTCACTAAAGGTAGAAAGAGGAAATATATCAAGTTTTTCCCAAAATTCTGGTGTTTTGCCTAGAACGGGTCTCAACTTCTTCTTTAACCAAGGGAATCTGCCTGGAAAGGGTCAAACATAAGCTGTCTCAAATAAAGAGACTTGTTACTTGTTGTCATGGAGAATTGCAAAAAGATATGACTTTCTGGGGAAAGAAACATGACTTCCCGTGGAAATGCCACAATATTCCTACTGATGAGATAAAGTCTTCTCGTGCAAAATAAATGCACAAACCAAAACTCGAGGTTTTCAGAAATCCAAAGTAAATAATATTGTCATGCACCCACAGATCCAAATCAGAAATAAAGTGGAGCAAGACAACAAGTGAAGATACATCCTTTGAGAAATAAACTCAAGAGAGAAAACCAAATCCATCTAAGAAAAGAGCGTTGCAGGAAGGTCAGAACACAATGTCAATGAACAATGATTTGTCAATTTTAGCCATGCATGATATATGTATGAATGTCAGAGTGTTATCGTGCATATGCTGGTAAAACAGATACACAAATAGTAGGAACAAACAAATGAAACCGCCTCAGGTACTAACAACGCTTGGTTAAACTTCAACCCGAAAGATCATTCCAAGAAAGGTAAAAGCCAGCTGCGGAAACCAAACCTATTTCCTGCCTTTAACTTTACTAAAGAGAAATATAATTTGGAGATAGACAAATTAAACAGATACCGAGATAGAACATCCTCCTTCCGGCTTCATCAGAGCAACAAGTTTTTCTTCAAAAGTAACACACCTACTGGAGATTGCAAGACCAACTTTAAATAAAGTAGACTGACACCGAAACAAATAGACCTCACTGGGGAATTCAAGCCTACCTCCCTGGAGAAAGATGCGGGTTGACACTTTACATCATGAACACTTATTCCAACAAAAGATGCCCCCCAACACTTGGTGGGTGTAAACCCAAAGGTTGATAATCATTTCAACACTTATCAGAAAAGATACTTCCCTGGTCTAGTTGCCTGGAAAAAAAGATACCAACAATAATGCCAATACTACAGAAAGAGCGACACCTCAACACACCAAGGGAATAAAACGTTTCATCATATGAGGGAAGACTTTGCTGGGGAATCTAGGACAGAGGCTTCTGACCATGCAAACCCAAAATCAAAAGTGAACCAAGACTTGACTAGAGCCAATGGGATCACGAACCCAATACTGCGTCTTACATTGATTGTTATGGTCTTTAACTATCTGAGAAACATATAAAGATCGTGCACATACCAGCAAAATGACCTAAGATAACCTTCAAGAAGGAAGTAAATATTCTCAAAACAACCGGAGTTTGTTCATTCCTGGGATCACAATTTTTTGTTGTCATTGTGTCATCACAAATCTCAAAGTAAATTGAATTGTAAAAATCTCTCCTCTTTTTTTTGAAAAGTCAATTTTGATTTTTAATCTTTTTGCTTTGAAAGTTATTATCAGTAATAAATGGAGTCTTTGCAAGCTAAATAAAATAAGAACATAAAGAATTGGGTAAAAGCTCGAATTTCATTAATAGAATGGTAGTCTGCGAATGGCGAGACTCCATGGATGATTACAAAATTTGGGAAATGGTAATATATAATGGAAAAGATACATTGAGATACAATGACCACTATTCCCCCTATCAACTTTTGAAATTCTGAGCAGCAACTTTTGTTGAAGTATGGTGAGGATCCGAGAAGATTGTTGCCTCAACGATCAAGTCTTGTCTGACGTAGTTACTTGCCAAGAGAATCCCTAACTTTTTCCTAAGCTTCCCTTGCGGGTTTTCAACTTAGCGGGAAATTTATCCTGTTTATGTCTCTAATTTTTGCCTAGACCTCCCTTTCGGGTTTTCGGCCTACCGAGACGCTCCTTTTTGCCTAAGCCGCCCTTTTGGGTTTTCAACTTAGCGAGCTGTTATTTTATTTCTTTAGGTGAAGTATTTCTTGACTGCATCAGCATTCATGGGACGTGGGAACTCCTCGCCATCCATAGTTTCAAGAATTAATGCACCACCAGAGAAGGCTTTCTTGACAACATACGGGCCTTCAAAATTGGGAGTCCAATTTCCCTTAGAATCAATGTTAAAAGACATGATCTTCCTGAGCACGAGGTCGCCTTCTCTGAATTCACGAGGTTTGACCTTTTTATCAAAAGCTTTCTTCATTCTTCTCTGATATAACTGCCCATGACATAAAGCTGTCATTCTCTTTTCCTCAATCAAATTCAATTGGTCAAACCTGTTCTGGATCCATTCAGCCTCTGCCAACTTGGTTTCCATTATTACACGCAACGAAGGAATCTCTACCTCAACAGGGAGTACAACTTCCATTCCATACACCAGGGAGAACGGGGTTGCTCCTGTTGAAGTGCGGACAAATGTTCGATATTAATGCAGAGCAAAAGGGAGAATTTCATACCAATCCTTATAAGTAACAACCATTTTTCTGGATAATTCTCTTGATATTCTTATTAGCAGCTTCAATAGCCCCATTCATCTTTGGCATGTATGGAGATGAATTGTGATGGACAATCTTGAATTCTTCACACAGTTCTTTCATCATCTTGTTGTTCAAATTCGAGCCATTGTCGGTGATGATTCTGCTCGGCACACCATACCGGCATATAAGATTATTTTTGATGAAACACACAACCACTTGTTTGGTAACATTGGCATATGAAGCAGCCTCTACCCATTTGGTGAAGTAGTCAATTGCTACTAAGATAAAACGGTGCCCATTTGAAGCTTTGGGTTCTATCATCCCAATCATGTCAATCCCCCACATAGAGAAAGGCCATGGGGAGGAAATCACATTGAGAAGTGTCGGAGGCACATGGACCTTATCTGCATAAACTTGGCATTTATGACACTTCTTTACAAATTTGTAACAGTCAGATTCCATTGTCAACCAATAAACACCTGTCCTTAGCATCTTTTTAGCCATCGAATATCCATTAGCATGAGTGCCAAATGAACCTTCATGAATCTCATGCATCAACATGTCTGCTTCATGTCTATCCACACATCTAAGCAAGACCATGTCATAATTTCTCTTGTATAACACATTTTCACTGAGGAAGAAACTGCCTGCCAATCTTCTCAGTGTTTTTCTATCTTTCCTCGATGCACCAATCGGGTATTCCTGAGTCTGAAGAAAATGCTTGATATCATAATACCAAGGTTTTTCATCTGCTACCTCCTCTGTCGTAAACACATGAGCGGGCCTATCCAGCCATCGAACTGTAATTCGAGGTCTATCATTCCAAGTATTCACTTGGTACATGGAAGCCAAAGTTTCCAGAGCATCCGCCATTTGATTTTCATCTCTATGGATGTGTTGTACCCCAAAATTTTCCCTCCCATTTACTCAACATTTCCTCAACATTTTCTCATCACAAGACCCTTGGAGCTCAGGATCAAGTTAGGGTTTGCTCTGCTCAAGACTTCTCCTTGCACTGTTGACCCAAATTAGGGTTTGTGTTTGCACAAAGATGTTTTGACCTAAAATGCCTAAGATGACTTTCATGCTTCATATTGGACTCCCAAGTTTATCCATACCAAGTTTCAAGCCTTGATTCCAAGTTTTGCCCAGTCAATTGGACAGTTGACCTAGAAATCAACTGTATTGGGGAAAAAATCAACTGTGGTCAATTGACTGTTAAACCTCATGATTTTTGACCCACATCAACATTATGAACTCATATGAACCATTTGGTCAAGTTTGGATCACAATTCCACAAGAAATTTGATCAGATCATCAAAAGGGCAAAATGGTCATTTTTAGGGTTTTGACTGCACAAAGGCAATTTTTGACTGTTTGACCTAACCAATGGCAAACCAAGCTCATATATGGACTCAAGGACTCAATGGAATTGTCTTGACATGTTCAACAAATTCAAAAGATCCCAAATGCACAAGATTGACAGATGAATTTTCCAGTCAATTGAGCCAAATTTGACTGTATACTGAAAAGTCAAACTTTGACTTTTTGGTCATAATCAAGTGTCAAGTTTCATTTTTCATCAAGACATGTCAAAATATGAAACTTGTTCATCAAGAAATCAAGAATTGCAAATTAGGGTTTGAAATGAAGAATTTTCATAACTTAGAATTTTTCTAAGTTATGAAAATCCCTAATTTTTTCCTAACTTTGTCCCATTTTTGCATCAAGATATATTTGGATTCAAACAAAAGTCAAAACATGAAAGTTATAGTCCATTGCAAAATCTACAACTTTGATTCACAAAGTTTCCTCAAAAGAAGCTTGTAGCTCAAGTTACAATTTTTGGAACAAGGGTGCAAAACATTCTTAACTTGGAAACATTTTGACCTATTTTAGGCAGGATTTTTGCCTAACTGCATGGACATTTTTCACATACTTCCACTTGGAATCTCAATTTTCATTATAAATATGGATTGTAGTACACATTCCAAGCTTTCCAAAATGTCTAAGAACTTCTTAAACACCCTTGTGGTTAGGGAGAATCGAATTTGGCAATATGGGCAAAACTCACTTTGTTCATGAGCCATTTCCATGTTCATAACTTGTGCAATTTTTCAAATCAGCATGAGCAAGCTAGTTACAGGCCTCTAATCCTTTTATTACTCAATAATTAAATGCCAATCCATTGTGCCAAGGCATTATTTTGTGCATTTGGTCATTGTACAAAGATTTAAGCCTTAATTAGAAAAAGCACTTTATGCATTTTTGAAAAGTATGGCTTTATGTCAAATTTGCAATCCAAGTAGTACAATGCAAATCCTTTTGGAACAAGTTCAGGAACATATCACACTGATCAAGAGGGATGGTTGCAGCATGATTAGGGGGCCTGCACAAGTCTAGAAACCAAGTTGATAATTTTTGGCTTAAGTTAGAAGAAACCTTGCATTTTGTAACACAACTCACATTTCTGCCAAGACAAGCCAAAGTAAACTTGTTAAACACATTCCAAATATCAAACCTAAGCTAAGGCATGAGCTAACCACCTTCCAAACCTCATCATTCATCAAAACACCCTCCTACTGCAAAAAACAGAGTCACCTCTGCAGTTGGACTTCCATAACTCAATCCACTCGTGCGCCTTGGCCAAAACCAGTTCATACACACTCCATACCACCTATACAAGATATCCCAAGCATTGGACACGACCTGTAACACCTCTAACCAACTTCACCATTTTCACTTTTTCTGTTTTGCAGGTTGACTCCCATAGCTTGATTCATTTAGTTTCAAGGCAAGCTAAAGGTTGGAGAAGCATCCCTGAACTTCAAGCAAGCAGTACAAGTCCTCACATTGCCTTGAAAGAGCCTCCATTGTCAGACACGATCCAAGCTGAACAGGTAAGTTCATGGACTTCTATCTCTCAATCTAGGAAGAGTTAGCTTTAAGTTTGTGAATGAAAAGTCTCATACTCATGTCCCTGAAGCCACTCATATCCTCACTTTCCATTTATATTGCATATGCTGAGAGAATTTAAGACCTGAACATTGACAAAAACTTAGGTTAAGAATTAGGGATGGAGAAATTCTCTCTCATTTCTGAGATTTAGATCAAGTTCTTGGTATGTATGGAATCGTGGCTTGATGCTTGACATTTTTCATGTTATAAGTTTGTGCTAAAAGTCCAGGAATCAGGATGTTTGAACCAGGTGGGAAAGGCGCGCGTTTTTGACATTTTTGTGTCTGGAGGTTAAAGACAACCTCTATGGGCTGGGCCTGTGATATTTTTCCTTTTTGCACCACATTCTCACACATGCACCCCCTTGGCCCATTGCATTTTATTTTTATTATTTTTGACTTTTGATTTTTGTTTCTGACTTATTTATTTTTGTCAAAGCATAAAAAATATTAAAAATATTTTTCTCACATTTTTTTGCATTTTATTTGATATTTATTTTGTTTCATTTGGTTTGATATGTAAATAAACACATAATATCTTTTATTTAAAAATACAAAAAATAATACAAACACTTTTATTTTCTGATTTTTATTTTATTTTACATTTGAAAACATTTTATAAAAAAATATACTTTTTTTTGTAAATATTAAATATTTTATTTTTTATACATATTTAATATATTTAAATAATATAAATACTTATATATTTATTAATCTATTTAGGTTTAAAATATAAAAATAATACATTTTCATTTTTATTAATATTTAACTTAAAAAAATCACTTTTTGACAATATACTTCCTTTTATTTATTTTTGTACATAATTAATAAATATTGCATATATTATATCATAAATACCTTTTTTTATTTAGCAAATTAGGGTTTTGCCCTAAAAACATAAAAAAATACCAAAAATTATTTCATCTTATTTTTGTTTATTTGACACATAAAAAATACTTTTTACATACATATAAAAATCATTTTTTGCATCTTGCATTTTTATCTCATTTTATTTAATTATTATGCAATTAAATACCTTGTAAAATTTCAATTTGGATGTAATAGTTAGTTTTAATTTCTTGCTAAAATATCCCCATTTGAACATTTGTACCCCCCATCCCATATTTGTGTTGTAATAACTTAGGACCTTTAAATTCCGCACTTTAAAAGCTTTCTAAATATGCCATGATAGAATTAGGGTTTTGTATGCAAATCAAAAACAACAAATAGTTTGACCTAAATTCAAGATAAACAAGCATGAAAATGGACAACACTAATCACACTTGCACCCCTAGGGTACTCCACTTGTTGCCTTAAATAATGGGCCATATTGCATGTTAGGTATCTTTGGCAAAAACAAAACAATTCAAATGATCATAGTCCCTCGATGACGCTTTCAAAAGTTGCCTAAAAAAATGATCAAGTCCCTTAAAGGAAAAACTGCCCAAAGATACTTGGCACCATTGCAATCATGGTCTAAACGATGACCCACGCCCGTCCCATTCACATCCTAACACAAGATTGTCCACCAAATACAATGGTGGAACAAAATTGTTAAAAGGGTTAAAACATAGCAAAGATCTTTGAGAAATTTAGAGTAGACAAACTCTTGGTTACTTTCCAAACTTGCAAAACAAAAACACTTGCCTATTTTTCAAAACCACACTTCACAATACACTTTCAAAACAACTTTCAAAAACATGGAAAACTTTTCAAAAGACATACACCTTTGTATACATCCCAGCATGGATCATTACAAAGGTTGCCACCATATTGGCCTCTTTTCAAAACATTTTCAAAACCCACACACAAAGCACCATTTCAAACAATTGAAAATCAAGGCAAGTTGATCTAAGCAAGTAACTAAGAGCCCATGGATAACCATGGATAGAAAGGGTGCTAATACCTTCCCTTTCTATAATCTACTCCCCGAACCCAAGAAAACATCTCAAAGGTTTTTGCTGTGCTTTTTAACCTTTCCTTAGGATAAAATAAAAAGTTGGTGGCGACTCTTGCTCAACCGAAACATTTGCGAAAACAAACGCAAAACCCCAAGTCAGTTCTCCCACCGTATCACAGGATGTGATGGAATTCAACTTTATTGAAGAAGGGTAATAATCTTATTGCATAGTCTTTGTAAGGGATTAAGCCAGGGTGACGAGTATCCCATTCTCCTTTGATATGATTTATTACCAAAGCTGAATCACCATACACATCCAGAATTTTGATTCTGAGATCAATAGCTTCCTCAAGATCCATGATACAAGCCTCATATTTTGCCATATTATTTGTGAACTCAAATGTTAACCTTGCAGTAAAAGGAATGTGCGATCCATGAGGAGTGACAATCACAACACCAATTCCTTTACCATAAGCATTTACTGCTCCATCAAAAATCATACTGCAACAAGATTCAGGGTCAGGGCCTTCCTCAGGCAATGGTTCATCACAATCTTTCACTTTCAAAAACATCACCTCCTCATCGGGGAATTCATATTCTGCAGACTGATGATCTTCCACCAGTTGATGAGCAAGGTAATATGCCAACACACTACTTTTAATAGCCTTTTGAGTGCGGTACTCGATATCATATTCAGATAACAACATCTGCCATCGGAAAATTCTCCCAGTAAGAGCAGGCTTTTCAAAAATATACTTGATTGGATCTATTTTAGAGATCAACCAAGTGGTATGATTCAACATATATTGTCGCAAATGCTTTGCCTCCCAGGCCAAAGCACAACATGTCTTTTCTAGCATGGAATACCGCGACTCACAATCAGTGAACTTTTTGCTGAGATAATAAATGGCGAACTCCTTTTTCCCTGTTTCATCCTGTTGTCCCAGAATACAACCCATGGATTCATCTAACACTGTTAGATACATAATCAATGGTCTTCCTTCTACGGGAGGGAGCAAGATAGGAGGTTCAAGTAGATATTCTTTAATGCTCTCAAATGCCTTTTGATAGTCATCCGTCCACACACAACCTTGATCTTTCTTTAACAACTTAAAGATCGGTTCACATGTTGCAGTCATGTGGGAAATAAATCTGGAAATATAATTCAAATGCCCGAGGAAACCCCTGACTTGCTTTTCAGTTTTTGGTGTTGGCATTTCTTGAATTGCTTTGACTTTATCAGGGTCAACTTCAATTTCTTTCTGGCTAACAATGAAACCCAACAATCTCCCCGATCTAACATCGAAGGTGCATTTATTTGGATTTAAGCGGATACGATACTTCCTCAAACGCTGAAACAACTTCAACAAATCTTCTATATGCCCTTCTTCAGTCTGGGATTTGGCAATCATATCATCAACATATACTTCGATTTCCTTGTGCATCAGATCATGGAATAGGGTTGTCATAGCCCTCTGGTACGTTGCACCAGCGTTCTTCAACCCGAAGGGCATCACATTTGGGCTCACATCTTTGAAAGATAGAATTCCAGACTTCACCAACCTTTGCACTTCAGTCCTCAAAGGATAACAATTATCAAAACTATGCCCTGGTTCTCCCTGATGAAAAGCACACGTTTGGTCTGCCTTGTAATACCAAGGCAATGGTGATGGTACGACGGGAGGTGGTTGTGTCTGGACCAACTTCTTCTGAATCAATGCTGGTAGTAGCTCTGCATAGCTCATGGGAATAGGGTCATAGTTCTCCCTTCTCTGATTATTCCCTTGGTTCCCCTGCTGGGACGGTCTTTGATAAGCAACGGTAGTCAGAGCGGCATTTATAACAGGAGTAACCGAGGCGACTTGCTGGTGACGCTGATAATTCCTTCTAGGAGCATTTACCCTCCTCTCTTGTATAACAACATTTGTATCCCCTTCTTTCTTCTTGATAAACCCATAAGATGGCTTCTTCACACCTCTGAATCCTTCACTCTTCGTCAAACGACCTTCTCTTACAGCCTCTTCTAGGCGGACACCCATTCCTACCATCTCCGTAAAATCACATGGTGCGCTTGCTACCATCCTTTCGTAGTAGAAAGCACCCAGCGTCTTCAGAAATATCTTAGTCATTTATTTCTCTTCCATGGGAGAAATCACTTGGGCAGCTACCTCGCGCCATCTCTGCGCATACTCTTTGAACGATTCCATGTCTTTCTGAACCATGGCCCTAAGTTGGTCACGGTCGGGAGCCATGTCCACATTGTACTTGTATTTTTTGATGAATGCTTCTCCCAAATCATTAAAAGTATGGATGTTGGCGCTGTCCAAGCTCTTATACCATTTCAATGCTGCGCCGGTCAAACTATCCTGAAAAAAGTGAATCAGCAGACACTGATCATCAGTGTGGGTAGACATTCTTCTTACGTACATCACCAAGTGAGCACGAGGGAAAGTGGTGCCCTTGAACTTCTAAAATTCTGGGACCTTGAACTTAGCATGTATCTTTACATTCGGGACCAAACACAACTCATTCACATTCTGCCCAAATATCTCTTTTCCCCTAAGAGCTTTCACCTCCCTTTGTATTCTATCAAACTGCTCTTGAAAATAATCCATTCTGTCATAAAGACCCAAGTCTTTACTCGGTGGAGGGAAAGGACGACACACATCTTCATTAACAAACGAAACCAAGTTCACTGAAGAAGGTGCAGCAGGAACAGTATACACTGCAAGAGGTGCAAGAGTAACAATAGTCTGAACCACTGGAGCATCTTGAGGGCCAAGATTGAAACTTTCAGGTGCAAAATTCTCTGGCATTCCCCATGGATAACCTCGAGGCATACGGTTTTGAACAACAGCCGGAGTAGCGGATACAGGAACAGTCGGAACTTTAGTACTCACCCTTGTTGGTTAAGGTTGAACACTCGGTGGCTGATTCTGCGCAGACACCAGAGCTTCCATCAGAGTAGTCAGATTGGCCATGCCGTCCTTCAAAGCAAAAACTTCTTCGCGCAGCTCGCGATTCTCTTGTTCTAAGTTGTCCATCTTGTTTTTGAAATTAGCCCGAGTGTTGTAGTGATGAGTCAGCTTGCTGAATGAAGTAAAGAAGATGGGCAAGACACCTGGGTATGCATAACAAATGCAAGAAATATGTGCAATATGATGCATGATATGCAACGCACATGATTATTTTTACTTCATTATTTAATATTTCAAGGGATTTAAGATTTATAGACATATTGCGAACATCAAAGTAATAAAGCTTTTGAAATACTGAAATTTTTTATTATAATAAATTCAAAATGGATTACAAGTTTCGATTATCCCGAGTACAAGATGAACATACAATCTAAAATCTTGAGAAAAGTAACTGATAGAGATCAATATGTACGCTGGCGCTTCCCTGTGAGCCTGGCAATCTGAGCCCTCAGCCTCTGGTTTTCTTCCACATGTCTGATGGCAACCTCCCTCCAATCATCTGGATCAGAAAGTAAGTAATCAGCACCTGGTTGAGGCTTAGGGGAAAATAAATTGCCTTGCCTCTCCATAGACTCCACTGCTCGACTCTCAAGGATCTCGATCAAATCGTCTTTCTCCTTCAGGTCTTCTCTGTATGAACTCTCTAAATTCTGGAACTTGTTCTTCCAAGCATCCCTTTCTTTTTGCATCCTAACCAAAGCGAGTTGCAGCTCTTCTAGATCATCTAATAAGGGAGGGGTGGTCTTCACAAATAGGTCAGGAATGGGTGTCTCCCGAGTATACGGCATCTTCAACTGAATGGCTCTCGATCGGACCCACTGAAGATATGGCTCCAAAGAAACAACACTCCTAGGTCCTAAATCCTTCCTACTCTTCTTATGAATGTGACGCCAGGCCTTCGCAATCTGCTCCCTAGCTTCCCTGTGGTCTTCTCCTTCCTTTAGAAAGAAACTACTCAAATGAATATTGTTTGGTTTATCCCTCATCAGATAACCAAGCTGTCGTCATGCAAGAACAGGGTTATAGTTAATTCCTCCCTTTGTACCAAGAAGAGGCACATTGGGGAAACTACCACAACTGTAAATAATCTCCATATCCTGATAAGCTCGATGGTACCAATCAATATACGAGTGAGTAAGTCCCATGATCTTAGGATCCCAACGGGGTTCCTTCTTGACATCCCAAAAAGCATCAGACTGAGGCATATGAGAGATGAACCACCAGTACAACAAAGGCATGCAACAGATAATCATTCCCCCATGATAAGAACTCTGAAGATGAACAGAGTAATAAGCATTACCCAACAGTGTAGGAACCGGGTTTCCAATCATGAAAATCCTGATAGCGTTAATGTCGATAAACTTGTCCACATTAGGAAATAAGAACAATCTGTAAGCAAGTAGAGCAAAGATGACCTCAAAAGCAATTGTACTCTTCATTCTGGCAAAGTAACGAGCTTTCTCCAATAAGAACTGAGCTGGTAATCCTCTAATCCCTCCTTTAGTAGTCATATGGGCTTCCACCTCAGACTTCCCCAGATGAATCAAAGCAGCAATCTCATGTGGTTTTGGCTCACCCTTCAAACTAGTAAGAGGAACACGATCGGTAACAGGTAAATCCAATAGATAAGAATACTCCTCCAGTGTAGGCATTAACTGATAATCGGGAAAAGTAAAGCAGTTATACACTGGATCATAGAACTGGACCAAGGTCGAGAGAATACCCTCCTTCATCTTCAGCTTCATGAGAGGAATAATGGATCCATACTTCTTCCGAAAGTCTGCAGAATATTCGATCTCTGGAATTAGACTGACCAACTCATTTATCTTGGGATCCTTGAAACTGTATTTCCCGATCTTTCTCTTTCCAGAATTCATGGTTAAAAGTACCTGAGATATTCACAAATAACCAATCTTTAAATCCCTTGAAATATTGTTTTCTTCAAAAGATGCTTATGAGTGCATGGATGCATGATGCAACAATCATACACAAGATCACACATATAGGGTTCATGGGTTCAACGTCACGAGCATGAATTCGAAGGTACTACCCATAAGGTGTTGGTCTAAAAAGTTATCACCTGCCAAACAAGGTTCTAGAGGTTCCCAGAGTCTACATCCTTCCTTCGGATATTACCAACTTCCTGATTAACTCAGTAATTAGTAATATTCTCAAGAAAGACTCGTCTGAGCGTAGTATCGCATGACAACTGTTTCCGGATTACTCCGTCATAGCTTCTGCACTACACATATAAGGCTAAGATGGGTTTGGTATTCTACGGTCCTCAGTTTCATCAGGCTCCCAGGTCGAAAGCAGTACGTCGTCCCGATTACTCGGTAAACGACACTACAGTCAAAGGGGCCTCCACTGAGTGGGGGATCTCATGCCTCCTTTTTTGGGATTACTCCCTCAAAGTTAACATGACTATACCGCCCGCCCTATCTTAAAGTTTTCCCAAGTCCGGGTATAAGACTTATGAGTAATCACCAAGAACCCTGAAAACCAGGAAAATCCAAACAAACATATATACAAAATATAACACATAAACAACAATAACACATATACAGATATAAACAAATATAGGCTAAACCCACTTAGGGATGGACCAGTAAGAGGTCAATCTTTCCCCAGTGAAGTCGCCATTTAGTGGGTAAGAACTCTTGAATGCTTGCTCACAACCTTTTTCCTAGACAAATACATTTTCCACACTACAAACAAGATATTTTCAAAAAAAACACTTTGTGTACATTCTTGAGGACCGACACAAGGATTATTAAGAAGTTAGCCTTACATTGGAATTTCAAAGTATTTTCAAACAAATCACACATACACAATGAAATTTTTTAAAAGTGAGCTAAGAAATTAAGATCCTGTAGATAACTACAGATGAAAAGGGTGCTAACACCTTCCCTTTTCATAATTTACCCCCGAACTCAAAATCTATCAAAGGTCTTTCATGTTCTTTTCACCTTTCTTAAATATTGGATAAAAGAAAATTCGGTGGCGACTCTTTCTAACAACAACAATTGTGATAAAACCAAAAATTCATTTCTCCCACCGTATTATAGAACTGGCAACTCTGTTGGGGATAAATTTAAAAGAGGGGTTACCTTAAGAGTTAGATCACTTTACTTGCTTTTATTTTATGCTTTGTCTTATTTACTTTAAGGGTTCATGATTGGGTATTATTGCTTGTGTGAAAGATCCTACTCCCGGATCTAGTGATTCCTTAGGTAAGTAGAAATAGATCATAAAGATTGTACGACATATACCAATATGGTTAACATGATAGCTACAGTTAGTATGACACTTTGGTTTGTACTAATATTCCTTGAGTCAGTCGAGGATAACATTACACTTCCGCGTGGTGTCGTTAACACTAACTTGCTTTTAGAACCTTAATTGACCCATCTTGGCCATTAGAAAGTAGTGAGATATCCTACTTTGGTGGAGTCCGAAGTTGGTTGATACTCGAGGCTACGCTCATTGAGTTTCGACTTTCAGGATGTTTTGGTGGCAAGTCAGTTGTTGTGCTAAAATAAATCCTTCGTGAGAGATCTCTGATATGAGATTCTTAGAACCCGGTTACTATTTTAGGACAGGTTGATCCAACTTAACTTCAGCTGGGAAGCGTATTTACCTATGGACTTCATGCAAGCCTTTAAACTTAAGGCTCTTGTATGACTTGTTTGTGTTTGCTACTTATTTAACATGAACATAACACCATAACATCATATCATCATGACATAACATTTTCACTAACCATTTCAAGGACCTAGGGATTTATCTTTGTTCCTTGTTGCAGGTTATGGCCTCCGCTTGCAGAAATACTATCCGAATCAACTTTGTAAGGGTATCTTCCAAGCTTAAGGAGTTAGTCTCAAAGGTTCCCAAAAACTCTTAATTCACCAATAGGCATGGTTATCTACTCAGTTTGGTTACCTCAGGTTTTGAAGAAGATATGATGAGTGTTATGTTACAGCTCTTTGATCCTAAGCATCAATATTTTACCTTCCTAGATTATCAGTTGGTACCCACAATGGAAGAGTTTTCTAAGCTACTTGGAGTACCTATTTTTGATCAGACACCCTTCACCAGTTTAGAGAAAGTTCCAAAACCTGAAGTTATTGCAGCAGCCTTACATCTCAAATGGCCAGACATTGTGTCTAATTGGGAAACAAGAAGTGGAAATAAAGGTCTTCTTGCTAAATTTCTGATAGAGAAGGCTCAATTGTTTCTAGATGCTATGAGTTTTCATGCTTTTGAGGAAATCTTGGTTCTGTTGATCTATGATTTAGTACTATTCCCTAATCCAGACCAACTCATAGATGTCAACACCATTAAAATATTTCTTACTCATAATCTTGTGCCTACTTTGCTTATAGATATTTTTCACTCTCTTCACACTCGTACTATGAGAGAGCGGGGGACTCTCATATGTTACATACCTTTACTATCCAGGTGGTTTATTTCGCACCTTCCCCGATCAGTGATGAAGAATGAACAACGTTTAAAGTGGTCTCGAAGGATGATGTCACTCACTCATTCAAACATCTATTGGTGTTCCCGATCTCAGGAGGACATCACTATTATTGACCGCTGTGGGAAATTCCCTAATGTGCCACGCCTTGGCATAAGGAGAGGTATTACTTACAACCCTTCTCTAGATCTACATCAATTTTGTTATGCTCGAAGAAACGGTCCTCATGATATGCTTATCCAGGGTATTGTATTCGATTACGAGAATGATCTTCAAGGTTACTGTCAAAAGTTTATACATGCTTGAGGCATGGTGAATAAGATTGATAGCAAGACTTTGGGACAAAAAAACTCCATCCCTTTGGAGCCCTACCTCAGATAGGTGGGATCTCGTGCTCAAATATTATAATGCCATATCCTGTTGTCTTACCAGTAATTGTGGAGCCTATTATTAAAGGAGATATTCCTCATACCATTTTTCATTCAGATATGCCTACTGACCTTGAAGAGCTACAAAAGTCATGGACTCAATTGAAAGAAGAAAGGGACACCTTTGAGACTCAATTCTATACTAGTGAGAAGAAAGTGTTGGAGCTTACAAAACGACTTAACAAAGAGTAGAGCCTTAATGCATATGTCAACACAAAGAGATAACGTCCATGGGAGACTTGAGTCTTAGGTCTTAGGAGTTCATAATTTGTTTCCTTGTAATCCTTTTTGTTTTCATTGTAAGCCTAAGAGGCAATTATAATTTGAACTTACTAATACGAGTCATTGTTTTTGTTCCTTCTTTATTAACTAATTTAAATCCCACGAGGTCCTTGATAACATTGCATATGCATCTACATGCCATACATATCATTTCATAATAGGTTTCCAAGACAAGTTTCTCATCTTCTTGTTGTTTATTTCAACAAAAATGGCTCTTGAACGGATACTCAAAGATCTCTAGGCCTAGAATGCTCATTTCCAAGAGATGTTCCTAAGCTTAACCAAGGGGAAAGAAGAACTGAAGGCGCTCATCGCCAACAAGAATAAGAAGACAAAGAAACCAACCTGCACCCTTAACATGGGTAGAAATTTTAGAGGTCCAGTCAAGCGAGCTCAAGATCTTGATATCCCATTGGACGAAGATAACGAACGGGATGAAGATGGTAAGAATGTTAAAACGGAAAAAAAGAAATCATGGTTATGACAAATGTTCTGATGAAGAGAAAGAGGATTATTTGGATGAACAATATCCCCCTGCTGGCGAGAAGTATAAGCTGGTAGAAGAGAGTCTGAAAGCTATGGAGATCCATAAGGTGCCTGGCTTAAACTTTGAATAATTTGGTTTAGTCTCAGGAGTCGTCATTCCTCCTAAGTTCAAAACTCTTACCTTTGCTAAGTATGATGGTGTTTCTTGCTCGAATCTGCATTTGAAATCATATGTTCGGAAATTCAACCACACACTACTGACAAGAAATTGTGGTTGCATTTATTTCAAGAAAGTATGTTTGGAACACAATTGAAATGGTATTATCAACTCGAAGGTACCAATATCCATACCTGGGAAGATTTGGTTGCAGACTTCTATAGACACTATCAGTATAATTCTGATTTGGCACCAACCCGCATGCAACTACAGAGTATGTCCATGGGTTCTGAGGAAGGCTTTAAAGAGAACACACAAAAATGGAGAGATCTTGCAGGCAGAGTTCAACCTCCTTTGGCTAATAGGGAATTGGTTGACATTTTCATGAGTATGCTAACAAGTCCTTTCTATAATCACCTACTTGGAAGTTCTTTAGTCGGTTTCACCGAATTGATATTTACATGGGAACATGTTGAGAACGGAATTAGAAGGCATGGTCGACTACTTAGTTTGGTTAACTCGAGTTTTGAAGAAGACATGATGAGTGTTTTATTATAGTTCTTTGATCCTGCACATCACTGTTTCACCTTTCCCAATTATTAGTTGGTACCCACAATGGAGGAGTTTTCTCAATTACTGGGAGTGCATGTTCTCAATCAAATACCTTTCACTGGTTTAGAGAAAGAGCCACAACCTGAAGAAACTACAACAGCCTTACATTTGAAGCGGTACGACATTGTATAAAATTGGGAAACAAGGAGTTGGGTCAAGGGTTTTCTAGCTAAATTTATGCTAGAGAAGGCTCGACTGTTTTTGGATGCTATGAGTTTTCAAGCTTTCGAAGAAATCTTGGTGTATCGGTAGAAATGTTCAAGACTAAGCCATTGGATTGACTAGACTTTATACAAATCAAAATAAAAATCGCCACCGCGCTTTATTGTTTCCAAAGGAATGGGAAAAGAGCGAATAACCAAAAAAGAGGGGGAAAGATTCAAGGTAAGGGGGTTGGTTATGCAAAGGGAAGGTATTAGCACCCTAAACATCTACGGTACTCCACAGGAACCTCTTTGAAAAAATCTGTATATTTTGGCTATAAAAATATGTTGTATATAAAATGGATGGTAGAGGTGAGAGGAGAAATATATTTTTTATGATTTTTGCACCCGCCGCGTTTGCGAACCTTTAGTGCCTACGTACCACCTTTCGTGCAATAGGGGATCAGGGTACACGTAGTTCCTCTTTTAAAAATTTTAAACACAAGTGTGTTAATTAAATGTAAGAGATAAGACATCATCGTCATTGTCCGTGTGGAAAACATACTTACTACCCACAATCATGAGAAAGGAGATTTTGCATCATCTCAAAGTGGAGGATATGGCTTGGATATTAAAATCAATAATGCCTCACTCAACACCCAAGTGGAAAATATCTCACCTCACTACATATTGTAGAAGTATAGTTGTTTGCAACACTACAAGGATTGACAAGAGTCTAATCTTTTGAGAAAAGTTTAAAGATAAAAGCCAAAGTGGCAAAATGGTTTGAAATGAGATTGATTGAATTTTAGTCTTCTCACAAAAAATGTCAAGGTATTATTAAGTTGATTGAAGTTTAATGATGAAAATGTTTTGGAAATGCATGGACTTAAGTCCAAGTTTATTATGAAAGTGTTTCAAGTTTCAAAACAAGAAGGGTTTTCAAAAGGAAGGAGAAGATTTTTGAAATTAAAGAAAATGGGAGGAGAAGAAGGGGCTATCCTAAAGCATAAGGTAAAAGCTAAGGATAAGGACCATCTAACCAACAAGAAGCCAAAGCTTGACATTATGATCCAAGATAGAATTCCCATTCTTTGGATTGAAACCAAGCAAGAAAAGATACTAGACCTCTTCAAGTTTATTAAGTCTTCACAAAAATTGGGCAGAGTAACGGATGTATACGGGTGAATTCCAGATTACAAACAGAGAATGTAATCACGAAAACCTGCACACAAAAACAAACAAGCAACCCAATTTCTTGAGGTAAACCTCAAGAACTCCAGACAAAATAATCAGATAAGAGCACAAGGTCTTCAAGATAGGCCAAGGTTTCTAATCCTAAGTCCAAGAAAAAGTCCCATACTCCATCATGCCAAGGATAGTAACCAAATAGTCCAAGTACCATTAAGAGTTTTTTAGGGTTTATGTTGATTATTAAGTATCTTAAGAAAGGAAGAGAAAAACTCAAGTGAGCAAAGTAAAAATGACAAGAAAATAAATGCTCAAATGAGCAAAGATGAAAATGGCATGAAATGTAAATGCTAAAAGAAATAAATATTACATAAAGCATAAAAAGAATAAAAGCATAAGATAAAACAAGTCAATAATTAGTGGTTAGTTGGATGACCATCTTGAAACTTGCATTTGGAACTCATTAGAGGATTGGTAGAAGCAAAGCCTCCACACAACAAGTTGCATTTTATTTTTTTCAAGTATATCATCCATTTGGATTTCTCACAAGTACCATTTAATGATCAACGATGTTTAAGTGATCCGCGTTGACCAAAGGTGTTGTAGATCCATTAGAGGATTGGTAGAACCAAAGCATCCACACAATGAATCTCAAGGTTATTGGATCAAAGAGATCAAATTAACATACTTGGGCTTGCAATCATAAGTTTGGGCCACGAATGATCATTTATTCGAATCGGGACAAAATTTAGCGCTATGTTAAGCAATTGTAAGTGGATTTATATAGAAGTCGCACATATTTTGAGGTCGGTCAATAGAAATCTATGTACCATTTGTTTTGAGACATGATATAGAGATCATGCTCCAACAACACTTAGTGCAATAAGAAGGGGATGAGATGAAGAGGATTAGGGCAAAAAGAGGAATAAACCACTTTTGAATTAAAAATTTAATCAAACTATTATTAAAATCATTCATTTTAGTGGAGTTGAACTCAACACCCAAGATCTAATGATGTTAATAAAGTCATGATCAAAAAAATCAACTCAAGACAGCCAGAAAATAATCACAAAATAATAATATATTTAATATATACAATAAAAGGGTTAAGAAAATGTTTTAAAATAGAAAATAATGAGGAAAAATATCAATTATGTTCAAATTAATCAAGAAATGAAAAATAAGGCCATAGAAAAATCAGAGATGGATCCAAATATTTTTATAAAATTTTTGGTAATTTTTAAAAGTCAGAAACTATTTTTAAACTATTTAAAATTGCTAAAACATACATAAAATAGATCAAAAATAGTGAACCTCAACATAAAATTCCATAAAATTTTCAGAAAGTCAAAGATATGCAAAATAATATTTATGAATTTTTTCAGAATTAAAAAATGTCAAAGTATTTTTTAAAGTAATTAAAAGAAAGCAAATAATACAAAAAATATAAAAAATATCAAATGTTAAAATAAAAATGTGAACAAATATTCATGAGATCAGAAATAATTCAAAGTATTTTTGTAAATTTTTTCATAATTTTTGGATAAAAAATAAAAGAGTTATGAATTTTTGAAAATTTAATCAAATAAAATATAAAATCAGAAAATAAAATAAAACCAAAAAGATGTGCACCATTAGATCATAGTCAAAATGTGTTAGTAAGCTAATCCAATGGATCAGACGCGTTGTGCTTGATATGGACCTTAGTGAAATACACATGGGATCAGAAAAAGGGCAACCAATGAAATTAAAACGCTTGGCACGCTATCATTGGCTGACACGGGACATGTCATCGTCTTCAACCTCTAGACACCCTGTAATGGGGATTTTGTGAGATCCTTCAAATGGAAAAATTAGGATCCCTGGCTAGCATCATTGAACTCGTCTCTTCAAGATGATTCTAACACAACCATCGCGCCAAATTTATATAAGATATGGAGAGAGCTATGAATCAGAAACTCAAAAAAGAGTGAGCACCTTCAATTTGGGATTTCTCTCTCAATTCTCAATGGATTTAAAAATTGTAAGCAACATTAGAATCAAACAAAGGAGTAGAACAAATTAGTGTTTGATTTGGATCTAAATAGTGGAGAATTCTACCCTTTATAAGTTAAAGTAAGAAGCTCTGAAACTGGACTTCTGTAGCTTGAATTATGGGTCATTTTGATTGGTTTAAGTGCTGGAGAGTTTGTATGATGCTCAAGGATGATGAATGCACCAAAATTTTTGGAAAAGGAAGCTTAAATTTCAAAAACTAAATTCAACAAAAGTGGGTTTGTGTGATGTTTTGGCAGGGTGTTCTTGGCTCTCTAAGCTTGGGAAAATGGATGGGGGATGACCCTCTATTTATAGGGAAGCAAATGGGATCAAAAGGAAGAGTGAATGATGCGTTTTGGAGGGAATTCGTGTGGTTCTGCATCATGAAGAAAGTGTGACTCAATTTTGATCAAAACTCAACTAAATCGTGCGTTTCATGATGCTAATCACTTCTGGCAAGTTGCTAATCATTTTTAGAGAAACAAACACGTGGAGAACTTGTGATTAGAAGCCAAAACAAAGATTTCAAAATCCTGACTTTGTGAAAAATTCAGTTTCAAGTTACCAAATTCAAATCCATGGCATTTCCAACTCAAGGGATCTTAGGGAATAATTCTTGATGCTTTGGAAAGATGAGGTTACAAGATTTGCAATGGAAAAAGAATGGAATCAAATGGATGCTTGAGCTGAAAGTTACATGGAGTCAAAGTTGAAGAAAAAGAGTTGACTTTCCATACTTAGAAATATTTCACATTCTTCTTCAAAAATTACCTATAATCTTTTGTATCCAAACATGGCCTTCCACTGAGAATTTGCTCTTGACCAAAAAATATGGAATAAAGTAGATCTCTTGAATGACATTTTGAAATTTGAACCACTCAAAATCTCCAAAAAATGAGCAAGTTATGACTTGTTGAAGTTGGCAAAAAATTATGAAATGACCTATAATCTTTTGCATTCTTAAGGCAACTTCCATCCATTTTCTCACTTTGCACATAAAAGAAGGCAAAAAGTAAACATCTTCAAGATCATCATGGAAAAAGAATGAACTCAAGGTGATAAAAATTTACCAAGTTATGACCATTTGAAGTCACATATGGAAAATTGGAGATTTATCTGGATGACTTGTAATCTTTCTTCTTCACCAAGTTCTTTCCACATGAAAAATCCTTGGAACTTTTGAAGTGATTTGTTGGTAACTCTTTGAAGAGAAAGATGTCTTTGGAATCACTCAAAAATACCAAAAGGTGAGCAAGATATGCTCCTTTGAAGTTCAAAACCCTAGCCTCTAGATCAAGAGAATGCTTTGAGGAACTTTGACAAGTTTGAACAAACTTCTTGTGCCAACATTCTTTCTTTGTGAATAGAAGTTGTTGAGGATGATGATGAGGACTCATAGCCACTAAAACCACTTCCATATCTTGAAATTTGAGAGAAATGTGCTCTTGTGACTAATAGGAACAAGACCTTGTCCAATCATGACAACTTCTTCCCTCAACCCCTTGTACTTTTGAATCAATTTTGATAACTTTGAAATATGTTGAACCAAAATAAGCCTTGTCATGCCATTTCTTACAAAAACAACTTCAATGGTGTGGTTTGAACTCCTCAAGCTATGTTGACTAGGGCATGGAAATAAACTCATGAACCCATGGAACAACTTGCTAAACCTCATACCCTTTACCTACATTATTAACAAGTAAGGCAAACCCACATTGAATTTTATTAATAAAAGAAAAATCTAAGCAAAATATTCATGATCACAAAATAAAACAAGTCAAGGTTCTTGGTAATTCCTCAAAAAGAGAAAAGCTAAATGATAGGGAGAAGAACCAAAAGTCCTAATGTGATCTTGTTGTGATTGAATCAACATGGTATGATGAAGGGATCTTAGGGGAAAAAATTGGGGTACAACACTTGGATTTGCTAATTTATGGTTTGGTGATATTCCCTAATCCAGACCAACTCATAGATGTGAACGCCATCAAAATATTTCTTTCTCGTAACCCAGTTCCTACTTTGCTCTGAGACATTTTGCATTCTCTTCAGACTCGTGCTTTGAGGAAGCGAGAGACTCTTATGTGTTGTATACCTCTGCTATCAAGGTGGTTTATTTCACACCTTCCTCGATCATTATTGAAGAATGAACAAGGTTGGATGTGGTCACAAAGAATGATGTCACTCTCTTATTAATCTATTTATTGGTGTTCTCGATCTCTGGAAGATGTTATTATCATTGATCATTGCGAGGAATTCTCTAATGTTCCACTCCTTGGCATTAGGGGAGGTATTACTTACAACCCTTCTCTAGATTTACGCCAGTTTGGTTATGCTCGAAGAGATGGTGCTCATGACATGCTTATCCAGGGTATTATGTTCAAATACAAAAATGATCCTCCAGGTTATCGTCAAAGGTTTATACTCGCTTAGGGAATGGTAAACAAGGTTGATAGAAAGACTTCAGGACGAAAGAATTCCATCCCTTTGGAGGCCTATCTCCAATGGGTACGATCTCGTGCTCAAAACCTTATGACACCATATCCCACAGTCTTACCAGTAATTGTGGAGCCTGTTGCTGAGGGAGATATTCCTTATACCATTCTTCATCCATACATGCCCACTGACCTTGAATAATTGCAGAAGTCCTGGATTCAACTCAAGGAAGAACAAGACACCTTCGAGACTCAATTCTATGAAATTGAGAAGAAAGTGTTGGAGCTCACAAAGCAACATCACAAGGAGGAAAGCCTTAATGCATACATCAACATGAAGAGGAAGCATCCATGGAGACTTGAGTCTTAGGTTTTAGAATTTCATATTGTTGTCTCTTTGAGACCCTTTTACTTTTCATTGTAAGCCCAAGAGGCAATTGTAATTTTGAACTTATTGGTGCAATCTTTGTTTCTGTTTCCTTTTGGCTAGAAAATTTAAATCTCTTAAGGTCCTTGGAAACATTGCATCCACATATCATGCATCATTTCATAAGCAGGTTTTCCAATACAGGTTTCCTCATCTATATAATATTTATTTCAGTATAAGATGGCTCTCGAACAAAATGTCAAGGATCTCCAAACTCAGCATGCACAATTTCAAGAGACTCTTCTGAGTCTGGCCAAATGGAAACAAGAGATGATGGCGCTCCTCACCCATTAAAGAAGACTAAGAAGTGGGTTGTTATCCTCAACATGGGAAGAAGATTCAATGGTCCTGCTCAACCAGTTCAAGATGTTTCCTATGAGGAAGACGACAACCAAGAGGAGGATGGAAGAAGTGTCAAGGGTGAATATAGAAACAACCAGGGTTCCGAAGATGAAGACTACTCCGACGAATAGTATCCTCCCGCAGATGACAAATACAGAGAGAATTTTAAAAGCCCTAAATTTAAACCTAAATTTTTCAGAAACTTCAAGTTCTAAATTCTCTCAACTCAGGCCAAATAAATGTAAGATAAAGATATGTACAACTTCGTTGCAATGAGGACTACATTATTTATTCACAAATCGTGGATAATGGTTGCCTGTACAAGGAGATAGAAGTTGAGTTTTTACCTCCTTCAGTTGAAATCATGGATGGAACTGGAGTGAGTTTGATGGAGGCCTGATGCTTGCTTGAGCTTCCTTGAACCTCCCTGAAGGTGTTCCAACCCTTGCCTTGCTTTGAAAGTGTCTGAAACTCCTTGGCCAAGTCAACCTGCAAGCTTTGAAAACAAAAGTTGAAATTCTGGCTGCAGATACTCAATGTCACGTTCAATGTTATGACACCGTATCTGACTTTCTATAAGACAGTAAATACAAAAATAGTAAAGAACACAGTCAATTGTTTACCCAGTTCAGTGTGCAACAACACCTACTCTGGGGGCTACCAAGCAAGGGAGGAAATCCACTATAAGAGATATTAATTCAGGAATAAACCAACCAGTTTATCTCCTTCACTTAAGACCTACCCAATGCAACTTCAATCTAAGTACAACTTAAACCTGAGTTCCTACTCACTCCCCCTCAATCACAGCAGTGATACATAAAACAATTTGACTAATGAATTGTTGAAGACACTCTTCAAAACATACACTTGATTATGCTTCACAGCTTTTTAATCAAGCAACACAAACACTCTTGCTTCACAGCTTTGAGTGATACACAAACCTAACTTGACTTTGCTTCACAGCTTTAGTCAAGAGACATACAAACACTCTTCCTTCAAAGCTTTGAGTGTTACACAACCCTTACAATTAAAACCTATTCCAAGTCACTTATCACAATGATAATTGCTTGGATTACAATAGTTAAAACTATACAGCTTCTAAATGATCTTCTGTCAACAAGGGATTACATTCAAAACAGCAGCCCTGTTGAATATATAGCAGCTGCAACTTCAGTTAGGGTTTCCACAAAGAGCTAGGGTTAATTCCGTTTGACCTTAAGACTAGGTCACAGGACTTTATCAACCAGGTTGGAGCTAGGTTAACCCAAAGAAAACGCAGGATTCTGTTCTGGAAAGACTGAGTCATTTTCCTGAAAAAACTCAGAATTAACCAAACTGCATACCTGTTAGTTCAGAACAGGATGTCTTAACATCTGTTATGACATCTGAAAACCTGTCTACTGATTTAGGAAAATGTGATCATTTTGCAAAATGCTCATATACACACTTATAAACATCAGTACCTGTATGACAATATTTTTCTGCAAAGGTACCTAATGAATCAGTACAAACTAAACTAGAATGTTATGACATCAGTCATGACATTCACACATACACTTGGGTTTTACCAAAAATGCAAGCCAATAACTAAACAACTACAAACTCCCCCTTTGGCAGATTTTTGGCTAAAGACCCTAAGCAATCAGAGATAGATAGCAGCAGAAAGAAATGACTGCAGAAAAATAGAATGTCTAATTAAGTAAGTACCAAAATATATCTCCCCCTCTTTAGCCACAAATGGGCCAAAGATACATGTTCATAAAAATTATACAGTCATCCAGAAAAAGTAATAAGAGCAGCAACTAAAAACTGAACACACTTCCAAACTCCACCAGGGACCAGCATCAACTCCACCAAACAGCAACCAACCTTTAAGCACTGTCATCAGACTCAGAGGAGCTAGTTTCTTCAGTATTGAGATGACCTTCAGCTTCTACACCCTCTTCCCTTCTGTTTCCTTCAGCTTCCTCCTTTTCTAACCTGTCAATTAGGATTTCTAGGGTCTTTTTCCTAGCTTCCAGTTCTTTGCAGGTCTCTTTTAATACAGCTATGACATCATATGTCTTAGACTGGGTCTTCACAGACGATGTCTCAGCTGATATTATGACAATATCAGGAGCATGAGATCCCTGAAACAGTTTGTAGTGCAACCCAAGGGCAGGAGCTCTTTTGCAAGCAGTATCTCTTGCCACCAGGATATCAGGGTATTGTGCAAGGATAATTCCACAAAGGAGGGAGGGAAAGGCAATTGGTCCTTTGACAGCATAACTACCAGCATGTTTTAAAGTTTGTTCAAAAATATACCTGCCATAGTCAAAAGCAGTCTTGGTTCCCACAGCATAAATAAATCTCCCCAATCCTGTGGAGATAGTTGATTTATGGTTTGTAGGCACCCAGTTGGCTGCACCAATCTTGTGCAGGATGGCAAATTTCATGCTAAGTTTGCTGGCATTCAGCTTGCCTTTCAAGGGCCAGCACTTCACTTGCCTTGCTGTGATGGTTTGACAAACTTCATTGTCAGTGACTTCCAGATCAGGACAATCCTCATTTGTTAATTTCTGATGGAGAGAAATTAACCCTTCTTCCTCTAACAAAAACACTTTCAAAGTCAGCTGACCTTCCATCAGCACAATCATTAGACAAGTTAACTATGAACTCCTTGACCAGATTTTCATAACACTTGTTAAATTTTATCACTGTCTTCATCAGTCCAGCATTCTTGATCAGGTCCATGATGTCTTTGCACTCCATGGCATCATTGTTTAGCTCTCTTTCTAAAGCTATTCTCTTTAAGCAAACATACTTCCATCTGTTTGCATTGTCAGGATGATGAAAAGAGATGTTGTCTGTTGGGACTTCAGGAACTCTAGCAATTTTGCTGGAGGGGAGCTTCCTTCTGATTGGAATTTCTTCAGCATCAATCTCAAACTCTGATTCCTCATCAGAATCAGAAGATTCAGGTTCTTTTCTCTTCTTTGAAATTGGTTGTCTATCAGTATGCACCTGGGCTTTCACCTTCCCTTTGGACTGAATAGTTTTCACAGATTCTACCCCAGCCTTGCCTTCAGCCTTGGATTTCTTAACAGCAGGTTTATCTTTGGACACACATTTTGCATCATTCTGATTACCCTTTCTTTTCATCAATCTCCTAGCTATGCTAGGGTTTACATTGGCAATCAGATCATTATCTGAGTAATCCTCATCCACATCAATGATAGGTGGATCAGCAGTCTTTTCTGAAGGGTTCTGAATGTTGTCATTTTGTGTCACAACATTCTCAGAGACATCTACATTCTCAGAGACGTCCACATTTGGGCTTCTAGAGGCTGCAGCTTGAGCTCTTCCTGCATGTCTAGTTCTCATCTTTTTGACTTTGGCGGGGTCAGTTGCCATCTCTCTGAGAGGAGTGACCTCAAGAACTTCAGATTCTATGCATGTGGTGATTGCTCTAGAGTCTTGGTCAGATGATGAAGATGATGAGGATGATGAAGTCGCCTTGGTTGAAGATGATGTCTGAGACATTTTGATTGACTTAGAGCACCAGTAGCAATTTTAGAGAAAATTTTGATTGAGAGAAGGGAACAGGTTGCAAAGTCGAGAGAGGTAGGAGGCAAAAGAGAGTCTTTTCAACTTCTTAAGTATTTTGAAAGAATTTGGAAAACATATGATTAACCCACTAAAAATAGACTTAACAAAATTAACTCCTTCAACCCTTGTTTTAAGCAAAATTAATTGCTATAATTTCTCATGTTGGCAAATACCCAACCTGCCCCTCAAGTTTTCAAGTTTATTTCCAACAAGAGCCTTGGTAGAAGAATCAACCAGCTGAAGCTTAATGATACCATGTTCCGGTTTAATTGACTTCTTCTCTACAAAGTCAATGTGCTTGGTCCTGCTATGCTGAATAGGGTTCATGGAAATATTGATTGTATTCAGATTGTCACAATATAATGTCACAACATCTTGTGAGACATTATACTCAGTGAGCATCTGTTTTGTCCAGAGATTTTGAGAACAGTTACTCCTAGCTGCAATCATTTCAGCACAGAGTTGGGAAGGCATTCTTTTGACATGAATCATAGTTCTGGTTGATTCTTGAATGATCTTATTTTTCTTTTTGTCCACTCCATTTTGATGGAGAGTTATAGGAGAAGAGACTTCACGACTCATTTCTTCAGGGAAACATAATTTATTAGACTTGTTGTTTCCAACATCCTTGTCATGATTACTTCTGGTTCTAACAACACATCCTTCTTCAAGTTTATCCACCACATCACAGACATGTTTCTTTTTACCAAGCCTTTCAGTTTTAAGTTCACCACAAACCCTTCTTTTATCAATCTGTAGTCTTGGAGTCCTTCTGACTGCTTCCATAAAGATAGCTCTTTTTATTCTTCTTAGATGAAGATGACCAAGCTTATGGTACCACAGGTTCATCTCTTTTTCTTCTTTGGTAATTGGACACATAGTGGAGTTATTAGTGTTCTCAGGCTGCCACAAGTAACAGTTATCTTTGGATCTGACTCCTTTCATTACAATTTCTTGTTTTTCATTGATTACAAGACATTCAGATTTTGAGAAATTGACCTTGAATCCTAGATCACACAGTTGACTGATACTAATGAGATTAGCAGTCAGCCCTTTTACCAGCAATACTTCACTCAGCCTTGGAACTTCAGGGCAGTCCAAATTACCAACTCCTTTGATTTCACCTTTAGCACCATCTCCAAAGGTCACATAACTAGTGTTGTGAGGTTTAACATGATTGAGAATGTTCTTTATTCCAGTCATGTGTTTAGAACACCCACTGTCAAAGTACCAGCCTTCCTTTGCAGACACTCTCAGGGAAGTATGGGCTATCAGGGCAGTAGCCTTTTTCTTCCATTGAGGAGTATGTGGTACCTTTTTAGACTTAGGTTTGACACCTGAGTTTTGATTGGGGTATCCATGAAATCTGAAGCAGAAGGGCTTTATGTGGCCATATCTCCCACAATGATGACATCTCCATCTTTGGTACCTTTTCTTCATATGTCTCTGTTCCTGATGTTGAGAGTTGTGTTGAGACATCTGTTTTGACATTTGCTTATCAGGCCTGATCTTCTTATCTGTACCAGAGTTCTTTGCTTCCACAAATCCTAGTCCAGATTTGTTTCCCACATTTTGTCCAACCTGAAGAATCTCTTCCAATTTATCTGTTCCATTAGTCAGCATCTTGACAGATTTGGTCATTTGGTTCAGTTGTGAGTTCAACAATTGAACTTCCCCTTCTAGATGACTTATAGTTTCAAGATCTGCCCTTTTTTCAGCCTCCAGCTTTATGATGAGTTTTGCTTGTTTCTCATTCTGCACACAGACTTCAGCACTTCTGATACACAATTTCTTGTAGGTATCAGCCAGTTCTTCAAATGTCACTTCTTCATCACTAGTGTCACTTTCAGAGGTACAAACACTAGTTAGAGCAGTAACTAGTTTGGCAGATTCTTCTTCAGAATTACTTTCTGAATCACAGTCAGACCAAGTAACAGTCATTTCTTTCTTTTGTTTCTTAAGAAAGGTAGGACATTCAGCTCGAATATGCCCATATCCTTCACAGCCATGGCATTGAATTCCTCTCCCTTGGTTTCCCTTCTCTTCTGACCTTGGTCTTCTGCTGGAACTGTCAATTTCAGAGGGAATGTTATGAACATTAGACCTTGACTTTGGATCTATTCTTTTGATAAGTTTGTTGAACTGTCTTCCAAGCATGGCTATAGCTTCTGAAATATTTTCTTCTTCATCCTCCTTGTTTTCAACATCAGTGTTGGATACAAGTGCTATGCTCTTGTTCTTCTTGTCACCATTATCAGTGATCCCCATCTCAAAAGTCTGAAGAGACCCAATAAGTTCATCCACTTTCAACTTGCTGATGTCCTGGGCTTCCTCTATGGCAGTTACCTTCATTGAAAATCTTTTAGGCAAGGATCTGAGAATCTTTCTCACCAGTTTTTCTTCTGACATCTTTTCTCCCAGTGCTCCTGAGGTGTTGGCAATCTCCAAGATGTTCATGTGAAACTCATGAATGGTTTCATCTTCCATCATTTTTAGATTCTCAAACTTGGTAGTCAACATCTGAAGCCTTGACATTTTTACTTTGGAAGTGCCCTCATGAGTATTTTTGAGAGTGTCCCAAACTTCCTTGGCCAGTTCATATTGATGTACTAGTCTGGAAATGTTTCTATCAATTCCATTGAACAAGGCATTTAAAGCTTTGGAATTTCCCAGGGCTAACTCATCTTCTTCTTTACTCCAATCTTCCTCAGGCTTCAGACTGATTGTCCCATCTTTCTCAGTTATGGTGGGATGGTTCCATCCTTTGTCAGCAGCTCTCCAAGCCTTTTTGTCCGGAGATTTTAAGAAGGCAATCATACGAGGTTTCCAGTAGTCATAATTAGTTCCATCCAGAATGGGTGGTCTATTTCCAAAAACTCCTTCTTTGTCCATAGTGCCAGAAAGTGATATCCCTAGATCTCACCCAGTAATACAGGCAGGGTGCCTGCTCTGATGCCAATTGAAATTCTGGCTGCAGATACTCAATGTCACGTTCAATGTTAAGACACCGTATCTGACTTTCTATAAGACAGTAAATACAAAAACAGTAAAGAACACAGTCAATTGTTTACCCAGTTCAGTGTGCAACAACACCTACTCTGGGGGCTACCAAGCCAGGGAGGAAATCCACTATAAGAGATATTAATTCAGGAATAAACCAACCAGTTTATCTCCTTCACTTAAGACCTACCCAATGCAACTTCAATCTAAGTACAACTTAAACCTGAGTTCCTACTCACTCCCCCTCAATCACAGCAGTGATACATAAAACAATTTGACTAATGAACTGTTGAAGACACTCTTCAAAACATACACTTGATTATGCTTCACAGCTTTTTAATCAAGCAACACAAACACTCTTGCTTCACAGCTTTGAGTGATACACAAACCTAACTTGACTTTGCTTCACAGCTTTAGTCAAGAGACATACAAACACTCTTCCTTCAAAGCTTTGAGTGTTACACAACCCTTACAATTAAAACCTATTCCAAGTCACTTATCACAATGATAATTGCTTGGATTACAATAGTTAAAACTATACAGCTTCTAAATGATCTTCTGTCAACAAGGGATTACATTCAAAACAGCAGCCCTGTTGAATATATAGCAGCTGCAACTTCAGTTAGGGTTTCCACAAAAAGCTAGGGTTAATTCCGTTTGACCTTAAGACTAGGTCACAAGACTTTATCAACCAGGTTGGAGCTAGGTTAACCCAAAGAAAACGCAGGATTCTGTTCTGGAAAGACTGAGTCATTTTCCTGAAAAAACTCAGAATTAACCAAACTGCATACCTGTTAGTTCAGAACAGGATGTCTTAACATCTGTTATGACATCTGAAAACCTGTCTACTGATTTAGGAAAATGTGATCATTTTGCAAAATGCTCATATACACACTTATAAACATCAGTACCTGTATGACAATATTTTTCTGCAAAGGTACCTAATGAATCATTACAAACTAAACTAGAATGTTATGACATCAGTCATGACATTCACACATATACTTGGGTTTTACCAAAAATACAAGCCAATAACTAAACAACTACAAAAATGGCAGATGATAGAGAAGTGGTTACAATACAGAGATGAAGGTCTATATTGGTTAGATATCAAGTAGGTAAGATATTTTGATGATCAAGACTTGAAACGTACGAGCCAAATGATAGATTGGTATGCTTATGCAAAAACTGCAAGTATTGATATCCAAGCATCTTTAGGGACAAATGTGTGAAGCAAAGTTGTAGATTTCATGGAGGTCTACAACTTTCATGTTGGGAACTTTCTTTGAATCATTATGCATCATGGTGAAAAAATGGCCTAAAGTTGAGAAAAAAAAAGAAATTCTCTATAGTTAGAAAATTTCTAAGTTAAGAAATTTTTCAAATTTAAACCCTAATCTTCAAACTTGGATTTCTTGATGAATAAGTTTCACATTTTGACACGTTTTAATGGATTGTGACCCTTGGCACTTGATTTTGACCAAAAAGTCAAAGTTTGACTTTCTAGTGTACAGTTGACTTTTGATCAGGTGACTGCAAATTTCATCTGTTAATCCAATGAAATTGCAATATTTTGAACCATGATATTAGGTCAAGATGATGAAATTGAATCCTTGAAATCATGCTTTAACTCAATTGGTCATTTGCTAGGTTAAAAATTAGAAATTGCCCTTCCTTAGTCAAAATCCTAATTTTTGACCATTTTGCCCTTTAGGTGATTTGATCAAATTTCTTGAGGAATTGTGATCCAAACTTGACCAAATAATACATATAAGCTTAAAATGTTGATGTGGATCAAGAATTATGAGATTTGACTGTAAATTGGCCATGGTTGACTTTTCCCCTAATACAGCTGGTTTTTAGGTCAACTGTCCAATTGACTGATCAAAAATATAGTTCAAAGCTTGAAACTTGTCTTGAGTGATCTTAGGGATCCATAATGATGTTTGAAAGTCACATGAAGCATTGATAGTCCAAAAATCCTTGTGCAACCTCAAACCCTAATTTTGGGTCATTAGTGCATGATGAGATGCCTTGAGCTGACCAAACCCTAATCCAGTCTTGAGTCAAAGGAATCTTGTGAGAAAATTGTTGATAAATGAGAGGGCAAATTTTGGGGTACAACAACTTCCCCTGTTCAAACTTCTTGAACTTGAAGAGTTAGATTGGCGAGTTTTTCCGTTCGTGACTCGAAGGTGAAAGATGATTGGACACTAGAGTGCCCATAAATTTGCACTCGACAAGGTGTAGTTGAGGGAATGGGCTTAAAGATGCCATTTGGAGAAGTGATAGAATCTTGTTGGAGATGGTCTTGTAGATGCCGTCCAAGAATGTTTGTTGAATTGTAAATTGTAAGCTGAAAGAATGAGTATCAGAATGGCATCCGTATCTGGAGCGTATCCATGTTGTATCTGAATGGGTATCAGAATGGCATCCGTGTCTGGAGTGTATCTGTACTATATCTGAACTTGAATATCTGAATGAGTATCAGAATGGCATCCGTGTCTGGAGCGTATCCGTACTGTATCTGAAGGTTGAATCTGAATGAGTAACAGAATGGAATCCGTGTCTGGAGCGTATCCGTACTGTATCTGAACCTTGAAATATGAATGAATATCCGAATGGCATCCGTGTCTGGAGCGTATCCGTACTGTATCTGAAGGTTGAATATGAATGAGTAACAGAATGGAATCCGTGTCTGGAGCATATCTGTACTGTATCATGATTGCACATTGTTAATGGTAGTTGTTAATCTTATTCTGAAAAGGGTAAAATGTTAGCTGAAACACAAAATTATGTTGTATGAAATGTATGGTGCAACATATGTGTTTTATCAACGTTTATGATATATGGATGTAATGTATGCGCATGTAAGCTGATTTGCTATATTGCTGCCTGATTGAGGAAAATAAATTCCCGAACACTGATGAGGATATGTGGATTCTTCATGTCTTGAAGTCGAAGTACTGACAAAAATTCTATTTGTGAGAGCAATGCTACATATTGCTTTGAGGAATCCTGAGAAATTTGATGACCTCTATTGGGGATTAATAATTTGAAGTTTTAGTTCCGTTGAGGATATAAATGACGTACTGTGGGGATTGCTTATGGAATAGCCTAGAGACGTTTTCCGGCTCTTTCAACCTATCAGTAATTGTATTTCTCATTTTGTTTATTTGTAAACAGTAATTATGTTCAAATGCATATGTTCATTAATGAATCGTTGGACGTTTTTGCAAATAAAACGCAAGCGTAAAGAAAAAGATAAATAGTTTTCTGTACTTTCAAAGAGATATCTTCGTATTGACTTTGAATAAGTATTTTGTACAAAGGAGACAATCATTCTAGTGAGAGAATGATGCCACAAAAAGGTAAGAAAAACTTTATACAAATAAAGATAGGTATGTGTACTAATCCCACGGGGTTTCCATTCTGCTATAGCCTTCGTATCTCCGAATATCTTATCTATTTGTTGCTTCGTCCGAAGATGATTGAATTGATCAGAAACTCTGAGTTTGTCAGTGGAAGTCAAGAGGTTGTCCTCAAAGTGATCCGACGGGACATAGTCATACTCTTTAATTCCCTAACTTTTTCCTGGACCTCCCTTTCGGGTTTTCAGTCCACCGGGAAACCCTTTTTTTCCCAAGTCTCCCTTTCGGGTTTTCCACTTGCCGGGTGTACAGATTTTTTATATTTTATCCCTAATTTTTGCCCAAACCCTTTTGGTTCGCCGGGATGCCCTTTTTTTTGCCTAGGTGTGTCAACCTAGCGGGTCTCTTATGCGTAGTATCTTTTGACTATGTCCGCGTTCGCAGGGTGTGGCAGGTCGTCACCGTCCATGGGGGTTAAGATCATTGCCCCACCGGAGAATATGTTCTTGATTACAAATGGTCCTTCATAGGTGGGAGTCCATTTGCCCCTGGGATCACTTTGTGGTAAGATAATGCGTTTGATCACTAGATCTCCAACTTGATATACCTGGCGTCTGACTTTCTTGTTGAAAGCCTTGATCATCCGTTTTTGATACATCTGACCATGGCAAACAACAATAAGTCTCTTTTCATCAATTAAGTTTAGTTGATCAAGTCGATACTGGATCCAATCGTCCTCATTCAAACCTGCATCCTTCATAATTCTCAAAGAGGGGATCTGAACCTCAATAGGCAAGACAGCCTCCATGCCATAAACCAAAGAATAGGGTGTTGCCCCAGTTGATGTGCGAGTCGTGGTACGATACCTGTGGAGAGCAAATGGTAGAATCTCATGCTAGTCCTTGTAGGTGACTGTCATTTTCTGTATGATCTTTTTAATGTTTTTATTTGCAGCTTCAACGAAACCATTCATCTTTGGCCGATAGGGGGATGAATTGTGATGCTGAATCTTGAACTGCTCGCACAAGGCGGTGATCATGGTATTGTTAAGGTTTGTACCATTATCGGTGATGATCCTTTCTGGGATATCGTACCGGCAAATGAGATTTTGCTTGATGAAGCAGGCAACAACATTCTTAGTAACGGATGCGAAGGAAGCTGCCTCGACCCACTTTGTAAAATAGTCAATGGCCACTAAAATGAAGCGGTGTCCATTGGAGGTTGTAGGCTTGATCTCTTCAATCATATCGATTCCCCACATAGAAAAGGGCCAAGGAGCCGTCAAGACTTTCAGAGGAACCAAAGGTAGGTGCACCATGTCAGGATAAATTTGACACGTATGACAGGTTCGAGAGTGTTGATAGCAGTCTACTTCCATGGTAGACCAATAATAGCCTGCCCGTAGGATTTTCTTCGCCATCGTATGCCCACTGGAGTGAGTGCCAAAAGTACCTTCATGTAATTCAGCCATGATCTTTTCAGCCTCAATCTTATCCACACATCGGAGCAGAATGTAGTCATGGTTGCGTTTGTACAAGATGCCATTACTCAGGAAGAACTTAGCAGAGAATCTCCTTAAGAACTTTTTATCATTGATTGAAGCTCCTTTTGGATATTCTTGAGCCTCGAGATACCTCTTGACTTCATTAAACCAAGGCTGGTCCACTACTTCTACAATATTAATCTCGTGACAGTGTGCTGGTTCGTCCATTCGTTCGATAATGATCTGGGGAGCCTCTTTATCCCAATTAAGTTTAAACATAGATGACATTGTGGCTAGAGCATCTGCTAGCTGGTTTTCTTCTCGCGGGAAATCCTCGAAGGTAATCTGCTTAAAATGTGGTAGAAATGTCAAAACATGTTCTTTATAAGGGATAAGGTTTGAGTGCTTAGTGTCCCATTCTCCTTTGATCTGACTGACAACCAAAGCTGAATCTCCAAACACATCTAAAGATTTGATTCCCAAGTCTATGGAAGCCTTGAGACTAAAGATGCATGCTTCGTATTCCGCCATGTTGTTCGTACAATTGAAGCAAAGTCTGGCATTAAAGGGAGTGTGACACCCTTTTGGAGATATGAGTACAACGCCAATACCATTACCAAGTGCATTGGATGCCCCATCAAAGAACAGGGTCCATCGAGATCCTTGTTCAGGTCCGTCATATGGTCTGATTTCTTCATAATTGTATAATGTCATGATGTCTTCATCCGGGAATTCAAATTTCATTATAGTGTATTGTATGTCATATTCTGTTAGGATTATCTGCCATCTAGCTATCCTCCCAGATAGAGCAGGATTTTCGAAGATGTACTTTATCGGATCCATCTTAGATATCAACAAAGTAGTATGGGTCAACATATACTGTCTTAGCCGGAGAGCAGCCCATACCAGAGCGCATCAAGTTTTCTCGAGCAGTGAATATCTGGTTTCACATTCGGTAAACTTTTTGCTCAGGTAATAAATAGCATGCTCTTTTCGGCCAGACTCGTCATGCTACCCCAATACACACCCCCATTGAGTTCTCTAAAACTGTCAGATACATGATCAATGGTCTTCCCTCGACTGGCGGCATCAAAACAGGAGGCTCTTGTAAGTACTCTTTGATCTTGTCAAAAGCAATCTGACATTCATCATTCCATCTGACTACTTGATCTTTCTTCAATAGTTTGAAGATTGGTTCACAAGTATCTGTTAGGTGAGAAATGAATCTAGCAATATAGTTCAGGCGTCCCAAGAATCCTCTGATTTTCTTCTCATTACGAGGAGCAGGAATTTCTTGTATCGCTTTAACCTTGGCAGGATCAACCTCAATACCTTTGTTGCTGACAACAAAACCTAAGAGTTTACCGGACCGGACTCCGAATGTGCACTTGTTTGGATTCAACCTTAGTTTGTACTCCTTCAACCTCTAAAACAACTTTTGCAAATGATCAAGGTGCTCCTCTTCAGTTTGTGATCGGGCTATCATGTCATCTACATAGACCTCTATCTCATGATGTATCATATCATGAAATAAAGCTACCATGGCGCGTTGATAGGTTTCCCCAACATTCTTCAGTCCGAATGGCATCACTTTGTAGCAGAATGTACCCCACTGTGTGACAAATGTAGTTTTCTCCATGTCCTCAGGTGCCATTTTGATTTGGTTATAACCTGAGAATCCGTCCATGAAGGAAAATACTTTGTACTGGGCCGTATTTTCAACCAGGATATCGATGTGGGGAAGTGGAAAATCATCTTTAGGGCTGGCCCTATTTAAATCTCTATAATCCACGCACATTCGTACTTTACCGTCCTTTTTAGGCACGGGAACAATGTTGGCAACCCATTGAGGATAGGAAGTGACAGCCAAGAATCCAGCATTGAATTGTTTCATGACTTCCGCTTTGATCTTCTCTGACATGTCAGGTCTATGTGGCGGACCTTTTGTTTCACTGGTGGACAGTCTTCTCTTGTGGGTAGACGATGTACCATGATGTCTGTATCAAGTCCTGGCATGTCTTCGTATGACCAGGCAAAGATCTCAACATAATCATGCAATAGATGAATTAGACGCTCCTTGACACTCGGCTCTAGATTGGCACCCACCTTGATTTCCTTTTTATCCTCCTCGGTACCCAAGTTGATTGTATCCAATGGTTCCTCATGAGGCTGAATTCCTCTTTCCTCTTGTTGTAGTAGTCTGGCCAATTCCCCTGGTACTTCATAATCTTCCTCACCTTCGTCTTCGGCTTGGTAGATTAGATCTTCAGAGTCACTAAAGGCCATAGCAGTATCGTTACCCATGGAATCCGGAATGGAGGGGTACCTGCATTTGTGAGTGTGGGTGTGTGTAAGGGTATAGCCATCTTTAAACAATAAAATGTAAAAGAAAGACAATGAGCAAAAAAGGTTTGTATGTGAAAAAACGTCCATGATTCATTGAATGTCATATGAATATGAAATAAAAACCCTTACAAATGGACCATTGTGCCTCGGGTAAGACACAAGGTTTTTAATGTGCGAATTGTTTGTGAATATTACAAGTCCAACATAAATGTAAAAGATAAATTACTGAGAGATGAAAGTTATTGGGATAAAGTCTCTGGCTTCCCAATTGCGAAGTCCTCCGTTGACAGTAGGAAATATCCAATCCTCCAAGCTTCCATCTTCTTCACCATCTTCCACTGCGTTAACCTCTTGGTTGCTAATCTTCAGAGGTGGCCCTCCAGCACGGGCACGACGCACAACCTTCTGAGCATTTGAAGTAAACCCTAAGCCAAACTTGTCAGATTTATACGGAATGTCTGGAAGCTGCCCCCAGATGGTGCGTCCACCCTCTTCTACTACTGCCTTGGCGTCCTTTAGAGATGACATCTGAAGCGGAGGTCTTGTGATCTTAGGGATCTGGGATACCATCTTGGTTACTGCTACCTCTTGAGAGACTTCTTCGAAATGTTGAAAAGGAGTTTCAATAAACTCGCCATCCAACTCCACATACCGGAAAGAATTTAGATGGCTAATCATGTACTCTTCCTCTCCATGGACAATGATAATCTTTCCATAGACCGGGTATTTCAGCATCTGGTGTAGTGTAGAGGTGATAACACCAGCATTATGGATCCAGGGCCGTCCTAGCAAACAGGAGTAAGAGGGGAGGATGTCCATTACATAGAAAGTTGAGTTGAAAGTTTTAGTTCCCACCTTTATGGGGATGTCCACCTCCCTGTGGACCATCCTCTTTGAACCATCAAATGCTCTTACGACTATGTTACTGGGTTTCAATGTCAGTCCTTCACAATCTAGTCTGTCGAGAGCTTTCTTCGATAAAACGTTCAAAGATGAGCCAGTGTCCACCAAGACATGGGCCAGCGTTGTTCCTCTACACTCCACAGAGACATGTAATGCCTCGTTGTGATTTCTCCCTTTTGGTGTCAAATCAGCATCAGAGAAGCCTAGGCCTTTATCAACTGTCAAACTAGCCATACAGTCTTGGAATTGGTCAGCAGATGTCTCTTGTGGCACATGGGCTGTCTTCAGAAACTTCACCAGAGCTTTCGCATGTGCCTCAGAACACAACAACAATGCTAGCATGGAGATCTTGGAGGGAGTTTTCCCCAACTGTTTAACCACGTCATAGTCACTCTTCTTTATTATTCTCAGGATCTCCTCCATTTCCTTCTTGGAGGTTTCAGGGATAGTTAGTGGTTGAGCCTTCATCCCGACAGGCTCTTCTTGAATACCTTTTCCTCGAATTTCAGCAGTAGAAGTGTTCGTAGGGATAACAACAGGGGTTGTATCATCTTTGCCAGTAGGAGCACTTGTAGATATGATTATTGGTATGGAGGTAACCTTTGGAACAACCACGGGTCCAAAAACTGCCTTTGGAGGGGCAATTTCTGGAGATAAGATTCTACCGCTATGGGTAATCTTGCTGGTTCCGGCAATATTGCTAATGTCGGAGTCTTCTTCTTTGGAACTCACTTCTTTGGCGGTTAACCCATCTTGTTTGATACCATGGTAGTAGATGTCCCCACCGTAATTCCACGGTACCGTTTTGTCTGATTCATACGGGACCGGTCCGGGTATTGTGATTATAAGAGGCGTAGTTTTTGGAACCGATGTAATCCTAACGGGTCTTTTGGGGACCCTGGAAGGATTGGAGGAGATGGTTATTGTGATACGGTGGGAGAACTGACTTGGGTTTTGCGTTTGTTTTCGCAAATGTTTCGGTTTAGCAAGAGTCGCCACCGACTTTTTATTTTATCCTAAGGAAAGGTTAAAAAGCACAGGAAAAACCTTCGAGATGTTTTCTTGGGTTCGGGGAGTAGATTATAGAAAGGGAAGGTATTAGCACCCTTTATATCCATGGTTATCCATGGGCTCTTAGTTACTTGCTTAGATCACTTGCCTTTGCTTTTCAATTGTTTGAAATGGTGCTTTGTGTGTGTGGTTTTGAAAATGTTTTGAAAAAGATGCCTTGTCCAGGCAACCATTGTAACAATTATTGTTTGAATGTTTTACAAAGGTGTGTGTCTTTTTGAAAAGATGTTTCAATGTTCTTGAAAGTTTTTTTGAAATTGTGTGGAGATGTGTGTTTGAAAAATGGCAAGTGTGTTTTGCAAATTTGGTCAAGTAACTAAGAGTTGTCTACCCTATTTTACTCAAATATCTTTCTTATGCTTTTTAACCCTTTTAACAGTGTTGTTTCACCATTGTATTTGGTGAACAACCTTGTGTTAGGATGTTAACGGGACGGGCGCGGGTCATCGTATACAATCATTGAATGCAACTTGTGAGACGCTCTAGCAATTTTGTAAGGGACGAGATCATTTTATCGAAGGCAACATCGATGGTCATCGAGGGACTAACGATCTTTGTTTATCGAAGGGACATTTGCTAGAGTGTCTCATACTCGAGGGACATGATTGCATTTTTCCGAGGCAACAGGCGAGGTTACCCTAGAGGTGCAAGTGTGAATTGTGTATTTATTTTCATGCATTTATCTTTGTATTAGGTTATCTAGCGGTTGATTTTGAATCTTCGCATACAAACCCTAATTACTATACAGTATATAGAAAGCGATAAATTGCGGGAATTTAAAGTCTAAGCTATTACAAATAAGTATCCGGGGATGGGGGTACAAATGTTTACAAATGGGGATGAGTCTTGTCGGAATAGTAGTGTCCAAATATTATTTACAACCAAATCGAATCGCATTCTCAATGTAAAAATATAGCAAAGTATAAGGATAAAAGAGAATCAAAAGTATTGTAAAATGCATATGATTACTTACAAGTGATAAAAGTGTTAACCTAATGTATTAAGTATTATTATTTATTTTTTGTGTTTTTTGTTAATTCTTTATATACAAGAAGTTCTTAAAAGAAAAAAAAAATATTTTAACTTAATAAAGAAAATCTATTATTTACATATTTTTGGTTAATGTTTTATATACAAGAAATTTATTTAACTCAAAACAAAAATATTATTTATGTATTTTTTGTTAATGTTTTAAAAGAAACTTATATAAAAAGTTTAACTAAACAAAAATTTTAAAACAAAATATATCATTTCTATTTACCAAAAGGAATTTAGGTTATATAAAAAAGAAAATAAGGTAAAAAAAAATTATTAATTTGTATATAAAAAAAGGTTAAATGGGCTCTTAGAAATATGTTGGGCCCAAAAATGAAATTAAAAAAAAAAGACAAGAAGGGGGTGCATGCGCCAGGATTCAGTTGGGCTTAGGCAGTTTATGCAAGGGACAAGCCCAAATGTTTTGACAACGTTTTTTAGGGTTGTTTTGTTGTTACTCAGAACAAGGGTTTGTGTCTTAGAACGACGCCTGCTTCTCCATCTTCTTCTTCGTCTTTCTCGTTCCCAAACCGATATGGCCTCTGATGTCCCTCTCCTCGCCTCAGGCTGTTAGAGCACCACCGTCCATCTCCCTCTCTCCATGGTTGAGCAAGGCAGTGATGAGAAAAGGTAACGATTTCTGTTTTAACGCGTTTTTTAGGGTTTTCAGTTTCTTGTTTCTTGCATGTTATTAACTTTGGGTTATTTGTTTCTGTGAGGTGTGAAAAAGAAAGAGGACAATACCGTTAGCGTTTGTTGTTGGAGAGGAGACGGAGGAATGGACAGGAGGCGTTCTCCGGGGGCCGGCGGGGAGGTTGTGATGCTGGGCTCCTGGTACTCGTATCTCTCACTTTGTTTGTTTTATGATGATACTACAATCTGAAAACAATGCTTCTGTAACGTTCTTTTCTTCTTCTGATTGCTTGCTTCTGTTTAGCCTATGATGAATTCGATTCTGAGATACCTGTGCTTCTGTTTAGCCTATGATGAACCTAGTTCTGAGGCATTTTGTTGTTGTTTGGATATTGGATGTGTTGATTCTATGATTCTGAGATGCTTGTTGTTTGATCCTGTGATGAGCTTGGCTCTGAGGATGCTTTCTTATTGTGCAGTTAGGCTTTTGTTTATGCTTGGCTTTTTTCTGGTTAGGAAGTCTGAAGCAGGCTTGAGATTACAAGCTTGTTAACTTGCTTCTGTAACAGTTTTGAAAGTTTGTGCAGGTTACTGAGTTTGAACACAGGTTTGTAGGCTTGACATTTGCTTAGAGGTTTTAAGCAGGCTTGTGCTTTAGTTGTTCACAAGCTTGAAGCAGGCTTATGGTAGTTAATGTTTTTGTTTGTTACAGGCTTGCTTGCAGCAGGCTTGGATTTCTGTAACAGGTTTAAAGCTTGAGGGGGTTGGAAGCTTATTTGTTTTTTGAGAGGCTTTTTATGCAGGATATGTTTACAACTTTTGTGTTATCCTTTTTCTATGTGTTCCTGCCTTCCTTTTGTTCTGAACTGAAACTCTTTGTTATATCTTTTTCCTAAGCCTGCAAAATTGTAAGCCTCTCTACTTCTCTCTCTCTTTCTCTCTCCATAGAAAAAAAGCATTTTTATTGCTTTAAACTGTACTTATTTTCTGAAAAAGTGTTGGTTGGAAAATGATAAAGTGTTTTACAAGCTGCTTGCAACTTTTTGATTTTCCTCTGCATCTTTCCAGATTTCCTGCATTTTCTTTTGTGTACTTGTTGACAGCTTTATTGGCTTTTGATATCTTTTGATATCTTCTTGACAGTTTGGTAGCTTCTTTGGACAGTTTTGACAGCTTAGTTGACATTTTGAACTTGGGCAACTTGTTTGTTCAGTTTGAACTTTGTAATTGTTTGGCATATTCAGTTTGTCCATGTGCAGTTGGTTTGAATTTGTGCAGCTTTGTATTTGATTAATTCATGCTTGCAAACATTTAATTTCCCTCTTTGTGAACCAAGAAGAGAGTCTTCTTGCGATTTGCAGAGAGGACGAACAAACTGATTCCGGCCAACACTTTTAATGATGAGTTTTTATTTATCTGTCTGAGAATGCCCTTTTTTTAATTCATCTGTGTTGACTTCTTTCTTCTATCTTTGCAGGTAAATATCAGTTGGGCAAAGGAAGCAACAGTAGAAGATGAAGACTTAGGATAGATTTATTTGCTATTCAATTATTTGTAATAAAACATCATTGTAAATATTGTAAATGAATTTACAATATCCCAATAACATTTGTAACAATAATTAAAAATAAATAAAAACCTTTTTGTCAGATAATTCTTTAATTTACTGTCTATTTAATTATTTAAGTTTCTTGAATTAAAATAATTGGAAATTATCCCAATAATCTTAACTTAGAAATTATAGATAATCAACAAACGTCACATTCTTCTAGCCTTGTATTAACCAACAATAAGCCCGGCGTTCCAAATAACCAATAGCAATGCACAGTCAAACAAACAAACGTCCATACGCCTTTCACTTCATTTGATTAAACTAAAACTGAAAATTTTCAATCAGAAGCCTCAACTGCTATCCCAGATGTTTAGACTTTGAGAAACAAACAGAAATCTTGAACAAACGTCAAAGCAGTGTGACAGCCAATTAAGACACTGTGGAATTAATTCCTTCTGAGAATGTGCGTGCAAACCCTAATTCCGGATTTATTGTCAAAGAAACGTCCGCCTGATCAAACCCTGAGTCAAACTCAACCAAATCAAAAGAGAACCTAATAATTTGCTTGGACTGATTCAAAAGTTAATGGAAACCCTAATTTTGTCTGACTGGCGAGAAAAGTCTGTTTGACCGATTCTTAAACCAATCTGAAAAATCAGGAAAAGCCCGAAGCTGTGAGTTCTTGTAAAAAAGAGGAGGGCAAATTTTGGGGTACAATAATTATGATTGAAACGTCTTCAACAGGAACAATTGAAATAGGAGCGTTTTCAAACAGAATCTCTTGGTTGTCTATCAAGCGTTGAATGCCTGTCTTCAACAAAGGGCAAACAATTGGTGAGGATAAGCAAAGATGGCAGTCTTCATTACAACCTGGGAATACACCAGCTTTCAACAAATTTATCTTAATGATTGGGAGCGGAGTCAAGAGTCCATCCACTATGGTAACAAACAAATCTTCTTCGATAGCATTGGTGTTGTGACCATGCCTAGGCATAGGAGCGGAAATGACGTTTGGTATCTCGGGCGCCTCAAACTAAATGTCTTTTGCATCTATAAGGTCTTGAATTTTGTTTTTCAAAGCCCAACAGTTGTTAGTATCATGGCCCGGGATTTCGGAATGATATGCGCATCTGGAATTCGGATGATAATGAGGGGACGCCGTGCTGGGATTCTTTGGAGCTTCTTTTAAAGTTGCTAGATTAGATTTCAGAAGATGTGGTAAAACCTGGGCTAGAGTCATATTAATTCTGGTGAATTGCCAGACTGGCCTTTCCACCCTCGGTTGGTTACTTCTTGGTTGATCAGATGTAAGCTTTGGGATCATAACGGCCCCTACCATTGGTCGGCGTTCAGCTCTCCCTTGGTTCCTTTGTGGATAAACAGCAGATACCTCCTTATTCCCAGTGAAGGGTTTTTTCACAGCTGTAGAGGTAGACGAATCCTTCTGAATCTTTCCACTTTTTATGCCAACTTCCACCCTCTCTCTGGTTAGTATTAACTCAGTAAACCCAGCAGATGAGCTCCCAATCAAATGGTTGAAGAAAGGGCCTGATAGAGTGCCTAAGAACATATCCACCAACTCCCTTTCAGACAGAGGGTGTTGCACTCTTCCAGCTAGATCTCTCCATTTTTGTGCGTAATCTTTAAAACTCTTATTGGAAGCCATGGCCATACTCTAAAGTTGAGTACGGGTAGGCGCCAAATCTGCATTATACTGGTATTGTTTATAGAAAGTTACGGCAAGATCTTCCCAGTTGTGGACGTCGGCCCTTTCTAATTGGTAAAACCAATCGAGTTGTGTTCCGAATAAACTATCTTGGAAAAAATGGTCCCATAAGTCTTTATCGGCAGAGTGCGGCTGAATTTTTCTCACGTATGATCGGAGGTGCATTTTAGGACATTACACCCCATCATATTTTGCAAACAATGGCACTTTGAACTTTGGTGGGATCACAATTCCCGACACTAGCCCTAATTCTTCAAAGTTTAGACTTGGTACCCTTTGTATTTCCATAGCGCTCAAACGCTCTTCAAGATGTCTGTACTTATCATTAGCCAGAGGGTATTGTTCCTCAGAGTAGTCTTCCTATTCTTCCTCCTCTTCAGATTCTGACGGAACTGTTGTTTCTTTCCCTTTCCCTTCCCCTTCATTAGATGTTGCTGTGAAATTCAAGGTTCTCCTAGTTTGCCCTTGAAACCTTCTCCCCATGATTACAACACCAGTTGGTTTCTTTTCTTTCTTCTTTTTCTCTTTTGCCAACAGAGTCTTCAGCTCCTCTTGTCCTTTGGCCAGGGTTGTGAGTAACTGTGGAAACTGCATGTTTTGAGCTTGAAGATCTTTGACTGTCTGTTCGAGATCCATCTTACTGAAATAAACTGTAGAGAGATGAGGAAACTTGTTGCAAAATGCCTGTTTATGTTAGGATGAATGATATGTTCATATGTCATGTTTTCAAGGGTTTTAAAAAGACTCAAGTTCGTTTTAGACAAAAAGAAACACACGTTATATTAATAAAATAGAGTTTAAGTACATCAATGCCCCTTGGGCTAAATAATACAAAACTCTAAGATAAAAAAGTAGTGCACATCCTCTTTGGTGCTATGTAGGCATTTAGAGTCTTCTCCTCATGAAGTAGCCTAGTGAGTTCCAAAATCTTCTTCTCACTTGTGTAGAATTGGGCTTCAAAAGTATCTCTCTCTCCTTTGAGTTGTATCCAATCCCTTTGTAGGTCTTCAAGAGATGTGGGCATGTCAGGATGTAGGATAGTGTATGGAACTTCTCCCTCCTTAACAGGCTCAATAATCACCGAGAGAATGGAAGGATAAGGAATCATAATACTTTGAGCACGGGTTCGTACCCACTTGAGGTAAGGCTCAAGAGGAATGGAATTCTTGTGTCCCAAAGTCTTGCTATCCACCTTGTTTAGCATCCTCCATGCTCGGATGAATCTCTGGCGAAGATCTTGATCGTTGTTGTCGTAGTCGAATACCAAGCCTTGAATCAGCATATCATGTGGGCCATCCCTTCGGGCATAACCAAACTGTCTTAGAGCCAAGCATGGGTTGTAGGTGATGCCTCCCCTAATGCCAAGTAGAGGGACATTAGGGAATTCCCCACAATGGTCAACAATGATAACATTCTCTTTGGATCGAGAGCACCAATGAATATCTGAATGTTTGAGCGTCATTAACCTTTGTGACCACCTTAATCCTTGCTCATTCTTTAAGACTGATTGAGGGAGATGAGAAATAAACCATCTTGCCATGAGGGGAGTGCAACACATAAGGACACCTCTTTTCCTCATTGTACGAGTGTGAAAAGAGTGCAGGATATCCCCTAGTAATATAAGCACCGAATTGCGTGACATGAAGATTTTAACGGCACTCACATCTATGAGTTGGTCAGGATTGGGGAACAAGACCATCCCATAGATAAGAAGAGCCACAATTTCCTCAAATGCTTGCAAGTCTAAGGAATTCCAACAGCTTTGAGCCTTCTCAAACAGAAACTTTGCTAAGAAGCCTTTGACACCACTTCTAGTTTCCCAATGAGTTGTGACATCAGATCAGTGCAAGTGCAGAGCTTGAGCAATCTCTTCTGGCTTTGGATCTCTTTCCATACCGTTGAAAGGTCGTTGATTGAGAATGGGAATCCTCAAGAGTTGAGAGAATTCTTCCAAAGTGGGTACAAGTTGATAGTTGGGAAATGTGAAGCAATGATGCAAAGGATCGAAGAACTGGAAGAGCACCTTCATCATATCCTCCTCTGTGTTGGAGGTGACCAAGTTGAGTAGACGACCGTGCCTCTCGGTGAATGGAGAGTTCTAAGGGATCCTTGAAGCTAGCTCTTTGAGTTGTGGAGGAATTCTTACAAGATTGATTTGGATATTTTTTCTGCGGAGTGAATCCATATCCTACAAAACAAAAACAGAGATGAATCTCAAAAAATACTTGAAATGGTTAGTGGATGCATATGATGTTCATGATGTCCATGATGTTATGCACAAGTATGCATATACAAGCAAATCAAACAAGTTCTTAGTTTAGGCTTGCATGGGGTTTTATAGGTAAGTACCCTCTTGAAGTTTAGTTGGCTCAACCTGTCCTAATAATAGTAACCGGGTTCTAAGGAGCTCAATATCACTGGACTGTTTCCTTGGTCATTGTTTCAGCTCAAGCCTCTTTAATGGCGACCGAAATATCCCAAGAAACCGACCCTCAATGAGTGTAGTATCGAGTATCTACTAACTTCGGACTGCACCAAAGCCGGTCATCTCACTACATCCTAAAGGCCAAGTTGGTCAAGTAAAGGGTTCTAGAAGTTCATTAGTGCTTCATGACATCACTCAGCGGCCCCGTATTCTCTTTGATTGACTCAAAGGCTACCGGTACCCACAAATATGTCACACTAACATAGCTATTGCTTAGACCATGTCAGTATACCCCGCACAGTTTCCACAACGTATTACTATTTACCTATAATGTTTCCCAAATCCGGGTGGAGGATTGAAACCCAACCAAAGAACCATAATGTAAAGCAAACAAGTCAAACAATGTAAGCAAATAAATTTGATCTAGCCCTAAGGTAACCCCACTTTCATTTAAATCCCCAGCAGAGTCGCCAATTCTGTAATACGGTGGGAGAACTGACTTGAGGGTTTTGCGTTTTATTGCAAATGTTGCGGTTAGTAAGAGTTGCGAATGACTTTTCTTTTATCCAAAAGGAAAGGTGAAAAAGCACAGGAAAGACCTTTGAGATGTTTTTGAGTTCGGGGGGTAGATTTTGAAAAGGGAAGGTATTAGCACCCTTTTCATCTATGGTTTTCTATGGGCTCTTAGTTACTTGCTAGATCACTTGATTTTGTTTGAAATTGTGCTTTGTGTGGTTTTGAAAGTATTTTGTAAAAGAGGCCATTGTTTAGGCAACCTTTGTAATGATTCTAGTTCGTAAGAATGTATACAAAGATGTTTGTCTTTTTGAAAATGTTTTCAATTTTTGTAAGATGTTTTGAAATGTGTGTGTTTGTTTTAAAAATAGCAAGGATAATTGTTTGGAAATAGAGCAAGTAACTAGAAGTAATCTACCTACTCAAATGTCTTTCTTGTACATTTTCTATTCCTTTGACATTGTTGTCTTACCATTAATTTGGTAAGCAACCCTATCTTTGGATGTAAACGGGACGGGCGTGGGTCATCGTATAACCATAATTAGCAATGTTTGTAAAGTATCTTAGCATTTTGAGATACCAAGATCATTTTGTAAGGCAACTTTGAATAGCGTCATAGAAGGGATATGATCTTTATATTTGTTTGTTTTGCCAAGATACTCCGCGTGCGTAACATGGCTATTTTTGTATAAGGCAACCAAGTGGAGAAACCCTAAGGATGCTTGTGTGCAAGTGTATCATTTTCATGCTTTGATTTTATCTTGTATTTAGGGTATTCTATTTTGCTTTGTTTTGATCTTATCATACAAACCCTAATTACTAATCATGGCATGTAAAGCGGTAAATTGCGTAATGTAAATATTACTAAGCTATTACAACAATTTTATGGGAGGGGGGAATACAAATTTGAATGGGGATTTGCAAGAATGTAAACCTAAATAAATTATTACAACCAAATCGAATTTGTACGAATATTAGAATAAATAAAATACAATATTTAAAGATGCAATATAATATACATGTAAGAAAAGATTTTGGTCTTGTTTTTTATGTAAAAGAAATTTTAATCTAAACCTAAAAATATAAGGAAAATAAATTAATTTTTAGAAGGGAGGCTTAACCCTAATTACTATTTTAAAAGAAAATAAAGTTCTTATGTACTATTTTTTTATGTATTTTTTTTTTGTATTAAAATAATAAATAATATTGTATAAAAATATAAAGTTTTTATATATTCAAAAATAAATATCTATAAGTATGGAATGAAAAATAAATTAAAGTAAACATGTTTTAATTATATTTTACAAGTTTATTAAGAAAAATAAATAATATATATTGAAGATGAAATATAGTTTTATGTGCAAAATAAAATAAAGTAAAATAAAATATGATATTATCAAATTATATTTTTTAGGATTTTTATGCATCAAAGAAAATATTTAATATATTAAAATGAAAATAAAACAAATAAAATAAAAATATAAAAATAGTTGGGCAAAGGGGATGATGTAGAAAAACTGCCAGCAATGTGTTAGTAAAAATGCTAAGCCCAAAAGACTAAGCCCAAACCTGCAAAAAATAGAAAAAATGGAAAGAAGGAAAAATGTAAAAAAAAACAAAAGTAGCGCATAGGTTCGAACTCAGGACATGGGTCTCACCAGCGCGCTACTTTGCCACTGGGGTGGCTATACATCCATTGTTTTAAGTGAAACGAAAATAACATAACATGAACAAAGTCCTTGCCCTGTACTTCATCTTCTTCCCCAAGCTTGGCCAGATGTCCTGTAACTCTTTCATTCTTCCATGAAAATGAAAACTCATAACATGAAAGTTGTAGTATTTAATCTCACGATTCTAACCATATAAGTTATGTAAGCTAACAATCAAAGATCAGAGAGAATTTTAAAAGCCCTAAATTTAAACCTAAATTTTTCAGAAACTTCAAGTTCTAAATTCTCTCAACTCAGGCCAAATAAATGTAAGATAAAGATATGTACAACTTCGTTGCAATGAGGACTACATTATTTATTCACAAATCCTGGCCAATGGTTGCATGTACAAGGAGATAGAAGTTGAGTTTTTACCTCCTTCAGTTGAAATCATGGATGGAACTGGAGTGAGTTTGATGGAGGCCTGATGCTTGCTTGAGCTTCCTTGAACCTCCCTGAATGTGTTCCAACCCTTGCCTTGCTTTGAAAGTGTCTGAAACTCCTTGGCCAAGTCAACCTGCAAGCTTTGAAAACAAAAATGGAAGATGATGGATAAGTGGTTACATTACAGGGATGAAGGTCTGGATTGGTTAGATATCAAGTAGGTAAGATGTTTTGATGATCAAGACATGAAACGCACGAGCCAAATGAGAGATTGGTATGCTTATGCAAAAACTGCAAGTCTTGACAGTTTTCTGGTGTTTTTGAGTTTGAGAGTATTTCAAGCTTCAAATAATCGTGTGTTGTATTGTATTATGTTTGTATATTAGTATGGAATCATTTTCATGTCAACCCTCCAACAGATGTGCCAGTTCTCACCTTTTTGCAACCTTTCTTGCTTTTGAAGTAAAGTGAAGGGACAAGGCTTACCATGCTTGTACTGGATTTCTTATGGTTGGTATATACTTGTACAATTTGCTTTAGGATTGCAAGACTTATATGTACAATGGAGACAGGTTCAATGCTCAAGAACTAGAAAGTGGCAAAAGTTGAGCTTTTTCAAAATAGCAATAGTCACTTTATGCCATTTATGGAATTACAACTTAGGTAATGGTTCTAGGGCTTGGATCAAAGCTTTGTCAACTGAGTAAGCATTAAATTAAGGGGTAAGAAGAAAGTTTGGAACCTGTAAAGCATGGATTAGATAGCATAGGTGCTGATTGGAACTTTGTTCTTCATGAAATGGCTTGGACAAAAAGTGAGAAATTACCAACTTCATCTCTTCGATTCACTCTACTAAAAAATGATCTTGAGGAGTTCTTGGACATTTTGGAAATATTGAAATATTCTCTATAATTCATATTTGAAATGCATTTCAAGATACCTCTTGGAACTAGATGAAAAATTGCCATGAAGTTGGGTCCAAAACCTGCCTAAATTAGGGCAAAATTTCACTAAGATATTTAGTTCATGAGCATGTATTCATAAATTTATATCTTGAGATCCAAGAATATTTAGGGACAAGTGTGTGAAGTAAAGTTGTAGATTTCATGGAGGTCTACAACTTTCATGTTGGGAACTTTCTTTGAATCATTATGCATCATGGTGAAAAAATGGCCTAAAGTTGAGAAAAAATAAGAAATTTTCTATAGTTAGAAAATTTCTAAGTTAAGAAAATTTTCAAATTTAAACCCTAATCTTCAAACTTGGATTTCTTGATGAATAAGTTTCACATTTTGACACATTTTAATGGATTGTGACCCTTGGCACTTGATTTTGACCAAAAAGTCAAAGTTTGACTTTTTAGTGTACAGTTGACTTTTGATCAGTTGACTGCAAATTTCATTTGTTAATCCAATGAAATTGCAATGTTTTGAACCATGCTATTAGGTAAGATGATGAAATTGAATCCTTGGAATCATGCTTTAACTCAATTGGTCATTTGCTAGGTTAAAAATCAGAAATTGCCCTTCCTTAGTCAAAATCCTAATTTTTGACCATTTTGCCCTTTTGGTGATTTGATCAAATTTCTTGAGAAATTGTGATCCAAACTTGATCAAATAATACATATAAGCTTAAAATGTTAATGTGGATCAAGAATTATGAGATTTGACTGTAAATTGGCCATGGTTGACTTTTTCCCCAATACAGTTGGTTTTTAGGTCAACTGTCCAATTGACTGATAAAAAATATAGTTCAAAGCTTGAAACTTGTCTTGAGTGATCTTAGGGATCCATAATGATGTTTGAAAGTCACATGAAGCATTGATAGTCCAAAAATCCTTGTGCAACCTCAAACCCTAATTTTGGGTCATCAGTGCATGATGAGATGCCTTGAGCTGACCAAACCCTAATCCAGTCTTGAGTCAAATGAATCTTGTGAGAAAAGTCTTGATAAATGAGAGGGAAAATTTTGGGGGTACAACAGCCAGCCTCGGTGTAGAGCTGAGAACTGGTTGATACTCGATGCTACACTCATTGAGACCATACTCTCAGAATAATTTCGGCCGCAAGAAAAGATCGTGTGAGCTGAAACTATGACCGATGGAGGATGGTCAATGATATTGAGATCCTCTAGAACCCGGTTACTTTTCTAGGACAGGTTGAACCAACTTAACTTCAAGAGGGTATTACCTTTGACCTCATGCAAGCCTTAAACCTAAGGGCTTTGTGTTATTTAACTGTGTTTGCAATATTTGTGTTTGCTATACCTGTGGTTTATCATGACATCATGCATCATAACATGGCATTCATGCTTCATTACACTAACCATTTCAAAGACCAAGGGAATTTATCTTTGTTCTGTTTTGCAGATCATGGCTTCCGTGCGCAGAAATACCATCCGAATCAACTTTTTGCAGATACCTGCCCAACTTAAGGAGCTAGCATCTAGAGTTTCTAAAACTTCTACTTTCATCAAGAGACACTGTCAACTTCTCATCCTGGTTACTTCAAACCTTGATGAACAGATGATGAGCGTACTATTTCAGTTCTTTGATCCCAAGCATCACTTCTTCACCTTTCCAGATTACCAGCTGGTACCCACTTTGGAAGAATTCTCTCATTTATTGGGCATATCCATTCTTGAACAGGTACCCTTCACAGGTATGGAAGAGGTTCCTAAGCCAGAAGACATTGCCTCAGCTTTGCATTTAAAATGGGCCGATGTGATATCCAATTGGGAAACTCGAAGCGGGGTCGAAGGTTTTCTAGCCAAATTTCTGATAGACTAGGCTCAGTTGTTTTGGGGTGATTTGGATTCTCAGGATTTTGAAGATGTCTTGGCTCTTCTTATCTATGGTTTAGTTCTCTTCCTGAATCCGGATTCCTTTGTAGATGTGAATGTTGTCAAGATTTTCCTTTCTCGCAACCCTGTGCCTACCTTGCTTGGAGATATCTTGCATGCCCTTCATACTCGTACTATAAGGAGAAGAGGAACTCTTATGTGCTGCATGTCGTTGCTGTCGAGGTGGTTTATTTCTCATCTCCCTAAGTCTGTGCTGAAGAATGAAGAAGGTTTGGGTTGGTCGTACAGAATAATGTCACTTGCTCATACAGATATTCTTTGGTGTTCCCGGGCTATGGAAGACACCGCTGTTATTGACCGCTGTGAGGGATACCCTAATGTCCCATTGCTTGGAATCAGAGGAGGTATAACTTAAAATCCTTGTCTAGATTTGCGGAAATTTGGTCGTGCTCGAAGAGATGGTCCCCGTGAGTTACTTCTTAAGGACATTGTATTTTACTATAAGGAGGATGTTAAGGAGCATCGCCGGAGGTTCATACGAGCTTGGGGCATGGTAAACAGATCTGACCCCGAAGAGTTGGGACCAAAGACTTCCCTTCCTATGCAGCCTTACCTCCAATGGGTCCGAGCTCGTGCCCAGAAGCTTATGATGCCTTATGAGGCCGTATTACCAGTGATTGTGGAGCCCACTAATGAAGAAGGTATTCCCTACACGGTTATCTATCCTTACATGCCCACTGACCCTGGGGATTTACAGAGGTCTTGGATTCAGCTGAAGAATGAGCGGGACACTTATCGGGAGCAGTTCCATGAGCAAGAAAGGAAGGTTTTAAAGCTCACCAGGCAGCTCGAGGAAGAAAGAGTGATCAATGACTACATCAGCACACAGAGGAAGCGTCCATGGGACTTTTGATTTTGCTTTTTCCAGTTTTAGATTTGTTTTATTTACTTCTTGGTAACGCCTTAAAGGCATTTTTGAACCTTTCAAATTTAAGCTAATAAAGTTTTGTTTATTTTTGGTTTGCAAATTTAAATCTCCCAAAGTCTCTGAAATCATTACATGTGCATCCCATTATCATGCATATCATTACAGGTACCACTACAGGTTTCTCATCTTCTTCGGTGTTTATTTCAGTAGAAATGTATTCCGATCAAGCCATCAAAGATCTTCAGGAACAGAACGCCCAGTTCCAACAGATGTTTATAAGTCTGGCTAAAGGACAAGAGGATCTGAAGACCCTTATTCTGAAAGAGAAGAAGAAGAAGAAGGTCGGAATTCTGAATATGGGTAGAAGATTCGGAGAAAGGTTGAAGCATCAAACTGATCTGACCTCTTCATCCAAGGACGGGGAGAACTAAGAAAGGGAAAAGGACCCTAGTCCTGCAGTTTCTGACAACGATACTGGTTATGATGATGAGCAATATCCTCCTACTGAGGATAGATACAAGCAGCTAAAAGATCGTCTGAGCGCTATGGAGATTCAGAAAATACCTGGTTTGGATTTCGGAGAATTGGGACTAGTATCGGGAGTGGTCATCCCTCATAAGTTCAAAGCTCCGGTTTTTGCCAAGTACGATGGAGTATCCTGTCCAAAACTCAATCTCCGCTCGTATGTCAGGAAAATCCAACCCCACACTGCTGATAGAATTTTGTGGGTGCATTTCTTTCAAGATAGTCTATCAGGGACTCAACTTGAATGGTTCTATCAGTTGGAGGGAGCTAATGTCCAAAATTGGGAAGATCTTGCCGCTGCTTTTTACAAGAAGTATCAGTATAATGCTGACCTTGCTCCCACTCGTACTCAGCTCCAGGGTATGTCCATGGGTGCAGGTGAAGGTTTTAAGGAATATGCTCAAAAGTGGAGGGACTTGGCTGGAAGAGTCCAACCCCCATTGTCTGATAAGGAGTTGGTTGACATGTTTCTAGGGAACCTATCTGGCCCATTTTCAATCACTTGATCGGCAGCTCGTCATCTAGTTTTACTGAGTTGATTTTGACTGGAGAAAGAGTAAAAGCTGGCATTCGAAGTGGGAAAATACAGAAGGATGCTTCTTCGAGTTCGGTAAAGAAGCCTTTTACTAGTAAGAAGGAAGCCAGTGCAGTTTATACCCCGAGGGGCCAAAGCAGATCTAAACACCATTAAACGGTAAATGCTGTAGTGATACCAAGACCCGCAGTTGCTCCATAACTCAACAATCAACAAAGGGTGGAAAGACCATAACGGCTGTTTACCCGCATCAACATGACTTTGGCTGAAGTTCTGTCTCACCTGCTGAAATCCAACTTGGTAACCTTGAGAGAGGCTCCCAAGAATCCAAACACTACCTCTCCCAGATACAATCCCAACGCGCGGTGCGCCTACCACTCTGAGAGCCCTGGCCATGATATAAATGATTGTTGGGCTCTGAGAAACAAAGTACAAAATTTGCTGGAAGCTAAGGAGATAGATTTTGATGCTCCAGAAAAGCCGAATGTAATAACTGATCCTTTGCCCAAACATGGTCGTGGGGTTAATGCTGTTGACATTGATTTGTTTGTGACCTCTGTTGAAGAAATTTCTACTCCTCTGATGACCGTTAAGAAGAATTTACTGTTGGCCGGTTTATTTCTAGGTTATGGTGAAGGTTGCCACACGTGTTCGATTATACCTTTTGGTTGCCGTTTGTTGAAGTCATGTGTTCAACGCCTGATGGATAATAAATAAATTTGGTTTGAGAAGACTATGATTCCATTTGTTCCAAATGAAGACGTTTCCATTATAACCATCTCCGCCAATCCTTCCAAGGTTTCCTCGAGAAGACCTGTTAGGGTTACACCTGTTCAAAGAATTGCTCCGCTAATAATCACTGTTCTTGGTCCCAGCCCGTACACCTCAGATAAGGTTGTCCCTTGGCATTACGGTGCTGACGTGTACTATCATGGTATTAAGCAAGATCTGAAGAATGAAGAAGCTGATACTGATGTCAGTAATATTGCCGGGACTAGTAAGGTTACCCGAAGTGGAAGGGTCTTCTCTCCCGAGATTTCCCCGAAGACTATCATCAAGCCTACCGTTATTCCAACTGCTGCTCCAACCAGCACTCCTGACATTTCCCCTGTTCCTACTCCAGTTATTACACCTGCTACTATTCCTATTCTTACTCCAGTTATCACCCCTGTTGCTGAGCCATCTGGGACTCGGGGAAAGGAAATTATAGGTGAGCCTGCCCGGACGGAGGCACCTAAGAAAATCGTTGTGGAAGCCTCTAAACAAGAAATAGAGGAAATCCTGAAAATTATCAAGAAGAGCGATTACAATATGGTTGAGCAGCTGGGGCGCACCCCGTCAAAGATCTCCATGTTGTCTATGCTATTATGTTCTGAAGCCCATGCGAAGGCCTTGATTGCATTTCTCAAGACTGCGCATGTGCCGCAGGAAACTTCAGCAGATCAGTTCAAAGATTGTATGGCCAACCTGACTGCTGACAACGGGCTTGGTTTTTCAGATGCGGACCTGACACCAAAAGGAAGGAATCATAATGATGCTCTGCATGTCTCGGTTGAGTGCAGGGGCACTACCATGGCTCATGTGCTGGTAGACACCGGGTCTTTGCTGAATGTTCTTCCGAAGAAGGCGTTGGACCGTCTGGATTGTAAGGGTTTGATTCTAAAGCCTAGTAACATTGTAGTAAGGACTTTCAACGGATCGAAGAGAATGGTGCACGGGGAGGTGGACATCCCTATCAAAGTGGGTTCTCAAACTTTTGGGTCCACCTTCTATGTAATGGATATCAAGCCATCATATTCTTGCCTGCTAGGTCGTCCTTGGATCCATAGGGCTGGGGCAGTTACTTCCACGCTCCATCAAATGCTGAAGTACCCAGTGAAAGGAAAGATTGTCACTGTGCGAGGTGAAGAAGAGTATATGGTGAGTCATCTTAATTCCTTCTGCTACGTGGAGATGGATGGGGAATTCATAGAAACTCCTTGTCAGAACTTCGAAGAGGTCCCTCGGACTTTAGCATCAACTGAAGTTACTACCAACAAACCTCCACTGAAGATGGCTTCCCTCAAGGATGCTAGGTCTGTGATTGAATAAGGTGGGTGTACTAATTGGGGTCAGCTCCCTGATTTCAGTCACAAAACTTACAAATTTGGTTTGGGCTTTACTACAGGGGCTCGAAGGGTTGTTAGGCACGCGCGGGCTGGAAGACCTCCTCTACACATCAGCAATCGGGGAGTTAATGAAATTGAGGATAGTGAAGAAGATTCAGACATCGACAACTGGATCTACCCAACAATCAACGGTGGACTGAATAACTGGACGGCGAAGGACTTCATACCTGTTTCTTTTATTCCGCAGTAATTGACTTTTGTTTTAATATTTGTAATAAACAGTTTGAAACTTTACGGCCTGGTGCCTTTCCCGAGGCACCTTGGCTTTGCTTTTGAGGGCTATTATTTGTCATTTCATATATCATTAATAAAGCATTGGACGTTTCTTGCATTACAAATTTTGCGCTCCTTGTTTTTCTTTCCTGTATCTCACTTTATCAAAACAACTATTCTCTTACACACACTCACGTATCATACTGCATATCCATATCCACTTTGGATCCCATTGATAACAGCTCTACTACTGCCAGTTATGAATTTAAAAATCTGATCAACCAAGCCGAGGACGAAGGTGAGGATGATTGTGAAGTGCCTGGAAAACTTGCTAGACTATTACAGCAGGAAGAAAGGGCCATACAGCCTCATGAAGAGTCGGTTGAGTCAGTGAATTTGGGTACAGAAGAAGACAGGAAAGAAGTTAAAATAGGTTCGAATTTGGAGCCTAGTGTCAAATAACGGTTGATACAGATGCTACACGACTATGTTGAGATCTTCACCTGGTCCTATGAAGACATCCCTGGTTTGGACACCGATATTGTGGTACATCGCATGCCGGCCAAAGAAGACTTCCCTCCAGTAAAGTAGAAGGTTCTCCCTATGCGCCCCGAAATGTCAGAGAAAATCAAGGCAGAGGTCATGAAACAGTTCGATGCAGGGTTCTTAGATGTCACTTCTTATCCGCAGTGGGTTGCCAACGTTGTTCTGGTACCTAAGAAGGACGGTAAAGTAAGGATGTGTGTGGATTATAGAGATCTGAACAGGGCAAGCCTCAAGGATAACTTCCCACTTCCTCACATTGATGTTCTGGTCGACAATACCGTGCAACACAAGATCTTCTCCTTCATGGATGGTTTTTCTGGCTACAACCAGATCAAGATGGCTCCTGAGGACATGGAGAAGACAACCTTCGTTACACAGTGAGGAACCTTTTATTACAAGGTAATACCTTTTGGGTTGAAAAATGTTGGGGCAACTTATCAGCGCACTATGGTCGCTTTGTTCCACGATATGATTCACCACGAGATTGAGGTTTATGTTGATGACATGATCGCCAGGTCCCAGTCTGAGGAAGAGCACCTTGATCATCTCCAGAAACTGTTTGACAGGTTGAAGACGTACAAGCTGAGGTTGAATCCGAACAAGTGTACCTTCGGGGTAAGATCTGGTAAACTTCTGGGTTTCGTCGTTAGTGATAAGGGTATTCAGGTGGATCCTGCAAAGGTAAAGGCCATATAAGAGATGTCGGTCCCCCGCACAGAAAAAGAAGTTAGAGGTTTCTTGGGACGTATGAATTACATCGCCAGGTTCATTTCACATCTGACTGCTACTTGTGAGCCAATCTTTAAGCTGCTGAAGAAAGATCAAGTGGAAAAGTGGAATGATGAATGCCAGACCGCTTTCAAAAGAATCAAAGAATACCTGCAAGAACCACCAATTCTGATGCCTCCAGTTGAAGGAAGACCTTTGATATTATACTTGACAGTGCTAGACAATTCAATGGGGTGTGTACTGGGGCAGCATGACGAGTCGGGTCGAAAAGAGCATGCAATTTATTACCTTAGCAAAAATTTTACCGATTGTGAGACTCGATACTCACTGCTCGAGAAAAATTGCTGCGCTTTGGCATGGGCTGCTCGCCGACTTAGACAGTATATGCTGACTCACACTACCTTGTTGATATCAAAGATGGATCTAATCAAGTATATTTTCGAGAAGCTCGCTCTATCCGGAAGGATAGCAAGATGGCATATGATCTTAACTGAGTACGACATCCAATACACAACCCAAAAAGAAATCAAGGGGAGTGTATTGGTGGATCATTTGGCGCATTAGGCCGTGGATGACTACCAGTCCATGAATTTTGAGTTCCCGGATGAGAATATCATGTTGGTAACCGACTGCGAAGAACCTGGACCGGATGAAGGACCCGAGGAGGGATCCCGATGGTCTATGTATTTTGATGGAGCCTTAAACGCATTGGGTAATGGCATTGGCATTGTAATCATATCTCCTGAGGGCTGTCATACTCCGTTCACCGCCCGATTATGTTTTAATTGCACCAACAACATGGCAGAGTATGAAGCGTGTATCATGGGTCTTTGAGCTGCTATTGACCTGAGGATTAAGTTCTTTAGTGTATTTGGAGATTCCGCTCTGGTGATAAGTCAGATCAAAGGCGAGTGGGATACGAAGCACCCGAATCTTATTCCTTACAAAGAGTATGTACTGACATTGCTCCCACAGTTTAAGGAGATAACCTTTGAACATTTCCCACGAGAAGAGAACCAGTTGGCGGACGCGCTAGATACCATGTCTTCTATGTTCAAAGTCAGGTGGGACAATGAAGCTCCCCAGATTACTAGAGAGGTTGGATGAACCCACACATTGTTGTGACATTGAGACTAAAGATGTAGCAGATAAACCCTGGTTTCACGAGATAAAGAGGTATCTTGAGGCTCAAGAATACCCAGAGGGGGCATTTGTTAATGATAAGAAGTTTCTGAGAAGGTTCACTTCGAAGTTCTTCATCAGCAATGGAATCCTCTATAAGTGTAACCATGATTCAACCTTACTACGGTGTGTAGACAAGAGCGAAGCGGAAAGGATCATGACGGATCTACATGAAGGAACTTTCAGAACCCATTCCAGTGGACATACCATGGCTAAGAAGATCCTACGGACAGGATATTACTGGTCCACTATGGAAGCCGATTGTTATCAGCACTCTCAAACCTGTCATAAGTGCCAAGTCTATGCTGATAAGGTGCATGTACCTCATGTTCCCCTGAATGTTTTGACGACTCCCTGGCCCTTTGCAATGTGGGGCATCAACATGATCGGCGAGATCATACCTACTGCGTCTAACGGGCATCGCTTCATTCTGGTAGCAATTGATTACTTCACGAAGTGGGTTGAGGCAGCTTCCTTTGCTACAGTAACCAAGAACGCCGTGGCGCGGTTCATCCGACACAATCTGATTTGTCGATATGGTGTCCCATAGAGAATTATTACTGACAATGGTACAAATCTCAATAACACAATGATCACCAAGCTTTGCAGACAGTTCGAGATTCAGCATCATAACTCTTTTCCCTACCGGCCGAAGATGAATGAGGTTGTTGAAGCGGCTAACAAGAACATCAAGAAGATTATGCAGAAGATGACGGTGACATACAAAGACTGGCACGAGATGTTACCATTCGCTCTTCATGGGTACCGTACCTCAACACAGACGTCGACAAGGGAAACACCATACTCTTTGGTGTATGGCATGGAGGCAGTCCTACCCATCGAGGTCCAAATACCCTCTCTCAGGATTATGAAGGATGTGGGTTTGAACAAAGACGACTGGATCCAAACCCGACTTGATCAGCTGAATCTAGTCGATGAAAAGAGACTTACTGCTATCTATCATGGTCAGACATATCAAAAGCGAATGATCAAGGCTTTTAACAAGAAAGTCAGACGTCAAGACTGCTAACCTCTTGTACAAAACGCTTATTACAGTCCAACTTCAAAAATCAATACAATTCATTTTCAAAAGAAATTCCAATTTTTTTTTCTTTTTCTGTTTTGTTTTGCAAGAACGTCCAATGATTCATTTTTGATATATGCATTTGAAAATAATTGTTGTTCATAAATATTTACATGAGAAACAAATACAATTACTCGTAATTCTAGGAACAGGGAAAACAAGAAGTGCCCAGACCCTACAATTACTCTGCCCATCTGGAACCGGGATAGAGCCATCTTGAGAACATGAGCATTAGTATATAAACTACCCACAGAGTAAAAAGTATCCTAAGATAGTGATGTTAGCTTTCCCGAACAGGATACAACTCTCCCCAGCCGAGGTTTACAATCGCGAGTGAGTTGGTAGATTTTTCCCCAAGTAGAGTTATTTCTCTCACAAGAAAAAATGCAATCTCCAATAGAATTCATTATCACCAGCAATGGAAATTCGTCCCCAGATGAGTTTATTTCTCCAAATCAGCAGATCTACCAACAAAGTATCTCCTCTCCAACAGAGTTATTCCTCCACAGAGTTATCCTCAAACAAGTTCTCTTCCGGCATAATATTTACCAGCCAAGAGGCAAATCCCCAACATAGTCATCATTGTTCACCATCCCCAACAGAAGCAGAGGAACTATGGTTTTTTTTACAGCAGTCAGGGATTTATTTTCCTGAACTCAGTTTGTTACATCAGCATTTCATGTTCATACATCATGACATGTGCATGCATTACGTATAGCATGGTCTCATTTATCTTGAGAAACGTCATCATACAATGCATCTCATGCATCGCACATAACTAACTCTGTATTTCTTTCAGGAAAGACAGTTATTACCAACAATTTCCAGCAGGTCCATGAACAACACTCGAAGCTAAACAGAGTAATTATCGATGCGATAAAAGAAACCCCACTATCCAGGTTCCTTATCACAGCCCTGCTATCCAGGCTTTCATCCCGAAGTAACCCTACTATCCAGGTTCCTTCTCACAGCCCTACTATCCAGGCCTTCATATCGAAGTAACCCTACTATCCAGGTTCCTTCTCACAGCCCTACTATCTAGGCTTTCATATCGAAGTAACCCTACTATCCAGGTTCCTTCTCACGGCCCTACTATCCAGGCTTTCATATCGAAGTAACCCTACTATCCAGGTTCCTTCTCACAGCCCTACTATCCAGGCTTTCATATCGAAGTAACCCTACTATCCAGGTTCCTTCTCATAGCCCTATTATCCAGGCTTTCATATCGAAGTAACCCTACTATCCAGGTTCCTTCTCAAGCCCTACTATCCAGGCTTTCATATCGAAGTAACCCTACTATCCAGGTTCCTTCTCAAGCCCTACTATCCAGGCTTTCATATCAAAGCAACCCTACTATCCAGGTTCCTTCTCAAGCCCTACTATCTAGGCTTTCATCCCGAAGTAACCCTACTATCCAGTTTCCTTCTCAAGCCCTACTATCCAGGTTCCATCTCAAGCCCTACTATCCATGCTTTCATATCGAAGTAACCCTACTATCCGGGTTCCTTCCCACAACCCTACTATCCAGGCTTTCATATCGAAGTAACCCTACCATCCAGGTTCCTTCTCATAACCTTATCATCCAGGTTTTGCCTCTCTTATCCCTAGACAACAGTCCATAACACTGTAAGACCAGGACCCGATCAAACACGATTGGTTTCGCATTTCCCCAGTAAGTCGCGGTGCAGTATATACCCCGACCAAACACACAGTTCACTTCTGCTTCCCAAACCAGAATTATTCCCCAGTAGAGTAACGGACAACTGAAGCTCCTAAAACTCTATTTCTCTCAAGACAGAGACTAGAATTCCCCAATGAAGTCCTCCTCAACAACAGGTATACAGGATCTCGCAAAGGAATCTCTTATGTGATTGACACCTCTTCGGATGGCATCTTTAAGACCATCTTCCATCATCGGCTTCCAAATGGCATCTATAAGCCCATTCCCAACATCGCAAGTTAAGTATCACTTCATGCGAGTGCAAATTTCTAGGCACTCTAGTGTTCAATCATCTTCCACCTTCAGATCACGAAAGGCAGACGAGCCAATCTACATCCTCAGGTTTAAGAAGATTGAACAGGGGCAGTTGTTGTACCCCAAAATTTGCCCTCCCATATTTCTCAACAAATGGCATGTGAGGTCCCCAAATTGCTTAAGGAAGTTCAAAGAGTTGACCAGACAAGCTCTCTCCTAAGGCAATCTACCTCAAATTAGGGTTTCCATCTTCATCAAGATCTGTGAACCACAAAGGAATCAAATGCTCACAATTGTCCTAATATGTCCTCAAGATCATCCATGTCAAGTTTCAAGCCTTGCAGAAGAAGTTTGCTCAGTCAATTGCTCAAATGCCTGAAAATCTACTATGCTAGGTCAAAAGTCAACTGTGGCCCACATACAGTCAAACTTCAATATTTTTGGTCAAAATCCTCATTTTGAAGTATTATTCATCATATGATCAAGGGTGGATCATGATTCCTCAAGGATTGCTCACAATTCATCAAAACCCAAAAGTTGCTAAATTAGGGTTTTGTAGGGAAAGTCAACTCAACTTTGACCAAGCATAACTTTCTCATACTTTATTAGAAATGACCCATCCAAAGCTCATTTTGAAGAGGATGAAATTCCCTACAATTCATCTTCATCTCCCAAGTTCAGAATATGCACTCACAAAAAGATATGATTTTTGACATTATAGGTCATTTTGAAAAGTCAACAAAAACACCTTTTAGGTCAAAGCATCATACATGAACATGGAAGACTCAATTGATATGAGATCAAAAGGGTTGCTTAGGAGACATCCTAATATTTATAAAAAGTCCAAGAAAACCTCTCTAGGGTCAAAATTGAGAGAGTTATGCATTTACCAAGTTGACCTTTTTTGCAAAATTGCCAAAAGACAAATGTGCTCAAATTTGCATTTTTTGTCAAATGGGCCTAGTTTGTCATGATTGAATCTTTCTTATAATGTGGTCCACGACTCAAATACTCATCCACCATTTGTTTGCTTCATTTTTCAATTTATCTTGATTTTTCATTAATTAAAAGGTGAATTAAATCAAATAAATGATGAAAATTACCAAAGATTTGATTTGATTGTTTTTTTGACAGGTTAGAAACCAAGATTTGATGAGCTTGCATGATCAATTCGAATCAAGGCTGATTGGGACAAGAAAGGCATAATTTGGCCCAATATATCAAGTTTACACATGCCATGAAAATCAAATCAAATCTTGAAAACTTCCAAAGATATGATCAATTTTTACAACCCTAATGCAGTCTTTGATATATATTGAACGCGAACAAGGAAAAAGAAGAGGTTAGAAGTCGTGCATAGTCAAAAAACAAAACTGAAAAAATTCAAGAAAAAGTGGTGATCCAATTTCCATCCTAGAGGCCAATTCAAGCCATTCTCATAATATCAACAAACTCCTGGACATCTCCAGAAGGGATTTCAATCAATTGCAAGCCTTCTCACGCCTGGAATCGTAAGTACAGAGGGCACGATTTGTCCCCAAAATTGGATTTCGTTTTCATTGATTTATGCATCATTTGCACGTTTGATTCATATATTCCTGTTTATCATCGAGTTTACAAGCTTTTGGTATTGTTTAATTGCGTTTTTAGTACAGGAATCAGGATACGCCATTGTTAGGGTTTCTTGGTTTGATTTAGGGCTTTGCAGTATAGGCTAAATTGGGCTTGGATTCTGGTACCATGATACTCGTGAGGATGAGACGAGTTGATTGGTACCTTTGAACTTCATTTATATTGCTTGTATGGAATTTTTGAATGGCACGGGTTTGTAGCTACAGCGAAGCGTCCGTAGGTAAAAGCTTGTTTGCCTAAAACAACGATTTAGGGAAGAAGACGATGCGTGGCACTCACTGGTTGGGTGGTTTGAATTTTAGTGTGTTTTTTTAATGCACCACGTTGACTTGATTATATAGATTATTCTTATTATATGTATAAACAAGCGAGACAACTCAGTTGGCAAGCGTGTATTGGAAACGTGCATAAGGACCTAGGTTCGATCCCCAGGTCCCAATATTTGTTTCATACAATTTTGCTTCACATAATCAGGTACACCACATGTCCAAGCATCCACCGTGAAACTCAAGATCCAACCATCAAATGCATCTTCAGCCAAGATCCAATGCCTTTCCATTGAAAGTCCATCATGCACCTCAAGTCAACATGTGCATCAAATCCAACAAAGTCAAAAGGGCATGGATTTGTTGGGCCTAGAACTTCAACAACATACCCACCTCTTCAGCATTGCTAGCACAGACCCATCATTCTTTTCTTATTTGTTTTATTTTATTTAATTCTTTTAATATTTATTTTGTTTATTCTTAATTAACAAATTAATCTATTTTTTTTCATAAAAATCATAAAATCAAAAATTCATAAAAAAATTAGAATTAGTTTTTTTATATATATACTAACAAAATTAATTTGATTTAGTGTCAACTTAGGGAAATTGTAATTTATTTTCACAAATAAAATCAAATAGAAATTAGGTTAAAATTCTTGATTTAATTCTTTTAGTTTTCTCAAATAAATCAAAATACAAAAATAGGTTTTTTAGATTGAATTAATTCATTTTTCTTAATTTAAAATTAATTAGAACTTAGGATTTTCTTTTTAATTTAACTATTTCATTATTTTCTTAAAACATGACAAAAAAAGCATTTTTTTAATCAATCGTCAATAAGTTTAGTCAAGGGTCAAAACCCTAATCGTCTCGTATTTGATTCATCGCGCGCTTATTATTTATTTTGACAATATTTTTGTAACTGCTCATTGGTTTGTAATAGTTAATTTAGGGCTTTTCCTTATCACTTATCCCCAATTTTTTGGTTATGTAATTAATCCCCCTCCCTTGAGCCTTGTAATAGCGTAGATTTACTTTCTCGCATTTTTAATTCCTGCAAATATTTTAACTGTCTAGATGCATGTTAATAGGATTTTATGGCAAGAATGCATGAAAAATTAAAACGGTTAGAAAACCCTAATGTGCAAAGATAAATAATTGAAACAAATCATTCGCACATATCACTCTTAGGGTACACTCTCACTTCGGTTGCCTTTGGTAAACGATCATTAAGTATAGGGTATCTTAGTGGTTTCCCTCCAGTCCAAAAAGATCAAATGTCCCGTTCAAATGTTGCCTCGAATATGATCTTAAGACTCTAGGGTTACTACTAAGGTGTCCTAACATTGCTTTAGTGATCGTACATCCCTTTCGAAATGACCCTTACAAACTCCAACGACGGTGCTACCTATTTCTCAATAGTGGGATAGCGCTGTCTAAAGGAAATAAGAATATAAATGATCTTTTTTTGAGTAGGTAGATACTAGTAGGTACTTGCTCAAGTCAAAACTTTTCACACTTACACTTTTCAAACAAATTTTCAAAACAACTTCGTCACACCTTTGAGGACTGATACAAGGGTTATCACGAAGTAAAACATTTTCAAAACAAAGCACATACACAAGCAATTTTAAAAGATGAGTAAGTACCTAAGAGCCCATGGAAAACCATGGATAGAAAGGGTGCTAACACCTTCCCTTTCTATAATCTACCCCCCGTACTCAGAATATCTCGAAAAAGGATTTTTTTTTTGTACTTTTTTACTTTCCGATTGGATAAAATAAAAGTCGGTGGAGACTCTTGCTTACCGTGACATTTTGCGAACAAAAAACGCAAACCAGCGTCAAACAGTCGGTTCTGCCACCGTATCACACTGTGTATAGGTCAAGGGCCCGTACCAAGAAGGATAATCGTCCGTCTGTTAATGTTGTTTTGATCTCCAACCCTACTCCTGTTCAAAGAGAATCTTCCAATCATCAACGATTTGAGGCTCCACGAAGACAGTTCACAAGGATAGGAATGTCGCTATCCCAAGCCTTACAACACTTGTTAAAGGCTAACTTGGTGACACTACGTGATCCTCCGTCTAATCCGAACACTTCCTCGCCTAAATACAATTCGAATACCAAGTGTGCATATCATTCAAATAGTCTCGGGCATGAGACCGATCAATGCTAGGCGCTGAAGAGAAAAATTCAAGATCTAATAGACAACAAGACAATCGAATTTGATCCGCCTACAATTCCCAATGTGATAACGGCACCAATTCCAAACCATGGCAAAGGTGTCAATGCAATTGAAGACACTATTTTTGTTTCCTTCGTCGAAGACTTAACTACTTCGTTAATCATTGTCAAAAAGAATTTGCTGAGAGCCAGGGTTTTCCCTGGCTGTTTGAAAGACTGTGATTGCTGCGTCAAACAATTTAATGGATGCAAATGGATGAAAGAAGGTGTTCAACGCCTGATGAATAGTCATGAGATCCTATTTGAGAGAACTTCGTCCATCAAAATTTTGACCAATAAGATTGAAGACCTCTCCATTATAACAATTTCAAACAAACCTCTTAGGATCTCCTCAAAGGGTCCTATGAGGATATCGAATGAACCGACTGTTACTCGGTTAATAATCACTACCCCTGGACCAATTTCGTACTCTTCCAATAAAGCAGTACCGTGGAACTACGGTGCTGAAGTGTATTACCATGGAATAAAGAAAGATGCTTGGATTGAAGAAAGCAAGGCTGATGATATTGGGAATATTACTGGCTCTAGTAAGGTGACCAGAACCGGGAGAATCTTTTTGCCTAACATTTCACCCCCAACTGCTACAATGGCACTTATCCGCATCACCGCTGATAAGCCTAGTGCTGACACTAGGGGTAAAGAGAAAGTAGTTGAGCCTGCTGAGACAGAGACGCCCGCGAAAGACGTTGCTGCTGAGGAACCTTCCGCTCCAGAAATGGATGAAATCTTGAATATTATAAAGAGGAGTGATTTCAAGATAGTGGAGCAGCTCGGGAAAACCCCTTCCAAGATCTCCATGTTATCTTTTCTACTTTGTTTTGATGCTCATGCTCGAGCATTGATCAAATTCTTAAAGAAATCTCATGTCCCTCGTGAGACCACAACTGACCAACTCGAAAATTGTGTGGCGAGCTTGACGGCCGACAATGGATTGGGGTTTTCTGATTCTGATCTGACACCACTTGGAAGGAAGCATAACAAAGCTTTGCATGTTTATGTTGAACGTAAGGGGACTACCCTATCACATGTTCTAGTTGACACTGGCTCTTCTTTAAACATGCTACCCAAGGGTGCTTTGGACCGGTTAGACTGTGAAGGACTGGTTTTGAAGCTGAGTGACATTATTGTGAGGGCTTTCAATGGGTCCAAAAGGATGGTTCATGGAGAGGTGGGTCTACCAATTAAATTGGGCTCACAAATTTTCAACTCTACTTTCTACATCATAGACATCCGTCCCGCTTACTCCTGTTTGTTGGGTCACCCTTGGATCCATGGAGCAGGGGCAATAACATCTACCCTTCACCAAAAGCTAAAGTACCCAGTCAAGGGGAGGATCACCACTGTTTGCAGTGAGGAGGAATTCATGGTAAGCCATCTCAATTCTTTCAAATATATGGAGATGGATGGAGAATTTATAGAAACCCCGTGCCAGGATTTTGAAGTTGTTTCGCCTATGGTTGCTACTGCCAAAATTTCCTCCGACATGCCCAAAGCTGATAAGGTTGTGCCAAGGATGGTTTCATTTAAGGATGCTCGTACCGCAGTCGAAGATAGAAGTTGTGCTACCTGGGGATAACTCCCCGATATCCCGTTCAAAGCAGGTAAATATGGTTTGGGTTTCACTCTCAAGGCTCAAAAAGAAGTTAGGTGCACTCGTGTAGGGAAGCCCCCTCTCCGTATTGGAAATCGTGAAGTAAACATTATGGAGGATTCTGATAATGAATGCGCCTTCAAATAATGGATATACCCTACTACGACAGAGCTCAACAATTGGCGCACAAAGGTCTTCGTTCCTATCTCCTTCATTGAGGAGTAATTAGTTGTTTATTTCTTTCTATCAATTCAAGAGCCTTTTATCTGTAATATTAAACAATGACTTTTAAGCCATATGCCTGGCCCAGGGCACTATGGTCCATTTGTTAATGGTTTTATTTATGTTCATTTTATCATATGACCATTCAATATAAACCATTGGACTTTTTGCATTCAAATTTTTATGCTCATTGTCTTTCTTTTTCTTTAATGTATTTTTCAAATATCCATGTATCTTACATGCACACACACAAACACACTCTTGCAGATCCTCATCCACTCTAGATCTCTTTTCCAATGACTCTACTATTTCCAGTTATGACTTTGAACATCCAATTAACCAAGACAAAGACGAAGGCGAGGAAGATTATGAAATACTAGGAGAACTAGCTAGACTTCTAATGCAAGAGGAAAAAACTATTCAGCCGCATGAAGAGTCAGTTGAAGTCATCAACCTAGGTACCGAGACAGACAAGAAAGAAGTCAAGATCAGCGCCAACCTAGGAAGCAGTGTCAAAAGCAGATTGGTTCAGATGTTACATGACTACGTGGAAGTGTTTGCTTGGTTGTATGAATATATTCCAGGGTTGGATACCGACATTGTAGTTCATCGTCTACCAACAAAGGAAGATTTTCCTCCTGTCAACCAAAAAGTTCGTCGCATGCGGCCTGACATGTCTGAAGAGATAAAAGCTAAAGTGATGAAACAATTTGACGCGGAATTCCTAGCTGTGACATCTTATCCCCAATTGGTTGCGAACGTGGTTCCAGTGCCAAAGAAAGACGGAAAAGTTCATATGTGCGTAGATTATAGGGATCTGAATAGGGAAATCCCCAAGGATGACTTCCCTCTACCTCATATTGACGTATTAGTCGATAAAACCGCTCAACATAAAGTCTTCTCTTTCATGGATGGTTTCTCCGACTATAATCAAATTAAGATGGCTCCCGAAGACATGGAGAAGACCACCTTTGTTGTGGAATGGGGCACCTTTTGTTATGAGGTCATGCCATTCGGATTGAAGAATGCATGGGCAACCTATCTAAGGGCCATGGTAGCTTTGTTTCATGGTATGATCCATGATGAAATAGAGGTATATGTGGATGATATGATCGCAAGGTCACAGACTAAAGAAGTGCATCTCAGTCACCTATACAAGCTATTCGAGAGGCTGAAAAAGTACAGATTAAGGTTGAACCCTAATAAGTGCACATTCAGAGTAAGATCTGGAAAACTTATAGGCTTTGTTGTCAGTGGTAAAGGCATCAAAGTTGATCCTGCAAAGGTAAAAGCCATTCAAAAAATGCCAGTTCTCCATTCTGAAAAGGAGGTTAGAGGATTCTTGGGTCGTTTTAACTACATCGCCCGCTTCATATCTCACGTAACTGCTACTTGTGAGCCAATCTTCAAACTCTTGAAGAAAGATCAAGTAGTCAGATGGAATGATGAATGCCAAGGTGCCTTCGACAAAATCAAGGAATATCTGCAAGAACCTCCTATCCTCATGCCTCCAGTTGAAGTAAGACCCTTGATCATGTACTTGACTGTGCTTGAGAATTATATGGGGGTGTGTGTTGGGCCAACATGACGAGTCTGGCCGAAAAGAGCATGCAATATGCTACCTGAGTAAAAAGTTTACCGACTATGAAACTAGATATTCACTACTCAAGAAAAATTGCTGCGCTCTGGAATGGGCTACTCGCCGGCTAATACAGTATATGTTGACTCATACCACTCTATTGATTTCTAAGATGGACCCTATCAAGTACATCTTCTAGAAACACGCTCTTTCCAGACAGATAGCTAGATGGCAAATGATTTTGACTGAATACGACATTTAATATACAACACAAAAGGCCATCAAAGGAAGTGTATTGGCAGATCATTTGGCCCATCAGGCTATTGATGATTATCAATCTATGAACTTTGACTTCCTAGATGAGAATATCATGTTAGTGACCGACTGTGCAAAACCTGGACCGTATGACAGACTTGAACAAGGATCCTGATGGACTATGGTTTTCGATGGGGCTTCCAACACTTTGGGTAACGGAATTGGTGATGTGATAATTTCTCCTGAGGGTTGCCACACCCATTTCACTGCTAGTTTGCTTCGATTGTACAAATAACATGGCTGAATATGAGGCATGCATTCTAGGTCTGAAGGCTGCCATTGATTTAAGGATCAAGCATTTGAATGTATTCGGAGATTCCTCCTAGTGATTAGTCCAGTAAAGGGAAATTATGACACTAAACATCCTAATATTATTCCTTACAAGGAGCTGGTTCTATCTCTGATTCCATACTTCGAAGAAATCACCTTTGAACACTTCCCTAGAGAAGAAAATCAGTTACCCGATGCTTTGGCCATAATGTCTTCTATGTTCAAGGTCAAATGGGACAACGAAGCTCATATGATTACATTTGAGAGATTTGACGAACCTGCTTACTTCTATGAGGTTGACATTGACATAGAGAAGCCATGGTACCATAAGGTGAAGAGATACCTTGAAGCGTAAGAGTATCCCGAAGGAGCTTCCATCAATGATAAAAAATTCTTACGAAGATTCTCAACCAAATTCTTCCTAAGCAATGGAACCCTGTATAAGCGCAACCATGATTCTACTCTACTCCAATGTGTTGACAAGAAGGAGGCAGAGAAAATTATGGAAGACATGCATGAGGGTCTCTTTGGGACTCACTCTAGTGGGCATACTATGGCCAAGAAAATCCTGAGTGTTGGTTACTATTGGTCAATAATGGAAATTGATTGCCATCATCATTCAAGGACTTGCCACAAGTTCCAAATCTATGCCGATAAGGTCCATGTGCCTCCTATTCCTCTAAACATCATGACTGCTCCGTGGACGTTTGCAATGTGGGGCATTGACATGATTGGAGAGATTAAACCTACTTCTTCCAATGGACATTGCTTCATTCTTGTCGCTATCGATTATTTCACCAAATGGGTCGAAGCTGCTTCATTTGCCTCAGTCACAAAGAATGTTGTAGCCAGATTCATCAAGCATAACCTCATCTGGCGCTATGGTATCCCCAAAAGGATCATCACTGACAATGGAACCAATCTCAACAATGCTATGATTACGAAATTGTGCACTCAGGTCAAAATCAAGCATCACAATTCTTCTCCTTATAGACCTAAAATGAACGGCGCAGTGGAAGTAGACAACAAAACATTAAAAAGATTGTGCAAAAGATGGCAGTAACCTACAAAGACTGGCATGAGATGTTACCGTTTTCTCTTCATGGCTACCGTACTTCAGCTCGGACATCGACTGGGGAAACTCCCTTTTCTTTGGTATAAGGCATGGAAGTTGTCCTGCTAGTGGAAGTTCAGATTCCCTCCCTAAGGATTATGAAGGAAACAAGCATAGGTTAAGACGAATGGATTCATACAAGATTGGATCAGTTGAACTTGATCGATGAAAAGCGACTGGCTGCTATTTGTCATGGTCAGATGTACCAGAAACGTACGATCAAGGCTTTCAACAAAAAGATCAGGCCTCGAGTATATCAAGCTGGTGACTTGTTAATAAAGCGCATCATTCTTCCACAAGGAGACCCCATGGGAAAATGGACTCCCACTTACGAAGGGCCATTTGTTGTCAAAAAAGTTTTCTCTGGTGGTGCCATGATGCTTACTACTATGGACGGTGAAGATTTCCCACATCCTGTGAATGCAGACATAGTTAAAAAATACTACGCATAAGAGACCCGCTAGGTTGACACACCTAGGAAAGATAAGGGCATCCCAGCAAACCAAAGGTTTGGGAAAAAATTAGGGATATATGCAAAAGTTGGTACACCCGACAAGTCGAAAACCTGAAAGGGCGACTTGGGCAAAAATGGGTATCCTGGTGGGCTGAAAACCCGAAAGGGAGATCCAGGAAAAAGTTAAGGATTGAAAGTGTATGACTATTTCCCGTGGAATCACCACAATCGACTTTATTACCAAGGTCCGAGTTCAAACGGTCCAGGATCAGTCCAATCAACTTTTGTCAATGGCAAGGGACGTTCGAAGACATTGGGGGCAATAGTAGAGTTGGAACACAATGAGATCATTTACACATGGTTGTTATTTTTGTCTTTAATTTTGTTTTCCTTTCGAAAATTTCCCCTTAATAGGATCTCCGTCTCTTTGTACAAAAATGCCTATTCATGGGCAAAACATCAAAATAAATATACTTTGAAGTGTAAACTTTTTGTTTTGTTTTGAGTGCAAAGACGTATAATGACTAAAATTGAATGAACATATACATATGAACATGATTGAACTATTTAGCAAATATGTGTTGCCAAGCAGCAACGAGCATCTCTTTAATACAGTTGAGATATCCCCATAAAGTTATCTCATTAGCATTTTCTCCATAAAACTAGCTACAATAAACCTTTGCCCTAACAGAGTTCCCCACAAAGATGGATTTATGCAACCCTCAGTCAGAATTTTCAATCTCTCGACAACCCTCTCCCCAACTGAGTTTGGTCTTGAAAGAAAATGCCTTATGGAGTTCTTCCCAAAGAATTCACCTTGCCAGTGGGTCATTGAATATTCTCTTCAATAGAGTTTACTCCCCAACAAAACAATACACTCCCCAGCGGGATCATTCCGTTTCAAATAATTCTCAGTTACTATGAAGCCTGAACCCGACCAGATAATAGTTTAACTTCTCGAGTTACTATGAAGCCTGGACCCAACTATGTAATAGTTTAACTTCTCAAGATATTTTAAATCCTGGAATTCGACGATACAATGGTTTAACTTCTTTTCCCCAATAGAGTTTTCCTATACCCCTAGAAAGTTACTGCAAAGCCTGGACCTGACCAGATATCAGTTCAACTTCATCCTTTCAAGCAAGTTACTGCAAAGCCTGGACCCGACCAGATATCAGTTCAACTTCATCCTTTTAAGCAAGTTACTGCAAAGCTTGGACCCGACCAGATACCAGTTCAACTTCATCCTTTCAAGCAAGTTACTGCAAAGCCTGGACCTGACCAGATATCAGTTTAACTTCATCCTTTCAAGAAAGTTACTGTAAAACCTGGACCCGACCAGATATCAGTGCAACTTTATCCTTTCAAATAATTTATTACAAAGTCTGAGAGTTCGACCAAATAACAATTAACTTCATCCGCCTCAGAAATTTGCTTTGAAACCTGGAATCCGACTAGATAGTAGTTTAATGTTAGTAAGTTGCTGCGAAGCCTGGAATCCAACAAGATAAAAGTTTAACTTCACTCTCCCAAGTAATTTTTTTCGAAGCCTGGAATGCGACCAGATAACAGTTAATTTAATCTTCCCCAGTAAGTCATTGTGAAGCCTAGAATACGACCAGATAACATTCAACTTCATTGCTGCCAAGCCTGGATTTCGACCAGATAACAGCTAACTTTCGACTCTCTCCAGTCAGGAATAACTCCCCAGTAGAGAAATGGACAACCAAAATTCCAGAACTTTATTCCTCCTAGTAGAAATCAACACTCCCCACAGAGTTCCCTCATACGAAAAGCCAAAGTCAATATTCCCCATCGGATTTCTCCTCAAACAATAAAATAGGAATTCCAAACGGAAACATTCTAAACAAATTTGAAGATACATCTACTCTCCAATAACAATTCGTGATTCAGCCTCCCAAGGTTCCGCATCATGTTGTCAAGGATTTATTTTCCTAGACAAAGGCATGTTGCAATAAACGCATCACATTCATAAACCATAACACATACATGACAAATGCGTACATCATAATCTCATTCATTTTGAGAACATCATTACACCATGCATACATCTACATGCAACTAATCCTCTTCCTTGCAGGGAAAAGTAAAAACAGGCTAAAGACGTTTACTATCTCAGTATAAATCAACCAAAAGATTTATCTTGATACCTTCTCTAGTCACTCCGGATGGCATCTTTAAGCCCATTCCTTACACAGTCAACTAACACATCATTGAGTGCAAATTTCTTGGCCCTTTAGTGTTCAATCATCATCTACCTCTGAGTCACGAATGACGGGCTCGCAAATCTAACTCTTGAGGTTTAATAAGATTGAACAGGGGCAACTGTTGTACCCCAAAAATTTCCCTCTCATTTCTCAAGAATTTTCTCACAAAATCTTCCATGACTCAAGTTTGCAACACTAATACATCAATTTAAGTTTAGAATTGGCACAAGGGCAAAATGGTCAAAATGCACACTAAAAAGTAAAACTTTGACTTTTTTTTATCAAAATCAAGTTTCAAGAATCACACTTCATCAAGATATGTTAGAATATGAAGTTGGTTTATCAAGAAAATCAAAAGTCAAAATTACTTTGGAAAAGTCAAAGTTCTAAACACTTAGAAATTTTTCTAAGTGTTAAAGAAAATATGATAAGTTCAGAACTTTTGGCTAGATTTTCATCATGAGGCGAGATGATTCAAGAAGAACTTCTGACACAGAAGTTGTAGATCTCAATGAGATCTAAAACATTGAAGAATAGAACTCCTCCTAGAAATGTTAGGATTTCAAGTTATAAATCCTTGAAGACACGTCCATGAAACTAAAACACTTAGTAAATTCTGAACATTTCCAAGTCAAAATTTGAGTAGAACTTCTGGGCCAGTTTTCACGTAGGTACAATCAGAGTTTGCAAAGATGATTCAAATAGGGACTAAAAAGTATGTTACAAGCTTGCTGAAAAGTCTGAGAACTCCTCCAGATCATGCTGGAGCATGGAGAATCAAAGATCAGAAGTTGGACATTTGTTCTTAATCTAAGTTACGTTTATGCTGAACTTCTGATCCAATTTCAAGCTATGCTACATAAAATCATGTTACAGGCCTTCTTGCTTGTTAAATCTCATCATAATTTAATGCTCACACCAACTTTTGAGTCTTTATCCCAGTGTTTAAGCCTTTATCCAAAAGATCTTCCCACGTGTGGCATAAAAGTACCACTGCTGTCCTTGAAAAGTAAACTTCTGTACAAAGTTTATTTTGAGCCCATACTTTACTTTGTTTCTGAGCATACTTCTCCATAAATCATGCCTACAAACTCAGATTAGGCGTGTTTAAAGCTGCTAACCACCCTACCTTGCCTTTAAACATGCTTGTCTAAACTTGCTTCAAAAATAAGTCAACCATTCATAACACATGATGGCTGTACTTTTGACTTCTCCAAGTTTCTAAATCCTTTACCTATAAATTAAAATTCATTTGCAAACTGAAAGAGGATTTGAAGGATTGAAAAAAGCCCTGAAACCTTGCTGAATATTCCCAAGAACCTAAAACTGCAACACAAACACAAAACCTGCTAGTTTCTGATTTTTGCATCCAAACTCTAATTTTCCTTCTGCGTTTCTTGCCAAAATCATCCACACAGTTTCCAATATACACGTAGAAGCCTTCCCAACTTCTGTTTTCAAACTGTAATACAGTCTTCACCACTCTCCATTTTAAAAAATCAGAACTTTGCATCTTGACTGCTCCAGAGCATTCCAACCAGCCATAACTCAAGTTAAAGGGTTACTTTAGCTTTCTGGGAACTTGTGGAAGCTGACCAGAACATCACAGCAGTCTGAACCAGGATCTAACTCATAGAACAATTTCCAGCTTCAAGGTAAGTTTCTTCTGATTTTCATCTCATTACTTAGGCATTGTTAGGCTTGCAATTTCAAAGACACAATGTAGATATCATGGCTCTGAATCTGTACATATTTATAGATTTCATTCATATGGCCTAAGTAGAGAGAATTTCAGATCAGAACTTCTTGAGAAAGTTAGGGTTCAAAATTAGGATTAGCCAAATCCATGCTTGCCTCTGGTTTACAATTTTGATGCTTCGTATTTCTGAAACCATGATGAAATTTTCCATAACTGCTATGTTTGCATTTTTAATTTTTGTTGAGAAATGACTAAGTTGCAGATACTCTGGCTGACGCGAAGAAGAAGATGAAGTTCATCATCATAACTTAATTTGTAATATATGTTTATGTTTATGTTTATGTTTTTGCTTCTAATACCGGATGTACAACCACCCTAGTGGTAGAGAGCGCTCACATAAGGCATTAGTGTTAAGGGTCCAGGGTTCTAATCCCAGAAGCACCTTTTTACGTTTATTTCCTAACATTTTTACCTCATTATTTGTCAAACAATGATCTTGGACCAGAACTTCTAGATAAACCCCCTCCCAGTTGTTTGTCAAAATAGTACTCCTGGACCAGAACTTCTAAACATTCTCATCCAACAACGTTATCACCTCACTTACCCATTATCAAAACTTCTAGGTTTCCAGCTGCATCAGAACTTCTAGGCTCTCTCAGCAATCAGAACTTCTAGACATTCCTTTGTTCCCAGTAACCCCAGAACTTTAGTGCGTCTGGATCCAGAACTTCTGGCTTTCCCCTTTTCTGTTAACACTTTTTTTCTGATTTGCAGCGCGCCTGGGTCAGAACTTCTGCTCTCTCTTATTTCTATTCTTTCAGCAACGCGCTGACTCTAACTCTTATTCTATTATTATTTTTATCATTATTTTTATTTTCATTAATCAAAAATACCAAAAATACTTTATATTCCTATACTTTGCTTTATTTTCTTTTAAAACAAAAAGACTAAAAAACATTTCCTTAAGAAAGTTTATTTCTTCTCTTAACAAAAACAAAACAAATATATTTTACATTTTAATTCTTGTACATTATTCAATATGGTTGTAACATATAATTAGGACTTTAATTTCTTACAACCCCCATTTGTAAATTTGTACACCCCATCCCCAAATGATTGTAATAGCGTAGAATATTTACTTTATGCAATTTATCGCTTTCATATAAATGCTAGTAATTAGGGTTTGTATGGAAAGATAAAATCAATACTTAGAAAGCCCTAATTCAAGATAAATCAAGCATGAAATACAAACACTTGCACACTTGCATCTCTAGGGTTAACTCCACTTGTTTCCATATGAAAAATGTTCATGTTATGCATGTGAGGCGTCTTAGCAAAAAAAATCAAAAATACAAGATCATAGTTCCTCGATGACACTTCGAATGTTGCCTTACAAATGATCTTAGTCCCTCAAGAGAAATGCTAATATATCTCACTAACATTCCTATCATGATTATACGATGACCCACACACGTCCCTTTACATCCAAATATAATACTTCTTACCAATCAATGGTAAGATAGCAACATCTAAAGGAGGAAGAAAAGAACCAAGACTTTTGAGTAGGTAAAAACGTTCTTAGTTGCTTGCCCATATTCAAAACAAACATCTTTTCAAAAACACCAAACACTTTCAAAACATGAAATATTTTCAAAAAGTCTAACAGTTTGTATGTATTCTTATAGAGACGAGAATCATTACAAAGTTTTCCTAAACAAAGCCGCTTTTCAAAAATACTTTCAAAATCCACCACAAAGCACACTTTCAAACAAAAGTAATGATCTAGCAAGCAACTAAGAGCCCATAGATAACTAAGGATAAAAAGGGTGCTAACACCTTCCCTTTTCATAATCTACCCCCCCGAACTCAAGAAAATAATCTCAAAGGTCTTTCATGTTCTTTTCACCCTTTCCTTTATTGGATAATAGAAAAGTCGGTGGCAACTCTTTCTATCCGCAATAATTGCGATCAAACGCAAAACACCCAAGTTAGTTCTCCCATCGTATTACAGGCTCTAACTTAGAGGTAAGTGTCAAGAACAGATTAATTCAAATGTTGCACGACTATGTTGAGGTATTTGCTTGGTCATACGAAGACATGTATGGGCTCGTCGCATGTATTTACTTGCATCCTGAGATGTCAGAGAAGATCAAGGTTGAGGTTATGAAGTAATTCAACGCAGGTTTCTTAGTAGTGACGTCATATCCTCAATGGGTTGCTAATTTTGTTCCGGTACCAAATAAAGATGGCAAGGTACGTATGTATGTTGATTACAGGGATCTGAACAGGGCAAGCCCCAAAGATGACTTCCCACTTCCACATATTGATGTTATGTTCGACAACATGGCTCAACATAAGGTATTCTCCTTCATGGATGGTTTCTCGGGTTATAATCAGATCAAGATGGCGCCTGAAGAAATGAATAAAACTACCTTTGTCACACAGTGGGGCACTTTCTGTTACAAGGTCATGTCTTTTGGGTTGAAGAATTTCGGGGCAACTTAACAACCTGCCATGGTAGCTTTATTTCACGACATGATTCATCATGATATTTAAGTCTACGTCGACGACATGATAGAAAGATCACAGACTGAAGAAGAACATCTTGATCATCTATATAAATTATTTGAAAGGCTGAAGAAATACAAAATTAAGGCTAAATCCGAACAAATGCACTTTTGGAGTGAGATCCGGTGAACTCTTGGGTTTCGTCGTTAGTGGTAAAGGTATTGAAGCTGATCCCGCAAAAGTTAAAGCTATTCAAGAAATTCCGGCTCCCCGCACTGAGAAGGAATTCAGAGGTTTCTTGGGACGGATGAATTACATTTCCCGATTCATTTCTCATTTGACCGCTACCTGTGAGCCAATCTTGAAGTTGTTGAAGAAAGATCAAGTAGTAAAGTGGAACGACGACTTTCAGATAGCCTTTGATAAAATCATGGAGTACTTACAAGAACCTCTGATTCTGATGCCACCGGTTGAAGGAAGACCTTTAATAATGTACCTAACAGTGATAGAGAATTCAATGGGGTGTGTGTTGGGGCAATATGACGAGTCTGGTCGAAAAGAGCATGCAATATACTACCTTAGCAAAAAGTTTACTGAATGCGAAACAAGGCATTCACTTCTCGAGAAAAATTACTACGCTTTGGCATGGGTTGCTCGCCGACTAAGACAGTGTATGTTGACCCATACTACTTATTGATCTCTAAAATGGATCCCATCAAGTACATATTTGAGAAGCCAGCTCTCTCCGGAAGAATAGCCCGATGGCAAATGATCTTAACAGAATACAACATTTAGTACACCACTCAAAAGGAAATCAAAGAAAGTGTACTGGAAGATCATTTGGCACATCAAGCTGTAGGCAACTACCAATCTATGAACTTCGAATTCCCAGAACATCATGTTAATTCTAGATTGTGAAGAACCTGGACCATCTGAAGGACATGAGCTAGGATCCCAATGGACTATGGATTTTGATGGAGCTTCTAACGCACTTGGAAACAGAATTGGTGATGTAATCATCTCTCCCCAGGGTTGTCATACACCCTTCACTACCAAACTTTGCTTTGACTGCACCAACAATATGGCATAATATGAAGCATGTATCCAGGGAATTAAAGCTGCTATTAACCTGAGAATCAAATTCTTAAGCGTATATGGGTACTCATCCTTGGTAATCAGTCAGGTCAAGGGAGAATGGGATACAAAGCATTCGAATATTATCCCTTACCGACAACACGTGCTAACCTTGATTCTGTACTTCGAAGAGATTACTTTTGAGCATATCCCAAGAGAAGAGAATCAGTTGGCAGATGCATTAGCTACTTTGTCATCCATGTTCAAGCTTAGATGGGACAACAAGGCTCCCAGAATTACCATTTAAAGATTCGACGAACCGGTACACTGCTACGAAATTGATACTGATGGTGTAGAAGAAAAACCATGGTTTTATGAAGCGAAAATGTACCTTGAAGCTCAAGAATACCCTGAATGGGCATTTATCATTGACAAGAAATTCCTATAGAGGTTCTCGGCTAAGTTCTTCTTGAGCAATGGAATTTTATACAAGCGTAATCATGATTCACCTCTGCTCCGTTGTGTAGACAAGAAGGAAGCAGAGAAGATTATGGAGGATATGCACGAAGGCGTATGTAGTACTCATTCCAGTGGACATACTATGGCTAAGAAAATCTTGAGAGCAGGTTATTATTGGTTGACCATGGAAACCGACTGTCACCACCACTCGAGGACTTGTCATAAATTATAGATCTATGGTGATAAGGTTCATGTGCCTCTGTTACCTTTGAACGTTATGACTGCTCCTTGGCCATTCGCAATGTGGGGAATTGATATGATCGGAGAAATCAATCCTACTGCTTCTAATGGACATCACTTCATTCTCGTCGCCATTGACTACTTTAAAAAATGGGTTGAAGCGGCCTCATTTTCCTTTGTTCCCAAGAATGTGGTAGCTCGATTCATTAAGCATAACCTCATCTGTCGGTATAGCATCCCCGAGAGAATTATCACGGACAATGGTACCAACCTCAACAACACTATGATTACTGAACTCTACACACAATTCAAGATCAAGCACCACAACTCTTCTCCATATCGACCAAAGATGAATGGCACAGTGGAAGCCGACAACAAGAACAAAAAGAAGATTGTGCAAAACATGGTTATGAATTACAAAGACTGGCACGAGATGTTACCATTTTCTCTCCACGGCTATCTCACTTCAGTGCAAACATCAACTGGGGCAACCTTATTCTATCTGGTCTATAGTATGGAAGTCGTTCTACCTATCGAAGTTCAGATTCCTTCTTTGGGGATTATGAAAGATGCAAACTTAGATGAAGACGAGTGGACTCAAACTAGGTTGGATAAATTGAATCTGATTGATGAAAATAGGCTTGTGATTGTCTGTCACAGTCAGATGTACCAGAAACATATGATCAAGGCATTCGACAAGAAAATAAAGCATCGGGTATATCAAGCTGGTGACTTGGTAATAAAACGCATCATTCTACCACAAAGTGATCCCAGGGGAAAATGGACTCCCACCTACGAAGGGCCATTTTTTGTCAAGAAAGTATTCTCTGGAGGTGCAATGATACTTACCACCATGGACGGTGAAGATTTCTTGCGCCCTGTGAATGCGGACATAGTCAAAAGATACTACGCATGAAAACGACTCGCTAGGTTGACTGGCCTAGGAAAAAATAAGGGCATCTCGGTGAACCAAAAGGGTTCGGGAAAAAATTAGGGATATGGAAAAGATTGTACACCCGGAAAGTCGAAAACCTGAAAAGGAGGCTTGGGAAAGAAAGGGTATCCCGGTGGATTGAAAACCCGAAAGGGCGATCCAGGAAAAAGTTAGGGATTAAAAGCTTACGAATATGTCCCGTTGGATCACTTACAACAAGATTTATTACCAAAGTCAAAAAGTTCAAATGGTACATATCACTTCAATCAACTTCTTCCGACAATAAAGGATGATATGTTCGAAGACATAGGGGCAATAGCGGTGTTGTAACCCAACAATATCATTTCCACATAGCTATATGTTTTTTTCACTTTGTACTATTTTCATTTTACGACGATTTCCTCTTACTAGGATTTATGTCTCTTTGTACAAAATCGCCTGTTATAGGTAAACAATCAATAAAAATACACCCTAAAATTCAAACTTTATGTCTCTTTTATTTTTCAGTTTGCAAAAACGTCCAATGACTAAAATTGAATGAATATATGCATATGAACACGATTAACTGTTAACAAATATATGCATAAAAACAGGAATAAACATTTAGTCAAGACTCTAGGAGTTAGGGTGACGTTCAAGTAATCCACAAATCCCCACAGAGCCAATTATATAAGATTATCCCCCAGAGTAATCTTCATAAAAGAAACATTCCCCGCAAATTCCCCGGCAATATCACCAACCTACGAAGTTCCAATCAGTATAATTCATGGAAATTCTCTTCCCCAACTGAGTTTATTATTCCAAAACTGTAAAACTTCCTGCAAATTTCTTCTCTCTAATAAAGATGTTTCCTCATGCAGATTATTTCTCTGTCAACAGGGTTTATTTCCCCAACAGGGTTTATTTCCGCAACAGATTACTGTCTCCCCAACTTGAATCTATTCCTCAGATTGCTATGAATCACCAGCAAAATTCCTCTCCTCGGTAAAGTTACCACTATCCCCAGAGAGTTGCTATGAAACCTGGAACTGGACCAAATATCAGCCAACTTTATCCTCTAGACCGGTCGGAAGGTTATCCATCTCTTTTATCCCCAGTCAGGGTATATAAGAATTAAACTCCCCAGACGAGTCAGAAGTTTATCCATCTCTTTTATCCCCAGTTAGGGTATATAAGAATTAAAAAATTTAGTAGAGCGTTGAATGACTAATATTCCCGAACTCTTCTCCTCAAACAGAAGTCAACATTCCCTAGAGGAGTTTCCTCAAATAAAAAGCAGGAATCCCCAACGAAAACATTCTAGACAAGGTTGAAGATTACATATGTTCCTCATCTCGAACACCAGTCAGGGATTCATTTTCCCCAGCAAGATGTCATACAGAGCTATTAATACATTTTCAACAACATTTCACATTCTATCACTTACCAATTTCATAGTATATGCATACGAAACACATATAACCCAATCTCATTTATTTTGAGAACATCATTACGCAATTCATTTCATATATCATGACATTGAATATAGCTAACTCTTTAAATTTTCAGGAAAGATCAATCAACAGACGAATATCATCAATAATTCTCAAATGGGTCAGAGATTAATTCCTGAAACAGGACGGGGAAACTATCTACACAACTGAGCAAAGATTAACTCCCGAAACAGGACGGGGAAACTATCTTTATTTCTTTATGGTCAGATGAAGATAAATTCCTGAAACAGGACGGGGCAACTATCTTTATCACCAAGTGGTATGAACTCCCGAAACAGGATGGGTTTACCAACAAAAACATATTGTAGATCAATTTCCGAAATAGGACGGGGCGACTATCTACATGATGAACACTTCTTCTAGTAGACTTTTTCTGGCTCAGATTAAATCAATCATAGATTTATTATGATACTTCTTCCAGTTAAAGACAGACGTAGACATCTTCTAGCTCAAATTAAATCGACCATAGATTTATTCCGATACTTCTTCCAATAGACCTTTTTCTGGCTCAGATTAAATTAACCATAGACTTATTCTGATACTTCTTCCAGTTAAAGACGGACGCAAACATCTTCTGGCTCATATTAAATCAACCATAGATTTATTTTGATACTTCTTCCAGTAGACCTTTTCTGGCTTAAATTAAATCAACCATAGATTTATTCTGATACTTCTCCTAGTTAAAGACAGGCGTAGAGATCCTCTATCTCAGATTAAATCGAGCATTGATTTATTCTTATACTTCTTCTAGTTGAAGTAGAGCGTAGACTTAGTCTAAGTTCTATCAACAGTTACTTTGTCTTTCTTTAATGTCATCTTTAAGCTCATTCCTAGTATAATCAACCAACAGTTCTACTTCGTGCACAAGCGAGTGCAAATTTCTGTGCACTTATGTGTTCAATCATCTTCCACCTTCAAGTCATGAATGGTGGACATGCCAATCTAACTCTTCATTTTTAAGAAGATTGAACAGGGGCAGCTGTTGTACCCTAAAATTTTCCCTCCCATTTTTCTTCAAGACATTCTTCTAAGATTCTCAACATTGGGTCCACAACTAGGGTTTCATCTTGTACAAGGAAGATTGGGTTGAAAAGGTCTCAAATGACTTTCATGGTTCTCCATAGGTCTTCAACAATGCTTATGTCAAGTTTCAAGTCTTGTATCACAAGTTTGCTCAGTCAATTGCTCAGATGGCTGAAAATAAATTGTATTGGACAAAAAGTCAAATGTGGTCAACATACAGTCAAACTTCAATATTTTTTGTCAACATCAGTATTTTTAGATGATATTCATCATTTTATCAAGGTTTGACCATGGTTCCTCAAGGAAAGCCCTCAAATCATCAAAGGTCAAAAATTGCCAAAATTAGGGTTTTGACTGAAGATGACTGATCATTGACTGTTGACCTAGTGCATGACCTAATGGCTTGAAGCATGATCTCAAGAGATCAAATACAAAATATTGACCTAATTACATGTCCAAATACATTTCCAAATATACAAGTTATTGATAGTTGAATATTTGAATCAATTGATGAAAAGTCAACAATCACACAAAAGTCACACTTTGACTTTTTGGTCATCATTGGAATTCAAAAATAAAAAATCATCAAGATATTCAAAACTATCAAACTTGATCATCAATAATCAAGAAAGTCAACAAAATTCAAAAGTCAAGATTTTCAAACACTTAGAAAAAATTCAAGTGTTTTATACCTAAAAAACCCTAACTTCACAAGCAAGTTTCCTCAAGATACAAGTTGATTCAAAGAAAACTTTCAACATGAAAGTTATAGGGATTGATGAATTCTAAAACTTCTCAAATGTGGGATGAACTTCAAAAAATGCTTGGATTAAGAGATATAGGCCCATGAAGTTCTGATTATTTTTATCCAACACTTAGAAAAAATTTCAACAAGTTTTGGTCAGTTTTTCATCCCAACTTCTTGTCAAATTTCCACTAAGTTCCCAATTGATTTAGCCAAAGTAGTCAACATGAAAGTTGTATACAATGTTTCAAGCTTTCCAAAATGTATAAGATCATAAAAATATCGTGCTTGAGCTAGAAGATTCGAAGAGATGAAGTTGGGTATCTAAGGTTGCATTATAGGTCATTTTTGTGACAAGTTCATAACCAAATCTTCATGCCATGCTGCATAATCCCACTTTTCAGGCCTCTAACCTCCAAATCTTGCTATAATCAGAAGATTTCATAAGCTTTTGAGCTATGATCCAAGTGATTAAATCTTTGTCCAAGCTTACTTACCATTTTAGGGAGAAAGGTCACATTGCCATTTTGATAAAGTGACTTTATACACAATGTGAACTTTCCTTGAGCCCATACATTGTTGCTTCTGACTTCAAAACATCTCAGCACCAAGAAGCAACCATCTACAGCCTATCAACCACCCTATAATACATTAGAACAATGTTTCTTCAAAGTTACTTCAAATCTAAGCAACCAAACCATAACATGCTATCTTTCAAATATGATCATCCATCACCCTCAAACCTTTTCTCTATAAATATAGGGATCATTTGCAAGCTAACACACGAATTTAAAAGCCCTCAAACACCTTAAAGCTCAGAATCACTTAGAAAACTCCATTGTTTTACATTTGAAGCTTCCAACACCCAACTTCAAATCCACTTGTGTGTTTTCCTTTCTTTATCATTCAAACATCATCTATACATCATATAGAAGCTACCCATACCCCTGTTTCACCACGGTAACATCATCTTGATCATACAAGATTTTCACTTTTCACACTTGCAAGTTTTCTTGGTTAGAAATATCCAGAAGTTCTCAGCACTAACTAAGCATCCAAAAAACTGCCTCAGGGTCCAAGCAAGCTCACCAAATCATTATTTCACCTCTGGAAGTCGTGTAGAGAGCATTGAAGTTTTGCATTAAGAGGTAAGTTTTCCAAACTTTGAAATCTCTATATAAGCATCATTTGCATTTATTTTCTAAAGATAAAATGTAGATATCATGTCTATGAAGCTAACCATGTCCTTAGTTTTCATTTATGTTGGCTGTGTGATGTGAATTTTGGAATTGAAGTTTCTGAAAAAATTAGGTTTTAGTTTGGTATCAAATAAAATTCGTCCTAACCATTGATCTATAGCTTTTAAAAGTTGCATGGATGAATTTGTGGCGAAATTTAGAACAACTTTCATATTTAAAATTTTTAAAATAATTGAGAAATGGAAGAGTTTGAAAATAAAAAATGGTGATGTTGATATCTAGCGCGAGGAAGAAGAAGAAATGGGCATTTCAAATATTTGAAAACAAGATTTATAATATATTTACTGGGGGTGTTTCATAACCGGATAAAACAACCACCCTAGTGGTAAAACAAGTGCGTGTTAATGTGAGGGACCTCGGTTCGAGCCCCAGCAGTACCCTTTTTCCATATATTTTGCTCACAGATCCAGTGTACCAAGCTTCCATAAGTCCATCATGTGCCCTCACTTCAACACCATCAGATCATCATACAGGCAGATCTAATGCATCCAAATGCAAGCCTATGGTGCACTCTAAGGAATTGTCCACACATGGTTATCACAGGCGATTGGGCCCCTAGAGTTGGGCCTGGGATTTCTGTTTCTCAACCCCCAGATTTTTCTTCAATAGGCCCACTCTATTACTTTTTTTTTATTTTTTTTCTTCAAACAAAACAAACTCCTTGAGTTGGGCCTGAGTTATTTTTTCTACTTCTCACCCCCTTAATTTCTTATACTACAAGCCCATTCTATTACTTTTTTTATTTTAATTAACTTTCTTTTCTAAAATCTTTTTTTATTTAATCAGAAAAAAAAAATTCATAAAAATGATATAAAAAATTAGATTTAGGTTTTTAATTAACTATTTTAATTTTTGGACAAATAAAATTTAATTTATTTTAATCACCTTGATTTTATTTAATTAGAATTAGGTTTTATACTTCAAATATATTTTCTACAAAAAAACACAAAAAATATTTTCTAAATACTTAACATTATTTAGGTTTTAATTAATAAATTTTATTTTCATAAATAAAATTAATTAATTGAATTACACTTAGATTTATTTTAAATATCGAAATTGTAATTAAATTAGAATTAGGTCTAACTTTTTATTTCACATTTCAACTGTTTTCTAAACAAAGAAACAACAAAATATTTTCTTAAAATACTTAATATTTTCTCAATGATACGAGAATAATTACAAAATTGCCACACTTAGGCATTTTCAAACATACGCAAACACAAAGCATTTCAAAAGAGAGCTAGCGATTTAGAGCCCGTAGATAACTACAGATGAAAAGGGTACTAACACCTTCCCTTTTCATAACCTACCCCCCGAACTCAAGAAAAATTCTCAAAGGTCTTTCCTGTTCTTTTCACCCTTTCCTTTATTGGATAAAAGAAAAGTCGGTGGCGACTCTTTCTATCCGCAACATTTGCGATAAAACACAAACCTAAAAGTCAGTTCTCCCTCCGTATTAGAGAATTTGCGACTCTTCTGGCGAAAAAACTAAAAGTGGGGTTACCTTAAGAGCTAGATCACCTTTATTTCTTTACTTGTTTGCCTTGTATGCTTTATATTTTAGGATATGCTTGGGCTTATTTATTGTATAGATCATATACCTGGATCTGGGGGGCATTTTAGGTAAGTAGCAATAGATCGTGAAAATTGTACGGTGTAGACTGATATGGTTGAAATGATGGCTACGTTAGTGCGACACATTGGTTGGTGATGGTGTCTGTTGTACCCTAATTTTTCCCCTAAGATCCCTTCATCATATCATATAAATTCAATCACAATAAGATCACACCTTAGGGTTTGGTTCTTCTCCATATCTTTAGCTTTTGCTCTAGGAGGAATCACCAAGAACCTTGACTTGTATTTTGTGATCATCCATGTTTTGTATTGATTATTATTTAACTAATAAATACAATCAGTCTTTTCCCCAATTGTTGATGTTGTAGGTAAAAGAACAATACATGCCATCAAGATTGATCTATGGATTCATGAGTTCATTTCTTTGCCTTCCTCAACAAAGCTTCATTGAGATTCAAGCATCATCATTAAAGATGTTTGGAAGTAATATCATGACAAAGTATTTTGTGATTCATCATGCCTCAAGTTGTCAAAATTAGTTCAAAAGTACAAGGGTTGATTGAAGAAGTTTGACTCAATTGGGCAAGTATTTTATTCCAATGATCACAAGTGCATATCTCCTTCAATTCTCAAGATTTAGAAGTGTTTTTGGTTGCTATAGTTTCTCATCATCATCCTCAACAAATTATAATCACATAACAAAAGTATTTTTGCAAGAAGGTTGGTCAAAGTTGCAAAGATTTCCCAAGACATTTTCTGGCTTTAAGAGCTAGGGTTTTGAACTTCAAAGGGTTATATCTTTCTCATATTTTGGTATTTTTGAATGATTCTAAATAAATCATTCTATTAAAAGGGTTATTAACAAATCACTTCAAAAGTTTCAAATAATTTTTGTGTGGAAGAAAATTGATGATGAAGAAAGATTACAAGTCCTCCAGATGGACCCTCAAATTCCTTTATGTGACTTCAAATGACCATAACATGATCAAATTTTATCACCTTGAACCCATTATTTTTACAAAATGATCTCTAAGATGTGAACTTTAACCTTTATTTTATGTGTGAAGCTTGAAAATGGATGGAAGATGCTCTAAGGATGCAAAAGATTATATGTCATTTCTTGAATTTTTTTCCAACTTCAACAAGTCATAACTCTCTCAATTTTTGGATATTTTTAATGGTTCAGGTTTCAAAATTCCATTCAAGAGATCCACTTCATGCCATCTTTCTTGGTCAAGAGCAAATTTCAAGTGGAAGGCCATGTTTGGATGCAAGACATTATAAGTCATTTTTGAAGAAAAACTTGGAAATTTTCTAATGTATAGAAAGTCAACGCCCAACTTTGACTCATTGCAACTTCTTGCTCAAACATCTATTTGGTTCCATTCTTTGCATATTTTAAAGCTTGTAACTTCCTCTTTATAAAGCTTCAAGAATCATGCTCTAAGACCCCTTGAGTTGAAAATGCCAATGGTTCAAAAATGGTATCCTGAAACCTAAGTTTCCTCCCAAGTCAGAAATGGAAATTCACAAAATGGCTTCTAATCACCAAGTTTGCGCGCGTTTTTGCTTCTAATCATGTTTAACAACTTTCCAAAAGCGTTTGGCATCATAAAACACATGATTTGGATGAGTTTTGGTGCAAAAATAAATCACACATTCCTCATGTTGCAGGTTCACACGAATTCACTCAATTACACCCTCATTCGCATGCTTAAGGATTGCTTCATCCTCTCCTATAAATGATATGCATATCCCACCTATTTTCATAAGCTTTTAATATCCAATTGACCCCTGTTCAGATCTCATACAAACTCTGAATTTGAATTTATGATTTCTTACATTCTCACCTTCAAACACTAAAAGCTCCATTCAGTTAGCTTCATTTAACTTCCCTGAAGCTAACCATACAATTATCCTCAAGAATCGTGACCTATATTGATCTACAGAAGTCCAGTTTCAGAGCAACTTCTCACTACTTTGTTCAGTTAGATTTCATGGCCAAATTGATTCAAATAAAAGACTAATCTACTCTCTGCAACCTTCTGATCCTCGTTCTCTTTATAATTTTCAATTTCATTGAGGTTTGAGTGAGATATCCCAAATTTTCGTATTCTCTATTTTTTTCTGGTTTTCTATAAACACATCCTTGCATAACTTATATAAATTTGGCGCGATGGTATCATTAGAATCATCTTGAAGAGACGAATCTAATGGTACCGGTCTGGTTTGCTAATTTTACAGTTTGAAGTATACGATTTGGGGATGGCTGGAGGTTGAAGACGATGACATGTCCATCTTCAACCAATGACATGTAGCCACATTATTTTTTCGAAACATATGTAGTATGTTTGCCTTATCATGCACGTGCCTCAGGAGCCCTTGGATATGATTACTTTAGTGAGTCAGACTCCATCAAACGTGCCACATTTTAAGTTGTTTTATTTTAAAAATAAATGACCAGGTGTGATATCCAATAAAGTCCATGACATTCACAGCGTTCCAGACCCACTTGATCTGTTTACTAACGCGTTTTGACAATGATCAGATGACCCATATTTTTTGGTTTATTATTTTATTTCTGATTTTTTACATTTAATTGTTTTAAACTTCAAAAAGTTCATAGAAAAATCATTTTTACTCTAAAAAATTTGAAAAAATTATGGGAAATACTTTTGATTTTTCTCTTTCTGATTTTTATTTTTTCCCAATTATATTTTGTGTTTTGATATTTCTTATAATTTTTCACTTTATTTAAATTCTTTTAAATGTTTAAAATAACTTTATTCATTTTTAAATTCTAAAAAAATAGGGAAGGATCCAATGATATTTTGATAAATATTGGTGACCTTATTTATTTTTTATTTCTGACATTACTATTTTTATTTATTTTTGGTTTATTTTTTCTATTTCTTTTAATTTTAAAAATAGTTTCTGACTTTTAAAAAATTACCAAAAATTACATAAAAATATTTGAGTTCATTTCTGATTTTTCTATGGTCTTATTTAATTTTTCTTGATTAATTTGAACATAGTTGCTATTTTTCTCTCTTATTTTCATTTTTAATCATTTTAAAAAAATCCTCTTCTTTTATTTTAAATATAATTTTATTTATATATATATTCTGACTGATCTTGGATTGAAATTTTGATCATGAACTTTATTAACATCATTGGATCCATAGTGTTGAGTCTAACTCCATAAAAATGGATGAATGATTTTAATAATAGTGTGATTAAATTTTTGGTTCAAATGTGGTTTATTTATTTCCCTTCCCTCTTCATCTTATGCCATTCTTATTATACTAAATGTTGTTGGAGCATGATTTACATATCATGTCTCAAAACATGAGGTGCATAGATTGCTATTGACCGACCTAAAAATAGGTGTGACTTCTATATAAGTCCACTTACAATTGCTTAACATAGCGCTAAATTTTGTTCCGATTTGAGAAAATGATCATTCGTAGCCCAAACCTATGTTTGCAAGCCCAAGTATGTTAATTTGAACCCTTTGATCCAATAACCTTAAATCCATTGTTAGGAGGCTTTGGTCCTACCAATCCTCTAATGGAACTTCATCACTTTTGGTTAAAGTAGATCACTTAAGCATCATTGATCATTAAGTGTTATTTTGAGAATTATTAAATAGATTATATATTTGACAAAATGCAAATGCAACTTGTTGTTAAGAGACTTTGGTTCTACCAATCCTCTAATGAGTTCCAAATGCAAGTTTCAAGATGGTCATCCAACTAACCACTAATTCCTAACAATTGACTTTATTTTTATACTTTTATTTTATGCTTTTACTTTATGTACCATTTACTTTAGCATTTATATTTCATGCTCTTTTCATCTTTGCTCACTTGAGCCTCTATCTTCATGTATTTTTCTATTTTTCTCACTTGAGATTTTCATTTCTTTTTGAAGATACCTAATAATCAACTTGAACCCTAAAAGATTTAATGTTACTTGGACTACTTGGTTACTATCCTTGGCATCATGGAGTGGTGGACTTATTGGACTTAGGATTAGGGACCTTGACCTACCTTGAGACCTTATGACATCAATTGTTATTTTATCTGGAGTTCTTGGGGTTTACCACAAGACATTCAGTTTTTTTTTTGTATGCAGGTTATTGTGATTATATGTTTTGTCTGTAATTTGGAATTCATCTGTATACAATTGTTACTTTGTCCAATTTTTGTGAAGACTTAATGCAATTGATGTTTGGTATTCTTAAGGGATTTATTAATTGTTTGCTTGGTTCCAAATCCAAAGGATGGAATTATACATTGACTCATTATGTCAAGTGTTGACTTCTTGTTTGGTTAGATGGTCTTTCTCCTTAGCTTTTACCTTATGCTTTATGATAGTCTCTTCATCTCCTTCCATCTTCTTAAATTTAAAAAATCTTCTCCCTCCTTTTGAAAAATCTTCTTGTTTTTAAAACATGAACACTTTCATAATAAACCTAGACTTATGTCCATGTATTTTTAAAAAATTATTTCTTAATCAAATTTCAATCAACTTAACAATACTTTAACATTTTTTTGTGAAAAGACTAAAAGTCAATAAACCTTATTCAAACTATTTTTCTATTTTGGCTTTTATCTTTAAAAACTTTTCTCAAAAGATTGGACTCTTGTCAATCCTTGTGGTGATGCAAACAACTATACTTCTATAATATATAGTGAAGAGAGATATTTTCCACTTGGGTGTTGAGTGAGACATTGTTAATTTTAAAATTCAAGCCATATCCTCCACTTTGAGATGACGCAAATTCTCCTTTCTCATAATTATGGGTAGTAAGTATGTTTTCTACACGGACAATGACGATGATGTCTCATCTCTTAAAATTAACCAACACACTTGTGTTTTAAAATTTTTAAAAAGGAACTATGAGTACCCTGATCCCCTCTTGCACAGAAGGTGGTACGTAGGCACTAAAGGTTCGCAACTGTGACAGGTGCAAAAATTAAAAAAATATACTTCTTCTCTCATCACGATAATCTATTGTTTTATATACAACATTTTATAGCCAAAATATACAGATTTTACAAAGAGGTTCCTGCGGAGTACCGTAGATGTTTAGGGTTCTAATACCTTCCCTTTGCATAACCAACCCCCTTACCTAGAACCTTTCCCCCCTCTTTTTGGGTTATTCGCTCTTTTCCCATTTCTTTTGAAAGAATAAAGCACGGTGGCAATTTTTACTTTGGTCTGTGCAAGTTAAGTCAATCCAATGGCTTAGTCTCAACATTTCCACTGCTACAGAAAAATGGAGACTTCACTGGGGAAATATTGACCTATTGCTGGTCCATCCCTAAGTGGGTTGAGCCTATCTTTGTTTATATCTGTATATGTGCCATTGTTTGTTATATATTGTATGTTGTATATCTGTTTGTCTGGATTTTCCTGGTTTTCAGGGTGCTTGGTGGTTTCTCATAAGTCTTATACCCATACTTGGGCAAGATTAAGATATGACGGGAGGTATAGTCATGTTAACTTTGAGGGAGTAATCCCAAAAAAGGATACATGAGATCCCCCACTCAGTGGAGGCCCCTTTTACTGTAGTGTCGTTTACCGAGTAATCGGGAAGACATGCTGCTTTCAATCTGGGAGCCTGCTGAAACTGAGGACCGTAGAATACCTAACCCATCTTGGCCTTTTAGGTGTAGTGCGGAAGCTATGATGGAGTAATCTGGAAGTAGTTGTCATGCGACACTATGCTCAGACGAGTTTTTCTTGAGAATATTACTAATTACCGAGTTAATCGGGAAGTTGGTGATATCCGAAGGAAGGATGTAGACTCTAAGAACCTCTAGAACCTTGTTCGACAGGTGATAACTTTTAGACCACACCTTATGGGTAGTACCTTCGGCCCTAGGCTCGTGACATTGAACCTATGAACCCTATGTTTGGGATCTTGTGCGTGATTGTTGCGTCATACATTCATGCACCCATGAGCATCTCTTAAAGAAATTTTATTTCAAGGGACTTAAAAGTTGACTATTTGTGAATATCTCTGGTACATTTTGACTATGGATTCTGGAAAAAGAAAGACCGGGAAGTACAGTTTCAAATATCCCAAGATAGATGGGTTGATAAGTCTGATTCTCGGGATTGAGTGTTCTGTAAATTTTCTGAGGAAGTATGGGTCCATCATTTCTCTCATGAAGCTCAGGATGAAGGAGGGTATTCTATCGACCTTGGTACAGTTCTATGATCCAATATATTAATGCTTTACTTTCCCCGACTATCAGTTGATGCCTACATTAGAGGAGTGTTCTTATCTGATGGGTTTGCCTATTTACTAACCGTGTTCCTTTTAATGGTTTGGAGGGTGAGCCAAAATCACATTAGATTACTGCTTTGATCCATCTGGGGAAGTCTAAGGTTATAGCCCACATGACTACTAAAGGAGGGATTATAGGATTACTAACTCAGTTCTTATTGAAGAAATCTTGCTACTTTGCTAGGATGAAGAGTACGGTTGCTTTTGAGGCAATTTTTGCTCTACTTGCTTACGAGTTGTTCTTGTTTCCTAATATAGACAAATTTATTGATATCAATGCCATTAGGATCTTTATAATTGGAAACCTAGTTCCTACATTGTTGGGTGATGCTTATTACTCTATTCATCTTATGTATTCTTATCATGGAGGGATGATCATCTGTTGCACACCTCTGTTGTATTAGTGGTTTACTTCTCATTTGCCTTGATCTGATGCTTTCTGGGATGTCCTGAAGGAACCTCGTTGGGCTCCAAAGGTCATGGAACTTACTCATTCAGATATTGTTTGGTATCATTAAGCTTATTGTGATGTAGAGATTGTCTATAGTTGTGGTAGTTTCCCCAATGTACCTCTTCTTGGTACAAAAGAAGGAATTAACTACAACCCTGTTCTTGCACGACAACAACTTGGATATCCGATGAGGGATAAGCCAAATAGTATTCATTTGAGTAGTTTCTTCCTGAAAGAAGGAGAAGACCATAAGAAAGCTAGGGAGCAAATTGCAAAGGCTTGGCGTCACATTCACAGGAAGAGTAGGAAGGACTTGGGACCTAGGAGGGTTGTTTCTTGGGAGCCTTATCTTTAGTGGGTACAAGCAAGAGCTATTCAATTGAAGATGTCATATTCTCGGGAAGCACCTATGCCTGATATGTTTGTGAAGACCAATCCTCCCCTATTGGATGATGTGGAAGATCTACAACTTGCTTTAGTCAGGATGCAGCAGGAAAAGAAAGCTTGGAAGAATAAGTGCCAGACTCTAGAGGTTTCCTACCGAGAATACTTAAAGGAGAAAGATGACTTGATTGAGATTCTTGAAAGTCGGGTTGTAGAGACGATGGAGAGGCAAGGGGATTTATTTTCCCCTAAGCCTCAATCAGGCCCTAGTTGCTCACTTCCTGATTCAGATGATTTGAAGGAGGTCACCACCAGATATGCAGAGGAAAACCAGAGGTTGAAGGCTCAGATTTCCAGACTTACAGGGAAGCGTCAGTGTGTAGAGTGATCTCCATCAGCTTTGTTTCTTAGGGTTTTAGAATTTATTTTCATCTTATACTTGGGATTATTGAAACTTGTAATCCATTTTGAAGTTATTATAATAAATTTTTTCAATATTTCAAATGTGTTATTACTTTGATATTTGCAAATTGTTTATAAATCTTTAAGTCCCTTGAAATAATAATAAAATAAATCATGTGCATTGCATATCATGCATCATATTGTACAAGCTTCTTGCATTATTTGTGCATATCCAGGTGTCTTAATGAGCTTCTTTACTTTGTTCAGCAAGTTGTCTCATCGATATAATACCCGAGCTAACTTCAGAAGGAAGATGGATAACCTAGAACAAGAGAACTGCGAGCTACGCGAGGAAGTTTCTGCTCTTAAGGCCGGTATGGACAATCTCACTGCTCTAATGAAATCTTCGGTGGCTACTCAGAATCAGCCACCGATTGTTCAACCTCAACGGATATTGGTTACTACTGAAGCTCCAATTGTTCCTGTTTCTACTACTCCAACTATTTTTCAGAATCGTATGCCTCCGGGATATCCTTGGGGAATGCCAGAGAACGTTATGCCAGAAGGTTTTAATCAGGATCCTCATATTTCTCCACTTACTCATACTGTTGCTGCTCCCGCACCTTCTGTGGTACACGTTACCCTTGCTGCTAGAAACGAGATTCACTATGTTGCACCTCCCTCGATGAATATGGTCCCGATTGCTAATGATGATGTGTATTGTCCTATTCCTCCACCAAGTGAAAGATTGGGTTTCTATGATCGAATAGAAGATTTTCAAGACCAGTTTGATAAGATGCAGAAATATTTGAAGGCCCTCAGAGGAAAAGAGTTGTTTAGGTAGAATGTGAATGATATGTGTTTGGTGCCAAATGTGAAAATACCTGCAAAATTTAAAGTACCGGAGTTTGAAAAGTACAAGGGAAACACTTGTCCTCGTGCTCACTTGGTGATGTATGTAAGAAGAATGTATACTCATACAGATGATTAATTTCTATTGATTCATTTCTTTCAAGATAGTTTAACCAGTGCAACATTGAAGTGGTACATGAGCCTGGACAGTGCAAGTATTCCTTCTTTTAATGACTTTGGGGAAGCATTTATCAGACATTACAAATACAATGTGGACATGGCGCCTGATCGTGATCAACTCAGGGCCATGGTCTTGAAGGACAAGGAATCATTTAAAGAATATGCACAGAGGTGGCGTGAGGTAGCCGCCCGAGTAATTCCTCCAATGGAAGAAAAAGAAATGACAAAAAATTTTCCTGAAGACACTAGGTGTATTCTATTATGAAATAATGGTGGCGAGTGCACCCAGTGACTTTACTGAAATGGTGGGAATGGGAGTCCGTTTGGAAGAAGTTGTAAGAGAAGGTTGTCTGACAAAAAGTGAAGGTTCTAGCAATGTGAAGAATCCATCATATGGATTTATTAAGAAGAAAGACGGGGAAACAAATGTTGTTATTCAAGAGATAAGGGTTAATCCTTCTAGAAGAAATCATCAGCACCATCAATAGGTTGCCTCAGTAACTCCAGTCGTAAATGCGGCTCCAACTACAGTTTCTTATCAAAGACCAGCCCCTCAGGGAAGTCAAGGGAGGAATTAGAGGAGAGAGCCTTTTACTCTATCCATATGAGTTATGCATAGCTACTCCTAGCATTGATCTAGAAAAAGTTGGTCCAGACTAGGCCACCTCCTGCTATACCATCCCCTTTACCTTGGTACTACAAGGCAGATCAGACGTGTGCTTTTCATCAGGGTACACCAGGGCATAATATAGAAAATTTTGTTATCCTCTGAAGTCTGAGGTACAAAAAATGGTTAGATTTGGCCTTTTGTCCTTCAAAGATGTCAGTCCTAATGTGAAAGATAATCCTCTCCTAAAGCATGGTGGAACGAATGCTATTAACATGGTTGATGGTTGTCCAGGAGACTTCCGCATTTATGATATTAACTTGGTCAGATGAGACTTTGTAAAGATGCATGCAGACCTTTGCGATTTTAGTTACTATGCTCATGACCATACTGGTTGTGGTGTCTGTAGTACTAATATACAAGGTTGCGATAAGATAAAGGCTGATTTGCAGGAGATGATGGATGAGGGCCTCATCCATATAATCAGGCCTAGGGAAGAATATGAGGAGGAAGTAAACATGGTCTTTAGATGTCCTAGAGAGTTCAATAACTTTGATGTGGAACATATGAATGAAGATCTCGTACAATTTCATGCTACTTTCTGCCACATGGCTGGTCAGGTAGAGCACCACTATAGATCTTGTCGGGTTTGCTGCAGGGATTCCCGAGGATGTTCAATTGTAAGAAAATGTATTCAGATCTTATTCGATAATGGAAATATCAAGGTTTCAGGCTAAAGAGATGATTACCATGAGGTTAATGAGATTGAGGTTTTCCTAGCCGAGGAGGAATCAGATGATGAATATGCTTCCGCAGATGAATTTTTCTCCTCAAATGAGGGTATGTTCTCCGGCGATGATTCTTTAATGTCAAAATTTTCTGAAGAAGGTGTGAATGTGATTGTGCCATGTTTCAGTGATTCTTCCCATGTTGAAATTGAATACTGTAGCAAGCCAGTTGTTGCCCCTATGGTGATTTGCTTTCCAGGGCCCGTTCCTTACAAATCAGACAAAGTTGTATCGTATAAGTATAATGCTACAATTTTAGAGGATGGTGTGGAAGTTCCCATCCAACCTTTGTCTGGTGTTGGAAATATTGATGAGACTAGTAGAGTGACCCAAAGAGGTCGTGTATTTGCACTAGTTGTTCGAGGAAATGATAATATTGGTAAGAAGGCTGCAGGGGAATCCAGTGGTACTGCCCTGTAGAAGGACGTAGATGATATTTTGAAGATAATTAAAATGAGCGACTACCGAATTGTGGATCAGTTATTAGAGACTCCTTCAAAGATATCTATCTTAGCATTGTTGATGAATTCTGCTACCCATAGAGAATCTTTAATGAGGGTGTTGTACCAGGCCTTCGTGGAGTATGACATGCCATTAGATCAATTCAGCAGTGTGGTGGGTAATATTACATCATGTAATAACCAAAGCTTTTGCGATGATGAATTGCCTGACAAGGGGAGGAATCACAATTTAGATCTCCATATATCCATGAGTTGTAAAAGCGATTCATTATCAAATGTACTGATTGATAATGGATCCTCCTTAAATGTGATATCGAGGAGTACGCTGATGAAGTTGAAATATCAAGGGGCCCCTATGCGCCCAAGTGGTATTATTGTCAAAGCTTTTGATGGGTCAAGGAAGTCGGGTATTAGGGAGGTCGATCTGCCTATTCACATAGGCCCGCATCTATTCCAGATCACTTTCCAAGTCATGGATATTGTACTGGCATATAGTTGTCTATTGGGAAGACCATGGATACACGAAGCAGGGGCTGTCATTTCCACTCTGCACCAAAATCCGAAGTTCGTGTGTGAAGGCAAAGTGGTTATTATAAATGGATAGAAAGAATTAATGATATCTCATTTATCATCTTTCCGTGTTGTGGTGGCATATGAAGCGGCTGTTGGAACGCATTTCTAGGCTCTATATGTTGATAACGTAAGAGGGAATGAGAATTATATGGCTTCATTCAAAGATGCTCGGCAGGTTGTGCATAATGTGCCGAGTAAAGTATGGGGGAAGGTCGTCGATCCTCCAGTGAACAAGAACAGGGCTGGTTTAGGATTCTCTGCAAAGAATGGAAAAGGAGAGGGTTTGAAGCCAAAGTCTACTATGAGCAGCTATCATGATGTTTTCTGCAGCGGAGGCTATCTCCATCCAACTGTTTCTGGAGTTAATGCTACTGAGGAGGATGAAGAAGTTCAGGAAATGCCAAGTTACGTGACGCCTGGACTCAGAATCCAGATCTGGGTCACTTATGATGTTCCCTCTTGCATCCATGTCTCAAAGTAATTTGTTTTTTCTTTGTAAAAATCTTTCATTCTACCCAAGATGAAAGTTAATATTGTATGGGCTTATATGTTTGCTTTGATCGTTAATCATAAATAAAAGTTATCTTTGATTCTCAAAATTGTGTCTTTGATTTTTCTGCTTTTTCATGGAAAATGGTAAAAAAAAAACTTTTGAATAGAATAATAATTGAAAATAAATCTGCATAATCACTTGATATATGTGTCAGTTTCTAAAAGCAATCACAAATCACATGTGTAGATTAATTGATAAACCCGTTGAATACAATGACCCTGCACCCTCTCCCAACTTTGAATATCATGTGTTTAGGGCGGAAGAAAAATAATATGATGAGATTCCAGAAGAGGTTTCACGGTTTCTCGAGCATGAGGAAAATGCCATTCATTTGTATAAAGAGTCATTGGAAACAATTAATTTGGGTTCAGAAGAAGAGCCAAAGGAAGTCAAGATTGGAGCATCGTTGCATCCTGATGTGAAGAGCAGGTTGATTGAGCTATTGAAAGAGTATGTGGATATCTTTTCTTGGTCTTACCAAGATATGTCGGGTCTAGATACAGATACTGTGGAGCATCACTTGCCTTTGAAGCCAGAGTGCCTGCCCGTCAAGCAGAAGTTGAGAAGAACGCACCCTGATATGGCATAAAAATCAAAGAAGAAGTCTTAAAGAAAATTAATGTCGGTTTTCTTATGACATGAGTGTATCCTCAATGGATAGCCAACATTATGCCCGTACCAAAGAAAGATGGAAAAGTCCGCATGTGCGTAGATTACAAAGATCTAAATAAAGCTAGTTCGAAAGATGATTTCCCATTGCCGCATATTGATATATTGGTTGATAGAACAACAAAATTTAAAGTATTCTCGTTCATGGACGGATTTTCCATATATAATCAAATAAGAATGGCTCCTGAGGACATGGAAAAACAACGTTTATCACACTCTGGGGAACATTCTGTTAGAGTGATGCCCTTCGGGGTGAAGAACGTTGGTGCAACGTACCAGAGGGCTATGACAACCCTATTCCATGATCTGATGCACAAATAAATTGAGGTATATGTTGATGACATGATTGCCAAATCACAGACCGAGGAAGGGCATGTGGAAGATTTGTTGAAGTTGTTTCAGCATTTGAGGAAGTACCGTCTCCGCTTGAATCCAAATAAATGCACCTTTGGTGCCCGATCAAGGAAGTTGTTGGGTTTTATTATCAGCCAGAAAGGGATTGAAGTTGACCCAGATAAAGTCAAAGCTATTTAAGAAATGCCTGCGCCAAGGACTGAGAAGAAAGTTAGAAGCTTCCTTGGGCGTCTGAATTATATTTCTAGATTCATCTCCCACATGACTGCAACATGTGAACCGATCTTTAAGTTGCTAAAGAAAGATCAGGGTTATATTTGGACAGAGGATTGCTAGAAGGCATTTGAAAGTATCAAAGAATATTTGCTTGAACCTCCAATCTTGCTCGCTCCCATTGAAGGTAGACCATTGATCATGTATCTAACAATGTTGGATAGTTCTATGGGCTGTATTTTGGGATAACAAGATGAGATATGAAAGAAAGAATATGCTATATACTATCTCAGTAAGAAATTTACTGATTGTGAGTCGCGATATTCTATGTTGGAGAAAACATGTTGTGCTCTGGCCTAGGAAGCAAAGCGATTGCGACAATATATGTTGAATAATACTACTTAGTTGATTTCCAAAATGGATCCAATTAAGTATATTTTTGAAAATCCTGCCCTTACCGGGAGGATTGCCCGCTGGAAAATGTTATTATTCGAATACGACATTGAGTACCACACTCAAAAGGCCATAAAAAACAGTGTGCTAACGGATTATCTTGCTCACCAACCAGTAGATGACTATCAATCTGTTAAGTTTGACTTCCTTGATGAGGATGTGATGTTCTTAAAAGCAAAAGATTATGATGAACCTTTGCTTGGGGAAGGTCCAGATCCTGAATCTCGCCCGAGCATGGTATTTGATGGAGCGGTGAATGCTTACGGAAAAGGAATTGGTGTGGTGATCGTTACTCCACATGGATCACACATTCCTTTTACTGCAAGGCTGACATTTGAGTGTACTAATAATATGGTGGAGTATGAGGCTTGTATTATGGGTCTCGAGGAGGCCATTGATCTTAGAATCAAGGTTCTATATGTGTATGGTGATTTGGTTTGGTTGTTAATCAGATTAAAGGAGCATGGGATACTTGTCACTTTGGCTTGATCCCTTACAAAGATTATGATAGAAGACTATTACCCTTCTTCAACAAAGTTGAATTCCATCATATTCCAATAGGTGAAAATTAGATGGAGGATGCTTTAGAAACTCTGGCTTGTATGTATCAAGTGAATACTTGGAATGATGTGCCCCGTATTACAGTATGACATTTGGATAGACCAGCTCATGTGTTTACAATAGAGGATGTGGTAGATGAAAAACCTTGGTATTATGATATCAAGAATTTTCTCCGAACCCAGGAATACCCAATTGGTGCATCAAATAAGGATAGAAAGACATTGAGAAGGTTGGCGGTCAGCTTTTTCCTCAATGAATATGTATTGTATAAAAGAAATCATGACATGGTCTTGCTCAGATGCGTGGATAGACACGAAGCAGACATGTTGATGCATGAGGTTCATGAAGGTTCATTTGGTACCCATGCCAATGGACATTCAATGGCGAAAAAGATGCTTAGGGCAGGTTACTATTGGCTGACAATGGAATCTGACTGTTACAAATTTGCTAAGAAGTGACATAAATTCCAGATTTATGCTGATAAAAATTCATGTACCTCCGACACTTCTCAATGTTATTTCTTCCCCATGGCCTTTCTCTATGTGGGGTATTGACATGATCAGGATGATTGAACCAAAGGCGTCAAATGGGCATCATTTTATCTTAGTGGCAATTGATTATTTTACCAAATGGATGGAGGAAACTTCATATGCTAATGTTACTAAACAGGTGGTAGTGTGTTTCATCAAGAACAACCTCATATGTCGGTATGGTGTGCCAAGCAGGATTATCATCGACAATGGCTCAAATCTGAATAACAAAATGATGTATGAACTTTGTGAGGAATTTAAGATTGTTCACCATAATTCATCTCCCTACAGGCCAAAGATGAATGGAGTTGTTGAAGCAGCCAATAAGAACATCAAGAAGATAATCCAAAAAATGGTTGTTACTTATAAAGATTAGCATGAAATTCTCCCTTTTGCTCTGCATGGATACCGAACATCTGTATGCACTCCAACAGGAGCAACCCCTTTCTCTCTTGTATATGGAACGGAAGCAGTGCTCCCTATTGAAGTTGAAATTCCCTCTTTGCGTGTAATAATGGAAGCCAAGTTGTCAAAAGCTAAATGGGTCCAGAACAGGTTTGACCAACTGAACTTAATTGAAGAGAATGACGGCCTTGTGTCATGGTTAATTATACCAAAAGAGAATGAAGAAATATTTTGATAATAAGGTCAAACCTCGTGAATTCAGAGAAGGAGACCTCGTACTCAGGAAGGTCATGTCTTTTAACGTTGATTCTAGGGGCAAGTGGACTCCCAATTTCGAAGGCCCATATATTGTCAAGAAAGCCTTCTCTGGAGGTGCACTGATTCTTTAAACAATGGATGGCAAGGAGTTCCCATGCCCTATGAATGCTGATGCAGTCAAGAAATACTTCTCCAAGAAAAATAAAAGAATAACTCGCTAAGACGAAAACCCGAAAGGGCGGCTTAGGCAAAAAAGAGCGTCTCGGTAGGCGGAGAACCCGAAAGGGCGGTCTAGGCAAAAATTAGAGACATAAACAGAATAAATTTTCCCGGTAGTTCGAAAACCCGCAAGGGCGACCTAGGCAAAAGTTAGGGATTTTCTGGCAAGTAACTATCAGACAAGACTTGATCAATGGAGCAACAATCTGCTTGGATCATACTACTCTTCGACCAAAGTTTCGGCTCAGGAATTCAAAGTTGTTAGGGAGAATAGTGGTCATTGTATTTCAATGTATCTTTTCCAAATATATATCTCCATTCACAGACTACCATTCTATTAATAAAGTTTGAGCCTTTTGTCCAATTATTTGTAATTCTTATTTTATTCAACTTATAAAGATTTCATTTATTACTGATAGTAATGATCAAAGCAAATATATTAAATAACAAAAATTATTTTTGAAAAGAATTTACAAATTACCTATTGCTCTATATTTTGTGATACAAGGGGAATAAAATTAGTGACTTTAAGGACGGATAAACTCAAGGGTTTGCATGATAGCTCTGTCCAAAATTCCCCAGTGAAGGCTTCACTCACATAAATAAAAGTCTTTTCTCCCCATGCATGGTGAGCTAGACTCTGTTGTATCCCAAAAATTTCCTTCTCTTTCCTCAATACTTTTCTCACAAGATCTTCAAAGGTTCAAGCTCGCAACATTGATATATCAAATTAGGGTTTAAGTTTTCATAAGGACAATTGGACTTTTAATGCCTCAAAAGACTTTCATAGATCATTATGGACCTCTAAGAATGCTCATGACAAGTTTCAAGCCTTGGATCACCAAAATTGCTCAGTCAATTAATCAGATGACCTAAAATCAACTATATTGATGAAAAAGTCTACTGTAGCACCAAAAGTCAAACTTTGATTTTTTGGTTAATATTAAGTTTCAAAGATCACAATTCATCAAGAAATTCAAAAATATCAAGCTTGATCATCAAAAGTCAAGAAAGTCAAAAGTCAATTTGAAAAGTCAAACTTTTCAAGACTTAGGAATTTTTCTAAGTGTTTTGCACATGTTTATTTCATAACTTCATACCAAATTTTCATCACCATGCAAGATGACTCAAGGAAAACTTCCAACATGAAAGTTGTAGATATCAATGAGATTTAAAACATTGTAGGGCAGGACTTTTTTAGAAATGCTTGGATTTTATGTTATAAATTCATGAAGTCGTGGCATTTTTGAATAAACACTTAGAGAAATTTTCAACAGGTTTTGGTCAGGATTTCATCCCAACTTTTTGGCATTTTTTCACATAGTTACAAGATGATTTTGTCAAAATGGCCAACATAAAACTTATAGAGGGTGTTTCAATATTTCCAAAACATCCAAGAGCATGAATTTATCATACTTGAGCTAGGAGATTCAAGGGCATGAAGTTTGACATCCATTCTTGAATTGCAAGTCATTTTAGTGAAGAACACATAACAAAACCCTTATGATATGCTGCATAATCTTGTGCTGTAGGCCTTCTTACTTGCCAATATCACCATAATTTAATGCTTACACCCACTCTTGAGCTATTACCCAGGTATTTAAGCCATTGTCAAAAATATCTTTCCATTTATGGCATAAAGGCACCATTGCTATTCTTGAAAAGCAAGATGTTTGTACAAAGTTTGTCTTGAGCCCATACTCTGTTTGTTTCTGATTTTACTCCACCATAAATCATGGGAATTAAACCCTCTAAACCAGCAACTTTGATACTTTATCTTGGAACCATGAAGTACTTGACATAGTTTGATATTTGCATCCTAACCAAACCATAACATGTTGTCTTGTAAACCTATTCAGCCCTTGTTCACAAACCTTTTTCCTATAAATAGGAGAAGCATTTGCAAGGGAGGGAGGTCAGAAAAATAGAGATAAAAACCAGAAGTTTTGTTGATAAACCCTAAAAAAATCTCATATTCACAAAAGCCATAACAGTCCACAAAGCTTCCACTCTTGAGTTTTAACGTCCAAACCTTTGAACCTCTCATACTTTTCAAATTCTGTCCAAACATCTAAGCACCTCACATACATTACTTAGAAGTTGTTCAAACTTAAGAACAAGCTTCTGTAACATCTCTGTTTTCCAAGCTGAAGAACACTCAAGGCAGCAACTCAAGCTCAAGACACAAATTCAAGCTTCAAGGTAAGTCTCCTAGACTTTAAACCTTTCACTTCAAGCATCATTAGTTGATTCATCTTTGAAGATACAATGTAATAACCATTCCCCTTGAAGCTAAACTTTGTTTATCTTTCACTCTTGTCATTTATGTGTTGAGAACTAACCCATGTATGCAGCAAAACAAAGATAGAATGAAAAAATGACAGTATGAGTCGACACATAGCCTTATGAGTCAACACATCTTAGTGGAAAAACAGGTTATAAGTCGACACATAGCCGTATGAGTCGACACATACTACTATGTAGGCCTAAAACAGAAGAAAAAAAGAGTGTATGAGTCGACACAAAGCATGTATGAGTCGACACATGCAGAGTATGAATCAACACATACCAGTATGCACCGGCTCATACTGAGTTAATTTGGAAAAACAGGGGCATGGGAAGGTTATGAGTCGATACATAGCTTTATGTGTCGACACATAATGTTCAAAAATGAATTTTTCTTTCCTTTTCCTTTGTTTTTACATGTTTCACATATTTTCTTCATGGCTATTCAATATGGTTGTAATATTTAAGCTCCTATCCATCCCCATTTGTAAATTGTACCCACATCCCCCTAAACGATGTAATAGCGTAGGACTTTATTTTCCGTAATTTACCGTTTTCAAATATAAATGCTAGTAACTAGGGTGTGTATGGCAAGATAAAAATCAATCTTAGACATCCCTAACCAAGACAAAACAATGCATGAAAAATAAACACTCTGCACCCTTGCACCTCTAGGGTTAACTCCACTTGTTGCCTTGAGAAAATGGTCATGTTATGCATGTGAGATGCCTTAGCAAAAACAATAAAAAAAATATAAGATCATAGTCCCTCGATGATGCTACGAATGTTGCCTTTCAAATGATCTTAGTCCCTTAAGAAAAATACTAAGATATCTCACAATATTGCATCTTATGACTATACGATGACCACACTCCTATCCCTTCACATCCAAGGATAGAGCTTCTTACCAATCAATAGTAAGATAGCAATGTCAAAGGAATTGAGAAATGAACAAAATACTTTTGAGTAGGTAGAACGTTCTTAGTTGCTTGCTCACAATCCATCTTCAAAACAAACATTTTCAAAACATACCAAACACTTTCAAAACATGAAATATTTTCAAAAAGTCCAACACTTTGTATGCATTCTTATAGAGACGAGAATCATTACAAAGTTTACCTAAATGACGGCGCTTTTCAAAAATACTTTTAAAACCCACCACAAACACATTTCAAACAAAGCAATTTCAAAACTGATCTAGCAAGCAACTAAGAGCCCATAGATAACTATGAATGAAGAGGGTGCTAATAACTTCCCTTTACATAACCTACCCCCCGAACTCAAGAAAATATCTCAAATGTCTTTCCTGTTTTTTCACCCTTTCCTTATTGGATAAAAGAAAAGTCGGTGGCGACTCTTACTATCCGCAACAATTGAGATCAAACGCAAAAAAAACCAAGTCAGTTCTCCCACCGTATTACAGACTCATTTGTGAAACATATCCTTTCGGTCAAACTAGTATATTGTTTGTTTTCACAGCAGTCAGGAAAGGACAATGTCTTATTGAAGAAGTGTTGAAATGGTTATCAACTTTTTGGGTTTTCTCCTGCCGAGTGTGGGATTGGATTTAAAATCCCCATAAGTCTCTTTCTGTAGTGTTTGATTTCTTGATTTCCCCAAGTGAAGTTGAGATGATGTATTTCTCTAAAATTGTTGTCCCCGTGAGGTTTTCGTACTTTCTCCCCAGAGAAGTTGGTGCAATCATCACTCTCAGTATTGAAGAATGTATCTAGGTGTCCCCTCCGATGATATGGTATTACCCTCCCCAATGAAGTCAATATGTCATCCCCAATTGATGTCTCAATGAGGTGATATTGTTTTCCCGAAGGAAATCAACCATGGCAGAAATGTGAACTTCGAATATTTTGTTTCCCCCGCTGAACTCTATGTAATTCCCCGGAGAAACTTGTAGGAAGATGTTATATCGCCATGTTTGTGTTAATTTACTTCTATTAATCTTGTTCTTTCCCAGTGGATTGAAGCTATGAAATAGGAGTTTGTTTCCTCAGTTGGTGCTTACAATCTCATGGAATTTCCATCCTGAATGTGATTTTGCCGTGTATTGACGGTACCCACTTGGTTGTCGTCTGTTTATCCCCAGTGTTATATGTCTATTTTGTCAGCATATACATGATGACATTCATATTTTCATACCAACATTATGCATATTCATTACTCATTTTCATTCTTTAAAATCTTGTTGGTATATTACCCTGTTTTGTAGAGTTGTGTTATCCTCTCCCCAATAGAGTGTCAATCTTAAGAAGAAAGTGTATATTCTTTCAATTTCCCCACTGAGCTTCTCCTCGTGGAAGAATTGTGTTTCAGCCTTCTTTTCAGCTTGTTGTCTGGATGGAATGGGATTCCCTCTTGAGTTTATTTCTCAAGAGATGTGTTTTGGTCGAATGCTTCATTCAGGTTTATTTCTAGTTGGAATGGGTACCCTCAGCAATATTATTATTTGAATTTCGGCAAGCTTTGAGCTTTAGTTTGAGAATGTGCATTTATTTTACGCGAGAAGATTATATCTCATCAACAGGAATTATATTGGCATTTCTCCAAAAGTTCCATTTTCTATCCCCAGGAAGCCATATTTTCTTTCTTCAGGAAGTATTCATTGCAATTCCTTCTCATATGAGCAAGTGGCAGGTATCTTTATTTGAGCAACCTATATTTCCCCCAGTGAATATGATAGGCTCCCAGAGAAGATTCAGATTTTGTTACTCCAATGGATGATAGCCTTGTCATTATGGAAGGTAGTTTTTTGTTGAGATTTTGTTACTCCAATGGATGGTAGCCTTGTCATTATGGAAGGTAGTTCATTGTTGAGATTTTGTTACTCTAATGGATGGTAGCCTTGTCATTATATAAGGTAGTTAATTGTTTAGATTTTGATACTCCAATGAATGGTAGCTGTGATACAGTGGGAGAACTGACTTGAGGGTTTTGCGTTTGATCGCAAATGTTGCGGTTAGCAAGAGTCGCCACCTACTTTTCTTTTATCCAAAAGGAAAGGTGAAAAAGCACAGGAAAGACCTTTGAGATTGTTTCTTGAGTTCGAGGGGTAGATTATGAAAAGGGAAGGTATTAGCACCCTTTTCATCCATGGTTTTCCATGGGCTCTTAGTTACTTGCTTGATCACTTGCTTTTTTGTTTTGAAATTATGCTTTGTGTGGTTTTGAAAGTATTTTGTAAAAGAGGTCATTGTTTAGGCAATCTTTGTAATAATTCTCGTTCGTAAGAATGTATACAAATATGTTTGTCTTTTTGAAAATGTTTTCGTTGTTTGTAAGATGTTTTTGAAATGTGTGTGTTTGTTTTATAAAATAGCAAGGATAGTTGTTTTGAAAAGAAGCAAGTAACTAGAAGTAATCTACCTACTCAAATGTCCTTCTTGTTCATCTTATTTTCCTTTGATATTGTTGTCTTACCATTGATTTGGTAAGCAACCCTATCTTTGGATGTAAATGGGACGGGTGTGGGTCATCGTATAACCATGATTAGCAATGTTGCAAAGTATCTTAGCATTTTGAGGGACCAAGATCATTTTGTAAGGCAACTTTGAATAGCGTCATCGAGGGACTATGATCTTATATTTGTTTGTTTTTGCCAAGATACTTCGCATGCGTAATATTGACATTTTTATGTAAAGCAACCAAGTGGAGTAACCCTAAGGGTGCTTGTGCTTGTGTATTATTTTCATGCTTGATTTTGTCTTGAATTAGGGTTTTCTATTTGATTTGTTTTTATCTTGCCATACAAACCCTAATTACTAGCATGGTATATAAAAGCGGTAAATTGCGTAATTTAAAGATTACTACGCTATTACAACATTTTTATGGGAGGGGGGAATACAAATTATGAATGGGGATTTGCAATAATGTAAATCTAATTAAGCTATTACAACCAAATCGAATTTGTATGAATACTTAAATAAACAAAATATAATATAAATTAAATGTGCAATGATATGTATATGCAAGAAAAGGTTTTTTTGTTTTTTTTTTCATATAAAGAAAAGTTTGAATTAAACCTAATAAATTAAAAAAGAAATTATTTTTATACATTGATTAACCCTAATTTTAGTTTATTAAAAGGGAATAAAGTTCTTTAAATATCATTTTGTGTATTTTTGTCTTAAAATAATAAATAATATTTATGAAAATATTTGGTCTTTTTATATGTCAAAATAAATATTTTCAAGTATGAAAAAACAAAAAGGATAAGAATATATCTAAGTCTAATTTATTTTACAAGTTTATTTAAGAAAAATAGTTAGTATACAATTTAATAAAAATATTTTTTATGTAAAAATAAAATAAAATAAACAAAAATGCAATGTTTAACATATTTATATTTTTTCATGATTTTATAATATTTAAGAAAATATATTTGATAAAAAAATTGAAATAAAAATAAATAATAAAAAGATTGGGCCAGGGGTGCTGTAAGGAGAAAGAGAGGTAAGTGTTAGAAAAAAATGAGAGGCCCATAAGCTGAGCCCACGTTGCCAAAAATGTTAAAAAATGAAACTGAAAAAATGAGAAAAATGCAAAAGGTAGCGCCTTGGTTCGAACCCATGACCTATGTATTTCCAACGCGCTACCTTGCCATTGGGGTGGCTGTACATCCGTTAGTTTAAATAAAACAAGAAAAACATAACACATAATGCCTCCTTTCCCTGTACTTCATCTTCTTCCTCATGCTGGTCAGAACCTCTGTATCTTTCTTATTTCTCCATGAAAATGGAAACTTCCAACACGAAAATGATAGTATTCTTTCCCACGATTTCAACCATGTAACTCATGTAAATTAACAGTCAATAATCAAAACTAATTTCAAAGGCCCTAATTTTAAACCTAATTTTTACAGAAATTTGAACTCTAAAATTCTCTATACACAATGCATATAAATGAAATCTATGAACATGGTTGGTTTTAGCACAAGGATATCTACATTTTATCTTCACAAATCGTGACCAATAGATGCATGTATGAAGAGATAGAAGTTGGAGTTCATACCTCTTTCAACTGAGATCGTGAATGGAGTTTGAGTGAGTTTTATGAAGGCCTGAAGATTCCTTTAGCTTTCCTGAACCTCCCTGAGTATGTTCCAATCTTTATCTTGTCCTGAAAGTGCCTGAATCTCTCTATCCAAGTCAACATGCAAACTTGAAAAACAAAAATGGCAGATGGAGAAGGAGGAGTTACACTGAAGGGATGATGGTCTGGAACACTTAGATATGAGGTAGGTTAAGTGTTTGAGTGATTAGAACTTGAAACGCATGAGTAAATTTCTGGATTGCTATGCTTGGTCTCAAACTGCAAGTTTATGACAGGTTTTTGGTGATAGGGAGTTTTAGAGAGTTTCTTGCCTTGAGTAATCATGTGTTAGGTTGCAATGTGTTTGTGTATAAGTATAAGGAAGGTTTCTAATCCACTCCACAACAGATTTCTCAGTTATAGGCTTTTTGCACTCTTACTTGCTTTTTAAGAAAGGTGAAGAGACCACTCACTACATGCTTGTACAGGCCTGCTTGGAGTTGGTACAAGACCTAGAAAACTTGCTTTTGGTTTATAGGACTTGTGTGTGCAGAGAAAACAGGTCCAATGCTCAAGAAGTGAAAAGTTGCAAAAGTCATGCTTTTCTAAAATGGCAATGGCAACTTTGTGCCATTTATGGAATTAAAGCTTGGACAAAGACTCTTGTGCTTGGATTAAGGCTTTATCATCTGTGTAAGCATTAAGTTATGAAGTGAGAAACAAGTTTGAGACCTGTAAAGCAAGGATTAGGCAACATAGGTTCAGATTTGAATTTTGTTCTTCATGGAATGGCTTGAAATCAAAGTGAGAAATTGCCAACTTCCTCTCTTTGATTCTCCCTACTCAAGAATGATCTTAAGGAGTTCTTGGCCATTTTCGAAAGCTTGAAATGTGCTCTATAACTCATCTTTGAAATTCATTTCAATATTCCTCTTGGAACTAGGTGAAAAATTGCCATGAAGTTAGGTCAAAAACCTGCCTAAATTAGGGCAAAATTTCACTAAGTTATTTTAGTTCATGGGCATGTATTCACAAAATTATATCTTGAGATCTAAGCATCTTTAGGGGAAAATGTGTGAAGCAAAGTTGTATATTTCATGGATATATACAACTTTCATGTTGGGAACTTTCTTTTAATCATCTTGTATCATGGTGAAAAATTGGCTTAAAGTTGAGAAAAAGTAAGAAATTTTCTATACTTCGAAAAATTTCTAAGTTAAAAAAATTTCAAATTTCAAAACCAAATCTTCAATCTTTGATTTCTTGATGAACAAGTTTCACATTTTTACATGTTTTGATGAATTGTGATCCTTGGCACTTGATTTTGACCAAAAAGTCAAAGTTTGACTTTTCAGTATACAGTTGACTTTTGATCAGTTGACTGCAAATTTCATCTGTCAATCCAATGAAATTGCAATGTTTTGAATCATGTTATTAGGTCAAGATAATAAAATTGAACCCTTGAAATCATTCTTCAAATCAATTGGTCATTTGCTAGGTCAAAAACCAGAAATTTCCCTTTTCTCAATCAAAACCTTAATTTTGACCATTTTGCCCTTTTGATGATTTGATCAAATTTATTGAGGAATTATGGTACAAACCTGATCAAATGATACATATGAGTCTAAAATGTTGATGTGGATAAAAAATTATGAAGTTTGACTATAAATTGGCCATGGTTGTCTTTTTCTCCAATATAGTTGATTTTTTAGGTCAACTGTCCAATTGACTGATCAAAAATGTGATTCAAGGCTTGGGACTTGTCAAGAGTAATCTTAGAGGTCCATAATGATGTTTGAAAGTCATATGAAGCATTTATAGTCCAAAAATCCTTGTACAATCTCAAACCCTAATTTTGGGTCATCAATGCATGATGAGGTGCCTTGAGCTGGTCAAACCCTAATCCAGTCTTGAGTCAAAGGGATCTTGTGAGAATAATCTTGATAAATGAGAGGGAAAATTTTGGGGTACAACAACTGCCCCTGTTCAATCTTCTTAAACTTGAAGAGTTAGATTGGCGAGTTTTGTCGTTCGTGACTCAAACGTGAAAGAATGATTGGACACTAGAGTGCCCATAAATTTGCACTTGATGATGTGATGATAGAAGGAATGGGCTTACAGATGCCATTTAGAGAGGTGATAGAATCTTTTTGGAGATGGGCTTGTAGATGCCATCCAAGAATTTTTGTTGAATTGTAAGTTGTAAGCTGAAAGAATGAGTATCTGAACGGAGTCCGTGTCTGGAGCATATCTGAACTGTATCTGAAAGTTAATTTTGACTAAGTATCATAATGGCATCCGTGTCTGGCACATATCTGAACTATATATGAATGAGTATCAGAATGACATCCGTGTCTAGCGCGTATCTGCACCGTATCTGAAAGTTATATCTGAATGAGTATCAGAATGGCATCCGTGTCTGGAGAATATATGTACTGTATCTGAAAGAGTATCAGAATGAGTATCAGAATGGAATCCGTGTCTGGAGCGTATCCGTACTGTATCTGAAAGAGTATCTGAATGAGTATCAGAATGGAATCCGTGTCTGGAGCGTATCCGTACTATATCTGAAAGTTGTATCTGAATGAGTATCAGAATGGCATCCGTGTATGGAGCGTATCCGTACTGTATTTGAAAGTTAAATCTGAATGAGTATCAGAATGGCATCTGTGTCTGGAGCAAATCCGAACTGTATCTAAAAGTATATTGTCAATGGTAACTGTTGATCTTATCCTAAAAAGGGTAAAATGTTAGCTAAAACACAAAGTTATGTTGCATGAAATGTATGATGCAATGTATTTGCTTTATGAATGTTTATGATATATGGATGCAATGTATGTGCATGTAAGCTGATTTCTTGTATTGTTGTTTGATTGAGGAAAATAAATCCCTGAATGCTACTGAGGATATGTGAATTTCCATGTCTTGAAGTTGAAGTACTGGTGAACTTTTGTTGAGAGAAGTAAATTCTGTTGTGAGGGCAATGCCATGTACTGCCCGTAAGATCTGCTTGGGGAATCCTGAGAAATTTGACGATTTCTACTGGGGATTAATAACTTGAAATTTTGTTCCGCTAGGGATTTAAATGACGTATTGTAGGGATTTCTTGGGTAATAGTCTAGAGGTATTTCCCTATCCATTCAACCCATCAGTAATTGTCTCTCTTATTTTGTTTATTTGTAAACAGTAATCATGTTCAAATGCATATGTTCATTAATGAATCATTGGACGTTTTTGCAAACAAAACAACAAAGCGTAAAGACAAATAGTTTTTTGCACTTTCAAAGGGATATCTTTGTATTGATTTTGGATAAATATTTGTACAAAGGAGACAAACATTCTAGTAAGAGAATGATGTCGTAAAACAAGAAAACTTTGATACAAAGAAAGATAGCTATGTGTAATAATCCCATGGGGTTCCCATTCTGCTATAGCCTTCATATCCCCGAATATCTTGTCTATTTGTTGCTTCGTCCGAAGATGATTGAATTGATCAGAAACTCTGAGTTTGTTAGTGGAAGTCAAAGGTTGTCCATCAGATGATCCAACGGGACATAGTCATATGCTTTAATTCCCTTACTTTTTCCTGGACCACCCTTTAGGGTTTTCAGTCCACCGGGAAACCCTTTTTTTCCCAAGTTGCCCTTTCGGGTTTTCAACTTGCCGGGTGTACAGATTGTTTTCATTTTATCCCTAATTTTTTCCTGAACCTTTTGGTTCGCCGGGATGCCCTTGTTTTGCCTAGGTGTGTCAACCTAGCGGGTCTCTTATGTGTAGTATCTTTTGACTATATCTGCGTTCGCAGGGTGTGGCAGGTCATCGCCATCCATGGTGGTTAAGATCATTCCCCCACCGGAGAATATGTTCTTGATTACAAATGGTCCTTCATAGGTAGGAGTCCATTTGCCCCTGGGATCACTTTGTGGTAAGATGATACATTTGATCACTAGATCCCCAACTTGATATACTTGGCGCATGAATTTCTTGTTGAAAGCCTTGATCATCTGTTTTTGATACATCTGACCATGACAAACAGCAGTAAGTCTCTTTTCATCAATTAAGTTCAGTTGATCAAGTCGAGTATGGATCCAATCGTTTTCATTCAATCCCTCATTCTTCATAATTCTTAGAGAGGGGATTTGAACCTCAATAGGAAAAACAACCTCCATGCCATAAACCAAAGAATAGGGTGTTGCCCCGGTTGATGTGCGAGTCGTGGTACGGTACCCGTGGAGAGCGAATGGTAATATCTCATGCCAGTCTTTGTATGTGACTGTCATTTTCTGTATGATCTTCTTAATGTTTTTATTTGCAGCCTCGACAACACCATTCATCTTTGGCCGATAGGGAGAAGAATTATGATGCTGAATCTTGAATTGCTCGCACAAGGCGGTGATCATAGTGTTGTTGAGATTTGTACTGTTGTCAGTAATGATCCTTTCTGGGATACAGTACCAACAAATAAGGTTTTGCTTGATGAAGCGGGCCACAACATTCTTGGTAACGGAGGCGAAGGAGGCTGCTTCAACCCACTTTGTAAAATAATCAATGGCCACTAGGATGAAGTGGTGTCTATTGGAGGTCGTTGGCTTGATCTCTCCAATCACATCAATTCCCCACATAGCAAAGGGCCAAGGAGCCATCAAGACATTCAGAGGAACCGGAGGTACGTGCACCTTGTCAGCATAAATTTGACACTTATGACAGGTCCGAGAGTGTTGATAGCAATCTGCTTCTATGGTAGACCAATAATAGCCAGCCCGTAGGATTTTCTTCTCCATCGTATTCCCACTGGAGTGGGTGCCAAAAGTACCTTCATGTAATTCAGCCATGATCTTTTCAGCTTCAACCTTATCCACGCACCGAAGCAAAATGGAGTCATGATTGCATTTGTACAGGACACCATTACTAAGGAAGAATTTAGCAGAGAATCTCCTAGAGAACTTCTTATCATTGATTGGAGCTCCTTCTGGATATTCTTGAGCCTCGAGATACCTCTTGACCTCATGAAACCAAGGTTGGTTCACTACCTCTTCAGTATTAATCTCGTGACAATGTGCTGGTTCATCCATTCGTTCGATGGTGATCTGGGGAGCTTCATTATCCCAATTAAGTTTAAACATATATGACATTGTGGCTAGAGTGTCTGCTAGCTGATTTTCTTTTCACGGGAAATGCTTGAAGGTAATCTTCTCAAAATGTGGTAGCAATGTAAAAACATGTTCTTTGTAAGGGATAAGGTTTGTGTGTGTGATACGGTGGGAGAACTGACTTGGTGTTTTGTGTTTTGATCACATTTGTGCGGATAGCAAAAGTCGCCACTAACTTTTCTTTTATCCAAAAGGAAAGGTAAAAAAGCACAGGAAAGACCTTTCGAGATTATTTCTCGGGTTTGGGGGGTATATTATGAAAAGGGAAGGTATTAGAACCCTTTTCATCCATGGTTTTCCATGGTCTCTTAGTTACTCGTTTAGATCACTTGCTTTTGTTTGACAGTGTACTTGTGGTGTGGGCTTTAAAAGTGTTTTGAAAAATTTCTTTGTAATGGTTCTCGTTTCTATAAGAACACGTACAAAGTTTTGTTTCGAAAAAAAGGTTCAAAGATGTGTTTGTGGAATGTGTTTTTCGAAAGTGGTTTTGAAAATCTTTTTTGCAATGGTTCTCGTCTCTATAAGAACGTATACAAAATGTTTTATCTTTTTGAAAATGCTTTGAGATGAAAGTGTCGGTGTAAAAAAAAAGGTTTTTTGTCGTGAGCAAGGGAGTAACTGGGAGCGAATCTACCTACTCGAAAGGTCTTAAATCTTCTTTTCTTTCTCCTTTAGATGTTGCTATCTTACCATTGATTTGGTAAGAATCCCCATCGTTGGATGTGAAGGGACAGGCGCGGGTCAATTTTACAATCACCGAAAGCAACTTATGAGACGCTTTAGCAATTTTTCGTAAGGGACTAGATCGTTTTACCGGAGGCAACGTCGAGGGAGATCGAGGGACTACGATCTTTTTTATCGAAGGGTCATTGCAAGCGTCCCATATTCGAGGGACATGACTGTATTTTTTCGAAGGCAACGAGCGAGGTTACCCTAGAGGTGCGTGTGTGAAAAGTGATTTGTTTTAAAGTTATTTTATCTTTTTATTAGGGTTATCTAGTGGTTGATTTTATGTCTTATCATACACGCCTAATTACTATATAGTATAAAAGAAAACAGTAATTTGCGGGAATTAAAATTCTACGCTATTACAGAGTTTCGGGAATGGGGAATTCAAATTTACAAATGGGGATGGATCAAATTGACAATGCGATTAAAGTTCTAAATAAACAAGCAATAAAACCCAACAAAATTAAAAGTGAACAGTTAATTACACTAAAACAAAATAAAACAAATAAAAATAATATTTTTGGTATTTTTTATTATGAAAAATTTAAACAAGAGAAAACTTAAGACTAAGTAAAAAGTTAATTAGTAAAATTATTTACAAAATCACTAAATTAATCAACTAATTTTGAAATTATATTTCTTTTATTTAATTGAGTTTAAAAGTTAAAACTAAGGATTAACAAAAAATTAAATCTAAACTAATAAAAAAAAATTCTAAACCAACTTAAAAAAAAATCTAAGTAATTAAACCAAACCTAAACTAAATAAAGTTATTAAGATAATCCTAATTTAATTTAAAATTTTAAGTTATTAAATAAAATCTAAACTTATTTATAAATGATAAATAAAAAAATGTTAACTTAAATCTACACTAAGATCCATCAAGTTATTAAAGCAAATCTAAATTAATCTAAAAAAACAGTAAAGGGGTTATAAATAGAAATCTAAGGGATGACACTTTTTTTTCTAATGGGCTTTAGAGCCCAAGAAGTTTGTTTTAATTTTTCTGTCCAACAATAAAAAAATGAAGAACAAGATACATAAATGTTAAAAAAATTAAAAAAAATGTCCCAGGGGGTCTCGAACCCGGGAACTCAACTTCCAAACATTAAGACCTTAACCACTGCATCACTTGACCCTTCATTTATTTCCATGTATTTGTTAATATAAGACAGCAAAGTTTATTAAATGGATTGGGCCAAGAAAAAAATCCCAAACCTGGTTTGGAATAGGAGAAGCAAGGGTTTGAAACCCTAGTAACAAAAGCAGCGCCGTTAGTGGTGTTGTTGGGAAAGAGAAAAAAAATTATAATTACTGTGTTTTATTGTGTGATCGGTGGATCTGGAACTGACTGTTTAACGCTGGTTCGTGAAATATCGCGGAAGCAAGAGTCGCCACCGTCTTTTATTTTCTCCAAACATGGACAGGACAAAAGCACAGAAAAATTCCTTTTGAGATTGGTTCTCGTTCGGGAGGTAGATTTATAGAAAGGGATGGTGTTAGCACCCTTTCTATCCATGGTTATCCATGGGCTCTTAGATACTTGCTCATTTGTGTTTTCAAAATGTTTGTTTGCTTTTCAACTGTGGGTTTAAAAAAAGTTTCGTTTAAAATTTCAGTTCGACTCTTGTATCAGTCCTCAAGAGTGTTTGAAAAGTTGTTTTTGAAAGCTTTTTTGCAAAGTGTCGGTGTGAAAAGAAGTTTTTGATTTGTTTTGAATTCAGAGCAAGTATCTACGAGTCATCTACCTACCCTAAGGAATTAGTCTGTGTAAATGTCCTTAAGGTAGTGCCATCCCACCATTGAGAGGTAGGTAGCACCACCATTGGAGGTGTTCGGGTCAATTCGAGGGTTCGGGACAGTGTGGTCACCAGAGCAATAGGAAGACACCTTAGAAGCTACCCCCATGCCATGTTCATGGACATGAGGACTTACTAAAACATCCTCTACTCGACGACCACGTTTCGAGGGGCAAGGCAACAGTGAGACGTACCCTAGGGGTGGTGTGTGAATTGTGTGTCATTTTCAATTATGTTTATCTTGTCATGCATTGGTGATCTACGCTTTGTTTTTATTTTGGCATTCATTCTTTCATGTGGTTATTAACAGTTAAAAGATGCAGAATTAAAAGTCCTACACTATTACAAAGGCGCGGGTCTACATCGCCAAATTAATCCAAGACCCGATTTGAAATAAATAAAATACGGAAAGTAAATATCCTAATTATCTATTACAAAGCTTTGGGGCAAATACATAAATCTCACAAAGAAAAATAAAATAAACACGCGAAGAGAAAATTATATTCGAAGATGCGAGGGCCTTGGACCCTTTGAGGAGATTAAATCGAAATTATTAAATTAATTAAATTAAATAAAGGAAGAGACTTATTTTTTATGTTTTTTTTTGTATTTATGAAATTAGAGAAAATTAAATGGAATTAAAACCCTAATTCTAAACATTTTTAATTACTAAAGAAATAAATTCAAGTTTGACCTAATTTACATCAATTATTTACATGGCATATTTATTTACAAAAAATAATTAATACTTAATAAATGGTAAAAAGAAAAGAAAAAGAATAAAAGTATTAAAACCCTAATTTCTACATTTTTTAGCTTATTAAAAAAAACATTAACATTAAACCTAAAATTAAAATTAAATTAATTAACAAAATTTATTTACAAAATAAATATTAGTGAATTAAATAATAAACATATTTATTTTTTGACTTTTTGATTTTTTGTATTTTTATATTATAAAATTTATTTTATGAAATTAAATAAACAATAGCAAACAAAAGAATAAAGAAAAATTAAAACAAGAAATAAAAATATACATATGCAAACCAGAGGGGGTGAGTTGGCCCAATTGGAGGTATATTGCAGTAATGAGGCCCATTGAAACCTGGCCTTTTTTGACTTTCCCATGATCACGTATGGATCATTGACCAAGGTGCATGATGGAAGTCCTGTGCTGGCCTTTGGATTCATCTCCTGGGACATGTGGCACGCCAAGGTATTGGATGCATGGTAGGCCACTGAAGGACATGCTGCGTAGGAACACATTAAGCAAAATAATATTGAGAAGGGAGGGGACCTGGGAATCGAACCCAGGTCCCAATGTTTACCGTGCCAATGCTTTGCCAGTTGCGCTATTTATGCTCTTTGTTATTAATATGGGACACAAATAATATAAGAGAAACGTGCAATTATTCTGGAACCAACAAAAAACGCGCCAATGATTTGAACGCACCAATCACATTCCTCCATGCATCATCTTCTTCAATTGCTGTTTGTTCTACCTGAAAAATAAAACTAGATAGCGGGGGTTTTAAACCCCCACAATCTGAAACACCAAAAAATAGCGAATAGAAATTGAACAAATATAAAAAAGGCGCGATGAGTGTTTTAGGTTCGTTGGAATGTCACGATTTCAATGGTATAGGTCTTGCTGTCTAATTTTTCCATATGCAAAAGTCCCAAATTTCAAACTTCTGCAACCCTAACGAGCTCCCATGGTGGATTCTCATACAGGCCTTAAAAACTCAATTGAATGGAACTGTTAGCTTTAGAATGATTAAATTAGTACAAATCAAGCATTAGAAATCAAAAATACTGCATGAATCATGAGACACGAATATGCAAAAAGTTTGAGAAAGTTTGACTTTATTCTACCACTTCTTGATGCGTGGGGACTGGGAAAGAATTGAGTTATGTTCAGGAAGGCCTCAACAAGCTTTTGGAATCGTTTGTAGGCTTTGAATCACCCTGCAATACAGTTTTCAGTTTTGAAATTTTTGGTGAAAAATGCAAAGTTTGTTTTTGATTCTGAGCGCAGCTTCTGAGTCCTTGTGATTAGGTTTAGGTTTGTGTATGTATATGGAATGAATTAGGGTAGAAATCCAAGTCCATAAACCTTTGCAATTAATGTTTCAATATTTGATTTTAATGGTATTTTTTCAATATTTTCCATGTGAAGAACATGCCAATCTTTGCCAATCACCTTGATTCTTTCCTTATTGAATAGTGCACGAAATCTTGAGTGAATTCTATGCACAAAAAGATTTGAAAAGCATAGATTAGTATTTTTCTTATAATTAATTTTAATTAAATGAATTAAATAGATTAAATATTCAATTAATTAATTAAAAATAGGAAAATAACTCCCCTTTGGGTCAATGGGTCGTGCATAGCTTTTGGGTGATGATTCTTGGAAGAAATTGAGGCCCATTAGCAATTTTGAGGTATTTGAAGCAAAGTTGACTTTTCAAAATTCCCAAAAATTTCCCAACTTCCACAAGGCATATCTTGCTCAATTTTTAAGCTTTGATCATGTTCTTGGACATTTTGGAAAGGTCTTGAAGTCCTCTAACCAATGCCTTTGGTCCCATGTCATTTTGGTTTACCAATATCAAGTTATGGTCTTTGACTTAAAGTGCCTTTTTGTTGACTTTTGAAAATGACCTATAATGTTGAGATTGATAACTTTTTGTGAGAGTATTTCTTGGACTTGAAGTGTGAAGGGGAGTTGTAGGAAATGTCATTCTCTTCAAAATGAGCTTTGGATGGAATTTTTCTGATAAACCATGTGGAAGTTATGCCTTGGTCAAGTTACAGTTGACTTTTTCAACTGTCCAAATATGGAAACTTTTGCATCTTGAGACTTTTTGAGCCATGCCTTGAAAACCATGATCAAGAATTTATAAAATGATGTTTGTGGCTTCAAAATAAGATGTTGACCAAAAATTTGAACTTTTGACTGCCAAATGACCATTTTACCCCTACAGTTGACTGCTGAGCAATTAGGGTTTTTGATTGTGCAATTTTGTGCTGTGAGTCTTGAAACTTAGCATATGGATGCTTGACCATGTTTGTAGGCATATAGGACTTGTTTGGACCCTTGGAAACTTCAATTTCTCTGCCAGAACCAAAACCCTAATTTTTGACTGTTAGGAGGCCATTGAACTGTGCAACCCTTGGGAGATTTTGAAGCATGTTCTTAGCAAATCTTGAAGGATATGGGAGGGCAAATTTTGGGGTACAACAGTTTCCCCTGTTCAATCTTCTTAAACCTGAGGATGCAGATTGGCTGACGTGCCTTTCGTAATCCGAAGGTGGAAGATGATTGAACACTAGAGTGCCCAGAAATTTGCGCTCACATGTTAGCAGTGTGATGGGGGGAATGGGCTTACAGATGCCATTTGGAGATTAGTGGATAGGAAGATGGGCTTATAGATGCCATGCTGAGAGGTGATGGATAGGTGGATGGGCTTATAGATTCCATCTGGGTATCGATCGCGTAAGGGATTCCTTAGCGAGAACTTGCGTACCTGAAAAAAGAAGATGATTACCTGGCCTGTTACAGGAGCTGGTCTTCAAACTCTTTGTATAGGTGCACCCTGGTTGGTTACAGGAATCGAGTCTGGAGCTTCAAACGGTGATGAATGAATCGTGGATGGTTACTACCTCAACGGGACGATGAGAGAACCTGGGGCGATTACTACCTCAACAGTAACGATGAGAGAACCTTGGGCGGTTACTACCTCAACAGGAACGCTGAGAGAACCTTGGGCGATTACTACCTCAACAGGAATGCTGAGAGAACCTTGGGCGATTACTACCTCAACAGGAACGCTGAGAGAATCTTGGATGTCTTCTACTGGGATAAGAATCAGGGAGATCTTAGGGTCGATCTGACTGAACTGGAGAAGGCCTTTGACTGGATAAGAATCAGGAAAACCTTAGGGTCGATTTAACTGAACCGGGCAAGGTCTTGGAATATCTTCAACTGGATAAGAATCAGGGAGATCTTAGGGTCGATCTGACTGAACCGGAGAAGGCCTTTGACTGGATAAGAATCAGGAAAATCTTAGGGTCGATTTAACTGAACCGGACAAGGTCTTGAAATCTTTAACTGGATAAGAATCAGGGAGATCTTAGGGTCGATCTGACTGAACCAGAGAAGGCATATGTCTGGATAAGAATCAGGGAAATCTTAGGGTCGATTTAACTGAACCGGACAAGGTCTTGAAATAACTTCAACTGGATAAGAATCAGAAAAATCTCAGGGTTGATTTAACTGAACCAGGCTAGGTCTTGGAATATCTTCAACTGGATAAGAATCAGGGAGATCTTAGGGTCGATCTGACTGAACTAGAGAAGGCCTTTGACTGGATAAGAATCAGGAAAATCTTAGGGTCGATTTAACTGAACCGGACAAGGTCTTGGAATATCTTCAACTGGATAAGAATCAGGGAGATCTTAGGGTCGATCTGACTGAACCAGAGAAGGCCTTTGACTGGATAAGAATCAGGAAAATCTTAGGGTCGATTTAACTGAACCAAACAAGGTCTTGAAATCTTCAACTGGATAAGAATCAGGGAGATCTTAGGGTCGATCTGACTGAACTAGAGAAGGCCTTTAACTGGATAAGAATCAGGAAAATCTTAGGGTCGATTTAACTGAACCAGACAAGGTCTTGAAATCTTCAACTGGATAAGAATCAGGGAGATCTTAGGGTCGATCTGACTGAACCAGAGAAGGCCTTTGACTGGATAAGAATCAGGAAAATCTTAGGGTCGATTTAACTGAACCAGGCTAGGTCTTGGAGTATCTTCAACTGGATAAGAATCAGGGAGATCTTAGGGTCGATCTGACTAAACCAGAGAATGCCTTTGACTGGATAAGAATCAGGAAAATCTTAGGGTCGATTTAACTGAACCAGGCTAAAGTCTTGGACATAGCTGAGAACTTAACTGGATCTTTTCCTGAAAGGTAAAGGTCAGTCATATGCAATGCATGATATGGATCAAGCAATGATGTTCTCAATATAAATGAGATTGTAAGGTATGATGCGTTTATGCATGTATCATGATGTATGTGATGTTTTTGAATGTATGTTTTTGTCTAGGAAAGTAAATCCTTGACGGGTGCCGGGAAGTCACATCCTGGGCTGATGTTGGAGAATAGTGCTTTGTTGTTTCCGCTGGGGATGATAGTTGCAAGAATACCGGTAGGAGAAGATAACTCCGTTGGGGAATAAACTTGGCGAATGGATTACTCTACGGGGAGAAAAATATTCTAGCGATCTTGCTGGGGGAACAGTACTCTGTGGGAAGAGAGGTACTTGCTGGGATGTTGATGATAACTTTGATGGGGATACCATTGTTATGTTGGAAGTGTTAATAGACTCCGCTGGGGATAGGAAGACTTCGCCGGGGACGATCTTTCCGTGGCAATTGGCTGAGGATAACCCAGTTATATCCTGGTGGGGAAATAACCTTTGAATAAAGCCGGGGGAGAGCGTTCATACTCTGCAGGTGATAAGCTTCCAGAATCTACTGGGGATAAGCTTCCTACTGGGGAGATTGATTCAACTTTCCTGGGGAGGCTTTTGAGACTGTATTGGGGAAGTGGCTCCACTGGATGTGCGGTATTCCACCGGGGAACAATCTTAGATCAAGATTGTTGGGGATGCTTGTTAGGAATGTTTGTACACTCCGCTGGGGAATGTTGAGATCTTCGGGGAATAATCCAACTTCCTTAAGGCTGACAGTAAGCTAACTCTGCTTGGGGAGAGTGTCGCCGACTTGCTGGAGGTATGGGTCTTCTCAGGGCTGATTGGAGACCCACTCTGCTTGGGGAGAATTGTTGGATCTTGTCTCACTCTCTGGGGAATTAAGGTATCTTGGTTACGTTCTTCAGCTGACCTTACCTTGGTGCCTGGAGGACAGAGCAGCTTGATCGTTCAGACCATTCTTATTGCCCCAGTTTCTGCGGGAGAGGAAGGCCTGTGAGGTGTTTGGTACCTGCCGATTTACGAATCTTCTTCTGGTAGGCAAGGGACGAGATGACGGAACATAGTCGTACGCTGTGATCCCTAATTTTTGTCTGGACCGCCCTTTCGGGTTTTCGGTCCACCGGGATACCCATTTTTGCCCAAGCCGCCTTTGCAGGTTTTCGACTTGCCGGGTGTACAGATTTTTCATATTCATCCCTTATTTTTGCCCGAACCCTTTTGGTTCGCTGGGAAGCCCTTATTTTTGCCTAGGTGTGTCAACCTAGCGGGTCTTTGATTTTGCGTAGTATTTTTTCGACTATGTCCACGCTCTCAGGATGTAGGGAGGTGCCCCTGTTGTTGTGTTGCCATGTGACCCGAAGATCTTCGTTTGATCAGGCAGGATTCGTAGCTGGAATTCCTGCCCAATGCCCCAAGTGACTCAGATGGATATCTGCCCCAGGCTAGTTGGCCTTTTGAGAGATTCTCTGAATCTTGACTTAACTGCCCCAGATGATGGACAATGATCATGCCATGCCCCTTGATTGGAAGTGCTTCTTCCATTTGAGCTTTTGTTGAGAAGATTTTGTTTACTGGATATTCGTCGTGCGAATTTCTCTGTTGTTCAAGCAAAAAGTCATATGCAAACAAGGTTATGTTAAAAATGCAACGCTTATGTCTGTCTTGAAATTTTTGAAAATGAGTTTTTAGTAAAACAAGCAAGTTTTGTAAATTGTGATGTCAACTCGTTATTTTAACGCAAGCCTTAAGGAGTCAGGATACCTTTCGTAACAGTATGCGTTCGAACTAACCCATGCTTCAGCTAGGACTTTTTAAGGGTTATAACGTGGCCTGGTTCACGGTTTAAGAAACAAAGGATAAAGGCTCAAATTATTTGTACCCACCCGTTCTTCGTGATATTCTTCAAACCTAAGCTTAGTTGATCGTGCGTTAGACCTTGTTTGAGTCTTTGTCCTGACGTTCCAATGATGGTTCAGATATTGATGATTTATTCTGAATAGGCAGTTATTTTTGTTTTTGTTGAGGGTTTGTGGGACCTCTTTTCTTTTTTTGATTTTGTTATCCCTGTTTCTTTCCTGAACTGTTTCTTTTTGTATTTACAGTCAGCGGGATGCCCCAGTTTTGTAAGTCTCCTTCATAGGTTTTGACTTAATGGGCTTTTATTTTGAGAAATGATGACTGCCTATCTTTATGGTCATTCGGAACCATCACTGTCTTTTGTTTTTGTTTTGTAAGGACTCCTTTGATACCATTCATTGTGCGCCTGGATCAACTGAGAAACTACCCTGCCCCAGGTTATGATTAAGGGTTTTAATTTTCGAACAGAAAAACTCCTACTTCTTTGGCTCAAAGGGGTTGACGAGGGATTATCTTCCTTATTACTCCAGTGTTTAGTAATTGAAACAATGCCTGTACCTCATCAGCGGGGTCCGTTCAAAAGCATACTGTAGAGATCGTGGTATCGTTTTTGTCATCCTCCCTCAAGAGGCTTAGAATTATTAATCGAGCGTTGATCATCAGAAAAAATATGAAAATAATTTGCATATAGTGAATACGAATATATTGCTTCAAAACAGACGTATGCGATGCATTAATGGAATAACAACGTTTATCATGAGTAAATGTTTGAACAAAAGAAAATTAACAACTTGGAAATCCTAATGAACAAAAGTATTTTCATCTTCAGGGCTTGTTACTTCAAATGGTGAGCCTTGGAGGGATGGTAGAAAAACTCAGCCTGACCATCTTGTGTGAACTCCAATGCTCCTTCATCAATCAGGTCCTGGATCTTGTTCTTCAGAGCCCAACACTCATTTGTATCATGTCCTGGACTGGCAGAGTGGTAGGCACACCTTTTATTGGGATGATAGGTAGGAGCTGATGTGTTGGGGTTTCGGGGATGAGCCCTTAATGTGATCAGATTCAATCTCAACAGACGTTGTAAAGCTTGAAACAACGACATATTGAGCTGGGTGAATTGCCTCATGGGCTTGTCTGGCTGAAGCTGGTGAGGTTGATGCTGAATTTGTGACACTGAAGCCATCTGAGGAGCTCTCTTATCCTCTTGCCTCAAAGGTGGTTGAATGATGACTGGCCCTTCAACCTTAGATGTTTGCCCCAGTTGGTTACCCCGAAGCAGTTGGTTGACGAGAACCCCGAGCTCATCTTGTCTTTGAGCTAAGTCTTGAATGATAGTCACCTGCCCCAGCATCTGGGCTCTCATTGCATCCACCTCGGCTTGCAGATGTTTCAGCCGTTCGTCCTTATCATCCTCAGCACAATTCCTGACCAAGGTCCCCATGAGAAGGGTTCTCAGCTCTTCCTGCCCCTTGGATAGATTCAGGAGGATTTCTTCGAACCGAGTCTCTTGAGCATGAAGGTCCTGGTTATCTTGTTGGGAAGCCATTGCTGAAATAGACAGCGAAGAAGGTAAGTGACATGTAAGAAGGATACCTATAATGTAATGATGTGTATGATATGCATGCAATGTTTTCAAGGATCTCGCGGGGTAAGCAAGAAAATTGTTAGAATTTGAATTTTGTAGCTTGATGGAAGGCACTGTATGTTGTTGAGAGTCCTTCTTCAAGGGTCAAAGGCTCACCATATCCAGTGGGTCATAGCCCCTGACAACCTTGGCTAGAGGAAAATAAATCCCCTTTGCCCCTTGCTGGACAGTTGGTTCATCATGACCTGCATCATAGACCCTTGAGATCCTTGAAATGGATTAGTCCTTATGTAGGGTGTATGCAATGGTATGATGTTATGCTGTTATACCATGCGTGGCGTAACATAGGTAAACCCTGTTATGAGTCCAGATTAAGGACTATAAACAAAACCTGCAAGAAATTTAGTAAACCCTGTTATGAGTCCCAATTAAGGACTATAAACAAAACCTGCAGGGAACTCAAGTGTCAGATAACAAGCATGCAAATAGTCAAGTTGGAAGACACACAAGTCACACAAGACAAACCCTTAAAGTTTAGGCCAGCATGAGGTCTAGGTATTACCCTCTTTCAGTTTGTTGGTTCATACCTGTCCTATCAAAAGTAACCGGGTTCTTAGAGGATCCCAATATCACTGACTACCCTCAATCGGTCATAACTCCAGCATCGCAATCTTTTCTTGCAGCCAGAACCATCACGAGAGTTTAGCCTCAATGGGCGTAGCATACTGCTACTGTTCTATTGGCCAAGTTGTGTCATTTAAGGTTCTAAGGTCTGTTGGTGCTTAATGACTCCTCAGAAGACCCATATTCTCCTCGTTGCAACACAAGGGATATCGGTACAGACCAAGGCGCCACACCAACGTAGCCACTGCTTCACCCGTGTCGGTCTATACCGAACAGGTCCCTCACAGCTTATGCTACCTAAACAGGGTATCCCCAGATCCGGGTTAGGATCTATGTAACTCCCAAGACAGTCCCACAATTTAAAGCAAACAAGTCAAAGCAATTGAAAACACAGTGATCTTAGTCCTAAGGTACACCTCACTTTATAAAATTTCCCCAGCAGAGTCGCCAGTTCTGTGATCGGTGGATCTGGAACTGACTGTTTAACGCTGGTTCTCGAAATGTCGCGGAAGCAAGAGTCGCCACCGTCTTTTATTTTCTCCAAACATGCACAGGACAAAAGCACAGAAAAATTCCTTTTGAGATTGGTTCTCGGTTCGGGAGGTAGATTTATAGAAAGGGAAGGTGTTAGCACCCTTTCTATCCATGGTTATCCATGGGCTCTTAGATACTTGCTCATTTGTGTTTTCAAAATGTTTGTTTGCTTTTCAATTGTGGGTTTAAAAAAAGTTTCGTTTAAAATTTCAGTTCGACTCTTGTATCAGTCCTCAAGAGTGTTTGAAAAGTTGTTTTTGAAAGCTTTTTTGCAAAGTGTCGGTGTGAAAAGAAGTTTTTGATTTGTTTTGAATTCAGAGCAAGTATCTACGAGTCATCTACCTACCCTAAGGAATTAGTCTGTGTAAATGTCCTTAAGGTAGTGCCATCCCACCATTGAGAGGTAGGTAGCACCACCGTTGGAGGTGTTCGGGTCAATTCGAGGGTTCGGGATAGTGTGGTCACCAGAGCAATAGGAAGACACCTTAGAAGCTACCCCCATGCCATGTTCATGGACATGAGGACTTACTAAAACATCCTCTACTCGACGACCACGTTTCGAGGGGCAAGGCAACAGTGAGACGTACCCTAGGGGTGGTGTGTGAATTGTGTGTCATTTTCAATTATGTTTATCTTGTCATGCATTGGTGATCTACGCTTTGTTTTTATTTTGGCATTCATTCTTTCATGTGGTTATTAACAGTTAAAAGGTGCGAAATTAAAAGTCCTACGCTATTACAAAGGCGCAGGTCTACATCGCCAAATTAATCCAAGACCCGATTTGAAATAAATAAAATACGGAAAGTAAATATCCTAATTATCTATTACAAAGCTTTGGGGCAAATACATAAATCTCACAAAGAAAAATAAAATAAACGCGCGAAGAGAAAATTATATTCGAAGATGCGAGGGCGTTGGACCCTTTGAGGAGATTAAATCGAAATTATTAAATTAGTTAAATTAAATAAAGGAAGAGACTTATTTTTTATGTTTTTTTTTGTATTTATGAAATTAGAGAAAATTAAATGGAATTAAAACCCTAATTCTAAACATTTTTAATTACTAAAGAAATAAATACAAGTTTGACCTAATTTACATCAATTATTTACATGGCATATTTATTTACAAAAAATAATTAATACTTAATAAATGGTAAAAAGAAAAGAAAAAGAATAAAAGTATTAAAACCCTAATTTCTACATTTTTTAGCTTATTAAAAAAAACATTAACATTAAACCTAAAATTAAAATTAAATTAATTAACAAAATTTATTTACAAAATAAATATTAGTGAATTAAATAATAAACATATTTATTTTTTGACTTTTTGATTTTTTGTATTTTTATATTATAAAATTTATTTTATGAAATTAAATAAACAATAGCAAACAAAAGAATAAAGAAAAATTAAAACAAGAAATAAAAATATACATATGCAAACCAGAGGGGGTGAGTTGGCCCAATTGGAGGTATATTGCAGTAATGAGGCCCATTGAAACCTGGCCTTTTTTGACTTTCCCATGATCACGTATGGATCATTGACCAAGGTTCATGATGGAAGTCCTGTGTTGGCCTTTGGATTCATCTCCTAGGACATGTGGCACGCCAAGGTATTGGATGCATGGTAGGCCACTGAAGGACATGCTGCGTAGGAACACATTAAGCAAAATAATATTGAGAAGGGAGGGGACCTGGGAATTGAACCCAGGTCCCAACGTTTACCGTGCCAATGCTTTGCCAGTTGCGCTGTTTATGCTCTTTGTTATTAATATGGGACACAAATAATATAAGAGAAACGTGCAATTATTCCGGAACCAACAAAAAACGCGCCAATGATTTGAACGCACCAATCACATTCCTCCATGCATCATCTTCTTCAATTGCTGTTTGTTCTACCTGAAAAATAAAACTAGATAGCGGGGGTTTTAAACCCCCACAATCTGAAACACCAAAAAATAGCGAATAGAAATTGAACAAATATAAAAAAGGCGCGATGAGTGTTTTAGGTTCGTTGGAATGTCACGATTTCAATGGTATAGGTCTTGCTGTCTAATTTTTCCATATGCAAAAGTCCCCAATTTCAAACTTCTGCAACCCTAACGAGCTCCCGTGGTGGATTCTCATACAGGCCTTAAAAACTCAATTGAATGGCACTGTTGGCTTTAGAATGATTAAATTAGTACAAATCAAGCATTAGAAATCAAAAATACTGCATGAATCATGAGACACGAATATGCAAAAAGTTTGAGAAAGTTTGACTTTATTCTACCACTTCTTGATGCGTGGGGACTGGGAAAGAATTGAGTTATGTTCAGGAAGGCCTCAGCAAGTTTTTGGAATCGTTTGTAGGCTTTGAATCACCCTGCAATACAGTTTTCAGTTTTGAAATTTTTGGTGAAAAATGCAAAGTTTGTTTTTGATTCTGAGCGCAGCTTCTGAGTCCTTGTGATTAGGTTTAGGTTTGTGTATGTATATGGAATGAATTAGGGTAGAAATCCAAGTCCATAAACCTTTGCAATCAATGTTTCAATATTTGATTTTAATGGTATCTTTTTCAATCTTTTCCATGTGAAGAACATGCCAATCTTTGACAATCACCTTGATTCTTTCCTTATTGAATAGTGCACGAAATCTTGAGTGAATTCTATGCACAAAAAGATTTGAAAAGCATGGATTAGTATTTTTCTTATAATTAATTTTAATTAAATGAATTAAATAGATTAAATATTCAATTAATTAATTAAAAATAGGAAAATAACTCCCCTTTGGGTCAATGGGTCGTGCATAGCTTTTGGGTGATGATTCTTGGAAGAAATTGAGGCCCATTAGCAATTTTGAGGTATTTGAAGCAAAGTTGACTTTTCAAAATTCCCAAAAATTTCCCAACTTCCACAAGGCATATCTTGCTCAATTTTTAAGCTTTGATCATGTTCTTGGACATTTTGGAAAGGTCTTGAAGTCCTCTAACCAATGCCTTTGGTCCCATGTCATTTTGGTTTACCAATCTCAAGTTATGGTCTTTGACTTAAAGTGCCTTTTTGTTGACTTTTGAAAATGACCTATAATGTTGAGATTGATAACTTTTTGTGAGAGTATTTCTTGGACTTGAAGTGTGAAGGGGAGTTGTATGAAATGTCATTCTCTTCAAAATGAGCTTTGGATGTAATTTTTCTGATAAACCATGTGGAAGTTATGCCTTGGTTAAGTTACAGTTGACTTTTTCAACTGTCCAAATATGGAAACTTTTGCATCTTGAGACTTTTTGAGCCATGCCTTGAAAACCATGATCAAGAATTTATCAAATGATGTTTGTGGCTTCAAAATAAGATATTGACCAAAAATTTGAACTTTTGACTGCCAAATGACCATTTTACCCCTACAGTTGACTGCTGAGCAATTAGGGTTTTTGACTGTGCAATTTTATGCTGTGAGTCTTGAAACTTAGAATATGGATGCTTGACCATGTTTGTAGGCATATAGGACTTGTTTGGACCCTTGGAAACTTCAATTTCTCTGCCAGAACCAAAACCCTAATTTTTGACTGTTAGGAGGCCATTGAACTGTGCAACCCTTGGGAGATTTTGAAGCATGTTCTTAGCAAATCTTAAAGGATATGGGAGGGCAAATTTTGGGGTACAACATATTGGAAAAGGAAATTAATTAGCATTAAGCTCTGTTTTTGATGATGTACCATAAACAGAACTCATCCTTTCTCTCCAAACATTCATCTTCTTCTTTGCTCAAACAAATCATCATCACCAATGATTCCTCTTCCTCTCTTGGCTAACTCGATTAATCACTCTCCCTCTCTGCTGAAAAATATCACTTCTTCTTTCTTCAAACTCAACATCTGTCATGTTAACGCTTGAAGGTGGTGATGGAGGTTGGTATTTACTGCGAGCGGAGAAGGACAAAGGGAATGGGTTGTGGTTTGTGTTGCGTAGGGTGGTATGATTACAACTATTTGTGATCGGTGAAAACTTCAATGTTGTTGTTAAAAGGAAGAAACTGAAGAGGAGAACAGGGAGTGAAGGGTTTTCAGCAAGAAATCGGTTGCTTGCAGGGAAGAAATTGGTTGCTTTCGGTGGTGTTTCAGTTTTATTTACGATGAGTTGATGAGTCACTCACCGAGTTAGATCAGTGCTAAATCTCTTTTTTTTGTTTTAACATTTTCGTGTTTTCTCTTTTTTTTATCGCTACATATTTGCGTTCACAAGATTACGGGGTTAGGGAGAAGTAACCATAATAGTGAATCACATATGACAATCAAAACAAAAGATGAACAAATATGGCTATGCAAAGATAAGAGAAGAAACGGTACATATCGGAGTCTCTTCGACGTCGTTTCCAAAGAAAACAGTGAGTTTAAATCTGCACTTGACTTCTTTCTCCTTACGCTTTGAATTGGCTTGAGTGTGGTTATGGAGAGAGGGAGTCTGCATAGTTCCTGGTGTATAGATTTATGGATTTGGAATAAGATATGCAGATTTTAGAATGAAGGGAGCAGAGTGTTTGTTTGAAATGAGTATGTTCTGTAAGTTTTTTTTGTTTAACAGAAGCTTCTTTTTTAATTTCTTTATGAAGGATTGTATGTGTGAAAATAAAGAACACAAGTTGGATTGTTATGATGATCTTTCCTTGTGTATCGATTTCTCTATGAGTTCTCCTCTCTCCTCCTCCCTTTATAGTAGAAGTTAGGGAGTGCATTTATAGATGAGGAAAGTGTAAATTGGGGGGGAAATGGTGAAGTTTGAACATTTGTGGTTATTGCTCCATGCCTTTTCTAATGAAGTATTTTGCCATGCTGATTTCGTGCAATATTTATGCAGGTTTTGACTTGCTTTATGCAGAGTTGCAGCAGGTTTTGGACTAGTACAGTTTTGCAGGATGTAGTAGGGTAATTTTGTTTAGGTGATATCTTCTTGACCCTATCCTCTTTCCTCTTTCATTTTTCCATGAAACAAAAGCCAAATTTGGCTTTCCAATACATTCTGAAGGGTTTGCTAATTTAGGAAAATGATGAGGCATTTGAGGATGTTTGAGCATGCTTGCTGTAATATTTTGCTGCTTTGTTTTCCTTTTGCTAGTTTTGGGTTCTTTGTTTGCAGCTACTGCTCTGCTGTCATGGCAGTTGTTTTCGGCTTATGGTGTGTATATTTGTTTTGGGTTGCTGTTTGTATTTTCTTGCAGCTACTGCTTGTTGTTGCTTGTTTCCTACTGTTGGCTGTTATTTTGCTGCTGGTTTCTGTTTGGACATGTTTTACGGTTTTTGCAAGGCATTGGGCAGGTTTGCAGGTATGGATATGGACAGAAACATGGCTATTTTTTCTTGGAAGCAAAGTTTGAACAAATATTGGGTTGTTTTGTGATGAAATCCTGTTTTGAACCTCTTTGTCCTTGTTTATTGTGAACCAAATTTCTTTGTGATTTGCAATAGGCAAGGCTAAGACCAAAAATTTTGATTCCATAAGACAAACCCTAATGATGAACTTACAATACTTTTTTTGTAAATTTTATGCTCATGTTTATGTTGCTAACAAAGTCTTTTTCCTTTTGTTTCATGTGATGAGAAAATCGACGGGCAATAGGGAAAATTGATGAGGAGCAACTTGAAGTGTTTGATGAAGACTTGAAGAAAATTTCTTTGTAGTTTACTTTTTAGAACAAACTTGTATCCATTAAGAAATTTTGTTATATTGTAATTTTTCCAATTTGTACTTTGAACAAACAATCCCTAATGATACCAAAAGTATGCAAAGTCTCTTTTAATTGAAATTCAAATTTGAATTCTCCAACATCCCATGAATGAGTTCCACAATACCTTGTGCCATGAAAATGAAATTGGATTGGAATTATTGAAAAACACTTTCCAAATCACTACTTGAATTCCTGATTTCTTTTTGGAGTTCCTGAGTGAACTAGTTGAGAATTGAATGAAACTTTCCACTTGAATTTGAAATTAATCTTGGAATCATAACTTGTAATTTGCAATTTACAATTTGTAACTTGAATTTGATCTTTGAAAAAGTCTTGGTAAGCATTTGGATGAAACAAAATAATGCCCTTGTAGTTTCTTTTCTAAACTTAAAAGGTTTCTTCCATTTTGAATTTTGAACTAAGGACAAATTCAAAATAAATGAATTATGCCTTGTATGCTTGAGCTGAATTGAAATCAAAGGCATCATTTGAATGGATCCTCAAATATCTTTCACTAAAACTGTAAGTCACATCTATAATTCATAGTAACTTGCAATGCAAGTCAGTGGTACTTGAGTGAACAAATAGTGTCTTAAGAAAACTCAATCAAAATCCACTGTAACCTAATAAACACCAATGCTACAAACACCCATGACTTGAACTAGTCAACAACCATCCAATAAATCCCACACTTAACATTCTATACCATGAACGATCCCATCATAAAAACAAAAGTCTTGAGGAAACGATTATGACAAGAACTAAACTTAGGAGTTATGAACATTCTAAATCACAAAATGACCCATAGCCTTTTCATCAACTTTTCATAGCCTTTTAAGCATAATTCGGCCTAGATCCTTGAAGAGAATTTGTTGATGACATCACTTAGGACAATATGCAAAAGTAATCATCTCAAGGTCTGGTAATTTGAAGAAATAACGATCAGACGACCGTTACTTGAAATTAGATCAAAATTCAAGGTGCGACTTCTAACGCATTCGAATTTTGGTGATCTTCTACGCGTAATCAACTCTTGACTTGTGAAGATAAATTTGAGGTGGCATCAGGGAGAATCATACACAAGGAAAACCTATCAAAAACAATGAATAATGAAGAAGTTACAATCGTTTGAATTTGTTCTCTCCAAAAGGATTGATTTTGGGGTTGCTATGGTCATTTTCAGTCAGCTGAACCATTGGTTGAGCAAACTTGCACTGCAAGGTTTGAAAACTGGTTTAAACAACTCTGAGGAGATATGAATACTTATGAAAATCATTTGAAACCTTGAGGGCTCAATTTTCTTTGAGAAGCGCCAAAACCTAATTGCTGATTGTTTGCATAGGAAGAGAATCTTCTTGATCAACTTTTGAGCCAAATTGAGTGTTTGAGAAATCCTAGGATATCATCTTGAGTGGAAAATGGGAGGGAAAATTTTGGGGTACAACAACTGCCCCTGTTCAATCTTCTTAAACTTGAGAAGCGAGATCGACGTGTTTGTCGTTCGTGGCTTGAAAGTAGAAGATGATTGAACACTAGAGTGGCCAAAAATTTGCACTTGATGATGCGCTGGTCGATTACGTAAGGAAATGGGCTTAAAGATGCCATTTGGAGAAGCGATGGAGAATCGTCGGAGATGGGATTATAGATGCCATCCAAAGATGATTGTTGACAGAAAGTCTGAACTCGATTTTAACAGAAAATGAATCAGAATAAACAGTTAAGATTTAATTAAACCAACGAATCTAGAGACGAATCAGAATAAATTGTTGAGAGATTTATCTGAACCAGTAAGAATCTGGAAACAAATCAGAATAAATCATTGAGATATTTATCTGAACCAGTAAGAATCTGGAAATGAATCAGAATAAACCATTGAGAGATTTATCTGAACCAGTGAATCTGGAAACGAATCAGAATAAACCGTTGAGAGATTTATCTGAACCAGTAAGAATCTGGAAACAAATCAGAATAAGCCGTTGAGAGATTTATCTGAACCAGTAAGAATCTGGAAACGAATCAGAATAAACCGTTGAAAGATTTATCTGAACCAGTAAGAATCTAGAAACAAATCAGAATAAACCGTTGAGAGATTTATTTGAATCAGTAAAAATCTGGAGATTCATCAGAATAAACCGTTGAGAGATTTATCTGAACCAGTAAAAATCTAGATAGGAATCAGAATAAACCGTTGAGAGATTTATCTGAACCAGTAAAAATCTGGATAAGAATCAAAATAAACCGTTGAGAGATTTATCTGAACCAGTAAAAATGCGGATAAGAATCAGAATAAGTCGTTGAGAGATTTATCTGAACCAGTAAATTTTTTGAAGGAAATATTTGCTATATAGATGGTCGATCAGTCTTTTCTCGGGAATTGATCTGTATTTGACTTGTTGAAAATATTTGTCTGTTGGAAATTTGTTGATGATAATTTCCTGTCAAATGACTTTTTTCTGCAAAAGATGAAGAGTTAATGGTATGCAATGCTATGATGTATGCAATGCATGGTGTGATGTTGTTTCTCAAAATAAATGAGATTACACTTTATGTACTTGTGTTGTCAATGCTATGACATATGGATGCAAATGTATGGAATTAAAGATTGTTTGTGCCGTAGTGTTGCTGAAAGCGGGGAAGATAAATCCCTTTGGAAGCACTGATGGGTGAATCTCCAAATATAAACTATGTTGTAGAAGTGAAACGCCAGATATTACTTATAGACTTCGTGAAATCCTGCTGGGGAAATCTGATAAGTTGGGCAACTTACTGGGGAACCTCTGGAGCGGTAGTTGGAAGTTTTGCTCTGTCAGGGGTATAAGAACGTTTGATACCAACAGGCTGCATATTGGAGATACGTTAATGATTCTGTAGTAGGATGTATTTTCTTTCGTTCTTGCTGGAGAAAATACCTCCGGGGATTTTATGGAATGGCCTATAGATATTATCCTATTTCTTAAAGTCATTAGTAATTATCTTCCCATTTTCTGTTTATTTGTAATAGTAATCACGTTCAAATGCATATGTTCAAAAATAAATCATTGGACGTTTTTGTAAACAAAACACAGAAACAAAGAAAAAACAAGATGGTTTTGCACTTCCAAAAAGGGATATCTTTGTATTAACTTGGATAAGTATTTTTGTACAGTGAGATGAGCATTCTAGCGAGAATGTCGTCGTAAAAAAATGAAAATTGATACAAAGAAAAGATAGCTATGTGCAAATAATCCCATGAGGTTCCCATTCTGCTATAGTCTTCATGTCTCTGAATGTCTTGTACACCTGTCGCCTCGGCGAAGTTGATTGGATTGCTTAGAACCGTTTGAGTTGATTGGTTGATGCTGAAGATTGTCTGCAAGATGATCCAACAGGACAAAGTCATACGCTTCAATCCCTAACTTTTGCCTCAACCGCCCTCTCGGGTTTTCAGTCCACCAGGATACCCTTTTTTGCCCAAGCCGCCCTTTCGGGTTTTTGACTTGCCGGGTGTACAGATTTTTTTTAATTTTCATCTCTTATTTTTGCCCGAACCCTTTTGGTTCACCGGGAAGCCCTTATTTTTTCCTAGGCCAATCAACCTAGCGGGTCTTTGATCATGCGTAGTATCTTTTAACTATGTTCGTATTTACAGGGTGTGGGAGTTCGTCGCCATCCATAGTGGTCAAGATCATTGCTCCACCAGAGAATATGCTTTTGATTACAAACGGCCCTTCATATGTAGGAGTCCATTTGCCCCTGGGATCACCTTGTGGTAAAATTATATGCTTGATTACCAAGTCACCGACCCGATATACCTGACGTTTGACCATTTTATTAAAAGCTTTGATCATGCATTTTTGGTACATCTGACCATGACAGATAGCTGTAAGCCTCTTCTCATCAATCAAGTTTAGTTGGTCAAACCGAGTCTGGATCCAATCTTCTTCATTCAAACCAGCATCCTTCATGATCCTCAGAGAGGGGATCTGAACCTCAATAGGCAAGACAACCTCCATGCCGTATACCAAAGAATAGGGTGTTGCCCTAGTTGATGTGCGAGTTGTGGTACGATACTCGCGGAGAGCGAACGGTAGCATCTCATGCCAGTCTTTGTATGTGACTGTCATTTTCTGTATGATCTTCTTAATGTTTTTGTTAGCAGCTTCTATATCACAATTCATCTTTGGCCGGTAAGGGGAAGAATTGTGATGCTGAATCTTGAATTGCTCGCACAAGGCGGTGATCATAGTGTTGTTTAGATTCGTACCATTATCAGTGAGGATTCTCTCTGGGATACTGTACCGACAGATGAGATTCTGTTTGATGAACCGGGCGACCACATTCTTAGTAACGGAAGCGAAGGAAGCTGCCTCAACCCACTTTGTAAAATAATCGATGGCCACTAAGATGAAGCGGTGTCCATTAGAGGCTGTGGGCTTGATTTCCCCAATCATATCGATTCCCCACGTAGAAAAGGGCCAAGGAGCTGTCAGGACGTTCGGAGGAACCGGAGGTACGTGCACTTTATCAGCATAAACTTGACACTTATGGTAAGTCCGAGAGTGTTGGTAGCAATCTGCCTCCATGGTAGACCAATAGTAGCCTGCCCGTAGGATTTTCTTTGCCATTGTATGCCTACTGGAATGGGTACCAAAATTGCCTTCGTGTAATTCAACCATGATCCTTTCAGCATCGACCTTGTCTACGCACCGAAGCAATATAGCGTCATGACTGCGTTTGTACAAAATACCATTACTAAGGAAGAACTTAGCCGAGAATCTTCTTAGGAACTTCTTGTCATTTACTGAAGCTCCTTCTGGATATTCCTGAGACTCAAGATACCTTTTATCTTCATGGAACCAAGGTCGATCCACCACTTCTTCAGTACCGATCTCGTAATAGTAGGCTGGTTCATCCATCTGCTCAATGGTTATTTGAGGAGCCTCGTTATCCCAATTAAGTTTAAACATAGATGACATTGTAGCTAGTGCGTTTGCTAGCTGATTTTCTTCTCGTGGGAAATGCTCGAAGGTAATCTCCTCAAAATGCGGCAACAATGTCAACACATGCTCTTTGTAAGGGATAAGGGTTGGGGTGTTTGGTGTCCCATTCCCCTTTGATCTGTCTGATGACCAAAATTGAATCTCCAAATACATCCAAGGATTTGATCCCCAAGTCTATAGCAACTTTGAGACTGAAGATGCATGCTTCGTATTCTGCCATGTTGTTTGTACAATTGAAGCAAAGTCTGGCAGTAAAGGGAGTATGACATCCTTTCGGAGATATGAGTACGACATCGATACCATTGCCAAGTGCATTGGATTCTCCATCAAAGAATAGGGTCCATCAGGATCCTTGTTCAGGTCCGTCATATGGCCTGATTTCTTCACAGTTGTCAAATGTCATGATGTCTTCATCTGGGAATTCGAAATTCATGGAATGATAGTCTTCCACAGCTTGGTGAGCGAGGTGATCAGCCAATACACTACCCTTTATAGCTTTCTGGGTAGTATACTGTATGTCATATTCTGTCAGGATCATCTGCCATCTCGCTATTCCTCTAGAAAGAGCAGGCTTCTCAAAGATATATTTTATCGGATCCATTTTAGATATCAACAAAGTAGTATGGGTCAGTATATACTGTCTCAGCCGGCGAGCAGCCCATGCTAGAACGCAGTAAGTTTTCTCGAGCAGTGAATATCTTATTTCACAGTCGGTAAACTTTTTGCTCAGGTAATAAATAGCATGCTCTTTTCGACCAGACTCGTCATGCTTCTCCAACACACACCCCATTGAGTTTTCTAAAACAGTCAAATACAGGATTAAAGGTCTTCCCTCAACGGGTGGTAACAACACATGAGGCTCTTATAAATATTCCTTGATTTTTCAAAATCCACTTGGCATTCGTTATTCCATTTGACTACTTGATCTTTCTTCAAGAGCTTGAAGATTGGCTCACAAGTAGCTGTCAGGTGTGAAATGAACCTGGCGATGTAATTCAAACGTCCCAAGAATCCTATGACTTCCTTCTCAATACAAGGAGAAGGCATCTCATGTATCACTTTAACCTTGGCAGGATCAACCTCGATACCTTTGTTGCTGAAGACAAAGCCTAGGAGCTTACCAGACCGTACTCCGAACGTGCATTTGTTTGGATTCAATCTCAACTTGTACTTCTTCAGCCTATCAAACAGCTTCTGTAAATGGTCAATATGCTCTTCTTCCGTTTGCGATCTGGATATCATATCGTCTACGTAGACCTCTATCTCATGATGTATCATGTCATTAAATAAAGCTACCATGGCGCGTTGATAATTTGCCCCACCATTCTTCAGTCTGAATGGCATGACCTTATAGCAGAATGTGCCCCACTGTGTAACAAAGGTTGTTTTCTCCATATCCTCAGGCACCATTTTTATTTGGTTGTAGCCTGAGAAACCGTCCATGAAGGAAAACACTTTGTGTTGTGCCATATTATCAACTAGAATGTCGGTGTGGGGGAGTGGGAAATTATCTTTGGGGCTTGCACTATTCAAATCTCTGTATTCCACACACATTCTCACTTTACCATCTTTCTTGGGCACAAGAACAACGTTGGCCACCCATTGGGGATAAGAGGTGACAGCCAAAAATCCAACATTGAATTGCTTCATGACTTCTGCCTTGATCTTTTCTGACATATCAGGCCTCATGCGGCGAACCTTTTGTTATACCGGAGGATAATCTTCCCTTGTAGGCAGACGATGTACCACAATGTCTATATCAAGTCCCGGCATGTCTTCGTACGACCAGAAAAAGACTTCAACATAGTCGTGTAGCAACTGAATCAGACGCTCCTTGACATTAGGTTCCAAATTGGCACCCACCTTGACCTCCTTTTTGTCTTCCTCAGTTCCCAAGTTAATTGTTTCGACCGACTCTTCGTGCGGCTGAATGGTCCTCTCTTCCTGTTGCAACAACCTGGCCAACTCCTCTGGCACCTCACAATCTTCCTCACTTTCATCGTCGGCTTGGTAGACCGGATTTTTAAAGTCACAATTGGCCATAGAAGAATTGTTACCCATGGGATCCTGAGTGGATATAGATCTGCATTTTAATATGTGAGTGTGTGTAAGAGCATAGCTACTTTTGAAAGAAAATAAAATGTAAGAAAGAAAGACAAAGAACACAAAATTTGATGCAAAAACATCCATGATTCATTAATGACATATGAGAATGAAGTGACAACCCTCACAAATGGACCGTTGTGCCTCGGGTAAGACACAAGGTTTTAAAAGTCTGAATTGTTTAAATATTACAAGCCTGAAAATATTAAAAGGCAATTACTCTTGAATAAAAGTAATAGGAATGAAATCTTTGGCCTCCCAATTGTTGAGCCCTCCGCCGGTGGTTGGGAAAATCCATTTGTCCATATCACATCTGCCATCACTGTCTTCTACTGCATTGACTCCTTGATTGCTGATATGTAGAGGTGGTCCCCCAGTGCGAGAATGTCGAACAGCTCTTTGGGCTTCTGAAGTGAACCTTAACCCAAATTTGTCGGACTTGTAGGGAATATCCGGAAGCTGACCCCAGATGGTACACCCTCCTTCTTTAACTACTGCTCGAGCATCTTTCAAAGAGGCCATCTTCAGTGGAGGTCTGGTAATCTTCGGGACCTTTGGAGTAGACTTGTTTGCCGCGACCATTGCTGGAACCTCCTCAAAGTTCTAACAGGGAGTCTCGATGAATTCGCCATCCATTTCAACATACCTGAAAGAGTTCATATGGCTAACCATGTACTCCTCCTCTCCATGAACCGTGACAATCTTTACTTTAATCGGGTATTTTAGCATTTGGTGCAAGGTTGAAGTGACGAAACCCGCACAATGGATCCAAGGCCTACCCAATAGACAAGAGTACGAAGGGCGGATGTCCATCACATAGAAAGTTGAGTCAAAAGTCTGAGTCCCAATTTTTATGGGGATACTAACTTCTATGTGCATTGTCCTCTTGGAACCATCAAAGGCCCTTACTATGATGTTTCTAGGTTTCAAGATGAGCCCCTCGCAATCCAGTCGGTCGAGAGGATTTTTGCGCAAGACATTCAATGATGAGACAGTATCTACCAGAACATGGGCAAGTGTGATGCCCCTGCATTCAATGGAAATATGCAAGGCATTGTTGTTCTTCCTTCCCTTAGAGGTTAAATCAGCATCGGAAAAGCCCAATCCGTTATCAGCAGTTAGACTGGCCACACTGTTTTCAAATTGGTCGATGGAGGTCTCTTGGGGAACGTGGGCGGTCTTAAGAAACTTTACCAAGGCTTTGGCGTGGGCCTCAGAACACAAAAGTAATGACAATAATGATATCTTCGAGGGGGTTTGCCCTAATTGTTCTACAATGTTGTAGTCACTTTTCTTGATTATCTTCAGTATTTCTTCTATCTCCTCTCTAGAAGCTTCAAGGATGATCTCGGGACGCTCTCTTTCTTGGACAAGCGCATTTAAAGCCTCTTTGACCCTTGTACCAGTAGCAGTGATAACAGTAGGAGTATCATTGGGAGTGTCGGTAGGAGTGGCAGTAGGAATGATCATAGGAGTAGCAACAATCTTTGGAGAAATCTCAGGTGAGAAGACTCTTCCACTTCTTGTTATTTTGCTAGTCCCAGTGATATTACCGATATCGGGATAAATATCTCTCACAACTTTGTCTTTGACAGCCAACTGATCTTGCTTGACGCCATAGTAATAAACGTCAGCCCCATAATTCCAGGGAAAAGCTTTATCCGAAGAGTAAGACATTGGTCTTGCATAGTGATGATTAAAGGTGCAGACCTTGGAACAGATGTAATCCTGAAGGGTCTTTTGGTGGAGACTCTGGGAGGATTGTCGGAAATGGTGATTATTGAAACATCTTGATAAGAACTTCTGGTAGGAGGAAGCTTTTCAAATAGGATTTCTTTACTAGTCATCAAGCGCTGGACACTTATCTTTAGTAACAAACAGTCGTTCGGTAGAGACTTGCATAAGTGACAATCTTCACCGCAGCCTGGGAACAGACTGACTTGCAGTAGATTCTGTTTAATGGTCAATAGAGGAGTAACTAAGTCATTCATGCAGGAGACAAAATGATCATCATCAACGATGTTGATACCTTGGCCATGTCTGGGCATTGGCGCCGTTATTACATTAGGCGTTTCTGGGGGATCAAATTCAATCTCTTTCGCATCGATAAGGTCTTGCACCTTATTCTTTAAGGCCCAACAGTCATTTGTATCGTGCCCCAGGCTTTCAAAATGATAGGAATATCGGGAGTTCAGGTTGTAGCAAGGAGAAGCAGTATTGGGTTTCTTGGGAGCTTCCTTTAAAGTTGTCAGATTGGTCTTTAAAAGGTGTGGTAAAACATGAGACATGGACATGTTAATCCGGGTAAATCGTCTCATGGGCGCTTCTGGTTTGCGCTGATAATTTTGCTGCTGATTTGGTGCAGGGTTAGAAATCATGACAGCCCCTACTACCGGGCGACGGTCAGTTTTGTTTTGATTTCTATAGTCATATGCAGCACTGGCATCCTTCTTTCCAACAAAGGGCTTCTTCATCATACTCGAGGATGCATCACTTTGAATTTTGCCGCTTTTTATACCAGCTTCGACCCGCTCACCAGTCATGATTAATTCAGTAAATCCAGCTGAGGAACTCCCGATCAGGTGGTTGAAGAATGGTCCTGACAAGGTGCCAAGGAACATATCCACTAATTCTCTGTCAGATAGAGGGGGTTGGACTCTACCTGCGAGATCCCTCCATTTTTGAGCATAGGTTTTGAAACCTTCACCTGTTCCCATAGACATGCCTTGTGTTGTACCCCAAAATTTTCCCTCTCATTTATCAAGACTTTTCTCACAAGACTTCTTGGACTCAGGACAAGATTAGGGTTTGGTCAGCTCAGGACACCTCATCTTGCACTGATAACCTAAAATTAGGGTTTGAGTTTGCACTAGGATTTTTGGACCACTAATGCTTCATGTGACTTTCATACACCATTTTGGACCCTTAATATTGCTCATGTTAAGTTTCAAGCCTTGAACCACATTTTTGATTAGTCAATTGGATAGTTGACCTAAAAATCAGTTGTATTGGGGAAAAAGTCAACCATGGCCAATTTACAGTCAAACTTCATAATTTTTTATCCACATCATCATTCTAGACTCATATGTACCATTTGATCAAGTTTGGATCACAATTCCTCAAGAAATTTGATCAAATCATCAAAAGGGCAAAATGGTCAAAATTAGGGTTTTGACTGAGAAAGGGCAATTTCTGATTTTTAACCTAGACAATGAACAATTGAGTTCAAGCATGATTTCAAGGGTTCAATATCATCATATTTACCTAATTACATGGTTCAAAAGATCTCAAGTTTATTGGATTGACAGATGAAATTTGCAGTCAACTGATCAAAAGTCAACTGTATATTGAAAAGTCAAACTTTGACTTTTTGGTCAAAATCAAGTACCAAGGGTCATAATTCATCTAGATATTTCAAAATATGAAACTTGTTCACCAAGAAAACCAAATTTGAAAATTAGGGTTTTAATTTGAAAATTTTCATAACTTAGAATTTTTCTAAGTATAAAAATTTTCTTATTTTTTCCCAACTTTTCACCACTTTTTCACCATGATGCATTTTGATTCAAGAAAATTTCCCAACATTAAAGTTGTAGTCCTTCATGAAATCTACAACTTATCTTCAAAAACTTTTCCCTAAAGATGCTTGGATCTCAAGATATAAATTTGTGAATACATGCTCATGAACTAAATAACTTAGTGAAATTTTGCCCTAATTTAGGCAGGTTTTTGACCCAACTTCATGGCAACCTTTCACCTAGTTCCAAGAGGTATCTCAAAACTCATTTCAAATATGGATTATAGAGAACATTTCAAGCTTTCCAAAATGTCCAAGAACTCTCCAAGATCATTTTTGAGTAGGTAGAATCGAAGAGAGAAGTTGGCATTTTCTCACTTTTTGTTCAAGCTATTTTCACATAGAATCAAGTTGCAAATCAAACCTATGCGGGTTATATCTTGCTTTACAGGTCCTAATCTTGCTATACACTCCTTAATTAAATGCATACTCAGTTGACAAAGCCTTTATCCTTGCTTTTGAAGCTTTACACAAGATGTATTTCCATTTTGGGCAAAAAGGCTACATTGCCATTTTCATAAAGATGAACTTTTGCAACTTTGTCAACTTGGAGCATTGGACCTGTCCCCTTGATACAAGCCAACTCTACAGCTCTCAAGCAATTTGTACAAACTCTTATCAGCCCTAAAACAAGCTGGTACAAGCATGTGGGATTGGTCTTGTCAAATTTACTTCAAATGCAAGAAAAGTGGCAAAAGGGCTAAAGCTTGCACAACTAGTAGGAATCTGACTTGGTATCATTCCTATACTAATATGCAAACTTGGTATAAGGCATAACACGCTTGGCTTGCACCTAGAACACTCTAAAACTGAAAAACACCACAAAACTACCCAAGCTCACAATTTTCTGCAAAAGCTCAGCCAACTCTCATTTGGCTCGTACGTTTTGTGTTTAATCAATTCAAACATCTTATACACTTGATACCTAGTCAATCCAAGTCATCACCCTGATTATGTAACCGCTGTTTCACCATCTTCCATTTTCAATTCGGAAGCTTGCAATTGGACTTAGTCAGGGAGTTCCAGCCATCCTCAGAGCAAGATAAGCATTAGGATAGGTTCAGGGAAGTTCAAGGAAGCTCAAACAATCATCAGGCCTCCATTAAAGTCCCTACGTTGCCCTACTCGATTCCAACTGAAGGATGTATTTTCTTAAACTCTATCTCTTTATATAGGCAACCTCAGGCCACAATTTGTGAAGGAAAAATGTAGTCCTCATCATAACGAAGTTGTACATACCATTACTTTGCATTTATATTACTTGTGCTAAGAGAATTTGAAGCTTGAAAACTCTGAAAAAATTAGGTCACGATTTAGGGATTACAAAATTCTCTTTGATCTTTGATAGTTAGGTTACATAATTTATATGGTTGGAATCGTGAGCTCAAATGCCACATTTTTCATGTTATGAGTTTTCATTTTTATGCCAGCATGAGGAAGATACAGGTTTGAACGGATATGGCGCGAAGGAAGAACGAGCTAAGGACAGGGATGAAGTCTTGGGCTTTTTTGGCAGCGTGGCCTTTTTGTTTTTGCTATTTGCACCCGCCTGACTTGCTACTGCACCCCCCTGACTAACTATTTTATATTTTTGTATTTTTTTTATATATTCATATTTAATAATTTTGTTTATTTTTTCTGAATGATAAAAAATCCAAAAAAATGATTTCTTTATTTTTACACTTTTATTTTATTTTTTATTATTTTTTTCACATAAAAAATTAATTTATTTGAATAAGATAGAATTTATTTTTCTTAAATAACTCATAATTAATTAAATATACTATGTATTTTATTATACATTTTTATACTCATAAATACTTATTTTTTGCACATAGTTAATTTTTAATATTTATATACAATATTATTTTTTATTTTTTATACAAAAAATGTACAAAATAATAATATAGAACATTATTTTCTTTTAAATAAAAACTAGGGTTTAATCCCTTTCAAAAAGAATTAATATATTTTTCCTTATATTTTTAGGTTTAAATTAAATATTTTTCTCATACAAAAACAAGACATAAAACATTTTTTTAACATGAACATATTGCATTGCATTTTAAATATTTGTCTTATATTTATTTAATTCGCGCATATTCGATTTGGTTTTAATAATATATTTAGTTTTATATTTGTGCAAATCCTCATTCAAATTTGTATTCCCCCTCCCATAAAAATTGATGTAATAGCTTAGTATATTTACATTACACAATTTATCGTTTTATAGCATGATTAGTAATTAGGGTTTGCATGACAATAACAAAAAACAAAACAAATAGAAAACCCTGAATACAAGACAAATCAAAAGCATGAAAATGACACACTTTGCACACAAGCACCCTTAGGGTTTCTCCCACTTGGTTGCCTAAAATAAAATGGCCATGTTACGCATGCGAAGTATCTTGGCAAAACAAAACAAGTAAAAGATCATAGTCCCTCGATGACGCTATTTAAAGGTTGCCTAAACAAAATGATCTTGGTCCCTCAAAAATGTTAAGATACTTGGCAACATTGCTATCATGGTTATACGATGACCCACGCCTGTCCCCTTTACATCCAAAGATAGGGTTGCTTACCAAATCGATGGTAAGTCAATAATATCGAAGGAATAGAAAATGCACAAGAAAGACATTTGAGTAGGTAGATAGCTTCTAAGTTACTTGCTCCATTTCAAACAATCCTTGCTATTTTTAAAAACAAACACACACACATTTCAAAACATCTTACAAAACATTGAAAACATTTTCAAAAGACAAACATCTTTGTATACATTCTTACGAACGAGAATCATTACAAAGATTGCCTAAACAATGGCCTCTTTTATAAAATACTTTCAAAACCACACCAAGCACCATTTCAAACAAAACAAAGCAAGTGATCTAAGAAAGTAACTAAGAGCCCATGGAAAACCATGGATGAAAATGGTGCTAGCACCTTCCCTTTTCATAATCTACCCCCCGAACTCAAGAAAACATCTCAAAGGTCTTTCCTGTGCTTTTTCACCTTTCCTTTTGGATAAAAGAAAAGTCGGTGGCGACTCTTGCTAACCGTGATATTTGCGATAAAACGCAAAACACTCAAGTCAGTTCTCCCACCATATCACAGAATTGGCGACTCTGCTGGGGATTACTACAAAAGTGGGGTTACCTTAGGGTTTAGATCACCTTTATTTTCTTACAATTGTTTGACTTGTTTTCTTTACATTTTGGTTCTATTGTTTGGGTTTGAATCCTCCACCCAGATTTGGGAAACATTATAGGTAAATAGCAATACGTTGTGGAAACTGTGTGGGGTATACCGACATGGTCTAAGCAATAGCTATGTTAGTGTGACATATTTGTGAGTACCGGTAGCCTTTGAGTTAGTCAAAGAGAATACAGGGCTGTTGAGTGATGTCATGAAGCACTAATGAACTTCTAGAACCCTTTACTTGACCAACTTGGCCTTTTAGGATGTAGTGAGATGACCGGATTTGGTGCAGTCCGAAGTTGGTAGATACCCGATACTACACTCATTGAGGGTTGGTTTCTTGGTATATTTCGGTCACCAGTAAAGAGGCTTGAACTGAAACAATGAACAAAGAAAACAATCCAGTGATATTGAGCTCCTTAGAACCCAGTTACTATTGCTAGGACAGGTTGAGCCAACTAAACTTCAAGAGGGTACTTACCTATAAAACCCCATGCAAGCCTAAACTAGGAACTTGTTTGATTTTCTTGTACATATATACTTGTGTATAACATCATGGACATCATGAGCATCATATGCATCCACTAACCAGTTCAAGGATTTTGGGAAATTCATCTTTGTTCTTGTTTTGTAGGATATGGATTCACTTCGCAGGAAAACTATCCAAGTCAACCTTGTAAGAATTCCTCCACAACTCAAGGAGCTAGCTTCAAGGATTTCTGAGAACTCTCCATTCATCAGAGGCATGGTCGTCTACTCAACTTGGTCACCTCCAACACAGAGGAAGACATAATGAAGGTTCTCTTCCAGTTCTTTGACCCTTTGCATCACTGTTTCACATTTCCTGACCACCAGCTTGTGCCCACTTTGGAAGAATTCTCTCAACTCTTGAGGATTACCATTCTCAATCAACTACCTTTCAACGGTACAAAAAGAGATCCAAAGCCAGAAGAGGTTTCTCAAGCCCTGCACTTGCAACCATTTGATGTCACAACCCATTGGGAAACTAGAAGTGGTGTCAAAGGCTTCTTGGCAAAGTTCTTCTTTGAGAAGGCCCAAGACTGTTGGAATTCCTTGGACTTGCAAGCTTTGGAGGAGATTGTTGCCCTTCTTATCTATGGGATGGTCTTGTTTCCCAACCCTGACCAACTCATAGATGTGAATGCTGTCAAGATCTTTATGTCATGCAATCCGGTGCCTACGTTGCTTGGAGATATCTTACACTCTTTTCACACTCGTACAATAAGGAAAAGAGGTGTTCTTATGTGTTGCACTCCTCTCCTGGCAAGATGGTTTATTTCTCATCTTCCCCAATCAGTCTTAAAGAATGAGCAAGGTTTGAGGTGGTCACAAAGGTTGATGACGCTTAAACATTCAGATATTCATTGGTGTTCTCGATACAAAGAGAATGTTATCATTATTGACCTTTGTGGGGAATTCCCTAATGTCCCTCTACTTGTCATTAGAGGAGGCATCACCTACAACTCGTGCTTGGCTCTAAGACAATTTGGTTATGCCCGAAGGGATGGCCCACATGATATGCTGATTCAAGGCTTGGTTTTCGACTACGACAACGACGATCAAGGTCTTCGCCAGAGATTCATCCGAGCTTGGAGGATGCTAAACAAGGTGGATAGAAAGACTTTGGGACACAAGAATTCCATCCCTCTTGAGCCTTACCTCAAGTGGGTACGAACCCGCGCTCAAAGCCTTATGATGCCTTATCCTTCTATTCTACCGGTGATTGTTGAGCCTGTTAAGGAGGGAGAAGTTCCATACATTATCCTACATCCTGACATGCCCACATCTCTTAAAGACCTGCAAAGGGATTGGATACAGCTCAAGGGAGAGCGTGATACTTTTGAAGCCCAATTCTACGCAACCGAGAAGAAGGTTTTGGAACTCACTAGGCTACTTCAGGAGGAACAAACTCTAAATGCCTACATTGCGCCGAAGAGGATGCGCACTACTTTTTTATCTTAGAGCATTGTATTATTTTGCCCAAGCAACATTGATGTATTAAAACTCTATTTTATTAATATAACGTGTGTTTCCTTTTTGTTTAAACAAATTTGAATCTTTTAAAATCCTTGAAAACATTACATATGCACATAGCATTCATCATAACATAAACAAGTCTTTGTAACAAGTTTCCTCATCTCTCTATTGTTTATTTCAGTAAGATGGATCTCGAACAGACGGTCAAAGATCTCCAAACTCCAAACATGCAGTTTCAGCAGTTACTAACAACCTTGGCCAAAGGGCAAGAGGAGCTGAAGACTCTACTAGCAAAAGAGAAAAAGAAAAAAGAGAAGAAACCAACTTGCGTGGTAATCATGGGCAGAAGATTTCAGGGACAAGCTAGAAGGACCCTGGATTTTCCAACAACATCTTATGAAGGAGAAAGAAAAGGGAAAGAGACAGCAGTTCCATCTGAATCTGAAGAAGAAGAGGAAGAAGAGAATTATTCTGAGGAGCAATTTCCTCCAATGGATGATAAATACCGACATCTGGAAGAGCGTCTAACTGCTATGGAAATACAAAAAGTACCAGGTCTAGACTTTGAGGAATTGGGGCTGGTGTCAGGAATTGTGATTCCACTAAAGTTCAAAGTGCCTCTATTTGCTAAATATGATGGGGTGTCATGTCCCAAAATGCACCTCCGATCATACGTGAGGAAGATTCAGCCGCACTATGCCGACAAAGACTTGTGGGTCCATTTCTTTCAAGACAGCTTATCTGGAACCCAACTTGATTGGTTTTACCAATTGGAGAGGGTTGATGTCCATAATTGGGAAGACCTTGCCGCCGCTTTCTATAAGAAATACCAGTACAACACAGATTTGGCGGCAACCCGTACTCAGCTTCAGAGTATGGCTATGGTTTCGAATGAAGGTTTCAAAGACTACGCTCAGAAATAGAGAGATTTAGCCGGAAGAGTACAAACCCCTCTGTCTGAGAGGGAGTTGGTGGATATGTTCTTGGGTACCCTATCAAGTCCTTTCTTCAACCATCTGATTGGGAGCTCATCTACTGGGTTTGCTAAGCTAATTTTAACCGGAGAAAGAGTGGAGGCCAGTATAAAAAGTGGGAAGATTCAAAAGAATGCGTTTGCTTCTGCTGCTATAAGAAAACCTTTCACGGGGAAGAAGGAAGTGTCTGTTGTTTATTCATAGAGGGGTCAAGGAAGAGTTGAACGCCGACCAGCGGTGGGGGCTGTTATGATTCAAAAACCTACATCTAATCAACCAAGAACTAATCAGCCGAGGGTGGAAAGGCCAGTTCGACAATTCACCAGGATTAACATGACTCCAGCCTAGGTTCTACCACATCTTCTGAAGTTGAATCTAGAAAATTTAAAAGAGGCCCCAAAGAATCCCAATACTGCGTCTCCTCACTATCATCCAAATGCCATATGCGCATACCATTCTGAAAGTCCAGGGCACGACACTAACAACTGTTGGGCTCTGAAGAACAAAATTCAAGACCTGATAGATGCCAAAGAAGTTGAGTTTGACGCACCTGAGAAACCAAATGTCATTTCTGCTCCGATGCCTAGGCATGGTCACAATGCCAATGTTGTCGAGGAAGATTTATTTGTCGCCACAGTGGATAAACTGTTGACTCCGCTCCCGATCATTAAAATGAACTTGTTGAAAGTCGGGGTATTCCCAGGTTGTAAGTAAGATTGCCATCATTGCTTATCCTCATTAACCTTTTGCCCTCTGTTGAAGACAGGTATCCAACGCCTGATTGACAATCAAGAAATTTTGTTCGAAAAAGCTCTTATTTTACCAATTCTTGTTAAAGACGTTTCGATCATAACCATCTCCGCCAATCCTTCCAGGGTCCCTAAAAGACCCGTTAGGATTACATCAGCTCCGAAGACTACTCCACTTAAGATCACAATGCCCGGGCCAGTCCCGTATGAGTCGGATAAAACAGTACCATGGAACTACGGTGGAGAAATATACTACCATGGTGTTAAACAAGATGAACTGACTGAAGAGAGCTCCGAAGAAGAAAACTCCGACATTAGTAATATTGTCGGAACAAGCAAGATTACCCGCAGCGGTAGAATCTTCTCTCCAGAAATTGCCCCTCCAAAGGCAATTTTTGGACCCGTAGCTGCTCCAAAGGTTACCTCTACACCAATAATCATATCCATAAGTACTCCTATCATTAAAGAAGATACAACCCTTGTTGTTATCCCTACCAATGCTGCTGCTGCTGATGTTCGGGGAAAAAGGATTCAAGAAGAGCCTGTCAGGATGAAGGCTCAACCACTGATTATCCTTGAAACCTCCAAAAAGGAGATGGAAGAAATCCTGAGAATAATCAAGAAGAGTGATTATGATGTGGTTGAACAGTTGGGGAAAACCCCCTCGAAGATCTCCATGTTGGCTTTATTGCTGTGTTATGAGGCACATGTGAAAGCTCTGGTAAAGTTTCTAAAGACAGCCCATGTGCCACAAGAAACATCCGCTAACTAATTTCAAGAATGTGTGGCTAGTTTGACAGCTGATAATGGTTTAGGTTTCTCCGATGCAGATCAAACACCAAAAGGGAGAAAACACAATGAGGCATTGCATATCTCTGTGGAGTGCTGAGGAACAACCCTAGCCCATGTATTGGTAGACACTAGTTCGTCTTTGAACGTCTTACCAAAGAAATCTCTCGATAGATTGGATTGTGAAGGCCTAACCCTGAAACCTAGTAACATAATTGTGAGAGCCTTTGATGGTTCAAAAAGGATGGTCCACGGGGAGGTAGACATCCCAATAAAGGTGGGAACTCAGACTTTCAACTCAACTTTCTATGTGATGGACATCCGTCCCTCTTATTCTTGTCTATTAGGGCAGCCTTGGATCCACAATGCCGGTGTTGTCACTTCCACTTTGCATCAAATGCTAAAATACCCGGTTCAAGGGAAGATCATAACTGTCCATGGGGAAGAGGAATACATGATTAGTCATCTGAATTTTTTCCGATATGTGGAATTGGATGGCGAGTTCATCGAAACTCCTTTTCAGCATTTCGAAGAGGTCTCTCAAGAGTTAGCGGTAACCAAGGCAATATCCTCAGTTCCCAAGGTCATAAGACCTCCGCTTCAGATGTCATCTATCAAGGACGCAAAGGCAATAATTGAGGAGGGAGGATGCACCATCTGGGGGAAGCTTCCAAACATTCCGTACAAATCAGACAAGTTTGGCTTGGGATTTACTTCAACTGCTCAGAAAGTTGTGCGTCGTGCCCGTGTTGGAGGGCCACCTGTGAAGATCAGCAACCAAGGGGTTAATGCAGTGGAAGACAATGAAGAAGATGGCAGCTTGGAAGATTGGATATTTCCTATTGTCAACGGAGGACTTCGCAACTGGGAATCCAAAGACTTTTTCCCAATAAATTTCATCTCTCAGTAATTTATCTTTTAAACATTTCTGTTGGACTTGTAATATTCACAAACAATTTGTACATTTTCAACCTTGTGTCTTACCCGAGGCACAAAGGTCCATTTGTAGGGGTTTTTAATTCATCTTCATATGAAATTCAATGAATCATGGACGTTTTTCACATATAAACTTTTTGTGCTCATTGTCTTTCTTTTACATTTTATTTGTTTAAAGATGGCTATACCCTTACACACACCCACACTCACAAATGCAGGTACCCCTCCATTCCGGATCCCATGGGTAATGATACTGCTATGGCCTTTAGTGACTCTGACGATCTAATCTACCAAGCCGAAGACGAAGGTGAGGAAGATTGTGAAGTGCCAGGGGAATTGGCCAGACTACTACAACAAGAGGAAAGAGCTATTCAGCCGCATGAAGAGCTTTTGGATACAATCAACTTGGGTACCGAGGAGGATGAAAAGGAAATCAAAGTGGGTGCCAACCTAGAGCCGAGTGTCAAGGAGCGTCTAATTCAGCTATTGCATGATAATGTTGAGATCTTTGCCTGGTCATACAAAGACATGCTGGGACTTGATACAGACATCGTGGTACACCGTCTACCCACAAGAGAAGATTGTCCACCAGTGAAACAAAAAGTCCACCGCATGAGACCTGATATGTCATAGAAGATTAAAGCAGAAGTTATGAAACAGTTCAATGCTGGATTTCTAGCTGTTACCTCCTATCCTCAATGGGTTGCCAACATTGTTCCCGTACCTAAAAAGGACGGTAAAGTACGGATGTGCGTGAATTATAGAGATTTAAACAGGGCCATCCCTAAAGATGATTTTCCACTTCCACACATCGACATCCTTGTTGACAATACGGCTCAACACAAAGTATTTTCTTTCATGGACGGATTCTCAGGATATAACCAGATCAAAATGGCACCCGAGGACATGGAGAAAACTACATTTGTCACACAATGAGGTACGTTCTACTACAAAGTGATGCCATTCAGACTGAAGAATGTCGGGGATACTTATCAATGCGCCATGGTAGCTTTGTTTCATGATATGATACACCATGAGATAGAGGTATACGTAGATGACATGATAGCCCAATCACAAACTGAAGAAGAACACCTTGGTCACTTGCAAAAGCTGTTTGTCAGATTGAAGGAGTACAAGCTAAGGTTAAACCCGAACAAGTGCACATTCGGAGTTCGGTCCGGTAAACTCTTGGGTTTCATTGTCAGCAATAAAGGCATCGAGGTTGATCCTGCCAAAGTCAAAGCGATACAAGAAATGCCTGCTCCTCGTACTGAGAAGGAAGTCAGGGTATTTTTGGGATGCCTGAACTATATTGCCAGATTCATTTCTCACCTACCATCTACTTGTGAACTAATCTTCAAGCTGTTGAAGAAAGATCAAGTGGTCAGATGGAATGATGAATGTCAGATTGCTTTTGAAAAAATCAAAGAGTATTTACAAGAACCTTATGTCTTGATGCCACCAGTCGAGGGAAGACCATTAATCATGTATCTGACCGTTTTAGAGAACTCAATGGGGTGCGTATTGGGACAGCATGATGAGTCTGGCCGAAAAGAGCATGCTATTTATTACCTGAGCAAAAAGTTTACCGACTGTGAAACCAGATATTCACTGCTCGAGAAAACTTGATGCGCTCTGGTATGGGCTACTCGCCGGCTAAGACAGTATATGTTGACTCATACCACTTTGCTGATATCTAAGATGGATCCGATAAAATACTTCTTTGAGAAGCATGCTCTGTCTAGGAGGATAGCTAGATGGCTGACGATTCTAACAGAATATGACATACAGTACACGACCCAAAAAGCTATAAAGGGCAGTGTGCTAGCTGATCATCTTTCTCATCAAGATGTAGAAGATTATCAGTCCATGAAGTTTGAATTCCCGGATGAAGACATTATGACATTAGACAACTGTGAATAAATCATACCATATGACGGACCTGAACAAGGATCCCGATGGACCCTGTTCTTTGATGGGGCATCCAATGCACTTGGTAATGGTATCAGCGTTGTACTCATATCTCCAGAAGGATTCCATACTCCTTTTACTGCCAGACTTTGCTTCAATTGTACGAACAACATGGCGGAATACGAAGCATGCATCTTTGGTCTCAAGGCTGCCATAGACTTGGGAATCAAATCTTTAGTTGTGTTTGGAGATTCAGCTTTGGTCATAAGTCAGATCAAAGGAGAGTGGGACACTAAGCATCCCAACCTTATCCCTTACAAATAACATGTTTTGACATTGTTACCACATTTCGAGCAGATTACCTTTGAGCATTTCCCGCAAGAAGAAAACCATCTAGCAGATGCTCTATCCACAATGTCATCTATGTTTAAACTTAATTGGGATAACGAGGCTCCTCAGATCACCATTGAACGAATGGACGAACCAGCACACTGTCACGAGATTAATACTAAAGAAGTTGTGAACCAGCCTTGGTTTCATGAAGTCAAAAGGTATCTCGAGGCTCAAGAATATCCAGAAGGAGCTTCAGTCAATGATAAAAAGTTCCTAAGGAGATTCTCCGCTAAGTTCTTCCTGAGTAATGGCATCCTATACAAATGTAATCATGATTCTATTATGCTCTGTTGTGTGGACAAGATTGAAGCTGAAAAGATCATGGCCGAATTACATGAAGGTACCTTTGGCACTCACTCTAGTGGGGATACGATGGCGAAGAAAATCCTACGGGCAGGCTATTATTGGTCTACCATGGAAGCAGACTGCTATCAACACTCTTGTACCCGTCATAAGTGTCAAATCTATGCATACAAGGTGCACGTACCTCTGGTTCCTCTAAATGTCTTAACAGCTCCTTGGCCCTTTGCTATGTGGGGAATCGATATGATTGGGGAGATCAAGCCTACGGCCTCCAATGGACACTGCTTCATTCTAGTGGCCATTGATTATTTCACAAAGTGGGTTGAAGCAGCTTCCTTCGCATTCGTTACTAAGAATGTTGTTTCCCTCTTCATCAAGCAGAATCTCATTTGCGGTACGGTATCCCAGAAAGGATCATCACTGATAACGGTACAAACCTTAACAATACTATGATCACTGCCTTGTGCAAGCAATTCAAGATTGAACATCACAATTCATCCCCCTATCGGCCAAAGATGAATGGTGTCGTTGAAGCTGCAAATAAAAACATTAAAAAGATCATACAAAAGATGACAGTCACCTACAAAGACTGGCATGAGATGCTACCATTTTCTCTCCATGGGTACTGTACCACGGCTCGCACATCAACTGGGGCAACACCCTATTCTCTGGTTTACGGCATGGAGGCTGTTTTACCAATTGGGGTTCAGATCCCCTCTCTGACAATTATGAAAGATGCAGGTTTGAGGGAAGCCGATTGGATCCTGACCCGACTTGACCAATTGAACTTAATTGATAAAAAGAGACTTATTGTTGTTTTCCATGGTCAGATGTATCAAAAACGGATGATCAAGGCTTTCTATAAGAAAGTCAGACACCAAGAATATCAAGTTGGAGATCTAGTGATCAAGCGCATCATCTTGCCACAAAGTGATCCCAAGGGCAAATGGACTCCTACCTATGAAGGACCATTTGTAATCAAGAACATCTTTTCTGGTGGGGCAATGATCTTAACCACCATGGACGGTGACGACCTGCCACACCCTGCAAACGCAGACATAGTCAAAAGATACTACGCATAAGAGACCCGCTAGGTTGACATACCTAGGCAAAACAAGGGCATCCCGACGAACCAAAAGGTTCGGGCAAAAGTTAGGGATAAAATAAAAAAATCTGTACACCCGACAAGTTGAAAACCCGAAAGGGCGACTTGGGCAAAAAAGGGTTTCCCGGTGGATCGAAAACCCGAAAGGGCGGTTCAGGCAAAAGTTAGGGAATCAAAGCGTATGACTATGTCTCGTCGGATCACTTTAAGGACAATCTCTTCACTGGCAAACTAGGACCTTCTGATCAATTCAATCATCTTCGGACAAAGCAACAAATGGACAAGATATCCGGGGATACAAAGGCTATAGCAGAATGGGAACCCCATGAGATTATTACACATAGCTATCTTTCTTTGTATAAATTTTTCTTATTTTCATGACACCATCATCTTACTAGGATGTCTGTCTCCTTTGTACAAAATACTTATTCAAAGTGAATACAAAGATATCTCTTTAAAATATAGAAAAATGTTTGTCCTTTTCTTTTACACTTGTGTTTTATTTGCAAAAACGTCCAATGATTCATTAATGAACATATGCATTTGAACATAATTACTGCTTACAAATAAACAGAATGAAAAAGAATAATTACTGACAGGTTGAAAGAATAGGAAAATGTCTTTAGGCTATTCCATGAGCAATCCCTACAATACGTCATTAAGATCCCTAGCAGAGTTGAAACTTCAAACTATTAATCCCCAGTGGAAACCATCCAGTTTCTTCAAATTCCCCAGCAAGTTTGTCTTGAAGCCTGAAAAGCAATCGGATAACAGTTGACTTCTGTTTCTCCCCAACCTAGGATAACTCCCCAGTAGAATGACAGACGTCCGAAACTCCTGAACCTTTTTCCAAACGGGAATAAGCTTTCTTCCCCATAGAGTTTTTATTAATTCCCAGCAGAAGTCATCAAAGTTCTCTAGATTCGCTAAGCAGATTTCTCAAGCAGTACAAGGCATTACTCTCACAACAGAATTTTTGTCAATACTCCAACTTCAAGACATGAAGAATCCACATATCCTCAGCAGCAGTCAAGGATTTATTTTCCTCAGCAATACAACAAATCAGCTTACATGCGCATACATTACATTCATATATCATAAACATTGATAAAGCACATATATTGCATCATACATTTCATGCAACATAACTTTTGTTTCAGCTAACATTTTACCCTTTTCAGGATAAGATTGACAGCTATCATTAACAATGTTCAAAGATTTCAGATATAGTATAGATACACTCCAGACAAGGATGCCATTCTGATACTCATTCAGATTTCAAATTTCAGATACAGTTCATATACGTTCTAGACAAGGATGTCATTCTGATACTCATTCAGACATCAAGTACAGATACAGTTCAGATACGCTCCAGACAAGGATGCCATTTTGATACTCATTCAGACTTTAAGTACAGTTACAGTTCAGATATGCTCCAGACACGGATGCCATTCTGATACTTATTCAGATTTCAAGTTCAGATACAGTCCAGATACGCTCCAGACATGGAAGCCATTCAGTTACTCATTCGGACCTCAAACTTCAAGATACAATCCATATACGCTCCAGACACAGTTGCCATTCTGTCACTTATTCAGATTCAAGTTCAGATACAACTCAGATACGTTCCAGATACGGACACCATTCCGTTGCTTATTCTTTTGATTTACAACAAACATTCTTGGATGGAATCTACAAGCCCATCTCCAACAAGATTCTATCACCTCTCCAAATTGCATCTTCAATCCCATTCCCTCAACTACACTTCGTCGAGTGCAAATTTATGGGCACTCTAGTGTCCGATCATCTTCTACCTTCGAGTTAAGAACGACGAAACTCGCCAATCTAACTCTTCAGGTTCAAGAAGATCGAACAGGGGCAGCTGTTGTACCCCAAAATTTTCCCTCTCATTTATCAAGACTTTTCTCACAAGACTTCTTGGACTCAGGACAAGATTAGAGTTTGGTTAGCTCAGGACACCTTATCTTGCACTGATAACCTAAAATTAGGGTATGAGTTTGCACAAGGATTTTTGGACCACTAATGCTTCATTTGACTTTCATACACCATTTTGGACCCTTAAGATTGCTCATGTTAAGTTTCAAGCCTTGAACCATATTTTTGATCAATCAATTGGACAGTTGACCTAAAAATCAACTGTATTGGGGAAATAGTCAACCATGGCCAATTTACAGTCAAAATTCATAATTTTTTATCCACATCAACATTATAGACTCATATGTACCATTTGATCAAGTTTGGATCACAATTCCTCAAGAAATTTGATCAAATCATCAAAAGGGTAAAATGGTCAAAATTAGGGTTTTGATTGAGAAAGGGCAATTTCTGATTTTTAACCTAGCCAATGACCAATTGAGTTCAAGAATGATTTCAAGGGTTCAATAGCATCATCTTGACCTAATTACATGGTTCAAAATATCTCAAGTTCATTGGATTGACAGATGAAATTTGCAGTCAACTGTACACTGAAAAGTCAAACTTTGACTTTTTGGTCAAAATCAAGTACCAAGGGTCATAATTCATCAAGATATGTAAAAATATGAAACTTGTTCACCAAGAAAACCAAATTTGAAAATTAGGGTTTTAATTTGAAATTTTTCATAACTTAGAATTTTTCTAAGTATAAAAAATTTCTTATATTTTCCCAACTTTTCACCACTTTTTCACCATGATGCATTTTGATTCAAGAAAAGTTCCCAACATGAAAGTTGTAGTACTCCATGAGATCTACAACTTTTCCCTAAAGATTCTTGGATCTCAAGATATAAATTTGTGAATACATGCTCATGAACTAAATAACTTAGTGAAAATTTGCCCTAATTTAGGCAGGTTTTTGACCCAACTTCATGGCAACTTTTCACCTAGTTCCAAGAGGTATCTCAAAATGCTTTTCAAATATGGATTATATATCACATTGGAAGATTTCCAAAATGTCAAAGAACTCTCTAAGATCATTTTTGAGTAGGGAGAATCGAAGAGAGGAAGTTGGCATTTTCTCACTTTTTGTTCAAGCCATTTTCACATAGAATCAAGTCGCAAATGAAACCTATGTTGGTTATATCTTGCTTTACAGGTCCTAATCTTGCTATACACTCCTTAATTAAATGCATACTCAGTTGACAAAGCCTTTATCCTTGCTTTTGAAACTTTACACAAGATGTATTTCCATTTTGGGCAAAAAGGCTACATTGCCATTTTCATAAAGATGAACTTTTGCAACTTTGTCAACTTGGAGCATTGGACCTGTCCCCTTGATACAAGAAAACTCTACAACTCTCAACCAATTTGTACAAACTCTTATCATCCCTAAAGCAAGCTGGTACAAGCATGTGGGATTGGTCTTGTCAACTTTACTTCAAATGCAAGAAAAGTGGCAAAAGGGTTGAAGCTTGCACAGCTAGTAGGAAGCTGACTTGGTATCACTTCTATACTAATATGCAAAATTGGTACAAGTCATAACACGCTTGGCTTGCACCTAGAACACTCTAAAACTGAAAAACACCACAAAACTGCCCAAGCTCACAGTTTTCTGCAAAAGCTCAGCCAACTCTCATTTGGCTCGTGTGTTTTGTGTTTAATCAATTCAAACATCTTATACACTTGATACCTAGTTAATCCAAGCCACCACCCTGGTTCTGTAACCTTTGTTTCACCATCTGCCATTTTCAATTTGGAAGCTTGTAGTTGGACTTGGTCAAGGAGTTCCAGCCATCCTCAGAGCAAGATAAGCATTGGGATAGGTTCAGGGAAGTTCAAGGAAGCCCAAACAATCATCAGGCCTCCATTAAAGTCCTTACATTGCCCTACTCGATTCCAGCTGAATGAGGTATTTTCTTAAACTCTATCTCTTTATATAGGCAACCTCAGGCCACGATTTGTGAAGGAAAAATGTAGTCCTCATCATAACGAAGTTGTACATACCATTACTTTGCATTTATATTACTTGTGCTAAGAGAATTTGAAGCTTGAAAACTCTAAAAAATTTAGGTCACGATTTAGGGATTCCAAAATTCTCTTTGATCTTTGATATGTAGGTTACATAATTTATATGGTTGGAATCGTGAGCTCAAATGCCACATTTTTCATGTTATGAGTTTTCATTTTTATGCAAGCATGAGGAAGATACGGGTTTGAACGAATATGGCACGAAGGAAGAACGAGCGAAGGATAGGGATGAAGTCTTGGGCTTTTTTGGCAGCGTGGCCTTTTTGTTTTTGCTATTTGCACCACCCTGACTTGCTACTGCACCCCCCTGACTAACTATTTTATATTTTTGTATTTTTTTTTTATATTTTCATATTTAATAATTTTGTTTATTTTTTCTGAATGATAAAAATCCAAAAAAATGATTACTTTATTTTTACACTTTTATTTTATTTTTTATTATTTTTTTCACATAAAAAATTAATTTATTTGAATAAGATAGAATTTATTTTTCTTAAATAACTCATAATTAATTAAATACACTATATATTTTATTATACATTTTTATACTCATAAATACTTATTTTTTGCACATAGTTAAGTTTTAATATTTATATACAATATTATTTATTATTTTTTATATAAAAAATGTACAAAATAATAATATAGAACATTATTTTCTTTTAAATAAAAACTAGGGTTTAATCCCTTTCAAAAAGAATTAATATATTTTTTCCTTATATTTTTAGGTTTAAATTAAATATTTTTCTCATACAAAAACAAGACATAAACCATTTTTTTAACATGAACATATTGCATTGCATTTTAAATATTTGTCTTATATTTATTTAATTCGCGCGTATTCGATTTGGTTGTAATAATATATTTAGTTTTATATTTGTGCAAATCCCCATCCAAATTTGTATTCCCCCCTCCCATAAAAATTGTTGTAATAGCTTAGTATATTTACATTACACAATTTATCATTTTATACCATGATTAGTAATTAGGGTTTGCATGACAAGAACAAAAAACAAAACAAATAGAAAACCCTAAATACAAGACAAATCAAAAGCATGAAAATGACACACTTTGCACACAAGCACCCTTAGGGTTTCTCCCACTTGGTTGCCTAAAATAAAATGGCCATGTTACGCATGCGAAGTATCTTGGCAAAACAAAACAAGTATAAGATCATTGTCACTCAATGACGCTATTTAAAGGTTGCCTAAACAAAATGATCTTGGTCCCTCAAAAATGTTAAGATACATGGCAACATTGCTATCATGGTTATACGACGACCCACGCCCATCCCGTTTACATCCAAAGATAGGGTTGCTTACCAAATCAATGGTAAGTCAACAATATCAAAGGAATAGAAAATGCACAAGAAAGACATTTGAGTAGGTAGATAGCTTCTAAGTTACTTGCTCCATTTCAAACAATCCTTTCTATTTTTAAAAACAAACACACAGACATTTCAAAACATCTTACAAAACATTGAAAATATTTTCAAAAGACAAACATCTTTGTATACATTCTTACGAACGAGAATCATTACAAAAATTTCCTAAACAATGGCCTCTTTTACAAAATACTTTCAAAACCACACCAAGCACCATTTCAAACAAAACAAAGCAAGTGATATAAGCAAGTAACTAAGAGCTCATGGAAAACCATGGATGAAAAGAGTGCTAGCACCTTCCCTTTTCATAATATACCCCCCGAACTCAAGAAAACATCTCAAAGGTCTTTCCTGTGCTTTTTCACCTTTCTTTTTGGATAAAAGAAAAGTCGGCGACGACTCTTGCTAACCGCGACATTTGCGATAAAATTCAAAACACTCAAGTCAGTTCTCCCACCGTATCAAACCTTGCAATTGTGTCCTAGTTGGAGCTAAATCAACATTGTACTGATATTGTTTGTAGAAAGCGGCGGCCAAATCTTCCCAATTGTGAACATTGGTCCCTTCCAATTGATAGAACCAATCCAACTGCGTCCCAGATAAGCTCTCTTGGAAGAAATGCATTCACAGATTCTTGTCAGCTGTATGGGGTTGAATCTTTCTGACGTATGACCTTAGATGTAGCTTTGGGCAAGAGACACCGTCGTATTTGGCGAAAGTGGGAACCTTGAATTTTTGTGGGATGACAACCCCTAAAATGAGTCATAATTCTTCGAAATCCAAACCAGGTACCCTCTGAATCTCCATATCATTCAAAAGATCCTCTAGCTGTTTGTATTTATCAGCAGCAAGAGGATATTGCTCCTCAGAGTAATCAGGTTCTTCCTCTTCTGCAGATGTTGGGTCGTTGTTCACTTACTGGGTCCCGTCTCCTTGATTATCTCCTTCAGTCGATGATGTCGTAAAGTCCAAAGTCCGTCTGGCTTTTCCTTTAAACCTTCTTCCCATGATCACAACACCGGTTGATTTCTTCGTTTTCTTCTTCTTCTCTTTGGCCAGCATAGTCTTCAACTCCTCTTGTCCTTTTGTCAGAGCCAAGAGCATGTGTTGAAACTGGGTGTTCTGCGCCTGAAGATCTTTCACAGTCTGTTCAGCATCCATCTGACTGAAATAAACAGTAGAAGGATAAGGTGACCTGTTATGAGAAACCTGTATGATGTTATGATGAATGAAGATGCAATATGCAAATGATTTCAAGGAAAATTAGAGATTTAAATTTGTTCAAACCAAAAAGGAACACACGTCATATTAAAATCCAAGTTTGAATACATCATGCCTCCTTGGGCTTACAACGAAAGAAACAAAATACAACCAAACTCTTAAGACAAAAAGAATGAACGCATCCTCTTTGGAGAAATGTAGACATTCAGGTTTTTCTCTTCATGAAGCAGTTTGGTGAGCTCCAGAACCTTCTTCTCATTAGCGTAATACTGGGCTTCAAAGGTGTCTCTCTCTTCTTTCAACTGAACCCAAGCTTTATGCAGGTCTTCGAGAGAGGTAGGCATGTTAGGATGAAGAACGGTGTATGGGACGTCTCCTTCAATAACAGGCTCAATGATGACAGGAAGGATGGAAGGGTAAGGCATCAAGAGACTCTGGGCACGAGCCCATACCCACCTAAGGTAAGACTCGAGAGGGATAGAGTTCTTATGTCCAAAAGTCCTACTGTCCACCTTGTTTACCATTCCCCAAGCACGTGTAAACCTCTGGCGGTAACCTTGGTCTTCTTTGTCGTAGTCGAACACCAGACCTTGGATGAGCATCTCGTGAGGGTCGTCTCTTCGGGCATACCCAAACTGTCAAAGAGCTAAGCATGGGTTGTAGGTGATACCTCTCCTAATACCAAGCAGAGGTACGTTAGGGAACTCCCCACAACGGTCAATGATAGAGACATTTCCCAAGGATCTCGAACACCAACGGATATCAGAGTGGGTGAGAGACATCATCCTTTGAGACCAAGTCAGTCTTTGCTCGTTCTTCAATGCTGATTGAGGAAGGTGTGAAGTGAACCACTTAGCGAGTAGGGCGATACAACACAAAAGAGTACCTCTTTTCTTCATGGTGCGGGTATGAAGGCAATGCAAGATGTCTCCTAGTAAGGTAGGTATAGGATTGCGAGAGAGAAATACTTTGATGGCGTTAACATCTATGAATTGGTCCGAATTGGGAAACAAAACCAAACCATAAATGAGAAGAGCTAGGACGTCTTCGAAAGCTTGGAAATCCATGTCATCCCAGAATGAACGAGCTTTTTCCAATAGAAACTTAGCTAGAAAGCCTTTAACCCCGCTTCTTATTTCCCAATTGGCTATGGCGTCGGCCCTCTTCACATGTAAAGCTTCGGCGATGACTTCATGTTTTGGAATCCCTTCTAGATCGGTGAACGATATCTGATCAAGCACGGACACCCCTAAGAGTAGAGAGAACTCTTCCAGTGTAGGTACCAACTGGTAGTCCGGGAAAGTGAAACAATGATGTACGGGATCAAAGAATTGGAATAGTACACACATCATCTCTTCTTGGAAGTTGAATGTAGTCAAGCTGAGGATTCGACCATATTTCTTGGTAAAAGGAGAATCCCCGGGCACTCTTGAGGCTAGCTCTTGAAGTTGAGGATGTGCTTTTACAAAGCTAATTCGGATGGTGTTTCTTCGGAGGGAATTCATGTCCTACAAAACAAAAACAAAGATAAATTTCTAAATCCTTGAAATGGTTAGTGAGCATGCATATGATGTTCATAATGTTTATGATGTTTATGTACAAGTAAATATATACACACACAACAAACAAGTCCCTATGTTTTAGGCTTGCATGAGTTTTGTAGGTAAGTTTCCTCTTGAAGTCTAGTTGGCTTAACCTGTCCTAGTAATAGTGATCGGGTTCTAAAGGATCTCAATATCACCGACCTTTCTCTTAGGCATTGTCTCAGCACAACAATCTTTTCTTGCGGCCGAGATATCCCAAAAGTCTAGCCTCAATGAGTGTAGCATTGAGTATCAACCAATTTTCAGCTCTACACCAAAACCAGCTATCTCACTACGTCCTAATGGCCAAGTTTGTTCAATTAGGGTTCTAAAGTCAATTAGTGCTTCATGACGCCACTCAGCGGCCCCGTATTCTCCTTGATTCACCACGAGGGATACTGGTACCCACAAATGCGTCACACTAACATAGCCATTGTTTCAACCATATTGGTCTACACCGTACAGTCTCCATAATCTATTGCTATTTACCTAAAAATGTGTCCCAGATCCGGGTGGAGGATCAAAGCAAACCCAATACAAAGAACTGAATATAAAGCACACAAATCAAATAATGATAGCGAGTAAAGGTAATCTAACCCTAAGGTAACCCCACTTTTATATTCATCCCCAACAGAGTCGCCAGTTCTGTGATACGGTGGGAGAACTGACTTGGTGTTTTGCATTTTGATCGCATTTGTCTAGATAGCAAGAGTCGCCACCGACTTTTCTTTTATCCAAAAGGAAAGGTAAAAAAGCACAGTAAAGACCTTTCGAGATTATTTCTCGGTTTCGGGGGGTTAGATTATGAAAAGGGAAGATATTAGCACCCTTTTCATCCATGGTTTTCCATGGGCTCTTAGTTACTCGTTTAGATCATTTTCTTTTGTTTGACAATGTACTTGTGGTGTGGGTTTTGAAAGTGTTTTGAAAAATTTCTTTGTAATGGTACTCGTTTCTTTAAGACCACGTACAAAGTTTTGTTTCAAAAAAAAGGTTCAAAGATGTGTTTGTGGAATGTGTTTTTTGAAAGTGGTTTTGAAAATATGTTTTGCAATGGTTCTCGTCTCTATAAGAACGTATACAAAATGTTTTATCTTTTTGAAAATGTTTTGAGATGAAAGTGTCGGTGTAAAAAAAAGGTTTTTTGTCGTGAGCAAGTGAGTAACTAGGAGCGAATCTACCTACTCGAAAGGTCTTAAATGTTATTTTCTTTCTCCTTTAGATGTTGCTATCTTACCATTGATTTGGTAAGAAGCCCCATCGTTGGATGTGAAGGGACAGGCGCGGGTCAATTTTACAATCACCGAAAGCAACTTATGAGACGCTTTAGCAATTTTTTATAAGGGACTAGATCGTTTTATTGGAGGCAACGTCGAGGGTCATCGAGGGAATACGATCTTTTTTATCGAAGGGTTATTGCTAAAGCGTCCCATATTCGAGGGACATGACTATATTTTTTCAAAGGCAACGAGCGAGGTTACCCTAGAGGTGCGCGTGTGAAAAGTGATTTGTTTTCAAGTTATTTTATATTTTTATTAGGGTTATCTAGTGGTTGATTTTATGTCTTATCAAACACGCCTAATTACTATATAGTATAAAAGAAAACAGTAATTTGCGGGAATTAAAATTCTACGCTATTACAGAGTTTCAGGAATGGGGAATACAAATTTACAAATGGAGATGGATCGAATTGACAATGCGATTAAAAGTCTAAATAAACAAGCAATACAACCCAATCAAATTAAAAGTGAACAGTTAATTACACTAAAACAAAATAAAACAAATAAAAATAATATTTTTGGTATTTTTTATTATGAAAAATTTAAACAAGAGAAAACTTAAGACTAACTAAAAAGTTAATTAGTAAAATTATTTACAAAATCACTAAATTAATCAACTAATTTTGAAATTGTATGTCTTTTATTTAATTGAGTTTAAAAGTTAAAACTAAGGATTAACAAAAAATTAAATCTAAACTAATAAAAAAAATTTCTAAACCAACTTAAAAAAAATCTAAGTAATTAAACCAAACCTAAACTAAATAAAGTTATTGAGATAATCCTAATTTAATTTAAAATTCTAAGTTATTAAATAAAATCTAAACTTATTTATAAATAATAAATAAAAAATGTTAATTTAAATCTACACTAAGATCCATCAAGTTATTAAAGAAAATCTAAATTAATCTAAAAAAACAGTAAAGGGGTTATAAATAGAAATCTAGGGGATGACGCAATTTTTTTTAATGGGCTTTAGAGCCCAAGAAGTTTGTTTTAATTTTTCTGTCCAACAATAAAAAAATGAAGAACAATATAGAAAACTGTTAAAAAAAAGAAAAAAATGTCCCAGGGGGTCTCAAACCCGGGACCTCAACTTCCAAACATTAACACCTTAACCACTGCATCACTTGACCCTTCATTTATTTCCATGTATTTTTTAATATAAGACAACAAAGTTTATTAAATGGATTGGGCCAAGAAAAAAAAGCCCAAACCCGGTTTGGAATAGGAGAAGCAAGGGTTTGAAACCCTAGTAACAAAAGCAGCGCCGCTAGTGGTGTTGTTGGGAAAGAGAAAAAAATTATAATTACTGTGTTTTATTGGAAAAGGAAATTGATTAGCATTAAGCTTTTTTTTATGATATACCGTAAACATAACTCATCCTTTCTCTCCAAACATTCATCTTCTTCTTTGCTCAAACAAATCATCATCACCAATGATTCCTCTTCCTCTCTCGGCTAACTCGATTATTCACTCTCCCTCTCTGCTAAAAAAGATCACTTCTTCTTTCTTCAAACTTAACATCTGTCATGTTAACGCTTGAAGGTGGTGATGGAGGTTGGTATTTACTGCGAGCGGAGAGGGACAAAGGGAATGGGTTATGGTTTGTGTTGCATAGGGTGGTATGATTATAACTGTTTGTGATCAATGAAAACTTCAATGTTGTTGTTAAAAGGAAGAAACCAAAGAGGAGAACATGGAGTGAAGGGTTTTCAGTGAGAAATCGGTTGCTTGCAGGGAAGAAATTGGTTGCTTTTGGTGGTGTTTCAGTTTGATTTAGGACGAGTTGGTGAGTCACTCACCGATTTAGATCAGTGCTAAATCACTTTTTTTTGTTTTAACATTTTCGTGTTTTCTATTTTTTTTATGGCTACATGTTTGCGTTCACAGGATTACGGGGTTAGGGAGAAGTAACCATAACAGCGAATCACATATGACAATCAAAACAAAAGATGAACAAACATGGCTATGCAAAGATAAGAGAAGAAACGGTACCTATCAGAGTCTCTTCGACGTCGTTTCCAAATAAAACAGTGAGTTTAAATCCGCACTTGACTTCTGTCTCCTTACGCTTTGAATTGGCTTGAGTGTGGTTATGGAGAGAGGGAGTCTGCAGAGTTCCTGGTGTATAGATTTATGGATTTGGAATAAGATATGCAGATTTAAAATGAAGGGAGAAGAGTGTTTGTTTGAAATGAGTATGTTCTGTAAGTTTTTTTTTTGTTTAACAAAAGCTTCTTTTTTAATTTCTTTCTGAAGGATTGTATGTGTGAAAATAAAGAACACAAGTTGGATTGTTATGATGATCTTTCCTTGTGTATCGATTTCTCTCTGAGTTCTCCTCTCTCCTCCTCCCTTTACAGTAGAAGTTAGGGAGTGCATTTATAGATGAGGAAAGTGTAAATTGGGGGGGGGGGGGGGGGGGAAATGGTGAAGTTTAAACATTTGTGGTTACTGCTCCATGCCTTTTCTAATGCAGTATTTTGCCATGCTGATTTCGTGCAATATTTATGCAGGTTTTGACTTGCTTTATGCAGAGTTGCAGCAGGTTTTAGACTGGTACAATTTTGCAGGATGTAGCAGGGTAATTTTGTTTAGGTGATATCTTATTGACCCTATCCTATTTCCTCTTTCATTTTTCCATGAAACAAAAGCCAAATTTGGCTTTCCAATACATTCTGAAGGGTTTGCTAATTTAGGAAAATGATGAGGCATTTGAGGCTGTTTAAGCATGCTTGCTGTAATATTTTGCTGCTTTGTTTTCCTTTTGCTAGTTTTGGGTTGTTTGTTTGCAGCTACTGCTCTGCTGTCATGGCAGCTATTTTCGGCTTATGGTGTGTATATTTGTTTTGGGCTGCTGTTTGTATTTTCTTGCAGCTACTACTTGTTGTTGCTTGTTGCCTACTGCTGGCTGTTATTTTGCTGCTGGTTTTTGTTTGGACATGTTTTACGGTTTTGGCAAGGCATTGGGAAGGTTTGTAGGTGGATATGGACAGAAACATGGTTGTTTTTTCTTGGCAGCAAAGTTTGGACAAATATTGGGTTGTTTTGTGATGAAATCCTATTTTGAACCTCTTTGTCCTTGTTTATTATGAACCAAATTTCTTTGTGATTTGCAATAGGCAAGGCTAAGACCAGAAATTATGATTCCATAAGACAAACCCTAATGATGAACTTACAATACTTTTTTTGTAAATTTTATGCTCATGTTTATGTTGCTAACAAAGTCTTTTTCCTTTTGTTTCATGTGATGAGAAAATCGACGGGCAATAGGGAAAATTGATGAGGAGCAATTTGAAGTGTTTGATGAAGACTTGAAGAAAATTTCTTTGTAGTTTACTTTTTAGAACAAACTTGTATCCATTAAGAAATTTTGTTATATTGTAATTTTTCCAATTTGTACTTTGAACAAACAATCCCTAATGATACCAAAAGTATGCAAAGTCTCTTTTAATTGAAATTCAAATTTGAATTCTCCAACATCCCATGAATGAGTTCCAAATACCTTGTGCCATGAAAATGAAATTGGATTGGAATTATTGAAAAACACTTTCCAAATCACTACTTGAATTCCTGATTTCTTTTTGGAGTTCCTGAGTGAACTAGTTGAGAATTGAATGAAACTTTCCACTTGAATTTGAAATTAATCTTGGAATAATAACTTGTAATTTGCAATTTACAATTTGTAACTTGAATTTTGTTCTTTGAAAAAGTCTTGGTAAGCATTTGGATGAAACAAAATAATGCCCTTGTAGTTTCTTTTCTAAACTTAAAAGGTTTCTTCCATTTCGAATTTTGAACTAAGGACAAATTCAAAATAAATGAATTATGCCTTGTATGCTTGAGCTGAATTGAAATCAAAGGCATCATTTGAATGGATCCTCAAATATCTTTCACTAAAACTCTAAGTCACATCTTCAATTCATAGTAACTTACAATGCAAGTCAGTGGTACTTGAGTGAACAAATAGTGTCTTAAGAAAACTCGATCAAATTCCACTGTAACCTAATAAACACCAATGCTACAAACACCCATGACTTGAACTAGTCAACAACCATCCAATAAATCTTACACCTAACATTCTATACCATAAACGATCCCATTATAAAAACAAAAGTTTTGAGGAAACGCTTAGGACAAGAACTAAACTTAGGAGTTATGAACATTTTAAACCACAAAATGACCCATAGCATTTTCATCAACTTTTCATAGCCTTTTAAGCATAATTCGGCCTAGACCCTTGAAGAGAATTTGTTGATGACATCACTTAGGACAATATACAAAAATAATCATCTCAAGGTCTTGTAATTTGAAGAAATAACAATCAGACGGCCGTTACTTGAAATTAGATCAAAATTCAAGGTGTGACTTTTAACGCATTCGAATTTTGGTGATCTTCTACGCGTAATCAACTCTTGACTTGTGAAGAGAAATTTGAGGTGGCATCAAAGAGAATCATACGCAAGGAAAATTGCTCAAAAAAATAAATAATGAAGAAGTTACAATCGTTTGAATTTGTTCTCGCCAAAAGGATTGATTTTGGGGTTGCTGTGGTCATTTTCAGTCATCTGAACCATTGGTTGAGCAAACTTGCACTGCAAGGTTTGAAAATTGGTTTAAACAACTCTGAGGAGATATGAAGACTTATGAAAATCATTTGAAACCTTGAGGGCTCAATTTTCTTTGAGAAGCGCCAAACCCTAATTACTGATTGTTTTTCTAGGAAGAGAATCTGCTTGATCAACTTTTGAGCCAAATTGAGTGTTTGAGAAACCATGGGATAGCATCTTGAGTGGAAAATGGGAGGGCAAATTTTGGGGTACAACAGGGTGCTTAGTGTCCCATTCCCCTTTGATCTGACTGATGACCAAAGTTGAATCTCCAAATACATCTAAGGATTTGATTCCCAAATCTATGGCATCTCTGAGACCAAAGATGCATGCTTCGTATTCTGCATGTTGTTTGTACAGTTGAAGCAAAGTCTGGAAGTAAAGGGAGTATGACACCCTTCTGGAGATATGAGTACAGCGCCGATACCATTACCAAGTGCATTGGATGCTCCATCAAAGAACAGGGTCCATCAGAATCCTTGTTCAGGTTCGCCATATAGCCTGATTTCTTCACAGTTGTCTAATGTCATGATTTCTTCATCCGGGAATTTAAACTTCATGGAATGATAGTCTTCTACAACTTGATGAGCAAGATGATCAGCTAGTACACTGCCCTTTATAGCTTTATGGGTAGTATATTGTATGTCGTATTCTGTTAGGATCATTTTCCATCTAGCTATTCTCCCAAAGAGAGCAGGCTTCTCGAAGATGTACTTTATCGGATCCATCTTAGATATTAACAAGGTAGTATGAGTCAGCATATACTGTCTTAGCCGGCGAGCAGCCCATGCTAGAGCGCAACAAGTTTTCTCGAGCAGCGAATATCTGGTTTCACAGTCGGTGAACTTTTTGCTCAGGTAATAAATAGCGTGCTCTTTTCGGCCAGACTCGTCATGCTGCCCCAATACACACCCTATTGAGTTTTCTAAAACAGTCAGAGACATGATCAATGGTCTTCGCTCGACTGGTGGCATCAATACATGAGGCTCTTGTAAGTACTCTTTGATTTTGTCAAAAGCAACCTGGCATTCATCATTCCATTTGACTACTTGATCTTTGTTCAATAGTTTGAAGATTGGCTCACAAGTAGCTGTTAGATGAGAAATGAATCTGGCAATATAGTTCAAGCGTCCCAAGAATCCTCTGACTTCCTTCTTAGTATGAGGAGAAGGCATCTCTTGTATTGCTTTAACTTTGGCAGGATCGACTTCAATACCCTTGTTACTAACGACAAAACCTAAGAGTTTACCGGACCGTACTCCGAATGTGCACTTGTTTGGATTCAACATCAGCCTGTACTTCTTCAGTCTTTCAAACAGCTTTTGTAAGTGATCCAAATGCTCTTATTAGGTTTCCCCAACATTCTTCAGCCTGAATGGCATCACCTTGTAGCAGAATGTGCCTCACTGCATGACAAATGTTGTTTTCTCCATGTCCTCAGGTGCCATTTTGATTTGGTTGTAACCTGAGAATCCGTCCATGAAGGAAAACACTTTGTGTTGGGCCGTATTGTAAACTAGGATATCAATGTGGGGAAGTGGAAAATCATCTTTAGGGCTTGCCCTATTCGAATCTCTATAGTCCATGCACATTCGTACTTTGTCGCCCTTTTTAGGTACGGGAACAATTTTGGCAACCCATTGGGGATAGTAAGTGACAGCCAAGAATCCAGCATTGAATTGCTTCATGACCTCCGCTTTGATCTTTTCTGACATATCAGGTCTCATGCGGTGGACTTTTTTTTTACTGGCGGACAATCTTCTCTTATAGGCAGACGATGTACCATTATGTCTATATCAAGTCCCATCATATATTCATATGACCAAGCAAAGATCTCAACATAATCATGCAACAGCTGAATCAAATGCTCTTTGACACTGGGTTCCATATTGGCACCCAACTTGACCTCTTTTTTATCCTCCTCGGTACCCAGGTTGATTGTATCTATAGGTTCCTCGTGAGGTTGAATGGTTCTTTCCTCTTGTTGTAGTAGTCTAGCAAGTTCCCCTGGTACTTCATAATCTTCCTCACCTTCGTCTTCGGCTTGGTAGATTAGATCCTCAGAGTCACAAAAGGTCATAGCAGTATCGTTACCCATGGGATCCAGAGTGGAGGGGTACCTGCATTTGTGAGTGTGGGTGTGTGTAAGGGTATAGCCATCCTTAAAAATAAAATGTAAAAGGAAAACAATGAGCACAAAAGTTTGTATGCGAAAAACGTCCATGATTCATGGAATGTCATATGAAGATGAAATAATAACCCTTACAAATGGACCATTGTTCCTCGGGCAAGACACAAGGTTTTAAGTGTGCGAATTGTTTGTGAATATTACAGATCCAATCAAAATGTAAAGATAAATTACTGAGGGATGAAAGTTATTGGGACAAAGTCTTTGGCCTCCCAATTGTAGAGTCCTCCATTGATAGTCGGAAAGATCCAATCCTATAAGCTGCAATCCTCTTCACCGTCTTCTACCGCATTGACCTCTCGATTGCTAATCTTCAAGGGTGGCCCTCTAGCACGGGCATGGCGTACAGCCTTCTGAGCACTTGAAGTGAAACCTAAGCCAAAGTTGTCAGATTTATACGGAATATCCGGAAGTTTCCCCCAGATGGTGCATCCACCCTCCTCTACTACTACTTTGGCGTCCTTCAGAGATGACATCCGGAGTGGAGGTCTTGTAATCTTGGGAATCTGGGACACAACTTTGGTCACCGCTACCTCTTGGGGGACTTCTTCGAAATGTTGAAAAGGATTTTCAATGAACTCGCCGTCCAATTCCACATACCTGAAGGAATTGAGGTGGCTAATCATATATTCTTCCTCTCCGTGGACAGTGATAATCTTTCCTTGGACCAGATATTTCAGCATCTGGTGCAGTGTAGAGGTGACAACGCCAACATTATGGATCCATGGCCGTCCTAGCAGACAGGAGTAAGAGGGGCGAATGTCCATTACATAAAAGGTTAAATTGAAAGTTTGAGTCCCAACCTTTATGGGGATATCCACCTCCCCGTGTACCATCCTCTTTGAGCCATCAAATGCTCTTACGACTATGTTACTTGGTTTCAACTTCAGTCCTTCGCAGTCCAGTCTGTCGAGAGCTTTCTTCGGTAAAACATTCAAAGATGAGCCAGTGTCCACCAAGACATGGGCCAGAGTTTTGCCTCTACATTCCACAGAGACATGTAATTCCTCGTTGTGCTTTCTTCCCCTTGGTGTAAGATCAGCATCTGAGAAGCCTAGGCCGTTATCCGCTGTCAAGCTGGCCACGCAATCTTGAAATTGATCAGCATACGTCTCATGAGGCACATGGGTTGTCTTTAGGAACTTTACTAGGGCTTTCGCATGTGCCTCGGAACACAACAACAATGCCAACATGGAGATTTTGGAGGGAGTTTTCCCCAACTGTTCAACTACATCGTAGTCGCTCTTCTTTATTATTTTTAAAATCTCCTCCATTTCTTTCTTGGAGGTCTCGGGGATGATCATTGATTGAGCCTTCGTCCGAACAGGCTCCACTTGAATACTCTTTCCTCGAGTTTCAGCAGCAGGAGTGTTGGTAGGAATGACAGTAGGGGTTGTATCGTCTTCGTCAATAGGAGCACTTGCAGAGATGATTATTAGTACATAAGTAACCTTTGGAGCAGCCACGGGTCCAAAAACTGCCTTTGGGGGGGGGGGGGGGGAATTTCTGGAGAAAATATTCTACCGCTTCGGGTAATCTTACTAGTTCCGACAATATTGCTAATGTCGAAGTCTTCTTCTTCGGAGCTTATCTCTTCGGTGGCCAGCCCATCTTGTTTGATGCCATGGTAGTAGATGTCCCCACCGTAATTCCACGGAACAGTTTTGTCTGATTCATATGGGACTGGCCCAAGCATTGTGATTATAAGAGGAGTCATTTTTGGAACCGGTGTAATTCTAACGGGTCTTTTGGGGACCCTGGAAGAATTGGCGGAGATGGTGATTATTGAAACGTCTTCTATAGGAACATGTGAAACATGAGTACTTTCAAACAGGATCTCTTTGTTGTCTATCAAGCATTGAATGCATGTTTTCAACAAAAGGAAATCAGTTGGTGAGGATAAGAAGAGGTGGCAGTCTTCATTACACCCCGGGAATACACTGGCTTTCAACAAGTTTAACTTAATGATTGGGAGTGGAGTCACGAGTTCATCAATTGTGGTAACAAACAAATCTTCTTCAATAGCATTGGTGTTGTGACCATGTATGGGCATAGGAGCAGAAATGATGTTTGGCTTCTCGGACGCATCAAACTCAATTTCTTTCGCCTCTATAAGGTCTTGAATTTTGTTTTTCAAAGCCCAACGGTTGTTAGTGTCGTGACCCGGACTTTCGGAGTGATATGCGCAACGGGAATTTGGGTGATAATGAGGGGACGCTATGTTGGGGTTTTTTGGAGCTTCTTTTAAAGTTACCAAATTGGATTTCAGAAGATGCGGTAATACTTGGGACAGAGTCATATTGATTCTGGTGAATTGCCGGACTGGCCTTTCCACCCTCGGTTGATTACTTCTTCGTTGATCAGATGTAGGCTTTGGGATCATAACAGCCCCTACCATTGGTCGGCGTTCGGCTCTCCCTTGGTTCCTTTATGGATATACAACAGCTACTTCTTTCTTCCCAATAAAAGGCTTCCTCACAGCTGTAGAAGAAGATGAATCCTTCTTAATATTTCCATTTTTTATGCCAGCTTCCACCCTCTCTCCGGTCAGTATTAACTCAGTAAATCCGGCAGATGAGCTTCCAATTAAATGGTTGAAGAAAGGGCCTGATAGCGTGCCTAAGAACATGTCCACCAATTCCCTTTCAGACAGAGGGAGTTGAACTCTTCCAGCTAGATCTCTCCATTTCTGCGCGTAATCCTTGAAAACCTCATTGGAAGCCATAGCCATACTCTGAAGTTGAGTATGGGTAGGCACCAAATCAGCATTATATTGATATTGCTTGTAGAAAGTTGCGGCAAGATCTTCCTAATTATGGACGTTGGCCCTTTCCAGTTGGTAAAACAAGTCGAGTTGTGTTCCAGATAGGCTATATTAGAAAAAATGCACCCACAAGTCTTTATCAGTGGAGTGTGGTTGGATCTTTCTCACATATGATCAGAGGTGCATCTTAGGACATGACACTCTATCATATTTTGCGAACAAAGGAAATTTGAATTTCGGAGGAATCACAATCCCCGACACTAGTCCCAATTCTTCAAAGTTTAGAACTGGCACTTTTTGTATTTCCATAGTGCTCAAACGCTCTTCAAGATGTCTGTACTTATCATCAGCTGGAGGATAATGTTCCTCAGAGTAGTCTTCCTCTTCTTCCTCCTGTTCTGATTCTGACGGGACCGCTGTTTCCTTTCCTTTCCCCTCTCCTTCACCAGATGTTGTTGCAAAATTCAAGTTTCTTCTAGTCTGCCATTGAAACCTTCTCCGCATGTTTAAAACCCCGATGACCTTCTTTGTTTTCTTTTTCCTTTCCTTATCCAGCAGAGTCTTCGACTCTTCTTGCCCCTTGGCTAGGGTCATGAGAAACTTTTGAAACAATGTGTTCTGAGCTTGGAGATCTTTGATTGTCTGTTTGAGATCCATCTTACTGAAATAAACAGTAGAGAGATGAGGAAACTCGTTGCAAAAGACATGTTTATGTTATGATGAATGATATGTGCATATGCAATGTTTTCAAGGATTTTAAAGATTCAAGTTCGTTTTAGACAAAAAGGAAACACACGTTATATTAATAAGATAAAGTTTGAGTACATCAATACCCCTTGGACAAAATAATACAAAACTCTAAGATAAAAAAGTAGTGTGCATCCTCTTTGGTGCTATGTAGGCATTTACAGTCTGCTCCTCATGAAGTAGCCTAGTGAGTTCCAAAACCTTCTTCTCGCTTGCGTAGAATTGGGCTTTGAAAGTATCTCGCTTTCCTTTGAGATGTATCCAATCCCTTTGTAGGTCTTCAAGAGATGTGGGCATGTCAGGATGTAGGATAGTGTATGGAACATCTCCCTCCTTAACAGGCTCAATAATTACCGGAAGAATGGAAGGATAAGGCATCATAAGACTTTGAGCGCGGGTTCGTACCCATTTGAGGTAAGGCTCAAGAGGGATGGAATTCTTGTGCCCCAAAGTCTTCCTATCCACCTTGTTTAGCATCCTCCAAGCTCGGACGAATCTCTGGCGAAGACCTTGATTGTCGTAGTCGAATACCAAACCTTGAATCAGCATCTCGTGCGGACCATCCCTTCGGCCGTAACCAAACTGTCTTAAAGCTAATCATGGGTTGTATGTGATGCCTCCCCTAATGCCAAGTAGAGGGACATTAGGGAATTCCCCACAACGGTCAACAATAATAACATTCTCTTTGGATCGGGAGCACCAATGAATATCTGAATGTTTGAGCGTCATTAACCTTTGTGACCACCTGGAACTTTTCTCATTCTTTAAGACTGATTGGGGAAGATGAGAAATAAACCATCTTGCCAGGAGAAGAGTGCAACACATAAGGACACCTCTTTTCCTCATTGTGCGAGTGTGAAAAGAGTGTAGGATATCCCCTAGCAATGTAGGCACTGGATTGTGTGACATGAAGATTTTGACGGCGTTCACGTCTATGAGTTGGTAAGGATTGGGAAATAAGACCATCCCATAGATAAGAAGAGCCACAATTTCCTCAAAGGCTTACAAGTATAAGGAATTCCAAAAGCTTTGGGCTTTCTCAAACAAGAACTTTGCTAAGAAGCCTTTGACACCACTTCTAGTTTCCCAATGAGTTGTGACATCAGATGAGTGCAAGTGCAGAGCTTGAGCAATCTCTTCTGGATTTGGGTCTCTTTCCGTACCGTTGAAAGGTAGTTGATTGAGAATGGGAATCCTCAAGAGTTGAGAGAATTCTTCCAAAGTAGGCACAAGCTGATAGTCGGGAAATATGAAGCAATGGTGCAAAGGATCAAAGAACTGGAAGAGCACCTTCATCATATCCTCATCTGTGTTGGAGGTGACCAAGTTGAGTAGACGACCATGTCTCTCGGTGAATGGAGAGTTCTCAGGGATCCTTGAAGCTATCTCTTTAAGTTGTGGAGGAACTCTCACAAGGTTGACTTGGATAGTTTTCCTGCGAAGTGAATCCATATCCTACAAAACAAGAAAAAAGATGAATCTCCAAAAAGTCCTTGAAATGGTTAGTAGATGTATATGATGTTCATGATGTCCATGATGTTATGTACAAGTATGCATATACAAGCAAAACAAATAAGTTCTTAGTTTAGGCTTGCACTGGGTTTTATAGGTAAGTACCCTCTTAAAGTTTAGTTGGCTTAAACCTGTCCTAATAATAGTAACCGGGTTCTAAGGAGCTCAATATCATCGGATTGTTTCCTTGGTCATTGTTTCAGCTCAAGCCTCTTTAATGGCAACCGAAATATCCCAAGAAACCAAACCTCAATTAGTGTAGTATCGAGTATCTACCAACTTCGGACTGCACCAAAGCCGGCCATCTCACTACTTCCTAAAGGCCAAGTTGGTCAAGTAAAGGTTCTAGAAGTTCATTAATGTTTCATGACATCACTCAATGGCCCCTTATTCTCTTTGATTAACTTAAAGGCTACCGGTACCCACAAATATGTCACACTAACATAGCTATTGCTTAGACCATGTCGGTATACCCCGCACAGTTTCCACAATGTATTGCTATTTACCTATAATGTATCCCAAATCTTGGTAGAGGATTTCAAACCCAAACAAAGAACCATAATGTAAATCATACAAGTCAAACAATGTAAGCAAATAAATATGATCTAACCCTAAGGTAACCCCACTTTTATAATTTTCCCTAGCAGAGTCGCTAGTTCTGTGATACGTGGGAGAACTGACTTGAGGGTTTTGCATTTGATCGCAAATGTTGCGGTTAGCAAGAGTCGCCACCGACTTTTCTTTTATCCAAAAGGAAAGGTGAAAAAGCATAGGAAAGACCTTTGAGATTGTTTCTTGAGTTCGAGGGGTAGATTATGAAAAGGGAAGGTATTAGCACCCTTTTCATCCATGGTTTTCCATGGGCTCTTAGTTACTTGCTAGATCACTTGCTTTTTTGTTTTGAAATTGTGATTTGTGTGGTTTTGAAAGTATTTTGTAAAAGAGGCCATTGTTTAGGCAATCTTTGTAATGATTCTCATTCGTAAGAATGTATACAAAGATGTTTGTCTTTTTGAAAATGTTTTCATTGTTTGTAAGATGTTTTTGAAATGTGTGTGTTTGTTTTAGAAAATAGCAAGGATAGTTGTTTTGAAAGGGAGCAAGTAACTAGAAGTAATCTACCTCCTCAAATGTCCTTCTTGTTCATCTTCTTTTCCTTTGATATTATTGTCTTAACATTGATTTGGTAAGCAACCCTATATTTGGATGTAAACGGGATAGGCGTGGGTCATCGTATAACCATGATTAGCAATGTTGCAAAGTATCTTAGACTTTTGAGGGACCAAGATCATTTTGTAAGGCAACTTTGAATAGCGTCATCGAGGGACTATGATCTTATATTTGTTTGTTTTTGCCAAGATACTTCGCATGCGTAATATGGCCATTTTTATGTAAGGCAACCAAGTGGAGTAACCCTAAGGGTGCTTGTGTGCAAGTGTATTATTTTCATGCTTGATTTTGTCTTGGATTAGGGTTTTCTATTTGATTTGTTTTTATATTTCTATACAAACCCTAATTACAAGCATGGTATATAAAAGCGGTAAATTGCGTAATTTAAAGATTACTACGCTATTACAACATTTTTAAGGGAGGGGGGAATACAAATTATGAATGGGGATTTGCAATAATGTAAATCTAATTAAGCTATTAGAACCAAATAGAATTTGTACGTGTTGTACCCCAAAATTTGCCCTCCCATATTTCTCAAAACATTTCAAGAAAGATCCTCAAGTTGCTAAAGGTAGTCAAAGGGTTGGCCAGACAAGCTCTCTCCTAAGGCAGTCTACCTCAAATTAGGGTTTCATGTTGCATCAAGATACTTGAGTCCAAGTGATCCCAAGTGCTCACCAATGTCCTAATATGTTATCAAGATCATCCATGTCAAGTTTCAAGCCTTGCAGAGGAAGTTTGCTCAGTCAATTGCTCAAAGACCTGAAAATCGATTGTGCTAGGGCAAAAGTCAATTGTGGACCACATACAGTCAAACTTCAATATTTTTTCTAAACATCCTCATTTTGAAGTATATTTCATCATTTTATTAAGGGTTTATCATGATTCATCAAGGATTGTTCATAATTCATCAAGACTCAAAAGTTGCTAAATTAGGGTTTTGCAAGAAAAGTCAACCCAACTTTGACCAAGCATACATTTATCATAATTTATGAGAAATGACCCATCCAAAGCTCATTTTGAATAGGATGAAATTACCTACAATCCATCTTCATCTCCAAAATTCAAAATGTGCACTCATAAGAAGTTATGAATTTGGACATTATAGGTCACTTTGAAAAGTCAACAAAAACACCTTTTTTTCAAAGCTTCATACATGAGCATGGAATATAAAAATGAGATAAGACCAAAAGGGTTGATTATAGGACATCTCAAGATTTCTAAAAAGTCCAAGAACACCTCCAAAGATTCTAAATTGAGGAAGTTATGCATTTGTGAAGTTGACCTTTTTTGCAAAATTGCCAAAAGTCAACTATCCCTAAAACTTCAAAATTTGCCAAATGGGCCCAACATTTTTCACTTGTTTTGAGTTGAAAACATAGCACACGAGCTCTAGCCTTTGCCACTTGTCCATATATTATTTTTATTATTTATTTTGATTTTTATTTGAATTAATTCAATTTAAATCAAACAAATCATATAAAATCAAAAACATTGAAAACAAAAGTTTTGGTGATTGTTTCAGGTCTTAAATTACATATTACAAGCATTCAAACTCGTGTAAAGGCATGTGTGCACAAAAAGATTGGATTTAGGCCATGTTTGGAAAGATCTTAAAGGTGAATCAAATCAAATCAAAACTCATTGATGGAGGAAGATTGAGGCCAGGTTTTCAAACATAATTCACTCCTCAATACATATAGAAGCAATGCAGACCATAAACTAGATTAGAGACAGGCGCATCAAGCAAAGCAACATTTGAAAAAAATCAAGAAAAGTGGTGAATCGAAATCCTATTTCTAGGCATCCTCAAGGCCTTCTAGCTATCTCAATCGACTCCTGGGACTCTCAGCAAGCCAAAGCAATCAAGAACCAAGCCATTCCGGCCATGTATTGCACTGTAAGTCCATCACGAAATTCATGAAATCTTGAATTTGAATAGCATGATTTAGGCATTGTTAGGATGAATTAACCATATATTCTTGATCTATGGAACATATGCAAGCTCTCTGCATCATTTAATTTCATTTATATAGCCTGTAGAGAATTTCACCATTGTTAGGGTTCGGAGCTTCAAATCAGGGTTTTTGTATGCAGGGAAAATTGGCCTTGATAAAAGGTACCATCGTGTTCAGAAGGATGAGATGAATCTAACCATGGCAGGGCTGTAGCGACAGACGTTGTCCATAGGTATAGGTTATCAAACCTTTAGCAACGGTGCAAGGAGGGAGACGAAGACGTGTCTTCATCTGATTTGGCCATTTGAATTTCGTGCGTGGAATTGATACAAAGTGCCTTTTATTATTTGTTTATTTTTTTGCAATATTATAACAACAGGAACAGATGGCCCAGTGGTAGCCAGGCAGGTGTTAAGGTATTGGAGTGCTTGAGGTCAGGGGTTCGACCCCTGCCTCCAGCATTTGTTCTTTTCATATTTTCTTTCAGGTAATTTAGTACGTGCATGAAGCTAATGACCACCATACGTCCTCATAATCCAACGCGTCAATTGTCTTGAGATCTAGATCTGATGGTCAGCAAGAGGGGAGCACCACGAGCCAAGTCAAGCGCGCAGTATAGGATCTCAAAAGTCAAAATGGACCTCCTCTTTTGGGCCCAGATTTCTGCTTTTTGCACCCCCCTAATCAGGCCCAAGTTTCTAATTTTTTTTTCTTTTATATTTGTTTTAATTGTTTATTTATTTATTTTACTAATCATCAAATTATTTTATTTTTATCAAAAAATCACTAAAAATACTATTTTTCACAAATTAGGTCTAGATTTTATTTTTATTAAAAAATCAATTAATTTAATTAGGTTTGTTAATTTAGGTAACTTTAATTTCTATTTTTTGCAAATAATTAAAACTAATTAGAATGAATAGGTTTTATTACTAACTTAATTATATTTTATTTTTTTCCCTAAAATAACAAAAACCCAAAAATATGTGATGTAATTATTTTCATTAATTAATTTAATAACTAATTAATTTGTGCATTTATTTTAAAAACCTAATCTTTTTATTAAAAAAATATTAAAAACAACAAAAAAACATTTTCTATTTTCATTAGGATAGAAGGGTCAAAACCCTAATTTCTTCATCGCGCGCTTTATTATTATTTTGCCCAATTATTGTATCTGCTCACAGTTTATAATAGTTTAAATTAGGACGTTTATTTACATTTACCACTTTATTTTCAAAGGGTTTGGTTTTGGCTATGTAAATACCTGAAGCCTTGTAATAGCATAGTTTAATTTCCGCACTTTAAATTCTGCAAATATTTAACTGTTAGATATGTGAATAATTAGGGTTTGCATGACAAGAATGTATGTTTAATTTTAAAACGGTTAGATAACCCTAAATGTGCAAAGATAATAAATCTGAAACTGAATCACTCGCATATGCGCACTCCTAGGGTACACTCCCACTTGGTTGCCTTCGGTAAACGGTCATTGAGTATAGGGTGCTTTAGTGGTTATCCGTTTGTCCAAAGATCAAGGTTGCCTCAGAAAAGTTGCCTCGGATATTGTTGCCTCGGATAATTGATCTAAGACTTTAGGGTTACTACTAAGACGTCCTAACATTGCTTTAGTGACCGTATGTCCCTTTTCGAATTAACCCTCAAACTCCAACGACGGTGCTACCTACTCACTAATAGTGGGATATCGCTGTTTAAAGGAAACAAGCATAGAACGATTCTTTTTAGAGTAGATAGATTAACTCTTAAGTACTTGCTCAAACAAAACAAAACCTTTTTCCACACTTACACTTATTTACAAAAACAAAGTTTTCAAAAAAACACTTCATTACACTCTTGAAGACAGAAGCAAGAGTTAAATCGAAGTCAAAATAAAAACTTTTCAAAACCCACAAACACAAAGAAAACAATTTTGAAAATGATGAGCAAGTACCTAAGAGCCCGTAGATAACTACGAATAGAAAGGGTGCTAATACCTTCCCTTTATATAAATCTACTCCCCGTACTCAGAAATATCTCGAAAAAGGAATTTTTCTGTGCTTTTTTCCTTTCCTTGTTAGATAAAATAAAAGTTGGTGGCGACTCTTGATTACCGTGACATTTTATGAAAACAAACGCAAAACACAAACCAGTATTTCAAAATAGTCTGGTTCTGGCCACCATATCACAGAACTGGCGACTCTGTTGGGGAAAGTATAAGTGGGGTGTACCTTAGGATTAATTCATCATATTGTTTTCAATTGTTTGATCTGTTTGCTTTATCTTTGTGGGTTTGAATCGGAGTTACTATAGATCCTAACCCGGATCTGGGGATACCCTTTAGGTAAGTAGCAATAGACTGTGAGGGAATTGTACGGCGTAGACCGATACGATTGAAGCAGTAGCTACGTTGGTGTGACATTTTAGTTTGTACCGATACCCCTTGTGGAGGAACAAGGAGAGTATGGGGCTGCTAAGGGGTCATTAAGCACCAACTGACATTAGAACCTATAATTGACAAATTTGGCCATAGAAAGTAGCAGTATGCTACACTCATTGAGACCATACTCTCGAGATGATTCCGACCGCAAGAAAAGGTTACTAAACCGGAATTATGACCGATCGAGGATGGTCAGTGATATTGAGATCCTCTAGAACCCGGTTACTATTACTAGGACAGGTTGAACCAACTAAACTGAAAGAGGGTAGTACCTAAGCTCCATGCCATCCTGAAATTTAAGGGCTATTGTGTGACTTGTTTGCCCTTACCATGTTTTCTATCTGTGATACCTATGGTTTGTTTTTATCATGACATCATGCATCATGACATCGCATGCATATTTCATTAGACTAACCATTTCAAATACCGAGGGATTCATCTTTGTTCTGTTTTGCAGATCATGGCTTCTATGCGCAGAAATACCATTCAGATCAACTTTGTGCAGATCCCTGCTCATCTTAGAGAGTTGGTTTCAAAGGTTCCTTATACTTCTTCCTTTGTTATAAGACATGGTCATCTCCTCATCCTGGTCACTTCCAAGTTGGATGAGCAAATGATAAGTGCGTTGTTCCAGTTCTTTGATCCATTGCATCACTGTTTCACCTTCCCGGACTACCAGTTGGTCCCTACTTTGTAGGAGTTCTATGATTTACTTGGCATATCTATTCTAGAGCAGACACCCTTTACAGGTTTGGAGATATCTCCTAGGCTAGAGGATATTGCTTCAGCCCTCCATCTGACAAAGGCTGATGTAGTATCTAACTGGGAGACTCGGAGTGGTGAGAAAGGTTTCTTGGCTAAGTTTTTGATTGAGCAAGCTCAGCAGTTCTGGGATAGTTTGGACTTTCAAGCATTTGAAGACATCCCGGCTCTCCTCATCTATGGCTTGGTTCTGTTCCTAAATTCAGATTCTTTTGTCGATGTGAACGCAGACAAGACTTTCATGTCTCGTAATCCAGTGCCCACTCTTCTAGGTGACATCCTGCATGCTCTCTATGTCCGTATTGTTCGGAAGAGGGGAACTCTCATGTTCTGTGCACCGCTACTGGCAAGGTGGTTTATTTCTCACCTCCCCAAATCTGTATTGAAGAATGAGGAAGGTATGGGTTGGGCTTACAGAATCATGTCCCTTGCTCATACGGACATCCTTTGGAGTACTAAGGATATGGAAAAGATAGTTGTCATTGATCGGTGTGGGGAATACCCCAATGTTCCATTGCTTGGAATTAGAGGAGGGATAACCTATAATCCTTGTTTGGCTTTACGACAGTTTGGAAGAGCTCGAAAGGACGGTCCTCATGAGTTGCTGCTTCCAGACATTGTCTTTGACTTCAAGGGGGATGTTGAGATACATCGCCTCAGGTTTATACGAGCTTGGGATAGGGTAAACAGGTCTGATCCACATGAGCTAGGAATGAAGACTTCTCTCTCGATGCCACCATATCTCCAGTGGGTTCGAGTCCGTGCTCAAAAGCTGGGAATGCCATATGAAGCTGTTTTGCTGGTGATTGTGGAGCGTACTGATGAAGAAGGTGTTCCTTATACGATCATCCATCCCCATATGCCTACTGATCTGGGGGAATTGAAGAGATCTTGGGTCCAATTAAGGGAAGAAAGGGATACCTACAGAGAGAAGTATCATGAGCAGGAACGGAAGATCCTGAAGCTTACAAGGTAGCTGGAGAATGAGAGGATCCTCAACGATTATGTCAGCACAAAAGGAAAACGACCATGGGAACGCTGATGTCTTTTATTGTTTCTAGTTTAGATTTTCTTTTCAGTATTTCTTTTGTAACGCCTTAAAGGCATTTGTTAAACATTGTTTCAAGTTTTAATCTAATAAAAGTGTGTTTCATTTTGGTTTACAAATTTTAATTTCCCTAAGTCTTTGAAATCATTTCATACGCATTCCATTCCCATGCACCTCATTACAAGTACCCTTACAGGTTTCTCATCTTCTTTGTTGTTTATTTCAGCAATCATGTCTTCTGAAACACCTACTGATCAAGCCATCAAGGCTCTGCAAGCTCAGAATGCTCAGTTCCAGGAGATGTTCCTGAACTTGGCCAAGAGTCAACAAGACCTGAAGACTCTTATCTTGAAGGACAAGAAGAAGAAGAAGAAGAAGAGGACATTCCTCCTGAATATGGGTCATAGATTTGGGAACAGGTTGCGGGAGGAAGTTGATTTGTCCCACTCATATGGAGGGGGAGAGAATCAAGAAGAGAGGAAGGGTCCTAGCCGTGTTATTTCTGACGATGACACAAATTTTGATGAAGACCAGTATCCTCCTATTGAGGATAGGTATAAGCAACTCGAAGACCGGTTAAGCGCAATGGAGATCCAGAAAGTCCCTGGGTTGGACTTCAGAGAGTTGGGTTTGGCATTTGTAGTGGTGATCCCACACAAGTTTAAAGCTCCTGTCTTTGCTAAGTACGACGGGGTATCTTGTCCAAAGCTGCACCTCTGCTCGTATGTCAGAAAGATTCAACTGTATACTGCTGATAGGAACCTCTGGGTTCATTTATTTCAAGATAGTCTGTTAGGGACTCAACTTGAATGGTTCTACCAACTGGAAGGAGCTAACGTTCATAACTGGGAGGACCTTGCCGCTGCTTTTTACAAGCAATACCAGTATAATACCGACCTTTCTCCCACGCCTACTCAACTTCAGAGTATGTCTATGGGTACAGGCGAAGGCTTTAAGGACTACGCTCAGAAATGGAGAGATCTTGTTGGAAGGGTACAACCCCCTCTAGATGATAGGGAGTTGGTGGACATGTTTCTGGGGACTTTTCCTGGTCCGTATTTGTTTGTTTTTGCCAAGATACTTCGCATGCGTAATATGGCCATTTTTATGTAAGGCAACCAAGTGGAGTAACCCTAAGGGTGCTTGTGTGCAAGTGTATTATTTTCATGCTTGATTTTGTCTTGGATTAGGGTTTTCTATTTGATTTGTTTTTATCTTTCCAGACAAACCCTAATTACTAGCATGGTATATAAAAGCGGTAAATTGCGTAATTTAAAGATTACTACGCTATTACAACATTTTTATGGGAGGGGGAATACAAATTATGAATGGGGATTTGCAATAATGTAAATCTAATTAAGCTATTACAACCAAATCGAATTTGTACGTGTTGTACCACAAAATTTTCCCTCCCATATTTCTCAAAACATTTCAAGAAAGATCCTCAAGTTGCTAAAGGTAGTCCAAGGGTTGGCCAGACAAGCTCTCTCCTAAGGCGGTCTACCTCAAATTAGGGTTTCATGTTGCATCAAGATACTTGAGTCCAAGTGATCCCAAGTGCTCACCAATGTCCTAATATGTTATCAAGATCATCCATGTCAAGTTTCAAGCCTTGCAGAGGAAGTTTGCTCAGTCAATTGCTCAAAGACCTGAAAATCGACTCTGCTAGGGCAAAAGTCAACTGTGGCCCACATACAGTCAAACTTCAAGATTTTTGCTCAACATCCTCATTTTGAAGTATATTTCATCATTTTATCAAGGGTTGATCATGATTCATCAAGGATTGCTCATAATTCATTAAGACTCAAAAGTTGCTAAATTAGGGTTTTGCAAGAAAAGTCAACCCAACTTTGACCAAGCATAAATTTCTCATAATTTATGAGAAATGACCCATCCAAAGCTCATTTAGAAGAGGATAAAATTACCTACAATCCATATTCATCTCCCAAGTTCAAAATGTGCACTCACAAGAAGTTATGAATTTGGACATTATAGGTCACTTTGAAAAGTCAACAAAAACACATTTTTTGTCAAAGCTTCATACATGAGCATGGAATATCAAAATGAGATGATACCGAAAGGGTTGATTAGAGGACATCTCAAGTTTTCTAAAAAGTCCCATAACACCTCCAAAGATTCAAAATTGAGGAAGTTATGCATTTGTGAAGTTAACCTTTTTTGCAAAATTGCCAAAAGTCAACTATCCCTAAAACTTCAAATTTTGCCAAATGGGCCCAATATTTTTCACTTGTTTTGAGTTGGAAACATATCCTACGAGCTCTAGCCTTTTCCACTTGTCCATATCTTATTTTTATTATTTATTTTGATTTTTATTTGAATTAATTCAATTTACATCAAACAAATCATATAAAATCAAAAACATTGACAACAAAAGTTTTGGTGATTGTTTCAGGTCTTAAATTACGTATTGCAAGCATTCAAACTCGTGTAAAGGCATGTGTGCACAAAAAGATTGTATTTAGGCCATGTTTGGAAAGATCTTAAAGGTGAATAAAATCAAATCAAAACTCATTGATGGAGGAAGATTGAGGCCAGGTTTTCAAACCTAATTCACTCCTCAATACATATAGAAGCAATGCAGACCATAAACTATGTTAGAGACAGGCGCATCAAGCAAAGCAACATTTGAAAAAAATCAATAAAAATGGTGAATCGAAATCCTATTTCCAGGCATCCTCAAGGCCTTCTAGCTATCTCAGTCGACTCCTGGGACTCTCAGCAAGCCAAAGCAATCAAGAACCAAGCCATTTTGGCCCTGTATTGCACTGTAAGTCCATCACGAAACTCATGAAATCTTGAATTCGAATAGCATGATTTAGGCATTGTTAGGATGAATTAACCACATATTCTTGATCTATGGAACATATGCAAGCTTTCTGCATAATTTAATTTCATTTATATAGCATGTAGCAAATTTCACCATTGTTAGGGTTCGGAGCTTCGAATCAGGGTTTTTGTATGCAGGGAAAATTGGCCTTGATAAAAGGTACCATCGTGTTCAAAAGGATGAGACGAATCTAACCATGGCTTTGGTTATCATTTATATCACATGTATGTGATTTTGAGAATTGGCAGGGCTGTAGCGACGGACGTTGTCCGTAGGTATAGGTTATCAAACCTTTAGTAACGGTGCAAGGAGGGAGACGAAGACGTGTCTTCATCTGATTTGGCCTTTTGAATTTCGCGCGTGGAATTGATACAAAGTGCCTTTTATTATTTGTTTATTGTTTTGCAATATTATAACAACAGGAACAGATGGCCCAGTGGTAGCTAGGCAGGTGTTAAGGCATTTGAGTGCTTGAGGTCAGGGGTTCGACCCCTGCCTCCAGCATTTGTTCTTTTCATATTTTCTTTCAGGTAATTCAGTACGTGCATGAAGCTAATGACCACCATACGTCCTCATAATCCAGCGCGCCAATTGTCTTGAGATCTAGATCAGATGGTCAGCAAGAGGGGAGCACCATGAGCCAAGTCAAGCACGCAGTATAGGATCTCAAAAGTCAAAACGGACCTCCTCTTTTGGGCCCAGATTTCTGCTTTTTGCACTCCCCTAATCAGGCCCAAGTTTCTAATTCTTTTTTTTCTTTTATATTTGTTTTAATTGTTTATTTATTTATTTTACTAATCATCAAATTATTTTCTTTTTATCAAAAAATCACTAAAAATACTATTTTTCACAAATTAGGTCTAGATTTTATTTTTATTAAAAAATCAATTAATTTAATTAGGTTTGTTAATTTAGGTAACTTTAATTTCTATTTTTTGCAAATAATTAAAACTAATTAGAATGAATAGGTTTTATTACTAACTTAATTATATTTTATTTTTTTTCCTAAAATAACAAAAACCCAAAAATATGTCATGTAATTATTTTCATTAATTAATTTAATAACTAATTAATTTGTGCATTTATTTTTAAAACCTAATTTTTTTATTAAAAAATATTAAAAACAACAAAAAAACATTTTCTATTTTCATTAGGATAGAAGGGTCAAAACCCTAATTTCTTCATCGCGCGCTTTATTATTATTTTGCCCAATTATTGTATCTGCTCACAGTTTGTAATAGTTTAAATTAGGACGTTTATTTACATTTACCGCTTTATTTTCAAAGGGTTTGTTTTTGGCTATGTAAATACCCGAAGCCTTGTAATAGCGTAGTTTAATTTCCTCACTTTAAATTCCGCAAATATTTAACTGTTAGATATGTGAATAATTAGGGTTTGCATGACAAGAATGTATGTTTAATTTTAAAACGGTTAGATAACCCTAAATGTGAAAAGATAATAAATCTGAAACTGAATCACTCGCACATGTGCACTCCTAGGGTACACTCCCACTTGGTTGCCTTCAGTAAACGGTCATTGAGTATAGGGTGCTTTAGTGGTTGTCCTTTTGTCCAAAGATCAAGGTTGCCTCTGAAAAGTTGCCTCGGATATTGTTGCCTCAGATAATTGATCTAAGACTTTACGGTTACTACTAAGACGTCCTAACATTGCTTTAGTGACCGTATGTCCCTTTTCGAATTGACCCTCAAACTCCAACGACGGTGCTACCTACTCACTAATATTGGGATAGAACTGTCTAAAGGAAACAAGCATAGAACGATTCTTTTTTCAAGTAGATAGATTAACTCTTAAGTACTCGCTCAAACAAAACAAAACCTTTTTCCACACTTACACTTCTTTACAAAAACAAAGTTTTCCAAAAAACACTTCATTACACTCTTGAAGACAGAAGCAAGAGTTAAATCAAAGTCAAAATAAAAACTTTTCAAAACCCATAAACACAAAGAAAACAATTTTGAAAATGATGAGCAAGTACCTAAGAGCCCGTAGATAACTACGGATAGAAAGGGTGCTAATACCTTCCCTTTCTATAAATCTACTCCCCGTACTCAGAAATATCTCGAAAAAGGAATTTTTCTGTGCTTTTTTCCTTTCCTTGTTGGATAAAATAAAATTCGGTGGCGACTCTTTCTTACCGCGACATTTTGCGAAAACAAACGCAAAACGCAAACCAGCATTTCAAAACAGTCCAGTTCTGGCCACCGTATCACAGAACTGGCGACTCTGCTGGGGAAAGTATAAGTGGGGTGTACCTTAGGATTAGTTCATCATATTGTTTTCAATTGTTTGATCTGTTTACTTTATCTTTGTGGGTTTGAATCGGAGTTACTATAGATCCTAACTCGGATATGGGGATACCCTTTAGGTAAGTAGCAATAGACTGTGACGGAACTGTACGACATAGACCGATACGATTGAAGCACTAGCTACGTTGGTGTGACACTTTAGTTTGTACCGATACCCCTTGTGGAGGAATAAGGAGAGTATGGGGCTGCTAAGGGGTCATTAAGCACCAACTGACCTTATAACCTATAATTGACCAACTTGGCCATAGAAAGTAGCAGTATGCTACACTCATTGAGACCATACTCTCGAGATGATTCCGGCCGCAAGAAAAGGTTGCTAAACTGGAATTATGACCGATCGAGGATGGTCAGTGATATTGAAAACCTCTAGAACCCGGTTACTATTACTAGGACAGGTTGAACCAACTAAACTGAAAGAGGGTAGTACCTAAGCTCCATGCCAGCCTAAAATTTAAGGGCTATTGTGTGACTTGTTTGCCCTTACCATGTTTGCTATCTGTGATACCTGTGGTTTTTTTTATCATGACATCATGCGTCATGACATTGCATGCATATTTCATTAGACTAACCATTTCAAAGACCGAGGGATTCATCTTTGTTCTGTTTTGCAGATCATGGCTTCTATGCGCAGAAATACCATTCGGATCAACTTTGTGCAGATCCCTGCTCAGCTTAGAGAGTTGGTTTCAAAGGTTCCTGATACTTCTTCCTTTGTTAGCAGACATGGTCATCTCCTTAGCCTGGTCACTTCCAAGTTGGATGAGCAAATGATGAGTGTGTTGTTCCAGTTCTTTGATCCATTGCATCATTGTTTCACCTTCCCGGACTACCAGTTGGTCCCTACTTTGGAGGAGTTCTCTGATTTACTTGGCATATCTATTATAGAGCAGACACCCTTTACAGGTTTGGAGATAGCTCCTAGGCCAGAGGATATTGCTTCAGCCCTCCATCTGACAAAGGCTGATGTAGTATCTAACTGGGAGACTCGGAGTGGTGAGAAAGGTTTCTTGGCTAAGTTTTTGATTGAGCAAGCTCAACAGTCTGGGATAGTTTGTACTTTCAAGCATTTGAAGACATCCTGGCTCTCCTCATCTATGGCTTGGTTCTGTTCCTAAATTCAGATTCTTTTGTCGATGTGAACGCAGACAAGACTTTCATGTCTCGTAATCCAGTGCCCACTCTTCTAGGTAAAATCCTGCATGCTCTCTATGTCCGTATTGTTCGGAAGAGGGGAACTCTCATGTTCTGTGCACCGCTACTGGCAAGGTGGTTTATTTCTCACCTCCCCAAATTTGTATTGAAGAATGAGGAAGGTATGGGTTGGGCTTACAAAATCATGTCCCTTGCTCATACGCACATCCTTTGGAGTACTAAGGATATGGAAAAGATAGTTGTCATTGATCGGTGTGGGGAATACCCCAATGTTCCATTGCTTGGAATTAGAGGAGGGATAACCTATAATCCTTGTTTGGCCTTACGACAGTTTGGACGAGCTCGAAAGGACGGTCCTCATGAATTGCTGCTTCCAGACATTGTCTTTGACTTCAAGGGGGATGTTGAGGGACATCACCGCAGGTTTATACGAGCTTGGGACATGGTAAACAGGTCTGATCCACATGAGCTAGGAATGATGACTTCTCTCCCGATGCCACCATATCTCCAGTGGGTTCGAGCCCGTGCTCAAAAGCTGGGAATGCCATATGAAGCTGTTTTGCCGATGATTGTGGAGCGTACTGATGAAGAAGGTGTTCCTTATACGATCATCCATCCCCATATGCCTACTGACCTGGGGGAATTGATGAGGTCTTGGATCCAGTTAAGGGAAGAAAGGGATACCTATAGAGAGAAGTATCATGAGCAGGAACGGGAGATACTGAAGCTTACAAGGCAGCTGGAGAATGAGAGGATCCTCAATGATTATGTCAGCACGAAAGGAAAACGACCATGGGAACGCTGATGTATTTTATTGTTTCTAGTTTAGATTTGATTTTCAGTATTTCTTTTGTAACGCCTTAAAGGCATTTGTTAAACATTGTTTCAAGTTTTAATCTAATAAAAGTGTGTTTCATTTTGGTTTACAAATTTGAATTTCCCTAAGTCTTTGAAATCATTTCATACGCATTCCATTCCCATGCACCTCATTACAGGTACCCTTATAGGTTTCTCATCTTCTTCGTTGTTTATTTCAGCAATCATGTCTTCTGAAACACCTGCTGATCAAGCCATCAAGGCTCTACAAGCTCAGAATGCTCAGTTCCAGGAGATGTTCCTGAACCTGGCCAAGAGTTAACAAGATCTGAAGACTCTTATCTTGAAGGACAAGAAGAAGAAGAAGAAGAAGAGGACAGTACTCCTGAATATGGGTCATAGATTTGGGAACAGGTTACGGGAGGAAGTTGATTTGTCCCACTCATATGGAGGGAGAGAGAATCAAGAAGAGAGGAAAGGTCCTAGCCCTGTTGTTTCTGACGATGACACAGATTTTGATGAAGACCAGTATCCTCCTACTGAGGATAGGTATAAGCAACTAGAAGACCGGTTAAGCGCAATGGAGATCCAGAAAGTCCCTGGGTTGGACTTCAGAGAGTTGGGTTTGGCATCTGCGGTGGTGATCCCACACAAGTTTAAAGCTCCTGTCTTTGCTAAGTACGACGAGGTATCTTGTCCAAAGCTGCACCTCCGCTCGTATGTCAGAAAGATTCAACCGTATACTGCTGATAGGAACCTCTGGGTTCATTTCTTTCAAGATAGTCTGTCAGGGACTCAACTTGAATGGTTCTACCAACTGGAAGGAGCTACGTCCATAACTGGGAGGACCTTGCCGCTGCTTTTTACAAGCAATACCAGTATAATGCCGACGTTGCTCCCACGCGTACTCAACTTCAGAGTATGTCTATGGGTACAATCGAAGGCTTTAAGGACTACGCTCAGAAATGGAGAGATCTTGTTGGAAGAGTACAACCCACTCTGGTTGATAGGGAGTTGGTGGACATGTTTCTGGGGACTTTGTCTGGTCCGTATTTCAATCATTTGATCGGTAGTTCATTGTCTGGGTTCACTGAATTGATTATGACTTAGGAGAGAGTTGAAGCCGGTATCAAGAGCGGCAAAATATAGAAGGGTGATTTGTCAAGTACAGAGAAGAAGCCTTTCAAGAAGGAGTCTAGTGCATTTTACAGCTCGAGAAGCCAAAACCGACCTGAGCGCCGCCAAGCAGTTAATGCGGTAGTTATATCAAGACCTGTTGGTGCCCCATAACAAAGAGTGGAGAGATCGCAAAGGCAGTATACTCGGCTCAGCATGACGTTATCTCAAATTCTGCCGCAACTATTAAAGACCAACTTGGTGATTCTGAAGGAGGCTCCAAAGAATCCCAATACTACATCACCGCTGTATAATCCGAATGCCCGCTGTGCTTATCACTCTGATAGCCCGGGGCATGATACCAATAACTGCTGGGCTTTGAAGAATAAAGTGCAGGATCTGATTGATGCTAAGGAGATTGAGTTTGAAGCGCAGGAAAAGCCTAATGTCGTGACTGCTCCTATGCCCAAGCATGAAGTGAATGCAATTGAAGATGATGTTGAAGAGTCCGAGTTTGACAGCTAGATTTATCCGACTACCGACGGTGGATTAAGCAATTGGACAGCAAAGGACTTCGTGCCCATTTCTTTTATTACACATGTTGTACCCCAAAATTTGCCCTCCCATTTCTCATTGATTTCTCATCACAAAGCCCTTTGAGATCAAGATCCAGTTAGGGTTTCATCTGCTCAAGACTTCTCCTTGCACTGTTGACCCAAATTAGGGTTTGTGTTTGCACAAAGATGTTCTAACCTAAAATGCCTAAGATGACTTTCATGCTTCATATTGGACTCCCAAGTTTATCCACATCAAGTTTCAAGTCTTGATTCCAAGTTTTGCCCAGTCAATTGGACAGTTGACCTAGAAATCAGCTGTATTGGGTAAAAAGTCAACTGTGGCCAATTGACAGTCAAACCTCATGAAAATTGACCCACATCAACATCATGAACTCACATGGACCATTTGATCAAGTTTGGATCACAATTCCACAAGAAATTTGATCAGATCACCAAAAGGGCAAAATGGTCATTTTTAGGGTTTTGACTGCACAAAGGCAATTTTTGACTGTTTGACCTAGCCAATGGCAAACCAAGCTCACATATGGATTCAAGGACCCCATGGAATTGTCTTGACATGCTCAACAAGTTCAAAAGACCCCAAATACACAAGATTGACAGTTGAATTTCTCAGTCAATTGATCAATTTTGATTGTATACTGAAAAGTCAAACTTTGACTTTTTGGTCAAAATCAAGAGTCAAGATTCATTTTTCATCAAAACATGCCAAATCATGAAACTTGTTCACCAAGAAATCAAAAATTGCAAATTAGGGTTTGAAATGAGAATTTTTCATAACTTAGAATTTTTCTAAGTTATGAAAAACCCTAATTTTTTCCCAACTTTGCCCCACTTTCTCACCAAGATATATTTGGATTCAAGAAAAAGTCAAAACATGAAAGTTGTAGCCTATTGCATGATCTACAACTTTGATTCACAAAGTTTTCCCAAAAGAGGCTTGTATCTCAAGTTATAAGTTTTGGAATAAGGGTACTAAACCATTTTTAACTCAGTGAAAATTTGACCTATTTTGGCAAGGTTTTTACCTAACTTCAAGACCATTTTTCACATACTTCCCCTTGGAATTTCAATTTGCATTTCAAAGATGGATTTTATTACACATTCCAAGATTTCCAAAATGTCCAAGAACTCATCAAACAACCTCATGACTTGAGAGAATCGAATTTTGCAATATGGCAAAAAGTCACTTTGATTCATGACCATTACCATGTTCATAACTTATGCATTTTCAAAATCAGCATGCTTCCCTTGATTACAGGCCTCTAAACCATCCAACACTCAATAATTTAATGCATACTCATTGTGCCAAGGCCTTGTTTTATGAGTTTAAGTATTACATGTTGAATTAAGCCATTTATAGAAAAAGTGAAATAGCCATTTTTGAAAAGTTAAGCTTTATGTCAAGGTTGCAAATCAACAAGTACATATCAAATCACTTTGGCACAAGATTATGAACAAAACACACTGATCAAGGGGAGGGTTAGCAGCACATTAGGGGGGCCTCTAGCTATCTAAAACTCAAGTGGACATTTGCTTGCTTAAGTGTGAAGAAAGGTGGCATAACACAAGACAACTTTCATCTCAGCACTAGGACCCTTAAGCAAATACTTTGTACACATTCAAGACACCTTAACTGAGCTAGAACACGACTCCAACACCTACATTACCCTCTAGAACACAGAATCACCCTCAAACTTCCAAAACAGAGCTCTTACTGCAGTTTGAGTGCCAACTCTCATTCCTTTCATGCATTCTTGCTAAAAGCTCATCAAACACATTCCCTAGCATCACTTGAAGCTAACCAAAACATAAAACACGACCTGTAACTCCTCTAATCAGTTCCACCATTTTCACTTTCTTGTTTTGCAGTTGAAGGTCCATAGCTCGATTCAAGGTGTTTCAAAGCAAAGTAAGCATTGGAATAGCATCACCACACTTCAAGCAAGCTGTACAGATCATCATCTTACCCTGAAAGCTCCCCCATTGCCAGATACAACTTCAACTGAACAGGTATCTTCTTGAACTTCTAACTCTTAGTATAGGCATCATTAGCTCTAAGTTTTTGAATAAGAAGTGTTCTACTCATGCCCCTGAATCTGTACATACTTTTACTTTTCATTTATTTTGCCTGAGCTATGAGAATTTAAGGTCTGAATGTTGATAAAAACTTAGGTTAGGATTTGGGAATGATGAAATTCTCTCTCATTTCTGAGAGTTAGGATGAGTTCTTTACATATTTAGAATCGTGATTCAATGCTTAACATTTCTTATGTTGTAAGTTTGTGCAAAAGATCAAGGAATCCAGATGTTTGAATTGATGTTCAGGCGCGCGTTTTTGAACATTTTCTGTCCAGAGGTTGAAGAAGAAGTCACATGGGCTGGGCCTGCTTTGATATTTCTTTTCACACCATGTTTTTGGTTTTACACCCCCTTAGCCCATTTTATTTGTTTTATTGATTTTTTGACTTTTCTTTTTTCATTCTGGTTTATTTATTTTTCCTCATGATATTAAAAATATAAAAATAATTTTTTACACCATTTTTGAATTTATAGGCATTTATTTGTTTAGATTAGTTATTTGTACATAAATAATTATATAAACTCACTTTTTACTTAAAATACTAGAAAATAATGTAAACACCATTTTTTTTTCATTTTTTTTTATCTTCTTAAAATATTTTATATAAAATATACTTTTTTTTTTATTATAAATATTAATTATTATTCTTCTTGTATATATAATATATTTAGTAAATAATCAAGATATTCATATATACATATATATATATATATATATATATATATATATATATATATATATATATATATATATATATATATATATATATATATATATATATATATATATATATATATATATATATATATATATATATATATATATATATATATATATATATATATATATATATATATATATATATATATATATATATATATATATATATATATATATATATATATATATATATATATATATATATATATATATATATATATATATATATATATATTAATATATTTAGGGCAAAAATACCAAAATACATACATTTTTCTTTTATTAATATTTGACCTCAAAAAATACTTTTTTTATAAATTTACTTCATTTTATTTTATTTTTTGTATATAATTATTAAATATTATACATATTAAATAGTTAATATATTTATTTAATGAAATTAGGGTTTTGCCCTTAGAACACAAAAACTCCAAAAAATAATACTTTTTTTATTTTGTTTATCTGACATAAAAATACCTTTTTCCATACATATAAAAACCTTTTTTTACATCTTGCATATTTATTTTATTTTCCATTTAATTTATGCAATTAATTATCTTGTAAATATTCCAAAATTGATGTAATAGCTAGGTTTAAATTCCTTGTCTAAATATCCCCCCATTTGAACATTTGTACCCCCCTTCCCATATTGTGTTGTAATAGTGTAGGAATTTTACTTTTCGCACTTTAACGCTTTCTAAATATACCATGTTAGAATTAGGGTTTGTATGCAAATAAAAAGAACAAAATAGTTTGACCTAATTTCAAAGATAAACAAGCATGAAAATGGACAACACATATCACACTTGCACCCCTAGGGTATTCCACTTGTTGCCTTCAATAAATGGGCCATATTGCATGTTAGGTTTCTTTGGGTAAAGCAAACAATCAAATGATCATAGTCCATCGATAACGCTTTTCGAAAAGTTGCCTAAAATGATCAAGTCCCTTTCAAAGAAAAATTGCCCAAAGATACTTGGCACCATTGCAATTATGGTCTAAACGATGACCCGCGCCCGTCCCTTTCACATCCTAACACAAGATTGTCCACCAAATGCAATGGTGGAACAAAATTGTTAAAAGGGTTAAAACATAGCATAAATCTTTGAGAACTTTAGGGTAGATAGCTCTTAAGTACTTGTCAACTTGCAAAAAACACTTGCCTATTTTCAAACCACACTTCACAAACACTTTCAAAACAAACTTTCAATAAAGCCTTGAAACATCTTTTCAAAAAGACAAACACCTTTTGTAAAACATTCGAGTAAAGAATTGTTTCAAGAGTAGCCTAGACAAGACATCTTTTTCAAAACATTTTTCAAAAGCCACACACAAAGCACCATTTCAAACAATTGAAAACCAAGGCAAGTTGATCTAAGCAAGTACCTAAGAGCCCATGGATAACCATGGATAGAAAGGGTGCTAATACCTTCCCTTTCTATAATCTACTCCCCGAACCCAAGAAAAATCTCAAAGGTTTTTGCTGTGCTTTTTAAACCTTTCCTTAGGATAAAATAAAAAGTCGGTGGCGACTCTTGCTCAACCGAAACATTTGCGAAAACAAACGCAAAACCATAGTCAGTTCTCCCACCGTATCACAGAACTGGCGACTCTGCTGGGGATCATTTAAAAATGGAGTAACCTTAGGGCTTAGATCACCCTCTTGCATGACTAATTATTTGATTTGATTGCTTTATATTTTGGCTCTCTTGTTTGGGTTTGCAATCCTACACCCGGATTTTGGGAAACATTTCATAGATAGCAATACGTTGTGGAAACTGTGCGGGGTATACCGACACGGTCGAAGTAATAGCTATATTAGTGCGACATATTTGTGAGTACCGGTGACCCTTGAGTTCAATCAAGGAGAGTACGGGGCCGCTGAGTGATGTCACTAAGCACTAATGACCTAGAACCTTACTTGACCATCTTGGCCTTTTATTAGGGGTAGTGAGATGACCGGCTTTGGTGCAGTCCGAAGTTGGTAGATACTCGATACTACACTCATTGAGGGTTGTTTTGTTGGAATATTTTGGTCGCTAGTTAAGTGGCTAAACCAAAACAATGAACGATGAAAATAATCCAGTGATATTGAGCTCCTTAGAACCCGGTTACTATTTATAGGACAGGTTTTTAAGCCAACTACACTCAAGAGGGTACTTACCTATGAAACCCCATGCAAGCCTGAATCTAGGGTTTGGTGTGAATTGCTTGCACATATGTTTTGTGCATACATCATAAACATCATAAAACATCATATGCATTCACTAACCATTTCAAGGATTTGGATCTTCATCTTTGTTCTTATTTTGTAGGTCATGGAAATTCCTCGCAGAAAAACCATCCAAGTCAACCTTGTGAGAATCTCTCCTCAACTCAAGGAGCTCACCTCAAGAATTCCGGAAAGCTCATCCTTCAGTGAAAGACATGGTAGACTGCTCAGCCTAGTCAACACCAACATTGAAGAGGATATGATGAAAGTGTTATTCCAGTTCTTTGACCCTCTTCACCACTGTTCCACTTTCCCTGATTACCAGTTGGTACCCACTTTGGAGGAGTTTTCTCAACTTCTGAGAATTCCTATCCTTAATCAACTACCCTTCAACGGTACGGAAAAGGAACCAAAGCCTGAAGATATTGCTCGAGCATTACATCTACAGCCTTCTGACATCAAGGGGCATTGGGAAACTAGAAGTGACGTCAAAGGTTTCTTAGCAAAATTCTTGTTCGAAAAGGCACAAGAATGTTGGAATTCATTGGACCTTCAAGCCTTTGAAGAAATTGTGGCACTCCTTATCTATGGGTTGGTCTTGTTCCCAAATGCTGACCAATTGATAGATGTCAACACCGTCAAAATCTTCTTGTCCAGAAATCCAATACCAACATTGCTTGGGGACATCCTTCACTCATTTTACACACGAACAATGAGACAGAGGGGTGTTCTCATGTGCTGTACTCCTCTCCTTGCAAGGTGGTTTATTTCGCACCTTCCACAATCTGTCCTAAAGAATGACCAAGGCTCAAGGTGGTCCCAACGGTTGATGACTCTTACTCACTCTGATGTACATTGGTGTTCTCGGTCTAGAGAAAATGTCATCATCGTCGATCGTTATGGAGAGTTTCCTAATATTCCTTTACTTGGAATCAGAGGAGGTATCACCTACAACCCTTGCCTAGCTTTGAGGCAATTTGGATATGCACGGAGGGATGGCCCTCATGACATGTTGATTCCTGACCTAGTTTTTGACTTCGACAACGATGCGCAAGGACTTCGCCAAAGATTCATCAGAGCTTGGGGGAGGCCCAACAAGGTTGATAGCAAGACACTGGAACACAAGAACTCCATCCCTCTTGAGCCTTATCTCAAGTGGGTACGAGCCCGAGCCCAGAGTCTAATGATGCCTTATTCTCATGTTCTCTCTGTGATTAAAGAGCCCGTCAATGAAGGAGAGGTTCCCTACACCATCCTACATTCTTACATGCCTACATCGTGGGAGGAAATGCAGAAAAGTTGGATTCAGCTCAAGGAGGAACGGAACACTTTTGAAGCCAGCTTCTACGCTAGTGAGAAGAATGTTTTAGAGCTTACCCGCCGACTCCTTGAGCAAGAGGCCCTCAACACCTACATTGTGCCAAAGAGGATGCGCAATGTCTTTTTACCTTAAGAAGTTTTTGTAATATTTGGCCCATGGGCATTTATGTACTAACAAATTTCTTCTTATTAATATGACGTGCGTTCTTCTTTGTCTGCAACAATTTTGAATGTTCTAAATCCTTGAATGCATTGCATACATAAGCATACCATTCATCATGTGCATAAGCAGGTCTCACGCCAGGTTTCCTTATCTGTCTGCTGTTTATTTCAGTAGGATGGATCTCGAGCAAACAGTCAAAGACCTACAAGCTCAAAATGCACAGTTCCAGCAACTCCTGACGACCTTGGCTAAAGGTCAGGAGGATCTCAAGACCTTGATGGGGAATAAAGACCCAGTGAAAAAGAAGAGAAAGAGACTCGGGGTGGCTACTTTGGGGAGAAGATTTGACGGAGAAGCTCGGCGAGTGCTTGAATTTCCTCCTACTTCTGATGAAGGGACCAGTAAAGGAGGTGGGGCTGCGGTACCTTCCGAGTCCGATGTGGAAGAAGAAGAGGTAGAAGAGGATGAAGACTATTCTGATCAGCAATACCCTTCAGCTGATGATAAATACAAAGGGCGAGAAGACAGGTTGGCCGCCATGGAGCTACAAAGAGTACCGGGTTTGGATTTTGAATACTTGGGTTTGGTCGCCGGGATTGTGATTCCCCCAAAGTTCAAGGTGCCAGTGTTTGTGAGGTATGATGGGCTATCCTGTCCAAAAATGCATCTCAGGTCCTACGTGAGAAAGATCCAACCCTATACGGCAGATAAAAACCTTTGGATTCATTTCTTTCAAGACAGCCTTTCTGGAGCTCAGTTGGAGTGGTTTTATCAGCTAGAGGGAACCAGCGTCCGAAATTGGGAAGACTTGGCCACCGCCTTCTACAAACAATACCAGTATAATTCTGACCTTGCTCCTACTCGTACCCAACTTCAGGGTATGTCACTAGGAACAGGCGAGGGATTCAAAGAATATGCACAAAAATGGAGGGATTTGGCTGGCAGGGTGCAGCCTCCTTTAACCAACCGTGAACTTGTTGATATGTTTCTAGGGACCCTATCTGGGCCATTTTTCAATCATCTAATTGGTAACTCTTCCGCGGGGTTTACCGATTTGATCTTAACATGCGAAAGAATAGAGGCTAGCATCAAGTCAGGAAAGATTCAGAAGGGTGTTGCTGCAAGTGTTGAGAAGAAGCCTTTTAAGAAGGAAATGGCTGTGGTATATTCTCAGAGAGGAGCAGGGAAGACTGAGCGCCGACCGACAGTGGGGGCCGTAATGATTCAAAACCCTTCAAGTGAGCAGCCTCGCTATAACCAGTCCAGACCAAATCAGCAACAGGTGGAACGGCCACAACGGCAGTTCACCCGCATTAATATGACTCCAGCGCAAGTGCTTCCCCATCTGTTAAAGTTGAATCTCGCCACTATCAAGGAGGCACCAAAAAATGTGAATACGTCCTCTCCACATTATCATCCTAATGCTAAATGCGCCTACCATTCTGACAGTGTTGGGCACGACACCAGTGATTGTTGGGCACTCAAGCATAAAATCCAAGACCTGATAGAGGCGAAGGAGGTGGAGTTTGACGCTCTGGAGAAGCCTAATGTGATATCTGCTCCCATGCCAAAGCACGGCCGAAATGTCAATGCCATCGAAGAAGATTTGTATGTTGCTGATGTCAATGATCTGACTACTCCATTGTTAACCATCAAGTTGAATCTGTTAAGGGCCGGGATCTTCCCGGGATGTAAAGAAGACTGCTATTGTTGTTACTCTCTGCCGTTTGACTGTCCATTACTGAAGAAAGGCATCCAAGGCCTAATGGATAGTCGACAAATTTTGTTTGAAAAAGTTTCTGCTGTTCCAACCCATACTGAAGATGTCTCAATCATAACCATTCACGCCAATATTTCCAAGGCCGTCAAAAAGCCTGTTAAGATTACACCAGCTACCAAATCTGTTCCTTTGAAGATAACAATGCCAGGGCCTGTCCCCTATGTTTCTGAGAAGTCAATACCATGGAACTATGGCGGTGACGTCTACTACGATGGTATTAAAAAAATCGAAATAACTGAAGAAAGTTCGGATGATGAAGAAGCCAGCATTGGTAACATTGCAGGCACGAGCAAAATCACCAGGAGCGGGAGAATATTTTCTCCAGAGATTGCCCCTCCAAGAGCAATCTTTGGACCCTCATCTGCCGACAAGGTCATCCCTGCACCAATAAAACTCTCTGCTAGAGCCCATTTGATTGAAGATGTTGTTGTTCCTAGTATTGTCCCTCCTACCACTACTGACAAAGGTAAAGTAATCCAAGATGAGCTCGTCAGGACGAGGGCTCAACCCTTGGTCGTCCCGGAGACCTCCAAGAAGGAAATGGATGAGATCTTGAGGATAATCAAAAGGAGTGATTACGATGTGGTAGAACAACTGGGGCAAACCCCCTCAAAGATCTCCATGCTAGCATTGCTACTTTGCTCGGAAGCGCACGCTAAAGCTCTGATAAAATTCCTGAAGGCAGCCCATGTGCCCGAGGAAACCTCTGCGGATCAATTTCAAAATTGCGTGGCTAGCCTTACTGCGGACAATGGATTAGGTTTCTCTGATGTCGACCTAACTCCTAAAGGTAGAAACCACAATGATGCTTTGCACATTTCAGTCGAGTGCCGAGGAACCACTCTCGCACATGTCTTGGTTGACACTGGTTCGTCGCTGAATGTACTGCCTAAGAAGGCCTTGGACCGACTAGATTGTGAAGGGTTGGAGTTGAAGCCGAGTGATATTGTTGTCAGAGCTTTCGATGGTTCGAAGAGAATGGTCCATGGGGAGGTTGAAATTCCCATCAAGATAGGCACTGAGGTGTTTAAATCCACTTTCTATGTGATGGACATCCGTCCGTCATACTCTTGCTTGCTGGGTAGACCTTGGATACACCATGCTGGGGAAGTCACCTCCTCCTTACATCAGATGTTGAAGTATCCTGTCAAGGGAAAGATCATTATTGTCCATGGTGAAGAGGAGTACATGATTAGCCACTTGAATTCTTTCCGGTACGTGGAGGTAGAAGGGGAGTTCATTGAGACGCCTTTTCAGCATTTCGAAGAAGTCCTTCCTGAGATAACAGTAGCAAAATTGGCAGCTGAGACACCGAGGCAGATGGCCAGGATGGCATCTCTGGAGGATGCAAGGGCCGCAATAAAGGAAGGGAAGAATTCAGCATGGGGGCAGTTTCCTGATATTCGACATAAGACAGACAAATTTGGATTAGGGTTCACTACCGCAGGCCAGAAAGCTATGCGCCGTGCAAAGATTGAAAGAGCGCCAGTCAAAATTTCTCCCTATGGAATCAATGCTTTGGAGGACGAAGACAGAGAGAGCAACATCAAAGAGTGGATTTACCCAACTGTCAAAGGAGGATTGTGCAACTGGGAGGCAAAAGACTTTGTCCCCATCACTTTTATTCATCAGTAATTTATCTGCCAAACATTTCCTATTTGGTCTGTAATATTTATTTTCAAACAATCCGTACATTATCTTTTCACCTCATGCCTTGCCCGGGGCATGTAGGTCCATTTGTAAGGGTTTTGATTATTTTTCATATCCATATGCCATGTTTAATGATTCATTGGACGTTTTTCATTTGATAAACTGCTTGTGTTCATTTTCTTTCCTTTTGCATTTTGTTTAAGGATGGTTATCCCTTACACACACCCACACTCACAAATGCAGGTACCCATCCACTCCGGATTCCATGGGTGACAATTCTGCTATATCCTTCAATAACTCTGAAGATCTGGTCAATCAAGCCGAGTATGAAGATGACGAAGGTTGTGAAGTACCAGGGGAACTAGCCAGACTTCTACAACAAGAGGAAAGGGCCATCTTACCGCACGAAGAGTCATTGGAAACTGTCAACTTAGGGACCGAGGAAGACCGGAAGGAGGTGCAAGTGGGTGCCAATCTGGAACCAAGTGTCAAGGAACGCCTGATACAGTTGTTGAATGAGTATGTTGAAATCTTCTCTTGGTCTTATGAAGACATGCCGGGTTTAGACACAGACATCGTGGTTCACCGTCTCCCCACAAGAGAGGACTGTCCACCGATCAAGCAAAAAGTCCGCCGTATGAGGCCTGACATGTCTGAAAAGATCAAAGCAGAAGTGATGAAGCAATTCGACGCTGGCTTTCTGGCTGTTACGTCCTATCCTGAATGGGTCGCTAACATCGTGCCAGTACCTAAGAAAGATGGCAAAGTCAGGATGTGTGTGGACTACCGGGATTTGAATAGGGCCAGCCCCAAAGATGATTTTCCACTTCCACACATTGACATTTTGATCGACAATACAGCTCAGCACAAAGTGTTTTCCTTCATGGATGGATTCTCGGGCTACAATCAAATCAAAATGGCCCCCGAGGATATGGAGAAAACAACTTTTTTCACACAATGGGGCACTTTCTGTTACAAGGTGATGTCGTTCGGGCTGAAGAACGCAGGGGCAACTTATCAACACGCCATGGTAGCTTTGTTTCATGATATGATACATCATGAGATTGAAGTTTACGTAGACGATATGATAGCTCAGTCACAAACAGAGGAGGAGCACCTTGAACATCTAGAAAAGCTGTTTGCCAGATTGAAAGAATACAAACTCAGGTTGAATCCAAGTAAGTGCACTTTTGGAGTTAGGTCTGGTAAACTTCTGGGATTCATTGTAAGCAACAAAGGCATTGAAGTCGATCCAGCAAAAGTAAAAGCAATACAAGAGATGCCTGCTCCCCGTACAGAAAAGGAGGTTATAGGGTTCTTGGGGCGCTTGAACTATATTTCCAGATTCATCTCTCATCTGACTTCTACCTGTGAGCCAATTTTCAAACTCTTGAAGAAAGATCAGGTAGTCGAATGGAACGACAATTGCCAAGCTGCTTTTGATAAGATCAAGGAGTATTTGCTAGAACCTCCTATTATGATGCCACCCGTCGAAGGAAGACCACTGATCATGTATTTGACCGTCTTGGATAACTCAATGGGGTGTGTTTTGGGCCAGCATGACGAGTCTGGTTGAAAAGAGCATGCTATTTATTACCTTAGCAAAAAGTTTACCGACTGTGAGACTCGCTACTCACTGCTCGAGAAAACTTGTTGCGCTTTGGTATGGGCTGCTCGCCGACTAAGACAGTATATGTTGACTCATACCACCTTGTTGATTTCCAAAATGGATCCTATCAAGTATATCTTCGAAAAGCCCGCTTTATCTGGAAGAATAGCCAGACGACAGATGATCCTAACTGAGTATGACATCCAGTACACCACCCAAAAAGCTATAAAAGGAAGTGTACTAGCTGACCATCTGGCTCATCAAGCTATCGAAGATTATCAACCCATGAGATTCGACTTCCCAGACGAGGACATCATGAATTTGGACAACATTGAAAGTAACGGACCGTATGACGGACCCGAAAAGGGATCCTGATGGACCCTGTACTTTGATGGTGCTTCAAATGCACTTGGAAACGGTATCGGCGCGGTACTCATTTCCCCGGAAGGTTGTCACACACCTTTCACGGCCCGACTTTGCTTCAGCTGCACAAACAACATGGCTGAATACGAAGCTTGCATCTTTGGTCTCAAGGCTGCTATAGACTTGGGGATCAAATCTTTGATCGTATTTGGGAACTCGGCTTTGGTTATCAGTCAAATCAAAGGAGAGTGGGATACCAAGCATCCTAATCTTATCCTATACAAAGAACATGTCCTGACATTGTTGCCTCATTTCGAGCAAATTACCTTCGAGCATTTCCCGCGAGAAGAGAATCAGCTAGCAGATGCTCTAGCCACAATGTCCTCCATGTTTAAACTCAACTGGGATAACGAGGCTCCCCAAATCACCATCGAGCGAATAGATGAACCGGCACATTGTCACGAGATTAATACCGAAGAAGTAGTGGAACAACCCTGGTTCCATGAAATCAAAAGGTATCTCGAGACTAGAGATTATCCCGAAGGAGCTTCCGTAAATGACAAAAAGTTCTTAAGGAGATTTGCTGCTAAGTTCTTCCTGAGCAACGGCATCCTTTACAAACGAAGCCATGATTGTGTATTACTCCGATGTGTAGACAAAGCTGAAGCAGAGTTGATCATGACTGATATACACAGCGGCACATTTGGCACTCACTTGAGCGGGCATACAATGGCTAAGAAGATTCTAAGGGCAGGCTATTACTGGTCTACCATGGAAGCTGACTGCCATCAACATTCCCGTACTTGCCACAAATGTCAAGTCTATGCTGACAAAGTTCATATCCCTTCGGTTCCTCTCAACGTTCTGACTGCTCCGTAGCCATTTGCAATGTGGGGCATTGACATGATTGGAGAGATCAAGCCCACGGCTTCCAACGGACATCGCTTCATCCTGGTTGCCATTGACTATTTCACCAAATGGGTCGAAGCAGCTTCCTTCGCCTCTGTTACTAAAAATGTGGTTGCCCGCTTTATCAAGCAAAATCTCATATGTCGGTATGGTGTTCCAGACCGGATCATCACAGACAACGGTACAAATCTGAATAACACAATGATCATCGCTTTGTGCGAACAGTTCAAGATTTATCATCACAATTCATCTCCCTATCGGCCGAAGATGAACGGTGCTGTTGAAGCTGCGAACAAAAACATTAAGAAGATCATTCAGAAAATGACAGTCACTTACAAAGACTGGCATGAGATGTTACCGTTTGCTCTGCATGGATACCGTACGACGGCACGTACTTCAACAGGGGCAACCCCATTTTCTTTGGTATATGGCATGGAAGCTGTCTTGCCTATGGAGGTTCAGATTCCTTCTCTAAGGATTATGAAGGATGCAGGTTTGAATGAAGATGATTGGATGCAGACCCGACTTGATCAACTCAATTTGATCAACGAGAAGCGACTCGCTGCTATATGCCATGGTCAGACGTATCAAAAACGGATGATCAAGGCCTTCAATAAGAAAGTCAGACGTCAGGTGTATCAAGTCGGAGATCTCGTAATCAAGCGGATTATCTTGCCGCAAAGCGATCCCAGGGGAAAATGGACTCCTACATATGAAGGACCATTTGTGATCAAGAGCATATTTTCTGGTGGTGCAATGATTCTGACCACCATGGACGGCGACGATTTGCCGCACCCTGCGAATGCAGACATAGTCAAAAAATACTACGCATAAAATAACCCGACAAGTCGAAAACCCGAAAGGGCGGCTTGGGCAAAAATGGGCATCCCGGTGGACCGAAAACCCGAAAGGGCGGTTCAGGCAAAAGTTAGGGATAAAAATAAAAAAATATGTACACCCGGCAAGTTGAAAACCCGAAAGGGCGGCTTGGGCAAAAAGGGGTTTCCCGGTGGATCGAAAACCCGAAAGGGCGATTCAGGCAAAAGTTAGGGAATTAAAGCGTATGACTATGTCTCATCGAATCACTTCAAAGACAATCTCTTCATCAACCAGTTCCAGGCTTCTGATCAATCCAGTCATCGGCAAACGAAGCATGGAATGGACAGATATTCAGAGTTGTGAAAGCTATAGCGGAATGGAATCCCATGGAATTATTTCACATAGCCATCTTTATTTTGTATAAATTTTTCAATATTTACGACGAAATCCTCTTACTAGGGTGGTTGTGTCCTTTGTACAAATATACTCATAAAAAAGTTAATACAAATACTTTTCCCAGAAATTTGTGTCGTTTCCTTTTCTCTTGCACTATTTGTTTTATTTTGAGAAACGTCCAATGTTTTGTTAAATAGGCATATGCATTTGAACATAATCATTTCCTTATGAATCAAGAAAGAGGATTACTGATAGGTTGAAAGTGCAGTTGGATATCTTGATACCCTTCAAAGGAAACCCCCAGGAGATTTGGAATCCATATCCCCAGCAAACCCTGAAGCTTATCCCCAGTAGATTTTGGAAGCTTATCCCCTGCAGAGTACGGACGTCTCTCCCGAGTTTTATTCAAAGTTATTCCTCACAAGGGCTTATAACTGGGTTATCCTCAGCTTATTGCCACAGAAGATCGCACTCGCCAAAATTCTTCCCACCTCCAGCAGAGTTCATCAGAGTTCCCCAACATAACTTATCAATATAATCCCCAGAGGAGTTTGTCTTTGTTATCCCCAGCCAGAGGATCCTCCGGAACTCAATTCCCCTCGGAACTAAGTTTCAGTATCCCCAGCCGAGCTAAAGCTTCAAATTATCAATCCCCAGCGGAGCCAGACTAATGAACCTTCTCCCCACAGAATTTTGGGAGGGCAAATCTTGAGTTCCCCAGTGAAGTCGCCAAAGATACTTCCCACCAAACTGATGATTCTCAGTCTTACATCCCCAGCATGAGTCTATTAGATTGGAACTCCCCAGTAGAAGTCATCAGGAATTCCCCAGAAGATTGGTACACAACCCAAACTCCTTTTTCTTCAGCAACAACCAGGAATTATTCTTCCCGACAGCAGTCAAGATACTGTTATCTTCAGCCATCCCGGATTCATCCATCCTTTGCAAGACAGCTCTCCAGCTTACATGCGCATTCACTTACATTCATATCACATAACATACATTGTATCATGCATCATGACATTGCATATAACTAACTCTTTACCTTTTCAGGTAAGATCTGTCGAAAGACTAAAATCATTATCTTCCGAGATTTCTTTCCAGGAATAGTTCGGATGTGACCCAGACACGGCAACATTCTAATGCTTATTCCAGATTTATCCAGGTGCAGTTTTACACGAGCTCATCATCTGGGAACCCTACACCGGTTCTTCCTCCAAATTCAAGACTTCTGAAAACAGTTCACGGGTTCTCCAAGTAACGGATGTTAACCTATCGCTTGTTCAGATTCTTCTCAAGACTTCTGAAAACAGTTTATGGATTCTTCCCAACAACGGATGTTAATCTATCGCTTGTTCAGATGCAACTTTTGAAAACAGTTTACGGACGCTCCCCAACAACGGATGCTGCTCTATTGCTTATTCAACTTCAAGATTTCTGAAAACAGTTCACGGGTTCTCCAAGTAACGGATGTTAACCTATCACTTGTTCAGGTTCTTCTCCAGACTTCTGAAAACAGTTTATGGATTCTTCCCAACAACGGATGTTAATCTATCAACTTGTTCAGATGCAATTTTTGAAAACTTTTTACGGATTCCTCCCAACAACGGATGTCAATCTATTGCTTATTCAGACCCCCAGTTCAGAGATGGTCCAAAGCATGGACACCTTCCTGATACTCATTTCCAGATGGCATCTTTAAGCCCATCCCCGACAAGTGTCTGTCACTCTCCCAGATGGCATCGTTAAGCCCATCTCCAAATGGCATCTCTAAGCCCATTCCCGCATCCATTGCTTTGACGAGTGCAAATTTAAGGGCACTCTAGTGTCCAATCTCCTTTTACCCTCGAGTCACGAAAGGCAAACTTGCCAATCTAACTCTTCGGATTCAAGAAGATTGAACAGGGGCAACTGTTGTACCCCAAAATTTGCCCTCCCATTTCTCATTGATTTCTCATCACAAAGCCCTTTGAGATCAAGATCCAGTTAGGGTTTCATCTGCTCAAGACTTCTCCTTGCACTGTTGACCCAAATTAGGGTTTGTGTTTGCACAAAGATGTTCTGACCTAAAATGCCTAAGATGACTTTCATGCTTCATATTGGACTCCCAAGTTTATCCACATCAAGTTTCAAGTCTTGATTCCAAGTTTTGCCCAGTCAATTGGACAGTTGACCTAGAAATCAGTTGTATTGGGGAAAAAGTCAACTGTGGCCAATTGACAGTCAAACCTCATGAAAATTGACCCACATCAACATCATGAACTCACATGGACCATTTGATCAAGTTTGGATCACAATTCCACGAGAAATTTGATCAGATCACCAAAAGGGCAAAATGGTCATTTTTAGGGTTTTGACTGCACAAAGGCAATTTTTGACTGTTTGACCTAGCCAATGGAAAACCAAGCTCACATATGGATTCAAGGACCCCATGGAATTGTCTTGACATGCTCAACAAGTTCAAAAGACCCCAAATACACAAGATTGACAGTTAAATTTCCCAGTAAATTGATCAATTTTGATTGTATACTGAAAAGTCAAACTTTGACTTTTTGGTCAAAATCAAGAGTCAAGATTCATTTTTCATCAAAACATGCCAAATCATGAAACTTGTTCAACAAGAAATCAAAAATTGCAAATTAGGGTTTGAAATGAGAATTTTTCATAACTTAGAATTTTTCTAAGTTATGAAAAACCCTAATTTTTTCCCAACTTTGCCCCACTTTCTCACCAAGATTTATTTGGATTCAGGAAAAAGTCAAAACATGAAAGTTGTAGCCTATTGCATGATCTACAACTTTTATTCACAAAGTTTTCCCAAAAGAGGCTTGTATCTCAAGTTACAATTTTTGGAATAAGGGTACTAAACCATTTTTAACTTAGTGAAAATTTGACCTATTTTGGCAAGGTTTTTACCTAACTTCAAGACCATTTTTCACATACTTCCCCTTGGAATTTCAATTTGCATTTCAAATATGGATTGTAGTACACATTCCAAGCTTTCCAAAATGTCCAAGAACTCATCAAACAACCTCATGACTTGAGAGAATCGAATTTTGCAATATGGCAAAAAGTCACTTTGATTCATGACCATTACCATGTTCATAACTTATGCATTTTCAAAATCAGCATGCTTCCCTTGATTACAGGCCTCTAAACCATCCAACACTCAATAATTTAATGCATACTCATTGTGCCAAGGCCTTGTTTTATGAGTTTAAGCATTACATGTTGAATTAAGCCATTTATAGAAAAAGTGAAATAGCCATTTTTGAAAAGTTAAGCTTTATGTCAAGGTTGCAAATCAACAAGTACAGATCAAATCACTTTGGCACAAGATTATGAACAAAACACACTGATCAAGGGGAGGGTTAGCAGCACATTAGGGGGGCCTCTAGCTGTCTAAAACTCAAGTGGACATTTGCTTGCTTAAGTGTGAAGAAAGGTGGCATAACACAAGACAACTTTCATCTCAGCACTAGGACCCTTAAGCAAATACTTTGTACACATTCAAGACACCTTAACTGAGCTAGAACACGACTCCAACACCTCCATTGCCCTCTAGAACACAGAACCACCCTCAAACTGCCAAAACAGAGCTCTTACTGCAGTTTGAGTGCCAACTCTCATTCCTTTCATGCATTCTTGCTAAAAGCTCATCAAACACATTCCCTAGCATCACTTGAAGCTAACCAAAACATAAAACACGACCTGTAACTCCTCTAATCAGTTCCACCATTTTCACTTTCTTGTTTTGCAGTTGAAGGTCCATAGCTCGATCAAGGTGTTTCAAAGCAAAGTAAGCATTGGAATAGCATCACCACACTTCAAGCAAGCTGTACAGATCATCATCTTACCCTGAAAGCTCCCCCATTGCCAGATACAACTTCAACTGAACATGTATCTTCTTGAACTTCTAACTCTTAGTATAGGCATCATTAGCTCTAAGTTTGTGAATAAGAAGTGTTCTACTCATGCCCCTGAATCTGTACATACTTTTACTTTTCATTTATTTTGCCTGAGCTATGAGAATTTAAGGTCTGAATGTTGATAAAAACTTAGGTTAGGATTTGGGAATGATGAAATTCTCTCTCATTTCTGAGAGTTAGGATGAGTTCTTTACATATTTAGAATCGTGATTCAATGCTTAACATTTCTTATGTTGTAAGTTTGTGCAAAAGATCAAGGAATCCAGATGTTTGAATTGATGTTCAGGCGCGCGTTTTTGAACATTTTCTGTCCAGAGGTTGAAGAAGAAGCCACATGGGCTGGGCCTGCTTTGATATTTCTTTTCACACCATGTTTTTGGTTTTACACCCCCTGAGCCCATTTTATTTGTTTTATTGATTTTTGGACTTTTCTTTTTTCATTCTGGTTTATTTATTTTTCCTCATGATATTAAAAATATAAAAATAATTTTTTACACCATTTTTGAATTTATAGGCATTTATTTGTTTAGATTAGTTATTTGTACATAAATAATTATATAAACTCACTTTTTACTTAAAATACTAGAAAATAATGTAAACACCATTTTATTTTCATTTTTATTTTTTTTATCTTCTTAAAATATTTTATATAAAATATACTTTTTTTTATTATAAATATTAATTATTATTATTCTTGTATATATAATATATTTAGTAAATAATCAAGATATTCATATAAATATTAATATATTTAGGGCAAAAATACCAAAATACATACATTTTTCTTTTATTAATATTTGACCTCAAAAAATACTTTTTTTATAAATTTACTTCATTTTATTTTATTTTTTGTATATAATTATTAAATATTATACATATTAAATAGTTAATATATTTATTTAATGAAATTAGGGTTTTGCCCTTAGAACACAAAAACTCCAAAAAATAATACTTTTTTTATTTTGTTTATTTGACATAAAAATACCTTTTTCCATACATATAAAAACCTTTTTTTACATCTTGCATATTTATTTTATTTTCCATTTAATTTATGCAATTAATTATCTTGTAAATATTCCAAAATTGATGTAATAGCTAGGTTTAAATTCCTTGTCTAAATATCCCCCCATTTGAACATTTGTACCCCCTTCCCATATTGTGTTGTAATAGTGTAGGAATTTTACTTTTCTCACTTTAACGCTTTCTAAATATACCATGTTAGAATTAGGGTTTGTATGCAAATAAAAAGAACAAAATAGTTTGACCTAATTTCAAAGATAAACAAGCATGAAAATGGACAACACATATCACACTTGCACCCCTAGGGTATTCCACTTGTTGCCTTCAATAAATGGGCCATATTGCATGTTAGGTTTCTTTGGGTAAAGCAAACAATCAAATGATCATAATCCCTCGATGACGCTTTTCGAAAAGTTGCCTAAAATGATCAAGTCCCTTTCAAAGAAAAATTGCCCAAAGATGCTTGGCACCATTGCAATTATGGTCTAAACGATGACCCGCGCCCGTCCCTTTCACATCCTAACACAAGATTGTCCACCAAATGCAATGGTGGAACAAAATTGTTAAAAGGGTTAAAACATAGCATAAATCTTTGAGAACTTTAGGGTAGATAGCTCTTAAGTACTTGTCAACTTGCAAAAAACACTTGCCTATTTTCAAACCACACTTCACAAACACTTTCAAAACAAACTTTCAATAAAGCCTTGAAACATCTTTTCAAAAAGACAAACACCTTTTGTAAAACATTCGAGTAAAGAATTGTTACAAGAGTATCCTAGACAAGACATCTTTTTCAAAACATTTTTCAAAAGCCACACACAAAGCACCATTTCAAACAATTGAAAACCAAGGCAAGTTGATCTAAGCAAGTACCTAAGAGCCCATGGATAACCATGGATAGAAAGGGTGCTAATACCTTCCCTTTCTATAATCTACTCCCCGAACCCAAGAAAAATCTCAAAGGTTTTTGCTGTGCTTTTTAAACCTTTCCTTAGGATAAAATAAAAAGTCGGTGGAGACTCTTGCTCAACCAAAACATATGCGAAAACAAACGCAAAACCATAGTCAGTTCTCCCACTGTATCACAACACAGTAATAAGACTTTTGTTTTGAAATGTGTAACAGATAATTTGAAACTTTTACGGCCTGGTGCCTTGCCCGAGACACCGTGGCTTTGTTTGTGAGGGCTCATTATGTGTCATTTCCATATATCATCAATAAAAGCATTGGACGTTTTCTTGCATTACGAATTTTGAGCTCCTTGTTTTTCTCATCTATTTTGCAAAACAGCTATTTGTCTTACACACACTCACATATACAGGTCTACATCCACTCTGGATCCCACTGATAACAACTCTGCTATTGCCAGTTATGACTTTGAAAGTCCGATCAACCAAGCCGAGGACGAAGGTGAGAATGATTGTGAAGTGCCTGGGGAACTTGCTAGACTGTTACTTCAGGAAGAGAGGGCCATACAGCTGCATGAAGAGCCAGTGGAAACAGTAAATCTGGGTACGGAGGAAGAAAAGAAAGTGGTCAAGGTCGGTGCAAATCTGGAACCTAGTGTTAAGAAACAGTTGATTCAGATGCTGCGTGACTATGTTGAGATCTTTGCCTGGTCTTATGAAGATATGCCTGGGTTAGATACCGATATTGTGGTTCACCGCTTGGCCACCAAGGAAGACTATTCTCCAATGAAACATAAAGTTCGCCGAATACGCCCAGAGATGTCTGAGAAAATCAAGGCTGAGGTTATGAAACCGTTTGATGTCGGTTTTCTAGCAGTTACTTCTTACCCGCAGTGGGTTGCCAATGTGGTTTCGGTACCGAAGAAGGATGGTAAGGTTCGAATGTGTGTTGACTATAGGGATCTGAATAGGGCAAGCCCCAAGGATGATTTCCCTCTGCCTCATATCGATGTTCTGGTTGACAACACCGCACAACATAAGGTCTTCTCCTTTATGGATGGTTTTTCCGGTTACAAACAGATTAAGATGGCTCCCGAAGACAGGGAGAAGACAACATTCGTTACTCAGTGGGGTACCTTTTGCTACAAAGTCATTCCTTTTAGATTGAAGAATGATGGGGCAACGTATCAGCGTGCCATGGTCGCTTTCTTCCACGACATGATTCATCATGAGATTGAGGTATACGTTGATGACATGATTGCAAGATCCCAGACCGAAGAAGAACATCTTGACCACCTTCAGAAGCTATTTGACAGGTTGAAGTTGTACAAGCTGAGGTTAAACCTGAATAAGTGCACCTTCGGGGTGAGGTATGGTAAGCTGATGGGTTTCGTCGTGAGTGATAAAGGTATTCAAGTGGATCCTGCAAAGGTGAAGGTTATACAGGAAATGCCAACTCCCCAAACAGAAAAAGAAGTCAGAGGCTTTTTGGGACGATTGAATTACATTGCTCGATTCATTTCACACATGACTGCTACTTGTGAGCCAATCTTCAAGTTGTTAAAGAAAGATCAAGTGGTAAAGTGGAATGATGAATGTCAAGCCGCTTTCGAAAGGATCAAGGAATATCTCCAAGAGCCACCTATTCTGATGCCTCCAGTTGGGGGAAGACCTCTGATCTTATACTTGACAGTACTCAACAATTCAATGGGGTGCGTGCTGGGGCAGCATGACGAGTCTGGCCGAAAAAAGCATGCTATTTATTACCTTAGCAAAAAGTTTACCGACTGCGAGACTCGATACTCGTTGCTTGAGAAAACTTGTTGCGCTTTGGCATGGGCTGCTCGCCGGCTGAGATAGTATATGCTGACTCACACTACTCTATTGATATCAAAGATGGATCCAATCAAGTATATCTTCGAGAAGCCTGCCTTGTCCGGAAGAATAGCAAGATGGCAGATGATCTTGACTGAGTATGACATCCAGTACACGACCCAAAAGGCAATTAAGGGAAGTGTGTTGGCAGATCATTTGGCACATCAGGAAGTGGATGATTAGCAGTTTATGAACTTCGAGTTCCCAGATGAGAATATCATGTTAGTGACTGACTGTGAGACACCTGGACCGGATGAAGGACCTGAGGAGGGATCCCTATGGTATATGTACATTGATGGAGCTTCAAACTCTCTGGGTAATGGCATTGGCGCCGTGATTATATCTCCTGAAGGCTCTCATACTCTGTTTACCGCTCGACTATGTTTCAACTGCACCAACAATATGGCGGAGTATGAAGCGTGTATCATAGGTCTTCAAGCAGCTATTGACATAAGGATTAAGTTCTTGAGGGTATTCGGAGATTCCACTCTCGTGATCAGTCAGATCAAAGGCGAGTGGGATACAAAGCATCCAAATATTATTCCTTACAAAGAGTATGTATTGACGTTGCTTCCGCACTTCGAGGAGATAACCTTTGAACACTTCCCAAGAGAGAAGAATCAGTTAGCGGACGCGTTAGCTACGATGTCTTATATGTTCAAGGTCGGATGGGACAACGAGGCTCCCTGGATTACCATTGAAAGGTTGGACGAACCCGCACATTGCTATGATATTGAGACTGAAAAGGTGACAGATAAACCCTGGTTTCATGAGGTAAAGAGGTATCTTGAGGCTCAAGAGTACCCCAAGGGTGCATCTGTTAATGATAAGAAGTTTCTAAGGAGGTTCGCGGCAAAGTTCTTCATCAGTAATGGTATCCTTTACAAGCGTAACCATGATTCGACCTTACTGTGATGTGTGGATAAGAACGAGGCAGAAAGGATCATGGCAGAGTTGCATGAGGGTACTTTCGGAACTCATTCCAGTGGACACACCACGGAAAAGAAAATCCTACGGGCAGGATATTATTGGTCCACAATGGAAGCCGATTGTTATCAGCATTCTCAAACCTGTCATAAGTGCCAAGTGTATGCTGATAAGGTGCACGTACCTCCAGTTCCTCTGAACGTCTTGACAGCTCCTTGGCCTTTTGCAATGTGAGGCATCGATATGATCAGCGAGATCAGACCTACCGCGTCCAATGGGCATCGTTTCATCCTGGTAGAAATTGATTACTTTATGAAGTGGGTTGAAGCGGCTTCCTTTGCTACTGTAACCAAGAACGTTGTGGCACAGTTCATTCGGCACAATCTGATCGGTCGATACGGTGTACCAGATAGATCATTACGAACAATGGTATAAATCTCAACAATACAATGATCACCGAGCTCTGCAAGCAGTTCAAGATACAGCATCACAACTCTTCTCCCTACCGGCCGAAGATGAATGGGGTTGTTGAAGCGGCTAATAAGAACATCAAGAAGATTGTGCAGAAGATGACGGTGACATACAAATACTGGCACGAGATGTTACCGTTTGCTCTTCATAGGTACCGAACCTCAGCGCGAACATTAACAGGGGTAACACCCTATTCTTTGTTATATGGTATGGAGGCAGTCTTGCCCATCGAAGTTCAGATACCCTCTCTTCGGATTATGAAAGATGCAGGTTTGAGCGAAGAGGACTGGATCTAGACCCGGCTTGATCAACTGAACTTAATTGATGAAAAGAGACTTACTACTATTTGTCATGGTCAAACGTACCAAAAACGGATGATCAAGGCATTTAACAAGAAATTCAGACGACAAGAGTATCAAATTGGGGATCTGGTGATCAAGCGCATCATCCTACCATAAGGTGATCCCAGGGGTAAATGGACCCCTACTTACGAAGGGCCATTTGTGGTTAAGAACATTTTCTCGAGAGGAGGTATGATTCTAACCACCATGGATGGTGACAACCTTCCTCACCCCGTCAATGCAGGCATAGTGAAAAGATACTACGCATAATCAAAGACCCGCTAGGTCGACTGGCCTAGGAAAAAATAAGGGCTTCCCGGCGAACCAAAAGGATTCGGGCAAAAATAAGGAATGAAAATGAAAAAATCTATACACCAGGCAAGTCGAAAACCTGAAAAGGAGGCTTGGGCAAAAAAGGGTATCCCGGTGGACTGAAAACTCGAAAGGGCGGTCCAGGAAAAAGTTAGGGATTAAAGCATAATACTATGTCTCATTGGATCAGCTTGCAACCAGACTTCGGTATCGACTATCAAGCTCGAACGACACTAATCAGTCAGATCCACCTTCAACTAAGTAGCAAAGTGATGAGATACTCGAGGATATAAAGGTAATAGCAGAGTTGGAACCTAGTGGGATTATTCACATATTTGTTTTTCTTTGTTTTTCACAAACTGTATAAATTCTATTGTTCGGCGGCGTTATCTTACTAGGACGTCAGCCTCTTGTACAAAAACGCATATTCACAGGCCAACTTCAAAATCAATACAATTCATTTTCACAAATAAATTTCAAACTGTTTTCCTTTTTCTGTTTTGTTTTACAAGAACGTCCAATGTTCATTTTTGATATATGCATTTGACATTAATTGTTGCTCATAAATATTTACATATGAAACAAAAGACGATTACTTGTAATATCAGGAACAGGGGCAAAAAGAATTGTCTAGACCTTACAGTTGCTCTGTCCACCAGGTGCAGGGATAAATTTGGCTAAAGAATATGACTAAGGTACATTCTCTTCCCGAAGAGTAAGAGAAAGTCAGTAAGTGTTAACTCTCCCCAGCTGAGGCTCGCAATCGCGAATGAGTCGGTAAAATTCTCCCCAAGAAGAGTTTATCTATCATCGGCACTGAAAAATTATCCCCAGTGGAGTTTGGAGAACTGTCCCCAGAAGAGCCTAAAAGGTTATCCCCAGTGAAGTCGCAACTGGAAAATCATCCCTAGTGGAGTTCATTCCTTTCACAAACAGAAATTCAATCCCCAACAGGTTTCATTATCACCAACAACGGTAATTCATCCCCGACTGAGTTTTTTTCTTCCAAATCAACAGATCCTCCGGAAGAGTATGTCCTCCCCACAAAGTTATTTCCTCATCAGTTTATTCCCAAGTGGAGTTATCCTCTCCTGCAGGCTTATTCTCACAATCATCTTCACTCACTATCCCCAGCGGAAACGGAGAATTCAACTCTTTTCTCCAACGGCTATCCGGGATTTATTTTCCCCAGCGAAAAACATTGCACTTTCATACATCATGACATGCATATGCATCATACAACACAATCTCATTTATTTTGAGAACATCATTGCTTGATACATATCATGCATTACATACAGCTAACCGTTACCTTTCAGGAAAGATACAATCAGATTCTCACAAAATTCAAGCTATGAAGCCTTTTTCCTCAGTTGAGTACGGACGACTGAAGTTCCTAAATATCAACAGAGATGATTCCCCATTTGAATACGGACGACTGAAGTTCCTAAAATTCAACTTTCCTCTTCAATAGAGATGTTTCCTCAGTTGAGTACGGACGACTGAAGTTCCTAAATATCAACAGAGATAATTCCTCATTTGAATACGGACGACTGAAGTTCCTAAAATTCAAACTTTCCTCTTCAATAGAGATGTTTACTCAGTTGAGTACGGACGACCGAAGTTCCTAAATAACAACAGAGATGATTCCTCAGCTGAATACAGACGACTGAAGTTCCTAAAATTCAACCAAGATGTTTCCTCATTTGAATACGGACGACTGAAGTTCCTAAGATTCAACCGAGATGTTTCCTCAGCTAAATACAGACAACTGAAGTTCCTAAAATTCAACCGAGATGTTTCCTCATTTGAATACGGACGACTAAAGTTCCTAAAATTCAACCGAGATGTTCCCTCCGCAGAATACGGACGACTGAAGTTCCTAAAATTCGACAGAGATGTTTCCTCATTAGAATAAGGACGATCGAAGTTCCTAAAATTCAAGTAGAGATGACTCACTATCAGAATAAAGGATGGCCGAAGCTCCTAAAATTTTACTTCTCTCAACAAAGATCAGCCTTCCCCAGCGGAATCTTCCTCAACGAAAGGTATACAAGCTCTCGCTAAGGAATCTCTTATGCGATCGACACTCCTTCAGATGACATATTTAAGCCCATCCCCTCGTTGGCAATTTCCAAATAGCATCTGTAAGCCCATTCCCGACATCACAAGACAATTACCATTTCATGCGAGTGCAAATTTCTGGGCACTTTAGTGTTCAATCCTCTTCCACCTTTGGATCACGAAAGGCACGAAAGCCAATCTACATCCTCAAGTTTAAGAATATTGAACAGGGGAAGCTATTGTACCCCAAAATTTTCCCTCCCATATTTCTCAAAACATTTCAAGAAAGATCCTCAAGTTGTTCAAGGTAGTCCAAGGGTTGGCCAGACAAGCTCTCTCCTAAGGCAGTCTACCTCAAATTAGGGTTTCATGTTGCATCAAGATACTTGAGTACAAGTGATACCAAGCCTTGCAGAGGAAGTTTGCTCAGTTAATTGCTCAAAGACCTGAAAATTGACTGTGCTAAGGCAAAAGTCAACTATGGCCCACATACAGTCAAACTTCAAGATTTTTGGTCAACATCCTCATTTTGAAGTATATTTCATAATTTGATCAAGGTTTGATCATGATTCATCAAGGATTGCTCATAATTCATTAAGACTCAAAAGTTGCTAAATTAGGGTTTTGCAGGAAAAGTGAACCCAAATTTGACCAAGCATAACTTTCTTATACTTTATGAGAAATGACCCATACAAAGCTAATTTTGAAGAGGATATAGTTCCCTACAATCTATCTTCAGCTCCCATGTTCAAAATGTGCACTCACAAGAAGTTATGAATTTGGACATTATAGGTCACTTTGAAAAGTCAACAAAAACACATTTTTTGTCAAAGCTTCATACATGAGCATGGAATATCAAAATGAGATGAGACCAAAAGGTTTGATTTGAGGACATATTAAGCTTTCTAAAAAGTCTAAGAACACCTTCAAAGATTCAAAATTGAGGAAGTTATGCATTGGTGAAGTTGACCTTTTTTATAAAATTGCCAAAAGTCAACTATCCCTAAAACTTCAAATTTTGCCAAATGGGCCCAATCTTTTTCACTTGTTTTGAGTTGGCAACATAGCCCACGAGCTCTAGCCTTTTCCACTTGTCCATATCTTATTTTTATTATTTATTTTGATTTTTATTTGAATTAATTAAATTTAAATAAAAAAATCATATAAAATCAAAAACATTGAAAACAAAAGATTTGGTGATTGTTTCAGGTCTTAAATTACAGATAGCAAGCATTGAAACTCGTGTAAAGGCATGTATGCACAAAAAGATTGGATTTAGGCCATGTTTGGAAAGATCTTAAAGGAGAATCAAATCAAATCAAAACTCATTGATGGAGGAAGATTGAGGCCAGGTTTTCAAACCTAATTCACTCTTCAATACATATAGAAGCAATGCAGACCATAAACAAGGTTAGAGACAGGTGCAGCAAGCAAAGCAACATTTGAAAAAAATCAAGAAAAGTGGTGAATCGAAATCCTATTTCCAAGCATCCTCAAGGCCTTGTAGCTATCTCAATCGACTCCTGGGACTCTCAGCAAGCCAAAGCAACAAGAACCAAGCCATTCTGGCCCTGTATTGCACAGTAAGTCCATCACGAAACTCATGAAATCTTGAATTCGAATAGCATGATTTAGGCATTGTTAGGATGAATTAACCATATATTCTTGATTTATGGAACATATGCAAGCTTTCTGCATCATTTAATTTCATTTATATAGCATGTAGCGAATTTCACCATTGTTAGGGTTCAGAGCTTCGAATCAGGGTTTTTGTATGCAGGCAAAATTGGCCTTGATAAAAGGTACCATCGTGTTCAGAAGGATGATACGAATCTAACCATGGCCTTGGTGGTCATTTATATCACGTGTATGTGATTTTGAGAATTGGCATGGTTGTAGCGACAGACATTGTCCGTAGGTATAGGTTATCAAACCTTTAGCAACGGTGCAAGGAGGTAGACGAAGACGTGTCTTCATCTGATTTGGCCATTTAAATTTCACGCGTGGAATTGATACAAAGTGCCTTTTATTATTTTGAAATATTATAACAACATGAACAGATGTCCCAATGGTAGCCAGGCAGGTGTTAAGGCATTGGAGTGCTTGAGGTCAGGGGTTCGACCCCTACCTCCAGCATTTGTTCTTTTCATATTTTCTTTCAGGTAATTCAGTACGTGCATGAAGTTATTGACCATCATACGTCCTCATAATCAAGTGCACTAATTGTCTTGAGATCTAGATCTGATGGTCAGCAAGAGGGGAGCACCATGAGCCAAGTCAAGCGCACAGTATAGGATCTCAAAAGTCAAAACGGACCTCCTCTTTTGGGCCCAGATTTCTGCTTTTTGGACCCCCATAATCAGGCCCAAGTTTCTAATTCTTTTTTTTCTTTTATATTTGTTTTAATTGTTTATTTATTTATTTTACTAATCATCAAATTATTTTCTTTTTATCAAAAAATCACTAAAAATACTATTTTTCCCAAATTAGGTCTAGATTTTATTTTTATTAAAAAATCAATTAATTTAATTAGGTTTGTTAATTTAGGTAACTTTAATTTCTATTTTTTGCAAATAATTAAAATTAATTAGAATGAATAGGTTTTATTACTAACTTAATTATATTTTATTTTTTTTCCTAAAATAACAAAAACCCAAAAATATGTCATGTAATTATTTTCATTAATTAATTTAATAACTAAATAATTTGTGCATTTATTTTTAAAACCTAATCTTTTTATTAAAAATTATTAAAAACAACAAAAAAACATTTTCTATTTTCATTAGGATACAAGGGTCAAAACCCTAATTTCTCGTCGATCTAATTTTTTCATCGCGCGCTTTATTATTATTTTGCCCAATTATTGTATCTGCTCACAGTTTGTAATAGTTTAAATTAGGACGTTTATTTACATTTACCGCTTTATTTTCAAAGGGTTTGTTTTTGGCTATGTAATCACCCAAAGCCTTGTAATAGCGTAGTTTAATTTCCGCACTTTAAATTCCGCAAATATTTAACTGTTAGATATGTGAATAATTAGGGTTTGCATGACAAGAATGTATGTTTAATTTTAAAACGGTTAGATAACCCTAAATGTGCAAAGATAATAAATCTGAAACTGAATCACTCACACATGCGCACTCCTAGGGTACACTCCCACTTGGTTGCCTTTGGTAAACGATCATTGAGTATAAGGTGCTTTAATGGTCGTCCTTTTGTCCAAAGATCAAGGTTGCCTCAGAAAAGTTGCCTCGGATATTGTTGCCTCGGATAATTGATCTAAGACTTTAGGGTTACTACTAAGACGTCCTAACATTGCTTTAGTGACCGTATGTCCCTTTTCGAATTGACCCTCAAACTCCAACGACGGTGCTACCTACTCACTAGTAGTGGGATAACGCTGTCTAAAGGAAACAAGCATAGACCGATTCTTTTTTCGAGTAGATAGATTAACTCTTAAGTACTTTCTCAAACAAAACAAAACCTTTTTCCACACTTACACTTCTTTACAAAAACAAAGTTTAAAAAAAAACACTTCATTACACTCTTGAAGACAGAAGCAAGAGTTAAATCGAAGTCAAAACAAAAAAATTTCAAAACCCACAAACACAAAGAAAATAATTTTGAAAATGATGAGCAAGTACCTAAGAGCCCGTAGATAACTACAGATAGAAAGGGTGCTAATACCTTCCCTTTCTATAAATATACCCCCCCGTACTCAGAAATATCTCGAAAAAGGAATTTTTCTGTGCTTTTTTCCTTTCCTTGTTGGATAAAATAAAAGTCGGTGGCAACTCTTGCTTACCGCGACATTTTGCGAAAACAAACGCAAAACGCAAACCAGCATTTCAAAACAGTCCGGTTCTGGCCACCGTATCACAGTATGAATACTTAAATAAACAAAATATAATTTAAATTAAATGTGCAATGGTATGTATATGCAAGAAAAGGTTTTTTTTTGTTTTGTTTTTTCATATAAAGAAGAGTTTTGAATTAAATCTAATAAATTAAAAAATAAATTATTTTTATACATTGATTAACCCTAATTTTAGTTTATTAAAAGGGAATAAAGTTCTTTAAATATCATTTTGTGTATTTTTGTCTTAAAATAATAAATAATATTTATGAAAATATTTGGTCTTTTTATATGTAAAAATAAATATTTTCAAGTATGAAAAAAAAAGGATAAGAATATATCTAAGTCTAATTTATTTTACAAGTTTATTTAAGAAAAATAGTTAGTATACATTTTAATAAAAATATTTTTTATGTAAAAATAAAATAAAATAAACAAAAATGCAATATTTAACATATTTATATTTTTTCATGATTTTATAATATTTAAGAAAATATATTTGATAAAAAAATGGAAATAAAAATAAATAATAAAAAGATTGGGTCAGGGGTGCTCTAAGGAGAAAGAGAGGTAAGTGTTAGAAAAAAAATGAGAGGCCCATAAGCTGAGCCCACGCTGCCAAAAATGTTAAAAAATGAAACTGAAAAAATGAGAAAAATGCAAAAGGTTACCTTGTCACTGGGGTGGCTGTACATCCGTTAGTTTAAATTAAACAAGAAAAACATAACACATAATGCCTCCTTGCCTTGTACTTCATCTTCTTCCTCAAGCTGGCCAGAACCTCTGTATCTTTCTCATTTCTCCATGAAAATGGAAACTTCCAACATGAAAATGATAGTACTCTTTCCCACGATTTAAACCATGTAACTCATGTAAACTAACAGTCAATAATCAAAACTAATTTCAAAGGCCCTAATTTTAAACCTAATTTTTACAGAAATTTGAACTCTAAAATTCTCTATACACAATGCATATAAATGAAATCTATGAACATGGTTGGTTTTAGCACAAGGATATCTACATTTTATCTTCACAAATCGTGACCAATAGATGCCTGTATGAATAGATAGAAGTTGGAGTTCTTACCTCTTTCAGCTGAGATCGTGAATGGAGTTTGAGTGAGTTTTATGAAGGCCTGAAGATTCCTTTAGCTTGCCTGAACCTCCCTAAGTATGTTCCAATCTTTATCTTGTCCTGAAAGTGCCTGAATCTCTCTATCCAAGTCAACCTACAAGCTTGAAAAACAAAAATGGCGGATGGAGAAGGAGGAGTTATAGTGAAGGGATGATGGTCTGGAACACTTAGATATGAGGTAGGTTAAGTGTTTGAGTGATTAGAACTTGAAATGCACGAGTAAATTTCTGGATTGCTATGCTTGGTCTCAAACTGCAAGTTTATGACAGGTTTTTGGTGATAGGGAGTTTTAGAGAGTTTTTGGCCTTGAGTAATCGTGTGTTAGGTTGCAATGTGTTTGTGTATAAGTATAAGGAAGGTTTCTAATCCACTCCACAACAGATTTCTCAATTATAGGCTTTTTGCACTCTTACTTGCTTTTTAAGAAAGGTGAAGAGACCACTCTCTACATGCTTGTACAGGCCTGCTTGGAGTTTGTACAAGTCCTACACAACTTGCTTTTGGTTTATAGGACTTGTGTGTGCAGAGAAAACATGTCCAATGCTCATGAAGTGAAAAGTTGCAAAAGTCATGCTTTTCTAAAATGGCAATGGCAACTTTGTGCCATTTATGGAATTAAAGCTTGGACAAAGACTCTTGTGCTTGGATTAAGGCTATATCATCTGTGTAAGCATTAAAATATGAAGTGAGAAACAAGTTTGAGACCTGTAAAGCAAGGATTAGGCAACATAGGTTTAGATTTGAATTTTGTTCTTCATGGAATGGCTTGAAATCAAAGTGAGAAATTGCCAACTTCCTCTCTTCGATTCTCCATACTCAAGAATGATCTTAAGGAGTTCTTGGACATTTTCGAAAGCTTGCAATATGCTCTATAACTCATCTTTGAAATTCATTTCAAGATTCCTCTTGGAACTAGGTGAAAAATTGCCATGAAGTTAGGTTAAAACCTGCCTAAATTAGGGCAAAATTTCACTAAGTTATTTTAGTTCATGGGCATGTATTCACAAAATTATATCTTGAGATCCAAGCATCCTTAGGAAAAAATGTGTGAAGCAAAGTTGTATATTTCATGGAGATATACAACTTTCATGTTAGGAACTTTCTTTTAATCATCTTGTATCATGGTGAAAAATTGGCTTAAAGTTGAGAAAAAATAAGAAATTTTCTATACTTAGAAAAATTTCTAAGTTAAAAAAAATTCAAATTTCAAAACCAAATCTTCAATCTTTGATTTCTTGATGAACAAGTTTCACATTTTGACATGTTTTGATGAATTGTGATCCTTGGCACTTGATTTTGATCAAAAAGTCAAAGTTTAACTTTTCAGTATACAGTTGACTTTTGATCAGTTGACTGCAAATTTTATCTGTCAATCCAATGAAATTGCAATGTTTTGAATCATTTTATTAGGTCAAGATGATACAATTGAACCCTTGAAATCATGCTTCAAATCAATTGGTCATTTTCTAGGTCAAAAACTAGAAATTTCCCTTTTCTCAATCAAAACCCTAATTTTGACCATTTTTCCCTTTTGATGATTTGATCAAATTTCTTGAGGAATTATGGTCCAAACCTGATCAAATGATACATATGAGTCTAAAATGTTGACGTGGATAAAAAATTATGATGTTTGACTGTAAATTGGCCATGGTTGACTTTTTCTCCAATAAAGATGATTTTGTAGGTCAACTGTCCAATTGACTGATCAAAAATTTGATTCAAGGCTTGAAATTTGTCATGAGTAATCTTAGGGGTCCATAATGATGTTTGAAAGTCATATGAAGCATTGATAGTCCAAAAATCCTTGTACAATCTCAAACCCTAATTTTGGGTCATCAGTGCATGATGAGGTGCCTTGAGATGGTCAAACCCTAATCCAGTCTTGAGTCAAAGAGATATTGTGAGAATAATCTTGATAAATGAGAGGGAAAATTTTGGGGTACAACAGCATCCATGTCATTATGGAAGGCAGTTCGTTGCTGATATTTTTCTACTACATTGGATGGTAGCCTTGTCATTATGGAAGGTAGTTTGTTGTTGAGATTTTGATACTCCAACGAATGGTAGCCTTGTAATTATGGAAGGCAGTTCGTTGCTGAGATGTTGTTACTCAAATGAATGGTAGCCTTGTCATTATGGAAGGTAGTTCGTTGTTGAGATTTTGATACTCCAATGAATGGTAGCCTTGTCATTATGGAAGGTACTTTGTTGTTGAGATCTTTTTCTGATGAATGGTAGCCTTATCATTATGGAAGGTAGTTCGTCGTTGAGATTCTATTCTTCTGAAGAAGTTAATTTGTTTACAGTCATGAGTACTGAATACATCTTGAAATTTTCTGGTACTATCTTACCATTCCTTTCCCCGGGGGGGTCGACGTTACTTTTTTTCTATCCCCTCAGTGAGTTGGTAGTTCACAATTATCTGTCGGTCACCGTTATCCTTCACTCTCTCTCCTAAATTTTTGAGTTGACGATGCTTTAGATCCTCTCTTGGGCATTACCCCAGCCGAGTCTCGTCTTTTCTTCACCAGGGATTTATTTTCTTGGTCAAATTTTCCTTTTGTTTCCTCTTTTACCTTTTTACATCCATAGTGGTGTCTTGCGTCCCTTAAGATTTGTTCATATGCATTCATAATCATAAGCATTGCATGGTATCTTAGGGACAAAAATAGGGCTTGTTTTATATTTAAGTATCTTCAATCGCGTTGACACGAAGGTTTTAAACTTCGTATCTTCGGATAGAAGAGTCTTAAATAAGGGCAGTTGTTGTACCCTAATTTTTCACCATAAGATCCCTTCATCATATCATATCAATTCAATCACAACAAGATCACACCTTAGGGTTTGGTTCTTCTCCATATCTTTAGCTTTTTCTATAGGAGGAAGCACCAAGCACCTTGACTTGTATTTTGTGATCATCCATGTTTTGTATTGATTATTCTTTAACTAATAAATACAATGAGTGTTTTCCTCAATTGTTGATGTTGTAGGTAAAAGAACAATACATGCCATCAAGATTGATCTATGGATTCATGAGTTCATTTATGTGCCTTCCTCAATAAAGCTTAATTGAGATTCAAGCCTCACCATTAAATATGTTTAGAAGTAATATCATGAGAAAGTCTTTTGTGATTCATCATTCCTCAAGTTGTCAAAATTAGTTCAAAAGTACAAGGATTGATTGAAGAAGTTTGACTCAATTGGACAAGTATTTGAATCCAATGATCACAAGTGCATATCTCCTTAAATTCTCAATATTTGTAAGTGTTTTTGGTTGCTATAGTTTCTCCTCATAATCCTCAACAACTTATAATCACATAACAAAAGTATTTGTGCAAGAAGGTTGGTCAAAGTTGCAAAGATTTCCCAAGACATTTTCTGGCTTTAGAAGCTAGGATTTTGAACTTCAAAGGGGTCTATCTTGCTCATATTTTGGTATTTTTGAATGATTCCAAAGACATCCTTCTCTTTAAAGGGTTATTAACAATTTACTTCAAAAGTTTCAAAGACTTTTTGTGTGGAAGAAACTTGATGATGGAGAAAGATTACAAGTTCTCCAAATGGACCCTCAAATTCCTTTATGTGACTTCAAATGACCATAACTTGATCAATTTTTATCACCTTGATTTAATTCTTTTTCCACAATGATCTTAAATATGTGAAATTCAACCTTTCTTTCATGTGCAAAGCATGAAAATCGATGGAAGATGCTCTAAGGATGCAAAATATTATATGTCATTTCTTGAATTTTTGCCAACTTCAACAAGTCATAACTCTCTCATTTTTTGGATATTTTGAATGGTTCAGGTTTCAAAATTCTATTCAATAGATCTGATTCATGCCATATTTTTTGGTTAAGAGCAAATTTCAAGTGGAAGGCCATGTTTGGATGCAAGACATTATAAGTCATTTTTGAAGAAAAACTTAGAAATTTTCTAAGTATAGAAAGTCAACTTCTTTTTTTCCCAACTTTGACTCATTGCAACTTCTTTCTCAAACATCCATTTGGTTCCATTCTTTACACATTGTAAAGCTTGTAACTTCATCTTTCTAAAGCTTCAAGAATCATTCTCTAAGACCCCTTGAATTGAAAATGCCAATGGTTCAAAAATGGTATCCTGAAACCTAAGTTTCCTCCCAAGTCAGAAATGGAAATTCACAATATGGCTTCTAATCACCAAGTTTGCACGCTTTTTTGCTTCTAATATTGTTTATCAACTTTCCGAAAGCGTTTAGTATCATAAAACACATGATTTGGCTGAGTTTTGGTGCAAAACAAGTCACACATTCCTCATGTTGTAGGTCCACACGAATTCACTCAATTACACCCTCATTTGCATGCTTAAGCATTGCTTCATCCTCTCCTATAAATAAGATGCATATCCCATCTATTTTCACAAGATTTTGATAGCCAATATATCCATGTTCAGATCTCATACGAACTCTGAATTTGAATTTCTGATTTCTTATATTCTCACCTTCAAACACCAAAAGCTTCATTCAGTTAGCTTCATTGAACTTCACCGAAGCTAACCATACAATTATCCTCAAGAATCGTGACCTATATTGATCTACATAAGCCCAATTTCAGAGAAACTTCTCACTACTTCGTTCAGGTAGATTTCTTGGCCAAATTGATTCAAATAAAAGACTAATCTACTCCCTGTATCCTTCTGATCCTCGTGCTCTTTATAATTTGCAATTATATTGAGGTTTGAGTGAGATATCCTAAATTTTCGTATTCGCTATTTTTTTCTGGTTTTCTTCAAACACAGCCTTGCACAATTTATATAAATTTGTTGCGATGGTACCATTAGAATCGTCTTGAAGAGACAAATCTAATGGTACCAGTTTGGTTTGCTAATTTTACAGTTTGTGGTAAACAATTTGGGGATGACTGGAGGTTGAAGACGATGACATCTCCGTCTTCAGCCAATGACATGAAGCCACATTATTTTTTTGAAATAGATGTAGTATGCTTGCCTTAACATGCACGTGCCTCAAGAGCCTTTGGATCTGATTACTTTAGTGAGTCATACTCCATCCAACGTGCCACATTTTAAGTTGTTTTATCTTAAAAATAAATGTTCAGGTGTGATATTCAATAAAGTCCATGACATGCACAGCGTGCCAGATCCACTGGGTCTGTTTACTAACGCATTTTGACAATGATCAGATGGCCCATATTTTTTGGTTTATAATTTTATTTTTGATTTTTTATATTTAATTGTTTTAAACTTCAAAAAATTCATAGAAAATTCATTTTTACTCCAAAAAATCTGGAAAAATAATGGAAAATACTTTGATTTTTCTCTTTCTGATTTCTATTTTTTCACAATTTTATTTTTTGTTTTGATATTTCTTGTAATTTTTCACTTTATTTAAATTGTTTTAAATGTTTAAAAATACCTTTATTCATTTTTAAATTCTAAAAAAAATTGGGAAGGATCCAATGATATTTTGACAAATATTGGTGACCTCATTTATTTTTTATTTCTGACTTTGCCATTTTTATTTATTTTTGGTTTATTTTGTCTATTTCTTTTAATTTTAAAAATAGTTTCTGACTTTAAAAAATTACCAAAAATTTCATAAAAATATTTGAGTTTATTGCTGATTTTTCTATGGTCTTATTTAATTTTTCTTGATTAATTTGAACATAGTTACTATTTTTCTCTCTTATTTTCATTTTTAATCATTTAAAAAAAAACCTCTTCTTTTATTTTAAATATAATTTTATTTCTATATATATTTTGACTGATCTTGGATTGAAATTTTGATCATGAACTTTATTAACATCATTGGATCCATGGTATTGAGTCTAACTCTATAAAAATGGATGAATGATTTTAATAATAGTGTGATTAAATTTTTGGTTCAAATGTGGTTTATTCATTTCCCTTCCCTCTTCATCTTATCCCATTCTTATTGTACTAAATGTTGTTGGAGCATGATTTACATATTATGTCTCAAAACATGAGGTGCATAGATTGCTATTGACCGGCCTCAAAATAGGTGTGACTTCTATATAAGTCCGCTCACGATTGCTTAACATAGCGCTAAATGTTGTTCCGATTTGAGAAAATGATCATTTGTGGCCCAAACCTATGTTTGCAAGCCCGAGTATGTTAATTTGAACCATTTGATCCAATAACCTTGAGATCCACTGTTAGGAGGCTTTGGTCCTACCAATCCTCTAATGGAACTTCATCAATTTTTGTTAAAGTGGATCACTTAAACATCATTGATCATTAAGTGTTATTTTGAGAATTCTTAAATGGATGATATACTTGACAAAAAGCAAATGCAACTTGTTGTTGAGAGGCTTTGGTTCTACAAATCCTCTAATGAGTTCCAAATGCAAGTTTCAAGATGGTCATCCAACTAACCACTAATTTCTAATAATTGACTTTATTTTCATGCCTTTACTTTATGTACCATTTACTTTAGCATTTACATTTCATGCTCTTTTCATCTCTGCTCACTTGATCCTCTATCTTCATGTATTTTTTTATTTTGGTCACTTGAGCTTTTCATTTCTTTTTGAAGATACCTAATAATCAACTTGAACCCTAAAAGTTTTAATGTTACTTGGACTACTTGGTTACTATCTTTGGCATCATGGAGTGGTGGACTTCTTGGACTTAGGATTAGGGACCTTGACCTACCTTGAGACCTTGTGACCTCAACTGTTATTTTATCTGAAGTTCTTGGGGTTTACCCCAAGACTTTGGGTTTTTTTTTGTTTTATGTGCAGGTTATTATGGTTACATGCTTTGTCTGTGATCTGGAATTCATCTGTATACAGTTGTTACTCTGCTCAATTTTAGTGAAGACTTAATGCAATTGAAGTTTGGTATTCTTAAGGGATTTATTAATTGTTTGCTTGGTTTCAAATCCAAAGGATAGAATTCTAAATTGACTCATTATGTTAAGTGTTGGCTTCTTATTTGGTTAGATGGTCTTTCTCTTTAGCTTTTACCTTATGTTTTAGGATAGTCTCCTGTAATACGGTGGGAGAACTGACTTGGGTGTTTTACATTTGATCGCAAATGTTGCAGTTAGCAAGAGTCACCATCGACTTTTCTTTTATCCAAAAGGAAAGGTGAAAAAGCACAGGAAAGACCTTTGAGATTATTTCTTGAGTTCGAGGGGTAGATTATGAAAAGGGAAGGTATTAACACCCTTTTCATCCATGGTTTTCCATGGGCTCTTAGTCACTTGCTAGATCACTTGCTTTTTTGTTTGAAATTGTGCTTGGTGTGATTTTTGAAAGTATTTTGTAAAGAGACCATTGTTTAGGAAATCTTTGTAATGATTCTTATTTGTAAGAATGTATACAAAGATGTTTGATCTTTTGAAAATGTTTTCAATTTTGTAAGATGTTTGAAAGTGTAGGTGTTTGTTTTGAAAATAGAAAGGATGTTTGTTTTGAAATGGAGAAAGTAATTAGGAGCATTCTACCTACTCAAAAGTCTTTCTTGTTCATTTTCTTTTCCTTTGACATTGTTGTCTTACCATTGATTTGGTAAGCAACCCTATCTTTGGATGTAAACGGGACGGGCGTGGGTCATCGTATAACCATGATTAGCAATGTTGCAAGATATCTTAGCATTCTTTTTTAGGGACTAAGATCATTTGAAAGGCAACTTAGATAGCGTCATCGAGGGACTATGATCTTGTATTTTCTTGTTTTTGCTAAGATACCTTACATGCGTAATATGGTAATTTTGTATAAGGAAACCAACTGGGATAACCCTTGGGGTGCTTGTGTGCAAGTGTATCATTCTCATGCTTGTTTTTGTCTTGAATTAGGGTTTTCTAAGTGTTGATTTTAGTCTTTCCATACAAACCCTAATTACTAGCATTTGTATATAAAAGCGATAAATTGCGGAATTTTAAAGTTACTATGCTATTACAACATTTGTGGGGAGGGGTGTACAAATTGAATGGGAATTGCAAGAATGTAAACCTAGTTAATCTATTACAACCAAATTGAATGGGTATTAATGTACAAGGAATTAAAATAAGTAATGTACAAAATGAATAAGTGTACAAAAATGCAAAATATAAAGAAAATGGGTCTTTGTTTGGTTTTCTTGAGAATGAGGGAAATTGTTTTAACCTAATTAATTTACAGAAAATAATTAATCAAGTTTAAATTTATTAAGGAAATATTTTTGAATAAATCCCTAATTCTATTTAGTTGATTAAAAGAAAATAAGTTTAGAAAAAGTATTTTTGTCTTGAAAGTATTCATGGTATTATAAAATATTTTTTGGCCTTTTTTAATATTAAAAAATATATATTTTAATAGGTGTGAAAGAAAAATAAATATTAACCTAATTAATTATTAAATTTACAAGGTAGTTTGTAAAAAATAAATAAAGTGTAGTTAAATAAAATATTTTTTATGAGAAAAATAAAATAACTAAATCAAAATATAAATCTATCATTTTTAGTATTTTTATGATTTTTTATATTAGTGAAAAATAATTAAGAAAAATAAATAAAATAAAAATAAGAAAATAAAATAAATTGGGCCAGGGATGTAAACAGCCTGTAAGAAGGTTAGTCAGCAAAAAAAAACAAGCCCAATAAGGCCCAGGGCTCAAAAAAGTCAGGAATGCCAAAATGTGTAAAAAAAAAAGCAAAAGGGTACCACTAGGACTCGAACCCAGGTCCCAAAGGTTACAGGCGCCCGCTTCTACCACTGGGGTGGATATACATCCGTTAACATAAGCAAAACAATAAATATGTAAGGCAAAATGCACCCTGATGACTTCATCTTCAACCTCCAGCCAGACCAACTGTAACTTGTTCATTTCTCATCAAAAATGAAAATTGTAAACATGAAACTTGTAGAAAATTTCCTCACAGTTTCAGAAATGTAAAGCATTAAAACTATAAATAAAATATAAGCATGAATTTTAATGGCCCTAATCTGAACCATAAAAATCTCAGAAATTTCAGTTTAAAAATTCTCTAAGCTCAAGCAAAATTAATGGAAATTATGGACATGGTTAGCTTCAGGGCAATGATATCTACATGTTTTGTTCACAAATAAACTATTGATGATGCCTGTATGAAGAGTTCCAAGTTGAGAAAACTTACCTCAAAACTGGAAATCATGTTTTGAGTTTGAGCTTGTTTCAAGTGATGGTGATGATCAGGTTAGCTTCCTTGAGGTCCCATGAAGCTAATGCAATGATTAGCTTGAACAATGGATGGTTGAAATGGTCTGGAGAAGTCAATGTGCAGTGCTCTGTTTTTGGAAATGGAGGTGTTAATGGTGTTACAGTTCTAAAACAGGGTGTGGGATCAACTCTATATGATGTTTAGAAACTTTAGAAACCAAAAGGCCAAGAAACGCACGAGTAGATTATGAGTTTCAAGTTTTTGGTCAGTTTGTGTGAAAATGGAAGTTTGAAGTGTGATTCTGAGTTACAGGTTCTTTCAAGGCTTGATAATTCGTGTGTTTGTATCCAATGGTTTGTGTATGTATAAACAAAAGTGTTCGAGAGCTTTGGCAAGTCATAAGTACAAGTTCCTAACTTTTGGCTAGGTTACTTGATTTTGAAGAAAAGAGGGAAACAGGTTTCAAGAAGAGGTACAAGCATGGGATGGCTGATTGTAAGTATTTGAAACATTTCTCATGAGTTATGGGATTGGTTTGATCAGAAGAGAACAAGTGCAAGGCTCAAGAACAAGTTTTGTACAAAAAGTTGCTTTATCAAAATGGCAATGTGAGCTTTCTTCCAAAAATGGATAAAAAGCATGTCATGCATTGAATGCTTGAACTAAGGCCTCTAACAGCTTTGTAAACCATTAATTATGGAGTGCCTAACAAGTTTGAGGCCTGCAAAGTAGTGTTTATGCAACATGGTTTGAATTTGAATTTTGTTCATCACTAAAATGACTTGTAATTAAAGTGATAAAACCCTAACTTCTTCTCTTCGATTCTCCCTACTCAAGAATGATCTCAAGGAGTTCTTTGACATTTTGGAAATCTTGAAATATGCTATACAACCCATATTTGAATTTCTTTTGAAGATTCCACTTGGAACTATATGAAAAAGTTCCATGAAGTTGGGTCAAAATCCTGACCAAATTAGGGCAAAATTTCACTAAGTATTTTAGTTTCATGACCCTATGTTCTTAAAATTATAACTTGAGATCCAAGAATTTTTGGAAGAAGTTGCGTGAAGAAAAGTTGTATATTTAATGGAGATCTAAAACTTTAATGTTGTAAGTTTCTCTTGAATCATTTTGCATCATGGTGAAAATTTTGCTCAAAGTTATGAAAAAACATGAAATTTTCAACACTTAGAAAATTTTCTAAGTTTAGAAATTTTAACTTTTCAAAATGAAATCTTGACTTTTTGATTTCTTGATGAATAAGTTTCATATTTTGACATGTTTTGATGAATTGTGATCTTTGGAACTTGAATTTGACCAAAAAGTCAAAGTTTGACTTTTCAGTATACAGTTGACTTTTGATCTGTTGATTGAAAAATTCATATGTCAATCCAATGGACTTACAATATTTTGAACCATGTCACTAGTTCAAAATGATGCAATTGGACTCTTAAGATCATGCCTTTAACCTATTAAGCATTTGCTAGGTCAAAAATCAGAAATTGCCCTTTCCCAATCAAAACCCTAATTTTGACCATTTTGCCCTTTTGGAGATTTGATCAACTTTCTTGAGGAGTTGTGGTCCAAAATTGATAAAATGATACATATGAGTTTAAAATGTTGATGGGGATCAAAAATTATGAAGTTTGATTGTAAATTGGCCATAGTTGACTTTTTCCCCAATACAACTGATTTTTAGGTCAACTGCTCAATTGATTGAGCAAAAATGTGATCTAAGGCTTGAAACTTGACATGAGTAATCTTGGGGGTCCATAATGATCCATGAAAGTCATATGGGGCATTGGAAGTTCAAAAATCCCTGTGCAAACTCAAACCCTAATTCTGGTCATCAGTGCTTAAGGAGGTGTCTTGAGCTGATCAAAACCTAATGCAGTCTTGAGTCAAGGAGATCTTGTGAGCAAATTCTTGATAAGTGAGAGGGAAAATTTTGGGGTACAACAGCTGCCCCTGCTCAATCTTCTTAAGCCTGAAGAGTTAGATTGGTGAGTTTTGCCTTTCGTGACTCGAAGGTGGAAGATGATTGGACATTACAGTGCCCAGAAATTTGCACTCGGTAATGTGATGGTTGAGGGAATGGGCTTAAAGATGCCATTTGCAGAGATGATAAAAAGTTGTTGGAGATGGGCTTGTAGATGCCATCCAGAAATGATTGCTGAACAATGTCTGTAAGCTAAAACTGAATGGGTATCAGAATGGCGTCGGTGTCTGGAGCGTATCTGAACTGTGTCTGAAGATGAGAGTCTGAATGAGTATCCGACTGGAATCCGTGTCTGGAGCGTATCTGAACTGTATCTAAAGAGTTGAAATTTTGAATGAGCATCAGAATGGCATCCGTTTCTGAAGCGTATATGTACTGTATCTGAGAAATAATCTGAATGAGTATCAGACTAGCATCCGTGTATGGAGCGTATTCGTACTGTATCTGAGAAAGAATCTGAATGAGTATCAGAATGACATCTATGTCTGGAGCGTATCTGAACTGTATCTAAAGAGTTGATTAAGGATGAGTATTAGGATGACATCTGTGTCTGGAGCGTATCTGAACTATATCTGAAATTTGAATGTGAATGAGTATCAAAATGGCATCCGTGTCTGTTGTACCCCAAAATTTTCCCTCCCATATTCTTCAAGGTTTGTCAAGAATCATCTTCAAATGGTTCAAGATTTCTCAAGGGTTGCATAATCCAAATGCCTTCTAAGCCAGTCAAAATTAGGGTTTTGGTTCCTTCGATGAATTTGAGGTTTTCAATGGTTCAATCAAGTCTCATAGGCCTATATGCATTCTCAAGCACCTACATGCCAAGTTTCAAGACTCACAATGCCAATCTGCACAATCAAAAGCTCCATTTGACCTACAGTCAACTGCAAGGGCAAAATGGTCATTTCACAGTCAAAAGTCAGAATTTTTGGTCAACATCTTATTTTAAGCTCACACTCATCATTTGATCAAGTCTTGATCATGATTCCACAAGCATGGCTCAAAAATCATCAAGATGCAAAAAGTTACTATTTTTGGACCGTAGAAAAGTCAACTGTATCTTGACCAAGGCATAACTTTTTCATGGTTCATCAGAAAAATCCCATCCAATGCTCATTTTGAAGGGGATGACATTTCCTACAATCCATCTTCACATTCCAAGTCCAAGAAATGCTCTCACAAAAAGTTATCAATTTCTACATTATAGGTCAAATTCAAAAGTCAATAAAAATGCACTTTAAGTCAAAGGCCATAACTTGATATTGGTAAATCCAAATGACATGGGACCAAAGGCATTGGTTAAAGTACTTCAAGACCTTTCCAAAATGTCCAAGAACATGTTCATATGATCAAAATTGAGCAAGATATGCATTGGAGAAGTTGGGAAATTTTTGTGAATTTGCAAAAGTCAACTTTGCTCAAAACACTTTGTTTTTGCTAATGGGCCCCAATTTTCTTCTTGAAACTTTATCCAAGGCCTATGCACGACCCATCAAGCTTAATTGAATTATTTTCTTATTTGTTATTAATTAATTGGATTTTTAATCAATTTTAATTCATTTAATTAATTTAAATTGTAGGAAATACAAAGATTTGATTTTTCAATCTTTTTGTGAAGCAAGAATGACCTAATCATGCTGGCAATTTTGTGTGCAAATCAAAGGGACAAGAATCTCCAAATTTAGCAAGTTTTTCCAATCAAAAAGATTCAAAAATATTTGATTTTCAATCAAATATTCAAATCATTATTCAATGGATCTTTGCTCAAGGATTTGACCTAAATTCAGTCCCCTATAAATACACAACCTAACTCTAATCATGCATACGTGAATTTGCTGCAGAAAAGCCATAACCACATTCAAGAAAATTCAAGAAAACTTGAAAACTGTTTTCTATATTCCAGGCCAGTTCAAGGACTTTTGTTGATTCAAACACATTTCTGGAAGTGTGAGGAACGTGTAGCAATCAAATTCACATGCTAAAGCTCAAGAATTCATCAAGAACAGACCCACGGTTTGCATATTATTTTCATAATCGTAACTCATGATTCATGCATATTTAACATGATTTTGTGTTTGTTTTGCATTGATAGAACTCATATGAAGCTAATGGTATAACTGAATTGGATTAAAACGCGCAGAATCACAAGTTGCCATGTTTGAATTTTAGGGTTCATTAGTTCTCAAATTAGGGCTTTACAGTACAGGAAAAATTAAGCCTCATAAGACCCATGGTTAAATTCGGTGAGACCAGACGAACATGTTGGCACCCTCGCGTAATATTTATATAGAACACAGGCCTAATCACTATTTTTCCTCATGATATATTGTGGGGGTTAAAAACCCCCGCTATCTATTTGTTTTTTACAGGCACATCAAGGAAGACGACGAACGTGTAAGCCTCTGAGTGGATAATTCAAATAGCGCGCGTGATTTTGTTGTTTCCAGCATAATTGTTATTTTTGATATATTATATTCACTTCTTATTATATTAACAAAAGCAGGCAAATGGCTTAGTGGATGGTGCGTTGACCAATGATCATTGGGACCTGGGTTCGAATCCCAGGTCCACCCGAAAACTCTTATAATATTTTTCATAACGTGATCGTATGCAGGTTTCCAACAAGATGTCCATCATGAACCTCACGCCTCAGCATGCCATGTGTCTTCATATTCCAATCCAGTGGCCAAAAGAAGAGGGATCATGGTACTCCCTAGTCAACCAACGCCTGGCCAATCAAAGAAAGTCAATGGACTGGGTGTGTTAATGGGCCAGAAATTCTAGAACAAACCTCCATAATGGGCCAGCACCCCCCTGGTTTATTATTCCTTTTTATTTTCTTTTATTAATTATTATTATTATTATTTAATTAACTTAACTAATATTTTTCATAATAAATTCAAAAAACTAAAATATTTCTATTATTATTATTATTTATTAATTTCACCTTAGTTTATTATTTTTGTAAATAAATGTAATTAATTAATTTAGTTTTTTTTATTAGGTTAACTTTAATTATTTTCATAACAAATAAAATAAGTTAGAATTAGGGTTTTCTTTTGACAATTTTAATTTCTTTTCTTTTATTTCATTAAAAACATTAAAAAACTTAAATAATATTTCTTTTATTTAATTAATTAGAATTAGGTTTAATTAAATCCAAAAAGGACCAAAATTTCTTTATTTCTCAAAAAGGGTCAAAACCCTAAGAACTTTCCCGATTTAATTTCTTTTCGCGCATATTATTTTTGATCATATTTATGTAATTGCTCCGAGGATGTAATAGCATAATTAGGACTTTTTATCGCTTTCTTTATTTTCTCGCATTTACTTTTCAAGGGTTGCTTTTGGCGATGTAAATACCCGACGCCTTGTAATAGCGTAGATTTACTTTCCGCACAATTATTAACTGCTATGCATGACAAGACTTGTTCTCAAAATAAAATCAAAACATAGCTCACCATGACATGTGCAAAGATAATTAAATTTAAACCTGACACACTCGCACATGCCACTCCTAGGGTACGCCTCACTTGGTTGCCTCGTCGTGGTCATTGAGTACAGGGTGTTTTAGAGGTCGCCCTCCTGTTTAAAGATCCAAGTTGCCTCGAAACGGTTGCCTCGCATAAAAAGGATCTAGGACATTAGGGTTACCACTAAGGCGTCCTACTATTGCTTTGGTGACCACATGTCCCTATAATCGAATTGACCAGAATAACTCCAACGACGGTGCTACCTACTTCTCAATAGTGGGATAGTATTGTCTAAAGGACATTTACACAGCTTAATTTATTTTGAGTAGGTATAGGTTCTAAGGTACTTGCTCTTTCAAAACAAAAACAACTTTTCGCACTTAAACTTTTCTGACAAAAAGTTTTCAAACAAACACTTCGGACACTCTTGAGGACTGATACAATAGTCAAAACGAAGTTTTTCAAACAAACTTTTTCAAAACCCACAAACACAAGAAAAGCAAACATTTTTGAAAACATAGTGAGCAAGTACCTAAGAGCCCGTGGATAACCACGGATAGAAAGGGTGCTAACACCTTCCCTTTCTATAATCTACCTCCCGAACCGAGAAACATCTCGAAAAGGAATTTTGCTGTGCTTTTGTCCTTTCCATGTTGGAGAAAATAAAAGACGGTGGCGACTCTTGCTTAACGCGACATTTCGCGAACCAGCATTTCAAAACAGTCAGTTCTATTCCCACCGATCACAGAACTGGCAACTCTGCTGGGGACATAATAAGTGAGGTGTACCTTAGGATTAGATCATTCTGTGTTTTCAATTACATGCTTTGTATGATTTATATTTGTGGGCTTGTATTGGAGTTTCATAGATCCTAACCCGGATCTAGGGAATACCCTTTAGGTAGCAATAAATTGTGAGGGACCTGTCCGGCGTAGACCGACACGGGTGAGGCAGTAGCTACATTGGTGTGACACCTTGGTCTGTACCGATATCCCTTGTGTTGGAACAAGGAGAATATGGGTCTTCTGAGGAGTCATTAAGCACCAACTGACCTTAGAACCTTAAATTGACCCAACTTGGCCATAGAATAGTAGCAGTATGCTACACTCATTGAGGCTAAACTCTCGCGATGGTTCCGGGCGCAAGAAAAGATTGCGAAGCTGGAGTTATGACCGATTGAGGGTACTGAGTGATATTGAGATCCTCTAGAACCCGGTTACTATTTTTAGGACAGGTCTTAACCAACTGAAACTGAAAGAGGGTAGTACCTAAACTTCATGCTGGCCTGAACTCTAAGGGCTGTCTTGTGTGACTTGTGTGCCTTACCATGTTTTCCTTTTGTGAATACTTGTGGTGTGCCTTTATCATAACATCATACCATCATAACATTGCATACATCCTGTATAAGGACTAATCCATTTCAAGGATCTCAAGGGTCTGTGATGCAGGTCATGATGAATCAAAATGTCTAGCAAGGGGCAAAGGGGATTTATTTTCCTCTAGCCAAGGTTGTTCGGAGATCAAGACACGACAGTTTGAGTCAGGGGCTATGACCCACTCGATATGGTGAGCCTGACTCTTGAAGAAGGACTCTCAGCAACATGAAGTTCCTTCAATCAATCCACCAGATTCAAATTCTAACAAGTTTCTTTGTTTACCCCGCGAGATCCTTGAAAACATTGCATACATATATCATACATATCATTGCATTACATGTACCATTACAGGTCTCTTATCTTCTTCGCTGTTTATTTCAGCAATCATCATGTCTACCGAACCTTCCGCTGAACAAGCTATCAAGGCCCTCCAGGCCCAGCATGCCCAGTTCCAAGAGTTGGTTATGAGCCTAGCCCAGGGTCAACAGGATTTGAAGACTCTGATTCTGAAAGAGAAGAAGAAGAAGAAGAGGATTGTTTTGTTCAACACTAGACGCAGATCTGGGAATGGATTACCGAATGAGGTTGAGCTGACTATCTCATTTGTAGGCAAGGACAGTCCCCAAGAGAGAAGGGTTCCTAGTCCCGTGGTCTCCGACAACGAGACAGATTATAATGATGAATAGTACCCTCCTGCGGAGGACAGGTACAAACAGCTGGAGGACCGTTTAAGTGCTATGGAGATTCAACATGTGCCTGGGTTGGACTTTGGAGACCTAGGCTTATCCTTTGGGGTGGTGATTCCCCATAAATTCAAGGCACCTGCTTTTGCAAAGTACGATGGAGCTTCCTGTCCTAAGCTGCACCTCCGATCGTATGTAAGGAAGATCCAACCTTATACCACTGACAAGAATTTGAGGATCCATTTCTTCCAGGATAGTCTTTCAGGGACTCAACTCGAATGGTTCTATCAGCTGGATGGAGCCAGTATTCGTAACTGGGAGGATTTGGCTACTGCGCTTTATAAGCAGTATCAGTATAATTCCGACCTCGCTCCTACGCGTACCCAACTCCAGGGTATGTCACTAGGGACGGGTGAAGGATTTAAAGAGTATGCTCAAAAGTGGAGAGACCTTGCCGGAAGGGTGCAGCCACCTTTAACTGATCGTGAACTCGTCGATATATTTCTGGGGACCCTGTTTGGTCCATTCTTTAATCATCTGATTGGGAATTCTTCTGCCGGGTTTACAGACCTTATCTTGACTGGGGAAAGAATTGAAGTTGGCATCAAAAGTGGGAAGATTCAAGAGGCTACACCTCCTGATACTCAGAAAAAGCCCTACAATGGAAAAAAAGAGTCCAATGTTGTGTCTGGTAAAAAGAGTCGTCATGATCAACATGTAGGGGCAACCCAGATCTCCGATCCCACGCCTGTTCAACAACGACAGAACAATAGGCGTAGGGTGAGATATCAAGATAGGAAGTATACTGACATCAACATGCCTTTGTCTCAAGCGTTACAACAATTGCTGAAGGTGAAACTGATCACACTAAAGGATCCTCCTCAAAATCCTGATACTTCATCTTCCAAGTATAACCCAAATGTGAGATGTGCCTACCATTCTGACAGTCCTGGACATGACACCGACGATTGTTGGAGTTTGAAGAACAAGATCCAAGACCTGATTGATGCCAAGGAGGTCAAGTTTGACCACTGATCCTACCCCAAATCATTGAGAATGTCTTTTGTTCATTTGAATTTTCAAGTTGTATCTTTTTTCTGCTTATTCAAACAATTATCATGTCAAACTCTCTTATCTCATTAATGCATCACACGTGTCTGTTTTGAATAAATTGTTTTCAATATGCTTAAAATTGCTTCCACTTTTTGATGATTCAACTCTCGATTAAAAAATGCTAAGCCTTTTGAGGGAGGATGACGAAAACGATACCACGACATTTACAGTATGCTTTTGAACAGACCCTGCTGATGAGGTACAGGCATTGTTTCAAATCCTAAAACAGTGGAGTTATAAGGAAGATAATCCCTAGTCAACCCCCTTTGAGCCAAAGAAGTCGGAGTTTTTCTTTTCAAAAATTAAAACCCTTAATCATAACCTGGGGCAGGGTAGTTCTCTCAGTTGATCCCGGTGCATAATGAATGGCATCAAAGGAGTCCTTTCAAAGCAAGAGACAGTGATGGTTCCGAATAATCATCAAGACAGGCAGTCGTTATCTTTCAAAAAAACAAAAGCCCATTAAGTCAAAACCTATGAAGGAGACTTACAAAAACTGGGGCATCCCGCTGACTGTAATCACAAAAGAAACAGTTCAGGCAAAAAACAGGGATAATGAAATCAAAAAAGAAAGAGGTTCTACAAACCCTCAACAAAAAAAAATGACTGCCTGTTAAAAATAAATTGTCAATATCCGAACCATCACCAGAACATCAGAGCAAAGATTCAAACAGGATCTAAATGCACGATTAGCTGAGTTTAGGATTGAAGAACATCACGAAGAACGGGTGGGTACAAATAAAATTTGAGCCTTTATCCTTTGTTTCTTAAACCGTGAACCAGGCCACGTTATAACCCTCAAAAGTCCTAGCTGAAGCATGGGTTAGTTCGAAAGCATACTATTACAAAAGGTATCTTGACTCCTATAGGGCTTGCTATAAAATCCTGAGTTGACATCACGTTTTACAAACAAAAAAAATCACTTGTTTTATTTAAAACTGCATTTTCAAAAAAAACTTCAAGACAGACATAAGCTTTGCATTCTTGAAATAATATTGTTTGCATATGACTATTTGTTCAACAGCAGAGAAATTCGCACGACAAATATCTAATGAACAAAAATCTTCTCAAGGGTCACCTCAAGTGGAAGAAACACTTCCAACCAAGGGGCAGACATGATCATTGTCTATCATCTGGGGCAGTCAAGTCAAGATTCAAGGAGTCTCTCAAGATGCCAAATAGCCAGGGGCAAATCTCCGCCTGAGTCACTTGGGGCATTGGACATGAATTCCAGCAACGAATCCTGCATGATCAGACATCTTCTGGTAGTATGGCAATACAATACTACTGACAGTGACAACTCCCTACATTCTGAGAATGTGGACATAGTCGAAAAATACTACGCATAATCAAAGACCCGCTAGGTCGACTGGCCTAGGCAAAAATAAGGGATGAAATGAAAAAATATGTACATCCGGCAAGTCGAAAACCTGAAAAGGCGGCTTGGGCAAAAAGGGGTATCCCGATGGACTGAAAACCCGAAAGGGCGGTCCAGTCAAAAGTTAGGGATCAAAAGCGTACGACTATGTCCCGTCATCTCGTCACTTGCCTACCAGAAGAAGATTTGTCAATCGGAAATTATCAAGCGCCTCCACAGGCACCTCCTCCCGTAGAAACTGGGGAAATAAGAATTGTCTGAACTGTACAAGTTGCTCTGTCCGCCGAGGTACCAAGGTAAGTTCAGCTGAAGAATTGGACCAAGATACCTTCACTCCCCGCAGAGTCAGACAAGATTCAGCAATACTCTCCCCTAAGCAGAGTTGGCCTCCCAAAAAGGCGCAGTATCCCCAGCAAGTCAGCAATACTCTCCCCAAGCAGAGTTAGTCTACTGTCAGCCCTAAGGAAAGTTGGGTATCCCCAGAAGATCTTAATATTCCCTAGCAGGATATACAGATATTCCTCAACAAGCATCCCCGGCAGTCTTAATATTCCTCGACAGAAATATAAGATTGTTTCCCGGTGGAATACAAACATCCCAGTGGAGCCATTTCCTCAACACAGTCCAAAAAGTTTCCCCAGGAAAGTTGTACCATCTCCCCAACAGATTCTGGAAGCTTGTCCCCTGCAGAGTACAAGTGCATCTCTCCCAGCCATATTCAAAAGTTATCCCCCACCAGAGCCTAACTGGGTTATCCTCAGCAAATTGCAACGGAAAGATCGTCCTCGGCGAAGTTCTTTCTATTCCCCAACGAAGTTCTTCTTATTCCCAGTGGAGTTCATCAAAATTCCTCAACAGAGCTTATCAACGGAATCCCCAGCGGAGTTATCGTTAAAATATCAGCGAAGCATCTCTTCCCACAGAGTAATTCCCCGCAAAGCAATCTCTTCACCAGGTTTATCCCCCAATGGAGTCATCCTTTCCTACAGGTTTATTTGTGTAATCATCTTCCCTCATCATCCCTAGTGGAAACGAAGAATTCAACATCATTCTCCAGCAAGCTATCCGGGATTTATTTTCCCCAGCTAAAACATCGCATTTTCATACATCATGATACATGCATATACGCATCATATCATACAATCTCATTTTGAGAACATCATGCATCTCATACATCATGACACTGCATACAACTAACTCTTTACCTTTTTAGGAAAGATCGATCAACAGATAAAAGTCATTACCTTTTGGAGTAGCAATCGTCCAAGATTCCTTCATCATCCCGTTGAGGTAGAAGTCACTCAAGATTCCTTCATCATCCCGTTGAGGTAGTAATCGTTCTAGATTCCTTCATCATCCTGCTGAGGTAGAAGTCATCCAAGATTCCTTCATCATCCTGCTGAGGTAGAAGTCATCCAAGATTCCTTCACCATCCTGCTGAGGTAGTAATCGTCCAAGATTCCTTCATCATCCTACTGAGGTAGTAATCGTCCAATATTCCTTCACCATATCGTTGAGGTAGTAATCGTCCAAGATTCCTTCACCATCCTGCTGAGGTAGTAATCGTCCAAGATTCCTTCATCATCCTGCTGAGGTAGTAATCTTCCAAGATTCCTTCACCATCCCGTTGAGGTAGTAATCGTCCAAGATTCCCTCACCATCCTGCTGAGGTAGTAATCCTCCAAGATTCCTTCATCATCCTGCTGAGGTAGTAATCATCCAAGATTCCTTCACCATCCCGTTTAGGTAGTAATCGTCCAAGATTCCTTCACCACCCTGCTGGGGTAGTAATCGTCCAAGATTCCTTCATAATCCCGTTGAGGTAGTAATCGCCCAAGATTCCTTCACCATTCCTGATGAGGTAGTAATCGCCCAAGATTCCTTCACCATTCCTGCTGAGGTAGTAATCGTTCAAGATTCCTTCATCATCCTGCTGAGGTAGTAATCGTTCTAGATTCCTTCATCATCCTGCTGAGGTAGTAATCATCCCAGATTCCTTCATCATCTATTTGGAGTAGCAATCATCTCAGATTCCTTCATCACATCATTATAAAAAAAAACCCTTCTTAAGTTTCAGATCAACACCTGTAACTAGCCAGGAAATATCTGTGGACGACTGATTGTAGATCTATACCAGAAACCAGACAGGAAAGTTATCTACATTGAAGAGATTGAAGATTAATACCTGGAACCAGACAGGAAAACTATCTTTCTTTCTCAGGTCAGAGATTAATACCTGAAACCAGACAAGACAACTATCTACTTGACCATCATGAAGTAACCCTACACCGGTTCCTTCTCTTCCAAGATGCAGTTTTACACGGACTCATCATCAGGCAACCCTACACAGGTTCCCTCTTTCAACCTACCAAGTTACAATTCAACAAACAATTTCCAGATGGCATCTATAAGCCCATCCCCGACAAGATTCTGTCACATCTCCAGATGGCATCTATAAGCCCATCCTTCTACCAACAATCTCCAAATGGCATATGTAAGCCCATTCCCGACATGACATTGCTGATACTACACCATGCGAGTGCAAATTTCTGGGCACTCTAGTGTTCAATCCTCTTCCACCTTCGGATCACGAAAGGCACGCAAGCCAATCTACATCCTCAGGTTTAAGAAGATTGAACAGGGGCAACTGTTGTATCCCAAAATTTGCCCTCCCATATTCTTCAAGGTTTGTCAAGAATCATCTTCAAATGGTTTAAGATTTCTCAAGGGTTGCACAGTCCAAATGCCTCCTAAGCCAGTCAAAATTAGGGTTTTGGTTCCTTCAATGAATTTGAGGTTTTAAATGGTTCAATCAAGTCTCATAGGCCTATATGCATTCTCAAGCACCTACATGCCAAGTTTCAAGACTCACAATGCCAATCTGCACAATCAAAAGCTCCATTTGACCTACAGTCAACTGCAAGGGCAAAATGGTCATTTCACAGTCAAAAGTCAGAATTTTTGGTCAACATCTTATTTTAAGCTCACACTCATCATTTGATCAAGTCTTGATCATGATTCCACAAGCATGGCTCAAAAATCATCAAGATGCAAAAAGTTACTATTTTTGGACCGTAGAAAAGTCAACTGTATCTTGACCAAGGCATAACTTTTTCATGGTTCATCAGAAAAATCCCATCCAATGCTCATTTTTAAGGGGATGACATTTCCTACAATCCATCTTCACATTCCAAGTCCAAGAAATGCTCTCACAAAAAGTTATCAATTTCTACATTATAGGTCAAATTCAAAAGTCAATAAAAATGCACTTTAAGTCAAAGGCCATAACTTGAGATTGGTAAATCCAAATGACATGGGACCAAAGGCATTGGTTAAAGTACTTCAAGACCTTTCCAAAATGTCCAAGAACATGTTCATATGATCAAAATTGAGCAAGATATGCATTGGAGAAGTTGGGAAATTTTTGTGAATTTGCAAAAGTCAACTTTGCTCAAAACACTTTGTTTTTGCTAATGGGCCCCAATTTTCTTCTTGAAACTTTATCCAAGGCCTATGCACGACCCATCAAGCTTAATTGAATTATTTTCTTATTTGTTATTAATTAATTGGATTTTTAATCAATTTTAATTCATTTAATTAATTTAAATTGTAGGAAATACAAAGATTTGATTTTTCAATCTTTTTGTGAAGCAAGAATGACCTAATCATGCTGGCAATTTCGTGTGAAAATCAAAGGGACAAGAATCTCCAAATTTAGCAAGTTTTTCCAATAAAAAAGATTAAAAAATATTTGATTTTCAATCAAAAATTCAAATCATTATTCAATGGATCTTTGCTCAAGGATTTGACCTAAATTCAGTCCTCTATAAATACACAACCTAACTCTAATCATGCATACGTGAATTTGCTACAGAAAAGCCATAACCACATTCAAGAAAATTCAAGAAAACTTGAAAACTGTTTTCTATATTCCAGGCCAGTTCAAGGACTTTTGTTGATTCAAACACATTGCTGGAAGTGTGAGGAACGTGTAGAAATCAAATTCACGTGCTAAAGCTCAAGAATTCATCAAGAACAGACCCACGGTTTGCATATTATTTTCATAATCGTAACTCATGATTCATGCATATTTAACATGATTTTGTGTTTGTTTTGCATTGATAGAACTCATATGAAGCTAATGGTATAACTGAATTGGATTAAAACGCGCAGAATCACAAGTTGCCATGTTTGAATTTTAGGGTTCATGAGTTCTCAAATTAGGGCTTTACAGTACAGGAAAAATTAAGCCTCATAAGACCCATGGTTGAATTCGTTGAGACCAGACGAACATGTTGGCACCCTCGTGAAATATTTATATAGAACACAGGCCTAATCACTATTTTTCCTCATGATATATTGTGGGGGTTAAAAACCCCCGCTATCTATTTGTTTTTTACAGGCACAGCGAGGAAGACGACAGACGTGTAAGCCTCTGAGTGGATAATTCAAATAGCGCGCATGATTTTGTTGTTTCCAGCATAATTGTTATTTTTGATATATTATATTCACTTCTTATTATATTAACAAAAGCAGGCAAATGGCTTAGTGGATGGTGCGTTGGCCAATGATCATTGGGACCTAGGTTCGAATCCCAGGTCCACCCCGAAACTCTTATAATATTTTTCATAACGTGATCATATGCAGGTTTCCAACAAGATGTCCATCATGAACCTCACGCCTCAGCATGCCATGTGTCTTCACATTCCAATCCAGTGGCCAAAAGATGAGGGATCATGGTACTCCCTAGTCAACCAACGCCTGGCCAATCAAAGAAAGTCAATGGACTGGGTGTGTTAATGGGCCAGAAATTCCAGAACAAACCTCCATAATGGGCCAGCACCCCCCTGGTTTATTATTCCTTTTTATTTTCTTTTCCTTTTTATTTTCTTTTATTAATTATTATTATTATTATTATTTAATTAACTTAACTAATATTTTTCATAATAAATTCAAAAAACTAAAATATTTCTATTATTATTATTATTATTTATTAATTTCACCTTAGTTTATTATTTTTGTAAATAAATGTAATTAATTAATTTAGTCTTTTTTTTATTAGGTTAACTTTAATTATTTTCATAACAAATAAAATAAGTTAGAATTAGGGTTTTCTTTTGACAATTTTAATTTATTTTCTTTTATTTCATTAAAAACATTAAAAAACTTAAAAAATATTTCTTTTATTTAATTAATTAGAATTAGGTTTAATTAAATCCAAAAAGGACCAAAATTTCTTTATTTCTCAAAAAGGGTCAAAACCCTAAGAACTTTCCCGATTTAATTTCTTTTCGCGCATATTATTTTTGATCATATTTATGTAATTGCTCCAAGGATGTAATAGCATAATTAGGACTTTTTATCGCTTTCTTTATTTTCTCGCATTTACTTTTCAAGGGTTGCTTTTGGCGATGTAAATACCCGACGCCTTGTAATAACGTAGATTTACTTTCCGCAATTTACTTTCCGCACAATTATTAACTGCTATGCATGACTAGACTTGTTCTCAAAATAAAATCAAAACGTAGCTCACCATGACATGTGCAAAGATAATTAAATTGAAACCTGACACACTCGCACATGCCACTCCTAGGGTACGCCTCACTTGGTTGCCTCGACGTGGTCATTGAGTACATGGTGTTTTAGAGGTCGCCCTCCTGTCTAAAGATCCAAGTTGCCTCGAAATGGTTGCCTCAGATAAAAAGGATCTAGGACATTAGGGTTACCGCTAAGGCGTCCTACTATTGCTTTGGTGACCACATGTCCCTATAATCGAATTGACCCGAATAACTCCAACGACGGTGCTACCTACTTCTCAATAGTGGGATAGTACTGTCTAAAGGACATTTACACAGCTTAATTTCTTTTGAGTAGGTAGAGGTTCTAAGGTACTTGCTCTTTCAAAACAAAAACAACTTTTCGCACTTACACTTTTCTGACAAAAAGTTTTCAAACAAACACTTCGGACACTCTTGAGGACTGATACAAGAGTCAAAACGAAGTTTTTCAAACAAACTTTTTCAAAACCCACAAACACAAGAAAAGCAAACATTTTTGAAAACATAGTGAGCAAGTACCTAAGAGCCCGTGGATAACCACGGATAGAAAGGGTGCTAACACCTTCCCTTTCTATAATCTACCTCCCGAACCGAGAAACATCTCGAAAAGGAATTTTGATGTGCTTTTGTCCTTTCCATGTTGGAGAAAATAAAAGACGGTGGCGACTCTTGCTTACCACGAAATTTCGCGAACCAGCATTTCAAAACAGTCAGTTCTATTCCCACCGATCACAGTGTCTAGAGTGTATCTATATTGTATCTGTAAACTTTGAACATTGTTAATGGTAGCTGTTAACCTTATCCTGAAAAGGGTAAAATGTTATCTAAAATGCAAAGTCATATTGTATGAAATGCAGGGTATGATGCATTCGTGTTATCGATGTTTATGATATATGGATGTGATATATACGTATGTGAGCTAATCATCTGCACTATTGTTGGATTGGGGAAAATAAATCCATGACTTCTGTTGAGGATATGGAGTGTAAGTATTCGTGTTGTGAAGTCGAAGTGTTGATGAATTTCCTCTTAGAGAAATAAACTCTATTGTAAGGGAAATGTCGTGTACTGCTTGTAAAATCCTGTTGGGAAATCCTGAAAAATCGGATGACTTCTACTGGGGATTGACAAATAGAAGCTTTGTTCCATTGGGATTAAACTGCATACTGCAGGGGACTTTATAGAAATAACTTAGAGAAATTTCCCTACCTTAAAGCCTTAAGTGATTGTCTTTCTATTTTTTTTATTCGTAAACAATAATTATATTCAAATGCATATGTTCAACAATAAATCATTGGACGTTTTTGTAAGCAAAACACAAGAGTAAAGAAAAACATATAGTTTTGCACTTTCAAAGGGATATCTTTGTATTGACTTTGAGTAAGTATTTTTGTACAATGAGACAAACATTCTAGTAAGAGAATGCCGTCGTAAAAAATGGAAATTTTGATACAAAGAAAAGATAGCTATGTGAAATAATCCCATGGGGTTCCCATTCTGCTATAGCCTTCATGTCTCTGAGCACATTGTCTATTTGTTGCCTCGTCCAAAGATGATTGAATTAATATGAACCTCTGAGTTTGTCAGTGGAAGCCAAAGGTTGTCTGTAAGATGATCCAACGGGACATAGTCATACGCTTTAATTCCCTAACTTTTGCCTGGACCGCCCTTTCGGGTTTTCAGTCCACCGGGAAACCCTTTTTTACCCAAGTTGCCCTTTCGGGTTTTCAACTTGTCGGGTGTACAGATTTTTTTCCGCTTTATCCCTAATTTTTTCCCAAACCTTTTTGGTTTACCGGGATGCCCTTGTTTTGCCTAGGTGTGTCAACCTAGCAGGTCTCTTATGCGTAGTATCTTTTGACTATGTCTGTGTTCACAGGGTGCCGCAGGTCGTCGCCATCCATGGTGGTCAAGATCATTGCTCCACCAGAGAATATGTTTTTTATTACAAACGGTCCTTCGTATGTAGGAGTCCATTTGCCCCTGGGATCACCTTGCAGAAATATGATACGTTTGATCACCAGATCCCCGACTTGATATACTTGACGTCTGACCTTTTTGTTGAAAGCCTTGATTATCCATTTTTGATACATTTGACCATGGCAGACAGCAGTAAGCCTTTTCTCATCAATCAAGTTTAGTTGATCAAGTCGAGTCTGGATCCAATCTTCTTCATTCATCCCTGTATCTTTCATAATTCTCAGAGAGGGGATCTGGACCTCAATAGGCAAGACAACCTCCATGCTGTATACCAGAGAATAAGGTGTTTCCCAGGATGATGTGCGAGCTATGGTACGATATCCGTGGAGAGCGAATGGTAGCATCTCATGATAGTCTTTGTACGTGACTTTCATTTTCTGTATGATCTTTTTAATGTTTTTATTTGTGGCCTCGACAACACCATTCATCTTCGGCCGGTAAGGGGAAAAATTGTGATGTTGGATCTTGAATTGCTCGTATAGGGCAATGATCATAGTATTTTTTAGATTCGTACCATTGTCTGTAATGATCCTCTCTAGGATACCGTACCGGCAGATGAGATTCTGCTTAACGAACCGGGATACAACATTCTTGGTCACGGAAGCGAAAGAGGCTGCCTCAACCCACTTTGTAAAATAGTCAATGGCCACCAAGATGAAGCGGTCTCCATTGGAGGCTGTTGGTTTGATTTCCCCTATCATATAAATTCCCCCCATAGAAAAGGGCCAAGGAGCCGTCAAGACGTTCAGAGGAACTGGGGGTACGTGAACCTTGTCAGCATAAATCTAACACTTGTGGCAGGTTCGAGAGTGTTAATAACAATATTTTTCCATGGTAGACCAGTAATAGCCTGCCCGTAGGATTTTCTTTGCCATCGTGTGCCCACTGGAATGGGTGCCAAAAGTGCCTTCATGTATCTCAGCCATGATCCTTTCAGCTTCAACCTTGTTTATGCGCCGAAGTAACACAGAGTCATGGTTGTGTTTGTAAAGAATGAAATTGCTAAGGAAGAATTTAGCAGAGAATCTCCTTCTGTATATTCTTGAACCTCGAGATACCTCTTGACTTCGTGAAACCAAGGCTGGTCCACTAATTTTTCAGTATTAATCTCGTGACAGTGTGTTGGTTCATCCCTTTGTTCAATGGTGATCTGAGGAGCCTCGTTATCCTATTTAAGTTTAAACATAGATGACATTGTGGCTAGTGCGTCTGCTAGCTGATTTTCTTCTCGCGGGAAATGTTTGAAGGTAATCTTCTCAAAATGTGGGAGCAATGTCAAAACATGTTCTTTGTAATGGATAAGGTTAGGGTGTTTGGTGTATCATTCCCCTTTGATTTGGATAATGACCAAAGCTGAATCTTCGAATACATTCAAGGATTTGATCCCCAAGTCTATGGCAGCTTTGAGACCAAAGATGCATGCTTCGTATTCTGCCATGTTGTTTGTACAATTCAAGTAGAGTCTTGCAGTAAAAGGAGTATGACATCCTTCCGGAGATATGAGTATAGCACCGATACCGTCTCCTAGTGCGTTAGATGCCCCATCAAAAACCAGGGTCCATCGGGATCCTTGTTCAGGTCCTTCATATGGCATGAATTCTTCACAATTGTTTACTGTCATGATGTCTTCATCTGGGAATTTGAACTTCATGGACTGGTAGTCTTCTACAGCTTGGTGAGCAAGGTGATCAGCTAGTACACTGCCCTTTATTGCTTTCTGGGTAGTATATTGTATGTCATATTCTGTCAGGATCATCTGCCATCTCGCTATTCTCCCAGAGAGTGCAGGTTTCTCGAAGATGTATTTTATTGGATCCATTTTAGATATCAACAAGGTAGTATGAGTTAGCATATATTGTCTTAGCCGGCGAGCAGCCCATGCCAGAGCGCAACAAGTTTTCTCGAGCAGTGAATATCTTGTTTAACAGTCGGTAAAAATTTTGCTCAGGTAATAAATAACATGCTCTTTTCGGCCAGACTCGTCATGCTGCCCCAGCACACACCCCATTGAATTTTCCAAAATGGTCAGATACATGATCAAAGGTATTCCCTCGATTGGTGGCATCAAAACAGGAGGCTCTTGCAGATACTCTTTGATCTTGTTGAAAGCATTTTGGAATTCGTCATTCCATTTGACTACTTGATCTTTCTTCAGTAATTTGAAGATTGGTTCACAAGTAGCTGTCAGGTGACAAATGAATCTTGCTATATAGTTTAAACGTCCCAAGAATCCTCTGGCTTCCTTATCAGCACGAGGAGAAAGCATCTCTTGTATCGCTTTCACTTTGGCAGGATCTACTTCAATACCCTTATTGCTGATGACAAAGCCTAGGAGTTTACCAGACCTTACTCCAAACGTGCATTTATTTGGGTTCAACCTCAACTTGTATTTCTTTAGCCTCTCAAATATTTTCTATAAATGATCAAGATGCTCTTCTTCTGTTTGAGATCTAGCTATCATGTCGTCCACATAGACCTCTATTTCGTGATGTATCATGTCGTGAAATAGAGCTACCATGGCACGCTGATAGGTTGCCCCAGCATTCTTCAGTCCGAATGGCATGACCTTGTAGCAGAATGTGCCCCACTGTGTGACAAATGTTGTTTTCTCCATGTCCTCAGGCGCCATTTTGATTTGGTTGTAGCCTGAGAAATCATCCATGAAGGAAAACACTTTATGTTGTGCCGTATTGTCAACTAGAATGTCAATGTGAAGAGGTGGGAAGTCATCCTTAGGGATTTCCCTATTCAAATATCTATAGTCCACACACATTCGCACTTTGCCATCCTTTTTGGGCACGGGAACAACATTGGCAACCCATTGCAGATAGGAGGTGACGGCCAAGAATCCAACATTGAATTGTTTCATGACTTCTGCTTTAATATTCTCCGACATATCTAGTCGCATATGACAGACTTTTTGTTTTACTGGTTGACAATCTTCTTTTGTTGGTAGACGATGTACCATGATATCTACATCAAGTTCTGGCATGTCTTCATACAACCAGACAAAGACTTCAACATATTCGTGCAACAAATGAATCAGACATTCCTTGACACTGGGTTCCAGATTGGTACCCAGTTTGACCTCTCTTTTGTCTTCTTTGGTACCTAGGTTGATTGTATCCACGGGATCCTCGTGGGGCTGAATGGTCCTCTCTTCTTGTTGTAGTAATCTGGCAAGTTCCCCTGGTACTTTACAATCTTCCTCACCTTCGTCTTTGGCTTGGTAGATTAGATTTTCAGATTCACAGAAGGCCATAGCAGAACCGATACCCATGGAATCCCGAATGGATGTAGACCTGCATTGTGAGTGTGAGAGTGTTTAAGAGTATAGCTAATTTGTGAAAGAAATTAAAAATGTAAAAAGAAAAACAATGAGCATAAAGTTTGTATGCAAAAACGTCCATGATTTATTGATGTCATATGGAAATGAGATAATAACCCTTACAAATGGACTATTGTGCCTCGGGTAAGACACAAGGTTTTAAGAGTCTGAATTGTTTTAATATTACAGATCCAACAAAATGTAAAGACACATTACTGCGGGATGAAAGTGATCAGGATGAAATCTCTAGCCTCCCATTTGTTGAGCCCTCCACTGACAGTTGGGAAGATCTAATCCTACAGGTTATAGCCATCTTCATCATCTTCCACCGTGTTGACTTCGCGATTGCTGATCTTCAAGGGTGGTCCTCCAGCACGAGCGCGGCGTACAGCCTTCTGGGCACTTGAAGTGAAACCCAGGCCAAACATGTTAGATTTGTATGAGATATTTGGGAGCTGACCCCAAATAGTGCACCCACCTTCTTCTATCACTTCCTTGGCATCCTTCAATGATGACATCCTGATTAGAGGCCTTGTAATCTTGGGAACTTGAGATACATCCTTGGTTACTGCCATATCTTGTGGGATTTCTTCAAAATGCTGGAATGGAGTTTCAATAAATTCACCATCTAAGTCCACATATCTGAAGGAATTTAGATGGCTGATCATATACTCTTCTTCTCCATGAACGGTGATAATCTTCTCTTGAATCGGATATTTCAGCATTTGGTGCAACATAGAAGTAACAACACCGACATTGTGAATCCATGGCCGGCCTAGCAAGCAGGAATATGAAGGGCGGATATCCATTACATAAAAAGTTGAATCAAATGTTTGGGTTCCAACCTTTATGGGGATGTCTACTTCCCCATGCACCATCCTTTTTGAGCCATCAAAGGCCCTCGCTACTATGTTGCTTGGCTTTAATGTCAATCCCTCACAGTCAAGCCTATAAAGGGCCTTTTTAGGCAATACATTTAGAGATGAGCCTATGTCCACCAAAACATGAGCCAAGGTTGTTCCCCTACATTCCACTGAGACATGCAATGCCTCATTATGCTTCCTTCCTCTTGGTGTTAAATTAGCATCCGAAAAACCTAGACTGTTATTTGCAGTCAAGCTGGCTACGCAGTCTTGGAACTGATCGGAAGATGTTTCTTGGGGTAGATGGGCAGTTTTCAGGAATTTTACCAAGGCCTTTGCATGCGCCTCAGAACATAGTAATAAAGCCAGCATGGAAATTTTAGATGGAGTTTCCCCCAGTTGCTCAACTACATTGTAGTCGCTTCTTTTTATGATCTTTAAAATTTCCTCCATCTCTTTCTGGGAGGTCTCTGGAATAGCCATTGGTTGTGCCTTCGTCCAGACAAGCTCAATCAGAATACCTTTATCTAGAGTCTCGGTTGACTCGGCAGCAGGAATGTCAGTAGGAGTGATAACAGGGATTGTAATAGTTTTGTCAGTAGGAGTATTAGTAGGGATGATTGTAGGACTGGGAACATCCTTTGGAGGAGCAACAACAGGAATGATTACGGGTCCAGAAATTGCTTTTGGGGGAGCAATTTCTAGAGAGAATATCCTTCTGCTTCGGGTAATCTTGCTAGTCCCTGCAATATTACTGATATCATAACCAACTTTCTCAGAACTTGAATCTTCGGCAGCTGGCCAATCTTGCTTGATACCGTGGTAGTAGACATCCCCTCCATAATTCTATGGTATGGTTTTGTCTGACGAATACGGGATTGGTCCAAGCATTGTAATTATCAAAGGAGATACTTTTGGAACTAATGTAATTCTAACAGGTCTTTTGGTGGAGACCCTGGAAGAATTGTCGGAAATGGTCATAATGGAAACATCATTATAAGAAACAGTTGGAACAGAAATCTTTTCGAACATAATTTCCTTATTATCTATTAGGCACTGAACGTCTGCTTTCAACAAAGGACAGTTGGTCGGTGAGGACAAACAGGAATAACAACTTTCATCACATCCTGGGATCACACCGACATTCAATAAATTCTTTTTGATAGTTAGGAGTGGGGTCATAAGTTCATCAACTGAAGTAACAAAGGTATCTTCCTCAACGACGTTGGCATTATGGGCGTGTTTGGGCATAGGGGCAGAAATGACATTTGGCTTTTCGGGAGCATCGAATTCAATCTCTTTGGCTTCAATGAGGTCTTGTACTTTGTTCTTTAGAGCCCAACAGTTATTAGTGTCATGGCCAGGACTCTCAGAATGATAGGCACAACGGGCATTAGGATGATAATGAGGAGAGGTTGTGTTAGGATTCTTTGGAGCTTCTTTCAAAGTAACTCGGTTGGATCTTAACAGATGTGGCAATACTTGAGATAGGGTCATGTTAATTCTGGTGAATTGTCTGACTGGTCTTTCCATTCTTGGTTGGTCGTTTCTTTGCGGATCAGGCACAGGTTTAGGAATCATAACAGCCCCCACCATTGGACGGCGTTCAACCCTATCTTGATTTCTCTAAGGATATACATCAACCATTTCTTTCTTTCCGATGAATGGTTTCCTTATAGCAGCAGAGGATACATCTCTTTGAATCATTCCACTTTTTATCCCGGCCTCTACTCTTTCTCCAGTCAATATCAGTTCGATAAAACCTGCCGATGAACTCCCAATTAAGTGATTGAAGAAGGGACCAAACAAGGTGCCCAAAAACATGTCTACCAACTCTCTTTCAGATAGGGGAGGTTGAACTCTTCCGGCCAATTCCCTCCATTTTTGCGCATAGTCCTTGAAGCCCTCACTTGAAACTATGGCCATACTCTGGAGTTGAGTACGGGTGGATGCAAGATCAGCATTCTACTGGTATTGTTTGTAAAAGGCTGCAGCAAGATCTTCCTAGTTATGAACATTGGCTCTTTCTAACTGATAAAACCAATCAAGTTGAGTTCCAGACAGACTGTCTTGGAAGAAGTGTACCCTTAAATTTTTGTTAGCAGTATGGGGCTGGATTTTCCTCACATAGGACCGGAGATGCATTTTAGGGCATGAAACTCTATCATATTTGGCGAACACGGGTGCTTTGAATTTTGGAGGAATAACAATTCCTGATACTAGTCCTAACTCCTCAAAGTCCAATCCAGACACTTTTTGGATTTCCATTGCACTCAACCGCTCTTCTAGATGCTTATACTTGTCGTTGGCTGGAGGGTATTGTTCTTCAGAATAGTCTTCTTCTTCCTCTTCCTCTTCTGATTCTGACTACATAATTGTTTCTTTACCTTTCCCACCTTGATTGTCTTTCTCACCGGATGTCGTTGCAAAGTCTAAGGCCCTTTTTGTTTTCCCTTGGAATCTTCTTCCATGTTTAGAATTATGGTTATCTTCTTCGTCTTCTTTTTCTTCTCCTCATCCAGCAAGGTCTTCAACTCTTCTTGTCCTTTGGCTAGAGTTAAGAACAACTGTTGAAACTGCACATTCTGAGCTTGGAGGTCCTTCACCGTTTTCTCAAGATCCATCTTACTAAAATAAACAGTAGTGAGATGAGGAGACCTGTTGCAAGAAACCCCTATGTTATGATGAATGGTAAATGCATATGCAATGATTTCAAGGATTTTAAGATTCAAATTTGTTTTAGACAAAAAGGGAACACATGTTATATTAATAAATTAAAGCTCGGGTACATCAATGCCTTCTTGGGAAAAATAATACAAAATCCCTAAGATAAAAAGGTAGTATGCATCCTCTTTGGTGCAATGTAGGCATTCAGAGTCTACTCTTCATGAAGTAGTCTAGTGAGTTCCAAAACCTTCTTCTCGCTTGCGTAGAATTAGGCTTCGAAAGTATCTCTCTCCCCCTTGAGTTGTATCCAATCTCTTTGTAGGACTTCAAGAGAGGTGGGCATGTCAGGATGTAGGATAGTGTATGAAATATCTCCTTCCATGACATGCTCAATGATTACCGAGAGAATGGAAGGATAAGGCATCATAAGACTTTGAGCACGAGTTCATACCCATTTGAGGTAAGGCTCAAGAGGGATGGAATTCTTATGCCCTAATGTCTTGCTATCTACTTTGTTCAACATCCTACAATCTCGGATAAATCTCTGTCGAATACCTTGATCGTCGTTGTCGTAGTCAAATACCAAACCTTGAATCAGCATCTCATGCGGGCCATCCCTTCAGGCGTAACCAAACTGTCTTAGAGCCAAACAGGGGTTATAGGTGATACCTCCCCTAATGCCAAGTAAAGGGACATTAGGTAATTCTCCGTAACGGTCAACAATAGTAACATTCTCTATGGATCGGGAGCACCAATGAATGTCTGAATGTTTGAGCGTCATCAAACTTTGTGACCATCTTGAACCCTGCTCATTCTTTAATACAGATTGGGGAAGATGAGAAATAAACCATCTTGCCAAGAGAGGAGTGCAACACATAAGGACACCTCTTTTCCTCATTGTGAGAGTGTGAAAAGAGTGTAGGATATCCCCTAGCAATGTAGGCACCAGGTTGCGGGATATCAAGATTTTGACGGTGTTCACATCTATGAGTTGGTCCGGATTTGGAAACAAAACCATCCTATAGATGAGGAGAGCTACAATTTCCTCAAAGGCTTGCAAATCCAAAGAGTTCCAACAGTTTTGGGCTTTCTCAAACAAGAACTTTTCTAAGAAACCTTTGACACCACTCCTTGTTTCCCAATGAGTTGTGACATCAGATGAGTGCAAGTGTAGAGCTTGAGAAATCTCTTATGGATTTGGGTCTCTTTCCGTACCGTTGAAAGGTAGTTGGTTGAGAATGGGAATCCTCAAGAGTCGGGAGAATTCTTCCAAAGTAGGCACAAGTTGATAGTCGGGAAATGTGAAGCAATGGTGTAAAGGATCAAAGAACTGAAAGAGCACCTTCATCATGTCCTCATCTGTGTTAGAGGTGACCAAGTTCAGTAGGCGACCATGTCTCTTGGTGAATGGAGATTTTTCAGGAATACTTGAAGCTAGCACCTTAAGTTGTGGAGGGATCCTTACAAGGTTGACTTGAATAGTTTTCCTGCGAATAGAATCCATGTCCTACAAAACAAGAACAAAGATGAATCCAAAAATCCTTGAAATGGTTAGTGAATGTGTATGATGTTATGATGTTCATGATGTTATGTATAAGTATTTATATACAAACAAAGCAAACAAGTCCTTAGGTTTAGGCTTGCATGGAGTCTCATAGGTAAGTACCCTCTTGAAGTTTATTTGGCTCAACCCGTCCTAGTAATAGTAATCGGGTTCTAAGGAGCTCAATATCACTGGTTTGTTTCCTTGGTCATTGTTTCAGCATAAGCCTCTTTAATGGCGACCGAAATATCCCAAGAAACCAAACCTCAATTAGTGTAGTATCGAGTATATACCAACTTTGGACTGTACCAAAGCCGGTCATCTCACTACATCCTAAAGGCCAAGTTGGTCAAGTAAAGGTTCTAGAAGTTCATTAGTGCTTCATGACATCACTCAGTGGCCCCGTATTCTCTTTGATTAACTCAAAGGCTACCGGTACCCACAAATATGTCGCACTAACATAGATATTGCTTAGACCATGTCAGTATACCCCGCACAGTTTTCATAATGTATTGCTACTTACCTATAATGTATCCCAAATCCGGGTAGAGGATTCAAACCCAAACATAGAACCATAATGTAAAGCATACAATTCAAACAATGCAAGCAAGTAAATGTGATCTAACCCTAAGGTAACCCGACTTTTAGAATATCCCCAGCATAGTCGCCAGTTCTGTGATACGGTTGGAGAACTGACTTGGGTGTTTTGCGTTTGATCTCAAATTTTGTGGTTAGAAAGAGTCGCCATTGACTTTTCTTTTATCCAAAAGGAAAGGTGAAAAAGCACAGGAAATACCTTTGAGATTATTTCTTGAGTTCGGGGGGTAGATTATGAAAAGGGAAGGTATTAACACCCTTTTCATCCATGGTTTTCCATGGGCTCTTAGTTACTTTCTAGATCACTTGCTTTTTTGTTTGAAATTATGCTTGGTGTGGTTTTTGAAAGTATTTTGTAAAGAGGCCATTGTTTAGGCAATCTTTGTAATGATTCTTGTTTGTGAGAATGTATACAAAGGTGTTTGATCTTTTGAAAATGTTTTCAATTTTGTAAGATGTTTGAAAGTGTAGGTGTTTATTTTGAAAATAGCAAGGATGTTTGTTTTGAAAGGGAGCAAGTAATTAGGAGCATTTTACCTACTCAAAAGTCTTTCTTGTTCTTTTTCTTTTCCTTTGACATTGTTGTCTTACAATTGATTTGGTAAGCAACCCTATCTTTGGATGTAAACCGGACGGGCGTGGGTCATCGTATAACCATGATTAGCAATGTTGCAAGGTATCTTAGCATTCTTTTTTAGGGACTAAGATCATTTGAAAGGCAACTTAGATAGCGTCATCGAGGGACTATGATCTTGTATTTGCTTGTTTTTGCGAAGATACCTTACATGCCTAATATGGTCATTTTGTATAAGGAAACCAAGTGGGATAACCCTAGGGGTGCTTGTGTGCAAGTGTATCATTCTCATGCTTGTTTTTGTCTTGAATTAGGGTTTTCTAAGTGTTGATTTTAGTCTTTCCATACAAACCTTAATTACTAGCATTTGTATATAAAAGCGATAAATTGCAGAATTTTAAAGTTACTACGCTATTACAACATTTGTGGGGAGGATGGGGTGTACAAATTGAATGGAGATTGCAAGAATGTAAACCTAGTTAATCTATTACAACCAAATTGAATGGGTATTAATGTACAAGGAATCAAAATAAGTCATGTACAAAATGAATAAGTGTACAAAAATGCAAAAAATAAAGAAAATGGGTCTTTGTTTTATTTTCATGAGAAAGAGGGAAATTATTTTAACCTAATTAATTTAAAGAAAATAATTAATCAAGTTTAAATTTATTAAGAAAATATTTTTGAATAAAACCCTAATTCTATTTAGTTGATTAAAAGAAAATAAGTTTAGAAAAAAGTATTTTTGGTATTTTTGTCTTGAAAATATTCATGGTATTATAATATATTTTTTGGCCTTTTTTTAATATTAAAAAATATATATTTTAATAGGTGTGAAAGAAAAATAAATATTAACCTAATTAATTATTAAATTTACAAGGTAGTTTGTAAAAAATAAATAAAGTGTAGTTAAATAAAATATTTTTATGAGAAAAATAAAATAACTAAATCAAAATATAAATCTATTATTTTTAGCATTTTTATGATTTTTTATATTAGTGAAAAATAATTAAGAAAATATAAATAAAATAAAAATAAGAAAATAAAATAAATTGGGCCAGGGGTGTAAATAGCCTGCAAGAGGGTTAGTCAGCAAAAAATAAAAAAAAAATCAAAACAAGCCCAATAAGGCCCAAGCGATGAAAAAAGTCAGGAATGCCAAAATGTATAAAAAAAAAGCAAAAGGGTACCACTGAGACTCGAACCTAGGTCCCAAGGGTTACAAGCACGTGCTTCTACCACTGGGGTGGATATACATCCGTTAACATAAGAAAAACAATAAATATGTAAGGCAAAACGCGCCCTAATGACTTCATCTTCAACCTCCAGCCAGACCAACTGTAACTTGTTCATTTCTCATAAAAAATGAAAACTGTAAACAAGAAACTTGTAGCAAATTTCCTCACGGTTTCAGAAATGTAAAGCACTAAAACTACAAATCAAAGATAAGCATGAATTTTAATGGCCCTAATCTGAACCCTAAAAATCTCAGAAATTTCAGTTTCAAAATTCTCTATGCTCAAGCAAAATTAATGGAAACTATGGACATGGTTAGCTTCAGGGCAATGATATCTACATGTTTTGTTCACAAATAAACTATTGGTGATGTCTGTATGAAGAATTCCAAGTTGAGAAAACTTACCTCAAAACTGAAAACCGTGTTTTGAGTTTGAGCTTGTTTCAAGTGATGGTGATGATCAGGTTAGCTTCCTTGAGGTCCCAGGAAGCTAATGCAATGATTAGCTTGAACAATGGATGGCTGAAATGGTCTGGAGAAGTCAATGTGTAGTGCTCTGTTTTTGGAAATGGAAGATGGTTTTAATGGTGTTACAGTTCTAAAAAAGGGTGTGGTATCAACTCTATATGATATTTAGAACCTTTAGAAACCAAAAGGCCAAGAAACGCACGAGTAGATTATGAGTTTCAAGTTTTTGGTCAGTTTGTGTGAAAATGGAAGTGTGAAGTGTGATTCTGAGTTCTAGTTTCTTTCAAGGCTTGAGCATTCGTGTGTTTGTGTCCAATGGTTTGTGTATGTATAAACAAAAGTGTTTGAGAGCTTTGGCAAGTCAGAAGTACAATTTCCTAGCTTTTTGGCTAGGTTACTTGATTTTGAAGAAAAGAGGGAAACAAGTTTCAAGAAGAGGTACAAGCATGGGATGGGTGATTGTAAGTGTTTGAAACATTTCTCATGAGTTATAGGACTGGTTTGATCAGAAGAGAACAAGTGCAAGGCTCAAGAACAAGTTTTATACAAAAAGTTGCTTTATCAAAATGGGAATGTGACCTTTCTTCCAAAAATGGATAAAAAGCATGTCCATGCATTGAATGATGGAAGTGAGGCCTATAACAGCTGTGTAAACCATTAATTATGGAGTGCCTAACAAGTTTGAGGCATGCAAATTTGTGTTTATGCATCATGGTTTGAATTTGAATTTTGTTCATCACTAAAATGACTTGTAATTAAAGTGATAAAACCCTAACTTCATCTCTTCGATTCTCCCTACTCAAGAATGATCTCAAGGATTTATTGGACATTTTGGAAAGCTTGCAATATGCTATACAACCCATATTTGAATTTCGTTTGAAGATTCCACTTGGAACTATATGAAAAAGTTCCATGAAGTTGGGTCAAAATCCTGACCAAATTAGGGCAAAATTTCACTAAGTATTTTAGTTTCATGACCTTATGTTCTTAAAATTATAACTTGATATCCAAGAAATTTTGGAAGAAGTTGCGTGAAGAAAAGTTGTATATTTCATGGAGATCTAAAACTTTCATGTTGTAAGTTTCTCTTGAATCATCTTGCATCATGGTGAAAAGTTTGCTCAAAGTTATAAAAAAACATGAAATTTTCAACACTTAGAAAAATTTCTAAGTTTAGAAATTTTGACTTTTCAAAATGAAATCTTGAATTTTTGATTTCTTGATCAATAAGTTTCATATTTTTACATGTTTTGATGAATTTTGATCTTTGGCACTTGAATTTGACCAAAAAGTCAAAGTTTGACTTTTCAGTATATAGTTGACTTTTGATCAGTTGACTGAAAAATTCATATGTCAATGCAATGGACTTGCAATGTTTTAAACCATGTCACTAGGTAAAAATGATGCCATTGGACTCTTTAGATCATGCATTAAACCAATTAACCATTTTCTAGGTCAAAAATCAGGAATTGCCCTTTCCTAGTCAAAACCCTAATTTTGACCATTTTGTCCTTTTGGAGATTTGATCAACTTTCTTGAGGAGTTGTGGTCAAAACTTGATCAAATGATACATATGAGTTTAAAATTTTGATGGGGATCAAAAATTATGAAGTTTGACTGTAAATTGGCCATAGTTGACTTTTTCCCCAATACAGCTGATTTTTAGGTCAACTGCTCAATTGACTGAGCAAAAATGTGATCCAAGGCTTGAAACTTGACATGAGTAATATTGGGGGTCCATAATGATCCATGAAAGTAATATGGTGCATTGGAAGTTCAAAAATCCTTGTGCAAACTCAAACCCTAATTCTAGTCATCCGTGCTTAAGGAGGTGTCTTGAGCTGATTAAACCCTAATGCAGTCTTGAGTCAAGGATATCTTGTGAGCAAATTCTTGATAAGTGAGAGGGAGTAAAACACCTCCCATCTTCTTTAATTTCAAAAATCTTCTCCCTCCTTTTGAAAAATATTCTTGTTTTTAAAATTTGAACACTTTCATAATAAACCTGGACTTATGTCCATGTATTTTTAAAAAATTATTTGTTAATCAAATTTCAATCAACTTAACAATACTTTAACATTTTTTTTTGTGTAAAGACTAAAAGTCAATAAACCTTATTCAAACAATTTTTCCATTTTGGCTTTTATCTTTAAAAACTTTTCTCAAAATATTGGACTCTTGTCAATCCTTGTAGTGATGCAAACAACTATACTTCTATAATATATAGTGAAGATAGATATTTTCCACTTGGGTGTTGAGTGAGGCATTGTTGATTTTAAAATCCAAGTCATATCCTCCACTTTGAGATGACGTAAATTCTCCTTTCTCATAACTATAGGTAGTAAGTATGTTTTCCACACGGACAATGACGATGATGTCTCATCTCTTAAAATTAACCAACACACTTGTGTTTTAAAATTTTTAAAAAGGAACTACGAGTACCCCGATCCCCTATTGCACAGAAGGTGGTACGTAGGCACTAAAGGTTCGCAACCATGGAGGATGTAAAAATTGAAAAAAATATACTTGTTCTCTCATCACCATAATCTATTTTTTTATATACAACATTTTATAGCCAAAATATACAGATTTTACAAAGAGGTTCCTGTGGAGTACCATAGATGTTTAGGGTGCTAATACCTTTCCTTTGCATAACCAACCCCCTTACCTAGAATATTTCCCCCCTCTTTTTAGGTTATTCACTCTTTTCCCATTCCTTTGGAAACAATAAAGCATGGTGGCTGTTTATATTTTGATCTGTGCGAGTTAAGTCAATCCAATGGCTTAGTCTCAATATTTCTACCACTACATTGTCCCTTGAGTAAGTCAAGGAGAATGTTGGGTTGCCGCATCGTGTCATAAGCACTAACTGACCGTAGAACCTTAGTTTACACAACTTAGCCATTAGAAAGTAGTGAGATGGCTTGATTTGGTGCAGACTAAAGTTGGTTGATACTCGATGCTACACTCATTGAGATTGGACTTTCGGGATATTTCGGTCACAATTTAGATGCTTGTGCTGAAACAATGCCTGAGAGAAAGGTCATTAATATTGAGATTCCTAGAACCCGGTTACTCCTTTTAGGACAGGTTGAGCCAAATAAAAGTTCAAGATGGTACTTACCTACAAACTCCATGCAAGCTTAAACGTAAGGCCTTGTGTGTTTTTTTTGTGTTTGATTAATTGTTCGAACATGACATCATAACATCATGACATCATACTATATCATTTTCACTAACCATTTCAAGGACCTAGAGATTTATCTTTGTCTTGTTTTGTAGGTTATGGCCTCCGCTCGCAGAAACACTATCCGAATCAGTTTTGTGAAGATACCTTCTCAACTTATGAAGCTAGTCTCGAAAGTTCCTAAAAGCTCTCCATTCATTAAAAGGAGACATGATGAGTGTTTTATTCCAGTTCTTTGATCATGTACATCACTGTCTCACCTTTCTCGATTATCAGTTGGTACCCACAATGGAGGAGTTTTCTCAATTACTGGGAGTTCATGTTCTCAATTAAATACCTTTCACCAATTTAGATAAAGAGCCACAACCTGATGAAATTATAGCAGCCTTACATCTGAAGCGGTCTGACATTGTATCAAATTTGGAAACAAGGAGTGGAGTCAAGGGTTTTTTAGCGAAATTTGTGTTAGAGAAGGCTCGACTATTTTTGGATGCTATGAGTTTTCAAGCTTTCAAAGATGAGAATATCATGCTAGTTACTGATTATGAAGAACCTGGACCATATGAAGGACCTGAGCAGGGATCCCAATAAACTATTATTTTTGATGGAGCTTCCAACGCGCTTGGTAATGGAATTGGTGTTGTGCTTGTCTCTCCTAAGTGTTGCCATATGCCCTTCATCGCCCTATTGTGTTTTGACTGTACCAACAATATGGCCAAGTATGAAGCATGCATCATGGGTATCAAAGCTGCCATCGATATGAGAATTAAATTCTTGAATATATATGGGGACTCAGCCCTGGTGATCAGTCAAATTAAGGGAGAATGGGACACGAAGCATCCAAATCTCATTTCTTATCAAGAGCATGTGTTGACATTAATTTTGTACTTCGAAGAAATCTCTTTTGAACACATTCCACGAGAAGAGAATCAATTGGCAGACACACTAGCTACCATGTCATCTATGTTCAAAGTCAGATGGGATAATGAAGCTCCTCGAATTACTATTTAGATACTAGACGAACCAACGTATTTCTACGAAGTTGATAATGATGGAGTAGAGGAAAAGCCTTGGTACCACAAAGTAAAAAGATACCTCGAAACTCAAGAATATCCTGAATGGGCATCTATCAATGATAAGAAATTTCAAAGGAGGTTCTCTACCAAATTCTTTTTGAGTAAGGAAATCTTGTACAAGCCCAACCACGATTCGACTTTGCTTCATTGTGTAAACAAGAAGGAAGCTGAGAAAATTATGGAAGATGTGCACTAAGGTGTCTTTGGTACTCACTCTAGTGGACATATAATGGCTAAGAAGATTCTGAGAGCAGGTTATTATTTGGTCGTTTGCAATATGGGGCATTGATATGATTGGAGAGATTAAGCATACTGCTTCCAATGGGCATCGTTTTATCCTTGTCGTTATTGATTATTTCAATAAGTGGGTAGAGGCAGCCTCATTTTCTTTCGTTACCAAGAATGTTATGGCTCGATTCATTAAGTATAACCTTATCTGTCAGTATGGCATCCCAAAAAGGATCATCATGGACAATGGTACCAATCTTAATAATACTATGATCACAGAATCTGCATGCAGCTCAAGATTAAGCATCGTAATTCTTCTCTGTGCCGACCAAAGATGAATGGCGCAATGGAAGCCTCCAACAAGAATATAAATAAGATCTTGCAGAAGATGATTGTGACATACAAATATTGGCATGAGATGCTACCATTTTCTCTTCATGGTTACCGCACTTCAGTACGTACATCAACTGGAGCAACCCCGTTCTCTCTAGTATACGTTATGGAGGTTGTCTTACCTGTTGAAGTCCAGGTTCCTTCCCTAAGGATTATGAATGACACAGGTTTAGATGAAGACGAATGGATTTAGACTCGACTTGACCAAATAATTTTTAGTTGATAAAAAAAGGCCTGTAGCTGTTTGTGTTGGTAAGATGTATCAGAAATGCATGATCAAGGCCTTTAACAAGAAAGTCAAACATCAACTGTACTAGGCTGGTGATTTGGTAATAAAGCGCATCATCCTACCACAAGGTGATCCCAGGAGAAAATGGACTCTCACATATGAAGGGCCATTTGTGATCAAAAAGATATTTTCTTGTGGTTCTATGATACTTACCACCCTGGACGGTGAAGATTTTCTGCACCCTGTGAATGCGGATATAGTCAAAAAATACTATGCATAAAAGAGACTCGCTAGGTTGATATGCCTAGGGAAAAATAAGGGCATCCCGGTAAACCAAAAGTGTTCGGGAAAAAATTAGGGATATATATATATATATATATATATATATATATATATATATATATATATATATATATATATATATATATATATATATATATATATATATATATATATATATATATATATATATATATATATATATATATATATATATATATATATATATATATATATATATATATATATATATATATATATATATATATATATATATATATATATATATATATATATATATATATTCGGCAAGTCGAAAACCTGAAAAGGCGGCTTGGGCAAAAAAGAATATCTCGATGGACTGAAAACCCGAAAGGGCGGTCCAGGAAAATTTTAGGGATTAAAGCGTACGACTATGTCCCGTTGGATCACCCATCTACTTACAGCCTTCTTTATTACTAGCATCAAGTTCAAATAGTACAGATCAATTCAATCATCTTCCAATAGTAAGTGATGAGATACTTGAAGACATAGGGGCAATAGCATAGTTTAAACTCGATGGGGCCCTTTTCACATAGCTGTTTTTCTTTGTTTATCACTTTGTACCCCTTTTAAATTTTTATGATGATTTCCTCTTACTAGGATTTCTGTCTTCTAGTATAAAACTGCCTGCTTATAGGAAAACTTTCAGAATCCATGCAATTAAATATATTTCAAAATTCAAAATTGTTTTTACTTTCTCTATTTTGTTTGCAAAAACGCCCAATGATTATGTTGAATGAACATATGAATTTGAATATGATTACTGTTTACAAAACATATGCATGAAAACAAGATTATCATTTACTAAAGACCCTAGAAGTTGGGCTAATGTTCAAAAGTTGTCCACAAGTCCCCACAGAGCAATCTCCATGGAACTATCTCTACAGAGTTATCTTCACAAGCTCATCCCCAATAGAGATATATCCGCAAGAAAATCTAATATGCCATCAGACAAAAACTGGGGCATCTTCCAGCAGTTCACATCCATATCTCTGATGGATAGCTTGACATGATCATCTTCCCTAATATGTCCCCTAGCGGATAAAGAAGTTTGATTATTTCCCCATCATACAGTGGAAACTTCCTCGGCGCAGCCTATGAATTTCCAATCCCCATCATAGATTATTTCCTTAACATAGTCTACAGGATTTATTTCCCCAATGGAGTTTATTTATCCAATACTACAAATTCCCCAACAGAATTCTCTTCTCCAGCCAAATGTCATTCAATGTTGTCCTCCCTAGAAGAGTTGACATCCATATCTGAAACCTGGTCAAATAGTGTATCGGAGGATTATCCATCTCTTTTATCCCAATCAGGGTACATAAGAATTAAATCCTTCAATAAAAAGAAAAACAAATGACCGACTCTCCTTGAATGCTTCTATCCCTAAGCAGAAGTCGAACATCCCCAACGGAGTGTCCACAAACAGAAAGCAGAAATCCCCAATAAAGTCATTCTAAACAAAAATTGAATAATTACTTTCTTCATCCCCAGCAACAGTCAGGGATTTATTTTCCCTAGATAGACATCGTCACACGAAGCTACCATACGCTTCAGCGACATTTATGTCCATACATCATTCACAAAATATCATGGCATATATAACATTCTCATTTATTTTTGAGAACATCACTACAAAATACATTTCATTCATCATGACATTGCATAAAGCTAACTTTTTTTCAGGTTAAGTTCACAAATAGACGAATATTATCAACGATTTATAGACATGTTGTAGATCAATTCCTGAAACATGACGGGGAGACTATTTACATGACCAGATGATTTCCCTTAGATACTAATTCTGATGAGCATTTCCTTCAGAGATTTATTCTGAAAAGCATTTCCCTCAGATAAAATCAAATAGATTCATTCTGAAAAGCATTTCCCTCATGTGAAATCAGATAGATTCATTCTGAAAAGTATCAGTCAGATGAAACCAGACGAAAGTTCATTCTGACACTCTTTTAGATAAAGTCGGGCTTAGAATCATTCAAAAACATCTTCTAGATACATTCAGACGTAGAATCATTCTAGTACATTTTTTAGATACATTTAGGCGAAGACTCATTCTGATCCACTTTTGGATACAATCAGACATAGATTCATTCCAATACATTATTCAGATATAGTCAGGTGAAGACTCATTCTGATCCATTTCTAGATACAGTCAGGCGTAGACTCATTCTAGTAAATTTTCCAGATACAGTCGGGCGAAGACTCATCCTGATCCACTTCTGAATATAGTCAGGTGTAGGCTCATTCCAATACATTGTTCGGATATAGTCGAGCATAGACTCATTCTAATACATTATTAAGATACAGTCGGGTGAAGACTCATTATGATCCTCTTATAGATACAGTCAACACATAGACTTATTCTAAAACATCATTCAGATACAATCGAGACACAAGATTCATTTTGTCACTCCCCAGCACGTCTGTTAGATACAGTCGGACACACACTCATTCTGGTATACTTTTTCAGATACAACCAGGCGTAGACTCATTATGATACTCCTATCAACATTTACTTTGGGTGGCATCTATAAGCCCATATCTGAAGACACTTTATCACCTCTCCTAATGGAATCTTTAAAAACGTTCAAGCAGTATAATCAACCAATAGTGTTACTTCATGCATCCGCGAGTGCAAATTTCTGGGCACCTATAAGTATTCAATCCTCTTCCACCTTCAAATCATGAAAGGCAGGCATGCCAATCTAACTCTTCAGGTTTAAGAGGATTGAACAGGGACAGCTATTGTACCCCAAATTTTGCCCTCCCATTTTCAAGACAAAATGGTTCAAGATACCTCTTCATGCTCATGAAGGTCTCAAACACTCAAGACTTATCAAGGATTAATCAGATGAACTCTTCTCCTAAGCAATTGACCTACAACTAGGGTTTTTCTTTTCTCAAAGGAAATTGAGTTTCTAATTCCTCAAATGGGCTTCATGGTTTCTTATGTGTCTCAAAGTACCCTTATGCCATGTTTCAAGCCTTGCATCACAAGTTTGCTCAGTCAATTAGCCAGATGATTGAAAATCAGTTGTATTAGACAAAAAGTCAACTTTGATCAATCTACAGTAAAAATTGAAGATTTTTGGTCAACATCAACATTTTGAAGTCACATGCATCATTTGATCAAGGGTTGATCATGATTCATCAAGAAAGTCAAGATATGTTCAAATTCAAAAAGTTGCCAAATTAGGGGTTTTGACCATTTCTTAAGAAGAAGTCAACTAAACTTTGACCAAGCACAACTTTCACATACTTCATCATAAATTACTCAACAAAATCTCATTTCAAAGGAAGTTAAATTCTCTACAACTTTGTCTCTCTAAGCTCAAGGCAAAAAATGCTTCATTTGAGAGATGTGAGCCAAAACTTTATAGGTCATTTTAAAAGTAAACAAAAAGACATCTTTTGTCAAAACAATTTACATCAAGTTAAATACTTAAAATGAAAAATGACCAACATGAAAGTTGTAGGAGACATCTTGAGGTTTCCAAAAATTCCAAGATCATCTTCATATGACAAAAATTGAGAGATTTATGAGTTGTGCAAGTTGAGAAATTTTTTAGAAATGCATGAAACCTAAATTGATCAATTTTGAACTTTTGGGCTAATGGACCTAACTTTTGCGGTTCAAACTTGTTCATGACATAATAAGGGACCTCTAAGTCCATTCATACATTATCATAATTTTTTTTATTTATTTTGATTTTTATTCAAAGGAATCCAAAATAAATTAAATAAAATATGAGATAAATGGATTTAGGAACATGGCTTTGGTTTTGGATCAGAATTGAAGCCCAAAAAGCTGGTGACAACTAAGGAAAATCGTGTTGAGCATATTTGGAAATAATAGAAATTTTTAAAGATGTTTTATTCTTGTTTGATGTAACCGTGATTGCACAAGATCCTTTCCATGTTTGTTGACCTAAACATTCTCCTATAAATACGCAACAACTTCATATGGCAAGGGAGACACATGCTACCTCAAAGAAGCAACCCTAAAATCTCAAATTTCTCAAAACTAGGGAAACTTGAAACTCTGATCTCCATCCATTCTCAATCGATTTCAAGAATCACACTAGACTCCTTAAGGTCCCAAGAGTTCATACCAGTCATTACTGAAGCCTGAAGCACGCCAGAACAACACATCTCAACTACACCGGTTTTGTAACCTTCTTTAAATTCAAACTTTTAATATACGCATTTTTGAATGATTTGATGTATACATTCATGTTCTTATTGATTTTTGGAATGGTTTTGATGCATTATTCTTGAGGTTTGACGCAGGAATGGAGATCTACCATTGTTAGGGCATTTTGAAATATTTTCTTTGAAACTCACTCTACAAGCATTTTCAGGTCAAGCCAATGCTATCATTAGATTCGCAAGCGTCAAATTAGGGGGATAGGGTTCATCTTGTGTCTCGATTTTACGTGATTTGCAGGTTTGGTGTTGAAGCTCACCGGAGAAGATGACCGGAGCTAGGGTTCTGGTGCTTCTCTGATCCAGCTGTTTTATTATATAATATTTTATTTGTGTTTGAATAACACAAAACCAGCATAGCTCAGATGGTTGGAGACGGATACTTGTAACATGAGAGGCGTGGGTTTAATCCCTATGTTTTGCAATTGTTTTTTACTTTTTCAGGTTTTAACGCAAAATTATTACAAATGGATTGGTTCCTATTCCATATCACAAACAACACCATGGCACAGTGGATAAAAGGGCATGCATGTGAGGCTGAGGGCGTGGGTTCAAGTCTCACCCCATGTATTTTGGTTTTTCTTATTTTACTAACCCTAGTTTTCACTCAATTTTTCTAATTACTTTTTAATTAACCACTTAACAAACCATTAATCATAATTTAATTAGTTTTAGGGTTAGTTGGCCAAATAATTTTCCATAATTAATTAGACTTTTTTTATTAATTAAAATGAATTAGACATTAGGATTTCTAATTAGTAATTAGGATTTTTGACTTTTTAATTAACTTAATTAAGTTAGAATTAATTTGTTAATTAGCTCTTAATTGTCATTAATACTCAAATTATTTTCTACAAAAATATCAAAAATCATTAACATTTAGAACTTAAGTCTTTAAAATATTTTTTAACACTTTCATTCATCTTTTGCCAGTTAAGTGTATAGGACCGCATTATCAATGTAATAGCGTAGATTTATTTTCTCACATATTTTTCCTATTATGTACCTGCTCCGAGGATGTAATAGCGTAGATTTACTTTCCCACAAATTTCTATACTTATGTATCTCTCTCAAAGCCATGTAATGGCGTAGGAACTTTATATTCCGCACTTTAATTTTTTGTGCATATTTAATTGCTAGTAAAATAGGGTTTGTATGGCAAGACTAAAAGCAAATCTATAAAACCCTAATCCAAGATAAATATAACTGAAAATACACACCCTTCACACTTGCACCTCTAGGGTAACCTCTCTTGTTGCCTTATGAATATTGGTCATGTCCCTCAAAAGTGGGGATACTTTAGCAAAAGACCCTTGATATACAATATCATCATGGTCCCTTTCGAATAAAGATCATAATCCCTCGATGACTCTTCGAGTTTCCTACAAAATAATCTAGTACCTTCGATGACCCTACGAGCAAAATAATGATAGTCCCTTCGATACAATTGATAAAGTATCCTTACATGTTGTCTTAGATGACCATACGATGAACCTACGTCTGTCCCTTTACATCCAATAGATATGATTATCTACCAACTAATGGTATGGATGATACTATCTCCAAAGGAGAAGGAAAATAATAAGAAAGACTTTAGTGGGTGTGAACTCTTAAATGCTTGCTCACAACCTTTTTCATAAACAAATACATTTTCCACACTACAAATAAGATATTTTCAAAAAAAAAAAAACACTTTGTATACATTCTTGAGGATCGACACAAGGATTATTACAAAGTTAGCCTTACATTGGCATTTCAAAATATTTTCAAACAAATCACACACACATAAATCATGTTTTTAAAAGTGAGCTAAGAAATTAAGATCCCATAGATAACTACAGATGAAAAGGGTGCTAACACCTTCCCTTTTCATAACTTACCCCCCAAACTCAAAATCTATCAAAGGTATTTCCTGTTCTTTTCACTTTTCCTAAATATTGGATAAAAGAAAAGTTGGTGGCAACTCTTGCTAACCGTAACATTTGCGATAAAACCAAAAAGTCAGTTCTCCCACCGTATTACACCTTGCTCATAAACCAGAAAGTATACCCCACAAATCTCATCCGGAAACAGATAGGATGCCTACTCTGATAGCAATTGAAATTCTAGTATGACATGTCAACACATCTGATCTGACTTAAACATTACAGCAAGGTATAAACAATATAAAGCAGTACCGGAAAGCATAAACAACACACAAGAATAGTTAACCCAGTTTGGAAAAACCTTCCTACTCTGGGGGCTACCAAGCCAGGGATAAGTCCACTAAAATAGTATTAATTCATAGACCCTACAACAAACTTCCAGTTTACGACCTAGTCGCTTAATCACTACCCTTTCTAGACTTCTATCTAAGACTCACCTAGATATGAGGCCCTCCTCAACCCCTCTTCAATTAAAAACAACAATTGGATGCAAAACAGGAAGAAACACTTCCATGAATGCAAAACGGAAGACACATTTCCATGACAATGCTTAGCCAAGACTCTTGACTAAGAATATAACTTGGAGTTGATTACAAGCTTCCTCTAAGAACAATACTCAAATAATTACTTCACAGCTTCTGAACAAGAATACAATGACCATCTCATTACCCGAGTGGTTCACATATACCAACTCTCCTAGAGAGTGGCTAACAGACTCGTCCTTAATGATTACATCTTTTAAATTATAGGCCGGTACCAATCATAAGTTACAAAGCTTCTATTTATAACCTATACCCAACTGGATTTGGGCCTTCAAACACAGCTCATCAACTGTTACAAAACTACAGAAAATTCTGTAACAAAATAGGTCTTAAATTAAATCTTCCTAAATTATCTCCATATTTAGAAAGTAAACATTCTTTAATATTCTTCTTGATTCTTCTTGACCTACAAATCATCTCCACATAGGATAATATAATATCCCCAAAGTATATTTTGTCTTTGTTACTTAATAGAATATGACAATCCAATTCACCTCAGGCGCGATGTCAAATGTTCCTTCATAGGACATCTTATCTGACATGTTATTCCATACATTGAAACACTTCAACTCAACATGTCCTAACAAAGAATATGACTTCTTGTTCAACTTGTTCTTCATAACAAGATATCATATCCTATTTAACATATTATTGCTCTATTAGTTTTACCAAACATAAAGCCAACCATAAAAATAGATAATTAACAACATGAAACATTTTGATATTATCTTCTAATATTTATAGGCTTCTAGATGTATAATGGTTGAAGCATGTGTAGAACAATCAAAGCTAAGTCTCCAGAACCATGTCATCAAAATCTCCAGAACTTGTTCAATATAAACCTTTTCTTCAGAGTCTTCAACACATGGTCTTCAAAGTCTTCATAACCTTTTCTCCAGAGTCTTCAGAACTTCGTTCAATAGAACCTTGTCTTCAGAGTTTTTAGAAGTTGGTATAGAGAATCGTTGGTCTTCAGAATCTTCAAAACTCGTTCAGTAGAACATTATCTTTAGAATCTTCAAAACTTGGGCAAGATAACTTGGAAACCACAAGGCTTGAGAAAATATCAGAAGCTCTACAATAGAGTCATAGTTAGAAGCAATAAAATTAACGTTCTTTCAGAATTGTTGCTTTAAGATGCATTCTAAGCCATGAAACATAATCTTGTATTCTTAAGTGTGTTGAGTCCAGAATCTTATGACGTCACACGTCAATTCTTCAAAGTAAAAACATGTTAGAAAAATCTACACACTGAACAAACCATTAGGGTACTAAATTTTTTATCTAATAACCCATGTAATGTTATCATCAAAAGTCAAGGCCAGATGCAGAACCAAATCATGTTCTTACAATAAATACTTAAATTTCTTAAAATAAATCAAATAGAGTTATAATATCCAAATCATAGCAGCATCAACGAAACTCAACATAAACGGGTATAATAATTCAACATAAACAAGTAATCAACTTCAAAACATAACTAAGATGTTCCCAACCCCGATGATACATGAATCAGAGAATGACACTGCTAAATAAAGCGACAACTAAAGGAAATAACTCCAAGAGCTAACTTATGTGGAAACTTGTTTTGCGAGTGTATTTCAGGAAAACCTTCGGACCAAGATATCATATTTTGATGATGACAACTATAAATATCATAACAAACATTCAACATAATAAAGATGCAACCATTGAGAAAGTCAACAAATGTACTTAAGAGGTTAAAAGATGCAAGCCATAGGGTTTGAGTGGTAGGAATCCACAAAGTTTTAGACAAAGGCAAATAAATAGATTACATCAAAAATTCTCAAAAAGAAATCTCAAGCAAGTGTCAACACAAAGGAATCCGTCAAACAAGGATTAGAGGAGTTAATCATCAAATTTAGCAAGTGAGTGAAACTTTGTAAAATAAAAATTTCCTTCTTGGAGGTATATGGCTATAAGCACACACAAACTTAAAACATTTTTATAAAAATGTTTTTGAAAAGAATAAATCTTTGATAAGTATATAGAAGTTGCATAGAAAATGATGGGAGCATTCAAAAAGCCAGAAAATATTTTTTGCCTGAATCTAGTCGATTAACACATAAAGTCAATTGATTAGATTAGAGCACTCTTGACGAACAAGTAAATTTGAACGCACATAGATCTTATGCAACGACTATATATAACTTGTTTCCTATTTTTGAACTCATAGATGTTATATTTAAATGAGTTAATCGATTAGTAACGACCATTTTTGCTTTAATGTTATTCCCTCTTTTGGGAAATCTTAATCCTATAAATAGAGGTCTCATTCCTCATTTAATTTCATCTAGAATACGATTTGTATATTGACACACACACACTCTCTATCTCTCTCTCTTAGTTTGTTTTTTACTTTCTCTCACTAATTCTTATAGCCAAATGCATTTGTGAGGAAATATCTTTTGTGAGTGAGGTGTTCATGTAATTCTGGAAGGGTAGAAATATTTAAATTCACCATAGTATTCATATTGTAAACCTTTGAATGCTATCCAATTAGGGATGTTTTATACACGTGGTTCATAAGCTAAACTCGTTAAAAGCTTTGATTGGGGATTATGTGATCAGTTCCTATATTTATTTAGGTTGAAGATCGCCAGTGTTCGTGAAATTCCCCTGGATCTTAGTTAGCCTTGTTTGGTTATATGTTAAAGATCATAAATATTGATGAACTTACCAATGGTTCATGGTTATCCTGTTTAAAACCATATGTTAGAAGACCGGCCTGTTAAAATCTTAAGAGGTTATTGTTTATCCTGTTAAACCAATTGAGCTCAGTTATGTTTGTGGAGAGAAGACTAACCGTTTTAATTTACATTTGAAAAGGAAGCTTGGCCACTTATTTCCCTACCATTTCAATGGAGAAGACGCAAACATTCGTATCTATTGTCTTGTATTTAATGGTTGTAATTCAACTATCATTTCCTTTCATAAGGGGTTCGTGAGTCTTTCCTACTAAAAGCGCACAAGTACATAGTGGAAACTCCTAGTATCAATTCTTGGGGAGAGGAGTAGGTCTTTTATTTATGACCAAACCTCTATAATTCCTGATGTTCTTCTTCTTCCATTAACTCTTTTATTTCTGCACTTTACTTTGATACATATTTATTTTCTGTTGCTTAGATATAGAAAAATGTTTTCAAAATTTAATTTTAATCTTGGAAAATTTTCCAAACCACACAGTTCAACTCCCTTTTTGTGTGTGAAGCCAGTCCAACAAGTGGCATCATAACCTAACTCCTGTTTAAGGACTAATCGTCTTAGGAGGAAGAAGACTTCCAACACAAGATTCTTTTTCAAAACTCACCACCACCTTTTTGAAAATTTATTTTACTTTTATATGTTTTTCTTTCTTCAAAAGGATACCTTTTTCTTTAGAAACTTATTCAACGGTATGATTGATCCTACTCATCAAATAAATGATGAAGAAGTGGAAAAACCTATTTTACCATAAATTATATAAATCTCTTGATGTTTGAACCGCCAAGGAAATATGGGATACTTTGGAAAAGATATAAGGTGTAACACCTTATTCCGCTGAATTATAATTAATAAAAATCAGAGTAATTTTTAAAACATTTTACATACGATTATGATGCTACATTCTTCAAAGACATACAAAAGATGCTCATAACTTGTAAAGGATACATAACACAACTATGAATAAACCAAAAATAACAAATCATAGTCTTCAACTTTAACTTTTATTAAGTAGCTGAAAAGAATCATACTAGGAAATTAAATCATTAACGACCAAAAATAATTTAAGATTTATTCAAGTAATAAGGAGTTCAAAAATTTCCAAACCATTCATTAAAACAACAAAAATAACTAAATATTCACCCCTCCAGTGTTACGTATCAGAGCAATGATGCCAACTCCAAATAAAATGAAGAGCAACCTTTTCCTACCACTGCAGCCTCAGACTACTCCCGACTATATACACGATGCCGTATAAAGCATCATTCTAACAGAAGGGTGAGATATCACAACAACATAAGAGAATGTATAATGATAAGTATACATCATATTATTCATGCATAGTCATACATTCCACATCTCACGCCTACACACAACCAACAACAATCATATTACATGTTAATTATACATTCACCTATCATCAGCATGTATCCTCGAATTATCATTTAATACATACACCAACTACACAAATCAAATATTATATTAATTATAATGTAATGCAATAAGACCGGCTTGCAGACTCAATGCATGTGTTACTTTTCATGAACAATTAAATTCACTCACTCCCGATCCATGCCATCTAGGACCAGAGTCACCAACATCGTGAACAATTAGGTTTACATCGCTCCCGATCCACGTCATTTAGCATCAGAGCCAAAAACAGGACTAAAGTCTACAACATGAAATGCATGCAATATAATCATGCAACAACTTACCATACATTGATATCTACATTCATCAATGTAACACGCCCCTACAGGCCACCATGCAACAACACATGTCCAACATGCAGTAATAGAAACACAACGAAATAGCAAACAATAACCATATATTGGCATACATCCAACAATACAACATCATTGTATTATAATTCACCAAACATATTATCAACTCATCGTGTTATATTCAATAATAATCGCACAACATCACAAACATGCATCATAATATTTCATCACATGAGAATCCAATTCCACTATAGTATAGGTATTGGAAAAATAAATCATTTTACTATATAATCCATAAAAATATAGTTCACCGCAGTAGCTTTCCATTTCTTCAAATGGAGCATCAAACGGAGTTTGAAAACTCAAGTTACAACCCCTTAAAGTTTTCAAAATAGTTATGTCGTCTAAAGCTCGCCCGACGAAGCTGAGCCTTTGCCTGAGGCTCGCCCGATGAAGAAAGAGAGACAACCTCACTCCTTTCTCACCCATAGAAGTAGAGGCACTTCACTTAATTTCCAAGAGCATGCATTTTCCCAAGTTCCCTCGCCCGATGATGCGTGCAAAACAACAACTTCATGTTGCGATTTCTACATTAGAACAATCTCCATTCTCATACGATTTCAACATAGTACAATCCCAAAACTCACCAAATTCAACATGTTTTCACAATACAACAACAACACATCATGATAGGCATTATACACATCACATCATGGAAAAACAAAATCACATATTTCATTAATTTTCATCACCAAATCATCATATTATCACATCGGTTTAATTCACACAAAAGCAATTTCATAAACAAGAACACACAACAACTATGGAAATTCATAATCCCTAACATACCTATCATTACACAATACCCTTAGAAAGTTGGAACCTCACCCTTACCTTAGATTGATGGTTCCCAAGCTTCAACAATGGCCTTCTCTTGCCCTAGCCCTTTATCACCTTTGTGCTTCTACTTCTCTCAGAGTACGATCGTTCCAATTGATATGATACAACTCTCTATTATTCCTTTTTACTAGTTTATCCATTATACCCCTAATATAAAATTCCTTTCTTCCCCTTACTAAACCTCATGACGATTAACACTTTGTCCTCTATCTTTTCCACACATTTTACTCTCTTTATTTAATAAATAAATTCTAAACAATTATTTTTAAATCCAAATAATTCCAACTAAATTATTTAATTAAAAACAATTCCCATTATTATTTTAATATGACACTACCCCACAGATATCAACATCAAACCACCTATTGCATCATATAATTCACAAACAACCACTCAAATAATAAATATAATATTTAGGGCGTTACAACTCTCCCCCACTTAGAATTTTTTTCATCCTCGAATATTACCTGATGCAAATAACTTCGGGTAAGACTCTTGCATCTTACTCTCCAATTCCCACGCCGTGTCCTCTCCAGTAGCTCCTCCCCAAACTACTTTCATGATAGAGTTTTCTTTTCCCTCAGCTTCTTTATTTCTCGATCTTCGACTCGCACAAGCATGATCTCAACCGTAAGATTATCCCGTACTTGCACATCATCCATCAGAATCACATGAGATGAATATGAAACATACCTTTAGAGTTGCAACACGTGGAACACATCATACAAATTTGACAGATTAGGTGGCAAGGCCACCCTATATGCAATAGTTCCCACCTTCTCAGAAATTTGATACGGAGCGATAAATCGAGGAGTAAGCTTTCTCAATTTCAAGGCGCGTCTGTGATCGGTGGATCTGGAACTGATTGTTTAACGCTGGTTCGCGAAATGTCGCGGAAGCAAGAGTCGCCATCGTCTTTTATTTTCTCCAAATGGAAAGGACAAAATCACAGAAAAATTCCTTAAAGAGATTGCTCTCGGTTCGGGAGGTAGATTATAGAAAGGGAAGGTGTTAGCACCCTTTCTATCCATGGTTATCCATGGGCTCTTAGATACTTGCTCACTTGTGTTTTCAAAATGGTTTGTTTGCTTTTCAACTGTGGGTTTTAAAAAAGTTTCTTTGAAAATTTCCAGTTCGACTCTTGTATCGGTCCTCAAGAGTGTTTGAAAAATTGCTTTCGAAAGCTTTTGAAAATGTGTTGGTGTGAAAAGTATTTTTGAATTTGTTTTGAAATTTAGAGCAAGTATCTAGAGTCGTCTACCTACCCTAAGGAATTCGTCTGTGTAAATGTCCTTTAAAGTAGTGCCATCCCACCATTGAGAGGTAGGTAGCACCACCGTTGGAGGTGTTCGGGTCAATTCGAGGTTCGGGACATGGTGATCACCAGAGCAATGGGAAGACACCTTAGAAGCTACCCTCATGCCAGGTTCCAGGATCATGAGGACTTACTAAGACATCCTCTACTCGACGATCACCTTTCGAGGCAAGGCAACAGTGAGGCGTACCCTAGGGGTGGTGTGTGCGATTTGTGTGTCATGTTCAAGTATCTTTGTCTTTTGTCATGTTATTGGTGATCTAGCGCTTGTTTTTATTTTGTCCATATATTCTTTCATGCCATTATTTAACAGTTAAAAATATTGCGGGAAAAATAAAATTCTAAGCTATTACAAAAGGCGCGGGTCCACGTCGCCAAAATTTCTCGAACCCGATTTGACGGAAAAATAAAGAATTAAAAGTACGAGAAGTTAATTACAAGACTTCGGGAGAGATACATCAAAATTATAAAGAATAAAAATAAATGTGCGAATTAAGAATTAAACGAGGGCGTTGGACCCTTTTTGCAAAATTAAATTAAACGATGAATTAATTAAAATTAAAAAGAAATTGTTTTTTTTTGGTGTTTTTTGGTATTTTGTAATTTTAATGAAAAAGAATTAAATAAAATAAATGCTAACCCTAATTCTACAATTTTTGTTTTATTAGGAAAGATGTTGAAGTTTTTAACCTAAAATTAATCCTAATTTTTATATGCAATTTAATTATAAAAATAAATATCTAATATTTAATTATTATGGAATAAAAGGAAAAGATGAAAATTAATTAAACCCTAATTCTATATTTTTAGATTTTTATTAAAAAAAAGTTAAAATTAAAACCTAATTTAAAACTAATTAATTTATGAATTTATTTACAAAAATATACATACTAAAATAAAATATTTATTATATTTTTTCTCTTTTCTGATTTTTTTAATTGTTTTTTTTTGTATTTTTTGAAAATATTAAATTAATCAAACAAAACAATAATTGAAAGAAAATAGAAATAATAAAGAAACAATAAAGAACAATAAAAAAACTTGCAAACCTAGGGGGTCTGCCCCAAATTGGAGGGTGAAGCCTTAGTAATTCAGGCCCATCAACCATTGGCCTTGTTGACTTTTGCGCCAGCGTGTACCTCCCTTGACTAATATTCATGATGGTCTTCAAATCATGTCCCTTGGATTGATCTTAGTGCATGCGTGGCAAGCCAGATCTTGTGGATACATGATGTTCCTTCATAGTGAACCTGCATAGGATAATGGTTGAAAGAAAAATAATATGAAAGAGTGGGGACCTGGGATCGAACCCAAGTCCTGAATGTCACCACTCCAATGCCTTGCCAACTGCTCCTAACGCGCTTTCAATATATTAGATAACCAACAAATATTATAATATGAAACAACGCGTTAGTGGATTTTGCGCGCAAAAATTCAAATGAACCAGTCAGACCTCGCCACCTAAGCGTCTTCTTCGTTGGCTTAATTTTCTTGAAAATAAGAAAGCAATCAGCAACGGTTTTACACCGTTCCTATAGACAACCTATTAGAAAATAGCGATTAGCCCCTGGGGCTTCATAAATTAGGCGCGATAGTCTCATTCTTTTCGTCCAAGCTTGCTAGTCTCAACCATGGCATTGTGGTTTGCTAATTTTACAGGACCAAGAAACCCCCAATTCGTAGCTTATAAAACCCTAGAAAACAATAATGGCAGATTTGCCTATGGGTGATGAAAATTCAATTGGAGCACACCGTTAGCTTCAGAAAAGACTCATTAGTACAAATTCATGAATAAAATGCAATGATATGGTCTAAATAATAGAATACGATTATGCAAAAAAGAGCGATACAGTTCACCCTCGAATTACCAATTCTTTGAGTATGGGGCTAAGTTTTTGATTGGAATCGTTTACTGGCAACCCTGGCAAGCTGATGGAATAAGTTTGGAGGCTTGAATTGACCTGCAAGTATGTTTTCAGATTTTTGCTTTTTTGTGAAAAAGTCAAGTTGTGTTCTCTTGATATGGCGCAGCCTGGAGACCAAAAGCATGAGGGTTTGCTTTGTATATATGTGTGGAACAATTAGGTCAAGGAATTTGATCCAAAAGATCCATGAATTGATGAAGGAATATTTGATTTTTTATGCCATAACTTTCAAATCTTTTTCATGCAATTTGAGCTCTCAATCATATCCAATCATCCTAATTCTTCCCTAATTTGCTTTGCACGAAATATTAGAGATATTATGTGCACAAAAAGATTTGGAACATTAGGTTTTATATTTTTCATATATTTAATTAATTTAAATGAATTATTATTAATAAAAATTCAAATAAATGAATAAAAAATGAAGAAATACTTCCCTTTGGGCCAAGTGGTCGTGCACATGCCTTGGATAATGAATTGTGAAAGAAAAATAGGCCCATTAGCAAATTTTAGGTCATTTGAATCAATGTTGACTTTTCAAAATATCCAAAAATTTCCCAACTTCCACAAGGCATAACTTGCTCCATTTTTAAGCTTTGCTCATGTTCTTGGACATTTTGGAAAGGTCTTTGAGTCCTCTAACCAATGTCTTTGGTCCCATGTCATTTTGATTTACCAATCTCAAGTTATGGCCTTTGACTTAAAGTCCCTTTTTGTTGACTTTTGAAAATGACCTATAATGTTGAAATTGATAACTTTTTGTGAGAGCATTTCTTGGACTTGAAGTATGAATATGAGTTGTAGGAAATGTCTTTCTCTTCAAAATGAGCTTTGGATGGAATTTTTATGATAATCCATGTGAAAGTTATGCTCTGGTCAATTTACAGTTGACTTTTTCAGTTGTCCAAATAAGGAAACTTTTGCATCTTGATGATTTTTGAGCCAAGCTTTGAGAATCATGATCAAGCATTGATCAAATGATGTTTGTGGCCTCAAAATGAGATGTTGACCAAAAATTTGAACTTTTGACTGTCAAATGACCATTTTGCCCCTGCAGTTGACTGTAGTGCAATTAGGGTTTTGACTGTGCAATTTTGTGCTGAAAGTCTTGAAACTTGGTATGAGGATGCTTGACCATATTTGTAGGCATGTGGGACTTGATTGGACCCTTGGAAACTTTATTTTCTTGATCAGAACCAAAACCCTAATTTTGACTGTTTAGGGGGCTCTTACACTGTGCAACCCTTGGGGAACTTTGAAGCTTGACTTGGCAATTTCTTGAAGAATATGGGAGGGCAAATTTTGGGGTACAACAGTTGCCCCTGTTCAATCTTCTTGGACCTGAGGATGCAGATTGGATGACGTGCCTTTCGTAATCCGAGGGTAGAAGATGATTGAACACTAGAGTGCCCAGAAATTTACACTCACATAGTAGCAGTGTGATGATGGAATGGGCTTATAGATGCCATTTAGAGATTGATGAATAGGATGATGGGCTTATAGATGCCATCTGGATGTTGATCGCGTAAGAGATTCCTTAGCGAGAACCTGCGTACCTGCAAAAGAAAAATGAGTACCTGACATGTTGCAGGAGTTGGTCTTCAGATGCTTTGTGTAGATATTTCCTGATTGGTTACAGGAGCTGAATCTGGATCTTCAAAAGGTGATGAATGAACCAGGGGTGGTTACTACCTCAGCAGGAACGGTGAGGGAACCTTGGATGACTTTAACCTCAACAGCAATCGTTGAGAAAGTCTTGGGATTACCACCTCCGCAGGATCGGGAAGAGAACCATAGGCAATTATAACCTCAAAGGAAAACATTGAACAAAACCTGGAATGGAATTATCGTCTCCGCAGTATTGGGGAGAGAACCATAGGAAATTATAATCTCAAAAGCGGACGTTTGAGAAAAACCTGGGATGGAATTATCGTCTCCGCAGGATCGGGGAGAGAACCATAGGTAATTATAATCTCAAAAGCGGATGATTAAGAAAAACCTTTGATAACTTCTACTGAGTCTTCATCAGAAAAACTGTTTGGGGTCGATTTAGCTGGACTAGGGAAGGCCTTGGACTGGATAAGAAATCTTCGGAGTTGATTTAACTGAACCGGTCCAGGTCTTGAAATGTCTTTAACAGATACACCCTGGCAAGATACAGGAATCGAGTCCGGAATATAGTAAGGTTGGTGAGTTTGTCTCTACTGACAGGTTATCCTCATGGACGAGTGGTCTTTAACGACGGGTGTCTGTAACGACGAGTGTCTATAATGACGAGTGTCTATGATGATGAGTGTCTATGACGACGAGTGTTTATAACGACGAGTGTCTATAACGACGAGTGTCTATAACGACGGGTGTCTATGACGACGGGTGTCTAGGACGACGGGTGTCTATGACGACGAGTGTCTATAACGACGAGTGTCTATAACGACGAGTGTCTATGATGACGAGTGTCTATGACGACGAGTGTCTATAACGACGAGTGTCTATGACGACGAGTGTCTATAACGACGAGTGTCTATAACGACGAGTGTCTATGATGACGGGTGTCTATGACGACGAGTGTCTATAACGACGAATGTCTATAACGACGAGTGTCTATGACGACGAGTGTCTATGACGACGAGTGTCTATAACGACGAGTGTCTATAACGACGAGTGTCTATGACGATGGGTGTCTATAACGACGAGTGTCTATAACGACGAGTGTCTATGACGACGAGTGTCTATGACGACGAGTGTCTATAACGAAGAGTGTCTATCACGACAAGTGTCTATCACGACGAGTGGAAGTAATTTAACTGGACATGTCTTCTTTGACTGGATGAGCATCAGAAAAACCTTTGGGATTTAACTGGGCTTGTCTTCTTTGACTGGATGAGCATCATAAAAACCTTTGGGATTTAACTGGGCTTGTCTTCTTTGACTGGATGAGCATCCGAAAAACCTTTGGGATTTAACTGGGCTTGTCTTCTTTGACTGGATTTGTCTTCTTTGACTGGATTGGTCTCTTTTGACTATATTTGTCTACTTTGACTGAATTTGTCTTCTCTGACTGGATTGGTCTCTTTTGACTATATTTGTCTACCCTGACATAGCTGATCATCTAACGGTATCCTTCCTGAAAGGTAAAGGTCAGTCATATGCAATGCATGATATGAATCAAGCAATGATGTTCTCAACACATGAGATTGTATGATATGATGCGTATATGCATGTATCTTGATAAATTGTGATGTTTATGAATGTATCTGCGTCTTAGGAAATTAGATCTTTGACGGTTGCCGGGAAGTCAAATCCTGGGCTGATGTTGGAGGACAGATTTTTCTTCCGCTGGATGATAGTTGCAAGTATACCGGTAGGAGAAGATGACTCCGTTGGGGAATAAACTTGGCGAGTGGATTTCCCTGCAGGGAGAAAAATACTCTAACGATCTTGCTGGGAAGCTATACTCTGTGGGGAGAGAGATATTTTGCTGAGTTCTTGATAATAATTTGCTGGGGATATCTTTGTTGTGTTGGAAGCGTTGATGGACTTCGCTGGGGATAAGAAGACTGCGTTGGCGACGATCTTTCCATGGCTTTTAGCTGAGGATAACCCAGTTATATCCTGGTAAGGAAATAACTCTTTGAATAAAGTCGGACGACGCGTTCGCTCTTGGTTGCATTCTTCAGCTGAACTTACCTTGGCCCTTCGGTGGACAGAGCAACCGGATCATTCAGACAACTCATTATTGCCCCAGTTTCTGTTGGATAAGAAGGTACCTGTGAAGGTGTTTGATGACTGCCGTTTGACAAATCTTCTTCTGGTAGGCAAGTGACGAGATACCGGGACATAGTCGTACGCTTTGATCCCTAATTTTTGCCTGGACCGCCCTTTTGGGTTTTCAGTCCACCGGGATACCCATTTTTGCCCAAGCCGCCTTTTCAGGTTTTCGACTTGCCGGGTGTACAGATTTTTTTCATTTCATCCCTTATTTTTGCCCGAACCCTTTTGGTTCGCCGAGAAGCCCTTATTTTTGCCTAGGTGTGTCAACCTAGCGGGTCTTTGATTATGCGCAATATTTTTTCGACTATATCCGTGCTCTTAGGATGTAGGGAGGTGCCCCTATTGATAGTGTTACCATGCCACCAGAAGATCTTCGTTTGATCGTCCAATGCTCCAAGTGATCTAGATGGAGATTTGCCCCTTGCTGTTTGGCCTTTTTGAGAGCTTCTCCGAAACTTGACTTAATTGCCCCAGATGATGGACAATAATCACGTCTGCCCCTTGATTGGAAGTGCTTTTGTTCACTAGGTATTCATCGTGCGAATTTCCCTGCTGTTCAAACAAATAGTCATATGCAAACAATGTTATATCAAAAATGCAAAGCTTATGTCTGTCTTGAAGATTTTGAAAATGCAGTTTTTTTTAATAAAACAAGTGAGTTCTTTTGTAAACTGTGATGTCAAACTCGTTATTTCACTGCGAGCCTTAAGGAGTCAGGATACCTTTGTAACAGTATACTTTCGAACTAACCCATGCTTCAGCTAGGACTTTTTAGGGTTGGAGCGTGGCCTGGTTCACGGTTTAAGAAACAAAGGATAAAGGCTCAAATTATTTGTACCCACCCGCTCTTCGTGATGTTCTTCAATCCTAAACTCAGCTGATCGTGCGTTAGACCTTATTTGAGTTTTTGCTCTGATATTCCAGTGATGGTTCGGATGTTGAACGTTTATTTGAATAGGCAGTCATTTTTGTCGAGGGTTTGTAAGACCTCTTTCTTTTGATGATTTTTGTTATCCCTATTTTTTGCCTGAACTGTTTCTTTCTTTTGTAACTACAGTCAGCGGGATGCCCCAGTTTTGTAAGTCTCCTTCATAGGTTTTGACTTATTGGGTATTTATTTTGAAGGATAATGACTGCCTTTCTTTATTGATTATTAGGAACCATCACTATTTTTCTTTGTTTTGTAAGGACCTCTTTTGGTGCCATTCTTTATGCACTTGGATCAACTGAGAGACTACCCTGCCCCAGGTTATGATTAAGGGTTTTAAATTTCGAAAATAAAAACTCCTACTTCTTTGGCTCAGAGGGGTTGCCGAGGGATTATCATCCTTATAACTCCAGTGTTTAGGGATTGAAACAATGCCTGTACCTCATCAGCGGGGTCTGTTCAAAAGCATACTGTAGATTGTGGTATTGTTTTTGTCATCCTCCCTCAAGAGGCTTAGAATTTTAGATCAAGAGTTGACATCACAAAAATATGAAAACAGTTTGCATATAGTGAATATGAAATAATTACTTCAAAACAGACATGTGTAATGCATTAATGAAATAACCAAGTTTGACATGAACTAAATGTCTGAACAATCAAAAGAAAATTACAAATTGAACATTCGAATGAACAAAAAATCCAGTCCTAGCCATATTTTGGCAAGGGAGTAATGATCACATTGGGAGTCTCTGGAGAGTCGAGCTGGACTTCCTTTGCGTCAATCAGATCTTGAACCCTGTTTCTCAAAGTCCAACAGTCATCTGTAGCATGCCCCGGGCTGTCGGAATGATAGGCGCAGTGAGCATTGGGATTATACCTTGAAGGTGTTCTGTTAGGATTCTTCGGGGGATCCATGAGAGTTACCAACTTGGTTTCCAGCAGTTGTGGCAATATCTGTGACAAGGTCATGCCGAGGGGAGTGAATTGCCTCTTAGGTCTTTCTTCTCTTTGTTGATTGTGACGCTGAGGAGCACCGGTCGGCTTTGCAATAGTTATTGCATTGACAACACTAGATTCTCTCTTGGATGGTTTCTTCTCAGTGTTCGAGGAGTCACCATTCTGTATTTTCCCTGACTTGATGCCAACTTCTATTCTTTCCCCGGTCAAGATCAGATCTGTAAACCCAGTAGCAGAATTCCCAATCAGGTGGTTGAAGAATGGACCAGACAGGGTCCCCAAGAACATGTCGACGAGCTCGCGGTCAGTCAGAGGTGGTTGTACCCTTCCAGCAAGGTCCCTCCATTTTTGGGCATATTCTTTGAAACCTTCACCCATACCCATAGACATCCCCTGAAGCTGAGTGCGCGTGGGAGCGAGGTCGGCATTGTACTGGTACTGCTTGTAGAATGCAGTGGCTAAGTCTTCCCAGGTACGGATGTTGGCTCCATTCAGTTGATAGAACCAGTCAAGCTGAGTCCCTGAAAGACTTTCCTGGAAAAAGTGGATCCATAAGTTCCTGTCGGCCGTGTAGGGCTGGATCCTCCTCATGTATGACCTGAGATGCAGCTTTGGACAGGATGCCCCGTCGTACTTTGCAAAGGCAGGTGCCTTGAATTTGTGCGGGATCACTACCCCAGAAGACAGACCTAGATCCTCGAAGTCCAGGCCAGGCACTTTTTGTATCTCCATAGCACTTAGTCGGTCTTCCAACTGTTTGTACCTATCCTCAGCCGGAGGGTACTGTTCGTCGTTGAAATCTGTCTCATTGTCGGAGACCACTGGACTGGGAACCCTTTCCTCTTGATGACTGCCTTTCCCCACAGATGGAGTTGTCCTCTCAGCTTCATCCTGCAGGGTGTTCCCAGATCTGCGTCTAGGGCTGAACAAAACAGTCCTCTTCTTCTTCTTTTCCTTCTTCAAGAGCAGAGCCTTCATATCTTGTTGCCCCTGGGTCAAATTCATGATCAGCCCTTGGAACTGGGCGTTCTGAGCCTGGAGGGCCTTGATAGTGTGCTCGGTTGAGGATTCAGGATTCATGACGAGACTGCTGAAATAAACAGCGAAGAAGGTAAGCAACCTGCAGAGAAAGGGTACCTGTTATGCAATGATACGTATGATATGCATGCAATGATTTCAAGGACCTCGAGGGGTAAACAAATTGTTAGAGTTGGAAACTGGTAACTTGATTGAAGGTACTTCATGTTGTTGAGAGTCCTTCTTCAAGGGTCAAAGGCTCACCATATCTAGTGGGTCATAGCCCCTGACAACCTTGTCTAGAGGAAAATAAATCCCCTTTGCCCCTTGCTGGACAGTTGGTTCATCATGACCTGCATCACAAGCCCTTGAGATCCTTGAAATGGTTTAGGATGTATGCAATGGTATGATGTTATGGTATGCATGGGGTAATGTGAGTAACCCTGTTATGAGTCCTGATTAAGGACTGCAAGCCAAAACCTGCAAGAAACTCAAGTAAAACCTGTTATGAGTCCTAATTAAGGACTATAAACGAAACCTGCAAGAAACTTAGCAAACCCCGTTATGAGTCCTAATTAAGGACTACAAACTAAAACCTGCAAGAAACAAGTTTCAGGTAACAAGCATGCAGATAGTCAAGTACGAAGGCACACAAGTCACACAAAAGAGCCCTTAGAGTTTAGGCCAGCATGAAGTTTAGGTATTACCCTCTTGGAGTTGGTGGGCTCAACCTGTCCTATCAGAAGTAATCGGGTTCTAAGGGTCCCAATATCACGGGATTGCTTTCATTGTTCATCATTTCGATTTAGCCACTGAACTGGCGACCGAAATATTCCAGGAAAGCAATCCTAAATTGAGTGTAGTATCAAGTATCAACCAACCTCAGACTGCACCAAAGTCAGTTATCTCACTACCCTAAAGAGGCCAAGATAGTTCAATTAAGGTTCCTAAGGTCTGTTGATGCTTCACGACACCACGCGGAGGCCCCGTACTCTCCTTGACTGAACTCAAGGGTTACCGGTACACACCAAAGTGCCACATCAACGTAGCAGACTGCTTCAACCATGTCGGTATACCCCGCACAGTTCCCTCACAGCCTTGTTGCTACTTTCTAAGAAGGTATCCCCCAGATCCGGGTTAGGATCTATAGAACTCCCAAGCAACCCACAATTTAAAGCACACAAGGAAAACAATTGAAAACACAGTTATGAACTAGCCCTAAGGTACACCTCACTTTAAGTTAACTCCCCAGCAGAGTCGCCAGTCCTGTGATCGGTGGATCTGAAACTGACTGTTTAACGCTGGTTCGCGAAATGTCACGGAAGCAAGAGTCGCCACCGTCTTTTATTTTCTCCAAATGGAAAGGACAAAAGCACAGAAAAATTCCTTAAAGAGATTGCTCTCGGTTCGGGAGGTAGATTATAGAAAGGGAAGGTGTTAGCACCCTTTCTATCCATGGTTATCCATGGGCTCTTAGATACTTGCTCACTTGTGTTTTCAAAATGGTTTGTTTGCTTTTCAACTGTGGGTTTTAAAAAAGTTTCTTTGAAAATTTCCAGTTCGACTCTTGTATCGGTCCTCAAGAGTGTTTGAAAAATTGCTTTCGAAAGCTTTTGAAAATGTGTTCGTGTGAAAAGTATTTTTGAATTTGTTTTGAAATTTAGAGCAAGTATCTAGAGTCGTCTACCTACCCTAAGGAATTCGTCTGTGTAAATGTTCTTTAAAGTAGTGCCATCCCACCATTGAGAGGTAGGTAGCACCACCGTTGGAGGTGTTCGGGTCAATTCGAGGTTCGGGACATGGTGATCACCAGAGCAATGGGAAGACACCTTAGAAGCTACCCTCATGCCAGGTTCCCGGATCATGAGGACTTACTAAGACATCCTCTACTCGACGATCACCTTTCGAGGCAAGGCAACAGTGAGGCGTACCCTAGGGGTGGTGTGTGCGATTTGTGTGTCATGTTCAAGTATCTTTGTCTTTTGTCATGTTATTGGTGATCTAGCACTTGTTTTTATTTTGTCCATATATTCTTTCATGCCATTATTTAACAGTTAAAAATATTGCGGGAAAAATAAAATTCTAAGCTATTACAAAAGGCGCGGGTCCACATCGCCAAAATTTCTCGAACCCGATTTGACGGAAAAATAAAGAATTAAAAGTACGAGAAGTTAATTACAAGACTTCGGGAGAGATACATCAAAATTATAAAGAATAAAAATAAATGTGCGAATTAAGAATTAAACGAGGGCGTTGGACCCTTTTTGCAAAATTAAATTAAACGATGAATTAATTAAAATTAAAAAGAAATTGTTTTTTTTTTGGTGTTTTTTGGTATTTTGTAATTTTAATGAAAAAGAATTAAATAAAATAAATGCTAACCCTAATTCTACAATTTTTGTTTTATTAGGAAAGATGTTAAAGTTTTTAACCTAAAATTAATCCTAATTTTTATATGCAATTTAATTATAAAAATAAATATCTAATATTTAATTATTATGGAATAAAAGGAAAAGATGAAAATTAATTAAACCCTAATTCTATATTTTTAGATTTTTATTAAAAAAAAGTTAAAATTAAAACCTAATTTAAAACTAATTAATTTATGAATTTATTTACAAAAATATACATACTAAAATAAAATATTTATTATATTTTTTCTCTTTTCTGATTTTTTTAATTGTTTTTTTTGTATTTTTTGAAAATATTAAATTAATCAAACAAAACAATAATTGAAAGAAAATAGAAATAATAAAGAAACAATAAAGAACAATAAAAAAACTTGCAAACCTAGGGGGTCTGCCCCAAATTGGAGGGTGAAGCCTTAGTAATTCAGGCCCATCAACCATTGGCCTTGTTGACTTTTGCGCCAGCGTGTACCTCCCTTGACTAATATTCATGATGGTCTTCAAATCATGTCCCTTGGATTGATCTTAGTGCATGCGTGGCAAGCCAGATCTTGTGGATACATGATGTTCCTTCATAGTGAACCTGCATAGGATAATGGTTGAAAGAAAAATAATATGAAAGAGTGGGGACCTGGGATCGAACCCAGGTCCTGAATGTCACCACTCCAATGCCTTGCCAACTGCTCCAAACGCGCTTTCAATATATTAGATAACCAACAAATATTATAATATGAAACAACGCGTTAGTGGATTTTGCGCGCAAAAATTCAAATGAACCAGTCAGACCTCGCCACCTAAGCGTCTTCTTCGTTGGCTTAATTTTCCTGAAAATAAGAAAGCAATCAGCAACGGTTTTACACCGTTCCTATAGACAACCTATTAGAAAATAGCGATTAGCCCCTGGGGCTTCATAAATTAGGCGCGATAGTCTCATTCTTTTCGTCCAAGCTTGCTAGTCTCAACCATGGCATTATGGTTTGCTAATTTTACAGGACCAAGAAACCCCCAATTCGTAGCTTGTAAAACCCTAGAAAACAATAATGGCAGATTTGCCTATGGGTGATGAAAATTCAATTGGAGCACACCGTTAGCTTCAGAAAAGACTCATTAGTACAAATTCATGAATAAAATGCAATGATATGGTCTAAATAATAGAATACGATTATGCAAAAAAGAGCGATACAGTTCACCCTCGAATTACCAATTCTTTGAGTATGGGGCTAAGTTTTTGATTGGAATCGTTTACTGGCAACCCTGGCAAGCTGATGGAATAAGTTTGGAGGCTTGAATTGACCTGCAAGTATGTTTTCAGATTTTTGCTTTTTTGTGAAAAAGTCAAGTTGTGTTCTCTTGATATGGCGCAGCCTGGAGACCAAAAGCATGAGGGTTTGCTTTGTATATATGTGTGGAACAATTAGGTCAAGGAATTTGATCCAAAAGATCCATGAATTGATGAAGGAATATTTGATTTTTTATGCCATAACTTTCAAATCTTTTTCATGCAATTTGAGCTCTCAATCATATCCAATCATCCTAATTCTTCCCTAATTTGCTTTGCACGAAATATTAGGGATATTATGTGCACAAAAAGATTTGGAACATTAGGTTTTATATTTTTCATATATTTAATTAATTTAAATGAATTATTATTAATAAAAATTCAAATAAATGAATAAAAAATGAAGAAATACTTCCCTTTGGGCCAAGTGGTCGTGCACATGCCTTGGATAATGAATTGTGAAAGAAAAATAGGCCCATTAGCAAATTTTAGGTCATTTGAATCAATGTTGACTTTTCAAAATATCCAAAAATTTCCCAACTTCCACAAGGCATAACTTGCTCCATTTTTAAGCTTTGCTCATGTTCTTGGACATTTTGGAAAGGTCTTTGAGTCCTCTAACCAATGTCTTTGGTCCCATGTCATTTTGATTTACCAATCTCAACTTATGGCCTTTGACTTAAAGTCCCTTTTTGTTGACTTTTGAAAATGACCTATAATGTTGAAATTGATAACTTTTTGTGAGAGCATTTCTTGGACTTGAAGTATGAAGATGAGTTGTAGGAAATGTCTTTCTCTTCAAAATGAGATTTGGATGGAATTTTTCTGATAATCCATGTGAAAGTTATGCTCTGGTCAATTTACAGTTGACTTTTTCAGTTGTCCAAATAAGGAAACTTTTGCATCTTGATGATTTTTGAGCCAAGCTTTGAGAATCATGATCAAGCATTGATCAAATGATGTTTGTGGCCTCAAAATGATATGTTGACCAAAAATTTGAACTTTTGACTGTCAAATGACCATTTTGCCCCTGCAGTTGACTGTAGTGCAATTAGGGTTTTGACTGTGCAATTTTGTGCTGAAAGTCTTGAAACTTGGTATGAGGATGCTTGACCATATTTGTAGGCATGTGGGACTTGATTGGACCCTTGGAAACTTTATTTTCTTGATCAGAACCAAAACCCTAATTTTGACTGTTTAGGGGGCTCTTACACTGTGCAACCCTTGGGGAACTTTGAAGCTTGACTTGGCAATTTCTTGAAGAATATGGGAGGGCAAATTTTGGGGTACAACAGCGTCCTACACTGATCACCGGAGTGACCCTCAAGAACACATGGTCTCCCTACTCAAACTCAAGATCCTTCCTTCTCTTATAATGGTAACTCTTTTTTCTACTCTGCGAAGCCTTCATCTTATCCCGAATTAACTTCACCTTTTCTGTAGTCTGCCAAACAATCTCTAGTCCAAGCACTACGCTTTCACTGGATTCATACCAACACAAATGTGTTCTACACCTCCGACTACGCAATGCCTAGAAAGGTGCCAACCCAATACTAGAATGAAAATTTTTGTTATAAGTGAACTCTATTAGTGGAAGATAGTTATCCCAGACACCTCCCTGCTCAAGAACACAAGCTCTCAACAAATCCTCCAATGACTGAATAATCCTCTCCATCTGGCCATCCATCTGCGGGTGATACGCAGAACCCAATCTCAACTTAGAGCCCTATGCATCCTACAAACTCTTTCAAAATCCAGAAGTAAACCTTGGATCTCTATCAGAAACAATACTTGATGGAACACCATTAAACTTTACAATCACGCGGATGTAAATCTATGCTAACTTCGATATAGGAAAATTGATATTAATCAGAATGAAATGAGCCGATTTTGTCATCCTATTAACAATCATCCAAATTGTATCGTGTCCTCTTGGAGTACTCGGAAATCGTGTCACAAAATCCATTGTTATACTATCCCATTTCTATTCTAGAACATTTAATGAATGCATCAATCCTGCAGGTTTCTGATGTTCAACTTTAGACTTCTAACAAGTCATACAAGCATACACAAACTGCACCACATGGCATTTCAATCCAGGCCACCAAAATAAATTATTCAAGTCTTGATACATTTTAGTAGCTCCTGGATAGATACTCAAACAGCTTCTATGAGTTTCTTCTAAAATCATCTTTTTCAACTCAGTGTTATCTGGAATACAAATTCTATCGCGAAATCTTAACACACCTTGCACATCCACTTTAAAATTATTGTCTTCAGACTGATTACTCCCAACCATCTTTCTGAATAAGCACACCACCTAAACCAAATTTAGATGCATCACAATACACAATAAAATATTCTTCTGGTTTATTTAACATCAAAATTGGAGTTGTCGTCAATTTCCTCTTCAGTTCTATAAAACTTTCCTCACACTGAACATCTCACACAAACGCCTTAGCCTTACAAGTCAACTGAGTCAACATGGGTGCTAACTTAGAAAAACCTTCGATAAACCTTCTATAATAACCAGCTAAACCCAAAAAGCTTTTAATCTCTGTAACTGATTTTGGAGCTTCCCACTACAACACTGCATCTACTTTGGACGGATCTACAGCAATTCCATCACCTGAAATAATACGGCCAAGAAAACTCACCTTTTCTAACCAGAATTCACACTTCGACAATTTTGTATATAACTTATTTTCTTTCAACACTTGCAATACAATTCACAAATGCTTAGCATGCTCTTCTTCCGATTTAGAATAAATCAAAGTACCATCCATGAATACCACAAACTTGTCCAAATACTTCTGAAAGATTCTGTTCATATACTCCACGAATACACCTGGTGCATTAGAAATGCCGAATGGCATCACCAAATACTCATAATCTCCATATCGAGTCCTGGAAGTCGTCTTCTAAATATCATAATCTTTTACTCAAATTTGATGATAACTCAACCTCATGTTAATTTTTCTAAACACATGAGCACCCACCAATTGATTCATCAAGTCATATATTCTCGGGAAAAGATACTTATTTTTGATCGTCACTTTATTCAGTTGTCGGTAATCCACACATAATCTCAACTACTATCTTTCTTTTTCACTAGCAACACCAGAGCTCCCCAAGGCGATACACTTGGCCTTACAAATTTCTTTTCAAGTAAGCCTTATAATTGCTTATTCAACTCTGTTAACTTAGATGTCGACATCCTGTATGGTTCCATCAAAATGGGTCTGGTACCAGGAACAAGATCATTGAAAACTTCACTTCTCTTTTTGGCGGTACATCTGAAATATCATCTAGAAACACTTCGGGAAATCTGCACAACACATGCAACTCATCAATTGCAACTTGGTTTTCAATATACAAAGATATAACTAATGAAAACACCAAAGCTTCATCCTGCATAAACTCATTCAACTGCCTAGCATACAAGAAACCAGATTCCTCCTCCTCGTCAGGAGCAAGAAACCGTACAAATTTGTTATAACAATTAATATGAACATAATTGGATTCCAACCAGTTCATACCTAAGATCACATCCAGACCACTCAGTGGCAAACAATCTAGACCTACAGCGAAATCTTTGTCAAAGATTGACAAAGGACATTTCAAGCATACTAGAGAAGTAGTCACTGATCCCTTGGCTGGAGTATCGATAGCCATCTCTCCTTTCATAGAAGACAACACAAGATCCAACCTTTTCACACAATTAACAGCAATAAAAGAATGTGTAGCACCAATATCAATAATAGTAAGTAAATGAGTACTATTAATGAAACATATACCTCTGATAAGTCTGTCTTCACTGGATGTATAATTCCCTGCTAAAGAAAACACTTTCCCACCAGATTGAGCTTGTTTCGACTTCTGACATCGAATATTGATATGTCCTTATTCTCCACAGTTAAAACTTATCACACTGCCTTGTGTCTCCAATCAGCTACCCCATATCCAGCTTTTCCCCAACGGAAACACTTCTTTAAATTTCTCAAACATTCACTGATTCGATGTCCTAGGTTACCGCATTTGAAATATTTAAGGTTAGTGTTGCACCATAAAAAAACACTAAGTCACCACCGAACTTTATTTATCCTGAAGGAACAGAAAATATTTATAAAACCCCAAAAGGAAGGATAATATGGTCTTGCGACTAAGAGAAAGGGTACGGAAGTCGATTACGCAAAGGGAAGGTATTAGCACCCCTCACATCCATGGTACTCCACGGGATCCACTCTTGATGTTATAATCAAAGGGTGTGTTATATCTAGTGCTTACTTTCTAAGGGAGTGCATGAATGAATTTCTTGGGAAAATAAAAGTTTTTTATTATTGCGCTTGCCTCGATTTCGAAACCTCGTGCCTGCGTATCCCTGTCGTGCAATAGAGAATCAGAGCACCATAGTTCTTCTCAAATTTTTTGGTTTATTGTGTGTTTTTATGAACGATGTTAAGTTCGTATGTTATTGCAAATTAACATTTGGAGACTCACGCATTAGATAGAACGTAATTAACATATTCTTTCAGAAAAAAAGTTTAAAGAGGAAAGCCCTAAGGCAAAAGAAGTTTTTAATTTGTTGTATTTTTTGTTGGGATGATAGCAAACGACTCCTAATGCAGAGCTATACACTATTTCTCTGCTTATTGGTGAAATATTTTGTGAATTGAATCGTAATAAAGTCTGGAAATGGAAGAAGAGAAAAGTTAGGAATGTACCACCTCACTCTTTTCTATAAGACTCAACTGCATACAATTCACATCTTTATTTGTTAAGTGTTTTGAGTTTTTGATATGAAAAGAGGTTTTAGTTTTACTATGCAATGCAAAAAGAAGAAAAAGACTAATCAAAAGGGGTTATCAATCCTACTTGTTAGCATGCAATCTGGACCTAGAGTTGGGGTTAAGGGAAATTCTACTTAATTGTTGTCATGCTTAGTTTTAAAGCCTAAAGTATAATTAATTCAATTTAATCAAGTGATTAAAATTGAACTAAAAAAACCTAAAGACACATGTGAGCATACAAGCAATTAAACATTTAATCAAGCATCAAAATAATCATCATCAAGCATCATCATCAAGAGGAATCAAACTCATGGCATCAAATTTTTTGAACTAAAATAAATACAAAATATTAAAGAAACAACATGTTCAATAAAAGTAAGATTCATGACAGAGCGAACACATATCATGGAAGATCTTAACCAAAAGGTAAGATCTAGGACAGAGAGAACACGTATCATGGAAGATCTTAACCCAAAATACTCCATGTAAAACCTCAAATCCTTGCATATGACCCAAAGTAAATGTTTTGAACTAATCTTTGAATTGATTATAAGAAAGTCCAAATGCAACCCTAATTCATCTGATGAAACAAACCTCATGAAATGACAATCAATCCATGATCCACAATAATTTTATTTCCAAGTTTTTGTACCCCAAAATTTTCCAAAATGTCAAAATTGAAGAAGTTATGCATTGTTGAAGTTGGGCATTTTTGCAAAATTGCCAAAAGTCAACTATCCCCAAAACATCAAATTTTGTCAAATGGGCCCATTCTTTTCCACTTGATTTGAACTTGCCACATTGCACACGTGTCCTAGCTTCAGCCTTGTGTCCATTTATCAATTTCATTTTTTTATTTGATTTTTTTATTGAATTATTTCATTTTTAATCAAATTAAATCAAATAAAATCCAAATATTGATTGCTTGATATCTTTTTGGCTATTTCAGGACTGAATCATCATCATCAAGGGTATCAAACTCGTATTAAGCATTCCATGTGCAAAAATATTGAGTTTTGATAATTTTGGAAGGTTTAGTAATGGTGAATCAAATAAAATTCCATGGCATTGATGTGCAAAGATTCAAGGCATATTTGTTAACCTAATACATTCTATCATACATAAGGAAGCTAGAGGACACGAAGACAAGGCTAGAGGCTGCAAGAACAAACCAAAGAAAACTTGAAAAAAGTGGTAAAAGGTGTGAAACCATAATCGTGTCTAGAGGCAATTTCAGGAAAAAAAGCTTGACACCAATTGATTGCTGGAGGTCCACTGAGTCTGAAACAATCCCTAGCAAGCCTCCATACACGCTCAAACTCACTGTAAGTGTCACGAAAAACCGCTCTGCATTTGAATTCGTGAATATTTATTCCTGCACCTTTTGTACAAACCATTTGCATATTCATGATCCTCATCAAATTTCCAAGCTTTCTGTATTATCCAATTTCATTTATCTGATCTGTGAAGCCAAGTGCCATATCTAGGTTTTCATGGTTTGTTTTTGGGCGTTTCTTTTACAGGTAAAATTAGCCCCAATAATGGCCATGGACATGACCGGAAGAGAAGGACGAACACAGCCATGGTCTTGAGAGGAGTTTATATGGCCTGGAATTAATTTTGGGATCGACCTGTGCATTTAGCTGTGGATCTAAATCTGCAGGTAAAGTTACATGGTTTGGAGGTTGGGGAAGGAGGCGTGGCAATTCCCCAGTGGACCATTCAAAAACATGCGCACGTTTTTATTTCTTTCTGGCATATGGCGCATTATCTCTTATTATTTTTTTGCTTAATATATTAACAATTGAAACGCGATGGCTGAGTGGTAAACGTGTGCATGCAATCACCTACAAGACCTGGGTTCGAATCCCAGGTCCTCCATATGCTTTGTTATATTTTTTCTTCAGGTAATCGTGTGTTGATCCAAGCGTGAGGTCTATCATGCACTCTCAAACATTCAATGGACAGATGGCCATATGCCAGATCTGAGGGCCAAGAGATGATGGTCCACCATGGGATCCAGTCAACCAGCACGTAGGGAATTCACAAAGTCAACCAGGCCAGCTTGTGATGGGCCTCAAATTGCTATGCTGAACCCCCCAAACAGGCCCAAACCTCTTCCTTTTGTTATTTTATTTATTTAATTTATTTAATTGCTTTTATTATTTCTATTTCATTAATTAACCAATCAAATCTTTTTCTTTATAAAATTAAAACCAAAAATATTTTCTTTATTAAATTAAAATTTCAGTATTTTAGTTTTTATTAACAAATATTAATTTAATTAATTTAGGCCATTAATTAGGAATAACTTTAATCTATTTTTTTCAATAATTAAAATTAACTTAGACATAATTAGGTTTTTATTAACATTGATCAATTTTATTTTTCTTTCTTAAAATATCAAAAAAACCAAAAATATTTATTTTCATTAATTAATTAATTTAATTTAGTTTAATAATTAACTTGGATAATTTCTTAATTCAAAAATAACCAAAAAAATCTTTTCTTTAATAACAAAGGGTCAAAACCCTAGAACTCGCGCTCGATTTAATTTTCCATACGCGATCCATTTGTTTTAATATTGTATTTATTCCCGGAATGTAATAGATAATTAGGACTATTTTATCGCTTTATTTATTTTTCGCATTTAAATTTCAAAGGGTTGCTTTTGGCGATGTAAATACCCGACGCCTTGTAATTAAATTTCCGCCATTTATTTTCCGCAAAATATAATTGCTAGATGTTTGATAATAGGGATGCATGACAAGATTGAACGTTAACCTAAAATCAACTTAGATAACCCTTCACATGTACAAAGATAAAATTAACTGAAATCAACACACTCGCACATGTGCACTCTTAGGGTACACCCCACTTGGTTGCCTTCGTACATGGTCATTGAGTATAGGTTACTTTAGAGGTCGCCCTCTTGTCCAAAGATCATAGTCGCCTCGAAACAGTTGCCTCAGATATTGTTGCCTCAAAACAAATGATCTAAGACATTAGGGTTACCGCTAAGGCATCCTAACATCGCTTTAGTGACCGCAAGTCCCTTAATCGAATTGACCCTTAAAACTCTGACGATGTTGTTACCTACTCATCAATAGTGGGATAGCATTGTCTAAAGGAAGATAGCATAGAACGGTTCCTTTTTCGAGTAGGTAGATGGTTCTTAAGTGCTTGCTCTTTCAAAAAACAAAATATTTTTCACACTTACACTTTTCAAACAAAGTTTCAAAACAAAAAACTTTTTTCAAACCCACAAGCACAAAGAAAGCAATTTTGAAAACAATATGAGCAAGTACCTAAGAGCCCGTGGATAACCACGGATAGAAAGGGTGCTAACACCTTCCCTTTCTATAATCAACCCCCGTACTCAGAAAATCTCAAAAAAGGAATTTTTCTGTGCTTTTTTCCTTTCCTTGTTGGATAAAATAAAAGTCGGTGGCGACTCTTGCTTACCGCGACATTTTTCAAAAACAAACGCAAAACGCAAACCAACATTCCAAAAAACAGTCAGTTCTTTCCCACCGTATCACAGAACTGGCGACTCTGCTGGGCACGCTTATAAGTGGGGTGTACCTTAGGATTAGATCATTGTGTTTTCAATTGTTTGCTTTGTATGCTTTATATTTGTGGGCTTGAATCGGAGTTACTATAGATCCTAACCCGGATATGGGGGAACCCCTTAGGTAAGTAGCAATAAACTGTGAGGGAACTGTACAGCGTAGACCGATACGGTTGAAGCAGTACCTACGTTGGTGTGGCATTTTAGTATGTACCGATATCCCTTGTGTTGGAACAAGGAGAATATGGGTCTGCTAATGGGTCATTAAGCACCAACTGACCTTAGAACCTTTAAATTGACCAACTTGGCCATAGAACAGTAGCAGTATGCTACACTCATTGAGACTAAACTCTCGCGATGATTCCGGCCGCAAGAAAAGGTTGCTAAACTGGAATTATGACCGATTGTGGGTAGTCAGTGATATTGAGATCCTCTAGAACCCGGTTACTTTTTTTAGGACAGGTTTAAACCAACTAAACTGAAAGAGGATAGTACCTAGACTCCTTGCCAGCCTGAAATCTAAGGGCTCTCTGTGTGACTTGTGTGCCTTTACCATGTTCGCTATTTGTGGATACTTGTGGTGTGCTTTCTATTATGACATCATGACATCATAACATTGCATACAACTTGCACTGGACTAACCTATTTCAAAGACAAGAGGGATTCATCTTTTTTCTGTTTTATAGGTCATGGCACCCATGCGTAGGAACACCATCCGGATCAACTTTGTCCAGGTTCCCACTATGCTTAAAGAGTTGGTTGCAAAGATGTCAGATACTACTTCCTTTATCAGAAGACATGGGCATCTTCTTAGTTTGGTCACCTCCAAATTGGACGAGCAGATGATGAGTGTCTTAGTCTAGTTCTATGATCCACTGTACCATTGCTTTACTTTTCAGGACTACCAGTTAGTCCCTACCTTGGAAGAATTCTCTGATCAGCTCGGCATCTCTATTCTGGAACAGACCCCGTTCACAGGTTGGGAGAAGATCCTGAGGCCGGAAGAGATTGCTTCAGCCCTTCATATGACAAAGGATGAGGTAATGGCTAATTGGGAAACTCGTAGTGGAGCAAAGGGCTTTCTGACTAAGTTCTTGTTTGGTAAGGCTAATCACTTCTGGGATAGTCTTGACTTCCAGGCATTCGAAGATATTCTGGCTCTTCTGATATATGGCTTGGTATTGTTTCCTAACTCTGACTCCTTTGTTGATGTGAATGCGGTAAAAATCTTCATCTTTGGTAATCCTGTACCCACTCTCTTGGGTGACATTCTTCATCAGCTTTATGCCCGTACTGCTCGGAAGCGGGGAACCTTGATGTGTTGTGCTCCATTATTGGCGAGGTGGTTTATTTCTCACCTCCACAAATCAATGCTGAAGAACAAAGAAGGCATGGGTTGGGCTTATATGGTTATGTCTCTCTCTCTCTCACAATGACATCATCTGGACTATTAAGGGTATGGATGAGGTGGCCGTTATTGATCATTGTGGGGAATACCCCAATGTTCCACTAATAGGAACCCATGGAGGAATTACTTACAATCCATGTTTGGCCTTACGTCAGTTTGGGCGAGCCAGGAGGGAAGGACCTCATGAGTTGCTAATGCCTAATATAATCTTTGATTTCCAAGGGGATAGTGACGAACAACGCCGCAGATTCATAAGGGCTTGGGATATAGTACATAGATCTGATCCACACGAGTTGGGTGCGAAGACTTCTCTACCAATGGAACCATATCTCCAATGGGTTCGCATACGTGCCCAAAAGCTGGGAATGCCCTATGAATCCGTCTTGCCCATTATTGTTGAAGTTGCTAATGAAGAGGGAGTTCTTCCTACCATCCTCCATACTTACATGCCCACTGACATTGGGGCACTGAAAAGGTCTTAGATGCAGCTAAGAGAAGAGCGGGATACTTACCGAGAAAAGTATCACGAGCAAGAGCAGAAGATCCAAAAGTTGACTAGGCAGCTGGAGAGGGAGCAGATCATCAATGACTATGTCAGCACTAAAGGAAAACGACCATGGGAGCGCTGATGTCCTTTGATTATTTCTAGTTTTTATTTACTTTCCAGTATTTCCTTTCTTGTAATGCCTTAAAGGCATATGTTGAACAATTAATTTCAAAGTTTATCTAATAAAAGTGTATTTCATTTCTTGTTTACGAATTTGAATCTCTCGATGTCTTTGAAATCATATCATACGCATTTCATTCCATGCACCTCATAACAGGTACCCTTATAGGTTTTCTCATCTTCTTCGCTGTTTATTTCAGCATCATGTCTTCTGAACCATCGACTGAACAGGCAATCAAGGCTCTGCAGGCTCAAAATGCCCAATTCCAAGAGTTGTTCATGAATCTAGCTAAGGGTCAGCAAGATCTGAAGACCCTTATTCTGAAAGAGAAGAAGAAGATGACAATCTTGTTTAACACGGGTCACAGGTTTGGAAACAGGCTACGAGATGAAGTTGATTTGACCACCTCATCTGGAGGGAAAGATAGTCAGGAAGAAAGGAGGGCTCCTAGCCCTGTGGTTTCAGACAACGAGACAGACTTCGCGAAGACCAGTATCCTCTGGCTGAGGATAGATACAAGCAACTGGAAGACCGGTTGAGTGCGATGGAAGTTCAGAAGGTGCCTGGTCTGGACTTTGGAGATCTGGGTCTGTCATCTGGGGTGGTGATTCCCCACAATTTCAAAGCACCAGCCTTTGCTAAATACGACATAATTTCTTTCCCGAAACTGCACCTCCGGTCGTATGTAAGGAAGATTCAGCCGTACACCACTGATAAGAACCTATGGATCCACTTCTTTCAAGACAGTCTCTCAGGGACTCAGCTTGAATGGTTTTACCAGTTAGAAGGAGCCAGTATCCGCAGTTGGGAAGATTTGGCTACTACTTTCTACAGGCAGTACTAATACAATGTTGACCTCGCTCCCGCGCGTACCCAACTCCAGGGTATGTCTATGGGAACGGGTGAAGGTTTCAAAGATTATGCTCAGAAGTGGAGGGATCTCGCGGGAAGAGTGCAACCACCCTTGGCTGATAGGGAGCTAGTGGATATCTTTCTGGGTACCTTGTCTGGTCCGTTTTTTAACCATCTGATTGGAAGATCTTCGTCTGGGTTTACATAGCTAATTATGACCGGTGAAAGGATTGAGGCTGGTATTAAGTCTGGTAAGATACAAAAGGGTGCTTCATCGAGCACCGAGAAAAAGCCTTTTAAGAAGGAGTCCAGTGTTGTTTACAGTTCGAAAATCCAGAATAGACCTGAACTCCGCCAAGCTGTTAATGCGGTTGTTATTTCAAGACCTGTTGGGGCTCCTCAGCGCAACAATCAACAAAAGGCCGAGAGTCCTTGAAGGAAATTCACCCATCTCAACATGACTTTGTCTCAGATTCTGCTGCAGTTATTGAAAACCAATCTAGTAACTCCAAGGGAGGCTCCGCAGAATCCCAACATTGCATCGCCTAAGTATAATCCTAATGCCCGCTGTGCTTTTCACTCTGATAGCCCGGGACATGATACGGATTATTGTTGGGCTTTGAAGAACAAAATACATGACTTAATTGATGCTAAGGAGATTGAGTTCGAGGCGCCCAAAAGACCTAATGTTGTGACTGCTCCTATGCCCAAGCATGGAGTGAATGTTGTAGAGGAAGACTCATTTGTGGTTTTTGTGAAAGATATTGCTACTCCCTTGATGACTGTGAAGAAGAATCTTTTTTCAGCCGGTTTATTTCTGGGTTGTGACTAAGGTTGCCGTATGTGTTCTTCCCTACCAACTAGTTGCCATCTTTTGAAATCAGGTGTCCAACGCCTGATGGATAGTAAAAAAATTCTGTTTGAGAAGACTGTTTTTCCTTTAGTTCATACTGAAGAAGTTTTTATTATCACCATTTTTGACGATTCTTCCAAGGCTTCCTCAAGAAAGCCTGTTAGAATTACATCTGTTCCAAAAATCGCACCATTGATCATCATTGTTCCTGGGCCTATCCCCTATACATCTAATAAAGCTGTCCCTTGGCACTACAGGGCTAATGTTTATTTTCATGGAGTTAAACAAGAGTTGGATGCTGGTACTAATGTCAGTAATATTATTGGACCTGCTAGAGTCACCCGCAATGGAAGACTTTTCTCCCCTGATATCTCTCCACCAACTGCCTGGAAACCTGTTAATATTACACCTACCAGTGTACCTACTACTATTCCTGTTCAAGTTCCAATTCTTACCCCTGTTGCCGAGTCGTCTGACACTCAGGGCAAAGGGACGACTGATGAGCCTGCCCAGATGGAGGCACCAAAGATGATTACTGTTGAAGCTTCTAGACAAGAGATGGAAGAGATTTTAAAGATCATCAAAAAGAGTGACTACAATGTAGTCGAGCAGCTGGGGAAAACCCCATCCAAAATCTCTATGTTGTCATTGTTGCTTTTCTCAGAGGCCCATGCCAAGGCTCTGATTGCATTCCTGAAGATTGCACACGTACCACAAGAAACATCAGCTTATACATTTAAAGATTGCGTGGCTAGTCTGACTGCTGATAATGGGTTGGGTTTCTCTGACGCCGACTTGACTGTTAAAGGGAAGAATCACAACGATGCCCTGCATGTTTCCATTGAATGCAAGGGCACTACTCTTGCTCATGTATTGGTGGATACTGGTTCCTCATTGAACGTTTTGCCTAAGAAAGCTTTAGAACGGTTGGACTGTGAAGGGTTGGAGCTGAAACCAAGTAACATTGTTGTCAGGGCCTTTGATGGGTCTAAGAGGATGGTGCATGGAGAAGTGGATATTCCGATTAAGGTTGGTTCTTAGGTTTTCACCTCTACATTCTATGTGATAGACATTCAGACATCTTATTCTTGTTTGCTGGGTCGCCCGTGGATCCACAAAGCTGGGGCAGTGACCTTAACGCTCCACCAGAAGCTGAAGTACCCAGTGCAAGGGAAAATTGTGACAGTACAAGGAAAGGAGGAGTACATGGTGAGCCACCTTAACTCTTTCCGATATGTAGAAATGGATGGGGAGTTCATTGAGACCCCATTTCAGCATTGTGAAGAGGTTCCCCACACGCTGGCATCAACTGAGACTGCGGTTGAAGATCCTCCTATGAAGATGGCTTCCTTCAGGGATGCCCGGGCTGTTATCGAGAAAGGTGGGTGTGAAAATTGTGGCCAACTCCCTGATTGTGCATAGAAGACTAACAAGTTTGGTTTGGGTTTCACTGCAGAAGCTCAAAAGGCCGTTCGGAATGCGTGGATCGGAAGACCTACCCTGTTCATCAACAATTCAGGAGTGAATTCCATTGAAGACGATGTGGAAGAGTCTGAGTTCGACAGCTGGATCTATCCTACTACTGATGGTGGACTAGGCAATTGGACAACAAAGGACTTCATCCCAATTTCTTTTGTTACCCAGTAATGAGACTTTTTGTTTTGAATTTGTAACAGACAATGTTTTAAACTTTACGGTCCGGTGTCTTACCCAGGGAACCGTGGCTTCATTTGTGAGGGCTTTATGTGTGTCATTTTCATATATCATTAATAAAAGAATTGGACATTTTCTTGAATTTCAAATTTTGCGCTCCTTGTTTTTCTTTTATTACATATTGCAAAACAGCTATTTTACACACACTCACATATACAGGTCTACATCCACTCTGGATCTCACTGGTAACGACTCTGCTACTGCCAATTATGACTTCGAAAGTCCGATCAACTTAGCCGAAGACGAAGGTGAAGATGATTGCGAAGTTCCTGGTGAACTTGCAAGACTGTTACTTCAGGAAGAGAGGGTTATTCAGCCGCACGAAGAGCCGGTGGAATCAGTGAATCTGGGTACAGAGATAGACAAGAAAGAGGTCAGGATTAGTGCAAATTTGGAGCTTAATGTGAAGCAACGGTTGATTCAGATGTTGCGTGACTATGTTGAGATCTTTGCCTGGTCTTATGAAGATATGCCTGGGTTGGATACCTATATTGTGGTTCACCGCCTGCCTACCAAGGAAGACTGTCCTCCAGTGAAACAGAAAGTTCGCCGCATGCGCCCAGAGATGTCTGAAAAAATCAAGGCTGAAGTTATGAAACAGTATGACGCCAGTTTTCTAGCAGTTACTTCTTACCCTCAATGGGTGGCCAACGTGGTTCCTGTGCAGAAAAAGGATGATAAGGTTCGAATGTGTGTTGACTATAGGGATCTGAACAGGGCAAGCCCCAAGGAAGATTTCCCTCTACCTCATATCGACATTCTGGTTGACAACACCGCTCAACACAAGGTATTCTCCTTTATGGATGGTTTCTCCAGTTATAATCAAATTAAAATGGCCCCCGAAGACATGGAGAAGACAACCTTTGTTACTCAATGGGGCACCTTTTTCTACAAGGTCATGCCTTTTGGATTGAAGAATGCTGGGGCAACGTATCAGCGTGCCATGGTTGCTTTGTTTCATGACACGATCCATCATGAGATTGAGGTATACGTCGACGATATGATTGCCAGATCTCAGACTGAAGAAGAGCACCTTGACCATCTGTAGAAGCTATTTGACAGGTTGAAGTTGTACAAGATGAGGTTAAACCCGAACAAGTGCACCTTTAGGGTGAGATCTGGTAAGCTGTTGGGTTTCGTCGTAAGCGATAAAGGTATTTAAGTGGATCCTACAAAGGTGAAGGCCATACAAGAAATGCCAGCACCCCGAACAGAAAAAGAAGTCAGAGGCTTTCTGGGACGACTGAATTGCATTGCCCGATTCATCTCGCACCTAACTGCTACTTGTGAGCCAATCTTTAAGCTACTGAAGAAAGATCAAGTGGTAAGATGGAAAGATGAATGTCAGGCCGCTTTCGAAAGGATCAAAGAGTATCTCCAAGAGCCACCCATTCTAATGCCTCGAGTTGAAGGGATACCTTTGATCTTATACTTGACAATACTCGACAACTCAATGGGGTGTGTGCTGGGGAAGCATGACGAGTCTGGCCGAAAAGAGCATGCTATTTATTACCTTAGCAAAAAGTTTACCGACTGCAAGACCCGATACTTGTTGCTTGAGAAAACTTGTTGCGCTTTGGCATGGGCTGCTCGCTGGGTGAGACAGTATATGCTGACTCACACTACTTTATTGATATTAAAGATGGATCCAATCAAGTATATCTCGAAAAGCCTTCCTTGTCCGGAAGAATAGCGAGATGGAAAATGATCTTGACTAAGTATGACATCTAATATACGACCCAAAAGGCAATTAAGGGAAGTGTGTTGCCAGATCATTTGGCACATCAGGCAGTGGATGATTACCAGTTTATGAACTTTGAATTCCCGGACGAGAATATCATGATAGTGACTGACTGTGAGACACCTGGACCGGATGAAGGACCTGAGGAAGGATCCCGATGGTCTATGTACTTTGATGGAGCTTTGAACGCTTTGGGTAATGGCATTGGCGCCGTGATCATATCTCCTAAAGGCTCTCATACTCCATTTACTGCTCGACTATGTTTCAACTGCACCAACAATATGGCGGAGTATGAAGCGTGCATTATGGGTCTTCAAGCAGCTATTGGCCTCAGGATTAAGTTCTTGAGTGTCTTCGGAGATTCCACTCTCGTGATCAGTCAGATCAAAGGCGAGTGGGATACGAAACACCCAAATCTCATTCCTTACAAGGAGTATGTATTGACTTTACTTCCGCACTTTGAGGAGATAACCTTTGAACACTTCCCAAGAGAGGAGAATCAGTTGGCGGACGCGCTGGCTACAATGTCTTATATGTTCAAAGTCAATTGGGACAACGAAGCTCCCCAGATTATCATTGAAAGATTGAACGAACCTGCACATTGCTGTGACATTGAGACCGAAGAGGTAGTAGATAAACCCTGGTTTCATGAGGTGAAGAGATACCTTGAGGCTCAGGAATACCCTGAGGGTGCATCTGCTAAAGATAAGAAGTTTCTAAGGAGGTTCACGGCGAAGTTCTTCATCAGTAACGGTATCCTTTACAAGCGTAACCATGATTCAACCTTACTGCGATGTGTGGATAAGAATGAAGCAGAAAAGATCATGGCGGAGTTACATGAAGGTGCTTTCAGAACTCATTCCAGTGGACACACCATGGCAAAGAAAATCCTACGAGTGGGATATTATTGGTCCACAATGGAAGCCGACTGTTATCAGCATTCTCGGACGTGTCACAAGTGCCAAGTCTATGCTGATAAGGTGCACATACCTCTAGTTCCTCTGAACATAATGACAGCTCCGTGGCCTTTTGCAATGTGGGGCATTGACATGATCGGCGAGATCAGACCTACAGCGTCCAACGAGCATCGTTTCATCTTGGTAGCAATCGATTACTTTAAGAAGTGGGTTGAAGCAACTTCCTTTGCTACTATAACCAAGAATGTCGTGGCATGGTTTATTCGGCATAATCTGATCTGTCGATACGGTGTACCAGAGAGGATCATTACGGACAATGGTACCAATCTCAACAACAAGATGATCACTGAGCTCTGTAAGCAGTTCAAGATACAGCATCACAACTCTTCTCCTTACCGGTCGAAGATGAATGGGGCTGTTGAAGCGGCTAATAAGAACATTAAGAAGATTGTGCAGAAGATGACAGTGACATACAAAGACTGGCACGAGATGTTACCATTTGCTCTTCATGGGTACCGTACCTCAACACGGACGTCAACAGGGGCGAAACCCTATTCCTTGGTTTATGGCATGGAGGCAGTCTTGCCCATTGAATTTTAGATACCCTCTCTTCGGATCATGAAGGATGCAAGTTTGAGCGAAGATGACTGGATTCAGACTCGGCTTGATCAGTTGAACTTAATCGATGAAAAGAGACTCACTGCTATTTGTCATGGTCAGACGTATCAAAAGTGGATGATCAAGGCGTTTAACAAGAAAGTCAGACGACAAGAGTATCAAGTTGGGGATTTGGTGATCAAGCGCGTCATTTTACCTCAAGGTCATCCCAGGGGAAAATGGACCCCTACTTACGAAGGGCCATTTGTGGTTAAGAACATTTTCTCAGGAGGATCTATGATTCTAACCACCATAGATGGCGACGACCTTCCTCACCCCGTCAATGCAGGCATACTGAAAAAATACTACGCATAATCAAAGACCCGCTAGGTCGACTGGCCTAGGCAAAAATAAGGGCTTCCCGACGAACCAAAAGGGTTCTGGAAAAAATAAGGGATGAAAATGAAAGCGTAACACTATGTCTCATTGGATCACCTTGCATCCAGACTTCGGTATCAACTATCAAGCTCGGACGACACTAATCAATCTGATCTACCTTCAACCAAGTAGCAAAGTGATGAGATGCTCGAGGACATAAAGGCAATAGCAGAATTGGAACCCAGTGGGGTTGTTCACATAGCTCTTTTGTTTTTCACAATTTGTGTAAATTCTATCTGCTCGGCGGTGTTCTCTTACTAAGACGTCAGCCTCTTGTACAAAAACGCCTATTTACAGGCCAAACTTCAAAATCAATACAATTCATTTTCAAAGAAATTTCGAACTGTTTTTTCTTTATCTGTTTTGATTTGCAAAGAACGTCCAATGTTCATTTTTGATATATGCATTTGACATTAATTGTTGCTCATGAATATTTACATGCGAAACAAAAGACGATTACGGGTAATATTAGAAACAGGGGCAATAAAAATTGTCCAAACTATACAGTTGCTCTGTCCACCAGGTACAAAGGTAGATTCAGCTGAAGAATATGGCTAGGATACCTTCACTCCCCGAAGAGTAAGACAGTAATGATAGCTCTCCCCAGCTGAGACTTGCAACTGTGAATGAATCGGTAATATTCTCTCCAAATAGAGTTTATCTACCATCAGCACTAAAAAGGCTTGATATCCCCGACAGTCTTAATATTCCCCAATAGAGTATAAGAATGCTCCCCAGCAGGGTACAAGATATCCTTAGTGGAGTTAAAATTTTCCCAGCGCAGTCTGAAAAAGCTTCCCCAACGGAGTTGGGAGAATCATTCCCAGTAGACTCTGGAAGTTTATCCCCAGTGGAGTACAAAAATAAATCTCCCCAGCCGAGTTCAAAGGATCATTCCCAGTATAACTCAAAGGATTATCCCCATAAGAGCCTAAAAGGTTATTCCCAGAGAAGTCTCAACCAAAGATCATCCCCAGCGGATTTCTTTCCTTTCACAAACAGGAATTCAATCCCCAATAGGATTCAATATCACCAGCAACGATAATTCATCCCGAGGGAATTTATCAGTGGAATCTTCTGCAGAACATCTCTTCCCCATTGAGTAATCTCCTCATCAGTTATTCCCCCAACAGAGTCATCCTCTCCTGTCGGTTTATTCTCTTCGCTCGCCATCCCCAGCGGAAACAAAGAATCCAGCTCTATCCTTTAGAAGCTATCCGGGAGTAATTTTCCCCAGCTAGAAACATTACATTTCCATACATCATGATACAGGCTGTTGCACCCCAAAATTTGCCCTCCCATATTCATTAAGATTTGTCAAGTCAAGGTCACAAAATTCCCCAAGGGTTGTGCAGCTCAACTGTCTCCTAGACAGTCAAAACTAGGGTTTGGGTTCTGATCAAGGAAAGGAAGTTTTCAAAGGCCCAATCAAGTCTCACATGCCTACAAAGATGGTCAAGTATCCTCATATCAAGTTTCAAGGCATTCAGCTCAAAATTGCACAGTCAAAACCCTAGATTGCACTACAGTCAACTGTAGGGGCAAAATGGTCATTTGACAGTCAAAAGTTCAAATTTTTGGTCAACATATCATTTTGAAGCCACAAACATCATTTGATCAATGCTTGATCATGATTCTCAAAATTTGGCTCAGAAATCATCAAAGATGCAAAAGTTGTTATATTGGGACAGCTGAAAAAGTCAACTGAAATTGACCAGGGCATAACTTTCATATGGATTATCAGAAAAATTCCATCCAAAGCTCATTTTGAAGAGAAAGACATTTCCTACAATTCATCTTCATGTTCCAAGTCCAAGAAATGCTCTCACAAAAAGTTATCAATTTCAACATTATAGGTCATTTTCAAAAGTCAACAAAAAGTGACTTTAAGTCAAAGACCATAACTTGAGATTGGTAAATCAAAATGACATGGGACCAAAGGCATTAGTTAAAGGACTCAAAGACCTTTCCAAAATGTCCAAGAACATGTGAAAAGCTTAAAAATTGACCAAGTTATGCCTTGTGGAAGTTGGGAAATTTTTGGAAATTTTGAAAAGTCAACATTGATGCAAAAGGCCTAAAAATGCAAATGGGCCCATTTTTCTTCCAAGTTTCTTCATGCCAAGCCTATGAACGACCATTAGGCCCAAAGGGAAGTATTTTCATATTTTTTAATTATTTATTTGAATTTATATCAATATTAATTCATTTAAGTTATTTTAATATGTGAAAAATATAAATTTGACCTAAACAAATCTTTTTATGCATGATTTGAACTTGAGATTTCGTGCACATGCTAATATAGAAGGTTTTGGCTTGATTGGAACTAATTGACACAAAAAACCATGAAAAAAGATTAGAAAAGATCCTTAAGCAAATCAAATCTTAAAACAATGAATTCAATGGATTTTATTCAATCTTTTTGACCTAACATACTCTATACATACTCAGAACCATAACCCTAATGATGAGAGACAAAAAGCTGCGCATAAACAAGCATTTGCAAATTGAAATTTTTCATAAAAAACTCAAATCTGAAATCAAGGTTTTAGGTCGTTCCAAGCTTCAATCTTCATCCCATTAGCATCCTGAGACATCCTTGGACACATTCCAATCATTAACAACAGCAAAAACCTCTTGAATTGGTAACAAGAACCCGGACTGAACCTCAAAAATTCTCAAATCGCATAGCATGAATTAAGCATCCTTTTGCATTTTTCTTTATGGATTATTGTTTGTCATGATGTTTCTAAGCTAACCAATATGTCCAATTGTGTTTTTGTGCTATATACGCGAATTCACCATGATCGAAATTTAGGTTTTCAGAGTTCTTGATTTGGGGTTTCTCACCCAAGGAACAATTGGGACTCAAGATTAAGACCATTGCAATCAGCGTGTTCCCATGAACAAGAAACATACCTCGCGATGGATTTATGTATCAAGGAGGGCTATTCGCTATTTTCTTGAATCCCCCCTAATGCAACGTTTCTAAAACCGTTGCCTATGTGTTCTATTTTGCAGGGGTGGTGAAGAAGAAGAAGTCGTGGCAGCCAATGATTCGTCTATTTGAAATCGCGCGCGTTTTAATTACCACGCGTTGTTTTTGCTTTTTATTATTTTGTTTATCATAATATATCAATTGATTCATACAGCTCAGCTGGCAAGCTACCAACGCGTTAACCCTCAAGACCTGGGTTCAAGTCCCAGGTCTGGCAAAATCTCATATTATTTTTCAATTATAAATCCCATGCAGCTTCAGGAATGCATACGTACCATACGTCCTCTCATCCAAGCGTACACATGCCTGATGGTCCCAGATCAAGGGCTGATATTGAAAGTCCACTATAAGGCAAGTCAATGCGCTGGCACCAAATTGGAGAAGTCAACGAATCAACTCTTGATGGGCCAGAATTTCCAGGCCTATACCTCCAATTTTGGGGCTACACCCCACCTTGGTTTGCATTTTTTATATTTTTCTTCTTACTCTTATTTTTGTTATTTTATTTATTTTATTGTTTTAACATAATTAATTTATTTTTCTACAAAATATAAAAACACTCAAAAATCAGAGAAGGCCAAAAAAATTAATAAATATTCATATATTAATTATTTTCATGAATAAATAAAAATGTAGATTATTTAGTTTAATTAGGTTTTCAACTTTAATTCCTTTTTAATAAAAATCCAAAAAATGTAGAATTAGGTTAATTGATAATTTTTATATCTTTTTAATTTTTCCTTTTCTCACAATATTATTTATTTATTATTTTATTTTTATTAAATTGCACATAAATAAATTAGGGTTTAATTTAGATTGTATTTTAATTCTTTCATAATAAATAAAAAAATATATATTAGAATTAGGGTTTGCCGTTTAATTTAATTTCCATTAATTCTTTTTTCTCATAAAACCTAAAAAACACAAAATAACAAAAACATTTAATCATTTAATTTTTAATTCTCATTAACTTTTAATATTTTGCAAAAGGGTCCAACGCCCGTCATTTCAATTATTTAACTTGCGCATTTATCTTATGTCGTTTAATTATAATTATGTAATTGTCCCTAAGCCATGTAACTTTACTTTTCGCACTTTATTTCTTCGCATTATTTATTTTTCTGCTAAATCGGGTCCGGTTTATTTTGGCGATGTGGACCCGCGCCATTTGTAATAATGTAGATTTATTTTCCCGCAAACTTATAACTATTAAATATGCATGCAAGAATGAATGGCCCTAATTAAAATCAAGCGTAGAACACGACAAACATGACAAGACAAATAACTGAAACATGACACACAATTCGCACACACCACCCCTAGGGTACGCCTCACTGTTGCCTTTCGAAAGGTGGTCGTCGAGTAGAGGACGTCTTAGTAAGTCCTCATGATCCGGGAACCTGGCATGAGGGTAGCTTCTAAGGTGTCTTCCCATTGCTCCGGTGATCACCACGTCCCTAAAACTCGAATTGACCCGAACACCTCCAACGGTGGTGCTACCTACCTCTCAATGGTGGGATAGCACTACTTTAAAGGACTCTTACACAGACGAATTCCTTAGGGTAGGTAGGTTCTCAAGGATACTTGCTCTAATCTCAAAACAAACTCAAAAAGACTTTTCACACTGACACTTTTCAAAAGCTTTCAAAGCAAACTTTTCAAACACTCTGACGTATGAGTCGATCTGAAATTTTTCAAAGAAACTTTTTAAACCCACATTGAAAAGCAAACAAAACAATTTGAAAACACATTGAGCAAGTATCTAAGAGCCCATGGATAACCATGGATAGAAAGGGTGCTAACACCTTCCCTTTCTATAACTTACCTCCCGAACCGAGAGCAATCTCTTTAAGGAATTTTTCTGTGCTTTTGTCCTTTCCATTTGGAGAAAATAAAAGACGGTGGCGACTCTTGCTTCCGCGACATTTCGCGAACCAGCATTAAACAGTCAGTTCCAGATCCACCGATCACAGAACTGGCGACTCTGCTGGGGAGATATTTAAAGTGAGGTGTACCTTAGGGCTAGCTTATAACTATGTTTTCAATTGCTTTCCTTGTGTGCTTTAAATTGTGGGTTGCTTGGGAGTTCTATAGATCCTAACCTGGATCTGAGGGATACCTTTCTTAGAAAGTAGCAACAAGGCTGTGAGGGAACTGTGCGGGGTATACCGACATGGTTGAAACAGTCTGCTACGTTGATGTGGCACTTTGGTGTGTACCGGTAACCCTTGAGTTCAGTCAAGGAGAGTACGGGGCCTCCGCGTGGTGTCATGAAGCATCAACAGACCTTAGGAACCTTAATTGAACTATCTTGGCCTCTTTAGGGTAGTGAGATAACTGACTTTGGTGCAGTCCGAGGTTGGTTGATACTCGATACTACGCTCAATTGAGGGTTGCTTTCCTGGAATATTTCGGTCGCCAGTTCAGTGGCTAAATCGAAACAATGAACAATGAAAGCAATCCCGTGATATTGGGAACCTTAGAACCCGGTTACTTTGATTAGGACAGGTTGAACCCACCAACTCAAGAGGGTACTACCCCAAACCCCATGCTGGCCTTAAACCTTAAGGGCTTGTCTTGTGTGCCTTGTGTGCCTTACATGTTTGTCCTTGTAAATATCTGTGGTGTGTTTAATCATAGCATCATGACATCATCCAGCATCATATGCATTGACTAACCATTTCAGGGGTTCGAATTTTCATCTTTGTTCTTGTTTTGTAGGACATGGAAACTGCTCGTAGAAAGACAATTCAGGTCAATCTTGTAAGGATCCCTCCTCAGCTTAAGGAGCTTATATCCAGGATTCCTGAGAACTCTTCATTCAGTGACAGGCATGGAAGCCTCATCAGCTTGGTCAACACCAACATTGAGGAAGATATGATTAAGGTCTTGTTCCAGTTCTTTGACCCTCTGCATCACTGCTTTACCTTCTTGGACTATCAGTTGGTACCTACATTGGAGGAGTTCTCCCGGCTCCTGAAGATCCCTATCCTTGATCAGCTACCCTTCAGCGGTACAGAAAAGGAGCCTAAGCTGGAAGAGATTGCTAAAGCCTTGCACCTACAGTCATCTGACCTCAAGGGACATTGGGAAGTTAGAAGTGGTATCAAAGGGTTCTTAGCCAGGTTTCTATTTGAGAAGGCCCTTGAATGTTGGAACTCCCTTGACTTGCAAGCTTTTGAAGAGGTTGTGGCCCTCCTTGTTTATGGTTTGGTGTTGTTCCCTAATCCAGATCAGCTCATTGATATCAGTGCCGTTCAGATCTTTATGTCCAGGAATCCTATACCTACATTGCTGGGGGACATCCTTCACTCATGTTACACTCGAACCATGAGAAAAAGAGGTGTCCTTATGTGTTGCACTCCTCTCCTGGGAAGGTGGTTTATTTCGCACCTTCCGCAATCAGTCTTGAAGAATGAGCGGGGTTTGAGATGGTCACAACGGTTGATGACTCTTACACACGCAGATATACATTGGTGCCCTAGATCCAGAGGAGATGTCACTATCATTGATCGTTGTGGGGAGTACCCTAATGTTCCTTTACTTGGAATCAGGGGAGGTATTACTTATAGCCCATGCCTGGCTTGGAGACAGTTTGGTTACGCTCGGAGGGACGGTCCTCATGACATGTTGATTCCTGACATAGTTTTTGACTTCGACAATGATACTCAAGGACTTCGTCAGAGATTTATCAGAGCTTGGAGGATGCCTAGTAGGATAGACAGCAAGACACTGGGGCACAGGAACTCCATCCCGTTGGAACCTTATCTCAAGTGGGTACGCGCCCGCTCCCAGAAGTTGGTCATGCCTTATCCCCACATGCTTCCAGTGATCAAAGAACCAGTCTTGGAAGGGGAAGTGTCTCATGTTATTCAGCACCCTGATATGCCCACATCCTGGGAAGAGATGCAGAAGAGCTGGATCCAGCTTAAGGAGGAAAGGAATTCTCTTGAGACTAGTCTGCATGCCAGTGAAAAGAAAGTCCTGGAGCTCACTCGTCTGTTGCATGAGGAGAGGAACCTCAACACCTACATAGCTCCGAAGAGGATGCGCAGTGTATTTTGGGATTGACTTGACTTTTGTATTTCTTTTGCCCACGAGGCTTTGATGTATTAAAACAAGGATTTCTTTAATGATAACGTGTGTTCTTTTCTTGTCTACAACGAATTTGAACTTTCGAACCCTTGAATGCATTGCATACGCATTTCATACATCATGTGCATAGCAGGTTTTTCCCTTTTCAGGTTGCTTACAGTTCTTCGCTGTTTATTTCAGCATCATGAATCCCGGATCTGAATCAACAGAGACATCAATCAAGGCTCTCCAGGCGCAGAATGCGCAGTTTCAAGAATTAATCCTGGGTCTAGCTAAAGGCCAAGAAGAACTGAAGACTATGCTCCTGAAGAAGGAGAAGAAGAAGAAAAGAAGAACTGTTCTATTCAACTCGGGCCGAAGGTTGGGTAATACTCTGCAACACGAAGAGGCTGCTTCTTCTGTTGGCAGGACTCCTTCTCAGGCAGAAGTAAAGGTTCCTACTCTAGTGGTCTCCGACAACGAGACAGATTTTGATGAAGAGCAGTACCCTCCTGCAGATGACAGGTACAAACAACTAGAAGACAGGTTGAAGGCTATGGAGGTGCAACAGGCACCTGGGCTGGATTTCGGAGATCTGGGTTTGTCGACTGGTGTAATTATCCCGCACAAGTTCAAAGCTCCAACCTTTTCTAAGTATGACGGGGCGTCCTGTCCCAAGCTGCATTTGAGGTCCTATGTTCGAAAGATTCAGCCGTACTCTGCGGACAAGAATCTATGGATCCACTTCTTCCAGGAGAGTCTTTCAGGGACTCATCTCGAATGGTTCTATCAGCTAGATGGGACCAAAGTTCGTAACTGGGAGGAGCTGGCTACTGCTTTCTATAAGCAGTATCAGTATAATGCCGACCTTGCCCCCACACGTACCCAACTCCAGGGTATGGCGTTAGGCGCAAGCGAAGGTTTTAAAGAGTACGCGCAGAAGTGGAGAGATCTGGCTGGCAGGGTGCAGCCACCTTTGACTGATCGAGAGTTAGTGGACATGTTCTTGGGGACCCTGTCTGGGCCATTCTTCAACCATCTCATTGGGAATTCTTCTGCTGGTTTCACTGATTTGATCTTGACTGGAGAAAGGATTGAAGCTGGGCTGAAATCTGGGAAGATCGCAAAGGTTGCACCATCTAGTTCGGACAAGAAACCATTTAAGAAGGAGTCTAGTGCCGTGTATGGCTCCAGGAAATCAGAGAGACCTGATCACCGCCAATCTGTCAGCGCGGTAATGATCGCTAAGCCTGCTGCCGCTCCCCGGCCAAACAATCCTCAAAGGGCTGACAGACCCCGGAGAGAGTTTACCCGGTTAAGCATGACCCTATCGCAAATCCTGCCACAGTTGCTATCCACCAATTTGGTGACTGTCAAGGAGGCGCCAAAGTTCTCAAACACTACCTCTCCTAAGTACAACCCGAATGCCCGTTGTGCTTACCATTCAGACAGCCCGGGGCATGCCACTGATGACTGTTGGGCACTAAAGAACAAGCTGCAGGATCTCATCGATGCTAAGGAGGTCCAGTTTGAGGCATCTGACAAACCTAATGTGGTGACAGCTCCCCTGCCTGCTCATGGAGTTAATGCTATTGGCGATGAAGAGGAAGTGGATGAAGCGGAGTTCGATAGCTGGATTTACCCGGCGACTGATGGCGGACCCAACAATTGGAGCGCAAAGGACAACCTCCCTGTTTCTTTGGTTACTAAGTAATAAATTTCTTTGTTTTGTTATTTTGTAATAAACAATGATAAACTCTATGGCCCGGTGTCTTACCCGAGGCACCGTGGTTCTATTTGTGAGGGCATACAAACTGTCATTTTATACATCATGAATGAAAATCTTGGACGTATTTTTCGCATTGCAAATATTGTGTTCCTTTTCTGTCTTTCTTTTCCTTTACATAATTTTCAAAACAGCTGTATTTACACACACACTCACTCATACAGGTTCCAATCCACTCTGGATCTCACTGATAACAACTCTGCTAATGCCAATTATGACTTCGAAAATCCGATCAACTTAGCCGAAGACGAAGGTGAAGATGATTGCGAAGTGCCTGGCGAGCTTGCAAGACTGTTACTTCAGGAAGAGAGGGCAATTCAACCCCATGAAGAGCCAGTGGAAACCATAAACCTGGGTACTGAGGCAGACAGAAAAGAGGTAAAGATTGGTGCCAACCTAGAGCTCAGCGTGAAGCAACGGTTAACCAAGATGTTACATGACTATATGGAGATCTTTGCCTGGTCCTACGAAGACATGCCAGGGTTGGATACCGATATTGTTGTCCATCATTTGCCGACTAGGGAAGACTGCCCCCCAGTTAAACAAAAGGTCCGTCGGATGCGTCCAGAGATGTCCGAGAAGATTAAAGCCGAAGTCATGAAACAGTTTGATGCAGGGTTCCTTGCAGTGACTTCTTATCCTCAGTGGGTTGCTAATGTGGTGCCGGTACCTAAAAAGGACGGCAAGGTCAGAATGTGTGTCGATTACAGGGATCTGAACAGGGCCAGCCCCAAGGATGACTTCCCCTTACCTCACATTGATGTCCTTGTTGATAATACGGCTCAGCACAAGGTATTCTCTTTCATGGATGGCTTTTCAGGTTACAATCAGATCAAGATGGCTCCTGAAGACATGGAAAAGACTACATTTGTTACTCAGTGGGGCACCTTCTGTTACAAGGTCATGTCGTTTGGATTAAAGAATGCTGGGGCAACCTACCAACGTGCCATGGTTGCCTTATTTCATGATATGATCCATCACGAGATCGAAGTGTATGTGGACGACATGATCGCTAGGTCCCAGACTGAGGAAGAGCACCTAGATCACCTACAGAAGTTGTTTGACCGGTTGAAACTATACAAGCTGAGATTGAACCCGAACAAGTGCACCTTCGGGGTGAGATCTGGGAAGTTACTAGGCTTCGTGGTCAGTGATAAAGGCATTCAAGTGGACCCTGCTAAGGTCAAAGCTATTCAAGAGATGCCAGTTCCTAAGACAGAGAAGGAAGTCAGAGGTTTTTTAGGGCGCCTGAATTACATCGCTCGATTCATCTCTCATCTGACCGCTACCTGTGAGCCAATCTTCAAGCTGCTGAAGAAAGATCAGGTAGTACGTTGGAACGATGAATGTCAGGCTGCCTTCGACAAAATCAAAGAGTATCTCCAAGAACCACCTATCCTTATGCCACCGGTTGAAGGGAGACCTCTGATCCTATATCTGACAGTGCTAGACAACTCAATGGGGTGTGTGCTGGGGCAGCATGACGAGTCTGGCCAAAAAGAGCATGCCATTTATTACCTTAGCAAAAAGTTTACCGACTGTGAGACTCGATACTCACTGCTTGAGAAAACTTGCTGCGCTTTGGTATGGGCTGCTCGCCGGCTGAGACAGTACATGCTGACTCACACTACCTTATTGATCTCAAAGATGGATCCGATAAAATACATATTCGAAAAGCCTGCTCTGTCTGGGAGAATTGCAAGATGGCAAATGATCTTGACGGAATACGACATTCAGTACACAACCCAGAAAGCCATCAAAGGGAGTGTATTGGCAGACCACTTAGCTCATCAAGCTGTAGATGACTACCAATCAATGAACTTCGAGTTTCCGGATGAAAGCATCATGATTGTAACTGATTGTGAAGTACCGGGACCGGATGAAGGACCTGAACCAGGATCCCGATGGTCCATGCACTTTGACGGAGCTTCCAATGCTTTGGGAAATGGTATCGGCGCCATCATCATATCCCCTCAAGGTACTCATACTCCACTCACTGCCCGGCTGTGTTTCAACTGTACCAACAACATGGCGGAGTATGAGGCATGTATCATGGGTCTTCAAGCTGCGATTGACTTAAGGATCAAATTTCTAAGTGTCTTCGGAGATTCCGCTCTGGTGATCAATCAGATCAAAGGAGAGTGGGATACGAAACATCCAAACTTGATTCCTTACAGAGAATGTGTGTTGACCCTGACTCCCCACTTCACAGAGATAACCTTTGAGCACTTTCCAAGAGAAGAGAATCAGTTAGCGGACGCGTTAGCTACAATGTCTTCAATGTTCAAGGTCAAATGGGATAATGAAGCTCCCCGGATCATCATCTGGAAACTGGACGAACCGGCATACTGTTGTGATCTCGAAACTGAATTGGTGACTGAGAAGCCTTGGTACCACGAAGTGAAGAGATATCTGGAAGCTCAGGAATACCCTGAAGGTGCCTCTGTCAATGATAAGAAATTCCTGAGGAGGTTTGCAGCCAAGTTCTTCCTAAGCAACGGCATCTTGTACAAGAGAAACCATGATTCAACCTTACTGCGTTGTGTGGATAAGACTGAAGCAGAACGAATCATGGAAGAGCTACATGAAGGGACCTTTGGTACGCATTCCAGTGGACACACTATGGCTAAGAAAATCCTACGGGCAGGATACTATTGGTCCACCATGGAAGCTGACTGCTACCAACATTCCAGGACATGCCACAAGTGCCAGATCTATGCAGACAAGGTGCATGTTCCTCCGGTTCCCCTGAATGTTCTGACTGCGCCGTGGCCGTTTGCAATGTGGGGCATAGATATGATTGGCGAGATCAGACCTACGGCATCCAATGGACATCGCTTCATCCTAGTGGCGATCGACTATTTTACAAAGTGGGTTGAAGCAGCATCCTACGCTACGGTAACCAAGACTGTTGTGGCACGGTTCATTCGGCACAACCTGATCTGTCGATACGGCGTCCCTGAGCGGATTATTACAGACAACGGTACCAATCTGAACAATAAGATGATCGTTGAGCTCTGCGAACAGTTCAAAATACAGCACCACAATTCTTCTCCTTACAGACCGAAGATGAATGGGGCTGTAGAAGCAGCGAATAAGAACATCAAAAAGATCGTGCAGAAAATGACAGTGACGTACAAAGATTGGCACGAGATGTTACCGTTCGCTCTGCATGGGTACCGTACCTCCGCTAGGACGTCAACCGGGGCAACTCCTTTCTCTCTGGTTTATGGTATGGAGGCAGTCTTGCCGATCGAAGTACAAATTCCCTCTCTCCGGATAATGAAGGATGCAAATCTGAACGAAGATGATTGGATCCAGACACGACTTGACCAACTCAACCTCATTGACGAGAAGAGACTTGCTGCTATCTGCCATGGTCAGACGTATCAGAAACTGATGATCAGGGCATTTAACAAGAAAGTCAGACCACAAGAATATCAAGTTGGGGATCTGGTTATCAAGAGAATCATCCTTCCTCAGAGTGATCCAAGGGGCAAATGGACCCCTACGTACGAAGGGCCATTTGTGGTTAAGCATGTGTTCTCAGGAGGGGCAATGATCTTAACTAACATGGATGGTGACGACCTTCCTCACCCCGCCAATGCAGACATAGTTAAAAAATACTACGCATGAAAAAAGACCCGCTAGGCTGACATGCCTAGGCAAAAATTAGGGCTTCCCGTCGAACCAAAAGGGTTCGGGCAAAATGTAGGGATGAAAATGAAAAAAATATGTACACCCGGCAAGTCGAAAACCTGAAAAGGCGGCTTGGGCAAAAATGGGTATCCCGGTGGGCCGAAAACCCGAAAGGGCGGTCCAGGCAAAAATTAGGGATAAAACGTAAAACTATGTCTCATTGATCACTTTGCATCCAGAATCCGGTATCTGCATCAAGCTCAAACGGCATCGATCAGTCAGCTTCACCTTCAACCAAGGTCATCAAGTGATGAGACGCTCGGAGTCATAAAGACAATAGCAGAGTTGAAACCCAGTAGATCATACATCTTTCACACAGCTGTTTTATTTTCATTTGTACAAAACTTGTATAAACTCTTTTAATCGGCGACGTACCTCTTACTAGGACGTCAGCCTCTTGTACACAAAACGCCTATTCAGGCCATTCAAAATCAATAAAAATATATTTCCAGTTAAACGTGCCCAAGTGTTTTTCTTTTTCTGTTTTGTTTTGCGAAGAACGTCCAAGGTTCAATTTGTGATGTATGCATTGACAATAATTTGCTAACTCATAAATATTTGCATACGAAACAAAGGAATTAATTGCAGGTGACACTGGAAACAGGGGCAATAAAGAGTTGTCTGAGCAGTCTAATTGTTCTATCCTCCAAGGTACCAAGGTAGGTTCAGCCAAAGAATATGACCGAGTATCTTAATCCCCCAGAGAGTAGTTCAGTAAAACAATACATGTCTCTCCAAGCAAAATTACAAATATCAAGGCAATTGAGTATCCTCCTGTAGATCTTAATACCTCCCCAGCAGCACGCATTCTTAACAAGCATCCCCGGCAGTCTTGGTCTAAAGATTGTTCCCCGGCGGTATCTCAATATTCAAAGGAATCACTTCCCCAGCATATCAAACTCCCCAGAAGAGTCCAATCCAGTTTCCCCAGGAAAGTTGGAAATTCATATCCCTCAAGCAGTAAGCTTATCCCCAGTAGATTCTGGAAGCTTATCCCCTCGCAGAGCACGAACGCGTCGTCCCGGCTTGATTTGAAGAGTTATTTCCGTAACAGGATATAACTGGGTTATCCTCAGCCAAAAGCCACGGAGGGAGCGTCCTCGGCAAAGTATCTTCCTATCCCCAGCGAAGTCTATCAACACTTCCAGCACAACAAGGATATCCCCAGCGGAATTCATCAAATCTCCCAGCATAACTCGTCAACGGTATCCCCAGCGGAGTTATCTTCAACACTCAGCAAAGCATCGCTATCCCCACAGAGTAGCACTCCTCAGCATGATCGCTAGAGTATCTTTTCTCCCGCAGAATTATTTCATTTGCCAAGTTTATTCCTCAACGGAGTTATCTTCTCCTACCGGTATTCTTGCAACGAATCATCCACAGCGGAAGAAAAATCTCTTCCTCAACATCAACCCAGGATGTGACTTCCTGGCACCCGTCAAGGATTTATTTTCCTAGACAAAAGCATACATGAATCATCACATACATCATTATAGCATGCATGTATGCATCATATCATATAAATCGCATCCATATTGAGAACATCATTGCTTGATCCATATCATGCATTGCATATAACTGACCTTTACCTTGCAGGAAAGATGCAGTTGAAATTCTCAAACATATTTCAAGGACTTCTCCAGTCCAGTTAAATCGACTCCAAACAGATTTTTCTGATAAAGACTCAGTAGAAGTTCTCTTATGGTCCCCTCTCCAACGGCGTGTGAGGTGGTAATTCCTTCTTCAGATGTTCCCCTCTCCGGCATGAGCGTGAGGTGATATTCTCTTATGGTCCCCTCTCCAACGGCGTGTGAGGTGGTAATTCCTTCTTCAGATGTTCCCCTCTCCGGCATGAGCGTGAGGTGATATTCTCTTATGGTCCCCTCTCCAACAGCGTGTGAGGTGGTAATTCCTTCTTCAGATGTTCCCCTCTCCGGCATGAGCGTGAGGTGATATTCTCTTATGGTCCCCTCTCCAACGGCGTGTGAGGTGGTAATTCCTTCTTCAGATGTTCCCCTCTCCGGCATGAGCGTGAGGTGATATTCTCTTATGGTCCCCTCTCCAACGGCGTGTGAGGTGGTAATTCCTTCTTCAGATGTTCCCCTCTCCGGCATGAGCGTGAGGTGATATTCTCTTATGGTCCCCTCTCCAACGGCGTGTGAGGTGGTAATTCCTTCTTCAGATGTTCCCCTCTCCGGCATGAGCGTGAGGTGATATTCTCTTATGGTCCCCTCTCCAACGGCGTGTGAGGTGGTAATTCCTTCTTCAGATGTTCCCCTCTCCGGCATGAGCGTGAGGTGATATTCTCTTATGGTCCCCTCTCCAACGGCGTGTGAGGTGGTAATTCCTTCTTCAGATGTTCCCCTCTCCGGCATGAGCGTGAGGTGATATTCTCTTATGGTCCCCTCTCCAACGGCGTGTGAGGTGGTAATTCCTTCTTCAGATGTTTCCCTCTCCGGCATGAGCGTGAGGTGATATTCTCCTATGGTCCCCTCTCCAACGGCGAGTGAGGTGGTAATTCCCTTTCAAGATGTTTCCCTCTCCAGCGGCGAGTAAGGTGATATTTCCTTTCAGATTATAATTTCCTATAGTTCCCTCTCCAACGGTGAGTGAGGTGACTCCCTGTGAGATTATAATGTCTTTTGGTTCTCTTCCTGACACTAAGAAGACGGTAATCCTCACCAAGATTTTCTCAACGAGCGTTGTTGAAGTTTGAAATCATTCAGGACTCTCTTACCATTCATGCTAAGGCAGTAACTGTCCCTGGTTCATTCATCAGCGTTTGAAGCTCCAGATTCAGCTCCTGTAACCAGTCAGGATACATCTATACCAAGCTCTAAAATCAGCTCCTGCAGCGTGTCAGGTACTCATTTTTTCTCTTGCAGGTATGCAGGTTCTCGCTAAGGAATCTCTTACGCGATCAACATCCAGATGGCATCTATAAGCCCATCATCCTATCCAAGTAACATCCAAATGGCATCTATAAGCCCATTCCCTCATCATCATTGCTACTATGTGAGCGCAAATTCCTGGGCACTCTAGTGTCCAATCATCTTCTACCCTCGGATTACGAAAGGCACGACAACCAATCTGCATCCTCAGGTCTAAGAAGATTGAACAGGGGCAACTGTTGCACCCCAAAATTTGCCCTCCCATATTCATCAAGATTTGTCAAGTCAAGGTCACAAAATTCCCCAAGGGTTGTGCAGCTCAACTGTCTCCTAGACAGTCAAAACTAGGGTTTGGGTTCTGATCAAGGAAAGGAAGTTTTCAAAGGCCCAATCAAGTCTCACATGCCTACAAAGATGGTCAAGTATCCTCATATCAAGTTTCAAGGCATTCAGCTCAAAATTGCACAGTCAAAACCCTAGATTGCACTACAGTCAACTGTAGGGGCAAAATGGTCATTTGACAGTCAAAAGTTCAAATTTTTGGTCAACATATCATTTTGAAGCCACAAACATCATTTGATCAATGCTTGATCATGATTCTCAAAATTTGGCTCAGAAATCATCAAAGATGCAAAAGTTGCTATATTGGGACAGCTGAAAAAGTCAACTGAAATTGACCAGGGCATAACTTTCACATGGATTATCAGAAAAATTCCATCCAAAGCTCATTTTGAAGAGAAAGACATTTCCTACAATTAATCTTCATGTTCCAAGTCCAAGAAATGCTCTCACAAAAAGTTATCAATTTCAACATTATAGGTCATTTTCAAAAGTCAACAAAAAGTGACTTTAAGTCAAAGACCATAACTTGAGATTGGTAAATCAAAATGACATGGGACCAAAGGCATTGGTTAAAGGACTCAAAGACCTTTCCAAAATGTCCAAGAACATGTGAAAATCTTAAAAATTGACCAAGTTATGCCTTGTGGAAGTTGGGAAATTTTTGGAAATTTTGAAAAGTCAACATTGATGCAAAAGGCCTAAAAATGCAAATGGGCCCATTTTTCTTCCAAGTTTCTTCATGCCAAGCCTATGCACGACCATTAGGCCCAAAGGGAAGTATTTTCATATTTTTTAATTATTTATTTGAATTTATATCAATATTAATTCATTTAAGTTATTTTAATATGTGAAAAATATAAATTTGACCTAAACAAATCTTTTTATGCATGATTTGAACTTGAGATTTCGTGCACATGCTAATATAGAAGGTTTTGGCTTGATTGGAACTAATTGACACAAAAAACCATGAAAAAAGATTAGAAAAGATCCTTAAGCAAATCAAATCTTAAAACAATGAATTCAATGGATTTTATTCAATCTTTTTGACCTAACATACTCTATACATACTCAGAACCATAACCCTAATGATGAGAGACAAAAAGCTGCGCATAAACAAGCATTTGCAAATTGAAATTTTTCATAAAAAACTCAAATCTGAAATCAAGGTTTTAGGTCGTTCCAAGCTTCAATCTTCATCCCATTAGCATCCTGAGACATCCTTGGACACATTCCAATCATTAACAACAGCAAAAACCTCTTGAATTGGTAACAAGAACCCGGACTGAACCTCAAAAATTCTCAAATCGCATAGCATGAATTAAGCATCCTTTTGCATTTTTCTTTATGGATTATTGTTTGTCATGATGTTTCTAAGCTAACCAATATGTCCAATTGTGTTTTTGTGCTATATACGCGAATTCACCATGATCGAAATTTAGGTTTTCAGAGTTCTTGATTTGGGGTTTCTCACCCAAGGAACAATTGGGACTCAAGATTAAGACCATTGCAATCAGCGTGTTCCCATGAACAAGAAACATACCTCGCGATGGATTTATGTATCAAGGAGGGCTATTCGCTATTTTCTTGAATCCCCCCTAATGCAACGTTTCTAAAACCGTTGCCTCTGTGTTCTATTTTGCAGGGGTGGTGAAGAAGAAGAAGTCGTGGCAGCCAATGATTCGTCTATTTGAAATCGCGCGCGTTGTAATTACCACGCGTTGTTTTTGCTTTTTATTATTTTGTTTATCATAATATATCAATTGATTCATACAGCTCAGTTGGCAAGCTACCAACGCGTTAACCCTCAAGACCTGGGTTCAAGTCCCAGGTCTGGCAAAATCTCATATTATTTTTCAATTATAAATCCCATGCAGCTTCAGGAATGCATACGTACCATACGTCCTCTCATCCAAGCGTACACATGCCTGATGGTCCCAGATCAAGGGCTGATATTGAAAGTCCACTATAAGGCAAGTCAATGCGCTGGCACCAAATTGGAGAAGTCAACGAATCAACTCTTGATGGGCCAGAATTTCCAGGCCTATACCTCCAATTTTGGGGCTACACCCCACCTTGGTTTGCATTTTTTATATTTTTCTTCTTACTCTTATTTTTGTTATTTTATTTATTTTATTGTTTTAACATAATTAATTTATTTTTCTACAAAATATAAAAACACTCAAAAATCAGAGAAGGCCAAAAAAATTAATAAATATTCATATATTAATTATTTTCATGAATAAATAAAAATGTAGATTATTTAGTTTAATTAGGTTTTCAACTTTAATTCCTTTTTAATAAAAATCCAAAAAATGTAGAATTAGGTTAATTGATAATTTTTATATCTTTTTAATTTTTCCTTTTCTCACAATATTATTTATTTATTATTTTATTTTTATTAAATTGCACATAAATAAATTAGGGTTTAATTTAGATTGTATTTTAATTCTTTCATAATAAATAAAAAAATATATATTAGAATTAGGGTTTGCCGTTTAATTTAATTTCCATTAATTCTTTTTTCTCATAAAACCTAAAAAACACAAAATAACAAAAACATTTAATCATTTAATTTTTAATTCTCATTAACTTTTAATATTTTGCAAAAGGGTCCAACGCCCGTCATTTCAATTATTTAACTTGCGCATTTATCTTATGTCGTTTAATTATAATTATGTAATTGTCCCTAAGCCATGTAACTTTACTTTTCGCACTTTATTTCTTCGCATTATTTATTTTTCTGCTAAATCGGGTCCGGTTTATTTTGGCGATGTGGACCCGCGCCATTTGTAATAATGTAGATTTATTTTCCCGCAAACTTATAACTATTAAATATGCATGCAAGAATGAATGGCCCTAATTAAAATCAAGCGTAGAACACGACAAACATGACAAGACAAATAACTGAAACATGACACACAATTCGCACACACCACCCCTAGGGTACGCCTCACTGTTGCCTTTCGAAAGGTGGTCGTCGAGTAGAGGACGTCTTAGTAAGTCCTCATGATCCGGGAACCTGGCATGAGGGTAGCTTCTAAGGTGTCTTCCCATTGCTCCGGTGATCACCACGTCCCTAAAACTCGAATTGACCCGAACACCTCCAACGGTGGTGCTACCTACCTCTCAATGGTGGGATAGCACTACTTTAAAGGACTCTTACACAGACGAATTCCTTAGGGTAGGTAGGTTCTCAAGGATACTTGCTCTAATCTCAAAACAAACTCAAAAAGACTTTTCACACTGACACTTTTCAAAAGCTTTCAAAGCAAACTTTTCAAACACTCTGACGTATGAGTCGATCTGAAATTTTTCAAAGAAACTTTTTAAACGCACATTGAAAAGCAAACAAAACAATTTGAAAACACATTGAGCAAGTATCTAAGAGCCCATGGATAACCATGGATAGAAAGGGTGCTAACACCTTCCCTTTCTATAACTTACCTCCCGAACCGAGAGCAATCTCTTTAAGGAATTTTTCTGTGCTTTTGTCCTTTCCATTTGGAGAAAATAAAAGACGGTGGCGACTCTTGCTTCCGCGACATTTCGCGAACCAGCGTTAAACAGTCAGTTCCAGATCCACCGATCACACAGGCATATACGCATCATACCACACAATCTCATTTATTTTGAGAGCATCATTTCTTGATATATATCATGCATTTCATACATCATGACATTGCATATGACTAACTCTTTACCTTTTCAGGGAAAGACGAATCAATAAACACCATTGACTACTTATATGACCTGGTAGTCCCCTCAAAAACTACATCTATTGAGGGCTGTTTCAGTGGATTCCTCAGAAGGATGCTCTCACAAGACTTTCGTCTGGTTCAGTTAAATCGATTCTAAGATTTTTTCTGATTCTTATCCAGTCAAAGTTAATCCAAGACCTTCTCTGGTTCAGTCAGATCGACGCTAAGATCTCCCTGATTCTTATTCCGATTGAAGATATTCCAAGACTTTCGTCTGGTTCAGTTAAATCGATTCTAAGATTTTCCCTGATTCTTATCCAGTTAAAATTAATCCAAGACCTTCTCTGGTTCAGTCAGATCGACGCTAAGATCTCCCTGATTCTTATTCCAGTTGAAGATATTCCAAGACTTTTGTCTGGTTCAGTTAAATCGATTCTAAGATTTTTTTTTCTGATTCTTATCCAGTCAAAGTTAATCCAAGACCTTCTCTGGTTCAGTCAGATCGATGCTAAGATCTCCCTGATTCTTATTCCAGTTGAAGATATTCCAAGACTTTCGTTTGGTTCAGTTAAATCGATTCTAAGATTTTTTCTGATTCTTATCCAGTCAAAGTTAATCCAAGACCTTCTCTGGTTCAGTCAGATCGACGCTAAGATCTCCCTGATTCTTATTCCAGTTGAAGATATTCCAAGACTTTCGTCTGGTTTAGTTAAATCGATTCTAAGATTTTTCTGATTCTTATCCAGTCAAAGTTAATCTAAGACCTTCTCTGGTTCAGTCAGATCGACGCTAAGATCTCCCTGATTCTTATTCTAGTCGAAGACCTCCTTTCAACAATCTCCAAATGGAATCTGTGAGCCCATTCCTGACATCACGATGCTGATACCACTTCATGCGAGTGCAAATTTCTGGGCACTCTAGTGTTCAATCATCTTCCACCTTCGGATCACGAAAGGCACGAAAGCAAATCTATATCCTCATGTTTAAGGAGATTGAACAGGGGAAGCTGTTGTACCCCAAAATTTTCCCTCTCATATTTCTCAAAACATTGCAAGAAAAATCTCCAAGTTGCTCAAGTTTGCTCAAGAGTGGGTCAGACAAATCATCTCCTAAGACAGTCAACCCCAAATTAGGGTTTTGTGTTGCATCAATATCCTTGAGTCCAAATGACCTCAAATTATCCCTAATGTCCTAATATGTTCTCAAGGTCATCCATGTCAAATTTCAATCCTTGTAGAGGAAGTTTGCTCAGTCAATTGCTCAAAGGGTCCAAAAATCGACTGTGCTAGGGCAAAAGTCAAATGTGACCCAAATACAGTCAAACCTCAATATTTTTTGGCAACATTCTCATTTTGAAGGATATTTCATCATTTGATCAAGGGTTGATCATGATTCATCAAGGATTTCGCAAAATTCATCAAGACTCAAAAGTTGCTAAATTAGGGTTTTATAGGAAAAGACAACTCAACTTTGACCAAGCATAACGTTCTCATACTTTATGATAAATGACCCATCCAAAGATAATTTTGAAGAGGATTCAATTTCCTACAATCCATATTCATACCCTAAGATCAGAAAATGCACTCACAAGAAGTTATAAATTTGGACATTATAGGTCATTTTTGAAAGTCAACAAAAACACCTTTTTTGCCAAAGCTTATAACTTGAGCATGGAATACCAAAATTAGATGAGACCAAAAGGGTTGGTTATATGACATCTCAAGATTTCTAAAAAGTCCCAGAACACTTCCAAAAGTTCAAAATTGAAGAAGTTATACATTGTTGAAGTTGGGCATTTTTGCAAAATTGCCAAAAGTCAACTATCCCCAAAACATCAAATTTTGTCAAATTGGCCCATTCTTCTCCACTTGATTTGAACTTGCCACATTGCACACGTGTCCTAGCTTCGGCCTTGTGTCCATTTATCAATTTTATTTTTTTATTTAATTTTTTTATTGAATTATTTCATTTTTAATCAAATTAAATCAAATAAAATCCAAATATTGATTGCTTGATATCTTTTTGGATATTTCAGGACTGAATCATCATCATCAAGGGTATCAAACTCGTATCAAGCATTCCATGTGCAAAAAGATTGAGTTTGACAATTTTGGAAGGTTTAGTAATGGTGAATCAAATCAAATCCCATGGCATTGATGTGCAAATATTCAAGGCATATTTGTTAACCTAATACATTCTACCATACATAAGGAAGCTAGAGGGCACGAAAATAAGGCTAGAGGATGCAAGAACAAACCAAAGAAAACTTGAAAAAAGTGGTAAAAGGTGTGAAACCAAAATCGTGTCTAGAGGCAATTTCAGAAAAAAAAGCTTGACACCAATCGATTGTTGGAGGTCCACTGAGTCAGAACCAATCCCTAGCAAGCCTCCATACACGCTCAAACTCACTGTAAGTGTCACGAAAAACCGCTCTGCATTTGAATTCGTGAATCTTTATTCCTACACCTTTTGTACAAACCATTTGCATATTCGTGATCCTCATCAAATTTCCAAGCTTTCTGTATTATCCAATTTCATTTATCTGATCTGTGAAGCCAAGTGCCATATCTAGGGTTTCGTGGTTTGTTTTTGGGCATTTCTTTTACAGGTAAAATTAGCCCCAATAATGGCCATGGACATGACCGGAAGAGAAGGACGAACATAACCATTGTCTTGGGAGGAGTTTATATGGCCTGGAATTAATTTTGGGATCGACCTGCACATTTAGTTGCGGATCTAAATCCGCAGGTAAAGTTACAGGGTTTTGAGGTTGGGGACGGAGACATGGAAATTCCCCAGTGGACCATTCAAAAACACGCGCGCGTTTTTATTTCTTTCTGGCATATGGCGCGTTATCTCTTATTATTATTTTTGCTTAATATATTAACAATTGAAACACAATGGCTGAGTGGTAAACGTGTGCATGCAATCACCTACAGGATCTGGGTTCAAATCCCAGGTCCCCCATATGCTTTGTTATATTTTTTCTTCAGGTAATCATGTGTTGATCCAAGCGTGAGGTCTATCATGCACTCTCAAACATTCAATGGACAGATGGCCATAGGCCAGATCTGAGGGCCAAGAGATGATGGTCCACCATGGGATCCAGTCAACCAGCACGTAGGGAATTCACAAAGTCAACCAGGCCAGCTTGTGATGGGCCTCAAATTGCTATGCTGAACCCCCCAAACAGGCCCAAACCTCTTCCTTTTGTTATTTTATTTATTTAATTTTATTAATTGCTTTTATTATTTCTATTTCATTAATTAACCAATCAAATCTTTTTCTTTGTAAAATTAAAACCAAAAATATTTTCTTTATTAAATTAAAATTTCAGTATTTTAGTTTTTATTAACAAATATTAATTTAATTAATTTAGGCCATTAATTAGGAATAACTTTAATATATTTTTTTCAATAATTAAAATTAACTTAGACATAATTAGGTTTTTATTAACATTGATCAATTTTATTTTTCTTTCTTAAAATATAAAAAAACCCAAAAATATTTATTTTCATTAATTAATTAATTTAATTTAGTTTAATAATTAACTTGGATAATTTCTTAATTCAAAAATAACCAAAAAAATCTTTTCTTTAATAACAAAGGGTCAAAACCCTAGAACTCGTGCTCGATTTAATTTCCCGTACGCGATCCATTTGTTTTAATATTGTATTTGTTCCCGGAATGTAATAGATAATTAGGACTATTTTTATCGCTTTATTTATTTTCCGCATTTAAATTTTAAAGGGTTACTTTTAGCGATGTAAATACCCGACGCCTTGTAATTTAATTTTCTCCAATTATTTTCCGCAAAATATAACTGCTAGATGTTTGATAATAGGGATGCATGATAAGATTGAACTTTAACCTAAAATCAACTTAGATAACCCTTCACATGTACAAAGATAAAATTAACTGAAATCAACACACTCGCACATGCGCACTCTTAGGGTACACCCCACTTGGTTTCCTTTGTACGCGGTCATTGAGTATAGGTCACTTTAGAGGTTGCCCTCTTGTCCAAAGATCATAGTCGCCTCGAAACGGTTGTCTCGGATATTGTTGCCTCAAAACAAATGATCTAAGACATTAGGGTTACCGCTAAGGCATCCTAACATTGCTTTAGTGACCGCACGTCCCTTAATCGAATTGACCCTTAAAACTTAGACGATGTTGCTACCTACTCATCAATAGTGGGATAGCATTGTCTAAAGGAATATAGCATAGAACGATTCCTTTTTCGAGTAGGTAGATGGTTCTTAAGTGCTTGCTCTTTCAAAAAACAAAATCTTTTTCACACTTACACTTTTCAAACAAAGTTTCAAAACAAAAAACTGTTTTCAAACCCACAAGCACAAAGAAAGCAATTTGGAAAACAATATGAGCAAGTACCTAAGAGCCCGTGGATAACCACGGATAGAAAGGGTGCTAACACCTTCCTTTTCTATAATCTACCCCCCCGTACTCAGAAAATCTCAAAAAAGGAATTTTTCTGTGCTTTTTTCCTTTCCTTGTTGGATAAAATAAAAGTCGGTGGCGACTCTTGCTTTCCGCGACATTTTGCGAAAACAAACGCAAAACGTAAACCAGCATTCCAAAAAACAGTCAGTTCTTTCCCACAGTATCACAGTTTGCATGAAAAGACTAATAATGAATTGATAGCTAACCTAATACAAGATAAGATAATTGAATCATGAATCACTTTGCACATGCGCACCTCTAGGGTGACCTCCCTTGTTTCCTTCTGTAACACGATGGGAGAACTAACTTGGGTGTTTTGCATTTGATTGCAATTATTGTGGATAGCAAGAGTCGCCACCGAATTTTCTTTTATCCAATAAGGAAAGGCTGAAAAGAACAGGAAAGACCTTTCAAGATTATTTTCTTGAGTTCGGGGGGTAAGTTATGAAAAGGGAAGGTATTAACACCCTTTTCATCTGTAGTTATCTATGAGCTCTTAGTTTCTTGCTAGATCACTTACTTTTGTTTGAAAATGTGCTTGTGGTGTGGGTTTTGAAAGTATTTTGAAAACGTCTTTGTAATGGCTCTCGTTTCTATAAGAACGCGTACAAAGTGTTGTTTTGAAAATAGTTCAAAGAGGTATTCGTGGAATGTGTTTTTGAAAGTGACTTTGAAAAGTGTCTTTGTAATGGTTCTCGTTTCTATAAGAACGCGTACAAAGTGTTTTGTCTTTAAAAACTGTTTCAAGATGAAAGTGTTGGTGTATAAAGTGTTTTTTTGTGAGAAAGCGAGCAACTAGGAGCATCCTACCTACTCAAAAGGTATAAATGATCTTTTCCTCCTCCTTTAGATGTTGCTATCTTACCATTGATTTGGTAAGAAGCCCCATCATTGGATGTGAAGGGACGAGCATGGGACGTTTGTATAGTCATAGAAGGAAACCTATGGGACGTTTTAGCAATTTCGTTTAGGGACTAGATCGTTTACCAAAGGAAACATTGAGGGTCATCGAGGGACTACAATCTTTTATCGAGGGTCTTTGCTAAAACGCCCATATTCGAGGGACATGACTATTTCTCCGAGGCAACAAGTGAGATTACCCTAAGGGTGCATGTGTGAATAGTATGTTTGATTTGCATGCATTTAGTCTTTGATTTTTAGGTTGTCCACTTGTTGATTTTTATCTTTCCATATATCCTAATTTACTAGCAATTATAAAAAAGTAATAAAAATGCAGAAAAATAAATCCCACACTATTACAACCATATTGAATAGCAAGAAAATAGAAAGGCAAAAATAAAGTAAAGAAGGAAAAAGGGGCTCTTTCGATTCAGGAAGCCACACTCTTTGATTTACACTTCTTGGCTTCCTTCGATTTGGGACTGGAGTCAGTGAGGTCATGCCCTTCGATTTGGGCTTAACCTGAGGCATGAGGTGTAGCCTTTGATTCTTCCTTTTTGCCTCCTTCGACTGGAGGCTAGAATCAGTGTGGTCGTGCCTTTCAACTGGGCCTGGAATCAGTATGGGCGTTCTTCTGGCTGTCTCTTTCATTTGGACCTGGAGGTTAGTGTATGTGATACGGTGGCAGAACCGACTGTTAATACTGGTTTGCATTTTGTATTCGCAAATGTCACGGTAAGCAAGAGTCGCCACTGACTTTTCTTTTATCCAACAAAGAAAAGGGTGAAAAGAACAGAAAAAGACCTTTTTCGAGATTTTCTGAGTAAGGGGGTAGATTATGGAAAGGGAAGGTGTTAGCACCCTCTCCTTCTGTGGTTTTCCATGGGCTCTTAGGTACTTGTTCATTTTGAAAACTGTTTTCCTGTTTGTGCGTTTTGAAATATTTTTTTTGCTTTATGGTAACTCTTGTATCAGTCCTCAAGAGTGTGATAAAGCGTTTTTGAAAAGATTTTTGAAAGTGTGTAAGTGTGAAAAATTTCAGGTTTGAGCAAGTGCTTAAGAGTCATCTACCTACTCGAAAAGGGTGTTCTTTTCCTCCTACCATTTAGACAGTGCTATCCTACTATTACTGAGTAGGTAGCCCTATCGTCGGATGTTGAGGGACTATCGAAAGGGACGTTATAGTCATTGAAGGCAACTTGTAAGGATATCTTAGCATTCGAAGGGACTGTCATCATATAGGCCACATCGAGGGACAAGATCATTTCTCGTAGACAACTCGAGGGACGTTTAGGGGCCATAATCTTTTATGATGACTTTTATACCGAGGGTATTTGCTAAGATACCCCTACGCTCGAGGGACATGACCATTATTTTCCGAGGCAACCATGTGAGATATACCCTAAGGGTGCAAGTGTGCAACAATGTGTTTTTTCAGTTATGTTTATCTTGCAATTAGTGATCTACTGATTAATTGATTCTTGTCATGCACGCCTAAATTTCTAACAATTATATACAAGCATGTAAAGAAAAAGCAAGAAATAAAGTCCTACGCTATTACAGGGCTTTGGTGTAGATACAAAAGTAATGGACTGAAAAGTAAAAATGCAAAAATAAAAACCTAGTTAACTATTATAAACCAGGCGCAGTTACATAAGTGGTAAAAAAATAAATCGTATGGAAAAGATAATAGCGCGCAAGATTAAGACGGGAAAAAAGTTCTAAACCCTAAAAAAAACTAATTGCTCATTAAAAATATTTTTGTATTTTATGAAAAAATATTTGAATTTTAACCTAATTCTCTAACTAATTTTAATTAATGAAATAAGGTTAAAATTTAATTAAATTAATTAAATTGCAAAAAGTGTTTTTATTAAAAACTCTAAATCCTAATTTATGATTTTATGATTTTTTTAATGATTTTTTTTTAGAAAAAAAAAAGATTTTTGAAATAATTAAAAATGACAGAAATTAAATATAAATAATAGAAATAATGGAAGAATGGGCCTGAAGGGGGGTGTGAACCCAATCTGGAGGGTGTTGTTTGCATTTTTGCAAAGCCCAAGTCTGGCTGGCCCACAAACTTTGTGTCTGATCCAATGTTGTAGTGGTATGGAGGTCCATCGTGTGGAAGCTCTTCCAGGGGCATTGGATCTGGGGATGATAGATCTGATGGTGATGATGTGGTTGGCCCATTGTGCGCGCTTGGGAGTGAGACCTACTGGATCTGCAAGCAACAAGTTAGAAAATATAAAATGTTGGACCTGGGACTCGAATCCAGATCCTCTCCTTTCCAGCGCGCTTCCTTTACCGTCTGAGCCAAGTGTTCATTCGTTATATGATATAAAAATAAAATAATATAACTCAAATAAATGCCCAGAATTCCTTTTTATAACAAAACGCGCGTTGTTTCAAATGGCCCAATCAGATCATGTCACACCTTCATCTTCTTCAGCTATCTGTCATTTTAGCTTAAGGATTTTTACCTACGGACAAAATTCGTCACTAAAAACCTGCGCATTTCACAAATTCACACCAGGCAATATAAATTCAATTCAAATACATGAATCAATTGGGTTTGATCCCCTGAGCATGATGGTATCCATTGTTAGGTCCAATTTTGCCTGCATCTTAAAACCCTAAAATGAAGGTTAAAACCCTAACAATGCCAGTTTGTCATATATGTATCAAAATTGGAAATTAAGTATTCAAATACATTCTAAATACTCATACAAACAGTAATGCATAATCAAAACCTATTTATAATGTTTGTATGATCAAAATCGAATTTAGAAAAATATGTGCAAACTGTGATGATGTATGGGGTGATTCTGTATGCTTTTGAAGGGTGAGAAAACACTTAGAAGGGGGCGTTGAATAAGTTTTTCCTTTTTATCGCGCAATACTAATGAAGGACACATGTATTTTTATCCTGGTTCATTTGAAAATCAAAATAATCCAGTCCACCCACCAAGGTGATTTCGCCTCTCTCAACGAGGACTTAATCCATTATAATCAAACTGATTAAAAATTCACAACTAAATTGTTGTGACTAATAATACAATGCACAAGCCAACTGCAAGTGACTAACACCTCTAATACTCAACTAGTCCTAGCCCTCTTGATAAATCTGACCCAACTGGTCTCTCAAGGAACACTTACAAAAATTATCTCTTAAGAATAGTGAATCCGAATGCTTCTAATAAGCTGTATCACAAACTGTGATATATCACAAATATTGTTGCCCAATGCTTAAGAATTACCCACTATATACTATTAGTTTACAAGAATTAAAACAATGGGATTTAGTTTGTTTTTCGTGGATCAGTAACCTTTCTTTGAAACAAATGATCTTTTATATATAGCTTCCAGTCTTGACTAATACTGCCTTGAATAGAGTGTATGCACTAATGATGCATGTTAGCTTGGTCTTTATATTTCCAATAATCTCGTGCATAGTACCACTTGAGTGCGTTAGCCGTCTTAGCATTAAATGACCAACGGTACTATCAGAGCTTGTCTCTGGAAGTTTAAGAGTTTTCTTGCAGTGTTGCCACTTTAGAGTTTGCTTTATCTTTTCTTCTCTCAGAGTTTTCTTCAATTTATGTTCATCAGAGTTTGCTTGAACTTGCATTATTAGATGTTGCTTTCAGCGTGCTTCTTTCAAATCTTTGCTTCAACTAGCTTTATTAGAGGTTGATTAAGATTGCTTTTCATCAGAGTTTGCCTTGGAGTGCTTCCTTCAGAGTTTGCTTTAGACTTGCGTAGAATGATGTTTCTCTTTTGAGATGTATGAGTCAGAACATCATCTGAATTAGAGAACATGCACATCAGAGTATAAAATATATTTTACAAAATTTATTTCATTGTTATCATCAAAACTCTAAGATATGATTAGAACCAAACTTTGTTCTAACACTCTCCCCCTTTTTGATGATGACAAAAAAATTCATATTTTGAAGAAAAAAAATTGTACAGGAGTGAGAATCTCCCCCTGAGATTGATATTTCTTCTTCTGAAAAAAAATAATCAAAGATTTTAAAAGCATAAGGGAAACTTCCTGAGATTGTTCTTCAGAGCTTTGAAACATTTTTCTTTCAGGGTTTCTTTAAGAGCTCTTGATCTTTTCTTCATAGTTTCTTTGGCAGATATTTTCCAGATGATGTTTAGAGCTTAGACTTTCAGAGTCTTGAGGTACCTGCATATCTCTTAAACAGAAAAGAACTTTGTATTTTGTTAGGAACGTTTGAGACTTAGTCCCATAACTTTTATCATGGATCAGATCAAAATCTTATTTTCTCCCCCTTTTTGTCATAATCAAAAAAGCAAAAAAAATAAAGAGATTCAAAATATTGGTATATTGAAGATTCAAAAGACAGAGGTACAAAACAAAAACAACAAGAAAATTGGAAAAAGAAATTAAAACTAAGATTGACGAGAGACAAGAGAAAGAAGAAGATTCTTGATTTCTATTGAGGATTCCTCTTGTTTCATCATCCAAGTTCTGATTTCCTTGTTGGTTTCATCCTGTTTGTCCAGACGTTCATGGCTGGCTTCATTTTCCTTCTTTAGCTCATTCAGAGTGTCCATCACCAGCGAAGAGGTAGCATATGTTGAAGCAGCTTCAGAAGATACAACCTTTAGAGCAAAACCAGCAGAATCTGAGCCTACAACATTGGAGAGGAGGGTGCCAAGATCAATCAGAAGAGTTGGCACTTTCTCAGAGGCAGCTTGAGCAGAAGGTTGGTGATACAGAGTCATTTCCAAGGGATTGTGATCTAACTCAGAGCCATCTTCAGATTCATCTTCTGAAATTTCCATGTGGTCAGTAAGTGGTAAGGGAACATTGGTAATCTGCAGAGGAGACTTTTTATCCCAGATATTTACCACTTCTGTCTTGAAGGCATTCAGATACTGGGTGAAATTATCAAGAACCTGAGAATAGCACAAATCTTACATATTAAAGGATTCATAATTGAGTTTCCTTTTGAATGCTTCCCACAGAAAATCACATGCAGCTGGGTTCAGGTTGCTGGCACTGTTTGCCTTCAACAGATCAATCCACGTCAGCATTTCTATTGCAAAATTATGGAAACGTACATTAACATCTAGCTGAACATGTTTTAGTGTTGGTTTGGGAATAGCCTTTTTGGTGGATTTTATTTGCAGATAACGTAGAGATTCAGGGTCAACTATAGTCCTAAGAAAGTCAGAAGGTTCAGATGGTTCAAGAGGTTCTTATGAGGATGGACTAAAGGTTGGTTCTAGAGAGTGAGGTGATGAGGGTTCAGGTGAGGTAGGTGTGGGAATTTCTGGGGACATGGGAGGTGTGATGTCAGGAGAGATGATGATTGTGGTTTGGGCTGAGGAAGAAGGAATAGGTGCAGGGGATTCATTTAGAGAATTTTTTTTCCAGAGGGAATGATGAAGGACGGAGGTTGTGTAGCCAGAGGCAAATTTATTCCTGGTAATCTCTAAGAACCATCATACCACTCAGAGGATCTTGGGGATAAAGGTCTGATGGGGGATGTTTGAAGAGGGATTTTAGCAGAAATATTTGGATTTTGTTGGTGGGGAGCAAAAGAACAAATTTCAGGTTGAGATAGATGTGGAGAGAGTGGTGGTTGTGGTGGAGTTTGTGTAGGAGCTACAATATCAAAATTGTCTATGTCAGATAGAACCTGATCAATTTAAGGGTTATTTTGGATGGCTTCAGAGGGAATGGTGAGGTCTATGTCAACTTCAATATCTCCTAGAGTTTGGGGTTCAGCAGATGGTGTTATACGTACAAAATCACAAACAGAGATGGTTTCAGAGGATATACTTGAAGACTTCTTCTTCTTCTTCTGAGGACGAGCATAGGGACCTTCTCCTGCTTGCCTTTTCTTCTGCTTCTGGAGAAAGACTTCTGGAGAAGGTACATTCCTTCCTTGAAGCCATGCAGGGTCAATGGGAATGCCACTCTCCTTGCAAGCTTCAATGAAATGCAGAATGATCTCGGGATGATCACCAGAGTTGAAGAGAGGAAAATCTTCAATAGGGATTCTCCTTCTGGTGACAGTTGTTGACACATATAGAGTAGGTTCCACCAGAAGTTTGTCAATCATCTTCCTTTTGAGAAGGTTCTTCCTAGTCAGAGCTTTTCCACAAGTGGGCTCCAATTCTCCAAGCAAGTTGGCGTCTTCTAGATTAGCTATCAAACCATTCTCTGTCAGAATATCTGAGATTAATCTTCCCAGAGGGATCCAGTTTCTTTTTGACTTAGGGTTTTTGACCCTTTCAGCTTCCCTGGTTTCCTTCACATGCGTCCAGAGATGGTTGAACAGAAGATAGGGCAGATCAATCTTCACATTTATGCCAAGACAGAATAGAAGATATTGTTGGTCAACATTGATATAGTCAGGAGAACTGGTTTCCTTCCTGTAATGAATGCAACCATGAATAATTCTTGCCCGGATTTTATATTTGTTCTTCAAATCTCTGACCTTGTTGGATGCTTGCCCAGTAGTGAAAATCTCAGCATAAACTTTGGACTTATCCATTCTTCCACTTGAGATTCCAGTAACACCATTACCTTCAAAGCTTAGAAGACTCCTTATGAGATTCTCAATGATGGAAATCTCTTTGCCCATGACGAAGGATAGTTTGACCTTTGGTGAAGAAATGGCATGAATCCAGAATTCCTTGACAAGATGAGGGAACACTGGTCTAACTAGACGATCAAAGAAATTTTGCCACCCTTGGAACTCCACAACCAGAAACAAATCAAACCCATTTGCTTTCAGATTTTCAAAATCGACCATAAGTTCACTAACCACTTCCAAGCTATCAACATGGATGAGTGTTGTTCTCTCGGGAGTGACATATCTTTCTTCATGTTTAGAGCTGCTTGAAGAAACATGAATGCTTTCGGAAGGGGATGAAGATGAAGCCATTTGGAACGCTTAGGTTTAGGATTTTGAAAGAAAAGAGAGAGAAATTTTGCACAAAACGCAGAAGCGATTGAAATTTGAGAGAGAGAGAGAGAGTAAAAAGTAAAAAAGAGGAATTTTGTAAGGTATTTATAGTTTGAAAAAGAATTTTTAGAGTAATAAAACCAGTAAAGAATTTAGAACGATTGAATAATAAAAAAAAATCATTACTAGCAATTAATGAAATTTTACATTGAGGGGAGGCATGAGATTTGATCAAATCTGAACAGTTACCTAGGAACGACATCTCAATAGCAGCGCACGCATGCGTGACCTTTCAGAGTTGAAATACGCGTTCAACTTCTAAGCATAGTGTGTGAAAGCTGTTTTAATGTAATGAACTTCTGAACCATTCTTGTAATGAAACATTAGACACATTTCAGAACATTATAGATGATTTATGATGTAACTCGTCTTCTCACTTCTGGAGAGTAGTTAATCAGAACATTCATTTCAGAACATTCTGAAAACACATATAGAGAGAAAACAATTTTCATTCAGGACAAAATTCCATACTGATATTTTTCAGAATGAATTTAAATTTATCTTCAGAAAGGGCTTTAGTAAAAATATCAGCCCATTGATGGTCTGTGTCTATGAAGTTTAAACTTAGGATTCCTTTCTGAATGTAGTCCCTAATGAAATGATGTTTAATTTCTATATGTTTTGCCTTAGAATGTAAGATAGGATTTTTTGAAAGAAAAAAAGTAGAGGTATCATCATAGAAGATATGAATCTTACTTTCATAAAGATGATAATCTTCCAGGTGGATCTTCATCCAGATCATCTGAGTGCTACATCCAGCAGCAGATATATATTCTACTTCAGTTGTTGATAGTGCAATAGTGGCTTGCTTCTTGTTGTACCATGAAATAATGTTATCACCCAGAAACTGACAACTTTCAGAGGTGCTTTTGTGTTCTATTCTATCTCCAGCAAAGTCAGCATCATAATAACCTACTAGTTTAAACTCTTTGGATCTTCAATAACACAGTCCAAGGTTAGTAGTACCTTTCAGATACCTCAGAATTCGTTTAACAGCAGTTAAGTGAGATTCTCTAGGATCTGATTGGAATCTTGCACATAAACATACACTGAATAATATATCTGGTCTAGATGCAGTCAGATAGAGAAGAGATCCAATCATACCTCTGTAGAGTTTCTGATCTACTTACTTACCCCATCTTTTCCCAAAACGCATGTAGGATGCATTGGTGTCTTTGCTTATTTACTATCTGATAGCTGGAATTTCTTCATAAGTTCTTTAACATACTTTGTTTGATGTATGTAAGTACCTTCTGGAGTTTGATTTATTTGAATTCCCAGAAAGAATTGTAGTTCTCCCATCATGCTCATCTAAAATTCAGCCTGCATAGACTCAACAAATTCTCTTCCAAGAGAGACATTAGAAGTTCCAAAAATAATATCATCTACATATATTTGATAGATTAAAATGTCATTTTTAAATGTTTTTCTGAATAAGGTAGTGTCCACTTCCCCTCTGGTAAAATTCTTTTCTAAAAGAAAGTTACTTAGACGTTTATACTAAGCTATGGGAGCTTGTTTCAGACCGTACAAATACTTTTTCAATTTAAAAACATGTTCTGGATATTTTGAGTCATCAAAACCCGGAGGTTGGTGGACATAAACTTCTTCTTCTATGTAACCATTTAAAAATGCGCTTTTAACATCCATTTGATTTAATGAGATGTTGTGTTGAACATCAAAAGAAATTGATTCTAACCTGGCGAATGGGGCAAAGGTTTCATTATAATCAATTCCTTCTTGTTGACTATAACCTTGTGCAACCATTCGTGCCTTGTTTCTGACAACATCTCCTTGCTCATTCAACTTGTTTCTGAATACCCATTTTGTTCCTATGATATTGAATCCTTTAGGTTTTGGAACTAGATCCCACACATCATTTCTTGAAAATTGATTTAGTTCTTCTTGCATAGCTAGGATTCAATCGTTGTCTTGCAGAGCTTCCTCTATTGAGGTTGGTTTAATCAGAGAGACCAAACCAAACGGTGATTCTTCATTGTTTCTGAAAGAGGATCTTGTTCTGATGGGATCTTCTTTCTTTCCAATAATCACATTTTCTGGATGTGCTGATGTGATTCTGGGGAGTCTATTAAGTGAGGTTTGTTTAGAAATTCTTAGATTGTCCAGAGCATTTTCAATAGAAGGGTCTTCTGAGTTGTCCTTTGCTTCTGACTCTTCATAGTTTGTAAGATGATCTTCTGTACCTGCAGGATTTTCATTCTGCTTTGGCTTTTGCTGGCCAAGCTTATCATCAAATTTGACTTTGATTGATTCTTCAACAATCAGAGTTTTTGTGTTGTATACCCTATAGCCTTTTGAGCATTCAGAATATCCAAGCAGAAAACACTTTTGTGCCTTAGAATCAAACTTGTTCAGATTATCTTTAGTATTCAGAATATAGCAAGTACATCCAAAAGGATGGAAATATGAAATGTTGGGTTTTCTGTTTTTCCACAATTCATAAGGAGTCTTTTCGAGAATAGGTCTTATAGAGACTCTATTTTGAATATAACATGTTGTGTTTACTGCTTCTTCCCAGAAGTGTTTAGCCATATTGGTTTCTTTAATCATGGTTCTGGCCATTTCTTGCAAAGTTCTATTCTTTTGTTCTACAACTCCATTTTGTTGGGGAGTTCTAGGACAAGAGAAATCATGAGAAATGCCACTTTCTTTAAAAAAAACCTTTCTAAATAATGATTTTCAAATTCTCCTCCATGATCACTTCTAACTTTTATGATTCTAAACTCTTTTTCATTTTGCACTTGGTTGCAGAAGTCGAAGAACACAAAATGTGACTCATCCTTGTGTTTTAAAAACTTAACCCATGTCCATCTGTTGTAGTCATCAACAATGACCAATCTATACTTCTTGCCTCTGATGGATGCAGTTTTAACTGGTCCAAACAGATCAATGTGAAGAAGTTCCAATGGCCTAGAGGAAGAAACAACATTTTTTACTTAAAAGAAGGTTTTGAAAATTTTCCTTTATGACATGCTTCGCACAGATCTTCTGAGTTGAACTTCAAATTTGGAAGTCCCCTGACCAGATTGAGTTTGTTAATTTGAGATATTCTTCTCATGCTAACATGCCCCAACCTTCTGTGCCAGACCCATTTCTATTCGCTAACAGACATAAGGCATTTTACATTCTGAGTTTTAAGGTCAGAAAGATTAATTTTATAGATGTTGTTCTTTCTCTTGCCAGTAAAAATGATTGATCCATCTTTTTGACAAACAGCTCTACAGGATTTTTGATTAAAGATTATGTCATAACTGTTGTCACTTAATTGACTTATGGACAACATGATATGCGATAATCCTTCTACCAACAGAACATTAGTTATAGAAGGAAGGTTACCATTTCCAATGGTTCCAGAACAAATAATCTTTCCTTTCCGAATTCCTCCAAATTTGACATCTCCTCTAGATTTAAGTTCCAGACTTTGGAACATAGACTTTCTTCCCGTCATATGTCGCGAGAATCCAGAGTCTAGGTACCATGACTGGTGTTTCAACTAAGCTGTTAAGGACATCTACAACATATATTATTTTCTCCTTAGGTACCCATGTCTTTTTGGGTCCTTTTTGGTTAGAGTTTATAAAGTTCTGGTTGAACTTTGATTTTGCATAAGAATATTCAGAGTGAGAAGTGTATTTGATATCATGTGTGTGCCAAAAACTAAAGTGTTTGTGTAGTGGTTTATATGTGATAACCATTTCCTCAAAAGGCTTAGGTTTATATGTTTCTTTCCCTTTGGGAGTTTCATATCCAATACCTCTTCTGTTATTTCCACTAACACCATAGATCATTGAAGCCATTCTGCTTCTATATATGCTTTTAGCAAGAAACATTTGAAAACTAGAGTCATATTATTTAAGAATATCTCTTGAACTTGAAGCAGAATCTGAAATAGAAATCCTTTGAGCTTTTTGAACTTCCTCTTTGAGTTTAAAAATGTTTTCTTTAAGTTTAGAGTTTTCTGTTTCAAGTTTCTCAAAATCAGATGCAAGATTCTTTTTGAGTTTCTTGTATTTGATTTTGAGTTGACTGTAGTTTGTTAGAACAATGTTTGAATCTAGTACCCTATATTTAAGTTTTGATGATAACAAAGTGAAAAGATATAGTATTTAAATGTTTCATGATTGAATTATATGCTGCCTAAAAATTACTATGCTCTGACTTGCAGATATGCTGATTGAAATAAGCAAGATCACTTCATCAGCATCAGAACTTGATTTGATACACCAGCATCAGAAGTTGCTGAATCAGAACGTGAAGATCAGATGAGCAACTCACGCACATGCTGTAGCTTGATGAACAGAACTGCGCGTAAACACTCTGATACAGAATCAATAGTTCATCAGCAGCGAAGCAGAATCAGAATGAGCCAAGCCAGAACGTGCATTGAAGAAGCAACGGTACTGTGCATTGAACGCTAATTAATTCCAACGGCATCATTCTAGACAAGATCTGCTCAAAAAGGAAAGCTTGTTATTAGCATTGAATCAAGAATATTGCATTCAACGTTCATCTTCTCAAGTGCTATATAAACAAGGCTTTGAAGATTATAATGGCTAATGCTTCAAAACTCTCTACACGCACAAAGCGGAACAATAATCTTCATCTACCAGTTTTGCTAAACCAACAAACTCTGATACTCCATTAGCGTTTAGCATCCTAGTATTCTAAGCTTCATTTGTGTAAACATCACAGTTGTGATATAGTTTTGTAGAAAACATTCACACACATTATTTTATACCTTTGTAAGAAAGTGTTGCCTTGACAAACCGGATTGTGGTTTGAATCAAGAAGGCTTTAGCAGTTGTTAAAGCAGATTTGTATTCAGTTGAATATAGTGAATTAAGACCTCGTTGGAGAGAGGCGAAATCACCTTGACGGGTGGACTGGAGTAGTTTGAGATCAAACGAACCAGGATAAAAATATCTTGTCATTTGCTTTAAGTTTCCAGTTTTACAATTCAACCCCCCCTTCTTGTGTTTTTCACCCCTTCAATTGGTATCAGAGCGCCTGGTTCTGAGCTAAAACACTTAACCGTGTCAGTACAAGATCCAGCGTCAGAAAAACACAATGGCAGGAAACAACTCTCATTTCAGCAATGACAACAATGAGGATAGAGACAGATTCAGCGGCAAACCTCCAGTCTTTGATGGAGAAAACTTTGATTACTGGAAAGACAAAATTGAAAGCTTCTTTCTAGCACATGATGCTGATCTGTGGGATATGGTGACAGATGGATACACGCACCCTGTGAATGCAACTGGTCAGAAGATTGAAAGAAAATCAATGACTGATCAACAAAAGCGTGATTTCAAGAATCACCATAAGGCCAGAACCATCCTCCTCAGTGCCATCTCATATACTGAGTATGAGAAGATCTCCAACAGAGACACAGCTAAGAACATCTTTGATTCTCTCAGAATGACGCATGAGGGCAACGTTCAAGTCAAAGAAACAAAAGCTCTGGCGCTCATTCAGAAGTATGAGGCGTTTAAAATGGAAGAATCTGAATCCATTGAAACTATGTTCTCTAGATTCCAGATTCTGGTAGCTGGTCTCAAAGTGCTGGACAAAGGATACTCTACTACTGACCATGTCAAGAAGATAATCAGAAGTTTACCCAAGCAGTGGAGGCCTATGGTTACTGCTCTGAAGCTGGCGAAAGATCTCAACAAAATCACTCTGGAGGAACTTATAAGCTCCCTCAGAAGTCATGAGATAGAGCTAGAAGCTGATGAGCCTCAGAAGCAAGGTAAGCCTATAGCTTTAAAATCTAACAGAAAATCTGAATCTAAAGTTTTGCAGGCAGTTGAAGAAACATCTGATGGATCCTCATCAGAAGAAGACGAACTTTCCCTTCTCTCCAGAAGAGTAAATCAACTGTGGAAGCAAAGACAAAGGAAGTTCAGGAATCCCAGAAGATCTGATCAGAACGAGTCTTCCTCCAGATACAGAAGGACAGATTCTTCCTCTGGATACAGAAGATCTGAAGGCTCCTCCGGTAGCAAGAAGCCAAACACAAAAGACATCATCTGCTACGAGTGCAATGAGCAAGGACACTACAAGAGTGACTGCCCAAAGCTTCAGAGGGAAAAGCCCAAAAAGAAGTTTGGAAGAGAGAAGAAGAAAAGTCTCATGGCCACATGGGATGACTCTGACTCGTCTGAAGCTGACTCAGAATCAGATGATGAAAGGGCGAACATAGCGCTCATGGCTAACATTCCAGATGACAGTGAAGCTTCTGACTCAGACTCAGAATCAGACACAGAAGAGGTATTCCCTAACTTCGCTGTTAATTTTACAAAGGCTGAACTTGCTGAAAGCCTCAATGAAATTCTGGAACGCTATCAGCAGATTAGAGCTAAATTCAGAGACCTGAAAAGGACTCTTGAATCTGACTCTAATAAGTCTGAGAGTCTCAAATTGGAAAACTCTGAACTGAGAGATAAAATTTTAAAATTAGAAAACTCTTTACAAAACTCTCAGAATGAACCAATTTCTGAAACTCCCAGCAACGCTGATGAGATCATCAAGGAGTATGATCATAGTTTCCAGAAGTTCCTTGCTAAAAGCATAGATAGAAGCAGAATGGCTTCAATGATCTATGGAGTTAGCAGAAACGGCAGGAAAGGAATAGGATACCAAGGTAAGGTTCCTACACCTAAGAATGTCATGGATTTAGTTATTAAACACACTCCTCTAAATTCACACTTTGTGTATGGTCACACACACGACATCAAATACACTAGCAGTAAGCACTCTGTGAAACCAAAATTCAACCAGAGTTTTGGTAAAACTAACAAATCAGGACCCAAGAAGATCTGGGTACCTAAGGATAAAATAATACATGTTGCAGATATCTTTAGCAGCAAGTCAGAAACACCAATCATGGTACCTGGACTCTGGCTGCTCACGACACATGACGGGAAGAAGGCATATGTTCCAAAGCCTGGAACTTAAGCCTGGAGGCCACGTTGGCTTTGGAGGCAATCAGAGGGGAAAGATAATTGGCTCTGGAACTGTAGGTAACAGAAATCTTCCCTCTATTAATAATGTTCTGCTAGTTGATGGATTGATGCATAATCTGTTATCCATAAGTCAATTAAGTGATAACGGTTATGATATAATCTTTAATCAAAAATCATGTAAAGCTGTTAGTCAGAAAGATGGGACTATCCTATTTAATGGTAAGAGGAAAAACAACATTTACAAAATCAAACTTTCTGAACTAAAAAGTCAGAACGTAAAATGTCTTCTGTCTGTTAACAACGAGCAGTGGATCTGGCACAGAAGATTGGGGCATGTTAGTATGAGAAGAATATCTCAGATTAACAAACTCAATCTGGTCAGAGGACTTCCAAATTTGAAGTTCAATTCAGATGCTCTGTGTGAAGCATGTCAGAAAGGCAAATTTGCAAAACCTTCTTTTAAATCCAAAAATGTTGTTTCTACCTCTAAGCCATTAGAACTTCTGCACATTGACTTATTTGGACCAGTTAAAACTGCTTCAGTCAGTGGCAAGAAGTATGGGTTAGTAATCGTAGATGACTATAGCAGATGGACATGGGTAAAGTTCTTAAGACACAAGGACGAGTCACACTCTGTGTTTGTTACCTTCTGTAACCAAGTTCAGAATGAAAAAGATCTTAGAATCGTTAAAGTCAGAAGTGATCATGGTGGAGAATTTGAAAATAAAGATTTTGAGTCATTCTTTAATGACAAAGGCATTCTGCATGATTTCTCTTGTCCTAGAACTCCCCAACAAAATGGAGTTGTAGAACGAAAGAACAGAACATTGCAAGAAATGGCCAGAACCATGATCAATGAGACAAACGTTGCTAAGACTTTCTGGGCAGAGGCAATAAACACAGCGTGCTACATTCAGAATAGAATCTCAATAAGACCTATTCTGGAAAAGACTCCATATGAATTGTGGAAGAACAGAAAGCCCAACATTTCATATTTTCATCCATTTGGATGTACTTGCTATATGTTAAATACTAAGAATTATTTGAACAAGTTTGATTCTAAGGCACAGAAGTGTATTATGTTAGGATACTCTGAACGCTCAAGAGGGTACAGAGTATACAATACAGAAACACAGATTGTGGAAGAATCAATCAGTGTTCGTTTTGATGACAAGCTTGACTCTGAAAAGTCAAAGCAGAATGAAAATCTTGCAGGTATAGAAATTGAATTTGCAGGTTCTGAAGACAAGTCATCAGAAGCTCTCAACACAGACATACCTTCAACGTCTGAAAGAAGCAATGCTAGAAATCCTTCAACTGCTGCTGATCAACCTCAGAAGAGAGTACCCAGAAGCAGTTTGGATCACCCAGAAGAGACTATTCTAGGAAGAAAGGAAGATCCAATCCGAACAAGAGCAAGCTTCAGAAACTCTGAAGAAACTCTTATGGGACTTGTGTCTCTGATTGAACCTTCTTCTATTGATGAAGCACTTCTGGACAATGACTGGATTCTGGCAATGCAAGAAGAGCTGAATCAATTCACCAGAAACGACGTGTGGGATCTCGTTCCCAGACCAAAAGGATTCAACGTCATTGGAACAAGATGGGTGTTCAGAAACAAGCTTAATGAACAAGGTGAAGTCGTCAGAAACAAGGCACGACTGGTTGCACAAGGTTATAGTCAGCAAGAGGGGATAGACTATACAGAAACCTTTGCCCCAGTCGCCAGGTTAGAATCTATTAGACTCTTAATCTCATTTGCTGTTAATAGAGGCATCACTCTGTATCAGATGGATGTCAAAAGTGCATTCTTAAATGGTTATATAGAAGAAGAAGTTTATGTTCACCAACCCCCAGGTTTTGAAAATACAAAACATCCAGAACATGTTTTCAAACTGAAAAAGTCACTGTATGGTCTGAAACAAGCTCCCAGAGCTTGGTATGAAAGGCTAAGTAACTTTCTGCTTGAAAATGAATTCACCAGAGGGAAAGTGGACACTACTCTATTCTGTAAAACAGTTAAGAGTGACATTTTAGTCTGTCAAATTTATATTGATGATATTATTTTCGGTTCTACTAATCCTTCTCTTGGAAGAAAATTTGCTAAGTGTATGCAGGCAGAATTTGAGATGAGCCTCATGGGGGAACTGAAATTCTTTCTAGGAATTCAGATAAATCAAACTCCAGAGGGAACTTACATTCATCAGAGCAAATACATCAGAGATCTTCTAAAGAAATTTGACCTCTCAGAATGTAAGCCATCAAAGATTCCAATGCATCCCACGTGCATTCTGGAAAGAGAAGAGGTAAGCAAAAGCGTAGAACAGAAGGTCTACAGAGGTATGATTGGTTCTCTCCTTTATCTGACAGCTTCAAGACCTGATATCTTATTCAGCGTATGTATTTGTGCTAGATTCCAATCAGATCCTAGAGAATCTCACTTAACAGCTGTTAAGCGAATTTTCAAGTATCTGAAAGGTACTACTAATCTGGGTTTGTTTTATAGAAAATCTAGTGATTACAGCTTAGTAGGCTACTGTGATGCTGATTTTGCTGGAGACAGAGTGGAACGTAAAAGTACTTCTGGAAGCTGCCAGTTTCTGGGAGAAAATCTGATCTCGTGGTCCAGCAAAAGGCAATCAACAATTGCTCTGTCAACAGCAGAAGCTGAGTACATAGCAGCAGCTGGATGTAGCACACAAATGCTCTGGATGAAAAGTCAGCTTGAAGACTTCCAGATTTTTGAGAGTAACATTCCTATTCTTTGTGATAATACTTCTGCTATTTGCTTAAGTAAGAATCCTATTTTACATTCTAGAGCTAAGCATATAGAAATAAAACATCATTTCATTAGGGACTATATTCAGAAAGGTATTTTAAACTTGAAATTTATAGATACAGACCATCAATGGGCTGATATCTTTACTAAACCCCTTTCAGAAGATAGGTTTAATTTCATTCTGAAACATCTCAGCATGAAAGTATGCCCAGAATGAAAATGTTTTAATTCCATGTATTTATCTTCAGAATGTAATTATATTACTGTGAACTTCTGATCAATCTTCTTTCAGAAAGATAGAACATGCAGATTGTATCAGATGGAAGTCTAAAGATCTGAGAGTCTAATCTCAAAGACAGACGTGCTGATCACTACATCAAACAAGTGTCATCCAATCATCAGCAAATCCCTGAAGCAGAACGCGTGCACGCTTCTGAGAAAGGAAAGCGCTGATTGGGTGCATTGAGACACATGTCTGGTAACCGTTTTTAAGTATCTTTCTCAAATCCCCCAAAATCAGCAAGCATTTAATGCAGAGTAATCACGCTTGTTAATGGCAATCATTATTTTTTTTTCTCTCTTAAAAACGTTTAATTTTTCAAAATAATTTTTGAAAACTTTATTTAAGCACATTATTCTTCATTCTTATTCTTTACGCTTTCTCATAATCTCTCAAATATTTTCTGCATATTTCTGAGTTTATCTCCTTCAAAACCTTTTTCTCTCAAATCATTCTAAAATCTTTGTTGTGTGAGAACAATGGCATCCTCCAGCATTTCTGCAGGGAATCAGAAGAAAGAAACTTCTGAGCAATATCAGGTGCCTACCAGAACCCTTCTCACACCGGTAAAGAATCTTGAGGTTCTCTCTGAATTAATCATCGACTTTGAAAGTTTGAAGGATAATGGATTTGACCTAACTGAGGAAATTAGGGCTCAAAAGTGGGAGAGGTATTTCGATAGGTTGGTTGGACCAACTTTCCCAGAGCTTGTCAAGGAATTTTGGATTCACGCCAAGATTCATAAACATCTAGTCATCTCTTCTGTCATGGGAAAGAAGATAGTAATTTCTGAAGACCTCATTGCTAGGTTAATTGGTCAAAGTGGTGGTGGAGTCCGTTGTGTGGACATGGCTGATAGATGCCCTGATATAGGTGTGGTAGCCAACTGCATTTTCACTCTTGGATTTCCCAGCAGCAAAATTAAGGATCTGAAGGATCACTGCAGAGTATGGGCCAAGATTGTTCTGGGCTGTTTCAATCACAGGAAGCCAACAAGCTCTCCTGATTATATAAACGTGGATCAGCAATTTCTGATCTACTTTATTGATCAGAGGGTGAAGATCAATCTGGCACACTTCCTGTTCAACCATCTGAAGACTAGTGTGAAAGAGACTAGAGAAGAAGAAAGGACCAAAAGGGACTGGATACCGTTTGGAAGGCTCATATCAGATATTCTGACAGAGAATAAGCTGATAGATTATCTGAGTGAAGCTCAAGTGCTGGGCACTATGGAACCAACTGTTGGAAAACCGCTGAACGCTAAGAACCTGAAAAAGATGAAGCTGATAGAAAATATCAGGAAGGAACCCAGAGCTTCTTCAACTGCTGACATCTCCAGAAGAAGAGTGCCTCTGAGTAATTTCCCAAGATTTTCTGAAATGGAATCCCAACCTGATATGTTTCTCAAGTATCCAGATTCATACAAGGAAGAAGATGCAGGTTCAAAGCTGAAGATCAAAGATCTGAGTCAAGTTCAACCTGAAGTGACTCAGAAGAAGACAAAGAAGAGGAAAGCAGAAGGATCATCTCATCAGACTCCAAAGAAACGAGGTAATTCATCTGCTGCCCCTATTTCAATTTCATCTACTATTCCAACATCTGCTGCCCCTCCTCAAACCTCTCACAGAATATCCATCCCAATCCCTACTATTGATGAAACCATACCAGAAGGCCCTTCTGAGGCCTTACTACTCAGAAGACCCAGAATCAAAATTACCAAACAACCAACTGTTTCAACAACACCAGCACTTGATAGAGTGCTAGCTGATATTGAGCGTGAACACACTTCTGCTCAACCAAATTCTGAACTACCAAATATTCCTCCTCCACAACCTGAACCAGAAATTCAACCACAACCAGAATCACAACCTGAACCAGAAATTCAACAACAACCAGAATCAGAACAACAACCTCTCACAGAAGAACCTCTGATCCCTGAGCAATCAGAGATTCCACCTCCTCAACCAGAAAATAATCCACCTTCACCACAAACAGAGTTTCACCGCTATGAAACCCCTTCTCCACATCATTCTGATCCCCACTCACCTCAACCTTCACCGCTGGCAATCCAGTTGCCATGTGGAACCACCATTGTCAGGCCCCAGTTGCCATCATCAGAGGAATCAACACCTCCAAAAACTCCAACCACTCCAATAGAAATATCCTCTGATTCTGATAACCCTCCTCCAAAACAATCAGCCCCTCAGCAAACATCTGAAAACCCCAGCAGAACTTTCATTGACTTAACAAGTCTTGAACGTCTTGCTGATCTTAGACACAAAATTGCCATACCCAAACCAAAGCAACCAGATGTTGGCTCTGGTATCTTGAATTTTGAAACAGGTATGCTGCAATGGATTGCTTCTTTGAAGCAAGTCTGTCCGGGGATGATCGACCCAGCTGCTTCTGATCAGCTCTGGTCACAGTTCAGAGTATGGGTACGTGCTGAAGCCCTCCAGCTGCAGGACGTCAACTATGAGCAGGCTCAACAGAACTTTAGCAAGCTGCTGAAGGAAGTTGAGAGTCAGCTGCCTCAAGAAGTTGTGCTCCCTCTAGACAGTGAATCATGGTCTGAGAAAGAGCAAGCTGCACAGGTGCAACCATCAGAAGAAGACAAGAACCTTCAGGAAGAAAATTCAGCAGAAGATGTAGTTGAAAGTTCTGAGAAGCTTCCTCCTGCTGAAAGTTCTCAAGCTGCCTTGGACAGGCAGGCTCTGGAAGAACTAAGGCTGAATGACTTGCGTCTCCAGCAGCGGATGGAAGAGAATGATCAGAAGATGGAAGCAAGAATGAATGTACAGGACAGCAAGATTGACACTGTTGTCACCATGGTTCAGAAGCAGAATGAAACTTCTGAAAAGATTCAAGCAATGCTGGAAAGCCTGTTCTCACGCATGCCCCCACAACCTTAAAATTTTTTTTCATGCATGACATTCTCTATGTTTTCTTCATTTTCTGATATATTGTTTTGACTATGTTTGTAATGCTATTTTGCTCTGATTCTGAACTATTTTAATATAATTAGTTTTTCTGATCTTAAGTGTTTTTACACATCACCAGCACTTTTTGATTGCTGACAAAAAGGGGGAGAACAAGAATGATATTTAAAATCAATAACGGCTAACTAGACAGAAACTCTCAAACATTCTAACTCTATTACTTGAAATGTTTTTCTGTTTTGTTTTTAAGTCTACAGGCACAATGAAGACTAGAAGCTAGAAGCTCTGATCAAATGTAGAAGCTCATGTTGCTCTGATCAAATACGAAGTTCTGATCGACCTAACACTCTGATCCGAAGCAAAGCTCTGACAGCAAAAGCTCTGAAGCTCTGCTCTCTGATAAGTCAAAGATCTATAATCTGATGTTCAAAGATAGAAAAAGATCTGATCCTGAAGAACACGCATATCAAAGGGAAGTAACAAACTCAGGGGGAGTATCTCTTAAACTCTGATTTCTCTCTACTTCTTAACTCTGAATCATTTCCCAGATACTTTTCACGTTATTTTTTATTTAAAATATCTAGTTTTTGTCATCATCAAAAAGGGGGAGATTGTTAGAACAATGTTTGAATCTAGTACCCTATATTTAAGTTTTGATGATAACAAAGTGAAAAGATATAGTATTTAAATGTTTCATGATTGAATTATATGCTGCCTAAAAATTACTATGCTCTGACTTGCAGATATGCTGATTGAAATAAGCAAGATCACTTCATCAGCATCAGAACTTGATTTGATACACCAGCATCAGAAGTTGCTGAATCAGAACGTGAAGATCAGATGATCAACTCATGCACATGTTGTAGCTTGATGAACAGAACTGCGCGTAAACACTCTGATACAGAATCAATAGTTCATCAGCAGCGAAGCAGAATCAGAATGAGCCAAGCCAGAACGTGCATTGAAGAAGCAACGGTACTGTGCATTGAACGCTAATTAATTCCAACGGCATCATTCTAGACAAGATCTGCTCAAAAAGGAAAGCTTGTTATTAGCATTGAATCAAGAATATTGCATTCAACGTTCATCTTCTCAAGTGCTATATAAACAAGGCTTTGAAGATTATAATGGCTAATGCTTCAAAACTCTCTACACGCACAAAGCGGAACAATAATCTTCATCTACCAGTTTTGCTAAACCAACAAACTCTGATACTCCATTAGCGTTTAGCATCCTAGTATTATAAGCTTCATTTGTGTAAACATCACAGTTGTGATATAGTTTTGTAGAAAACATTCACACACATTATTTTATACCTTTGTAAGAAAGTGTTGCCTTGACAAACCGGATTGTGGTTTGAATCAAGAAGGCTTTAGCAGTTGTTAAAGCAGATTTGTATTCAGTTGAATATAGTGAATTAAGACCTCGTTGGAGAGAGGCGAAATCACCTTGACGGGTGGACTGGAGTAGTTTGAGATCAAACGAACCAGGATAAAAATATCTTGTCATTTGCTTTAAGTTTCCAGTTTTACAATTCAACCCCCCCTTCTTGTGTTTTTCACCCCTTCATAGTTTTCAAGAAGTTCGAATAAGCTTTCAGCAAGTTCAGCTCTAGAAAATTCAGAGAATACCTCTTTCGGTTCTGAATCAGAGTCTGAGTCATCGTCATTTGCTATGGTAGCCATAAACGCTAGGTCAGCTTGTTCATCTTCTGAGTCAGATTCAGCTCTAGAATATTCTGAATCATCCCAGGTGGCCATCATGCCTTTCTTTCTTCCAAACCTTTTCTTTGGTCTTTCTCTCTGTAGCTTAGGACAATCACTTCTATAGTGTCCTGGTTCTTTACATTCATAGCAGACTATATCTCTCCTGCCAGACTTCTTATGTGCAGAAGATTTTGGTTTATCTTCTAACCTCTTGTAGTTTCTGAACTTCTTTTGTTTGTGCTTCAACATCTGGTTGGTCCTTCTGGAGAGCAGAGATAACTCATCTTCTTCTGATGCAGAATATTCATAGTTTCTTTCTTCTGATTGAAAAGCGTTAGTTTCACATTTTTTAATAGATTTAAGGGCGACAGACTTACCTTTCTTCTGAGGCTCATGTTCATCAAGTTCTATCTCGTGGCTTCTTAATGCACTGATAAGTTCTTCAAGGGATACATCATTCAAATCTTTTAAAACTATGAATGCAGTAACCCTAGGTGCCCAATTTATGGGTAAACTTCTTATAAGTTTCTTAACATGGTCTGCCTTGGTGTATCCTTTGTTCAGAACTCTTAGGCCAACGGTCAGAGTTTGGAATCTTGAGACCATAAATTCAATGGAATCATTTTATTCCATGTTGAAGGCTTCATACTTCTGGATGAGAGCCAGAGCTTTTATCTTTTTTTCTTGAGCATTTCCCTCATGAGCCATTTTGAGAGACTCAAACATGTCATGTGTTGTATCTCTGTTGGTGACTTTCTCTTATTTCGTTTTAGAGATAGCACTCAGAAAGATGTTTCTGGCTCTGTGATGATTTTTGAAATCTAATTTATGTTGTTTATCCATGTTCTTTCTGTCAATCTTGTTTTCGTCTTTGTCTTCTAGATGTGTGTAACCATCTAGGACCATATCCCATAGATCAACATCATGACCTAGAAAGAAAATTTATAGTCTATCCTTCCAGTATTCAAAGTCTTCTCCATCAAACACAGGAGGTTTGGTGCAGTTGTTGTTGTTTTTTTCAGTTGCCAAAATGTCTTCCTTCTGGATCTTTTTCTGACACTGTTAGGTGTTTGCACCTTGAACTAGAGCTCTGATGCCAATTGAAGGGTGAGAAAACACTTAGAAGGGGGGTCGAATATGTTTTTCCTTTTTCTCGCGCAATACTAATGGAAGGACACATGTATTTTTATCCTGGTTCGTTTGAAACTCAAACTACTCCAGTCCACCCGCCAAGGTGATTTTGCCTCTCTCAACAAGGACTTAATCCACTATAATCAAACTGATTACAAATGCACAACTAAACTGTTGTGACTAACAATATAACGCACAAGCCAACTGCAAGTGACTAACACCTCTAAGACTCAACTAGTCCTAGCCCTCTTGATAAATCTGACCCAACTGGTCTCTCAAGGAACACTTACAAAAATTATCTCTTAATAGTAGTGAATCAGAATGCTTCTAATAAGTTGTATCACAAACTATGATTTATCACTAAGATTGTTGCCCAATGCTTAATAATTACCCACTATATACTATTAGTTTACAAGAATGAAAACATTGAGCTTTAGTTTGTTTTTCGTGGATCAGTAACCTTTCTTTGAAACAAATGATCTTCTATATATAGCTTCCAGTCTTGACCGTTACTACCTTGAAGAGAGTGTATGCATTAATGATGCGTGTTTGCGTGGTCTTTATCTTTCCAATGTTCTCGTGCGTATTGCCACTTGAGTGCGTTACCCGTCTTAGCATTAAATGACCAATGGTAGTGTCAGAGCTTGTCTCTGGAAGCTTAAGATTTTTCTTGCAGCGTTGCCACTTTAGAGTTTGCTTTATCTTTTCTTCTCTGAGTTTTCTTCAATTTATGTTCATCAGAGTTTGCTTCATCTTGCATTATCAGATGTTGCTTTCAGCGTTCTCCTTTCAAATCTTTGCTTCAGCTAGCTTTATTAGAGGTTGCTTAAGATTGCTTTTCATCAGAGTTATCCTTGGAGTGCTTCATTCAGAGTTTGCTTTAGACTTGCGTAGAATGATGTTTCTCTTTTGAGATGCATGAGTCAGAACATTATCTGAATTAGAGAACATGCACACCAGAGTAAAAAATATATTTTACTAAATTTATTTCATCGTTGTCATCAAAACTCTAAGATATGATTAGAACTAAACTTTTTCCTAACAGCTTTGATGCGTAACAATGACGCTGTTAGCTTCAGAACATCCCAGGAATGGATTGCAAACCTCAAATCTCCTTGAAACCTTCTGCAAATATCAATCCAATTGTCCCTTTTTTGTCAAAAATTTGGAACTTCTTATGTGTATTCTATGCGGCAAAACCTCTCTCCTTGTGGTCTGGAAATGTTGTACATATATATGAGAATTCATTAGGTTAACAAAATTGGATAGGATCTTGAAGATTTATGAAAGGAAGATTTGATTTGCAATTTGGATTTTTTGTTTCTAAACTTGGCAAAAACATGATTTTTTTCTTCCAATCATCCCTTGCACGAAATCTTGACTTGATCATTTGATTCTAGACCTATGATATGATCCTAAAACAAATCTTTGGATTTTATTTCATTATTTTACTATTTTATTTGATTTATTTTGATTTAAATGAATAAAAATTCAAATAAAAAAAAATATCATAAAAATAAAATAATGGATTTAAATATCCTAAATAAGTTCATGGATATGCTTGAGATCCAAAACCCACGCCCATTAATCCAAACGATCCAATTTGCTCACATTGACTTTTGTGCATTTTCATAAAATTGGCCAACTTTAGCAATGCATATCTTTCTCAATTTTAACCCTACCAGGGTGTTCTTTGACTTTTTAGAGATTTTAGGATGTCCTCTAAACAACCCTTTTTGTTTCACCTCAATTGGATCTTCCATGTTCATGTAAGGAGCTTTGATCCAAAAGGTGTTTTTGTTGACTTTTTGAAAAGACCTATAATGTCTGAGCTTGTATCTTTTGATTGAGACATTTCTCGAACTTGAGGGATGAATAGAAGTTGTAGGGAATTGGATTCTCTTAAAAATGAGCCTTGGAGGAAAAATTTCTGATAAAGTATGAGAAAGTTATGTCTGGTCAAAGTTTGGTTGACTTTTCCTATATAAACCCTAATTTGCCATTTTTGACTTTTGATGAGTTATGAGCATTTCTTGAGGAATCATGATCAACCCTTGATCAAATGATGGATAATACTTCAAAATATTGATGTTGACCAAAAATCTTGATGTTTGGCTGTATTTGGGCCACAGTTGACTTTTGACCTAGTATAATTGATTTCCAGAAATTTGAGTAGTTGACTGAGCAAACTTATTGTTCAAGGCATGAAATTTAGCATTGGTGATATTGGGGACATATAAGGACAATGGAGAACATTTGGGATCCTTGGGACTCACACATCTTGATTGAAATTGAAACCCTAGTTGAGGCTTGTTACCTTGGGAGGAGAATTTGTCTGGTCAATTCTTGGTCATCCTTGAGCAATTGAGGACCTCTAGAGGCATGTCTTGAGTGAAGATGGGAGGGAAAATTTTGGGGTACAACAGCTGCCCCTGTTCAATCTTCTTAAACCTGAGGATGTAGATTGACTGGTCTGCCTTTCATGATCTGAAGGTGAAAGATGATTGAACACTAGAGTTCCCAGAAATTTGCACTTGTCTGAAACGATACTTGACTGTGTAGGTAATATTGGGAATCGGCTTATAGGTGCCATTTGGAGAAGGTGATAGGAGATCATCGCAGATGGGCTTAAAGACGCCATCCAGAGAATATGTCAGAGAGTTGTTAGAGATGGGCTTGAAGATGCCATCCAGAACAATGTTGATTTCATGAGATATTCCTTTGTGGGAATCCGTATTCCTGTTATTGAGGAGGACTCCGCTGAGGAATGTAGGTCTTTGCTTAGGAAATAAAGTTTAGGAGCTTCGGTTGTCCATTACTTTATTGGGGAGTCATCTCTTGATTGAAGAGACGAAAGTGAACTGCTATCTGGTCAGGGTCCAGGCTTCACAGTGACTTACTGGGGGAATGAGATTAAACTGTTCTCTGGTCGTGCTCCAGGCTTTGTAGTTTCTTTAATTGGAATAGAAATCAGAAAAATCTTAGGGTCGACTCAACTGAACCAGAGAAAAGTCTTTAATTAACTTTGACTGGAATGGAAATCAGAAGAATCTTAGGATCGATTCAACTGAACCATACAAAAGTCTTGGGTTATCTTCAATGGAAATAGGAATCAGAGAGCTCTTAGTGGCGATTTAACTAAACCAGAGCAGGTCTTTAATTAACTTTGACTAGAACGGAAATCATAAGAATCTTAGAGTCGATTCAACTGAACCAAACAAAAGTCTTGGGTCAATCTTCAATTGGAATAGGAATCAGAAAGATCTTAGTGGCGATCTGGCTGAACCAGAGAAGGTCTTTAATTAACTTTGACTGGAACAGAAATCAGAAGAATCTTAGGGTCAATTCAACTGAACCGGACAAAAGTATTGGGTCAATCTTCAACTAGAATAGGAGTCAGAGAGATCTTAGTGGCGATCTGACTGAACCAGAGAAGGTCTTTAAATAACTTTGACTGGAACGGAAATCAGAAGAATCTTAGGGTCGATTCAACTGAACCAGACAAAAGTCTTGGGATATCTTCAACTGGAATAAGAATCAGGTAGATCTTAATGGCGATATGACTGAACCAGAGAAGGTGTTTAATTAACATTGACTGGAACGAAAATTAGGAGAATCTTAGGATCGATTCAACTGAACCAGACAAAAGTCTTGGGATATCTTCAACATGAATAAGAATCAGGGAGATCTTAGTGGCGATCTGACTGAACCAGAGAAGTTCTTCAATATCGTTTAGGGACTAGATCGTTTACCGAAGGAAACATTGAGGGTCATCGAGGGACTACAATCTTTTATCAAGGGTCTTTGCTAAAACGCCCATATTCGAGGGACATGACTATTTCTCTGAGGTAACAAGTGAGATTACCCTAAGGGTGCATGTGTGAGTAGTATGTTTAATTTGCATGCATTTAGTCTTTGATTTTTAGGTTGTCTACTTGTTGATTTTTATCTTTCCATACATCCTAATTTACTAGCAATTATACAAAAGTAATAAAAATGCAGAAAAATAAATCCCTCACTATTACAACCATATTGAATAGTAAGAAAATATAAAGGCAAAAATAAAGTAAATAAGGAAAAAGGGGCTCTTTCGATTCAGGCAGCCACACTCTTTGATTTACACTTCTTGGATTCCTTCGATTTGGGCCTGGAGTCAGTGAGGTCATGCCCTTCGATTTGGGCTTAACCTGAGGCATGAGGTGCAACCTTCGATTCTGCCTTTCTGCCTCCTTCGACTGGAGGCTGGAATCAGTGTGGTCGTGCCTTTCGACTGGGCCTGGAATCATTATGGGCGTTCTTCTGGCTGTCTCTTTCATTTGGACTTGGAGGTTAGTATGTTTGATACGGTGGCAGAACCGACTGTTAATACTGGTTTGCATTTTGTATTCACAAATGTCACGGTAAGTAAGAGTCACCACCGAATTTTCTTTTATCCAACAAAGGAAAGGGTGAAAAGAACAGAAAAAGGCCTTTTTCGAAATTTTCTGAGTAAGGCGGTAGATTATGGAAAGGGAAGGTGTTAGCACCCTCTCCTTCTGTGGTTTTCCACGAGCTCTTAGGTACTTGCTCATTTTGAAAATTGTTTTCCTGTTTGTGGGTTTTGAAAGATTTTGTTTGCTTTATGGTAACTCTTGTATCATTCCTCAAGAGTGTGATAAATCATTTTTGAAAATATTTTTGAAAGTATGTAAGTGTGAAAAATTTCAGGTTTGAGCAAGTCCTTAAGAGTCATCTACCTACTCGAAAAAGGGTGTTCTTTTCCTCCTACCCTTTAGACAGTGCTATCCTACTATTAGTGAGTAGGTAGCCCTATCGTCGGATGTTGAGGGACTATCGAAAGGGACGCTATAGTCATTGAAGGAAACTTGTAAGGGTAACTTAGCATTCGAAGGGACTGTCATCATATAGGCAACATCGAGGGACAAGATCATTTCTCGTAGACAACTCGAGGGACGTTTAGGGGCCATGATCTTTTATGATGACTTTTATACCGAGGGTATTTTCTAAGATACCCCTACGTTCGAGGGACATGACCATTATTTTCCGAGGCAACCGTGTGAGGTATACCCTAAGGGTGCAAGTGTGCAACAATGTGTTTTTTTAGTTATGTTTATCTTGCAATTAGTGATCTACTGATTAATTGATTCTTTTCATGCACGCCTAAATTTCTAACAATTATATACAAGCATGTAAATAAAAAGCAAGAAATAAAGTCCTACGCTATTACAGGGCTTTAGTGTAGATACATAAGTAATGGACTGAAAAGTAAAAATGCGAAAATAAAAACCTAGTTAACTATTACAAACCAGACGCAGTTACATAAGTGGTAAAAAAATAAATCATATGGAAAAGATAATAGCGCGGAAGATTAAGACGGGAAAAAAGTTCTAAATCCTAAAAGAAAACCTAATTACTCATTAAAAATATTTTTGTATTTTATAAAAAAATATTTGAATTTTAACCTAATTCTCTAACTAATTTTAATTAATGAAATAAGGTTAAAATGTAATTAAATTAATTAAATTGCAAAAAATATTTTTATTAAAAACTCTAAATCCTAATTTATGATTTTATGATTTTTTAATGATTTTTTTTAGAAAAAAATGATTTTTGAAATAATTAAAAATGACAGAAATTAAATAAAAATAATAGAAATAATGGAAGAATGGGCCTGAAGGGGGGGGGGGGGGGGGGGGTGAACCCAATCTGGAGGGTGTTGTTTGCATTTTTGCAAAGCCCAAGTCTGGCTGGCCCATAAACTTTGTGTCTGATCTAATGTGTTAGCGGTATGGAGGTCCATGGTGTGGAAGCGCTTCCAGGGGCGTTGGATCTGGGGATGATAAATCTGATGGTGATGATGTGGTTGGCCCATGGTGCGCGCTTGGGAGTGAGACCTACTGGATCTGCAAGAAACAAGTTAGAAAATATAAAATGTTGGACCTGGGACTCAAACCCAAGTCCTCTCCTTTCCAGCGCGCTTCCTTTGCCGTCTGAGCCAAGTGTTCATTCATTATATGATATAAAAATAAAATAATATAACTCAAATAAATGCCCAGAATTCCTTTTTATAAAAAAACGCGCGCTGTTTCAGATGGCCCAATCAGGTCATGTCACGCCTTCATCTTCTTCATCTATCTGTCGTTTTAGCTTAAGAATTTTTACCTACGGACTAAATTTCTCACTAAAAACCCGCGCATTTCACAAATTCACACCAGGAAATATAAATTCAATTCAAATACATGAATCAATTGGGTTTGATCCCCTGAGCATGATGGTATCCATTGTTAGGTCCAATTTTGCCTGCATCTTAAAACCCTAAAATGAAGGTTAAAACCCTAACAATGGCAGTTTGTCATATATGTATCAAAATTGGAAATTAAGTATTCAAATACATTCTAAATACTCATACAAACAATAATGCATGATCAAAACCTATTTATAATGCATGTATGATCAAAATCGAATTTAAAAAAATATGTGCAAACTGTGATGATGTATGGGGTGATTTTGTATGCTTTTGAAGGGTGAGAAAACACTTAGAAGGGGGCGTTGAATAAGTTTTTCCTTTTTCTCGCGCAATACTAATGGAAGGACACATGTATTTTTATCCTGGTTCGTTTGAAACTCAAAATAATCCAGTCCACCCACCAAGGTGATTTCGCCTCTCTCAATGAGGACTTAATCCATTATAATCAAACTGATTATAAATTCACAACTAAATTGTTGTGACTAACAATACAATGCACAAGCCAACTGCAAGTGACTAACACCTCTAAGACTCAACTAGTCCTAGCCCTCTTGATAAATCTGACCCAACTGGTCTCTCAAGGAACACTTACAAAAATTATCTCTTAATAGTAGTGAATCAAAATGCTTCTAATAAGCTGTATCACAAACTGTGACTTATCACAAATATTGTTTCCCAATGCTTAAGAATTACCCACTATATACTATTAGTTTACAAGAATTAAAATAGTGGGCTTTATTTTGTTTTTCGTGGATCAGTAACCTTTCTTTGAAACAAATGATCTTCTATATATAGCTTGCAGTCTTGACTAATACTGCCTTGAATAGAGTGTATGCACTAAAGATGCGTGTTAGCTTGATCTTTATGTTTCCAATGTTCTCGTGCGTAGTACCACTTGAGTGCGTTAGCCGTCTTAGCATTAAATGACCAACGGTACTGTCAGAGCTTGTCTCTGGAAGTTTAAGAGTTTGCTTGCAGCGTTGCCACTTTAGAGTTTGCTTTATCTTTTCTTCTCTCAGAGTTTTTTTCAATTTATGTTCATCAGAGTTTGCTTCAGCTTGCATTATCAGATGTTTCTTTCAGCGTGTTTCTTTCAAATCTTTGCTTCAACTAGCTTTATTAGAGGTTGCTTAAGATTTATTTTCATCAGAGTTTGCCTTGGAGTGCTTCCTTCAGAGTTTGCTTTAGACTTGCGTAGAATGATGTTTCTCTTTTGAGATGCATGAGTCAGAACATCATCTGAATTAGAGAACATGTACATCAGAGTATAAAATTTATTTTACAAAATTTATTTCATTTTTATCATCAAAACTCTAACATATGATTAGAACCAAACTTTGTTCTAACACTCTCCCCCTTTTTGATGATGACAAAACAATTCATATTTTGAAAAAAAATTTGTACAAGAGTGAGAATCTCCCCCTGAGATTGATATTTCTTCTTCTGAAAAAAAATAATCAAAGAATTTAAAAGCATAAGGGAAACTTCCTGAGATTGTTCTTCAGAGCTTTGAGACATTTTTCTTTCAGAGTTTCTTTAAGAGCTCCTAATCTTCTCTTCAAAGTTTCTTTGGCAAATATTTTCCAGATGATGTTTAGAGCTTAGTCTTTTAGAGTCTTGAGGTACCTGCATATCTCTTAAATAGAAAAGAACTTTGTATTTTGTTAGGAATGTTTGAGACTTGGTCCCATAACTGTTATCATGGATCAGATCAAAATCTAATTTTCTCCCCCTTTTTGTCATAATCAAAAAAGAAAAAAAAATAAAGAGATTCAAAATATTGGTATATTGAAGATTCAAAAGACAAAGGTACAAAACAAAAACAACAAGAAAATTGGAAAAAGAAATTAAAACTAAGATTGACGAGAGACAAGAGAAAGAAGAAGGTTCTTGATTTCTGTTGAGGATTCCTCTTGTTTCATCATCCAAGTTTTGATTTCCTTGTTGGTTTCATCCTGTTTGTCCAGACGTTCATGGATGGCTTCATTTTCCTTCTTCAGCTCATTTAGAGTGCCCATCACCAGCGAAGAGGGAGAAGATGTTGAAGCAGCTTCAGAAGATACAACCTTTGGAGCAAAACTAGCAGAGTCTGAGCCTACAACATTGGAGAGGAGGGTGCCAAGATCAATTAGAAGAGTTGGCACTTTCTCAGAGGCAGCTTGAGCAGAAGGTTGGTGATACAGAGTCATTGCCAAGGGATTGTGATCTGACTCAGAGCCATCTTCAGATTCATCTTCTGAAATTTCCATGTGGTCAGCAAGTGGTAAGGGAGCATTGGTAATCTGCAGAGGAGACTTTTTATCCCATATATTTACCACTTTTGTCTTAAAGGCATTCAGATACTGGGTGAAATTATCAAGAACCTGAGAATAGCACATATATTGCATATTAAAGGATTCATAATTGAGTTTCCTTCTGAATGCTTCCCACAGAAAATCACATGCAGCTGGGTTCAGGTTGTTGGCACTGTTTGCCTTCAGCAGATCTATCCACGTCTGCATTTATGTTGCAAAATTTTGGAAACGTACATTAACATCTAGATGAACATGTTTTAGTGTTGGTTTGGGAATAGCCTTTTTGGTGGATTTTATTTGCAGATAACGTAGAGATTCAGGGTCAACTACAGTCCTAGGAAAGTTAGAAGGTTTAGATGGTTCAGGAGGTTCTGATGAGGATGGACTAAAGGTTGGTTCTAGAGAGTGAGGTGTTGAGGGTTCAGGTGAGGTAGGTGTGGGAATTTCTGGTGACATGGGAGGTGTGATGTCAAGAGAGATGATGATGGTGGTTTGGGCTGAGGAAGAAGGAATAGGTGCAGGGGATTCATTCAGAGAAAAAATGTTCAGAGGGAATGATGAAGGACGGAGGTTGTGTAGCCAGAGGCACATTTATTCCTGGTAATCTCTAAGAACCATCATACCACTCAGAGGATCTTGGGGATAAAGGTCAGATGGGGGATGTTTGAAGAGGGTTTTTAGCAGGAATATTTGGATTTTTTTGGTGGGGAGCAGAAGTACAAATTTCAGGTTGAGATAGATGTGGAGAGAGTGGTGGTTGTGGTAGAGTTTGTGTAGGAGCTACAATATCAAAATTGTTTATGTCAGATAGAACCTGATCAATTTAAGGGTTATTTTGGAGGGGTTCAGAGGGAATGGTGAGGTCTATGTCAACTTCAATATCTCCTAGAGTTTGGGGTTCAGCAGATGGTGTTATACGTACAGAATCACAAACAGAGATGGTTTCAGAGGATATACCTGAAGATTTCTTCTTCTTCTGAGGACGAGCATAGGAACCTTCTCTTGCTTGCCTTTTCTTCTGCTTCTGGAGAAAGACTTCTGGAGCAGGTACATTCCTTCCTTGAAGCCATGCAGGGTCAATGGGAATGCCACTTTCCTTGGAAGCTTCAATGAAATGTAGAATGATCTCAGGATGATCACCAGAGTTGAAGAGAGGAAAATCTTTAATAGGGATTCTCCTTATGGTGACAGCTGTTGACACATATAGAGTAGGTTCCACCAGAAGTTTGTCAACCAGCTTCCTTTTGAGAAGGTTCTTCCTAGTCAGAGCTTTTCCACAAGTGGGCTCCAATTCTCCAAGCAAGTTGGCATCTTCTAGATGAGCTATTAGACCATTCTCTGTCAGAATATCTAAGATTAATCTTCCCAGAGGGATCCAGTTTCTTTTTTACTTAGGGTTTTTGACCCTTTCAGCTTCCCTGATTTCCTTCACATGCGTCCAGAGATGGTTGAACAGAAGATAGGGCAGATCAATCTTCACATTTGTGCCAAGACAAAATAGAAGATATTGTTAGTCAGCATTGATATAGTCCGGAGAACTGGTTTCCTTCCTGTGATGAATGCAGCCATGAATAATTCTTGCCCAGATTTTATATTTATTCTTCAAATCTCTGACCTTGTTGGATGCTTGCCCAGTAGTGAAAATCTCAGCATAAACTTTGGACTTATCCATTCTTCCACTTGAGATTCTAGTAACACCATTACCTTCAAAGCCTAGAAGCCTCCTTATGAGATTCTCAGTGATGGATATCTCTTTTCCCATGACGAATGATAGTATGACCTTTGGTGAAGCAATGGCATGAATCCAGAATTCCTTGACAAGATGAGGGAACACTGGTCTAACTAGACGATCAAAGAAATTTTGCCACCCTTGGAACTCCACAGTTAGAAACAAATCAAACCCATTTGCTTTCAGATTTTCAAAATCAACCATAAGTTCACTAACCACTTCCAAGCTATCAACATGAATGAGTGTTGTTCTCTCAGGAGTGACATATCTTTCTTCATGTTGAGAGCTGCTTGAAGAAACATGAATGCTTTCGAAAGGGGATGAAGATGAAGCCATTTGGAACGCTTAGGTTTAGGATTTTGAAAGAAAAGAGAGAGAGTTTGCACAAAATGCAGAAGCGATTGAAATTTGAGAGAGAGAGAGAGAGAGAGAGAGAGAGTAAAAAGTAAAAAAGAGGAATTTTGTAAGGTATTTATAGTTTGAAAAAGAATTTTTAGAGTAATAAAACCAGTAAAGAATTTAGAACGACTGAATAATAAAAAAAACATTACTAGCAATTAATGAAATTTTACATTGAGGGGAGGCGTGAGATTTGATCAAATTTGAATAGTTACCTAGGGACGACGTCTCAATAGCAGCGCACGCATGCGTGACCTTTCAGAGTTGAAACACATGTACATCTTCTAAGGATAGTGTGTGACAGATGTTTTAATGTAATGAACTTCTGAACCATTCTTGTAATGAAACGTTAGACACATTTCATAACATTATGGATGGTTTCTGATGTAACTCCTCTTCTCACTTCTGGAGAGTAGTTAATCAGAATATTCATTTCAGAACATTCTGAAAACACATATAGAGAGAAAACAATTTTAATTACGGATAAAATTCCATACTGATATTTTTCGGAATGAATTTAAATTTATCTTCAGAAAGGGGTTTAGTAAAAATATCAGCCCATTGATGGTCTGTGTCTATGAAGTTTAAACTTAGGATTCCTTTCTGAATGTAGTCCCTTATGAAAGGATGTTCAATTTCTATATGTTTTGCCTTAGAATGTAAGATAGGATTTTTTGAAAGACAAATAGCAGAGGTATTATCATAGAAGATAGGAATCTTACTTTTATAAAGATGATAATCTTCCAGGTGGCTCTTCATCCAGATCATCTGAGTGCTACATCCAACAGCAGATATATATTCTGCTTCAGTTGTTGATAGTGCAATATTGGCTTGCTTCTTGTTGTACCATGAAATAATGTTATCACCCAGAAACTGACAACTTTCAGATGTGCTTTTGTGTTCTATTCTATCTCCAGCAAAGTCATCATCACAATAACTTACTAGTTTAAACTCTTTGGATCTTCTGTAACACAGTCCAAGGTTAGTAGTACCTTTCAGATACCTCAGAATTTGCTTAATAGCAGTTAAGTGAGATTCTATAGGATCTGATTGGAATCTTACACATAAACATACACTGAATAATATATCTGGTCTAGATGCAGTCAGATAGAGAAGAGATCCAATCATACCTCTGTAGAGTTTCTGATCTACTTACTTACCCCATCTTTTCCTAAAACGCATGTAGGATGCATTGGTGTCTTTGCTTCTTTACTTTCTGATAGCTGGAATTTCTTCAGAAATTCTTTAGCATACTTTGTTTGATGTATGTAAGTACCTTCTAGAGTTTGATTTATTTGAATTCCCAGAAAGAATTGTAGTTCTCCCATCATGCTCATCTCAAATTCAGTCTGCATAGACTCAGCAAATTCTCTTCCAAGAGAGACATTAGAAGTTCCAAAAATAATATCATCTACATATATTTGACAGATTAAAATGTCATTTTTAAATGTTTTTCTGAATAAGGTAGTGTCCACTTCCCCTCTGGTAAAATTCTTTTCTAAAAGAAAGTTACTTAGACGTTTATACCAAGCTCTGGGAGCTTGTTTCAGACCGTACAAATACTTTTTCAGTTTAAAAACATGTTCTGGATATTTTGAGTCATCAAAACCCGGAGGTTGGTGGACATAAACTTCTTCTTCTATGTAACCATTTAAAAATATGCTTTTAACATCCATTTGATATAATGAGATATTGTGTTGAACATCAAAAGAAATTGATTCTAACCTGGCGAATGGGGCAAAGGTTTCATTATAATCAATTCCTTCTTGTTGACTATAACCTTGTGCAACCATTCGTGACTTGTTTCTGACAACCTCTCCTTGCTCATTCAACTTGTTTCTGAATACCCATTTTGTTCCTATGATATTGAATCCTTTAGGTTTTGGAACTATATCCCACACATCATTTCTTGAAAATTGATTTAGTTCTTCTTGCATAGCTAGAATCCAATCGTTGTCTTACAGAGCTTCCTCTATTGAGGTTGGTTTAATCAGAGAGACCAAACCAAACGGTGATTCTTCATTGTTTCTGAAAGAGGATCTTGTTCTGATGGGATCTTCTTTCTTTCTAATAATCACATTTTCTGGATGTGCTGATGTGATTCTGGGGAATCTATTCTGTGAGGTTTGTTCAGAAATTCTTAGATTGTCCAGAGCATTTTAAATAGAAGGGTCTTCTGAGTTGTCCTTTGCTTCTGACTCTTCATAGTTTGTAAGATGATCTTCTGTACCTGCAGGGTTTTCATTCTGCTTTGGCTTTTGCTGGCCAAGCTTATCATCAAATTTGACTTTTATTGATTCTTCAACAATCAGAGTTTTTGTGTTGTATACCCTATAGCCTTTTGAGCATTCAGAATATCCAAGCAGAAAACACTTTTGTGCCTTAGAATCAAACTTGTTCAGATTATCTTTAGTATTCAGAATATAGCAAGTACATCCAAAAGGATGGAAATATGAAATGTTGGGTTTTCTGTTTTTCCACAATTCATAAGGAGTCTTTTCGAGAACAGGTCTTATAAAGACTCTATTTTGAATATAACATGTTGTGTTTACTGCTTATTCCCAGAAGTGTTTAGCCATATTGGTTTCTTTAATCATGGTTCTGGCAATTTCTTGCAAAGTTCTATTCTTTCGTTCTACAACTCCATTTTGTTGGGGAGTTCTAGGACAAGATAAATCATGAGAAATGCCATTTTCTTTAAAAAAAACCTTTCAAAATAATGATTTTCAAATTCTCCTCCATGATCACTTCTAACTTTTATGATTCTAAACTCTTTTTCATTTTGCACTTGGTTGCAGAAGTCGAAGAACACATAATGTGACTCATCCTTGTGTTTTAAAAACTTAACCCATGCCCATCTTTTGTAGTCATCAATAATGACCAATCCATACTTCTTGCCTCTGATGGATGCAGTTTTAACTGGTCCAAACAGATCAATGTGAAGAAGTTCCAATGGCCTAGAGGAAGAAACAACATTTTTTACTTAAAAGAAGGTTTTGAAAATTTTCCTTTATGACATGCTTCGCACAGATCTTCTGAGTTGAACTTCAAATTTGGAAGTCCCCTTACCAAATTGAGTTTGTTAATTTGAGATATTGTTCTCATGCTAACATGCCCCAACCTTCTGTGCCAGACCCATTTCTATTCGCTAACAGACATAAGGCATTTTACATTCTGAGTTTTAAGGTCAGAAAGATTAATTTTATAGATGTTGTTCTTTCTCTTGCCAGTAAAAATGATTGATCCATCTTTTTGACAAACAGCTCTACAAAATTTTTGATTAAAGATTATGTCGTAAATGTTGTCACTTAATTGACTTATGGACAACATGTTATGCGATAATCCTTCTACCAACAGAACATTAGTTATAGAAGGAAGGTTACCATTTCCAATGGTTCCAGAACCAATAATCTTTCCTTTCTGATTTCCTCCAAATTTGACATCTCCTCCAGATTTAAGTTCCAGACTTTGGAACATAGACTTTCTTCCCGTCATATGTCGCGAGCATCCAGAGTCCAGGTACCATGACTGGTGTTTCAACTAAGCTGTTAAGGACATCTACAACATATATTATTTTCTCCTTAGGTACCCATGTCTTTTTGGGTCCTTTTTGGTTAGAGTTTATAAAGTTCTGGTTGAACTTTGATTTTGCATAAGAATGTTCAGAGTGAGAAGTGTATTTGATATCATGTGTGTGCCAAAAACTAAAGTGTTTGTGTAGTGGTTTATATGTGATAACCATTTCCTCAAAAGGCTTAGGTTTATATGTTTCTTTCCCTTTGGGAGTTTCATATCCAATACCTCTTCTGTTATTTCCACTAACACCATAGATCATTGAAGCCATTCTGCTTCTATATATGCTTTTAGCAAGAAACATTTGAAAACTAGAGTCATATTATTTAAGAATATCTCTTGAACTTGAAGCAGAATCTGAAATAGAAATCCTTTGAACTTTTTGAACTTCCTCTTTGAGTTTAAAAATGTTTTCTTTAAGTTTAGAGTTTTCTGTTTCAAGTTTCTCAAAATCAGATGCAAGATTCTTTTTGAGTTTCTTGTATTTGATTTTGAGTTGACTGTAGTTTTCAAGAAGTTCGAATAAGCTTTCAGCAAGTTCAGCTCTAGAAAATTCAGAGAATGCCTCTTTCGGTTCTGAATCAGAGTCTGAGTCATCGTCATTTGCTGTGGTAGCCATAAACGCTAGGTTAGCGTGTTCATCTTCTGAGTCAAATTCAGCTCCAGAATATTCTGAATCATCACAGGTGGCCATCATGCCTTTCTTTCTTCCAAACCTTTTCTTTGGTCTTTCTCTCTGTAGCTTAGGACAATCACTTCTATAGTGTCCTGGTTCTTTACATTCATAGCAGACTATATCTCTCCTGCCAGACTTCTTATGTGCAGAAGATTTTGGTTTATCTTCTAACCTCTTGTAGTTTCTGAACTTCTTTTTTCTGTGCTTCCACATATGGTTGATCCTTCTGGAGAGCAGAGGTAACTCATCTTCTTCTGATGCAGAATATTCATAGTTTCTTTCTTCTGCCTGAAAAGCGTTAGTTTCACATTTTTTAATAGATTTAAGGGCGACAGACTTACCTTTCTTCTGAGGCTCATGTTCATCAAGTTTTATCTCGTGACTTCTTAATGCACTGATAAGTTCTTCAAGGGATACATCATTCACATCTTTTGACACTTTGAATGCAGTAACCCTAGGTGCCTAATTTCTGGGTAAACTTCTTATAAGTTTCTTAACATGGTCTGCCTTGGTGTATCCTTTGTTCAGAACTCTCAGGCCAGCGGTGGGAGTTTGGAATCTTGAGACCATAGCTTCAATGGACTCATTTTATTCCATTTTGAAGGCTTCATACTTCTGGATGAGAGCCAAAGCTTTTGTCTCTTTTACTTGAGCATTTCCCTCATGAGTCATTTTGAGAGACTCAAACATGTCATGTGTTGTATCTCTGTTGGTGACTTTCTCATATTCCGTTTTAGAGATAACACTCAGAAAGATGTTTCTGGCTCTGTGATGATTTTTGAAATCTAATTTCTGTTGTTTATCCATGTTCTTTCTGTCAATCTTGTTTTCATCTTTGTCTTCTAGATGTGTGTAACCATCTAGGACCATATCCCATAGATCAACATCATGACCTAGAAAGAAAATTTATAGCCTATCCTTCCAGTATTCAAAGTCTTCTCCATCAAACACAGGAGGTTTGGTGTTTTTGTTGTTGTTGTTTTGTTCAAGTGCCATAGTGTTTTCTTTCTGGATCTTTTTCTGACACTGTTAGGTGTTTGCACCTTGAACTAGAGCTCTGATGCCAATTGAAGGGTGAGAAAACACTTAGAAGGGGGGTCGAATAAGTTTTTCCTTTTTCTCGCGCAATACTAATGGAAGGACACATGTATTTTTATCCTGGTTCGTTTGAAACTCAAACTACTCCAGTCCACCCACCAAGGTGATTTCGCCTCTCTCAACGAGGACATAATCCACTATAATCAAACTGATTACAAATGCACAACTAAACTGTTGTGACTAACAATACAATGCTCAAGCCAACTGCAAGTGACTAACACCTCTAAGACTCAACTAGTCCTAGCCCTCTTGATAAATCTAACCCAACTGGCCTCTCAAGGAACACTTACAAAAATTATCTCTTAATATTAGTGAATCAGAATGCTTCTAATAAGCTGTATCACAAACTGTGATTTATCACTAAGATTGTTGCCCAATGCTTAAGAATTACCCACTATAGACTATTAGTTTACAAGAATGAAAACAGTGAGCTTTAGTTTGTTTTTCGTGGATCAGTAACCTTTCTTTGAAACAAATGATCTTCTATATATAGCTTCCAGTCTTGACCGTTACTGCCTTGAAGAGAGTGTATGCATTAATGATGTGTGTTTGCTTGGTCTTTATGTTTCCAATGTTCTCGTGCGTATTACCACTTGAGTGCGTCATCCGTCTTAGCATTAAATGACCAACGGTAGAGTTAGAGCTTGTCTCTGGAAGCTTAAGAGTTTGCTTGCAGTGTTGCCACTTTAGAGTTTTCTTTATCTTTTCTTCTCTCAGATTTTTCTTCAATTTATGTTCATCAGAGTTTGCTTCATCTTGCATTATCAGATGTTGCTTTCAGCGTGCTTCTTTCAAATCTTTGCTTCATCTAGCTTTATTAGAGGTTACTTAAGATTGCTTTTCATCAGAGTTTTACTTGGAGTGCTTCCTTTAGAGTTTGCTTTAGACTTGCGTAGGATGATGTTTCTCTTTTGAGATGCATGAGTCAGAACATCATCTGAATTAGAGAACATGCACATCAGAGTATAAAATATATTTTACAAAATTTATTTCATCGTTATCATCAAAACTCTAAGATATGATTAGAACCAAACTTTGTTCTAACAGCTTTGATGCGTTACAATGACGCTGTTAGCTTCAGAACATCCCCAGGAATGGATTGAAAACGTCAAAGCTCCTTGAAACCTTCTGCATATATCAATCCAATTGTCCCTTTTTTGTCAAAATTTTGGAACTTCTTATGTGTATTCTATGCGGCAAAACCTCTCTCCTTGTGGTCCGGAAATGTTGTACATATATATGAGAATGCATTAGGTTAACAAAATTGGATAGGATCTTGAAGTTTTGGGAAAGGAAGATTTGATTTGCAATTTGGATTTTTTGTTTCTAAACTTGGCAAAAACATTCTTTTTTTCTTCCAATCAGCCCTTGCACGAAATCTTGACTTGATCATTTGATTCGAGACCTATGATATGATCCTAAAACAAATCTTTGGATTTTATTTCATTATTTTACTATTTTATTTGATTTATTTTGATTTAAATGAATAAAAATTCAAATAAATAAAAACAAATCTCATTTAAATAAAATAATGGATTTAAATATCCTAAATAAGTTCATGGATATTCTTGAGATCCAAAACCCACGCCCATTAGTCCAAACGATCCAATTTGCTCACATTGACTTTTGTGCATTTTCATAAAATTGGCCAACTTTAGCAATGCATATCTTTCTCAATTTTAACCCTATCAGGGTGTTCTTGGACTTATTAGAGAGCTTAGGATGTCCTCTAAACAACCCTTTTTGTTTCACCTCAATTGGATCTTCCATGTTCATGTAAGGAGCTTTGATCCAAAAGGTGTTTTTGTTGACTTTTTGAAAGGACCTAGAATGTCTGAGCTTGTATATTTTGATTGAGACATTTCTTGAACTTGAGGGCTGAAGAGAAGTTGTAGGGTATTGGATTCTCTTCAAAATGAGCCTTGGAGGAAAAATTTCTGATAAAGTATGAGAAAGTTATGCCTGGTCAAAGTTTGGTTGACTTTTCCTATATAAACCCTAATTTGCCATTTTTGACTTTTGATGAGTTATGAGCATTTCTTGAGGAATCATGATCAACCCTTGATCAAATGATGGATAATACTTCAAAATATTGATGTTGACCAAAAATCTTGAAGTTTGGATGTATTTGGGCCACAGTTGACTTTTGACCTAGTATAATTGATTTCCAAAAATTTGAATAGTTGACTGAGCAAACTTATTGTTCAGGGCATGAAATTTATCTTGGATGATATTGGGGACATATAAGGACAACGGAAAATGATTGGGATCCTTGGGACTCACACATCTTGATTGAAATTGAAACCCTAGTTGAGGCTTGTTGCCTTGGAAGGAGAATTTGTCTGGTCAATTCTTGGTCATTCTTGAGCAATGGAGGACCTCTAGAGGCATGTCTTGAGTGAAAATGGGAGGGAAAATTTTGGGGTACAACAGCTGCCCCTGTTCAATCTTCTTAAACCTGAGGATGTTAATTGGCTGGTCTGCCTTTCGTGATCTGAAGGTGAAAGATGATTGAACACTAGAGTGCCAAGAAATTTGCACTCGTCTGAAACGATACTTGACTGTGTAGGTAATATTGGGAATGGGCTTACAGATTCCATTTGGAGAAGGTGACGGGAGATCGTCGCAGATGGGCTTAAAGACGCCATCCAGAGAATATGTCAGAGAGTTGTTGGAGATGGGCTTGAAGATGCCATCCAGAACAATGTTGATTTCATGAGATATTCCTTCGTGGGAATCTGTATTCATGTTATTGAGGAGGACTCTGCTGAGGAATGTAGGTCTCTGCTTGGGAAATAAAGTTTAGGAGCTTCGGTTATCCATTACTTTATTGGGGAGTCATCTCTTGATTAAAGAGACGAAAGTGAACTGCTTTTTGGTCAGGATCCAGGCATTCATAGTGACTTACTGGGGGAATGAGATTAAACTATTCTCTGGTTGTGCTCCAGGCTTTGTAGTTTCTTTAATTGGAATAGAAATCAGAAAAATCTTAGGGTCGACTCAACTGAACCAGAGAAAAGTCTTTAATTAACTTTGACTGGAATGGAAATCGGAAGAATCTTAGGATTGATTCAACTGAACCAGACAAAAGTCTTGGGTCATCTTCAATGGAAATAGGAATCATAGAGCTCTTAGTGGCGATATAACTGAATCAGAGCAAGTCTTTAATTAACTTTGACTAGAACGGAAATCATAAGAATCTTAGAGTCGATTCAACTGAACCAAACAAAAGTCTTGGGTCAATCTTCATCTGGAATAGGAATCAGAAAGATCTTAGTGGCGATCTGACTGAACCAGAGAAGGTCTTTAATTAACTTTGACTGGAACAGAAATCAGAAGAATCTTAGGGTCAATTCAACTAAACCAGACAAAAGTATTGGGTCAATCTTCAACTAGAATAGGAATCAGAGAGATCTTAGTGGCGATCTGACTGAACCAGAGAAGGTCTTTAAATAACTTTGACTGGAACGGAAATCAGAAGAATTTTAGGGTCGATTCAACTGAACCAAACAAAAGTCTTGGGATATCTTCAACTGGAATAAGAATCAGGTAGATCTTAATGGCAATTTGACTGAACCAGAGAAGGTCTTTAATTAACATTGACTGGAATGAAAATCAGGAGAATCTTAGGATCGATTCAACTGAACCAGACAAAAGTCTTGGGATATCTTCAACATGAATAAGAATCAGGGAGATCTTAGTGGCGATCTGACTGAACCAGAGAATGTCTTCAATATCGTTTAGGGACTAGATCATTTACCAAAGGAAACATTAAGGGTCATCGAGGAACTACGATCTTTTATCAAGGGTTTTTGCTAAAACGCCCATATTCGAGGGACATGACTATTTCTCTGAGGTAAAAAGTGAGATTACCCTAAGGGTGCATGTGTGAATAGTATGTTTAATTTGCATGCATTTAGTCTTGGATTTTTAGGTTGTCTACTTGTTTATTTTTATCTTTCCATACATCCTAATTTACTAGCAATTATACAAAAGTAATAAAAATGCAGAAAAATAAATCCCACACTATTACAACCATATTGAATAGTAAGAAAATATAAAGGCAAAAATAAATTAAATAAGGAAAAAGGGGCTCTTTCGATTCAGGCAGCCACACTCTTTGATTTACACTTCTTGGATTCCTTCGATTTGGGCCTGGAGTCAGTGAGGTCATGCCCTTCGATTTGGGCTTAACCTGAGGCATGAGGTGCAACCTTCGATTCTGCCTTTCTGCCTCCTTCGACTGGAGGCTGGAATCAGTGTGGTCGTGCCTTTCGACTGGCCCTGGAATCATTATGGGCGTTCTTCTGGCTGTCTCTTTCATTTGGACTTGGAGGTTAGTATGTTTGATACGGTGGCAGAACCGACTGTTAATACTGGTTTGCATTTTGTATTCGCAAATGTCTCGGTAAGCAAGAATCGCCACCGAATTTTCTTTTATCCAATAAAGGAAAGGGTGAAAAAAACAGAAAAAGGCCTTTTTCGAAATTTTCTGAGTAAGGCGGTAGATTATGGAAAGGGAAGGTGTTAGCACCCTCTCCTTCTATGGTTTTCCACGAGCTCTTAGGTACTTGCTCATTTTGAAAACTGTTTTCCTGTTTGTGGGTTTTGAAAGATTTTGTTTGCTTTATGGTAACTCTTGCATCATTCCTCAAGAGTGTGATAAAGCATTTTTGAAAATATTTTTGAAAGTATGTAAGTGTGAAAAATTTCAGGTTTGAGCAAATGCTTAAGAGTCATCTACCTACTCGAAAAAGGGTGTTCTTTTCCTCCTACCCTTTAGACAGTGCTATCCTACTATTAGTGAGTAGGTAGCCCTATCGTCGGATGTTGAGGGACTATCGAAAGGGACGCTATAGTCATTGAAGGAAACTTGTAAGTATATCTTAGCATTCGAAGGGACTGTCATCATATAAGCAACATCGAGGGACAAGATCATTTCTCGTAGAAAACTCGAGGGACGTTTAGGGGCCATGATCTTTTATGATGACTTTTATACCGAGGGTATTTTCTAAGATACCCCTATGTTCGAGGGACATGACCATTATTTTCCGAGGCAACCATATGAGGTATACCCTAAGGGTGCAAGTGTGCAACAATGTGTTTTTTCAGTTATGTTTATCTTGCAATTAGTGATCTACTGATTAATTGATTCTTTTCATGCACGCCTAAATTTCTAACAATTATATACAAGCATGTAAATAAAAAGCAAGAAATAAAGTCCTATGCTATTACAGGGCTTTAGTGTAGATACATAAGTAATGGACTGAAAAGTAAAAATGCGAAAATAAAAACCTAGTTAACTATTACAAACCAGACGCAGTTACATAAGTGGTAAAAAAATAAATCGTATGGAAAAGATAATAGCGCGGAAGATTAAGACGGGAAAAAAGTTCTAAACCCTAAAAGAAAACCTAATTACTCATTAAAAATATTTTTGTATTTTATGAAAAAATATTTGAATTTTAACCTAATTCTCTAACTAACTTTAATTAATGAAATAAGGTTAAAATGTAATTAAATTAATTAAATTGCAAAAAATATTTTTATTAAAAACTCTAAATCCTAATTTATGATTTTATGATTTTTTAATGATTTTTTTAAGAAAAAAATGATTTTTGAAATAATTAAAAATGACAGAAATTAAATAAAAATAATAGAAATAATGGAAGAATGGGCCTGAAGGGGGGGTGAACCCAATCTGGAGGGTGTTGTTTGCATTTTTGCAAAGCCCAAGTCTGGCTGGCCCATAAACTTTGTGTCTGATCCAATGTGTTAGCGGTATGGAGGTCCATGGTGTGGAAGCGCTTCCAGGGGCGTTGGATCTGGGGATGATAAATCTGATGGTGATGATGTGGTTCGCCCATGGTGCGCGCTTGGGAGTGAGACCTACTGGATCTGCAACCAACAAGTTAGAAAATATAAAATGTTGGACCTGAGACTCAAACCCAAGTCCTCTCCTTTCCAGCGCGCTTCCTTTGCCGTCTGAGCCAAGTGTTCATTCGTTATATGATATAAAAATAAAATAATATAACTCAAATAAATGCCCAGAATTCCTTTTTATAAAAAAATGCGCGCTGTTACAAATGGCCTAATCAGGTCATGTCACGCCTTCATCTTCTTCATCTATCTGTCGTTTTAGCTTAAGAATTTTTACCTACGGACTAAATTTCTCACTAAAAACCTGCGCATTTCACAAATTCACACCAGGCAATATAAATTCAATTCAAATACATGAATCAATTGGGTTTGATCCCCTGAGCATGATGGTATCCATTGTTAGGTCCAATTTTTCCTGCATCTTAAAACCCTAAAATGAAGGTTAAAACCCTAACAATGGCAGTTTGTCATATATGTATCAAAATTGGAAATTAAGTATTCAAATACGTTCTAAATACTCATACAAACAATAATGCATAATCAATACCTATTTATAATGCGTGTATGATCAAAATCGAATTTAAAAAAATATGTGCAAACTGTGACGATGTATGGGGTGATTTTATATGCTTTTGAAGGGTGAGAAAACACTTAGAAGGGGGCGTTGAATAAGTTTTTCCTTTTTCTCGCGCAATACTAGTGGAAGGACACATGTATTTTTATCCTGGTTCGTTTGAAACTCAAAATAATCCCGTCCACCCACCAAGGTGATTTCGCCTCTCTCAACGAGGACTTAATCCATTATAATCAAACTGATTATAAATTCACAACTAAATTGTTGTGACTAACAATACAATGCACAAGCCAACTGCAAGTGACTAACACCTCTAAGACTCAACTAGTCCTAGCCCTCTTGATAAATCTGACCCAACTGGTCTCTCAAGGAACACTTACAAAAATTATCTCTTAATAGTAGTGAATCAGAATGCTTATAATAAGTTGTATCACAAACTGTGATTTATCACAAATATTGTTTCCCAATGCTTAAGAATTACCCACTATATACTATTAGTTTACAAGAATTAAAATAGTGGGCTTTAGTTTGTTTTTCGTGGATCAGTAACCTTTCTTTGAAACAAATGATCTTCTATATATAGCTTGCAGTCTTGACTAATACTGCCTTGAATAGAGTGTATGCACTAAAGATGCGTGTTAGCTTGATCTTTATGTTTCCAATTTTCTCGTGCGTAGTACCACTTGAGTGCGTTAGCCGTCTTAGCATTAAATGACAAACGGTACTGTCAGAGCTTGTCTCTGGAAGTTTAAGAGTTTGCTTGCAGCGTTGCCACTTTAGAGTTTGCCTTATCTTTTCTTCTCTCAGAGTTTTCTTCAATTTATGTTCATCAGAGTTTGCTTCAGCTTGCATTATCAGATGTTGCTTTCAGCGTGCTTCTTTCAAATCTTTGCTTCAACTAGCTTTATTAGAGGTTGCTTAAGATTTATTTTCATCAGAGTTTGCCTTGGAGTGCTTCCTTCAGAGTTTGCTTTAGACTTGCATAGAATGATGTTTCTCTTTTGAGTTGCATGAGTCAGAACATCATCTGAATTAGAGAACATGTACATCAGAGTATAAAATTTATTTTACAAAATTTATTTCATTTTTATCATCAAAACTCTAAGATATGATTAGAACCAAACTTTGTTCTAACACTCTCCCCCTTTTTGATGATGACAAAACAATTCATATTTTGAAAAAAAAAATTGTACAAGAGTGAGAATCTCCCCCTGAGATTGATATTTCTTGTTCTGAAAAAAAATAATCAAAGAATTTAAAAGCATAAGGGAAACTTCCTGAGATTGTTCTTCAGAGCTTTGAGACATTTTTCTTTCAGAGTTTCTTTAAGAGCTCCTGATCTTTTTTTTCAGAGTTTCTTTGGCAAATATTTTCCAGATGATGTTTAGAGATTAGTCTTTTAGAGTCTTGAGGTACCTGCATATCTCTTAAATAGAAAAGAACTTTGTATTTTGTTAGGAATGTTTGAGACTTAGTCCGATAACTGTTATCATGGATCAGATCAAAATCTAATTTTCTCCCCCTTTTTGTCATAATCAAAAAAGCAAAAAAAATAAAGAGATTCAAAATATTGGTATATTGAAGATTCAAAAGACAAAGGTACAAAACAAAAACAACAAGAAAATTGGAAAAAGAAATTAAAACTAAAATTGACGAGAGACAAGAGAAAGAAGAAGGTTCTTGGTTTCTGTTGAGGATTCCTCTTGTTTCATCATCCAAGTTCTGATTTCCTTGTTGGTTTCATCCTGTTTGTCCAGACGTTCATGGATGGCTTCATTTTCCTTCTTCAGCTCATTCAGAGTGTCTATCACCAGCGAAGAGGGAGAAGATGTAGAAGCAGCTTCAGAAGATACAACCTTTGGAGCAAAACTAGCAGAGTCTGAGCCTACAACATTGGAGAGGAGGGTGCCAAGATCAATTAGAAGAGTTGGCACTTTCTCAGAGGCAGCTTGAGCAGAAGGTTGGTGATACAGAGTCATTTCCAAGGGATTATGATCTGACTCAGAGCCATCTTCAGATTCATCTTCTGAAATTTCCATGTGGTCAGCAAGTGGTAAGGGAGCATTGGTAATCTGCAGAGGAGACTTTTTATCCCATATATTTACCACTTTTGTCTTGAAGGCATTAAGATACTGAGTGAAATTATCAAGAACCTGAGAATAGCACATATATTGCATATTAAAGGATTCATAATTGAGTTTCCTTCTGAATGCTTCCCACAGAAAATCACATGCAGCTGGGTTCAGGTTGTTGGCACTGTTTGCCTTCAGCAGATCTATCCACGTCTGCATTTCTGTAGCAAAATTCTGGAAACGTACATTAACATCTAGATGAACATGTTTTAGTGTTGGTTTGGGAATAGCCTTTTTGGTGTATTTTATTTGCAGATAACGTAGAGATTCAGGGTCAACTACAGTCCTAGGAAAGTCAGAAGGTTCAGATGGTTCAGGAGGTTCTGATGAGGATGGACTAAAGGTTGGTTCTAGAGAGTGAAGTGTTGAGGGTTCAGGTGAGGTAGGTGTGGGAATTTCTGGTGACATGGGAGGTGTGATGTCAAGAGAGATGATGATGGTGGTTTGGGCTGAGGAAGAAGGAATAGGTGCAGGGGATTCATTCAGAGAAAAAATGTTCAGAGGGAATGATGAAGGACGGAGGTTGTGTAGCCAGAGGCACATTTATTCTTGGTAATCTCTAAGAACCATCATACCACTCAGAGGATCTTGGGGATAAAGGTCAGATGGGGGATGTTTGAAGAGGGTTTTTAGCAGGAATATTTAGATTTTTTTGGTGGGGAGAAGAAGTAAAAATTTCAGGTTGAGATAGATGTGGAGAGAGTGGTGGTTGTGGTAGAGTTTGTGTAGGAGCTACAGTATCAAAATTGTCTATGTCAGATAGAACCTGATCAATTTAAGGGTTACTTTGGAGGGGTTCAGAGGGAATGGTGAGGTCTATGTCAACTTCAATATTTCCTAGAGCTTGGGGTTCAGCAGATGGTGTTATACATACAGAATCACAAACAGAGATGGTTTCAGAGGATATACCTGAAGATTTCTTCTTCTTCTTCTGAGGACGAGCATAGGAACCTTCTCTTGCTTGCCTTTTCTTCTGCTTCTGGAGAAAGACTTCTGGAGCAGGTACATTCCTTCCTTGAAGCCATGCAGGGTCAATAGGAATGCCACTTTCCTTGGAAGCTTCAATTAAATGTAGAATGATCTCAGGATGATCACCAGAGTTGAAGAGAGGAAAATCTTCAATAGGGATTCTCCTTATGGTGACAGCTGTTGACACATATAGAGTAGGTTCCACCAGAAGTTTGTCAACCAGCTTCCTTTTGAGAAGGTTCTTCCTAGTCAGAGCTTTTCCACAAGTGGGCTCCAATTCTCCAAGCAAGTTGGCATCTTCTAGATGAGCTATTAGACCATTCTCTGTCAGAATATCTGAGATTAATCTTCCCAGAGGGATCCAGTTTCTTTTTTACTTAGGGTTTTTGACCCTTTCAGCTTCCCTGATTTCCTTCACATGCGTCCAGAGATGGTTGAACAGAAGATAAGGCAGATCAATCTTCACATTTGTGCCAAGACAGAATAGAAGATATTGTTGGTTAGCATTGATATAGTCAGGAGAACTGGTTTCCTTCCTGTGATGAATGCAGCCATGAATAATTCTTGCCCAGATTTTATATTTATTCTTCAAATCTCTGACCTTGTTGGATGCTTGCCCAGTAGTGAAAATCTCAGCATAAACTTTGGACTTATCCATTCTTCCACTTGAGATTCTAGTAACACCATTACCTTCAAAGCCTAGAAGCCTCCTTATGAGATTCTCAGTGATGGATATCTCTTTTCCCATGACGAATGATAGTATGAACTTTGGTGAAGCAATGGCATGAATCCAGAATTCCTTAACAAGATGAGGGAACACTGGTCTAACTAGACTATCAAAGAAATTTTGCCACCCTTGGAACTCCACAGCTAGAAACAAATCAAACCCATTTGCTTTCAGATTTTCAAAATCGACCATAAGTTCACTAACCACTTCCAAGCTATCAACATGGATGAGTGTTGTTCTCTCAGGAGTGACATATCTTTCTTCATGTTGAGAGCTGCTTGAAGAAACATGAATGCTTTCGGAAGGGGATGAAGATGAAGCCATTTGGAACGCTTAGGTTTAGGATTTCGAAAGAAAAGAGAGAGAGTTTGCACAAAATGCAGAAGCGATTGAAATTTGAGAGAGAGAGAGAGAGTAAAAAGTAAAAAAGAGGAATTTTGCAAGGTATTTATAGTTTGAAAAAGAATTTTTAGAGTAATAAAACCAGTAAAGGATTTAGAACGACTGAATAATAAAAAAAAATCATTACTAGCAATTAATGAAATTTTACATTGAGGGGAGGCGTGACATTTGATCAAATCTGAATAGTTACCTAGGGATGACGTCTCAATAGCAGTGCACGCATGCGTGACCTTTCAGAGTTGAAACACATGTTCAACTTCTAAGGATAGTGTGTGACAGATGTTTTAATGTAATGAACTTCTGAACCATTCTTGTAATGAAACGTTAGACACATTTCATAACATTATGGATGGTTTCTAATGTAACTCCTCTTCTCACTTCTGGAGAGTAGTTAATCATAATATTCATTTCAGAACATTCTGAAAACACATATAGAGAGAAAACAATTTTCATTCAGGATAAAATTCCATACTGATATTTTTCATAATGAATTTAAATTTATCTTCAGAAAAGGGTTTAGTAAAAATATCAGCCCATTGATGGTCTGTGTCTATGAAGTTTAAACTTAGGATTCCTTTCTGAATCTAGTCCCTTATGAAATGATGTTTAATTTCTATATGTTTTGCCTTAGAATGTAAGATAGGATTTTTTGAAAGACAAATAGCAGAGGTATTATCATAGAAGATAGGAATCTTACTTTTATAAAGATGATAATCTTCCAGGTGGCTCTTCATCCAGATCATCTGAGTGCTACATCCAGCAGCAGATATATATTCTGCTTCAGTTATTGATAGTGCAATATTGGCTTGCTTCTTGTTGTACCATGAAATAATGTTATCACCCAGAAACTGACAACTTTCAGATGTGCTTTTGTGTTCTATTCTATCTCCAGCAAAGTCATCATCACAATAACCTACTAGTTTAAACTCTTTGGATCTTCTGTAACACAGTCCAAGGTTAGTAGTACCTTTCAGATACCTCAGAATTTGCTTAACAGCAGTTAAGTGAGATTCTATAGGATCTGATTAGAATCTTGCACATAAACATACACTGAATAATATATCTGGTCTAGATGCAGTCAGATAGAGAAGAGATCCAATCATACCTCTGTAGAGTTTCTGATATACTTACTTACCCCATCTTTTCCTAAAACGCATGTAGGATGCATTGGTGTCTTTGCTTCTTTACTTTCTGATAGCTGGAATTTCTTCAGAAATTCTTTAGCATACTTTGTTTGATGTATGTAAGTACCTTCTAGAGTTTGATTTATTTGAATTCCCAGAAAGAATTGTAGTTCTCCCATCATGCTCATCTCAAATTCAGTCTGCATAGACTCAGCAAATTCTCTTCCAAGAGAGACATTAGAAGTTCCAAAAATAATATCATCTACATATATTTGATAGATTAAAATGTAATTTTTAAATGTTTTTCTGAATAAGGTAGTGTCCACTTCCCCTCTGGTAAAATTCTTTTCTAAAAGAAAGTTACTTAGACGTTTATACCAAGCTCTGGGAGCTTGTTTCAGACCGTACACATACTTTTTCAGTTTAAAAACATGTTCTGGATATTTTGAGTCATCAAAACCCGGAGGTTGGTGGACATAAACTTCTTCTTCTATGTAACCATTTAAAAATATGCTTTTAACATCCATTTGATATAATGAGATATTGTGTTGAACATCAAAAGAAATTGATTCTAACCTGGAGAATGGGGCAAAGGTTTCATTATAATCAATTCCTTCTTGTTGACTATAACCTTGTGCAACCATTCGTGACTTGTTTCTGACAACCTCTCCTTGCTCATTCAACTTGTTTCTGAATACCCATTTTGTTCCTATGATATTGAATCCTTTAGGTTTTGGAACTAGATCCCACACATCATTTCTTGAAAATTGATTTAGTTCTTCTTGCATAGCTAGAATCCAATCGTTGTCTTACAGAGCTTCCTCTATTGAGGTTGGCTTAATCAGAGAGACCAAACCAAACGGTTATTCTTCATTGTTTCTGAAAGAGGATCTTATTCTGATGGGATCTTCTTTCTTCCTAATAATCACATTTTCTGGATGTGCTGATGTGATTCTGGGGAATCTATTCTGTGAGGTTTGTTCAGAAATTCTTAGATTGTCCAGAGCATTTTAAATAGAAGGGTCTTCTGAGTTGTCCTTTGCTTCTGACTCTTCATAGTTTGTAAGATGATCTTCTGTACCTGCAGGATTTTCATTCTGCTTTGGCTTTTGCTGGCCAAGCTTATCATCAAATTTGACTTTGATTGATTCTTCAACAATCAGAGTTTTTGTGTTGTATACCCTATAGCCTTTTAAGCATTCAGAATATCCAAGCAGAAAACACTTTTGTGCCTTAGAATCAAACTTGTTCAGATTATCTTTAGTATTCAGAATATAGCAAGTACATCCAAAAGGATGGAAATATGAAATGTTGGGTTTTCTGTTTTTCCACAATTCATAAGGAGTCTTTTCGAGAATAGGTCTTATAAAGACTCTATTTTTAATATAACATGTTGTGTTTACTGCTTATGCCCAGAAGTGTTTAGCCATATTGGTTTCTTTAATCATGGTTCTGGCCATTTCTTGCAAAGTTCTATTCTTTCGTTCTACAACTCCATTTTGTTGGGGAGTTCTAGGACAAGATAAATCATGAGAAATGCCATTTTCTTTAAAAAAAACCTTTCAAAATAAAGATTTTCAAATTCTCCTCCATGATCACTTCTAACTTTTATGATTCTAAACTCTTTTTCATTTTGCACTTGGTTGCAGAAGTCGAAGAACACATAATGTGACTCATCCTTGTGTTTTAAAAACTTAACCCATGCCCATCTTTTGTAGTCATCAACAATGACCAATCCATACTTCTTGCCTCTGATGGATGCAGTTTTAACTGGTCCAAACAGATCAATGTGAAGAAGTTCCAATGGCCTAGAGGAAGAAACAACATTTTTTACTTAAAAGAAGGTTTTGAAAATTTTCCTTTATGACATGCTTCGCACAGATCTTCTGAGTTGAACTTCAAATTTGGAAGTCCCCTGACCAAATTGAGTTTGTTAATTTGAGATATTCTTCTCATGCTAACATGCCCCAACCTTCTGTGCCAGACCCATTTCTATTCGCTAACAGACATAAGGCATTTTACATTCTGAGTTTTAAGGTCAGAAAGATTAATTTTATAGATGTTGTTCTTTCTCTTGCCAGTAAAAATGATTGATCCATCTTTTTGACAAACAGCTCTACAAGATTTTTGATTAAAGATTATGTCGTAAATGTTGTCACTTAATTGACTTATGGACAACATGTTATGCGATAATCCTTCTACCAACAGAACATTAGTTATAGAAGGAAGGTTACCATTTCCAATGGTTCCAGAACCAATAATCTTTCCTTTCTGATTTCCTCCAAATTTGACATCTCCTCCAGATTTAAGTTCCAGACTTTGGAACATAGACTTTCTTCCCGTCATATGTCGCGAGCATCCAGAGTCCAGGTACCATGACTGGTGTTTCAACTAAGCTGTTAAGGACATCTACAACATATATTATTTTCTCCTTAGGTACCCATGTCTTTTTGGGTCCTTTTTGGTTAGAGTTTATAAAGTTCTGGTTGAACTTTGATTTTGCATAAGAATGTTCAGAGTGAGAAGTGTATTTGATATCATGTGTGTGCCAAAAACTAAAGTGTTTGTGTAGTGGTTTATATGTGATAACCATTTCCTCAAAAGGCTTAGGTTTATATGTTTCTTTCCCTTTGGGAGTTTCATATCCAATACCTCTTCTGTTATTTCCACTAACACCATAGATCATTGAAGCCATTCTGCTTCTATATATGCTTTTATCAAGAAACATTTGAAAACTAGAGTCATATTATTTAAGAATATCTCTTGAACTTGAAGCAGAATCTGAAATAGAAATCCTTTGAACTTTTTAAACTTCCTCTTTGAGTTTAAAAATGTTTTCTTTAAGTTCATAGTTTTCTGTTTCAAGTTTCTCAAAATCAGATGCAAGATTCTTTTCGAGTTTCTTGTATTTGATTTTGAGTTGACTGTAGTGTTCAAGAAGTTCGAATAAGCTTTCAGCAAGTTCAGCTCTAGAAAATTCAGAGAATACCTCTTTCGGTTCTGAATCAGAGTCTGAGTCATCGTCATTTGCTGTGGTAGCCATAAACGCTAGGTTAGCGTGTTCATCTTCTAAGTCAGATTCAGCTCTAGAAGATTCTGAATCATCACAGGTGGCCATCATGCCTTTCTTTCTTCCAAACCTTTTCTTTGGTCTTTCTCTTTGTAGCTTAGGACAATCACTTCTATAGTGTCCTGGTTCTTTACATTCATTGCAGACTATATCTCTCCTGCCAGACTTCTTATGTGCAGAAGATTTTGGTTTATCTTCTAACCTCTTGTAGTTTCTGAACTTCTTTTTTTTGTGCTTCCACATCTGGTTGATCCTTCTGGAGAGCAGAGATAACTCATCTTCTTCTGATGCATAATATTCATAGTTTCTTTCTTCTGCCTGAAAAGCGTTAGTTTCACATTTTTTAATAGATTTAAGGGCGACAGACTTACCTTTCTTTTGAGGCTCATGTTCATCAAGTTTTATCTCGTGACTTCTTAATGCACTGATAAGTTCTTCAAGGGATACATCATTCAAATCTTTTGACACTTTGAATGCAGTAACCCTAGGTGCCTAATTTCTGGGTAAACTTCTTATAAGTTTCTTAACATGGTCTGCCTTGGTGTATCCTTTGTTCAGAACTCTTAGGCCAGCGGTCGGAGTTTGGAATCTTGAGACCATAGCTTCAATGGACTCATTTTATTCCATTTTGAAGGCTTCATACTTCTGGATGAGAGCCAAAGCTTTTGTCTCTTTTACTTGAGCATTTCCCTCATGAGTCATTTTGAGAGACTCAAACATGTCATGTGTTGTATCTCTGTTGGTGACTTTCTCATATTCCATTTTAGAGATAACACTCAGAAAGATGTTTTTGGCTCTGTGATGATTTTTGAAATCTAAATTTTTGTTGTTTATCCATGTTCTTTCTGTCAATCTTGTTTTCATCTTTGTCTTCTAGATGTGTGTAACCATCTAGGACCATATCCCATAGATCAACCTCATGACCTAGAAAGAAACTTTCTAGTCTATCCTTCCAGTATTCAAAGTCTTCTCCATCAAACACAGGAGGTTTGGTGCTGTTGTTGTTGTTTTGTTCAGGTGCCATAGTGTTTTCTTTCTGGATCTTTTTCTAACATTGTTAGGTGTTTGCACCTTGAACTAGAGCTCTGATGCCAATTGAAGGGTGAGAAAACACTTAGAAGGGGGGTCGAATAAGTTTTTCCTTTTTCTCGCGCAATACTAATGGAAGGACACATGTATTTTTATCCTGGTTCGTTTGAAACTTAAACTACTCCAGTCCACCCGCCAAGGTGATTTCGCCTCTCTCAACGAGGACTTAATCCACTATAATCAAACTGATTACAAATGCACAACTAAACTGTTGTGACTAACAATACAATGCTCAAGCCAACTTCAAGTGACTAACACCTCTAAGACTCAACTAGTCCTAGCCCTCTTGATAAATCTAACCCAACTGGTCTCTCAAGGAACACTTACAAAAATTATCTCTTAATAGTAGTGAATCAGAATGCTTCTAATAAGCTGTATCACAAACTGTGATTTATCACTAAGATTGTTGCCCAATGCTTAAGAATTACCCACTATAGACTATTAGTTTACAAGAATGAAAACAATGAGCTTTAGTTTGTTTTTCGTGGATCAGTAACCTTTCTTTGAAACAAATGATCTTCTATATATAGCTTCCAGTCTTGACCGTTACTTCCTTGAAGAGAGTGTATGCATTAATGATGCGTGTTTGCTTGGTCTTTATGTTTCCAATGTTCTCGTGCGTATTACCACTTGAGTGCGTTATCCGTCTTAGCATTAAATGACCAACGGTAGTGTTAGAGCTTGTCTCTGGAAGCTTAAGAGTTTGCTTGCAGTGTTGCCACTTTAGAGTTTTCTTTAGCTTTTCTTCTCTCAGATTTTTCTTCAATTTATGTTCATCAGAGTTTGCTTCATCTTGCATTATCAGATGTTGCTTTCAGCGAGCTTCTTTCAAATATTTGCTTCATCTAGCTTTATCAGAGGTTACTTAAGATTGCTTTTCATTAGAGTTTTCCTTGGAGTGCTTCCTTTATAGTTTGCTTTAGACTTGCGTAGAATGATGTTTCTCTTTTGAAATGCATGAGTCAGAACATCATTTGAATTAGAGAACATGCACATCAGAGTATAAAATATATTTTACAAAATTTATTTCATCGTTATCATCAAAACTCTAAGATATGATTAGAACCAAACTTTGTTCTAACAACTTTGATGTGTAACAATGATGCTGTTAGCTTCAGAACATCCCCAGGAATGGATTGAAAACGTCAAAGCTCCTTGAAACCTTCTGCAGATATCAATCTGATTGTCCCTTTTTTGTCAAAAATTTGGAACTTCTTATGTGTATTCTATGCGGCAAAACCTCTCTCCTTGTGGTCTGGAAATGTTATATATATATATATATGTATATATATATATATATATATATATATATATATATATATATATATATATATATATATATATATATATATATATATATATATATATATATATATATATATATATATATATATGAGAATGCATTAGGTTAACAAAATTGGATAGGATCTTGAAGATTTGTGAAAGGAAGATTTGATTTGCAATTTGGATTTTTTGTTTCTAAACTTGGAAAAAACATTCTTTTTTCTTCCAATCAGCCCTTGCACGAAATCTTGACTTGATCATTTGATTCAAGACCTATGATATGATCCTAAAACAAATCTTTGGATTTTATTTCATTATTTTACTATTTTATTTGATTTATTTTGATTTAAATAAATAAAAATTCAAATAAATAAAAACAAATCTCATAAAAATAAAATAATGGATTTAAATATCATAAATAAGTTCATGGATATTCTTGAGATCCAAAACCCACGCCCATTAGTCCAAACGATCCAATTTGCTCACATTGACTTTTGTGCATTTTCATAAAATTGGCCAACTTTAGCAATGCATATCTTTCTCAATTTTAACCCTATCAGGGTGTTCTTGGACTTATTAGAGAGTTTAGGATGTCCTCTAAACAACCCTTTTTGTTTCACCTCAATTGGATCTTCCATGTTCATGTAAGGAGCTTTGATCCAAAAGGTGTTTTTGTTGACTTTTTGAAAGGACCTATAATGTCTGAGCTTGTATCTTTTGATTGATACATTTCTTGAACTTGAGGGCTGAAGAGAAGTTGTAGGGTATTGGATTCTCTTCAAAATGAGCCTTGGAGGAAAAATTTCTGATAAAGTATGAAAAAGTTATGCCTGGTCAAAGTTTGGTTGACTTTTCCTATATAAACCCTAATTTGCCATTTTTGACTTTTGATGAGTTATGAGCATTTCTTGAGGAATAATGATCAACCCTTGATCAAATGATGGATAATAGTTCAAAATATTTATGTTGACCAAAAATCTTGAAGTTTGGTTGTATTTGGGCCACAGTTGACTTTTGACCTAGTATAATTGATTTCCAAAAATTTGAGTAGTTGACTGAGCAAACTTATTGTTCAGGGCATGAAATTTATCATGGATGATATTGGGGACATATAAGGACAATGGAAAACGATTGGGATCCTTGGGACTCACACATCTTGATTGAAATTGAAACCCTAGTTAAGGCTTGTTGCCTTGGAAGGAGAATTTGTCTGGTCAATTCTTGGTCATTCTTGAGCAATGGAGGACCTCTAGAGGCATGTCTTGAGTGAAAATGGGAGGGAAAATTTTGGGGTACAACAGCTGCCCCTGTTCAATCTTCTTAAACCTGAGGATGTTAATTGGTTGGTCTGCCTTTCGTGATCTGAAGGTGAAAGATGATTGAACACTAGAGTGCCAAGAAATTTGCACTCGTATGAAACGATACTTGACTGTGTAGGTAATATTGGGAATGGGCTTACAGATGCCATTTCGAGAAGGTGACGGGAGATCGTCGCAGATGGGCTTAAAGACGCCATCCAGAGAATATGTCAGAGAGTTGTTGGAGATGGGCTTGAAGATGCCATCCAGAACAATGTTGATTTCATGAGATATTCCTTTGTGGGAATCCGTATTCCTGTTATTGAGGAGGACTCTGCTGAGGAATGTAGGTCTCTGCTTGGGAAATAAAGTTTAGGAGCTTCGGTTGTCCATTACTTTATTGGGGAGTCATCTCTTGATTGAAGAGACGGAAGTGAACTGCTTTTTGGTCAGGATCCAGGCTTCATAGTGACTTACTGGGGGAATGAGATTAAACTGTTATTTGGTCGTGCTCCAGGCTTTATAGTTTCTTTAATTGGAATAGAAATCAGAAAAATCTTAGGGTCGACTCAACTGAACCAGAGAAAAGTCTTTAATTAACTTTGACTGGAATGGAAATCAGAAGAATCTTAGGATTGATTCAACTGAACCAGACAAATGTCTTGGGTCATCTTCAATGGAAATAGGAATCATAGAGCTCTTAGTGGCGATCTAACTGAACCAGAGAAAGTCTTTAATTAACTTTGACTAGAACGGAAATCAGAATAATCTTAGAGTCGATTTAACTGAACCAGACAAAAGTCTTGGGTCAATCTTCAACTAGAATAGGAATCAGAAAGATCTTAGTGGCGATCTGACTGAACCAGAGAAGGTCTTTAATTAACTTTGACTGGAACGGAAATCATAAGAATCTTAGGGTCAATTCAACTGAACCAGACAAAAGTATTGGGTCAATCTTCAACTAGAATAGAAATCAGAGAGATCTTAGTGGCGATCTGACTGAACCAGAGAAGGTCTTCAAATAACTTTGACTGGAACGAAAATCAGAAGAATCTTAGGGTTGATTCAACTGAACCAGACAAAAGTCTTAGGATATCTTCAACTGGAATAAGAATCAGGTAGATCTTAATGGCGATCTGACTGAACCAGAGAAGGTCTTTAATTAACATTGACTGGAACGGAAATCAGGAGAATCTTAGGATTGATTCAACTGAACCAGATAAAAGTCTTGGGATATCTTCAACTGGAATAAGAATCAGGGAGATCTTAGTGGCGATCTGACTGAACCAGAGAAGGTCTTCAATCAACTTTGACTGGAACGGAAATCAGAAGAATCTTAGGATCGATTCAACTGAACCAGACAAAGGTCTTGGGTCAATCTTCAATTGGGATAGGAATCAGGGAGATCTTAGTGGTGATCTTACTGAACCAGAGAAGGTCTTTTAAGAACGTTGTTCTGAGGAAGATGGTGAAATATCCTTTCACCAGTCATAGCTTTTGAGAAAACTACCAGGTCACATAAGTAACCAACGCTGTTTATTAATTTGATCTTTTCCCTAAAAAAGGCAAAGAGTTAGTCATATGCAATGTCATGATGTATGAAATGCATTGCGTGATAATGTTCTTAAAATAAATGAGATTATGATGTATGCGATGCTTATGCGCATGCCATGATCTATGAATATGGAATGCTATTGTAATGTTCCTTAGTCTGGGAAAATAAATCCCGGACTGCTGCTAAAGAGCATAAGGAGGCTGAATCCTTAGTTTCTGCTGGGGATGATGAATGGATATAATTTACCGGGGATTTCCTCTTTATATTTGAGGATGTTCTATCGGGGATTGACTCTGCTTGAGAATAACTCTATGGAGGGAGATGCTTTATTGGAAGATTTTTCCGTTGTAGAGAAATAAACTCTGTTGGGGAATGAACTTCCGTAGTTATAGAAATAAACTCTACCTGGGAGTAGATTTTATAACTGTTTGAAATTATAAAACTCGGCTGGGGAATACATGTTGCAGTTGGAGAAGGAACTTTGCTGGAGGAGATAATTCCTGCTTGGGGAAGAAAAGATCGAAACTTTGGTTGTTTCTACTATGTGGGGAACATGGACGTCACGGGGTCATATGTAATGGTGACTTCGTCTCAAAATCGTCTCTGCCCCTGTACCTGTTGGAAGGAGTAACTGTCGGGACTAAAATGGTTTTTTAGACTTTGTCTCATTCCTTAAAGTCATGAGCAATTGTCTTTCTATTTCTTATGCAAATATTTGTGAATAGCAATCATATTAAAATGCATATGTCAAGAATAAGTCATTGGACGTTTTTCCAAAACAAAACAGAAAAAGAAAAATAAACAGTTTTATACTTTCAAAGAAATGATTTGTATTGATTTTTGAAGTTCGCCTATAACATGCATTTTGTACAAAGAGACTGATGTTTTAGTAGGAGAACGCCGTCGTAAAGAATGAACTATACAAAATAGAGTACAAAGAGAAGAAAGCAGCTATGTGTAATAACCCCATCGGGTTTCAATTCTGCTATTGCCCTTATGTCTTCGAGTGTCTCATCACTTTGCTACTTGTCCAAAGCTGACTGGATTGATCGGTACCGTTTGAGTTTGATAGTTGATAATGAAGTCTGGTTGCAAGGTGATCCAATGGGGCATAGTGATACGCTTCAAATCCCTAACTTTTTTCTGGACCGCCCTTTCGGGTTTTTAGTCCACCGGGATACCCTTTTTTTCCCAAGCCTCCTTTTCAGGTTTTCGACTTGCCGGGTGTATAGATTTTTTTGTATTCATCCCTAATTTTTGCCTGAACCCTTTTGGTTCACTGGGATGCTCTTATTTTTGGCCAGGCCAGTCAACCTAGCGGGTCTTTTTTTACGCGTAGTATCTTTTCACTATGTCCGCATTAACAAGGTGAAGAAGGTCGTCACCATCCATGGTGGTCAGAATCATGGCTCCACCAGAAAATATGCTTTTGATCACAAATGGCCCTTCGTACGTGGGAGTCCATTTTCCCCTAAGATCACCATGAGGCAGTATGATGCGCTTGATTACTAGATCACCCACTTGATATACTTGACGTCTGACCTTTTTGTTGAACGCCTTGATCATCCGTTTTTGATACATTTGACTATGACAGACAACAGTAAGCCTCTTCTCATCAATTAGATTCAGTTGATCAAGTTGGGTCTAGATCCAGTCGTCTTCGTTCAAACCCGCATCCTTCATGATCCTCAATGAAGGGATCTGGACTTTAATGGGCAGGACAACCTCCATACCATATACCAGAGAATAGGGTGTTGCCCTTGTCGACGTACGTGCTGAGGTGAGGTAACCATGAAGACCAAATGGTAACATCTCATGCCAGGCTTTGTATGTCACCGTCATCTTCTGTATGATTTTCTTAATGTTCTTGTTAGCAGCCTCTACAGCATCGTTCATTTTGGCCGATAAGGGGAAGAATTGTGATGCTGAATCTTGAATTGTTTATAGAGTTCGGTGATCATTGTATTGTTGAGATTTGTACCATTGTCAGTGATGATTCTCTCTGGCACACCATACCGAAGAATCAGGTTATGCTTGATAAACCACGCCACAACATTCTTAGTAACAGTAGCAAAAGAAGCAGCATCAACCCACTTCGTGAAGTAATCAATGGTGACTTAGATGAAGCAATGCCCATTGGAAGAGGTAGGTATAATCTCTCCGATCATGTCGATGCCCTACATTGCAAAGGGCCAGGGAGCTGTCAAGATGTTCAAGGGAACCGGAGGTACATGCACTTTATCAGCGTAGATCTGGCATTTGTGACAAGTTCGGGAATGCTGATAACAGTCTGCTTCCATAGTGGACCAATAGTATTCTGCCTGTAGGATCTTTTTAGCCATGGTATGTCCACTAGAATGGGTTCCAAAGGTACCTTCGTGTAAATATCCCATAATCTTCTCTGCTTCTCTCTTGTCTATGCACCAAAGTAAAATAGAGTCATGGTTGCGCTTGTAGAGGATTCCATTATTGAGGAATAACTTTGTGGCAAACCTTCTCATAAACTTCTTATCATTGACATATGCCCCTTCGGGATATTCTTTCGCCTCGAGATGCCTTTTCACTTCATGAAACCAAGGTTTGTCTGCTACTTCTTCAGTGTCAATCTCGTAGTAGTATGCTGGTTCATCCAACCTCTCAATAGTGATCTGAGGAGCCTCGTTGTCCCACTTGACCTTGAACATAGATGACATAGTAGCTAGCGCATCCGCTAACTGATTCTCTTCTTGTGGAAAATGTTCAAATGTTACCTCCTCAAAGTGTGGAAGCAGTGTCAGCACATGTTCTTTGTACAAGATGAGATTCAGGTGCTTCGTGTCCCATTGCCCTTTGATTTGACTTATTACCAAGGCTGAATCCCCGAATACGCTCAAGATCTTGATCCTCAGGTCAATAGAAGCTTTGAGACCCATGATGCATGCTTCATACTCCTCCATATTGTTGGTACAGTTGAAACATAATCTGGCGGTGAAAGGAGTATGACAGGCTTCAGGAGATATAATTACAGCACCAATGTTATTGCCGAGTGCGTTCGAGGCTCCATCAAAAACCATGGTCCATCGGGATCCTTCCTCAAGTCCTTCATCCGGTCCAGGTTATTCATAGTCAGTCACTAACTTAATGTTCTCATCTGGGAACTTAAAATTCATGGACTGGTACTCATCCACGGCCTGATGAGCCAAATGATCAGCTAGTACACTTCCCTTGATTGCTTTCTGGGTTGTGTATTAGATATCGTATTCAGTCAAGATCATTTTCCATCTTTCTATTCTTTCGGAGAGAGAGGGCTTCTTGAAGATGTATTTGATCGGATCCATCTTAGATATCAACAAAGTAGTGTGGGTCAACATATACTGCCTCAGTCGGTGAGGAGCCCATGCCAAAGCGCAACAAGTTTTCTCGAGCAGTGAGTATCTTGTTTCACAGTCGGTAAACTTTTTGCTAAGGTAGTATATTGCATACTCTTTTCGACCAAACTCGTCATGCTCCCTCAGCACACACCCCATTGAATTATCTAACACTGTTAAGTACATTATCAAAGGTATTCCTTCAATCAGAGGAATCATAATTGGTGGTTCTTGAAGGTATTCCTGGATTCTTTCAAAGGAAGTCTGGAATTTGTCATTCCACTTTACCACTTGATCTTTCTTCAAGAGTTTAAAGATTGGCTCACAAGTAGCTGTTAAATGGGAAATGAACCTGGCAATGTAATTTAGTCGTCCCAAAAAGCCTCTAACTTCCTTCTCAGTGCGAGGAGCTGGCATCTCTTGTGTAGCCTTTACCTTTACAGGGTCTACCTGAATACCCTTGTCACTAACAATGAAACCCAGAAGTTTACCAGACCTTACTCCGAAGGTGCACTTGTTCAGATTTAACCTCAGCTTGTACGTCTTCAACCTATTAAATAGATTTTGTAGATGATCAAGGTGTTCCTCTTCAGTCTAAGACCTGGCTATCATATCATCAACGTAGACCTCTATCTCGTGGTGAATCATGTCGTGAAACAAAGCTACCATGGCTCACTGATAGGTTGCCCCAACATTCTTCAATCCAAACGGCGTCACTTTGTAACAGAAAGTTCCCCATTGTGTGACGAAGTTTGTCTTCTCCATGTCTTCGAGTTCCATCTTGATCTGATTGTAACCATAGAAACTGTCCATGAAGGAAAAGATCTTGTGTTGTATGATGTTGTCAACCGGAACGTCGATGTGGGGGAGCGGAAAGTAATCATTGGGGATTTCCTTGTTCAAATCTTTGTAGTCCACACACATCCTTACCCTACCGTCCTTTTTAGGAACAAGGATTACATTAGTAACCCAATGAGGATAAGAGGTGACAGCTAGGAACCCAGAGTTGAACTGTTTCGTAACTTCTACTTTGATCTTCTCTGACATTTCAGGGCGCATACAACGAACCTTCTACTTTACCGGAGGGAAATCTTCTTTAGTTGGAAGACGATGAACCACAATATCTGTGTCTAGTCCTGGCATGTATTCATATGACTAGGCAAAGATCTTGACATAATCATGCAACATCTGTATCAACCGCTGTTTGACACCATGTTCTAGATTTGCACCGATCTTGACTACTTTTCTGTCCTCCTCTGTGGCCAAGTTTATTCTCTCAATTGGCTCTTCGTGAGGCTGTATAGCCCTCTCTTCCTACTGTAACAGCCTAGCAAGTTCTCCAGGTACCTCAAAATCTTCCTCACATTCTTCCTCGGCTTAGTTGATCGGATTTTCAAAGTCATAACTGGCAATAACAGAACCGTTATCAATGGGATCCAGAGTGGATATGGATCTGCAGTTTGATACGTGAGTATGTGTAAGAGCATAGTTGTATAGACAAAGTAAAAGTGGAAAAGAAAAACAGAGAGCGTAAAATTTGTATGCATAAACGTCCAATGCTTTATTAATGCCAATAGAAAATGAAACATGATAACCCTCACAAATAAACCAATGTGCCCCGGCTAAGACACATGGACATAAAGTTATATTGTTTGTTACATATCCAAAACATGAAACACGATTACTTCTGATCAAAAGTAAACAGTACAAAGTCTCTAGCCGTCCAGTTACTGGGTCCACCGTTGGTAGTAGTGAAGATCCATTTATCTACGTCATACTCATTGTCAGCATCTTATGAGGCGGAGACAATATCAATAGCATTGATTCCCGAGCCATGCTTGGGCATGGGTGAAGTTATGACGTTGGGAGTCTCAGGGGGATCAAATTCAATCTCTTTTTCCTCGATCAGATCCTGCACCTTGTTCTTCAAAGCCCAGCAGTCATTCGTGTCATGCTTCGGAGTCTCAAAATGGTAGGCACATCGAGCATTTGGATTGTAGCGGGGAAAGGAAGTATTAAGATTCTTCGGGGCTTCCTTCAAAGTTACCAGATTGGATTTCAATAATTGTGGCAAGACTTGAGACAACGTCATATTTATCCGGGTAAATTGTCTTATCGACATTTCTGTTTGAGGCTGAATGTTCCTTTGTTGAGTAGGTGCAGGTTTAGAGATCATAACAGCCCTTACCGCTAGATGGTGTTCAGTTCTGTCCTGATTCCTTTGATTGTACACAACACTAACCTCCTTTTTCCCAGCAAATGGCTTCCTTACTGCACTGGAGGACGCGTCCTTTTGGATCTTACCACTCATAATTCCAGCTTCCACTCTTTCCCCTGTCAATATTAATTCAGTAAAGTCGATTGAGGAGCTTCCGATCAGGTGATTGAAAAATGGACCAGACAAGGTACTCAGAAACATATCCACTAGCTCCCTATCAGACAGGGGAGGCTGGACTCTTCCTGCTAAGTACCTCCACTTTTGAGCGTAGTCTTTAAAGCCCTCGCTCGAACCCATAGCTATAATTTGGAGTTGGGTACAGGTGGGAGAAAGATCTGCATTATACTGATACTGCTTGTAGAAAGCAGCAGCCAGGTCTTCCCAATTACGAATGTTGGCTCTTTCCAGCTGGTAGAACCATTCTAGTTGAGTTCCGGACAGACTATCCTAAAAGAAGTGGACCCATAAGTCCCTGTCAGCAGTGTGAGGCTGTATCTTCCTCACATAAGATCGTAGGTGCATATTGGGACATGAAACCCCATCATATTTGGCAAACACTGGCACCTTGAACTTTTGTGGGATTACAACCCCAGACACCAAACCCAGCTCTTCAAAGTCCATCCCAAGCACTTCCTGGATCTCCATTGCACTCAGACACTCTTCCAGATGTTTGTACTTTTCGTCGGCCAGAGGATACTACTCTTCATTGTAATCAGTCTCATTGTCATATTCCCTCGGACTAGGGTCTTCCTCTTTTGTCTCCCCCTCTCGATTATCTCCTTCTTTGGAGGAAGATGTTAGCCCAACCACTTGCCTCAGCGGTCCTTTAAATCTCCTTCCCAAATTTACCATACCAGTTGTCCTCCTTGGCTTCTTAGTCTTCTCTTTAACATCAGAGCTTTCAATTCCTCTTGCCCCTTGGCCAAAGCCATGATCATCTATTGAAACTGTGCATTCTGGGTCTGTAAATCCTTCAGTGTTTGTTCTAGAGCCATTGCTGAAATAAACAACAAAGAGGATGAGAAACCTGCGTTGAAACCTATTTATGAAATGATATGTATGATATATGTATGCAATGTTTTCAAGGATCTCGCGGGGTAAACAAGAAAATGTCAGAATTCGTAACTTCGATTGAAGAACTTCGTATCATCGAGTGTCCTTCTATGAGAGTCAAGCTCACCATATCAAGTGGGTCATAGCCCCTGACTTAAGTTGTTGAGTTTTGATCTTTTGACGGCATTAGCTAGAGGAAAATAAATCCCCTTTGCCCCTTGCTAGACGTCTGATTTACCATAACCTGCATCACAAACCCTTGAGATACTTGAAATGGTTAAGGAAACGTTGTGGCATTAATGTCATGATGTATATGATTATGCTAAGAAATCACAGATATAGAAAACACAAGCAAATCACACAAAGACTTTAGGTTTAAGGCTTGCATGGTTTTTAAGGTCATAACCTCTTGAAGTTGGATTGGTTCAACCTATCATATAAATAGTAACCGGGTTCTAAGGGATCTCAATATCATTGACCTTTCCCACAAGCTTCATTCGATATGCAACTGACTCGCAACCAAACAAAATTCAGGAGTTAAGTCTCAATGAGTGTAGCATCGATTATCTCCCGACTTTGGGAATACACCAAAGATGGCCATCTCACTACGTCCTAATGGACAAGTTGTTCATTTAAATGTTCTAAGGTCATTTGATGCTTCATGACAACACACAGCGGCCCCGTATTCTTCTTGATTAACTTAAGGGCTACCGGTACCAACCAAAGTGTCGCATCAATTTAGCCATCGCTTCAACCGTGTCGATATACCCCACACAGTTTCCACGATCTATTGCTACTTACCTAAAAGGTTTCCCCAGATCCGGGTGTAGGATCTATAGTAACCCAAACAATCCCTTAAAAGTAAAGAAAACAAACAAGAAAACAATTTAGAAATGATCTAGACCCTAAGGTAAACCCCACTTTTATTATTATTCCCCAGCAGAGTCGCCAGTTCTGTGATACGGTGGCAGAACCGACTGTTAATACTGGTTTGCATTTTTTATTCGCAAATGTCGGGTAAGCAAGAGTTGCTACCGACTTTTCTTTTATCCATCAAAGAAAAGGGTGAAAAGAACAGAAAAATACCTTTTTCGAGATTTTATGAGTAAGGGGGTAGATTATAGAAAGGGAAGATGTTAGCACCCTCTCCATCTGTGGTTTTCCACGGGCTCTTAGGTACTTGCTCATTTTGAAAACTGTTTTCGTGTTTGTGAGTTTTGAAAGATTTTTTTTTTGCTTTATGGTAACTCTTGTATCAGTCCTCAAGAGTGTGATAAAGCAATTTTGAAAATATTTTTGAAAGTGTGTAAGTGTGAAAAATTTCAGGTTTGAGCAATTACTTAAGAGTCATCTACCTACTCGAAAAAGGGTGTTCTTTTACTCCTACCCTTTAGACAGTGCTATCCTACTATTAGTGAGTAGGTAGCCCTATCGTTGAATGTTGAGGGACTATCGAAAGGGATGCTATGGTCATTGAAGGCAACTTGTAAGGATATCTTAGCATTTGAAGGGACTGTCATCATATAGGCAACATCGAGGGACAAGATCATTTCTCGTAGGAAACTCGAGGGACGTTTAGGGACCATGATCTTTGATGATGACTTTTATACCGAGGGTCTTTGATAGGGTACCCCTACGTTCGAGGGACATGACCATTATTTTCCGAGGAAACCAAGTGAGGTATACCCTAAGGGTGCAAGTGTGTAACAGTGTGTTTTTTCAGTTATGTTTATCTTGTAATTAGTGATCTACTGATTAATTAATTCTTGTCATGCACGCCTAAATTTCTAACAATTATATACAAGCACGTAAAGAAAAAACAAGAAATAAAGTCCTACGTTATTACAGGGCTTTGGTGTAGATACATAAGTAATTGACTGAAAAGTAAAACTGCGAAAATAAAAACCTAGTTAACTATTACAAACCGGGTGCAGTTACATAAGTGGTAAAAAAATAAATCGTATGGAAAAGATAATAGCACGCAAGATTAAGACGGGAAAAAAGTTCTAAACCCTAAAGAAAAAACCTAATTGCTCATTAAAAATATTTTTGTATTTTATGAAAAAATATTTGAATTTTAACCTAATTCTCTAACTAATTATAATTAATGAAATAAGGTTAAAATTTAATTAAATTAATTAAATTGCAAAAAATATTTTTATTAAAAACGCTAAATCCTAATTTATGATTTTATGATTTTTTTTATAGAAAAAACTGATTTTTGAAATAATTAAAAATGACAAAGAAATTAAATAAAAATAATAGAAATAAAGGAAGAATGGGCCTGGAGGGGGGGGGGGGGGGTGAACCCAATCTGGAGGGTGTTGTTTTCGTTTTTGCAAAGCCCAAGTCTGGCTGGCCCACAAACTTTGCGCCTGATCCAATGTTGTAGTGGTATGTAGGTCCATGGCGTGGAAGCGCTTCTAGGGGCGTTGGATCTGGGGATGATAGATTTGATGGTGATGATGTGGTTGGCCCATGGTTCGCACTTGGGAGTGAAACCTACTGGATCTGCAAGCAACAAGTTAGAAAATATAAAATGTTGGACTTGGGACTCGAACCCAGGACATCTCCTTTCCAGCGCGCTTCCTTTATCGTCTGAGCCAAGTGTTCATTCGTTATATGATATAAACATAAAATAATATAACTCAAATAAATGCCCAAAGTTCTTTTTTATAAAAAAATGTGCGTTGTTTCAAATGGCCCAATCAAGTCATGCGACACCTTCATCTTCTTCAACTATCCGTCATTTTAGCTTAAGGATTTTGACCTACGGACTAAATCTGTCACTAAAAACCTGCGCATTTCACAAATTCACACTAGACAATATAAATTCAATTCAAATACATGAATCAATTGGGTTTGATCCCCTGATCATGATGGTATCCATTGTTAGGTCCAATTTTGCCTGCATCTTAAAACCCTAAAACGAATGTTAAAAGCCTAACAATGGCAGTTTGTCGTATATGTATCAAAATTGGAAATTAAGTATTCAAATACATTCTAAATGCTCATACAAATAGTAATGCATAATAAAAACCTATTTATAATGCGTGTATGATCAAAATCGAATTTATAAAAATATGTGCAAACCGTGATGATGTATGGGGTGATTCTGGATGCTTTGATGCATAAGAATGATGTCGTTAGCTTCAGAACATCCCTAGGAATGGATTGCAAACGTCAAAGCTCATTGAAACCTTCTGCAGATATCAATCCGATTGTCCCTTTTTTGTCATAAATTTGGAACTTCTTATGTGTATTCTATGCGGAAAAACCTCTCTCCTTGTGGTCTGGAAATGTTGTACATATATATGAGAATGCATTAGGTTAACAAAATTGGATAGAATCTTAAAGATTTGTGAAAGGAAGATTTGATTTGCAATTTGGATTTTTTGTTTCTAAACTTGGCAAAAACATGCTTTTTTTCTTCCAATAAGCCCTTGCACGAAATCTTGACTTGATCATCTGATTCTAGACCTATGATATGATCCTAAAACAAATGTTTGGATTTTATTTCACTATTTTATTTGATTTATTTTTATTTAAATGAATAAAAATTCAAATAAATAAAAACAAATATCATAAAAATAAAATAATAGATTTAAATATCATAAATAAGTTCATGGATATGCTTGAGATCCAAAACTCACGCCCATTAGTCCAAAGGATCCAATTTGCTCACATTGACTTTTGTGCATTTTCATAAAATTGGTCAACTTTAGCAATTTACATATTTCTCAATTTTAAACCTTTGAGGGTGTTCTGGGACTACTTAGAGATTTTAGGATGTCCTCTAAACAACCCTTTTGGTTTCACCTCAATTGGATCTTCCATGTTCATGTAAGGAGCTTTGGCCCAAAAGGTGTTTTTGTTGACTTTCTGAAAGGACCTATAATGTATGAGCTTGTATATTTTGATTGAGAAATTTATTGAACTTGAGGGATGGATGTAAGTTGTATGGAATTGGATTCTCTTCAAAATGATACTTGGAGGAAAAATTTCTGATAAAGTATGAGAAAGTTATGCCTGGTCAAAGTTTGGTTGACTTTTCTTATATAAACTCTAATTTGCCATTTTTGACTTTTAATGAGTTATGAGCATTTCTTGAGGAATCATGATCAACCCTTGATCAAATTATGTATAATACTTCAAAGTATTTATGTTGACCAAAAATCTTGAAGTTTGACTGTATTTGGGCCACAGTTGACTTTTGACTTAATATAGTTGATTTCTAGGCATTTGAGTAGTTGACTGAGCAAACTTATTGTTCAAGGCATGAAATTTTGCATGGATGATCTTGGGGACATATAAGGACAATGGAGATCATTTGGTATCCTTGGGACTCAAACATCTTGTTTGAAATCGAAACCCTAGTTGAGGCTTGTTGCCTTGGGAGGAGAATTTATCTGGTCATTCTTGGTCATCCTTGAGCAATTGAGGACCTCTAGAGGCATGTCTTGAGTGAAAATGGGAGGGAAAACTTTGGGGTACATTAGTGTGGAAGCCTAAGGCTTTGTTTCATACTTCCTCCCCCCTGTTTCTTTCATTTGAGACTTTAAACAACAACATGGCCCAAAGCCATGTCAGCATTACCTTATGGCCAAATTAGTGCTTACAACATGTTTAAATAAACAAGAAGCAAAACCAAGAAGGTTATAAATGAAAGCAAGTTAAAATGGTGGAAACGAAAAGAAGAAAAATGTTATGTACATGTTTGAAACGAAAAGGGGAGATTATTCACATATTATGCCTGAAATGAAAGATTCAAGGGTAAGAGTGACTTACCTTGCTTCAAGCTGGAACGTGTGCTGAACCTTGAGTGGTTGCCCTGAGTGCCTCTGGATTCGAATGGAGGAAACAAAGGTTATGCCTTTAGTACTAGATTCGAAGGAGAAGAACAAGTGTGATGTTCTTCCTATTGGATTCGAAGGGACAAGGTGTAGGGGATTACTTCAGATTCAAAAGAGGAAAGTGTTTGGATTCTGGATTTGTGTTTAAGTTTTTGAGAGTGTTAAAGATTTGTTCCCCCGCATTCCTTTGATGTGTCTCCAGTGGCTTAAACATGTTATGGAGCCTCTAATTTATAGGAAAAGATGGCTGAAGCTTTTGGAGGGAAAACAAAATAATTTGAACAATTTGAGTAAACTTCTCTTTGTAGCTTTCGAGGGACAGTGCTTGTATGATATTTGGGTGCAAGAATGGGGCAGTGTTTCCGGACTGTTGTGCAGAAGTTTTGGCCAGTGTACCAAGCCTAAACTTGGCAGCAAGCATCTTTGAATATTTCACCCTTTCGTTTTGACCCTCCTTCGACCAGATTCTTCTTCCAACAATGTTATTTGATTTTCCTCTAACACGTGTCCTTCGAATGGGTTACTTTTGTGCATCCTTCGAAGGAGCCAAATATGTGACCCTTGGATGGGTCACCAAAACATGCCTTAAGGTGGGCTTTGTCAATCCTTCAAATGGGCCATCAAGCATGTCCTTCGAATAGGATGCCCAGACGTGTCCCTTGAATGGGTCATGTATGCTTCTTTGAAAAGGGCCAAATGTGTCCTTCGAATGGGATATGCAAACCTTCAACAGGGACTCCTATGTATGCCCTTCAAATCCACCAACCATGTGTGCTGATATTTGTCAAGGGTAGAATTGAAGCATGATAAAGGTAAATGTGTCCAGTCGAAGCTAGCGTAAACATAGCCAATGTCCCTGTCGAAACCTACATGCAGGAGGTCTAAACTTTGTAACTCCAAGAAAGCACACAAGAGGCCAATGCTCAAACGAAGACTTGAATGAAGGGAATTATGACACGGTGGCAGAATCGTCTGTTATACTAGTTTGCGTTTTGTATTTGCAAATATGTGGTAAGCAAGAGTCGCCACCGACTTTTCTTTTATCCAAATTAAGGAAAGGGTGAAAAGAACACAAAAGACCTTTTTTGATATTTTTTGAGTAAGGGGGGTAGATTATGGAAAGGGAAGGTGTTAGCACCCTCTCCATCCGTTGTTTTTCATGGGCTCTTAGGTACTTGCTCATTTTTTGAAAACTAGTTTCGTGTTTGTATGTTTTTAATGGTTTTGTTTGCTTTATGATAACTCTTGTATCAGTCCTCAAGAGTGTGATAAAGTGTTTTTGAAAAGAGTTTTGAAGGTGTAATGTGAAAAAGATTATTTTTTGAGCAAGTACCTAACAATTATCTACCTACTCAAAAAAAAGTTCGTTCTTTTCCTCTTTTCCTTTAGATAGTGTTATCCTACTATAATGAGCAGGTAACCCTATTGTTAGATGCTGAGGGACTATCGAAAGGGACATTTTACAGTCATTGAAGGCAACATGTAGAGATACCTTAGCAGTTCAAAGGGATTGTCATCATATATTTGTAGGCAACATCGAGGGACGAGATAATTTCTCGTAGGCAACTCGAGGGACATTAAGAGACTATGATCTTTATGATGACTTTAACTGAGGGTCTTTTTAAAGGTATCCCATCGTTCGAGGGACATGACCATTTCTGAAGGCAACCAAAGTGGGAGATACCCTAGGGGTGTGAGTATGCAATAGTGTGCTTTTTTCAGATATTTTTATCTTTTTGTTAGTGATCTAAGATTGACTGGTTAGTTCTTGCCATACAAGCCTAATTTACTAGCAGTTTATATACACACATATAATATAGTGCGGAAAATAAAACCTACAACTATTACAAGGCTTCGACGCAGTTACAGTTATATCTGATTGAAATGTAAAGTACGGAAATTAAAAATCCTAATTAGGCTATTACAAACCGGGAAACAATTACATAATCGAGAAAATAATCGTACGAAAAATAACAACGCGCAAAAATTAAAACGACAATAAGTTTAAAACCCTAAGAATCTAACTGCTTAATAAAAATATTTTTGGTATTTTATATAAAAAAATTGAGATTTAACCTAATTTCTAATTAATTTTAAATTAAAGAAAACAAGTTAAAATCAATTAAATTAAATTAACTTGCAAGAATTAATTTTAATTAAAAAAAACCTAAATCTTACTTTTTGTGATTTTGTTGATTTTATATTAAAAAAATGAATTTAAAAAATATAAACTAATTAAAAAAAGAAAATAAAGTAAATTAAAAAAAGAAATGGGCTTGGAGTGAGAAACCAAATTGGGGGGTGTTGACTGAATTTTTGTTAGGGCCCAGATCTGTTGGCCCACTACAATGTATGATCCAGTAGTGCTGCATCTAGAAGGTCCACCATGTGGCTGCACGCTTGGAGGCGCTGGATCCAAGCCACTGGGATATGATGGTGTGAGTTTGAGGGCCTATGATGCACACTTTGGATCTGGGTACACTGAATCCATATGAAACCTGTTAGAAAAACAAAACTCTAGACCTGGGTATCGAACCCAGGTCTCTCCCTTTGCACACATTCCTCTTTACCACTCAGCCAATCTGTTAGTCGTTCCTACCAATGACAAAATGATAATATATTGGAAACATCAACAAGATGCTGAGGTGTAAACGCATGCGCCCTAGTGGGGCCCTGGATATTTGAATGGACCAATTAAAAGTGTGGACCGTGATACGCATGCCTCGCCTGAGTCAAAAACCCTAGAGACGCCAGAGTCAACACTCTGGTCGTCTTCTCTGACGTGCCTCAATCATCAAACCTACAAAATAGCCACATTAAATGCAAAAGAAGGACCCTACCCCCTAATTCGAGGGCGGCGAATCCAGTGGTGGTGTCTGTTTGGTCTAAAAGTCCCTGTACAGGGAGATACGAAGCTTGACGTTCTCTACGCCCTAACAATGGCAGATGGCTATTTAGCCATAAAAGCTTATCAACAATTGCCCATACCCGTTCCTTATCATCTTGTGATCATGTTAATGGAGTTAGAATGAATGGAAACGAGCTATAATTAAAAATATGAAAGACGGAAAAATTATGAACATATGAGTCATGCATGATGAGTTTCAGCGTGCTATGGCTATGGATGATGATCCATACTTACCTATGCTTACCTCAGGAACACCAAGGAATGGTTAGAAGGCTTTGAATCTGGCGGCAAATATGAATACGAGTTGCACCATTCTTTGAGATTGTTTGAGAAGTGTTAGGGTTCTTTTGAGGCTGCTGTGTGTGTGTGTTAGGTCTGGAATTGTTATGCATATATAGTGTATCTCATTAGGTAAACAAAAAGAGAAAATATCCATGGCATTGAGTGCAAGAATTGTTTCAAATATTCACTTGAAAATCTTTCTTATTTTGGACATCCTTTCCCATCTTGGCTTGCATGTTTTTTACCTTGATATGCCAGCATATTTTGTCCATTATTTGATAAGAAAAAGATTCCAAATCAAATCTTCCATTATTTATATTATTTATTTATTTAATTTTTCATTTTAGTGAATAAAATATCAAAATAAATAGCATAAATAATATAATAATGCATGGGTGGGCCTAGAGATCGTGTACCATGCTAGGAACAAGTTTTAAACATGAAAAGATGGGCCCATTTGGAAAAAAATTTAAGTTTGGTCAATATTGGCTTCATGCACTTTTCCAAAAATTGGTCAACTTTAGCAATGCATATCTCTCTCATTTTTAATCCTAAGATGGTGTTCTTGGACTTTTTAGAGAACTTAGGATGTTCTCTAAACAACCATTTTGGTTTAATTTCAATTGGATCTTCCATGTTCATGTAAGTAGCTTTGACCCACAAGGTGTTTTTGTATACTTTTTAAAAGGACCTATAATATATGAGCTTGTATCTTTTAACTGGGGCATTTATTGAACTTGGGAGATGAATAGAAGTTATAGGGAATTGAATTCTCTTCAAAATGAGCTTTGGTGGAAAATTTTTGATAAAGTATGAGAAAGTTATGCCTGGTCAAAGTTTGGTTGACTTTTCCTATAGAAACCCTAATTTGCCATTTTTAACTTTTGATGAGTTAGGAGAATTTCTTGATGAATCATGATCAACCCTTGATAAAATTATGGATATCACTTCAAAATGTTGATGTTGACCAAAAATCTTGAAGTTTGACTGTATATAGGCCACAATTGACTTTTGACCTAGTACAATTAATTTCCATGCATTTGAGCAGTTGACTGAGCAAACTTGTTGCGCAAGGCATGAAATTTGGAATGGATGATCTTGAGGACATATTAGGGCCATGGAAAGCATTTGAGACCCTTGGAGCTCACACATCTTGATGAAAACTGAAACCCTAGTTTGAGGTTTATTGCCTTAGGAGGAGAATTTGTCTGGTCAATTCTTAGTCATCCTAGGGCAAGTTAGGGACCTCAATTGACATGTCTTGAGTAAAATGAGAGGGAAAATTTTGGGGTATAACAGCTGCCCCTGTTCAATCTTCTTAAACTTGAGGATGTAGATTGACTGGCCTGCCTTTCGTGATCTGAAGGTGGAAGATGATTGAACACTAGAGTGCTCAGAAATTTGCACTCGTCTGAAGTGATATTCTTAATGTATAATATGGGGAATGGGCTTATAGATGCCATTTGAAAGAGATGACGGAAGATCTTCAGAGATGGGCTTAAAGATGCCATCCTGAAAATATGATGAAGAGTCGTCGGAGATGGACTTAAAGATGCCATATGGAGAACAATGTTTATTTCATGAGACATTCTTCTATGGGGATTCCTATTCCTGTTGTTGAGGAGGACTCCGCTGAGGGATGTTGGTATTTGTCTTTGGAAATAGAGTTTAGGAGCTTTAGTTGTCCATTACTCTACTGGGGAGTCATCTTTTGATTGGAGAGACGGAAGTGAACTGCTATCTGGTCAGGATCCAGGCTTCACAACGACTTGCTGAGGATAATAAGGTTGACTGCTACCTGGTCGTATTCCAGGCTTCACAGCGACTTACTAGGGAATATGAAATTAACTTCTATCTGGTCGGATTCCAGGCTTTGCAGTTTCTTTAATTGGAATAGAAATCAGAAAAATCTTAGTGGTGATTTAACTGAACCAGAAAAAGTTCTTGAGTTATCTTCAACTGGAATAGAAATCAGAAAAATCTTAGTATCGATTTAACTGAACCAGAGAAGGTCTTGAGTTATCTTTAACTAGAACAGAAATCAGAAAAATCTTAGTATCGATTTAACTGAACCAGAGAAGGTCTTGAGTTATCTTCAACTGGAATAGAAATCAGAAAAATGTTAGTGTCGATTCAACTGAACCAAAGAAGGGTATTAGATTAACTTTGACTGGAATGGAAATCAGAAAAATCTTAGAGTCGATTTAACTGAACCAGAGAAAAGTCTTGAATTAACTTTAACTGGAATGGAAATCAGAAAAAATCTTAGTGTCGATTTAACTGAACCAGAAAAAGGTCTTTTGAGAATATCTTTCTGAAGAAAAAGCTGAAATAGCCCTTCGTCAGACGTAGCTTTTGAGAAGACTGTCAGGTAATATAAGTAGTCAATAGTTTTTATTGTTTTGATCTTTCCTAAAAAGGTAAAGAGTTAGTCATATGCAATTTCTTGATGTATGAAATGCATTGTGTAATGATATTCTCAAAGTAAATGAGATTATATTGTATGTACAATGTATGTGCATGCCATCATGTATGAATATGGGATGCTGTTGTGATATTTCCTAGTCTGGGAAAATAAATCCCTGGCTGCTGTTGGGGATTACTAGGAAGATAAATCTCGAACTGTTGTTTGGTAGACGAGGAAAGTGATTCTTTCACTTTCATCGGGGATGATGAATGGAGATGACTTGCTGGGGATTTCTTCTTTCCGTTTGAAGATATTTTTCCGGGGATCTTTGACTCCTGCTTGAGAATGACTCTGTGGGGAGAAAGATGCTATGTCGGAAGATTTTACCAATGTAGAGAAATAAACTCTGTTGGGGGATAAACTTCCGCAGCTAGAGGAATAAACTCTATCGGGAATGAGGCTTTATAAACTGTTCGAGATTATAAAAATCAGTTGGGGAGTACGAATTTCAGCTCTTTGAGGGAATTTTACTGGAGGAGGTAATTCCTGCTTGGGGAAGAAGAGATCAAAATTTTGGTTGTTTCTACTCTATGGTGATATAAGAATCACTAGGACGTATGTTGAGGATGTGACAGGAGGATGCCCTTGTGCCTGCTGGAAAGAGTAACTGTCGGGACTACAAATGACTTTTTTAGACTTTGCCCATTTCTTAAAGTCATTAGCAATTGTCTTCCTGTTTCATATGCAAGTGTTTGTAAACAGTAATCATATTCAAATGCATATGTCAAAAATAATCACTGGACATTTTTGCAAAATAAAACAGAAAAATAGAAACCAAATAGTTTTGTACTTTCAAAGAAATGATTTGTATTATTTTTTGAAGTTTGCCTATAACATGCGTTTTTGTACAAAGAGACTGACGTTCTAGTAGGAGAATGCCGCTGTGAAAATGAAAAATATACAAAATAGTGTACAGAGAGAAATCAACAATGTGTAATAATCTCATTGAGTTTCAATTCTGTTATTTCCCCCATATCCTTGACTGTCTCATCACTTTGCTACTTGTCTGAAGCTGCCTGGGTTGATCGGTACCGTTTGAGTTGATAGTTGATACTGAAGTCTGGTCGCAAGGTGATCCAATGGGACATAGTTATATGCTTTAAATCCCTAACTTTTGCCTGGACCTCCCTTTCGGGTTTTCAGTACACTGGGATACCCTTTTTTGCCCAAGTCGCCTTTCCAGGTTTTTGACTTTCCGGGTGTACAGATTTTTTATATTTATCCTTAATTTTTTGCCCGAACCTTTTTGGTTCGCCGGGATGCCCTTATTTTTTCCTAGGCCAGTCAACCTAGCGGGTCTTCGTTTATGCGTAGTATCTTTTCACTATATCCACATTCACAGGGTGAGGAAGGTCGTCACCATCCATGGTGGTTAGAATCATGGCTCCACCGAAAAATATGCTTTTGATTACAAATGGCCCTTCGTACGTGGGAGTCCATTTTCCCCTGGGATCACTTTGTGGCAGGATGATGCGCTTGATTACAAGATCACTCACTTGATATACTTAACGTCTGAACTTTTTGTTGAAAGCCTTGATCATTCATTTTTGGTACATCTGACCATGAGAAACATCAATAAGCCTTTTTTCATCAATCAGATTCAGTTGATCAAGTGGAGTCTGGATCCAATCATCTTCATTCAAACCTGCATCCTTCATGGTTCTCAAAGAAGGGGTCTGGACCTCAATAGGTAGGACAACCTCCATACCATACACCAGAGAGTAAGGTGTTACCCCTGTTGACGTATGTGCTGAGGTGCGGTATCCATGAAGAGAAAATGGTAACATCTCATGCCAGTCTTTGTATGTCACCGTCATCTTCTGTATGATTTTCTTAATGTTCTTATTAGCAGGTTGAATAACTCCATTCATCTTCGACCGATAGGGAGAAGAGTTATGATGCTGGATCTTGAATTGTTTACATATTTCGGTGATCATTGTATTATTGAGATTTGCACCATTGTCCGTGATGATTCTTTCTGGAACACCATACTGATAGATAAGGTTATGCTTGATGAGCTGCGCCACAACATTCTTGGTAACAGTAGCAAAAGAGGCAGCCTCAACCCACTTCATGAAGTAATCAATGGCTACTAGGATGAAGTGATGCCCATTGGAAGCGGTCGGTTTAATCTCTCTGATTATGTCAATGCCCCACATTTCGAAGGGCCAGGGAGCCGTCAAGACATTCAAGGGAACCAGAGGTGCATGTACTTTATCAGCATAGATCTGGCGTTTGTGACAAGTTTGGGAATACTGATAACAGTCTGCTTCCATAGTGGACCAATAGTATCCTGCCCGCAGGATCTTTTTAGCCATGGTGTGTCCACTAGAGTGGGTGCCAAAGGTACCTTCGTGTAAATTTGTCATAATCCTCTCTGCTTCGCTTTTGTCTACACACCAAAGTAAAGTAGAGTCATGGTTGCGCTTGTAGAGGATTCTATTACTGAGGAAGAACTTTGCAGAGAACCTTCTCAGAAACTTCTTATCATTAACAGATGCTCCCTCAGGATATTCTTGAACTTCGAGATACCTTTTCACTTCATGGAACCAAGGTTTGTGTGCTACTTCTTCAGCATCAATCTCATAGAAGTATGCTGGTTCATCAAACCTCTCAATAGTGATCTGAGGAGCTTCGTTGCCCCATCTGACCCTGAACATATATGACATAGTAGCTAGCGTATCCGCTAATTGATTCTCTTCACATGGAAAATTTTCAAAGGTGACTTCTTCGAAGTGTGGAAGTAATGTCAGCACATGTTCTTTGTAAGGGATGAGATTAGGGTGCTTTATGTCCCACTCCCCTTTGATTTGACTTATTACCAAGGCTAAATCCCCGAAAATGCTTAAGAACTTGATCCTTAGGTCAATAGCAGCTTTGAGACCCATGATGCATGCTTCATACCCATCCATATTGTTGGTGCAGTTGAAACATAATCTGGCAGTGAAAGCAGTATGACAGCCCTCGGGAGATATGATTACAACACCGATACCATTACCAAGTGCGCTGAAAGCTCCATCAAAAGCCATAGTCCATCAGGATCCTTTCTCAGGTCCTTCATCTGGTCCAAGTTCTTCACAGTCATTCACTAACATAATGTTCTCATCTGGGATTTCAAAGTTCATGGATTGGTAGTCATCCACAGCTTGATGAGCCAAATGATCAGCTAATACACTTCCCTTGATTGCTTTATGGGTCGTGTATTGGATGTCATATTCGGTCAGGATCATTTGCCATCTTTCTATTCTTCGGGAGAGAGCGGGCTTCTCGAAGATGTACTTGACCGGATCCATCATAGATATCAACAAAGTAGTGTGGGTCAACATATACTGTCTCAGTCGGCGAGCGGCCCATGCCAAAGCGCAACAAGTTTTATCGAGCAGTGAGTATCTTGTTTCACAGTCAGTAAACTTTTTGCTAAGGTAGTATATTACATGCTCTTTTCGACCAGACTCATCATGCTTCCCCATCACACACCCCATTGAATTATCTAACACTGTTAAGTACATTATCAAAGGTCTTCCTTCAATCGGTGACATCAGAATTGGAGGCTGTTAAAGGTATTCCTTGATTCTCTCGAAGGCAGTCTTGCATTCATTATTCCACTTTACCACTTCATATTTCTTCAGGAGTTTAAAGATTTGCTCACAAGTAGAAGTTAGATGGGAAATGAACTTGGCAATGTAATTTAGGCGACCCGAGAAACCTCTAACCTCCTTCTCAGTGCGAGGAGCCGACATCTCTTGTATAGCCTTCACCTTTGTAGGGTCTACCTGAATACCCTTGTCACTAACAATGAAGCCTAGGAGTTTACTATACTTTACCCCAAAGGTGCACTTGTTCGGGTTTAACCTCAGCTTGTACATCTTCAACCTATCAAACAACTTTTGTAGATGATCAAGGTGCTCTTCCTCAGTTTGAGACCTGGCTATCATGTCATCCATATAGACCTCTATCTCATGGTGAATCATGTCATGGAACAAGGCTACCATAGCTCGCTGATAGGTTTCCTCAGCATTCTTCAATCCAAACGGCATCACTTTGTAACAGAAAGTTCCCCATTGCGTGACGAATGTTGTCTTCTCCATGTCTTTGGGTTCCATCTTGATCTGATTGTAACCAGAGAAACTGTCCATGAAGGAAAAGATCCTATAATGTGCGGTGTTGTCGACCGGAACATCAATATGGGGAAGTGGGAAGTCGTCCTTGGGGCTTGCTCTGTTCAAATCTATGTAGTCCATACACATCTGTACCTTGCCGTCCTTCTTAGGCATCAGGACCATGTTAGAAACCTATTGCAGATATGAGGTGACAGCTAAGAACCTAGCGTTGAATTGTTTCATCACTTATGCTTTGATCTTCTCTGACATTTCAGGGCGCATACGATGGACCTTCTGCTTTACTGGATGGAAATCTTCTTTAGTCGGTAGACGATGAACCATAGTATCAGTGTCTAGCCTCGACGTGTATTCATATGACCAGGAAAATATCTCAACATAATCATGCAACATCTGTATCAACCGTTGTTTGACACTAAGCTCCAAATTTGCACCTATCTTGCCTTCTTTTCTGTCCTCTTCTGTGCCCAAATTCACTGTCTCAACTGGCTCTTCATGAGGCTGTATAGCCCTTTCTTCCTGCTGTAACAACCTGGCAAGTTCTCCGGGTCCTCACAATCTTCCTCACCTTCATCCTCGGCTTGGTTGATCGGATTTTCAAAGTCATAACCGGCAGTAGCAGAACCATTATCAATGGGATCCAGAGTGGATATGGATATGCAGTTTGATATATGAGTGTGTGTAAGAGCATAGTTGTATTGACAAAGTAAAAAGAAGAAAATAAAGACAGAGAGTGCAAAATTTGTATGTAAAACGTCTAATGCTTTATTAATGACATATGTGATCGAAACATGATAACCCTCACAAATAAACCATTGTGCTTCGGGTAAGACACATGGCCATAGAGTTTATATTATTTAATTATTACATATCCGAAAACAAGACAGACAATTACTTCTGGATAAAAGTAATTGGTACAAAGTCCTTTGTCGTCCAGTTACTGGGTCCATCGTTGGTAGTAGGGAAGATCCAACTATCCATGTCATAGTCACCATCATTGTCTTCTAAAGAGTTGACCCCATGGTTGCTGATGCGTAGAGGAGGTCCTCCAGCACGAGCACGACGAACATCCCTTTGAGCCCCTGAAGAGAAACCCAAACCAAACTTATCAGATTTGTATGTAATGTTAGAGAGTTGACCCCATGGTACACCCACCTTCTTCAATAACTGCTTTGGCGTCCTTGAGAGAAGCCATTTTCAAGGGAGGTCTGGTGATCTTCAGCAAATTGGTAACAGTCTCAGTTGCAGCCATGGTCTGAGGCACCTCTTCAAAGTTCTGACAAGGAGTTTCGATAAACTCGCCATCCATTTCCACATACCTGAAAGAGTTCAGGTGACTTACCATGTATTCCTCTTCACCATGTACCATGACGATCTTTTCTTTCACCGAGTACTTCATCATTTGATGCAGAGTGGACGTGACAGCTCCCGCCCCATGGATCCAAGGGCGACCCAACAAACAAGAATAAGATGGTCTGATATCCATCATGTAGAAGGTGGAGTCAAAGGTCTGAGAACCAACTTTTATGGGGATGTCCACCTCCCCGTGCACCATTCTTTTCAAAACATCAAAAGCCCTCACTACAATGTTGTTGGGCTTCATAGTCAAACCTTCGCAGTCTAATCTGACTAGAGCCTTCTTGGGCAGTAAGTTCAACAATGACAGTATCTACTAGAACATGGGCCAAAGTAGTGCCCCTGCATTCGATGGAGACATGCAGCGCATCATTGTGTTTTCTTCCTCTGGGTGTTAGATCAGCATCAGAAAAACCCAAACTGTTATTAGTCGTCAAACTGGCCACACAATCTTCAAATTGGTCAGCGGAGGTTTCATGTTGCACATGGGCAGTTTTGAGGAATTTCATCAAAGCTTTTGCATGAGCTTCAGAGCATAATAGTAGGGCTAACATAGAAATCTTATAAGGGGTTTGCCCCAGTTGTTCGACCACATTGTAGTCGCTCTTTTTAATTATCTTCAAGATTTCTTCCATTTCCTTCTTGGAAGCCTCTGGAATAGATTCTGAATTTGCCTTCGTCTGGACAGGCTCAGTCACTATGTCTTTGCCCCGAGTTTCGGCCGACTCGGTGATAGGGGTGGCAACAGGGGTAATCACAGGAATTGTTGTGGTAGTATCAGTAGGAACAACAGTAGGAATGATCACAGGAATAGTAACGGCTTTTGGAGGAGAAATCTCAGGGGAGAACACTCTTTCACTTCTTGTTATTTTGTTGGTCCCAACGATGTTTCTAATGTCGGGATCAGTATTTCCAGAAGCTTAGTCTTCAGCAGATAACAGGTCTTACTTGACGCCATGGTAATAGACGTCAGCCCCATAGTTCCAGGGAACAACCTTGTCCGAGGAGTATGGGATTGGCCCTGGCATAGTGATGATCAGAGGAGCCAACTTTGGAGCAGATGTAATCCTGATGGGTCTTTTTATGGAGACCCTGGGAGAATTGGCCGAAATGGTTATGATCGAAACATCCTTACAAGAAAAAGTTGTGAAGGGAGTCTTTTCAAATAGAATCTTTTTATCATCCATCAGGCGTTGAACACCTACTTTCAACAAATAGCAACCAGTCGATAGAGATAAACATAAGTGGAAATCTTCACCACAGCCCGGAAATAAACCGACTTGCAATAAATTCCACTTAATAGTCATGAGAGGAGTGACAAGTTTCTCAACAGAAGTAATAAACATATCATCATAACCGACATTAACACCACGGCCATACTTGGACATGGGAGAAGTTATATTATTGGGAATCTCAGGAGTGTCAAATTCAATAGCCTTCACCTCAATAAGGTCTTGCACCTTGTTTTTCAAAGCCCAACAGACGTTTGTATCATGTCCTGGACTTTTTGAACGGTAAGCACAACGAGCATTTGAGTTGTAGCGAGGAGATGCGGTGTTGGGATTCTTGGGAGCTTCCCTCAAGGTAACCAGATTAGATTTCAGTAGGTGAGGCAAAACTTGAGACAAAGTCATTTTTATCCGGGTGAATTGTCTTACAGGTCTTTCTGCTCTAGGCTGATTATTTCGTTGTTGAGTAGCTGCAGGCTTGGATATCATAACAGCCCCTACCGTTAGACGATGCTCGGTTCTGCCCTGATTTCGTTGATTGTAAACAACACTGACCTCTTTTTTTCCTACAAAAGGTCTCTTTTCCGCACTGGAAAAGGCATCCTTCTGAATCTTGCCACTTCTAATCCCATCTTCCACTCTTTCTCCTGTCAAAATCAACTCAGTAAAGTCAGCTGAGGAGCTTCCAATCATATGATTAAAAAATGGACCAGATAGGGTACCCAAAAACATATCCACTAACTCCCTATCAGACAGGGAGGGTTGGACTCTTCCTGATAAGTCCCTCCACTTCTGAGCATAGTCTTTAAAACCCTCCCTCAAACCCATAGACATACCTTTGAGTTGCGTACGGGTGGGAGCAAGGTCTACATTATACTGATACTGCTTGTAGAAACCAGCAGCCGAGTCTCCCCAGTTACGAATATTGGTCCCTTCCAACTGGTAAAACCACTCTAGTTGAGTCCCAGATAGACTGTCTTGAAAGAAGTGGACCCACAAGTCCTTGTTAGCAGTGTGAGGCTGGATCTTCCTCACATAAGATCGGAGATGCATTTTGGGACATGAGACCTCATCATATTTAGCGAACACCAGAACCTTAAACTTTAGCGAGATAACAACCCCAGAAACCAAACCAAGCTTTTCAAAATCCAGCCCAGGTACCTCCTGGATCTCCATTGCATTTAGACATTCCTCTAGCTATTTGTATTTTCGTCGGCCAGAGGATACTGATCCTCATTATAGTTAGTCTCATTATCATATTCCCTTGGACTGGGGTATTCCTCTCTTGTTTCCCCTTCTTGATTATATCCTTCTTTTGATGAAGATGATAGTTCTACAACCTGCCTCAACGGTCCTCTGAACCTCCTTCCCAAATTCACCGCACCAGCTGGCTTCTTGGTTTTCTTGGTCTTTTCTTTGAAAATCAGGGCTTTCAGTTCCTCCCGCCCCTTGGCCAGAGCCAGATCATTTGTTGAAACTGAGCATTTTGAGTTTGTAAATCCTTCACTATTTGTTCGAGAGCCATTTCTTTACTGTTGAAATAAACAGCGAAGAAGATGAGAAACCTTCTGTGAAACTTGTTCATGCAATGATATGTATGATATATGTATGCAATGATTTCAAGGATTTTTGAGACTTAAATTTTCTTAAACAGAAAGAGAACAAACGTTAATTGCATTAAGAAGTTTTATCGGTCACCATGATTCCTCTTGGGCTTACAAAGGAAATAACAAAGCAAAAATAAACTCTCCAAGCAAATAAAGACTCAAGCTTCCAACAGGCGCATCCTCTTTGGTGCAATGTAAGCATTTATACTCTTATCTTTGTGAATTAACCTGGTGAGCTCTAAAACCTTCTTCTCACTGGCGTAGTATTGGGTTCCAAAGGTATCCCGTTCTTCATTGAGTTGGATCCAGGATTTCCGTAGCTCCTCAAAATCAGTTGGCATGTCAAGATGAAGAACAATGTAAGGAGTGTCTCCCTCAGCAATTGGCTCCATAATCACAGGTAAGACGGCGGGGTAAGGCATCATAAGAAATTGAGCACGAGCTCACACCCATTTGAGGTAAGGTTCAAGAGGAATGGAATTCTTGTGCCTCAATGTCTTGCTATCAACTCTATTTACCATGCCCCAAGCTCGAATGACCCTCTTACGATAATCCTGAACATCATTCTCATAGTCAAAGATGATTCCTTGGACAAGTGCATCATGAGGACCATCCCTTATAGCATATCCAAATTGTCGCAACGCCAAATAGGGATTATAAGTGATTCCTCCCCTAATGCCTAAGATAGGGACATTAGGGAATTCCCCACAGCGACCAATGATGGTAACATTCTCCAAGGATCGAGAACACCAATGAATATCTGAATATGTGAGGGACATCAACCTATGATACCATCTAATACCCTGCTCATTCTTCAAAATATACTGAGGTAGGTGCGAAATAAACCACCTAGCCAACAGAGGAGTGCAACACAGAAGGGTTCCTCTTCTCTTTAGAGTGCGAGTATGCAGAGAGTGTAGAATATCTCCAAGTAAAGTAGGCACCGTATTATGAGACAGAAAAAACTTGACCGTATTCAAATCTATGAGTTGGACCGGATTAGGAAACAGAACCATCCCATAGAAGAGAAGATCCAACACTTCTTCAAAAGCTTGTAAATCCAGGGTATCCCAAAAATGGTGAACTTTCTCAAACAAAAACTTAGCTAAAAATTCCTTGATGCCTCTTCTACTTTCCCAATTTGCCACTACATCAGACCGTTGTAAAGACAGAGCTTGAGCAATCTCTTCAGGCTTTGGGTCTCTTTCCATACCGTTGAATGGTAACTGATTAAGGATAGGTACCCCCAATAACTGAGAAAACTCCTTTATAGTAGGCATTAACTGGTAATCAGGAAAAGTGAAGCAGTGATGTAACGGGTCAAAGAACTGAAAGAGCACCTTTATCATTTCTTCATCAGAGTTTAAGGTGACCAAATTGAGAAGCCGGCCATGTATTTCAACGAAGGGAGAGCTTTCAGGAATCCTTGATGCTAATTCCTTGAGTTTAGGAGGTACCCTCACGAGGTTGACTTGAATAGTGTTCCTGCGAGCGGATGCCATGTCCTGCAAAACAAGACAAAGATAAGCCCTAGAAAATCCTTTAAATGGTTAGTATGATATGCCATGTTATAATGTCATGATTATGCTAATAAATCACAGATATAGCAAGCACAACCAAATCATACAAAGACCTTAGGTTTAAGGCTTACATGGGTTTTAAGGTAATACCCTCTTGAAGTTTTGAGTGGTTCAACCTGTCCTATAAATAGTAACCAGATTCTAAGGGATCTCAATATCACTGATCTTTCCCACAAGTCTCATTCCGATAGAAAACTGACTTGCCACCGAACAAAACTTGGGAGTCAAATCTCAATGAGTGTAGCATCGAGTATCAACTGACTTTGGGGATACACCAAAGACAGCTATCTCACTACGTCCTAATGGCCTAGTTGTTCAATTAAGGTTCTAAGGTCAGTTGATGCTTCATGACACCACGCAGCGTCCCTGTATTCTCCTTGATTAACTCAAGGGCTACCGGTACCCATCAAAGTTTCGCATCAATGTAGCTATCGCTTCAACTGTGTCGGTATACCCCGCACAGTTTCCACGATCTATTGCTACTTACCTAAAAGGTTACCCCAGATCCGGGTGTAGGATTTATAGTAACCCAAACAATACCCTTAAAAGTAAAGCAATCAAAACAAAGAAAACATATTAGAAATGAACTAGACCCTAAGGTAAACCCCACTTTTATTATTTCCCCAGCAGAGTCGTTATTTCTGGGATGCGGTGGAAGAACCGATTGTTATATTGGTTTGCATTTTGTATTCACAAATATGCGGTAAGCAAGAGTCTCCACCGACTTTTCTTTTATCCAAATTAAGGAAAGGGTGAAAAAAACAGAAAAAGACTTTTTTCGAGATTTTCTGAGTAAGGGGGGTAGATTATGGAAAGGGAAGGTGTTAGCACCCTTTCCATCCGTGGTTTTCCACGGGCTCTTAGGTACATGCTCATTTTTTGAAAATTGTTTTCGTGTTTGTGTGTTTTGAAAGGTTTTTTTTTGCTTTATGATAACTCTTGTATCAGTCCTCAAGAGTGTGATAAAGCATTTTTGAAAAGAGTTTTGAAAGTGTAATGTGAAAAAGTTATTTTTTGAGCAAGTACCTAACAGTTATCTACCTACTCGAAAAAAAGTTCATTCTTTTCCTCTTTTACTTTAGATAGTGTATTCCTACTATTAGTGAGTAGGTAGCCCTATCGTTGGATGTTGAGGGACTATCGAAAGAGACGTTTTATGGTCATTGAAGGCAATATGTAGAGATACCTTAACAGTTCGAAGGGACTGTCATCATATATTCGTAGGCAACATCGAGGGACGAGATTATTTCTCGTAGGAAACTCGAGGGACATTAAGGGACTATGATCTTTATGATGACTTTAACTGAGAGTCTTTGCTAAGGTATCCCTATGTTTGAGGGACATGACCATTTCCGAAGGCAACCAAAGTGGGAGATACCCTAGGGGTGTGAGTGCGCAATAGTGTGACTTTTAGATTGAGAGTCTTTTGCTAAGATATCCCTATGTTCGAGGGGCATGACCATTGTTTTTCGAGGCAACCAAGTGAGGCATACCCTAAGAGTGAGCATGTGCATGTGTTTGATTTCAGTTATTTAATATTTGCACAATTAAGGTGATCTACAATTTTAATTTTATTTGTCTTTTGCATACAAGCCTATTAACATTCATCTAAGCAGTTTATAGTTTGCGAAATTAAAGTGCGGAAAGTTTAAAGTCCTAGCTATTACAAGGCTTTTGCAGATACATAATTATTTTGGACTGAAAATAAAAAGGCGGAAATGTAAACCTAAGCTATTACAGAGCTTTGGGACAATTACATAATAATGAAGAGTGCGGAAAAGAAATCCTAAAACTATTACATCCCGGAAGCAATTACATAATTAGAAAAAAATGCGAGAAAAGATAAATCTACGCTATTACATTGATAATGCAACCTATACAATTTTTCTAGAAATTAAAATGTAAAAGAATAAATAAAAAGAAAATAAGGAAAAATTAAAACCTAAAATTCTAACTTAATGTTTTTGATGTTTTTTGTAGAAAATAATTTTAAGTTAATTAAAAAACCTAACTCTAACTAATTTTAATAAAAAACTTATTTATCTTAATTTATTAATAAATGAAAAAAAGCCAAAAATTCAGTTACTAACTAAAACAAAAATCAAATCCTAATTTGGTAAAAAATAGTTAATTAAAGGGTTAATTACAAAGAAAACCTAAAACCTAATTGTTTAATAAAAAAATGTTAATTTTGAAAAAAGTTAATTAAAATATCTAAATCCTAATTAATTTTAATTAAAAAAAAGGTTAATTTTGAAAGAAAAAAAATGTTAATAAGAAAAAAACCTAAAACCTAAAACCTAAAACCTAACTAATTTTAATAAAAAAAAGTTAGTTTTGAAAAAAAAGATTTATGTGTAATGATTAATAAGAAAGAATTAAGTTTACCAAAAAATAGATAGGAGAAGAAACATCAATGAAAAATAGGATTAGAAAATAAAGATAATGCAAATGTCATGGGTGGTTGTTGAACCAAAAATTAATTTAAAACCTAAAATTAAATTAAAAAAAGACCTAAAATTAATTATTCGAGTTTAGGAGGAAAAATCAAAGGTTTGTGAAAAATGTTAAGTTTTATGAAAAAAAAGTTTTAAACAGAAAGAATGAAAATAAGTAAAAGGATAAATATAGGAAGAAAACCAAAACCAATACAGGTGGTTGTTGAACCCACGCCCTTAACCTTCTCAGAATGTCTGCCTCGCCATGCATTGGTGGTTCTTTTGCTTTAGCCATCAGCTTCTGTTTTGGCCATCAGCGTTTTGTAATAATCCTGCGTGGGATCCTGTCTAAATCTGCAGTGTTGAATCTCATGAACACATTAAATAAGTTACTATATCATGAAATACAAAGAAAATAAATATATAAATATTTTTTAATGTTAAAACCGATATGGACTGTATGAATACTTCTATGCCCTTTTGATCATGGAGATCAAACCAGCCTTACCCTTACTGGAGAAGTAGTGAGATGTGGATTTGTAACAAGGATGACTTGTTTGTAGTTAGATGTGGGTTTGTAATAAGGATTTCAAGGTTTTAGGGTTCTTGAAAAAATTTGATATTTTGACAAGATTGTGGCAAAGGTTTTTTTCTCTCCTTCGTTGTGTGAAAGGAATGAGATTATATAATGAAAATTAGAGCAAAGATATGGGCTTTGAATGTGCAATTGGGCCTCCAATGTTCACTTGAGTCCATCACATTCTAGACTAAATCGCAGGGGCTTAAGTGCAATTTTTGAAGTTTAAATGTGAAAACAAAATGTAGCCGACATTGAGAAATAACTCATGTTCGAAAATGGGATCAATCGGATAAACAGTGAATTAGTTATGAATTTTTAAAGTTTTGGCTCAAACAACCTTATTTTGGGCTACAGTGTCAACTCTGACACGTTCTTCAATAAAAAACTGGTATTGATCAGAGCATAATCCGGTCTCGACTTTGAAAGAAAAGTTGTAGATCTCTGAGTCAGTGACCTTGTGTAAAAAGATGGGCCCGATCCGATAAAAATTGACAGAGTTATGAATTTTCGAAGTTTCGACCCAGATGAAATAATATTCACTATTCAGGATTTTCGGCGCGTCACGCGCACTCTGAGCAAAAAGAGAAGGCATTTTGGATACCGTTCGAACTTGATACCTCCTGTGAAAACGTATTCAACTCAATTTTTGAAATTTTGGCGCTGGAACCAGCTCGATACGATGAAAATCGACCAAGTTATGATTTTCTGAACATGACACAAATAAACTTCTGTCACAAATTTTTTGTACAAAAATACTTGATAAATCCGCATTTTTGAAGACCTTCTGATTAAAATTGGCTTCCATCGGTGAGAGATGAAAACGTAGATGACGTCAAGACGGAACTTTGGCCACCGGAACGGGTTAAAAAAGAGCCACGATCTTCAAGTTATGAATTTTTTTAGTGCGTAAAAACTGCACTTTCAGCATACTTTTTCACCACGTTTCTTCGAGAAAACTCACACATTCCGAGACCTTCTTTAAAGAATTGACTCTTGAGCTGAACCTGAATTTGAGAATATGTTATCAGAGATATCTTGGCGAAAGAACACCTGAATATGACGCGCCGGGTTATACTTGTGAATCTTTGAACCCCGAATCATTGCAAAATGGCGAACTGATCTTCAGCACGGAAAATACTCTGAGAACATCCATTGGCGAAATAAACATCGCTTGTAACCTGAAGAAGTTTTCTAAATATACCTTGATTCTATAACCATAAAACTGTAAGTGTTTAGTTATTGGCATGTATTTTTGGTAAAACCAGGTGTGTGAATGTCATGACTGATGTCATAACATTATGGATTATTAGGTACTTTATGCAGAAAAAGAATGGCATACAGTAGCTGCTCTTTATGAGTGTGTATCTGAGCACTTTGCAATGATCACATTTATTACATTCTACCAAAATCAGTAAACAGGATTCCTGTTGTCATAACCAATGTTAAGACATCCTGTACTGATCTAACAGTTATGCAGTTTGGTTAATTCTGAGATTTTTCAGGAATTTGGTTCATACATTCCAGAACAGAATCTCACGTGGACTTTGGGTTAACTTAGCTCAACCCTAATCTAGTTGATAAAGTCTTGTGACCAAGTCTTGAGGTTAACCTTAATTAACCCTAGCTTTTCGTGGAAGCCCTAACTGAAGAAACAGCTGCATATATATTCAACAGGAAGGCATTTGGGAAAATCAACTCTTTGACAGAAGATCAACTAGGGGCTGTATAGTTTTAACTACTATAATCCAAGCAAGTATCATTGGGATAAGTGACTTGGAGTAGGTTTTGATTGTAAGGGTTGTGTATCACTCAAAGCTTTGAAGCACGAGTGTTTGTGTCACTTGATTAAAGCTTTGAAGCAAGGTCAAGTTAGGTTTATGTATCACTCAAAGCTTTGAAGCACAAGTGTTTGTGTTACTTGATTAAAAGCTGTGAAGCATAATCAAGTGTATGTTCTGAAGAGTGTCTTCATTATTTCATTAGTCAATTGTTTAGTATCACTGTTGTGATTGAGGGGGAGTGAGTAGGAACTCAGGTTTAAGTTGAACTTAGATTGAAGTTGCATTGGGTAGGTCTTAAGTGAAGGAGATAAACTGGTTGGTTTATTCCTGAATTAATATCTCTTATAGTGAATTTCCTCCCTGGCTTGGTAGCCCCCAGAGTAGGTGTTGTTTCACACTGAACTGGGTAAACAATTGACTGTGTTCTTTACTGCTTTTTGATTTACTGTCTTATAGAAAGTCAGATACGGTGTCATAACATTCACTGTGACATTGAGTATCTGCTGCCAGAATTTCAATTGGCATCAGAGCAGGCACCCTGCCTGTCTTACTGGGTGAGATCTAGGGATATCACTTTCTGGCGCTATGGACAAAGAAGGAGTTTTTGGAAACAGACCACCCATTCTGGATGGATCAAATTATGACTACTGGAAACCTCGTATGATTGCCTTCTTAAAATCACTGGACAAAAAGGCTTGGAGAGCTGCTGACAAAAGATGGAACCATCCCACCATAACTGAGAAAGATGGGACAATCAGTCTGAAACCTGAGGAAGAATGGAGCAAAGAAGAAGATGAGTTAGCCCTGGGTAACTCCAAAGCATTAAATGCCTTGTTCAATGGAATTGATCGAAACATATTCAGACTAGTACATCAATGTGAACTGGCCAAGGAAGTTTGGGACACTATCAAAACTACCCATGAGGGCTCATCCAAAGTAAAAATGTCAAGGCTTCAGATGCTGACTACCAAATTTGAGAACCTAAGGATGATGGAAGATGAAACCATTCATGAGTTTCACATGAACATCTTTGAGATTGCCAACACCTCAGGAGCATTTGGAGAAAAGATGTCAGAAGAAAAACTGGTGAGAAAGATTCTCAGATCCTTGCCTAAAAGATTTGCAATGAAGGTAACTGCTATAGAGGAAGCCCAGGATATCAGCAAGTTGAAGGTGGATGAACTCATTGGGTCTCTTCAGACCTTTGAGATGGGGATCAGTGACAATGTTGACAAGAAAAACAAGAGCATATCACTTGTATCTAACACTGAAGATGAAAACAAGGAGGATGAAGAAGAAAATATTTCAGAAGCTATAGCCATGCTTGGAAGACAATTCAACAAACTCATCAAGAGAATGGATCCAAAGTCAAGGTCAAATGTTAAGAACATTCCTTCTGACATCAACAGATCTTATGACTCCAGTAGAAGACCAAATTCTGAAGAGAAGGGAAATCAAAGCAGAGGAATTCAATGCCATGGATGTGAAGGATATGGGCACATTCGAGCTGAATGTCCTACCTTTCTTAAGAAACAAAAGAAAGGAATGTATGTTACTTGGTCTGACTGTGATTCAGAAAGTAATTCTGAAGAAGAATCTTCCAAACTAGTTACTGCACTAACTGGTATTTGTAACTCTGGTAGTGACTCTAGTGATGAGGAAGTGACATTTGAAGAACTGGCTGATTCCTACAAGAAATTAAATATCAGAAGTGCTGAAGTCTGTCAGCAAAATGAGAGACAATCAAAACTAATAATAAAGTTGGAGGCTGAGAAAAAGGCAGACATTGATACTATAAGTCATCTAGAAGGGGAAGTTCAAATGGTAAACTCAAAACTGAACCAGATGACCAAATCTGTCAAGATGCTGACAAATGGAACTGACAAATTGGAAGAAATCCTTCAGGTTGGACAAAATGTGGGAAACAAGTCTGGTCTAGGATTTGTGGCAGCAAAGAAATCTGGTACATACAAGAAGATCAGGCCTGATAAACAAATGTCAAAGCAGATGTCACAACATAGCACTCAACATTGAGAACAGAGAAATATGAAGAAAAAGTATCAAAGATGGAGATGTCATCATTGTGGGAGGTTTGGTCACATAAAGCCATTCTGCTTCAAATTATATGGATATCCTAATCAGAACCCAGGTGTCAAACCTAAGTCTAACAAGGTACCATATACTCCACAGTGGAAGAAAAAGGTTACTGCGCTGATAGCTCACACTTCCCTTAGAGTCTCTACAAAGGAAGACTGGTACTTTGACAGTGGATGTTCTAAGCACATGACTGGAATCAAGAATATTCTCAATAATGTTAAACCTCACACCACTAGTTATGTGAACTTTGGAGATGGTGCTAGAGGAGAAATCAAAGGAGTTGGAAACTTGGACTGTCCTGGAGTTCCAAATCTAAATGAAGTATTGTTGGTAAAAGGGTTGACTGCTAATCTCATAAGTATCATCCAATTATGTGATCTAGGATTCAAGGTCAACTTCTCCAAATCTGAATGTCTTGTAACTAATGAGAAACAAGAAGTTGTGATGAAAGGAGTCAGATCTAAAGACAACTGCTATTTGTGGGAGCCTGAGAACACAAATTACTCTACTGTGTGTTCTATTGCCAAAGAAGAAAAAGAAGTGAAACTTTGGCACCAAAAACTTGGCCATCTACATCTAAGAGGAATGAAAAGGATTATATCCATGGAGGCAGTCAGAGGGATTCCAAGACTGCAAATTGATGAAGGGAGAGTATGTGGTGAATGTCAGGTTGGTAAGCAGACTAGGATGTCACATCCAAAGTCAAGACATCTGACCACATCTAAGGTTCTAGAACTTCTACATATGGATCTGATGGGACCAATGCAGGTGGAAAGTCTTGGTGGAAAAAGATATGCCTATGTTGTTGTGGATGATTTTTCCAGATTCACCTGGATTAACTTCATTAGGGAAAATCTGATGTATTTGAAGTTTTTAAAGAACTGTGCAAAAGAATTCAAAGAGAAAAAGAAGGGTGCATTGTCAGAATCAGAAGTGATCATGGCAAGGAATTTGAAAACAGTAAGTTTAATGAGTTCTGTTCCTCAGAAGGAATTAATCATGAATTCTCTTCTCCTATAACTCCTTAACAAAATGGAGTTGTAGAAAGGAAAAACAGGACCATACAGGAATCTTCCAGAGCAATGATACATGTTAAAAGACTTCCTATTCATTTTTTGGCTGAAGCTATGAATACAGCCTGTTATGTCCATAACAGGGTCACCTTGAGAAAGGGAACCTCATCCACCATCTATGAACTCTGGAAAGGAAGAAAGCCAACAGTGAAGTAATTCCATGTATTTGGTAGCAAATGATATATTCTGGCAGATCGTGAACAAAGGAGAAAGTTGGACCCTAAAAGTGATGAAGGAATATTTCTAGGATACTCCACCAACAGCAGAGCTTATAGGGTATTCAATTCCAGGACCAAAGTCATGATGGAATCAATAAATGTCATAGTTGATGATTATCATGAGGAAACAGATGTCCCTTGTAATGTTGAGACATTCTTTGAGACTTCAACTCAACAGAATGATCTACCTAACACCACTGCAGCAGACTCTGAATCAAAGGAAGATAACAAAAAACCCTTCCATCAGAATTCAGAAAGATCATCCTAAATAACTCATCATAGGAGATCCTAACAGTGGAGTCATTACAAGATCTAGAGAAATCATCTCAAACTCTTGCTTTGTGTCTAAAATTGAACCAAGAAATGTTAAGGAGGCTTTAACTGACGAATACTGGATTGGAGCAATGCAAGATGAATTGAACCAATTCAAGCAACATGAAGTATGGGAGTTAGTTCCTAGACCAGAAGGAACAAACATCATTGGCACAAAATGGATCTACAAGAACAAATCAGATGCTGAAGGAGTTGTCACCAGGAATAAGGCAAGACTTGTTGCTCAAGGATACACTCAAGTTGAAGGGGTTGATTTTGATGAGACCTTTGCACCTGTAGCCAGACTGGAGTCAATCAGACTCCTATTGGGAATTTCTTGTCTCCTGAAGTTCAAGTTATTTCAGATGGATGTAAAAAGTGCCTTCCTAAATGGGTACTTAAATAAGGAAGTCTATGTGGAACAGCCTAAAGGATTTGTGGATCCAAACTATCCTGATCATGTCTACAAATTGAGGAAAGCTTTATATGGCCTGAAACAAGCTCCTAGAGCATGGTACAAAAGGTTGCCAAAATTTCTCTCTGACAAAGGATATAGAAAAGGAGGCTTGGATAAAACCCTTTTTGTCAAAAATGAAGGAGGAAAGATAATGGTAGCTCAAATCTATGTTGATGACATAGTGTTTGGGGGAATGTCAGATCAAATGGTTAAACATTTTGCTGACCAGATGCAGGCTGAATTCGAAATGAGCCTCATGGGAGAATTCACCTACTTTCTTGGACTGCAAGTCACACAGATGGAAGACTCAATTTTTATGTCTCAAAGCAAGTATGCAAAGAACATTGTCAAGAAGTTTGGAATGGAGAATGCCATTCACAAAAGGACTCCTGCACCTACTCATTTAAAGCTATCCAAAGATTCAAGTGGGGTTAAGGTGGACCAAAGCCTGTACAGAAGCATGATAGGAAGTCTGCTATATTTAACAGCCAGCAGACCTGACATTGCTTTTGCAGTTGGAGTATGTGCAAGATACCAAGCTAATCCCAAAGTCAGTCATATCAACCAAGTGAAGAGAATTTTGAAGTATGTAAGTGGAACTTACAACTATGGCTTGCTGTACTCTCATGGTTGTGAACCAACTCTGATTGGTTACTGTGATGCTGATTGGGCTGGAAGTGCTGATGATAGAAAGAGCACCTCTGGAGGATGTTTCTTCTTAGGAAATAATCTGGTCTCCTGGTTCAGCAAGAAACAGAACTGTGTGTCTCTCTCTACTGCTGAAGCTGAATACATTGCAGCTGGTAGTATTTGTTCTCAAATGATCTAGATGAAACAGATGCTTACTGAGTATAATGTCACACAAGATGTTATGACATTGTACTGTGACAATCTGAGTACATTCAACATTTCCAAGAATCCTATTCAGCATAGCAGGACCAAGCATATTGACATTAGACATCATTTTATCAGAGATCTTGTAGAGGAGAAGACGATTAAACTGGAACATGTTGCCACTGAACTACAGCTGGCTGACATTTTTACCAAAGCACTTGATGCAAATCAATTTGAAAATTTGAGGGGCAAGTTGGGTATTTTCCAACATGAGGAAATGTAGCAATTAATTTTGCTTAAAACAAGGGATGAAGGAGTTTTTTGTGTTAAGTCTATTTTGATTGGGTTAATCATATGTTTTCCTATTTCTTTCAAAATTGTTAACAAGTTGAATAGACACTCATTTACCGCCTTCCTCTCTCGGCTCTGCAACAATCCCCATTCTCTCAATCAAAGATTTCTCTCTCGTTGTTACTGGTTTTCTAAGTCTCTCAAAATGTCTCAACTATCCATGACATCATCCTCTTCCAAGACGACTGTTTCATCCGCATCCTCTGATCGAGATCCTAGGGCAATCACAACATGCATGGATTCTGAAGTCCTGGAGATTACTCCTCTTAGAGAACTGGCAGCTAACCCCTCTAAGGTTAAAAAGCTGAGAACAAGGCATGCAGGAAGGTCTCAAGCTACTTCATCTGGTAATCCCTCTAAACCATCATCTTCTGTTCCCTCAGGAATAGCAAATAGGGAAGGCACAACTTATGTTCATCAAGCAATAGCTAGACTTGTTACAAGAATTCTGAATGAGAACCACTCTGTACCTAGCATTTCTGTTCCTTTAAATCAAGAATCTGCTAGTCCAAATGTTGAAATAAATCCAGATGTCTCTAAGAATGTTGAGACACCGGATGACAACATTCAGAAATCATCTGAAAATCTTGATGATATCCAGAACCCTTCAGAGAAGGATGTTGAACCCCCGGTTATTGATGTGGATGAAGAATGCTCTGACAATGACCTAATTGCAAATATCAACCCTAGCATAGCTAGGAGGATGATGAACAGAAAAGGTAAGCAGGATGCTGCAAAATGGCTGACCAAAGAGAAGACTGTTGATGTTGCTCATAAGAAAACCAGGTCTGAAGGCAAGACTGGTGTAGAAACTGTGAAGACTGGATTGTCCAAAGGGAAGGTGAAAACCCGAGTACATGCTGTTAGTCTATCAAAGCCTGTGAGACAACCAATAACAAAGAAAAGGAAAGAGCCTGAACCTTCTGATTCTGATGAGGAATCCGAATTTGAAGTTGATGCTGAAGACATTTCTCTCAGAAGGAAACTCCCTTCAAGCAAAATGGCTAAAGTTCCTGAAGTCCCCACTGACAACATTTCTTTTCACCACCCTGAAAATGCCAACAGATGGAAGTATGTTTGTTTAAAAAGAATAGCCTTGGAAAGAGAACTGAACAATGGTGCCATGGAATGTAAGGAGATCATGGACCTAATCAAAACTGCTGGACTAATGAATCTTGTTGTAAAGTTTACCAACTGCTATGAAAATCTTGTCAAAGAATTCATAGTGAATTTATCTGATGGATGTGCTGATGGAAGGTCAGCTGACTTTAAATGTGTCTATGTGAGAGGAAGAAAGGTTAATTTCTCTCCCTCTGAAATAAACAAATTCCTAGGAAGACCAGATGAGGCTTGCCCTGAACTAGAGGTTACTGACAACCAAGTATACCAAACCATCACTGAAAATCAAGTCAAGAGCTGGCCCTTAAAAGGCAAGCTGAATGCAAGCAAGCTAAGCATGAAATTTGCCATCCTGCACAAGATTGGTGCAGCCAACTGGGTTCCCACCAACCATAAATCAACCATCTCCACAGGATTGGGAAGATTCATTTATGCTGTTGGAACCGGGACAGAATTTGACTATGGCAGGTATATCTTTGATCAAACTTTAAAACATGCTGGAAGCTATGTTGTTAAAGGCCCTATTGCCTTTCCCTCCCTCCTATGTGGTATTGTCCTTGCTCAGTATCCTGACATTCTAGTGGAAATAGATATTGTATGCAAAAGAGCCCCTGCTCTTGGGTTGCACTATAAGCTATTTCAGGGAACTCATGTTCCTGAAATTGTCATGACATCAGCTGAGACATCAACTGTCAAAACTCAGTCCAAGAAATCTGATGTTATAGCTGTACTGAAGGAAACCTGCAAAGAGCTGGAGACAAGGAAAAGGACTCTTGAGAACCTAATTGCTAGACTAGAATAGGAGGAGACTGAAGGACAAAGAAGGGAAGAGGATGCTGCTGAAGATCAGATTAATGCTAAAGATAGTGCCTCCTCTGAAGATGACAGTGCTTGAAGATCAGTGGAGTGTCAAGCTTGCTGCTGGTACCTGTTGCAGCAAGTGATTTCAGACTTTTTGTTGTTTTTATTATTCATTTTGGATGACTGTATAACCTAAAAGTACATGTATCTTTGGCCTATTTATGGCTAAAGAGGGGGAGAAGATTATGTGTTAATTATTCTTGGTAGACATTAATTTTTCTGCAGACATATTATTTCAGCTGCTCTCTATTCTCTGATTGTTTAGGGGTTTTAGCCAAAAAAATTCCAAAGGGGGAGTTTGTAAGTGTTTAGTTATTGGCATGTATTTTTGGTAAAACCAGGTGTGTGAATGTCATGACTGATGTCATAACATTCTGGATTATTAGATACTTTATGCAGAAAAAGAATGGCATATAGTAGCTGCTCTTTATGAGTGTGTATCTGAGCACTTTGCAATGATCACATTTATTACATTCTACCAAAATCAGTAAACAGGATTCCTGTTGTCATAACCAATGTTAAGACATCCTGTACTGATCTAACAGTTATGCAGTTTGGTTAATTCTGAGATTTTTCAGGAATTTGGTTCATACATTCCAGAATAGAATCTCACGTGGACTTTGGGTTAACTTAGCTCAACCCTAATCTGGTTGATAAAGTCTTGTGACCAAGTCTTGAGGTTAACCCTAATTAACCCTAGCTTTTCGTGGAAGCCCTAACTGAAGAAACAGCTGCATATATATTCAACAGGAAGGTTGTTGGGAAAATCAACTCTTTGACAGAAGATCAACTAGGGGCTGTATAGTTTTAACTATTGTAATCCAAGCAAGTATCATTGTGATAAGTGACTTGGAGTAGGTTTTGATTGTAAGGGTTGTGTATCACTCAAACTTTGAAGCACGAGTGTTTATGTCACTTGATTAAAGCTTTGAAGCAAGGTCAAGTTAGGTTTATGTATCACTCAAAGCTTTGAAGCACGAGTGTTTGTGTTACTTGATTAAAAGCTGTGAAGCATAATCAAGTGTATGTTCTGAAGAGTGTCTTCATTATTTCATTAGTCAATTATTTAGTATCACTGCTGTGATTGAGGGGGAGTGAGTAGGAACTCAGGTTTAAGTTGAACTTAGATTGAAGTTGCATTGGGTAGGTCTTAAGTGAAGGAGATAAACTGGTTGGTTTATTCCTGAATTAATATCTCTTATAGTGAATTTCCTCTCTGGCTTGGTAGCCCCCAGAGTAGGTGTTGTTTCACACTGAACTGGGTAAACAATTGACTGTGTTCTTTACTGCTTTTTGATTTACTGTCTTATAGAAAGTCAGATACGGTGTCATAACATTCACTGTGACATTGAGTATCTGCTACCAGAATTTCAAAAACCAATAATAAGCGTGTATGAAAAGAGGGTAAATTTTGGGGTACAACACTCAGGAACACCAAGGAATGGTTAGAAGGATTTGAAGTTGGCTAAAAATATGAATACGAGTTGCACCACTTTTGAAATTTTTTAGAAGTGTTAGGGTTCTTTTGAGGCTGTTGCGTATGTGTGTTAGGTCTGGAATTATTGTGCATATATAGTGTATCTCATTAGGTCAACAAAAAGAGCAAAGATCCATGGTATTGAGTGCAAGATTTATTTCAAATATTCACTTGAAAATCTTTCTTCTTTAGGACATCCTTTCCCATCTTGGCTTGCACATTTTTTACCTTGATGTTCCAGCATATTTTGTCCATTATTTAATAAGAAAAAGATTCCAAATCAAATCTTCCATTATTTCTATTATTTATTTATTTATTTAATTTTGCATTTTAATGAATAAAATATCAAAATAAATAGCATAAATAATATAATAATGCATGGGTGGGCCTAGAGGTCATAGACCTTGCTAGGAACAAGTTTCAAACATGAAAAGATGGGCCCATTTGGAAAAAATTTAAGTTTGGTCAATATTAGCTGCATGCACTTTTCCAAAAATTGGTCAACTTTATCAATGCATATCTCTCTCATTTTTAATCCTAAGAGTGTGTTCTTTGACTTTTTAGATAGCTTAGGATGTCCTATAAACAACCCTTTTGGTTTAATTTCAATTGGATCTTCCATGTTCATGTAAGGAGCTTTGACCCACAAGGTGTTTTTGTTGACTTTTTGAAAGGACCTATAATGTATGAGCTTGTATATTTTAACTGGGGAATTTATTGAACTTGGGAGATGAAGAGAAGTTTTAGGGAATTAGATTCTCTTCAAAATGATCTTTTGTGGAAAAATTTCTAATAAAGTATGAGAAAGTTATGCCTTGTCAAAGTTTGGTTGACTTTTCCTATAGAAATCCTAATTTGCCATTTTTAACTTTTGATGAGTTAGGAGCATTTCTTGAGGAATCATGATCAACCCTTGAAAAAATGATGGATATCACTTCAAAATATTGATGTTGACCAAAAATCATGAAGTTTGACTGTATATAGGCCACAGTTGACTTTTGACCTAGTATAGTTGATTTCCAAGCATTTGAGCAGCTGAATGAGCAAACTTGTTGTGCAAGGCATGGAATTTGGCATGGATGATCTTGAGGATATATTAGGGCCATGGAAAGAATTTGAGACCCTTGGAGCTCACAAATCTTGATGAAAACTGAAATCCTATTTTGAGGTTTATTGCCTTAGGAGGAGAATTTGTCTTGTCAATTCTTAGTCATCCTAGGGAAAGTTGTGGACCTCAATGGACATGTCTTGAGTAAAATGAGAGGGAAATTTTTGGGGTGCAACAAGGATCACATGCCCAAACGAAAGAGACATACTAGGCTGGCAAAAATATGCAATCGAAGGATGCCAAACAGAGGCTTTTTGCCTTGTAATCAAAGGAGGCTACAGGACGCTTTGTGCCTAATGCATGCTAGCATGGGGGGAGCCTCTTGCACGCAAGAAAGAAGTTATGGCTCAAACAAAACCTTGCATGCATCTAGTCATCAACTTGTGAATCAAATCAAGTATGGGGGAATATTTGTCCAATCAACACATGCATGCACGCATCAAACATCCAATCGAAGCAGGCACATAGGCAGCCATTTCATTGTGAACCCTGTGAGGCCAAAGGTGCAATAGAAGGTGGCGTGCAGGAAGCTCCTGCCTTGTGAATCTAAGTCAGTGTGCCAGAGGCCAGCGGCCAGTAGAAGGATGTAATTCATGCTTGCATCGAAAGAGGCCAAAAGGCCAATCGAAGGAGCTGAATTGAAAAAACTTGTTTTTCTCCAATTTTGTCAAAAAGATTATTTTTATTTGTTTTCCCCTTTTTAACAGTTTCCCTTCTAACTTGATACTGGAAAATCCAATTGTACTTGTGCAAGCTTGGATCTTTGAGAACCCTTGTGAGAAATGCCTTGAAAAATGAGAGAGAAAATTTTGGGGCACAACAGCTGCCCCTGTTCAATCTTCTTAAACCTGAAGAGTTAGATTGGCAAATCTGCCATTCGTGACTTGAAGGTGGAAGATGTTTGAACACTAGAGTGCCCAGAAATTTGCACATGATAATGTGGTGGTTGATTGTGTAGGGAATGGGCCTACAGATGCCATTTGGAGAGATGACAGAGAGTTGTCGGAGATTGACTTATAGATGCCATCCAAAGGTGAGTGTTGATAGAAATTGGACTAAGTCTAAACTTGACTTCAACTGGAAAGAATCAGAATAAATCTTGGAGCGATTTATCTGAACCAGAGAAAATGTCTACTGGAAAGGAATCAGGATAAACCATTGATAGATTTAAACCGAACCAGCAAAGGTCTTGCATATTCTTTAACTGGAAAGAATCAGAATAAATCTTGGAGCAATTCATCTAAACCAGAGAAAATGTCTACCGGAAAGAAATCAGGATAAACCATTGAGAGATTTAAACTGAACCAGTAAAGGTCTTGAATATTCTTTAACTGGAAAGAATCAGAATAAATCTCAGGGCGGTTTATTTGAACTAAAGAAAATGTCTACGGGAAAGAATCACGAAAAACCATTGAGAGATTTAAACTGAACCATCAGAGGTCTTGAATATTCTTTAAATGGAAAGAATCAGAATAAATCTTGGAGCGATTTATCTGAACCAGAGAAAATATCTACATGAAAGGAATCAGGATAAACCATTGATAGATTTAAACTGAAGAAGCAGAGGTCTTGAATAGAAGTCTGCTACCTCAACAGATAATGAAGAAAATCAAGCTTGATTTTGTCTTGGAGAAAATTACAGATAATTAATGACACATATTTGTTGATCTTTTCCTGAAAAGGTAAAGAGTTAGTTGTATGCAATGTCATGATGGATGAAATGCATGCCGTAATGATGTTTCTCAAAAAAATGAGATTATGTTGTATGCATGAAATGTTGTTGGAATGTAATTTTGTCTTGGAAAATAAATCCTTGACAGGTGCCAGGGAGTTTTCGGAAGCTGAATCCCGGACGGTCATTGGGGATGAAGAGTATGCACACCTTTCCAGACCTTGTTTTTTAGAATGTTTCCGCTGGGGATTCATGTTTTGTTGTTTGAGGAGAAACTCTGCTGGGGAAAAGAGTTCAGGAGTTTTAGCTGTATGTTGCTCTACTGGGGGGCTATCTCTTAATGGAAGATAAAGGGAGTTAACAACTTGTTGGGGACAAAGAAATTAACTGTTATCTAGTTGTCTCACAGGTTTTGCAGCCACTCACTGGGGATTGTAGAGCAGTGCACTAGGGAAGAGGAGTTGGGGTCCTTTGATTTGTGGTAATCTGAGAGGTAAATTCAAGTTGGGGAATATTTTCGTTTGTTGGGGAAATAAACCTTGTCGCCAGTCTGCTGGAGAGGCATTTTCTTTTGGTAGAAACTCCTCGAGGATTCTTCTTGAGACCAAACTTAGCTGGGAAGAAAGGTTTTCCGGAGATTGAAACTCTGGCTGGGAATTGCATGGATCCAACTTTGTGGGGACTTGACTGGGGATCACTTTATGAAGGGGATTTCGTAGAGATTTATCACTGCCCCTAGTAGTAAGTATTGTAGCACTGCCAGAAAAACGCTTGCTTGACCCTTTGCTGGAATTCAAGCTCAAAGCCCCAAGTGATTGAGATGCAGACTTGCCTCTGGTTATTCAACATTTCTTGGGAGATTTCTTGGAATCTTGACTTGGCTGCCCCAAATGTGCTAAACAATGATCATGTTGTGCCCCTTTGCTTATAGGAGATTTGTCATTGGAAGTGTGATCCTACTTGAAGTGATTTTGTCCGCTGAGAGAGCTTTCATTCATTGGATATTCATTGTGTGAATTTCTCTGTTGTCAAACAAATAGCTATATGCAAACAACGGTATTCAAATAATGCAAATTTTATGCTTGTCTTTAAGTTTTGAAAATGCGTTTTAGCAGATAAAAGAATTTTTGTAAGAATGTCAATTCAACTCATGATTTAGAGTAAGCCTTACAGGAGTCAGGATACCTTTTGTAACAGTATGCTTTCGAACTAACACATGCTTCAATTAGGACTTTTGAAGGTTGTAGTGTGGCTTGGTTCACGGTTTAAGAAATAAAAGATAAGGCTCAAAGTGTATTTGCACCCGCCCGTCCTTCGTGATGTTCTTCAGTCCTAAACTCAGTTAATTGCACGTTTGAACTCCTATTGAATCTGGAATGATGGTTCAGATGTTTGGAAGTTTATTTATTGGAAGACAGTCATTTTTGCAACACTTTTCATGTTGTTGAGGATTTGTAGTAACCTTTTTTTTATTTGTTATCCTTGATTTTTGTCTGACTGTTCTTGTTTTGAAATTACGGTCAGCGGGATGCCCCTATTTTTTTCTGATGTCTCCTTCGTAGGTTTTGACTTTAGTGGGATTTTCTTTTTAAGAGATAATGACTGCCTGTTTGATAGGGAACCATCACCATCTTTTGGTTCAGAAGGAATGTTTTTGATGTCATTCGTTGTATAGGAAGTAAAAGTTTGTGACTAAATGCGCGTTTGAACTAACTGAGAAACTACCCTGCCCCAGGTTTTGATTAAAGGTTTCAATTTGTGTAAAAAAGGAAAATCCTACTTCTTTGGCTCGAAGGGGTTGACTAGGGATTATCTTACTTATAACTCCAGTGTTTAGGATTTGAAAGAAACGCTTGTACATCATCAACAAGGTCTGTCCCAAAAGCATACCGTATGAGATTATGGCATCATTTTCGTCATCCTCCCTCTAAAGGCTTACAACTTTTAAAACAAGAGTTGAATATCATAAAGGGAGTAAAAAGCATAGTTTAAAAATAATGAAAACAAATGGATTAATTCAAGACAAACATATGCAATGCTATAATGAAACGAATCTTGACATTAATAGATAAGTGTTTGAACAATAAAAGAGATTACAATTGAAAATTCAAAATGAAAAGGGCGCTCTTAATGATTTGGCATATGAGCAGTGGTTGCGTTAGGAGTCTCTGGAGGGTCGAACTCAATCTCCTTGGCATCAATCAAATCTTGAATCTTGTTCTTCAAAGTCCAACAGTTGTCGGTATCGTGTCCAGGACTATCAGAATGGTAGGCACATCTTACCTTTGGATTGTACTTAGGAGAGGAGGTATCGGGGTTTTGGGGAGGATCTCTTAGTGTGATCAGCTTTGCTTTCAGCAAATGTTGTGACGCTTGAGACAATGGCATGTTGATGTTAGCATATTACCTTTCTTGGTATTTTATCCTACGCCTATTGCCCTGTCTTGGTTTAACAGGTGTAGGATTAGAGATCAGGATTTCCCCCACATGTTGATCGTGGTTGCTCTTGTTATGACCCTTTTGGCCGTACACATCATTGGACTCTTTCTTTCCACTGAAAGGTTGTTTCCCTGCATTTGAAGATGCACCCTTTAGATTTTACCACTCTTAATGCCAGCCTCTACTCTTTCTCCTATCAGGATTAGCTCGGTGAATCCGACTGAGGAGCTTCAGATTAGGTGATTGAAGAAAGGTCCTGTCAAAGTTCCTATGAAGATATCAATCATCTCCCTATCAGTTAATGGGGGTTGCACCCTACCAGCCAAGTCTCTCCACTTTTGAGCGCATTCTTTGAAACCCTCGTTGGGACGCATGGTTATACTCTGCAATTGCACACGAGTTGGTGTGATATCCGCATTGTATTGGTACTTCTTGTAGGAAGCAGCAGCCAAGTCCTCCCAGGTATGAATGTCGGTTCCTTCTAACTGATAGAACCACTCCAGTTGAGTGCCATCCAAACTTTCTTGGAAAAAATGGACCCATAGCTTCCGGTCAACAGTGTGAGGCTGAATCTTGCGGATATAAGATCTCATATGCATATTAGGACAAGAGACCCCATCATACTTGGAAAAGGTAGGGATTTTAAACTTTGTTGGGATTACCACTCGGGAAACCAACCCTAACTCTTCAAAGTCCAAGCCAGGTATCTGCTGAATCTCCATACATTGATGTGATCCTCCAACTATTTGTATTTATCATCAGCGGGAGGATATCGTTCCTCAGAGAAAATGGCTTCATCTTCATCAGTCCCCAAGTTGTTATCTCCTTCTTTTGTCTGATTGTCCCCCTCGGTTGACAGAGTTGAGAGATCTAGAGCTCTCTTGACTGGTCCTCTAAGTCTTCTTCCCAAATTTAGGATGCCCACTGACTTCTTTGTCTTTCTCTTTTTGTCTTTGAGAAGAAGAGTCTTCCAGTCCTCTTGCCCCTTAGCCATAGCCAGGAACATTTGCTGGAATTGAGAGTTTTGTTCTTGGAGATCCTTCACTGTCTGTTCCATATCCATCTTACTGAAATAAATAGTAGGAAGATAAGGAGACCTGTATGGGAGAAACCTGGCATGATATGATGCATGGTATGTGGATGCATGTTTTCAAGGATCTCGCGGGGTAAACGCGAGAAGATGTTAGAAGTTTAATTTTTATCAACAACTTTTGATTGAAGAACTTTGTATCGGTGGATGTCCTTCCACGAGAATCAAGTTCACCATGTCAAGTAGGTCATAGCCCTTGACTTAAGTTACTGTGCTTTGGTCTTTGACGGCATTTGATTAGAGAATGAATCCTCTTGCCCCTTGACAGGCGCCTGGTTCAACATGACCCTGCATCAAAGGCCCTTGATATCCTTGAAATGGTTATTGAAATGGTATGATGTCATGATGTTATATACAAGTATGCAAAGCAAGCAAGTTGTCATGTATAAACAGTCATATACATACAAAGTAGACAAGTCCTTAGGTTTAGGCTTGCATGGGGTTTGTAGGTAAGTACCCTCTTGAAGTTTAGTTGGTCCAACCTGTCCTAGTAATAGTAATCGGGTTCTAAGGGATCTCAATATCACTGACCTTTCTTTTAGGCATTGTCTCAGCTCAATTAATTTTTTATTGCGACCGAGATATCCCAAAAGTCTGATCTAAATGAGCATAGCATCGAGTATCAACCAATCTTCAGTTGGAACCAAAGCCGGATATCTCACTACTTCCTAATGGCCAAGGTGTTCAATTAAGGTTCTAAAGTCAGTTAGTACTTCATGACGCCGCTCAGCGGCCCCGTATTCTCCTCTATTCAACACAAGGGATACTGGTACCAACAAATGTGTCACACTAATATAGCCATTGCTTCAACTGTATCGGTCTATATTGTACAGTTTCCACAATCTATTGCTACTTACCTAAAAGGTGCCCCAGATCCGGGTAGAGGATCAAAACAAGCCCAAACAAGGAACCATAATGTAAAGCAAGCAAGTCAAATAATGAAAAGCATGTAAAGGTGATCTAGCCCTAAGGTAACCCCACTTTTAAAAGACATCCCCAACAGAGTATCCCATTCTGTAACACAGTGGGAGAACTGACTTGGACGTTTTGTGTTTGATCGCAATTATTGCAGATAGCAAGAGTCGCCATTGACTTTTCTTTTATCCAATAAGGAAAGGCTGAAAAGAATAGGAAAGACCTTTCGAGATTATTTTCTTGAGTTCGGGGGGTAGGTTATGAAAAGGGAAGGTATTAGCACCCTTTTCATCTGTAGTTATCTACAGGCTCTTAGCTGCTTGCTAGATCACTTGCTTTTGTTTGAAAATGTGCTTGTGGTGTGGGTTTTGAAAGTATTTTGAAAACTTCTTTGTAATGGCTCTCGTTTCTATAAGAACACGTACAAAGTGTTGTTTTGAAAATAGTTCAAAGAGGTGTTTGTGGAATGTGTTTTTGAAAGTGATTTTGAAAAGTGTCTTTGTAATGGTTCTCGTTTCTATAAGAACGCGTACAAAGTATTTTGTCTTTAAAAAATGTTTCAAGATGAAAGTGTTGGTGTATAAAATGTTTTTGTTGTGAGCAAGCGAGCAACTAGGAGCATCCTACCTACTCAAAAGTTCTAAATGTTATTTTCCTCCTCCTTTAGATGTTGCTATCTTACCATTGATTTGGTAAGAATCCCCATCATTGGATGTGAAGGTACGGGCGTGGGACGTTTGTATAGTCATAGAAGGAAACCTATGGGATGTTTTAGCAATGTCGTTTAGGGACTAGATCCTTTACCGAATGCAACATTGAGCGTCATCGAGGGACTACGATCTTTTATCGAGGGTCTTTGCTAAAACGCCCATATTCGAGGGACATGACTATTTCTTCGAGGCAACAAGTGAGATTATCCTAAGGGTGCATGTGTGAATAGTGTATTTGATTTGCATTCATTTAGTCTTTGATTATTAGGTTGTCTACTTGTTGATTTTTATCTTTCCATACATCCTAATTTACTAGTAATTATACAAAAGTAATAAAAATGAAGAAAAATAAATCCTACACTATTACAACCATATTGAATTGCAAGAAAATATAAAGGAAAAAATAAAGTAAAGAAGGAAAAAGGGTCTCTTTCGATCCAGGTAGCCACACTATTCGATTTACACTTCTTGGCTTCCTTCGATTTGGGCCTGGAGTCAGCGTGGTCATGCCCTTCGATTTGGGCTTAACTTGAGGCATGAGGTGTAGCCTTCGATTCTGCCTTTTTGCCTCCTTCGATTGGAGGCTGGAATCAGTGTGGTCGTGCCTTTCAACTGGGCCTGGAATCAGTATGGCCGTTCTTCTGGATGTCTCTTTCATTTGGACCTGGAGGTTAGTGTGGAAGCCTAAGGCTTCGTTTCATACTTCCTTCTCCCTGTTTCTTTCATTTGAGACTTTAAACAGTAACATGGCCCAAATCCATGCCAGCATTACCTTATGGCCAGGTTAGTTCTTACAACATGTTTAAATAAACAAGAAGCAAAACCAAGAAGGTTATCAATGAAAGCAAGTTAAAAGGGTGGAAACGAAAAGAATAAAAATGTTATGTACATGTTTGAAAGGAAAGGGGAGATTATTCACATATTATGCCTGAAACGAAAGATTCAAGGGTAAGAGTGACTTACCTTTCTTCAAGCTAGAACGTGCGTTGAACCTTGAGTGGTTTCCCTGAGTGCCTCTGGATTCAAAGGGAGGAAACAAAAGTTATGCCTTTAGTACTAGATTCGAAGGAGAAGGACAAGTGTGATGTTCTTCCTATTGGATTCGAAGGGACAAGGTGTAGGGGATTGCTTCAGATTCGAAAGAGGAAAGTGTTTGGATTCTGGGTTTGTGTTTGTGTTTAAGTGTTTGAGAGTGTTGAAGATTTGTTCCCCACAGTCCTTGGATGTGTCTTCAGTGGCTTAAACATGTTATGTAGCCTCTTATTTATAGGCAAAGATGGCTGAAGCTTTTGGAGGGAAAACAAAATAATTTGAACAATTTGAGTAAACTGCTCTTTGTAGCTTTTGAAGGACAATGCTTGCATGCTATTTGGATGCAAGAATGGGGCAGTGTTTCAGGAATGCTGTGCAGCAGTTTTGGCCAGTGTACCAGGCCTGAACTTGGAAGCAAGCATCTTTGAATATTTTACCCTTTCGTTTTGACCCTCATTCGACCATATTCTTCTTCATACAATGTTATATGATTTTCCTCCAACATGTGTCCTTCGAATGGGTCACTTTTGTGCATCCTTCGAAGGAGCCAAATGTGTGACCCTTGGATGGGTCACCAAAATATGCCTTAAGGTGGGCTTTGTAAATCCTTCGAATGGGCCATCAAGCATGTCCTTCGAATGGGATGCCCAGACGCGTCCCTTGAATGGGTCATGTATGCTTCTTTGAAAAGGGCCAAATGTGTCCTTCGAATGGGCTATGCAAAACTTCAACAGGGACTCCTATGTATGCCCTTCAAATCCACCAACCATGTGTGTCGAAGGTTGTCAAGGGTAGAATTGAAGCATGCTAAAGGGAAATGTGTCCAGTCGAAGCTAGCGTAAACATAGCCAATGTCCCTGTCGAAACCTGCATGCAGGAGGTCTAAACTTTGTGACTCCAAGCAAGCACACAAGAGGCTAATGCTCAAACGAAGACTTGCACGAAGGGAATCACATGCCCAAACGAAAGAGACATGCTAGGCTGGCAAAAATGTGCAATTGAAGGATGCCAAAAGGAGGATTTTTTCCTTGTAATCGAAGGAGACTACAAGAGGCTTTGTGCCTAATGCATACTAGCATGGGGGGAGCCTCTTGCGCATAAGAAAGAAGTTGTGGCTCAAACGAAGGCTTGTATGCATTTAGTCATCAACTTGTGAATCAAAGCAAGTATGGGGGAGTATTTGTCCAATCAATACAGGCATGCACGCATCAAACATCCAATCGAAGCAGGCACATAGGCAGTCATTGCATTGTGAACCTTGTGAGGCCAAAGGTGCAATCGAAGGTGGTGTGTAGGAAGCTCCTGCATTGTGAATCCAAGCCAACGTGCCAGAGGCCAACACCCAGTCGAAGGAAGCAAGCTAATCTTGCATCGAAATAGGCCAAAAGGCCAATCGAAGGAGTTGAATCGAAAAGACTTGTTTTTCTCCAATTTTGTCAAAAAGATTATTCTTATTTGTTTTCCCCTTTTTAACAGTTTCCCTTCTAACTTGATACTGGAAAGTTCAATTGTACTTATGCAAGCCTGGATCTTTGAGAACCCTTGTGAGAAATGCCTTGAAAAATGAGAGGGAAAATTTTGGGGCACAACACCTTCGATAAAAACAGTCATTTCCCTCAAACATGGGGACACTTTAGCAAAAAACCTCGATTAAAAAGATCGTAGTCCCTCGATGACCCTTTCAATGATGCCTTCGGTAAACGATCTAGTCCCTTAAAGAAATTGCTAAAGCGCCCCTACAAGTTGCCTTCAATGACTGTACGATGACCCACGCCTATCCCTTCACGTCCAACGCTAGGGATTCCTACTAACTAATGGTAGGATAACACTATCTAAAGGAGGATGAAAAGTATAATAAATACTTTGAGTAGGTAGATAGTTCCTAATCGCTCGCTCATAAACAAAACAAAAACATCTTTTTCGCAAACACTTTCAAAAATATTTTCAAAACACTTTGTACGCATTCTCGAGGACAGATACGTGAATCATTACAAAGTTTAATTTTTCAAAAATATTTTTTCAAACACACAACACAGGGAATTTTCAAACAAAGTGAGCTAGCGATTAAGAGCCCGTAGATAACTATATATGAAAAGAGTGATAACACCTTACCTTTTCATAACCTACCCCCCGAACTCAAAAATCTAGAAGGTCTTTCCTGTTCTTTTCACCAATTCCTTATTGGATAAAAGAAAAGTCAGTGGCGACTCTTGCTATCCGCAACATTTGTGATAAAATTCAAAACCAAGTCAGTTCTCCCACCGTATTATAGAACTGGAGACTCTACTAGGGAGTTACTAAAAAGAGGTTTTAACTTTAGAATTAGATCACTTTTAAATGATCTCCTTATTTGCCTTATATGTTTTACATTTGAGGGTTGCTCAGGTTTACTTTTCTTGCAAAGATCCTACACCCGGATCTGGGGGAATTTTAGGTAAGTAGCAATAGAACATGGAAAATATATGGCATATACCGATATGGTTGAACTGATGGATATGTTAGTGCAACACATTGGTTTGTACTAGTGTCCCTCGAGTCAGTAGGGGAGAATACTAGGCTGCAGTATGGTGTTGTGATCGGTGGAAATAGAACTGACTGTTTTTAGCTGGTTCGCGAAATGTCGCGGAAGCAAGAGTCGCCACCGTCTTTTATTTTCTCCAACATGGACAGGACAAAAGCACAACAAAATTCCTTATGAGAACGTTTCTCGGTTCGGGAGGTAGATTTATAGAAAGGGAAGGTGTTAGCACCCTTTCTATCCATGGTTATCCATGGGCTCTTAGATACTTGCTCTTATATTTTCGAAATGTTTGCTTTTTAAAATGTGAGTGGGTTTGAAAAAGTTTCTTTGAAAGATTTCTGAATAACTCTTGTATCTATCCTCAAGAGTGTTTGAAAAATTTGTTTTGAAAGCTTTTTGAAAGTGTCAGTGTGAAAAGATTTTTGATTTGTTTTTGAAGAGAGGAAGTATCCATGAGTCATCTACCTACCCTAAGGAATTAGGCTGTGTAAAAGTCCTTAAGGTAGTGCCATCCCATCATTGAGAGGTAGGTAGCACCACCGTTGGAGGTGTTCGGGTCAATTCAATTGTAGGGACATTGTGGTCACCGAAGCAACAGTAGGACACCTTAGAAGCTACCCTTATATCCTAGATCCTTTTTTAATCAGAGGCAACCGTTTCGAGGAAACTGTTTCGAGGCAACGGGATCTTGGATATAAGAGCGACCGCTAAAACGTCCTATACTTGACGACCACGTTTCGAAGGCAACGAGTGAGGCGTACCCTAGAAGTGGTGTGTGTATTTGTGTGTTGTTTTCATGTTATATTTTATCTTTGATCAGGGCATTGTGAGCTACGCGTTGTTTTTTAATTAACATACATTCTTTCATGCGAGTTTAGCAGTTAGAGGTGCGGAAAATTAAAAGACGGAAAGATAAAAGCTACGCTATTACAAGGCGCGGGTCTATACATCGCCAAAATACAAAGACCCGTTTTTGATAAAGATGCGGAAAGTAAAAAATGTGGTAAACCTAATTACTATTACATCCGGAAAGCAGTTACATAATAATCAATAAGAAAAGTAATGCGCGAAAGGAAATAAAATCAGGACGTCCGAGGGTTTTGACCCTTTGCTTGAAATTAAATTAAATTATAGTCTAATTAATTATTTGATTAAAGAAAAGAAAGTATTTTTTTATGTTTTTTTTGTATTTAATGAAAATAAGAAAAAGAATTAAAAGGAAACCCTAAATCTAGATTATTTTAATTATTAAAACAAAATGTCAAGGTTGACCTAATTTAAGCTAATTAATTAATTTACATGTTATTTACAAAAATAATAATAATAATAAATAATGATGAAAATAATTAATTAAGAAAAAATAAAAAAATGTCAAAAACCTAATTCTATATATTTTTTATTTATTAAGAAAAGAGATTAAAATATAAACCTAAGTTAAACTAAAGTTAATTGTTAGAGTTTATTTACAAAAATAAATGGTAAAATTAAATATTAATTAAAAAAACATTTTTTGAGTCTCTGATTTTTTTATGGAAAATTAATTTTAGTGAATTAATAATAATTATTAAAAAAAACAATTGAAAGAAATTAAAAGAAAGAAAAGAAAATTAAATTGCAAACCAAGGGGGGTGTCTGGCCCATATGGAGGTGTTTGTGAGGAATTCAGGCCCATGAACACAAGGCCATCTTTGACTTTTCTGGTCGTGTGCATGTTGGTTGATTAGAGTGCATCATAGGCTTCAATCTGTGACCATTGGATTGATCATCATGAGGGCGTGGCAAGCTTAGGCGTGAGGATGCATGGTGGAGCATTGAAGGAGTGCTGCATGTGAAAGCATTAGAACAAAAATTATGAATTATGTGGGGGGACCTGGGAATCGAACCCAGGTCCCTATGCTTGTAGGACACGTCCTCCACCATCTGGCCATTTGCGTTTGTTTGTATACATAACAACAAAGAAATATAATATATAAAAAATGCCCATTATGCTGAAATATTAAAAAAAAATGCGCTAAGGTTTAAATGTCCCAGTAGCATGGTGCCACGTCCATCTTCTTCCTCATTTTCACCTGCAACATGAACAAGATAGCGGGGGTTTTAAACCCCCACTAAGTGTAATAGTGAAAAATAGCGATTACGCCCACAAATGATATAAATTGGGCGCGAGTATCTCAATGAATCAGGCTTGTTGTAACGAGTTCGTCCATATTGGTCTTGAGGTCCAATTTTACAGTGCAAGGAAAGCCCCAATATGGGAGCTCTGAAACCCTAAAATGTATCAATGGCAAATCATGATTCAGAGCCCTATAATGCAATTAAACTATGTTATTAGCTTCAGAAGGTTCCTGTGAATACAAAACAACCAATAATATGTATCAAATGCGCATGAATCATGATATCAAATTCTGGAAAATATGGCAAACCGTAGGGCTTTTTCTTGCGCGTTCTTTGGGTTTCAGGACTCGTTCTTGATGCCAATAGACTCCTGGAGACTCAGGCAAGGTGATTGAATCCTTTTTAGGCTTTGAAACATGCTGCAAGTATGATTTCAGTTTTCAAGTTTCTCTCCAAAATTTGCAAATTGGTTATGGAATATTGGCAGCTTTCACGTGTATGTCTGAGTAGGGTTTCACTCAGCATATGTATGTGAATGATTCTAGGTCAAAAATAAGCCCACAAGTCCATGGATTAATGACTTGAATATTTGATTGCTAATCATATCTTTTTTCAATCTTTTTCCATGACACCCTTGCCAATTATGGAAGATCTTGTCTTGTTGATTGAGAAACAAGTTGCCAGCTTGCCCTAGTCACATTTGCTGCACAAAAAGATCTAAAAAAGCATATCTTTGAATTTTCTTATAATTAAAACCAATTAAATGAATTAATATAAATATAAATCCAATTAATTAATTAAAAAAAAGAAAATAAATTATTTTGAGCTCAATGGATCGTGCATAGGCCTTGGGTAATGTTTCAAGGAAGAATTTGAGGCCCATTAGCAAATTTGAAGTGTTTTAGGCAAAGTTGACTTTTGAAAATTCCCAAAAATTTCCCAACTTCTCCAATGCATATCTTGCTCAATTTTAAAGCTATGAACATGTTCTTGGACATTTTGTAAAGGTCTTGAAGTCCTATAACCAATTCCTTTGGTCCCATTTCATTTTGATTTACCAATCTCAAGTTATGGTCTTTGACTTAAAGTGCCTTTTTGTTGACTTTTAAAAATGACCTATAATGTTGAAATTGATAACTTTTTGTGAGAGCATTTCTTGGACTTGGAATGTGAAGATGAGTTGTAGGAAATGTCATCCTCTTCAAAATGAGCTTTGGATGGGATTTTTCTGATGAAACATGAAAAAGTTATGCCTTGGGCAATTTGCAGTTGACTTTTAAACTGTCCAAAAATAGAAACTTTTGCATCTTGAGACTTTTTTGAGCCATGCTTGTGGAACCATGATCAAGAATTGATCAAATGATGATTGTGGCTTCAAAATAAGATGTTGACCAAAATTTTTGACTTTTGACTATCAAATGACCATTTTGCCCCTATAGTTGACTGTGGAGCAATTAGGGCTTTTGACTGTGCAATTTGATGCTGTGAGTCTTGAAACTTGACATATGGATGCTTGAAAATGTATATAGGCATATGGGACTTGATTGGACCCTTGGAAACCTCAATTTCTTTGTAAGAACCAAAACCCTAATTTTGACTGTGTTAGGAGGTAATTGGATTGTGCAACCCTTGAGAGATTTTGAACCATCTGGAGATTGATCTTGCCAAATCTTGAAGAATATGGGAGGGCAAATTTTGGGGTACAACAGTTGCCCCTGTTCAATCTTCTTAGACCTGAGGATGTAGATTGGCTGGCGTGCCTTTCGTAATCCGAGGGTGGAAGATGATTGAATACTAGAGTGCCCAGAAATTTGCGCTCACATAGTAGAATGTTAGCAGCGTAATGTCGGGGGAATGGGCTTACAGAGGCCATTTGGAGAGATGATGGATAGGAGGATGGGCTTATAGATGCCATTTGGAACTGTAATGGTAATTGTGGGGATGGGCTTATAGATGCCATCGGGAGGTCGATCGCGTAAGAGATTCCTTAGCGAGAACTTGCGTACCTGAGAAAGAAAATAATTACCTGGTCTGTTACAGGGATTGATCTTCAAACTCTTTATGTAGATATTCCCTGGCTGGTTACAGGAATCGAATCTTCCAACTCTTCAGACGTGCCCTGGAAGGATATAGGAATCGAGTCTGGAATTAGTCGTCAACAGATACACCCTGGCAAGATCCAGGAATTGGATCTTCAAACTCTTCAGACGTGCCCTGGCAGGATACAGGAATCGAGTCCGGAATTAGTCGTCAACAGATACACCCTGGCAGGATACAGGAATCGGATCTTCAAACTCTTCAGACGTGCCCTGGCAGGATACAGGAATCGAGTCCGGAATTAATCGTCAACAGATACACCCTGGAAAGATACAGGAATCGGATCTTCAAACTCTTCAGACGTGCCCTGGCAAGATACAGGAATCGAGTTTGGAATTAGTCGTCAACAGATACACCCTGGCAAGATACAGGAATCGGATCTTCAAACTCTTCAGACGTGCCCTGGAAGGAATCGAGTCTGGAAATAGTCGTCAACAGATACACCCTGGCAAGATACAGGAATCAGATCTTCAAACTCTTCAGACGTGCCCTGGCAGGAATCGAGTCTGGAAATAGTCGTCAACAGATACACCCTGGCAAGATACAGGAATCGGGTCTGGAAAATAGTCGTCAATAGATACACCCTGGCAAGATACAGGAATCGGATCTTCAAACTCTTCAGACGTGCCCTGGCAGGATACAGGAATCGAGTCTGGAATTAGTCGTCAACAGATACACCCTGGCAAGATACAGGAATCGGATCTTCAAACTCTTCAGACGTGCCCTAGAAGGATACAGGAATCGAGTCCGGAAAATAGTCGTCAACAGATACACCCTGGCAAGATACAGGAATCAGATCTTCAAACTCTTCAGACGTGCCCTGGCAGGATACAGGAATCGAGTCTGGAATTAGTCGTCAACAGATACACCCTGGCAAGATACAGGAATCGGATCTTCAAACTCTTCAAACGTGCCCTGGCAGGATACAGGAATCGAGTCCGGAAAATAGTCGTCAACATATACACCCTGGCAAGATACAGGAATCGGATCTTCAAACTCTTCAGACGTGCCCTGGCAGGATACAGGAATCGAGTCTGGAATTAGTCGTCAACAGATACACCCTGGCAAGATACAGGAATCAGATCTTCAAACTCTTTAGACGTGCCCTGGCAGGATACAATAATCGAGTCTGGAATTAGTCGTCAACAGATACACCCTGGAAAGATATAGGAATCGGATCTTCAAACTCTTCAGACGTGCCCTGGCAGGATACAGGAATCGAGTCTGGAATTATTCGTCAACAGATACACCCTGGAAAGATACAGGAATCGGATCTTCAAACTCTTCAGACGTTCCCTGGCAGGATACAGGAATCGAGTCTGGAATTATCGCTCACGGATATGCCCTGGCTAGATACAGGTATCGAATCTGGAATTGAGACAGTTGATAGTAATTATCTTTGTATTGATCTTGGTCCTGAAAAGACAAAACGTTAGTTGTATGCAATGTCATGATGTATGACATGCGTGATGTTCTCAAAATAAATGATATTGTATGTTCATGATGCGTATGTGCATGCTATAATGTATGAAGATGTGATGTTTATGAATGTATTTTTGTCTAGGAAAATAAATCCTTGACGAATGCCGGGAAGTCAAATCCTGGGCTGATGTTGAAGAATAGAGCTTTTTTGTTTCCTCTAGGGGTGATGGTTGCAAGAATACCGGTAGGAGAAGATGACTCCGTTGGGGAATAAACTTGGCGAATAGATTACTCTGCGGGGAGTGAACTCTGTGGGGAGAAAGGTACTTTGCCGAGGTTGAAATTGATGATAACTCCGCTGGGGATACCATTGATATGCTCTGTTTGAAGATTTGATGAACTCCGCTGGGGATAGGAAGACTTCGCCGGGGACGATCTTTCCGTGGCAACTAGCTGAGGATAACCCAGTTATATCCTGGTGGGGAAATAACCTTTGAATAAAGCCGGGGAGATGCGTTCGTACTCTGCAGGTGATAAGCTTCCAGAATCTACTGGGGATAAGCTTCCTGAATCCACTGGGGAGATTGATTGAACTTTCCTGGGGGAACTTTTGAGATTGCACTGGGGACGTGGCTCCACTGGATGTCCGGTATACCGCCGGGGAACAATCTTAGATCAAGATTATCGGGGATGCTTGTTAGGAATGTTTGTATACCGTTGGGGAATATTGAGATCTTCGGGGGATAATCCAACTTCCTTAAGGCTGACTGAGGATAACTCTGCTCGGGGAGAGTATTGCTAACTTGCTGGAGATACGGTGCCTTGTTAGGGTTGATGGGAGACCAACTGCTTGGGAGAGAATTGTTGAATCTTGTCTTACTCGGCAGGGAGTGAAGGTATCCGGGTTACATTCTTCGGCCGAACTTGCCTTGGTACCTTTGGTGGACAGAGCAATTAGATTTCTTAGACAACTCATTATTGCCCCTGTTTCTGATGTTACTTGTAATTAATCCTTTGTTTCGTATTCAAATATTTATGAGTTAGCAATTAGTGTCAAATGCATATATCACAATTGAACATTGGACGTTCTTTACAAAACAAAACAGAAAAAGGAAAAAACAATTGGCAATTGGTCTGAAAAGTGAATTTGTATTGATTTTGGATTTTGCCTGTAAATAGGCGTTTATGTACAAGAGGCTGACGTCCTAGTAAGAGAGCGCCGCCGAACAACAAAGTTTATACAATTTTGTGAAAAGGAGAAACAAAACAGCTATGTGAAAAGGATAATCCCAATGGGTTCCAACTCTGATATCGCCTTTATATCTTCGAGCGTCTCATCACTTGGCTGTTCAGTTGAAGATGAAGCTGATTAATCGATGCCGTCTGAACTTGATGTTGATACCGGATTCTGGATGCAAGGTGGTCCAATGAGACATAGTATTATGCTTTAATCCCTAACTTTTGCTTGGACCGCCCTTTCGGGTTTTCAGTCCACCGGGATACCCATTTTTGCCCAAGCCGCCTTTTCAGGTTTTCGACTTGCCGGGTGTACAGATTTTTTTTCATTTCATCCCTTATTTTTGCCCGAACCCTTTTGGTTCGTCGGGAAGCCCTAATTTTTGCCTAGGCATGTCAACCTAGCGGGTCTTTTATCATGCGTAGTATCTTTTTACTATGTCTGCATTGGCGGGGTGAGGAAGGTCGTCACCATCCATGGTGGTTAGAATCATGGATCCTCCTGAGAACACATGTTTAACCACAAATGGCCCTTCATATGTGGCGGTCCATTTGCCCCTGGGATCACTCTGAGGAAGAATGATGCGCTTGATTACCAGGTCCCCAACTTGATACTCTTGTGGTCTGACTTTCTTGTTAAATGCCCTGATCATCCGTTTTTGATACGTTTGACCATGACAAATAGCAGTGAGTCTCTTTTTGTCAATTAGATTTAATTGATCAAGTCGAGTCTGGATCCAGTCATCTTCGCTCAAGCCTGCATCCTTCATTATCCGGAGAGAGGGTATCTGGACTTCAATAGGCAAGACTGCCTCTATGCCATAGACCAAGGAAAAGGGAGTTGCCCCGGTTGACGTTCTTGCTGAGGTACGGTACCCATGAAGAGCAAACGGTAACATCTCGTGCCAATCTTTGTAGGTCACTGTCATCTTCTGCACAATCTTTTTGATATTCATATTAGCTGCTTCTACAGCCCCATTCATCTTTGATCGGTAAGGAGAAGAGTTGTGGTGTTGTATCTTGAATTGCTCGCAGAGCTCAGTGATCATCTTGTTATTAATATTGGTACCGTTGTCCGTAATAATCCTTTCCGGGACACCGTAACGACAGATCAGGTTATGCCGAATAAACCGTGCCACGACGTTCTTGGTTACAGTGGCATAAGAAGCTTCCTCAACCCACTTTGTAAAGTAATCAATCACTACTAGGATGAAGCGATACCCGTTGGATGCTGTAGGTTTGATCTCGCCGATCATATCAATGCCCCACATTGCAAAAGGCCACGGTGCAGTCAAGACGTTTAGAGGAACTGGAGGAACGTGCACCTTATCTGCATAAATCTGGCACTTGTGATATGTCCGAGAATGTTGGTAACAGTCGGCTTCCATTGTGGACCAGAAATATCCTGCCCGAAGGATTTTCTTTGCCATGGTGTGTGCACTGGAATGTGTTCCGAAGGTACCTTCATGCAGTTCTTCCATGATCCTTTCTGCTTCAGTCTTATCCATGCAACACAGTAAGGTTGAATCATGGTTTCGCTTGTATAGAATGTCGTTGCTGAGGAAGAACTTTACAGCGAACCTTCTAAGGAACTTCTTATCATTGACAGATGCACCCTCGGGATATTCTTGAGCTTCCAGATACCTCTTCACCTCATGATACCGGGGTTTTTCAGTTACTGTCTCAGCCTCAAGATCACAACAATATGTTGGTTCGTCCAATTTCTAGATAATGATCCGGGGAGCTTCGTTATCCCATTTGACTTTGAACATGGAAGACATCGTAGCTAACGCGTCCGCCAACTGATTCTCCTCTCTTGGGAAGTGTTCAAAAGTTATCTCTGTGAAATGGGGGATCAATGTCAGCACACACTCTTTGTAAGGAATGAGGTTTGGGTGTTTCGTATCCCACTCGCCTTTGATCTGATTGATCACGAGAGCGGAATCTCCGAAGACACTCAGAAACTTGATCCTTAGGTCAATCTCAGCTTGAAGACCCATGATGCATGCCTCATACTCCGCCATGTTGTTGGTGCAGTTGAAACATAGCCGGGCAGTGAGTGGAGTATGAGTGCCTTTGGGGGATATGATCACATCGCCGATACCGTTACCCAAAGCGTTGGAGGCTCCGTCAAAGTGCATGGACCATCGGGATCCTTCCTCAGGTCCTTCATCCGGTCCAGGTGCTTCACAATCAGTTACTACCATGATGTTCTCGTCAGGAAATTCAAAGTTCATTGACTGGTAGTCGTCTACTGCCTGGTGTGCCAAGTGGTCTGCCAATACACTTCCCTTGATTGCCTTCTGAGTCGTGTACTGGATGTCGTATTCTGTCAAGATCATCTGCCATCTTGCTATTCTTCCAGACAGAGCAGGCTTTTCGAATATGTACTTTATTGGATCCATTTTTGAAATCAACAGAGTAGTGTGAGTTAGCATATACTGTCTCAGCCGGCGAGCAGCCCATACCAAAGCGCAGCAAGTTTTCTCGAGCAGTGAGTATTGGGTCTCACAGTCGGTAAACTTTTTGCTAAGGTAATAAATGGCGTGCTCTTTTCGGCCAGACTCGTCATGCTGCCCCAGCACACACCCCATTGAGTTGTCAAGTACTGTCAGGTATAGTATTAGAGGTCTCCCTTCAACCGGTGGCATAAGAATGGGTGTTTCTTGGAGATACTCTTTGATTCTGTCGAAAGCGGCCTGACATTCATCATTCCAACGTACTACTTGATCTTTCTTCAGCAGTTTGAAGATTGGTTCACAGGTAGCAGTTAGATGCGAGATGAATCGGGCAATGTAATTCAGACGTCCTAGAAAGCCTCTGACTTCCTTCTCTGTCTTGGGAACTGGCATCTCTTGTATGGCTTTAACCTTGGCAGGGTCCACTTGAATACCTTTGTCGCTCACGACGAAGCCTAGCAACTTCCCAGATCTTACCCCAAATGTGCACTTGTTTGGGTTCAACCTCAGCTTGTATAACTTCAGACGGTCAAACAGCTTTTGCAGATGGTCAAGGTGTTCCTCCTCAGTTTGGGACCTTGCAATCATATCATCGACATACACTTCAATCTCATGATGGATCATGTCATGAAATAAAGCAACCATGGCACGTTGGTAGGTTTCCCCAGCATTTTTCAACCCGAATGGCATGACCTTGTAGCAAAAGGTTCCCCACTGAGTGACAAAGGTAGTCTTTTCCATATCTTCAGGAGCCATTTTAATCTGATTATAACCTGAGAAGCCGTCCATGAAGGAGAACACCTTGTGCTGAGCAGTATTGTCAACCAGAACGTCGATGTGAGGCAGAGGGAAATCATCCTTGGGGCTCGCCCTGTTCAGATCCCTGTAATCAACACACATTCGGACCTTGCCATCTTTCTTCGGTACCGGAACCACGTTGGCAACCCACTGAGGGTAAGCAGTCACTGCTAGAAAACCGGTGTCAAATTGTTTCATAACCTCAGCTTTGATTTTCTCGGACATCTCTGGACGCATACGGTGGACCTTCTGTTTTATCGGAGGGCAGTCTTCCTTGGTAGGCAGGTGATGCACCACAATGTCGGTATCCAACCCAGGCATGTCTTCGTAAGACCAGGAGAAGATCTCCACATAATCATGCAACATCTGAATCAACCGTTGTTTTACGCTGAGCTCCAGATTGGCACCAATCTTGACTTCCTTTCTGTCTGCCTCAGTACCCAGATTTACCGTTTCCACTGGCTCTTCATGTGGCTGAATGGCCCTCTCTTCCTGGAGTAACAGTCTTGCGAGCTCACCAGACACTTCGCAATCATTTTCACCTTCGTCTTCGGCTAAGTTGATCGGATTTTCGAAGTCATAACTGGCAGTAGCAGAGTCGTTACCAGTGAGATCCAGAGTGGATTGGAACCTGTATAGGTGAGTGTGTGTAAATATAGCTGTTTTGCAATATATAAAGAAAGAAAGAAAGGGAGCACAAGATTTGAAATGCGAAAAACGTCCAATGTCTTTATTCATGATATATGGAAATGACAAGTAATAAGCCCTCACAAATGAAGCCACGGTGCCCCGGGTAAGACACCGGGACATAAAGTTTCATAATATTGTTCATTACAAATTTAGAAACAAAGGAATTCATTACTGAGTAACAAAACTAACAGGTATGTAGTCTTTTGCAGTCCAATTGTTTAGTCCATTGTTGGTTGTCGGGTAGATACAGCAATCAAACTTTGATTCCTCCGCATCGCCTTCAATAGCATTCACTCCCGGGTTGGTGATGAACACGGGAGGTCTTCCAATCCTTGCTTTTCGTACAGCCCTCTGAGCCTCTGCAGTAAAACCCAGCCCAAACTCGTCAGTCTTAGGAGTAAAATCAGGGAGCCTGCCCCAGTTAGCACATTCACCTTTTTCAATCACAGCCCGGGCGTCCTTCAAGGAAGCCATCTTCAACGGAAAGTCTTCTTCAATCACTGTCTCTGCTGACGCCAATGTTGGAGGCACCTCTTCAAAATGTTGGAAGGGGGTTTCAATGAACTCCTCGTCCATCTCTATATACCGGAATGAGTTCAGATGACTAACCATGTATTCTTCCTCCCCCTGCACTGTAACAATCTTCCCACTGACAGGGTATTTGAGCTTTTGGTGTAGAGTGGATGTCACAGCCCCAGCCTTGTGAATCCAAGGTCGACCCAGCAAACAGGAATAAGATGGACTAATGTCCATCACATAGAACGTTGAATCAAAGACTTGAGAACCAACACGAATTGGAATATCTACCTCACCATGTACCATCCTCTTCGACCCGTCAAAGGCTCGGACAACGATGTTACTAGGCTTCAACTCCAGACCCTCACAATCCAACCTGTCTAAGGCCTTCTTGGGCAATACATTTAGTGAAGAACCGGTGTCTACCAACACATGTGCAAGAGTAGTGCCCCTGTATTCTATGGAGACATGCAAGGCATCATTGTGGTTCTTTCCCTTAGCAATCAGATCAGCATCCGAGAAACCCAAACCATTGTCAGCGGTCAAATTGGCCACACAGTCAGTAAATTGGTCCGCATACGTCTCTTGTGGCACATGGGCCGTCTTTAGGAATGAAATCAGGGCCTTGGCATGGGCCTCTGAGCACAACAATAGTGATAGCATAGAGATCTTAGAGGGGGTATACCCCAGCTGTTCAACGACGTTGAAATCGCTCTTCTTGATGATCTTAAGGATTTCCTCCATCTCTTGCTGGAAGGCTTCAACATTAACCGTCTTGGGTGCCTCCATTCGGGCAGGCACATCAGTTACAATCCCCTTGCCCCGAGTGTCAGATGACTCGGCAGCAGGGGTAGCAGCTTGATCAGGAGGGGAAACCGGCGCACTTGTAGATATGAAGATAAGAGGTCTTCGGGTGACTGGCGGCGCAATGTCAGGCGAGAAGAGCCTGCCACTGCGAGTAACTTTAGCGGTACCGGTGATGTTACTGATACCGGCACTAGTGTTGAACTCCTGCTTCACTCCAAGTACATACACATCTGCCCCATAGTGCCATGGGACAACCTTGTCAGATTTATAGGGGATGGGCCCCGGAACAGTAATGATAATAGGTGCAACAGACATGATTTTGACGGGCTTCCTCGGGGGAGCCTTGGTAGGATTGTTGAAAATGGTGACAACGGATACTTCTTCAGTAGGAACAATAGGAACAACGGTCTTCTTGAACAAGATCTCTTTGCTATCCATCAAGTTTTGGACGCCTGACTTCAACAACGGACAACCAGCAGGGGAAACAGCACACAGAAGGAAACCCTTGCTACAACCCGGAAATAAACTGGCCAGCAACAGGTTCCTTTTGACGGTCAATAAAGGGGTAGCAACATCATCCACAGAAACTGCATGTAGATCTTCCTCAATAGCATTTACTCCATGCTGGGGCATAGGAGCAGTCACAACGTTGGGCCTTTCGGGCGCCTCAAACTGTATTTCCTTAGCGTCGATAAGGTCCTGAACCTTATTTCTTAGGGCCCAGCAATCATCAGTAGAATGCCCCGGGCTATCGGAGTGATAAGCACAACGGGCATTGGGATTGTACTTCGGAGAGGTTGTATTTACCACCTTCGGAGCTTCTCTGACGGTTACCAAGTTGGTCGATTACAGCTGTGGCAAGATCTACGACAAGGTCATACTAAGCCGGGTATATTCTCTTCTAGGTCTCTCACCCCTTGGTTGGTTAGGTTGCCGAGGAGCGGCAGCAGGCTTTGCAATTACCACCGCGTTGATAGCTTGGCGGCGTTCCGGTTTGTTTTGCCTCCTGGGGCCATACACAGCACTGGCTTCCTTCTTGAAAGGCTTTTTCTCAGAACTTGAGGACGCACTCTTCTGTATCTTTCCTGATTTCATACCAGCTTCTATCCTTTCCCCAGTCAGAAGAGGTCTATAAACCCTGCAGACGAATTACCAATGAGATGATTGAAGAACGGCCCAGATAGGGTCCCCAAGAACATGTCCATAAGTTCACGGTCGGTTAACGGTGATTGCACCATGCCAGCCAGGTCCCTCCACTTCTGCGCATACTCTTTAAAACCTTCTCCCGATCCTAGCGACATACCCTGAAGTTGGGTACGTGTAGGAGCGAGGTCGGCATTATACTGATACTGCTTGTAAAAAGCAGTAGCCAAGTCCTCCCAGTTACGAACCTTGGTTCCATCCAGCTGATAGAACCATTCGAGATAAGTCCCTGAAAGACTCTCCTGGAAGAAATGGATCCATAAGTTCTTGTCCACAGTATATGGTTGGATCTTCCGCACATAAGATCTGAGATGTAGCTTAGGGCAGGACGCCCCGTCATACTTTGCGAAAGATGGTGCTTTGAACTTGTGTGGGATCACCACACCAGAAGATAGACCCAAGTCTCCAAAATCCAACCCAGGCACTTGTTGAATTTCCATGGCATTCAGGCGATCCTCTAACTGCTTGTACTTGTCTTCAGCTGGAGGATACTGCTCCTCATTGAAATCAGTCTCGTTGTCAGAGACCACCGGACTAGGAACCCTTCCCCCTTGGGGACTGCCTTTCCCTACAGAAGAACCAACTTGATCCACATCATTTTGCAGTGTGTTACCGAACCTCCGGCCAGTGTTGAATAGTACAGTTCTCTTCTTCTTCTTCTTGACCAGCAGAGCCTTCAATTCCTCTTGACCTTGGGCCAAACTCATGATCAACTCTTGGAACTGGGCGTTCTGAGCCTGGAGGGCCTTGATGGATTTCTCAGTAGATGATTCTGGATTCATGATGGCGAGCTGAAATTAACAGCGAAGAAGATTAAACCACCTGTAAAAAAAGAGTACCTGCTATGCACATGATGCATGATATGTTGTTTATGCAATGCATTCAAGGGTTCGAAAGTTCAAATTTGTTGTAGACAAAAAGGAACACACGTTATCATTAAGAAATAATTGTTCAGTACATCAAGGCCTCATGGGCAAACATTACAAAGTAAATCAATCCCAGAAGACACTGCGCATCCTCTTTGGAGCAATGTAGGTGTTGGGAGTCTTTTCCTCGTGCAGTAGGCGGGTGAGCTCCAAGACCTTCTTCTCACTAGCATGTAGACTGGCTTCAGGAGAATTTCGTTCTTCCTTAAGCTGGATCCAGCTCTTCTGCATTTCTTCCCAGGATGTAGGCATGTCAGGATGTTGAATGGTGTATGAGACCTCTCCTTCCAAAACTGGCTCTTTGATCACAGGGAGAACATGAGGATATGGCATTACCATCTTCTGGGAGCGGGCTTGTACCCACTTGAGATAAGGCTCCAACGGGATGGAGTTCTTGTGCCCCAGTGTCTTGCTGTCTACCTTGTTGGGCATCCTCCAAGCTCTGATAAATCTCTGGCGGAGTCCTTGTGCGTCGTTGTCGAAGTCAAAAACTATGTCAGGAAGCAACATTTCATGAGGGCCATCCCTCCGAGCATAACCAAACTGTCTCAAAGCCAGACACGGGTTGTAAGTAATACCTCCTCTGATTCCAAGTAAAGGAACATTAGGAAATTCCCCGTAACGATCAATGATAGTGACATCCTCTCTGGACCGAGAGCACCAATGTATATCAGCATGCGTAAGAGTCATCAACCGTTGTGACCATCTCGAACCCCGCTCGTTCTTTAAAACTGATTGTGGAAGGTGCGAAATAAACCACCTTCCCAGGAGAGGAGTGCAGCACATAAGAACACCTCTTTTTCTCATGGTTTGAGTGTAACATGAGTGAAGGATGTCCCCAAGCAACGTAGGTATAGGATTCCTAGACATGAAGATCTTGACAGCATTGATATCTATAAGCTGATCGGGATTCAGGAACAACACCAACCCATAGACAAGGAGAGCCACAACTTCTTCAAAGGCTTGTAGGTCAAGGGAATTCCAACATTCTTGGGCCTTCTCAAACAGAAACCTGGCCAAGAACCCTTTGATACCACTTCTAACTTCCCAATGTCCCTTGATGTCAGATGGTTGTAGGCGTAATGCTTTAGCAATCTCTTCAAGTTTGGGATCCCTTTTTGTACCGTTGTAGGGTAGTTGACTAAGGATGGGGATCTTCAGAAGCTGGGAGAACTCTTCCAATGTAGGCACCAGTTGATAATCCAGGAAAGTAAAACAGTGATGCAGAGGGTCAAAGAACTGGAAGAGGACCTTTATCATATCTTCCTCAATGTTGGTGTTGACCAAGCTGATGAGTCTTCCATGTTTCTCACTGAAAGAAGAGCTCTCGGGAATCCTGGATGTAAGTTCCTTAAGCTGAGGAGGGACCCTTACAAGGTTGACCTGAATTGTCTTTCTGCGGATAGTTTCCATGTCCTACAAAACAAGAACAAAGCTGAAGATTCGAACCCCTGAAGTGGTTAGTCAATGCATATGATGCTGTATGATGTTATGATGTTATGATAAAACACACCACAAGTATCCACAAAAAGCAAACATGGTAAGGCACACAAGTCACACAAGACAGCCCTTAGAGTTTAGGCCAGCATGGGGTCTAGGTATTACCCTCTTGAGGTTTGTGGGCTCAAAACCTGTCCTATCAGAAGTAACCGGGTTCTAAGGATCTCAATATCATTGGATTGTTTTCTGTGTTCATTGTTTCGATTTAGCCACTGAACTGGCGATCAAAATATTCCAAGAAAACAACCCTCAATGAGTGTAGTATCGAGTATCAACCAACTTCGGACTGCACCAAAGTCAGTTATCTCACTACCCTAAAGAGGCCAGGATGGTCAAGTAAGGTTCCTAAGGTCAGTTGATGCTTCACGACACCACACGCGCGGCCCCGTACTCTCCTTGAATTGACTCAAGGGTTACCAGTACTCACCAAAGTGCCACATCAACGTAGCAGACTGCTTCAACCGTGTCGGTATACCCCGCACAGTTCCCTCACAGTCTTGTTGCTACTTTCTAAGAAGGTATCCCCCAGATCCGGGTTAGGATCTATAGAACTCCCAAGACAGTTCCCACAATAATAAAGCAAACAAAACAAAGCAATTGAAAACACAAGTATGAGCTATCCTAAGGTACACCTCACTTTAAGTAGTCCCCAGCAGAGTCGCCAATTCTGTGATCGGTGGAAATAGAACTGACTGTTTTTAGCTGGTTTGCGAAATGTCGCGGAAGCAAGAGTCGCCACCGTATTTTATTTTCTCCAACATGGACAGGACAAAAGCACAGCAAAATTCCTTATGAGAACGTTTCTCGGTTCGGGAGGTAGATTTATAGAAAGGGAAGGTGTTAGCACCCTTTCTATCCATGGTTATCCATGGGCTCTTAGATACTTGCTCTTATGTTTTCAAAATGTTTGCTTTTCAAAATGTGAGTGGGTTTGAAAAAGTTTGTTTGAAAGATTTCTGAATAACTCTTGTATTTGTCCTCAAGAGTGTTTGAAAAATTTGTTTTGAAAGCTTTTTGAAAGTGTCAGTGTGAAAAGATTTTTGATTTGTTTTTGAAGAGAGCAAGTATCCATGAGTCATCTACCTACCCTAAGGAATTACGCTGTGTAAAAGTCCTTAAGGTAGTGCCATCCCATCATTGAGAGGTAGGTAGCACCACCGTTGGAGGTGTTCGGGTCAATTCGATTGTAGGGACAGTGTGGTCACCGAAGCAATAGTAGGACACCTTAGAAGCTACCTGTGATACGGTGGGAGAACTGACTATGGTTTTGCGTTTGTTTTCGCAAATGTTTCGGTTGAGCAAGAGTCGCCACCGACTTTTTTATTTTATCCTAAGGAAAGGTTTAAAAAGCACAGCAAAAACCTTTGAGATTTTTCTTGGGTTCGGGGAGTAGATTATAGAAAGGGAAGGTATTAGCACCCTTTCTATCCATGGTTATCCATGGGCTCTTAGGTACTTGCTTAGATCAACTTGCCTTGGTTTTCAATTGTTTGAAATGGTGCTCGGTGTGTGGTTTTAAAAATGTTTTGAAAAGATGCCTTGTATAGGCTACCCTTGTAACAATTCTTTACTCGAATGTTTTACAAAAGGTGTTTGTCTTTTTGAAAAGATGTTTCAAGGTTTTTTGAAAGTTTGTTTTGAAAGTGTTTGTGAAGTGTGGTTTGAAAATAGGCAAGTGTTTTCTTTTGCAAATTGACAAGTACCTAAGAGTTATCTACCCTAAAGTTCTCAAAGATTTTTGTTATGTCTTAAACCTTTTGACAATTTTGTTCCACCATTGCATTTGGTGGACAATCTTGTATTAGGAGATGAAAGGGACGGGCGCGGGTCATCGTTTAGACCATAATTGCAATAGTGCTAAGTATCTTTGGGCAATTTCTCTTTGAAAGGGACTTGATCGTTTTAGGCAACTTTTCGAAAGCGTCATCGAGGGACTATGATCAATTGGTTTATATTTGTTTTGCCCAAAGAAACCTAACATGCAATATGACCCATTTATTTGAAGGCAACAAAGTGGAATACCCTAGGAGTGCAAGTGTGATATGTGTTGTCCATATTTCATGCTTGTTTATCTTGAAATTAGGTCAAACTATTTTGTTCTTTTTATTTGCATACAAACCCTAATTCTAGCATGGTATATTTAGAAAGCGTTTAAAGTGCGAAAAGTAAAATTCCTACACTATTACAACACAATATGGGAAGGGGGGTACAAATGTTCAAATGGGGGGATATTTAGACAAAGAAATTAAACCTAGCTATTACATCATTTTTGGCATATTTACAAGTAATTAATTGCATAAATAAAATGGAAAATAAAATAAAGATGCAAAAATGCAAAAAAAGGTTTTTATATATATGAAAAAAAGTATTATTTATGTCAAATAAAAAAAAGTATTTTTTTTGGAGTTTTTGTATTTTAAGGGTAAAACCCTAATTTTTATTAAATAATATATATATTATTAAATTTACACAAATATTTATTTATTATGTACAAAAACAAAATAAAATGAAATATATTTATAAAAAGTGTTTTTCATGTCAAATATTAATAAAAAATAAAAAAATTATGTATTTTGTATTTTAACCTAAATATACTAATAAATGTATATATATATATATATATATATATATATGTATTAATTTTTAAATATGTATCATATATATAAATATAATAATATTTAATATTATATAAAAAAAAGTATATTTTACATAAAATATTTTCAAAAGGAAAATGAAATAAAAATCAGAAAAGAAATATATTTACATTATTTTTTTCTAGTTTCTTTTCTAAATGATAATATATATACTTATGCACAAATGTTTATATAAACAAATAAATACCTAAAAAATGCAAAAATGGTGTGATAATAATTTTTTATGTTTTTAATATTATTAGCAAAAATAAATAAACCAAAATGAAAAAAGAAAAATCAAGAAATCAATAAAATACACAAATTGGGCCCAGGGGGTGTGAAATTAGAAATGTGGTGTGAAAAGAAAATCAGAAACAAGCCCAGCCCATGAAACTCCTTCTTCAACCTCTGAACAAAAACGCGCGCATGTTCTTCCAATTCAAACACTTGGATTCTTTGATCTTTTGCATAAACTTCCAACATAAGAAATTTTAAGCATTGAATCACGATTCTAAATATATAAAAAACTCATCCTAACTCTCAGAAATGAGAGAGAATTTTGACATTCCCAAATCCTGACCTAAGTTTTCTTCCATTTTCAAACCTTAAATTCTCACAGCTCAGGAAAAATAAATGAAAAGTAAAAGCATGTACAGGTTCAGGGGCATGAGTAGAACATTTCTTATTCACAAACCTAGAGCTAATGATGCCTATACTAAGAGTTAGAAGTTCATAAAAATACCTGTTCAGTTGAAGTTCTATCTGGCAATGGGGAAGCTTTCAGAGCAAGATGATGGTCTGTACAGCTTGCCTGAAGTGTGGTGATGTTATTCCAATGCTTACTTTGCCTTGAGACACCTTGAATCGAGCTATGGACCTTCAACTACAAAATGAGAAAGTGAAAATGGTGGAACTTGTTAGAGGAATTACAGGTCGTGTTTTAGGTCTTGGTTAGCTTGCATTGATGTTAGGGAATGTGTTTGATGAGCTTTGGTCAAGAAATCATGCAAGGAATGAGAGATGGTGTTCAATCTGCAGGCCTTGCCCTGTTTTTGCAGTTTGAGAGTGATTCTGGGAATGGGAGTGTTTGGGAGGTATTGGAGTCGTGTTCTAGCTTGGTTAGGATGATTAGAAGGTGTACAAAACAAATGCTTAAGTGTTCTAATGCTGAGAGGAAAGTTGTTGTATGTTATGATACTTTTCTTCACACTTAAGCAAGCAAAGCCAACTTGATGTTTTAGGCAAGTAGGGGACCCTTAAACATGCTGCTAACCTTTTCTTGATCAGAGTGTTTTACTCATAATCTTGTGCCCATTAGATTTCATCTGTACTTGTTGGATTTTCAATTGGACATAAAGCTTGCTTTTGCAAAAATGGCCATTTTGCTTTTTCCATAAATGGATTAAACTTGTATGTAATGCTTGAACTCAAAGAATAACACTTTAACACAATGAACATGCATTTAATTATTGAGTGTTGGATGGTTTAAGGACCTGTAAGGTAGCACAAACTATGTTGACTTGAAAATGGCCTAAGTTATGAACATGTACATGACCAATTCAAAAGTGAGTTTTTGCCATATTGTGAAATTTGATTCTCTCAAGTTATGAGGTTGTTTGATGAGTTCTTGGACATTTTGGAAAGCTTGGAATGTGTACTACAATCCATCTTTGAAATGCAAATTGAAATTCCAAGTGGAAGTGTATGGAAAATGGCCTTGAATTTGGGTAGAAAACCTTGCCAAAATAGGTTAAAATTTCACTAAGTTAAGAATGGTTTAGTACCCTTATTCCAAAAATTGTAACTTGAGATACAAGCCTCATTTGGGAAAACTTTGTGAATCAAAGTTGTAGATTATGCAACAAGCTACAACTTTCATGTGTTGACTTTTGTTTGAATCCAAATGAATCTTGGTGAGAAAGTGGGGCAAAGTTGGGAAAAAATTAGGGTTTTTCATAACTTAGAAAAATTCTAAGTTATGAAAAATTCTCATTTCTAACCCTAATTTGCATTTTTTGATTTCTTGGTGAACAAGTTTCATGATTTGGCATGTTTTGATGAAAAATGAATCTTGACTCTTGATTTTGACCAAAAAGTCAAAGTTTGACTTTTCAGTTATACAGTCAAAGTTGATCAATTGACTGAGAAATTCAACTGTCAATCTTGTGCACTTGGGATCTTTTGAACTTGTTGAGCATGTCAAGATAATTCCATGGGGTCCTTGAGTCCATAGTGAGCTTGGTTTGCTTTTGGCTAGGTCAAACAGTCAAAAATTGCCTTTGTGCAGTCAAAACCCTAAAAATGACCATTTTTCCCTTTTGGTGATCTGATCAAATTTCTTGTGGAATTGTGATCCAAATTTGATCAAATGGTCTATATGAGTTCATAATGTTGATGTGGGTCAATTTTCATGAGGTTTGACTGTCAATTGGCCACAATTGACTTTTTCCCCAATACAGCTGATTTCTAGGTCAACTGTCCAATTGACTGGGCAAAACTTGGAATCAAGACTTGAAACTTGATATGGATAAACTTGGGAGTTCAATATGAAGCAAGAAAGTCATCTTAGGCATTTTAGGTCAAAACATCTTTGTGCAAACACAAACCCTAATTTGGGTCAACAGTGCAAGGAGAAGTCTTGAGCAGATGAAACCCTAACTGGATCTTGAGCTTCAAAGGCTTTGTGATGAGAAATCATTGAGAAATGGGAGGGCAAATTTTGGGGTACAACAGTTGCCCCTGTTCAATCTTCTTGAATCCGAAGAGTTAGATTGGCAGGTTTGCCTTTCGTGACTCGAGGGTAAAAGGAGATTGGACACTAGAGTGCCCTTAAATTTGCACTCGTCAAAGCAAAGGATGCGGGAATGGGCTTAGAGATGCCATTTGGAGATGGGCTTAGAGATGCCATCTGGAGGGGCGACAGAATCTTGTCGGGGATGGGCTTAAAGATGCCATCTGGAATGAGTATCAGGAAGGTGTCCAAGCTTTGGACCATCTTTGAACTGGGGGTCTGAATAAGCAATAGATTGACATCCGTTGTTGGGAGGAATCCGTAAGCTGTTTTCAGAAGTCTTGGGAAGTAACTGAACAAGCGATAGGTTAACATCCATTACTTGGAGAACCTGTAAACTGTTTTCAGAAGTCTTGAAGTTGAATAAGCAATAGAGCAGCATCCGTTGTTGGGAAGCGTCCGTAAACTGTTTTCAAAAGTTGCATCTGAACAAGTGATAGATTAACATCCGTTGTTGGGAAGAATCCATAGACTGTTTTCAAAAGTTGCATCTGAACAAGTGATAGATTAACATCCGTTGTTGGGAAGAATCCATAGACTGTTTTCAAAAGTTGCATCTGAACAAGTGATAGATTAACATCCGTTGTTGGGAAGAATCCATAGACTGTTTTCAGAAGTCTTGAGAAGAAACTGAACAAGCGATATGTTAACATCCGTTACTTGGAGAGCCCGTAAACTGTTTTCAGGAATCTTGAAGTTGAATAAGCAATAGAGCAGCATCCGTTGTTGGGAAGCGTCCGTAAACTGTTTTCAAAAGTTGCATCTGAACAAGTGATAGATTAACATCCGTTGTTAGGAAGAATCCATAGACTGTTTTCAGAAGTCTGGAGAAGAATCTGAACAAGCGATAGGTTAACATCCATTACTTGGAGAACCCGTGAACTGTTTTCAGAAATCTTGAGGAGGAACCGGTGTAGGGCTTCCTGATGATGAGCTCGTGTAAAACTGCATCTGGATAAATTTGGAATAAGCATTAGAATGTTGCCGTTTCCGGGTCATATCTGAACTATTCCTGGAAAGAATCTCGGAAGATAATGATCTTAGTCTTTCGACTGATTTTACCTGAAAAGGTAAAGAGTTAGTTATATGCAATGTTATGATGCATGACACAATGTATGCTATATGACATGAATGTAAATGAATGCGTATGTAAGCTGGAGAGCTGTCTTGCAACGGATAGATGAATCCGAGATGGCTGAAGGTGACAGTATCTCGACTGCTGCCGGGAAGAATAATTCCTGGTTGTTACTGGAGAATAAAGAGCTTGGGTTGTATACCAATCTTCTGGGGAATTCCTGATGACTTTTACTGGGGAGCTCCAATCTAATAGACTCATGCTGGGGAGGTAAGACTGAGAATCCTCAGCTTGGAGGGAAGTATCTCTGGCGACTTCACTGGGGAACTCAAGATTTTCCTTCCTAAAACTCTGTGGGGAAAAGGTTCATTAGTCTGGCTCCGCTGGGGATACTGAAACTTAAACTCTGAGGGGAAGTGAGTTCTGGAGGATCCCCTGGCCGGGGATGTACGAAGACAACCTCCTCTGGGGATTGTATTGATAAGTTATGTTCAGGAACTCTGAGGAACTCCGCTGGGGATAGGAAGAATTTTGGCGAGTGCGATCTTTCGTGGCAATAAGCTGAGGATAACCCAGTTATAAGCCCTTGTGAGGAATAACTTTAAATAAAACTCGGGAGAGACGTCGGTGCTCTGCAGGGGATAAGCTTCCAAAATCTACTGGGGATCAGCTTCAGGGTTTGCCGGGATATGGATTCCAAATCTCTTGGGGGTTTCCTTTGAAAGGGTATCGAGACATCCAATTGTTCCTTTGACCTATCAGTAATCCTCTTTCTTGATTCATAAGGAAATGATTATGTTCAAATGCATATGCCTATTTAACAAAACATTGGACGTTTCTCAAAGTAAACAATTAGTGCAAAAGAACGGGAAAGACACAAATTTCTGGGAAAAGTATTTGTATTGACTTTGTATGAGTATATTTGTACAAAGGAGACAATCATCCTGGTAAGAGGATTCTGTTGTAAACATTGAAAGATTTATACAAAATAAAGGATGGCTATGTGAAATAATTCCATGGGATTCCATTCTGCTATAGCTTTCCCAACTCTGGATATCTGTCCATTCAATGCTCCGTTTGCCGATGACTGGATTGATCAGAAGCCTGGAACTGGTTGATGAAGAGATTTTCTTTTCAAGTGATCCGACGAGACATAGTCATACGCTTTAATTCCCTAACTTTTGCCTGAATCGCCCTTTCGGGTTTTCGATCCACCGGGAAACCCCTTTTTGCCCAAGCCGCCCTTTCGGGTTTTCGACTTGCCGGGCGTACAGATTTTTTTTGTTTTTATCCCTAATTTTTGCCTGAACCGCCCTTTCGGGTTTTCGATCCACCGGGATGCCCATTTTTGCCCAAGCCGCCCTTTCGGGTTTTCGACTCGTCGGGTTATTTTTATGCGTAGTATCTTTTGACTATGTCTGCGTTCGCAGGGTGCAGCAGATCGTCGCCGTCCATGGTGGTCAGAATCATTGCACCACTAGAAAATATGCTCTTGATCACAAATGGTCCTTCATATGTAGGAGTCCATTTGCCCCTGGGATCACTTTGCGGCAAGATAATCCACTTGATTACGAGATCTCCGACTTGATACACTTGACATCTGACTTTCTTATTGAAGGCCTTGATCATCCACTTTTGATACGTCTGACCATGGCATATAGCAGCAAGTCGCTTTTCGTCGATCAGATTGAGTTGATCAAGTCGGGTTTGCATCCAATCATCTTCATTCAAACCTGCATCCTTCATAATCCTTAGAGAAGGAATCTGAACTTCCATAGGCAAAACAGCTTCCATGCCATAAACCAAAGAAAATGGGGTTGCCCCAGTTGAAGTACGTGCCGTCGTACGGTATCCATGCAGAGCAAACGGTAACATCTCATGCCAGTCTTTGTAAGTGACAGTCATTTTCTGAATGATCTTCTTAATGTTTTTGTTCGCAGCTTCAACAGCACCGTTCATCTTCGGCCGGTAGGGAGATGAATTGTGATGATAAATCTTGAACTGTTCGCACAAGGCGGTGATCATCGTGTTATTCAGATTTGTACCGTTGTCTGTGATGATCCTGTCCGGAACACCATACCGACATATGAGATTTTGCTTGATAAAGCGGGCAACCACATTTTTAGTAACAGAGGCGAAGGAAGCTGCTTCGACCCATTTGGTGAAATAGTCAATGGCAACCAGGATGAAGCGATGTTCGTTGGAAGCCGTGGGCTTGATCTCTCCAATCATATCAATGCCCCACATTGCAAAGGGCCACGGAGCAGTCAGAACATTGAGAGGGACCGGAGGGATATGAACTTTGTCAGCATAGACCTGAAATTTGTGGCAAGTACGGGAATGTTGATGGCAGTCAGCTTCCATGGTAGACCAGTAATAGCCTGCCCTTAGGATTTTCTTAGCCATTGTATGCCCGCTCAAGTGAGTACCAAATGTGCCGCTATGTATATCAGTCATGATCAACTCTGCCTCAGCTTTGTCTACGCATCGGAGTAATACACAATCATGGCTTCGTTTGTAAAGGATGTCGTTGCTCAGGAAGAACTTAGCAGCAAATTTCCTTAAGAACTTCTTGTCATTTACGGAAGCTCCTTCGGGATAATCTCTAGTCTCGAGATACCTTTTAATTTCATGGAACCAAGGTTGTTCCACTACTTCTTCGGTATTAATCTCGTGACAATGCGCAGGTTCATCCATTCGCTCGATGGTGATTTGGGGAGCCTCGTTATCCCAGTTGAGTTTAAACATGGAGGACATTGTGGCCAGAGCATCTGCTAGCTGATTCTCTTCTCGCGGGAAATGCTCGAAGGTAATTTGCTCGAAATGAGGCAACAATGTCAGGACATGTTCTTTGTATGGGATAAGATTAGGATGCTTGGTATCCCACTCTCCTTTGATTTGGCTGATAACCAAAGCCGAATCCCCAAATACGATCAAAGATTTGATCCCCAAGTCTATAGCAACCTTGAGACCAAAGATGCAAGCTTCGTACTCAGCCATGTTGTTTGTGCAGCTGAAGCAAAGTCAGGCCGTGAAAGGTGTGTGACAACCTTACGGAGAAATGAGTACCACGCCAATACCGTTTCCAAGTGCATTTGAAGCACCATCAAAGTACAGGGTCCATCGGGATCCCTTTTCGGGTCCGTCATACGGTCCGTTACCTTCAATGTTGTCCAAATTCATGATGTCTTCGTCTGGGAAGTCAAATCTCATGGGTTGATAATCTTCGATAGCCTGATGAGCCAGATGGTCAGCTAATACACTCCCTTTTATAGCTTTTTGGGTGGTGTACTGGATGTCATACTCAGTTAAGATCATTTGCCATCTAGCTATCCTTCCAGATAAAGCGGGCTTTTCGAAAATATACTTGATAGGGTCCATTTTGGAAATCAACAAGGTAGTATGAGTCAACATATACTGTCTTAGTCGGCGAGCAGCCCATACCAAAGCGCAGCAAGTTTTCTCGAGCAGTGAGTAGCGAGTCTCACAGTCGGTAAACTTTTTGCTAAGGTAATAAATAGCATGCTCTTTTCGACCAGACTCGTCATGCTGGCCCAAAACACACCCCATTGAGTTATCCAAGACGGTCAAATACATGATCAATGGTCTTCCTTCGACGAGTGGCATCAGAATAGGGGGTTCTAGCAAATACTCCTTGATTCTATCAAAAGCAGCTTGACAATCGTCGTTCCATTCAACTACCTGATCTTTCTTCAAGAGTTTGAAAATTGGCTCACAGGTAGAAGTCAGATGCGAGATGAATCTGGCAATATAGTTTAAGCGCCCCAAGAATCCTCTAACCTCCTTTTCAGTACGGGGAGCAGGCATCTCTTGTATTGCTTTTACTTTTGCTGGATCGACTTCAATGCCTTTGTTACTTACAATGAATCCCAGGAGTTTACCAGACCTAACTCCAAAAGTGCACTTACTTGGATTCAGCCTGAGTTTGTATTCTTTCAACCTGGCAAACAGCTTTTCTAGATGTTCAAGGTGCTCCTCCTCTGTTTGTGACCGAGCTATCATGTCGTCTACGTAAACTTCAATCTCATGATGTATCATATCATGAAACAAAGCTACCATGGCGCGTTGATAAGTTGCCCCAGCGTTCTTCAGTCCGAACGGCATCACCTTGTAACAGAAAGTGCCTCATTGTGTGACAAAAGTTGTTTTCTCCATATCCTCGGGGGCCATTTTGATTTGATTGTAGCCCGAGAATCCATCCATGAAGGAAAACACTTTGTGCTGAGCTGTATTGTCGATCAAAATGTCAATATGAGGTAGCGGGAAATCATCTTTGGGGCTGGCCCTATTCAAATCCCGGTAGTCCACACACATCCTGACTTTGCCATCTTTCTTAGGTACTGGCACGATGTTAGCGACCCATTGAGGATAGGACGTAACAGCCAGAAAGCCAGCGTCAAATTGCTTCATTACTTCTGCTTTGATCTTTTCAGACATGTCAGGCCTCATTCGGAGGACTTTTTGCTTGATCGATGGACAATCCTCTCTTGTGGGGAGACGATGAACCACGATGTCTGTGTCTAAACCCGGCATGTCTTCATAAGACCAAGCGAAGATTTCAACATACTCATTCAACAACTGTATCAGACGTTCCTTGACACTCGGTTCCAGGTTGGCACCCACTTGCACCTCCTTCCGGTCTTCCTCGGTCCCTAGGTTGACAGTTTCCAATGACTCTTCATGAGGTAAGATGGCCCTTTCCTCTTGCTGCAGAAGTCTGGCTAGTTCCCCGGGTACTTCACAACCTTCGTCATCTTCATACTCGGCTTGATTGACCAGATCTTCAGAGTTATTGAAAGGTACAGCAGAATAGTCACTTATGGAATCCGGAGTGGATGGGTACCTGCATTGGTGAGTGTGGGTGTGTGTAAGGGATAGCCATCCTTAAACAAAAATGCAAAAGGAAAGAAAATGAACACAAGCAGTTTATCAAATGAAAAACGTCCAATGAATCATTAAACATGGCATATGAATATGAAAGATAATCAAAACCCTTACAAATGGACCTACATGCCCTGGGCAAGGCATGAGGTGAAAAGATAGTGTACGGATTGTTTGAGAGTAAATATTACAGACCAAATAAGAAATGTTTAACAGATAAATTACTGATGAATAAAAGTGATGGGGACAAAGTCTTTTGCCTCCCAGTTGCTCAATCCTCCTTTGACGGTTGGATAAATCCACTCTTCAATGTTGCTTTCTTTGTCCTCGTCCTCCAAGGCGTTGATCCCGTAGGGAGAAATTTTGACTGGCGCCCTTTCAATCTTCGAACGGCGCATAGCTTTCTGGCCTGCGGCTGTGAACCCTAACCCAAATTTGTCGGTCTTATGCGGAATATCAGGTAGTTGCCCCCATGCTGAATTCTTTCCTTCTTTTATTGCGGCCATCGCGTCCTCCAGAGATGCCATCCTGGCCATCTGCCTCGGTGTCTCAGCTGCCAACTTTGCTACGGCTATTTCAGGAAGGACTTCTTCGAAATGTTGAAAGGGTGTCTCAATGAACTCTCCTTCAACCTCCACATACCGGAAAGAATTCAAGTGGCTAATCATGTACTCTTCTTCACCATGGACAATAATGATCTTTCCCTTGACAAGATACTTCAACATCTGATGTAAGGAGGAGGTGACTGCCCCAGCATGGTGTATCCAAGGCCTACCCAACAAGCAAGAGTATGATGGACGGATGTCCATCACATAGAAAGTGGATTTAAACACCTCAGTGCCTATCTTGATGGGAATGTCAACCTCTCCATGGACCATTCTCTTCGAACCATCGAAAGCTCTGACAACAATATCACTCGTCTTCAACTCCAGCCCTTCACAATCTAGTCGGTCCAAGGCCTTTTTAGGCAATACATTCAACGACGAACCAGTGTCGACCAAGACGTGTGCGAGAGTGGTTCCTCGGCACTCGACTGAAATGTGCAAAGCATCATTGTGGTTTCTACCTTTAGGAGTTAGGTCGGCATCAGAAAAACTTAATCCATTGTCCGCAGTCAGGCTGGCCACGCAATTTTGAAATTGATCCGCAGAGGTCTCCTGGGGCACATGGGCTACCTTCAGGAATTTTATCAGGGCTTTAGCGTGCGCTTCCGAGCAAAGTAGTAGTGCCAGCATGAAAATCTTTGAGGGGGTTTGCCCCAGCTGTTCTACTACATCGTAATCACTTCTTTTGATTATCCTCAAAATCTCATCCATTTCCTTCTTGGAGGTTTCCGGGATGACCAAGGGTTGAGCCCTCGTCCTGACGAGCTCATCTTGGACTCCCTTACCTTTGTCAACAGCGGTAGGAGGGACAGTACTAGGAACAACAACATCCTCAATCAAAGGAGTTCTAGCAGAAAGTTTTATTGGTGCAGGGATAACCTTGTCGGCAGATGAGGGTCCAAAGATTGCTCTTGGAGGGGCAATCTCTGGAGAAAATATTCTCCCGCTCCTGGTGATTTTGCTAGTGCCCGTAATGTTACTAATGCTGGCTTTTTCATCATCCGATCTTTCTTCAATTATTTCGATTTGTTTGATACCATGGTAGTATACGTCACCGCCATAGTTCCAATGTATCATTTCTCAGAAACATAGGGAACAGGCCCTGGCATTGTTATCTTCAAAGGAACAGATTTCGTAGCTGGTGTAATCTTAACAGGCTTTTTGATGGCCTTGGAAAGATTGGCGTGAATGGTTATGATTGAAACATCTTCAGTATGAACTGGAACAGCAGAAACTTTTTCAAACAAAATTTGTCGACTATCCATAAGGCCTTGGATGCCTTTCTTCAGTAACGGACAATCAAACGGCAGAGAGTAACAACAATAGCAGTCTTCCTTACATCCCGGGAAGATCCCGGCCCTTAACAGATTCAACTTAATGGTTAACAAAGGAGTAGTCAGATCATTGACATCAGCAACATATAAATATTCTTCAATGGCATTGACATTTCGGCCATGCTTCGGCATGGGTGCAGATATTACATTAGGTTTCTCCGGAGCGTCAAACTCCACTTCCTTCGCCTCTATCAGGTCTTGTATTTTATGCTTGAGTGCCCAACAATCATTGGTGTCGTGCCCAACACTGCCTGAATGGTAGGCACATTTAGCATTAGCATGATAATGCGGAGAGGACGTATTCACATTCTTTGGTGCCTCCTTGATGGTGGCGAGATTCAACTTCAACAGATGGAGGAGCACTTGCGCTGGAGTCATATTAATACGGGTGAACTGCCGTTGTGGCCGCTCCACTCGTTGCTGATTTGGTCTGGACTGGCTATAGCGAGGCTGCTCACTTGGAGTATTTTGAATCATTACGGCCCCCACAGTTGGCCGACGCTCCGTCTTCCCTGTTCTTCTCTGAGAATATACCACAGCTGTTTCCATCTTAAAAGGCTTCTTCTCAACACTTGCAGCAACACCCTTCTGAATCTTTCTTGACTTGATGCCAGCTTCTATTCTTTCGCCTGTTAAGATCAAATCTGTAAACCCCGCGGAAGAGTTACCAATTAGATGATTGAAAAATGGCCCAGATAGGGTCCCTAGAAACATATCAACGAGGTCACGATCGGTTAAAGGAGGCTGCACCCTGCCAGCCAAATCTCTCCATTTTTGTGCATATTCTTTGAATCCCTCGCTTGTTCCTAGTGACATACCCTGAAGTTGGGTACGAGTAGGAGCAAGGTCAGAATTATACTGGTATTGTTTGTAAAAAGCGGTGGCCAAATCTTCCCAATTTCGGACGCTGGTTCCCTCTAGTTGATAAAACCACTCCAACTGAGCTCCAGAAAGGCTGTCTTGAAAGAAATGAATCCAAAGGTTTTTATCTGCCGTATAGGGTTGAATCTTTCTCACGTAGGACCTGAGATGCATTTTGGGACAGGACAGCCCATCATACCTCACAAACACTGGCACTTTGAATTTTGGGGGAATCACAATCCCGACAACCAAACCCAAGTCTTCAAAGTCCAAACCCGGTACTCTTTGTAATTCCATGGCGGCCAATCTGTCCTCTAGCCCCTTGTATTTATCATCAGCTGGAGGGTATTGTTGATCAGAATAATCTTCATCCTCTTCGACCTCTTCTTCTTCCGCATTGGACTCGGAAGGTACCGCAGCTCCACCTCCTTTGCTGGTTCCTTCATCAGAGATAGGAGGAAATTCAAGCACTCTCCGAGCTTCTCCGTCAAATCTTCTCCCTAAAGTAGCCACCCCGAGTCTCTTTTTCTTCTTCTTCACTGGGTCTTTGTTCCCCAATTGAGTTTTGATATCCTCCTGACCCTTAGCCAAGGTCATCAGGAGTTGCTGGAACTGTGCATTCTGAGCTTGTAGGTCTTTGACTGTTTGCTCGAGATCCATCCTACTGAAATAAACAGCAGACAGATAAGGAAACCTGGAGTGAGACCTGCTTATGCACATGATGAATGGTATGCTTATGTATGCAATGCATTCAAGGATTTAGGACATTCAAAATTGTTTCAGACAAAGAAGAACGCACGTCATATTAATAAGAAGAAATTTGTTAGTACATAAATGCCCCATGGGCCAAATATTACAAAAACTTCTTAAGGTAAAAAGAAATTGCGCATCCTCTTTGGCGCAATGTAGGTGTTGAGGGCCTCTTGCTCATGGAGTTGGCGGGTAAGCTCTAGAACCTTCTTCTCACTGGCGTAGAAGCTAGCTTCAAAAGTATTTCGTTCCTCCTTGAGCTGAATCCAACTTTTCTGCATTTCCTCCCACGATGTAGGCATGTCAGGATGTAGAATGGTGTAGGGAACCTCTCCTTCACTGACGGGCTCTTTAATCACAGGGAGTACATGAGGATAAGGCATCATTAGACTTTGGGCTCGAGCTCGTACCCACTTGAGATAAGGCTCAAGAGGGATGGAGTTCTTGTGTCCCAGAGTCTTGCTATCAACCTTGTTGGGCCTCCCCCAAGCTCTGATGAATCTTTGGCGAAGTCCTTGCGCATCGTTGTCGAAGTCAAAAACTAGGTCAGGAATCAACATATCATGAGGGCCATCCCTCCGTGCATATCTAAATTGCCTCAAAGCTAGGCAAGGGTTGTAGGTGATACCTCCTCTAATTCCAAGTAAAGGAACATTAGGAAATTCTCCGCAACGATCGACGATGATAACATTTTCTCTGGACCGAGAACACCAATGCACATCAGAGTGAGTGAGAGTCATCAACCGTTGGGACCACCTTGAACCTTGGTAATTCTTCAAGACAGATTGTGGAAGGTGCGAAATAAACCACCTTGCAAGGAGAGGAGTACAGCACATGAGAACACCCCTCTTTCTCATTGTTCGTGTGTAAAATGAGTGAAGAATGTCCCCAAGCAATGTTGGTATTGGATTTCTGGACAAGAAGATTTTGACGGCGTTGACATCTACCAGTTGGTCAGGATTTGGGAACAAGACCAACCCATAGATAAGGAGTGCCACAATTTCTTCAAAGGCTTGTAGGTCCAATGAGTTCCAACATTCTTGTGCCTTCTCAAACAAGAATTTTGCTAAGAATCCTTTGATGCCGCTTCTGGTTTCCCAATGCCCCTTGATGTCGGATGGTTGTAGATGTAATGCTCGAGCAACATCTTCCGGCTTTGGTTCCTTTTCCGTACCGTTGAATGGTAGTTGATTAAGGATAGAGATTCTTAGGAGTTGAGAGAACTCCTCCAAAGTGGGTACCAACTGGTAATCAGGGAAAGTGAAACAGTGGTGAAGAGGGTCAAAGAACTGGAATAGCACTTTCATCATGTCTTCTTCAATGTTAGTGTTGACTAAACTGAGCAGTCTACCATGTCTTTCACTGAAGGATGAGTTTTCCGGAATTCTTGAGGTGAGCTCCTTGAGTTGAGGAGAGATCCTTACAAGGTTGACTTGGATGGTATCTCTGCGAGGAATTTCCATGACCTACAAAACAGGAACAAAGATGAAGATCCAAAACCCTTGAAATGGTTAGTGAATGCATATGATGTTTTATGATGTTTATGATGTTTATGATGTATGCACAAAACATATGTACAAGCAAATCACACCAAACCCTAGTTTCAGGCTTGCATGGGGTTTCATAGGTAAGTATCCTCTTGAGTGTAGTTGGCTTAAAAACCTGTCCTATAAATAGTAATCGGGTTCTAAGGACCTCAATATCATTGGATCGTTTTTATTGTTCATTGTTTTGGTTTAGCCACTTAACTAGCGACCAAAATATTCCAAGAAAACAACCCTCAATGAGTGTAGTATCGAGTATCTACCAACTTCGGACTGCACTAAAGTCGGTCATCTCACTACCCCTAATAAAAGGCCAAGATGGTCAAGTAAGGTTCTAGGTCATTAGTGCTTAGTGACATCACTCAGCGGCCCCGTACTCTCCTTGATTGAACTCAAGGGTTACCGGTACTCACAAATATGTCGCACTAATATAGCTATTGCTTCGACCGTGTCGGTATACCCCGCACAGTTTCCACAACGTATTGCTATCTATGAATGTTTCCCAAAATCCGGGTGTAGGATTGCAAACCCAAACAATAGAGCCAAGATATAAAGCAAACAAATCAAACAATTAGTCATGCAAGAGGGTGATCTAAGCCCTAAGGTTACTCCACTTTTAAAATACAGTCCCCAGCAGAGTCGCCAGTTCTGTGATACGGTGGGAGAACTGACTATGGTTTTGCGTTTGTTTTCGCAAATGTTTCGGTTGAGCAAGAGTCGCCACCGACTTTTTACTTTATCCTAAGGAAAGGTTTAAAAAGCACAGCAAAACCCTTTGAGATTTTTCTTGGGTTCGGGGAGTAGATTATAGAAAGGGAAGGTATTAGCACCCTTTCTATCCATGGTTATCCATGGGCTCTTAGGTACTTGCTTAGATCAACTTGCCTTGGTTTTCAATTGTTTGAAATGGTGCTCGGTGTGTGGTTTTGAAAATGTTTTGAAAAGATGCCTTGTATAGGCTACCCTTGTAACAATTCTTTACTCAAATGTTTTACAAAAGGTGTTTCTCTTTTTGAAAAGATGTTTCAAGGTTTTTTGAAAGTTTGTTTTGAAAGTGTTTGTGAAGTGTGGTTTGAAAATAGGAAAGTGTTTTCTTTTGCAAATTGACAAGTACCTAAGAGTTATCTACCCTAAAGTTCTCAAAGATTTTTGTTATGTCTTAAACCTTTTGACAATTTTGTTCCACCATTGCATTTGGTGCACAATCTTGTATTAGGAGATGAAAGGGACGGGCGCGGGTCATCGTTTAGACCATAATTGCAATAGTGCTAAGTATCTTTGGGCAATTTCTCTTTGAAAGGGACTTGATCATTTTAGGCAACTTTTCGAAAGCGTCATCGAGGGACTATGATCAATTGGTTTATATTTGTTTTGCCCAAAGAAACCTAACATGCAATATGGCCCATTTATTTGAAGGCAACAAAGTGGAATACCCTAGGGGTGCAAGTGTGATATGTGTTGTCCATATTTCATGCTTGTTTATCTTGAAATTAGGTCAAACTATTTTGTTCTTTTTATTTGCATACAAACCATAATTCTAGCATGGTATATTTAGAAAGCGTTTAAAGTGCGAAAAGTAAAATTCCTACACTATTACAACACAATATGGGAAGGGGGGTACAAATGTTCAAATGGGAGGATATTTAGACAAAGAAATTAAACCTAGCTATTACATCATTTTTGGCATATTTACAAGTAATTAATTGCATAAATAAAATGGAAAATAAAATAAAGATGCAAAAATGCAAAAAATGGTTTTTATATATATGAAAAAAAGTATTATTTATGTCAAATAAAAAAAAGTATTATTTTTGGAGTTTTTGTATTTTAAGGGTAAAACCCTAATTTTTATTAAATAATATATATATTATTAAATTTACACAAATATTTATTTATTATGTACAAAAACAAAATAAAATGAAATATATTTATAAAAAGTGTTTTTCATGTCAAATATTAATAAAAAATAAAAAAAAGTATGTATTTTGTATTTTAACCTAAATATACTAATAAATGTATATATATATGTATTAATTTTTAAATATGCATCATATATATAAATATAATAATATTTAATATTATATAAAAAAAGTATATTTTACATAAAATATTTTCAAAAGGAAAATGAAATAAAAATCAGAAAAGAAATATATTTACATTATTTTTTTCTAGTTTCTTTTCTAAATGATAATATATATACTTATGCACAAATGTTTATATAAACAAATAAATACCTAAAAAATGCAAAAATGGTGTGAAAATAATTTTTTATGTTTTTAATATTATTAGCAAAAATAAATAAACCAAAATGAAAAAAGAAAAATCAAGAAATCAATAAAATACACAAATTGGGCTCAGGGGGTGTGAAATTAGAAATATGGTGTGAAAAGAAAATCAGAAACAAGCCCAGCCCATGAAACTCCTTCTTCAACCTCTGAACAAAAACGCGCGCATGTTCTTCCAATTCAAACACTTGGATTCTTTGATCTTTTGCATAAACTTCCAACATAAGAAATGTTAAGCATTGAATCACGATTCTAAATATATAAAAAACTCATCCTAACTCTCAGAAATGAGAGAGAATTTTGACATTCCCAAATCCTGACCTAAGTTTTCTTCCATTTTCAAACCTTAAATTCTCACAGCTCAGGCAAAATAAATGAAAAGTAAAAGCATGTACAGGTTCATGGGCATGAGTAGAACATTTCTTATTCACAAACCTAGAGCTAATGATGCCTATACTAAGAGTTAGAAGTTCACAAAAATACCTGTTCAGTTGAAGTTCTATCTGGCAATGGGGAAGCTTTCAGAGCAAGATGATGGTCTGTACAGCTTGCCTGAAGTGTGGTGATGCTATTCCAATGCTTACTTTGCCTTGAGACACCTTGAATCGAGCTATGGACCTTCAACTACAAAATGAGAAAGTGAAAATGGTGGAACTTGTTAGAGGAATTACAGGTCGTGTTTTAGGTCTTGGTTAGCTTGCATTGATGCTAGGGAATGTATTTGATGAGCTTTGGTCAAGAAATCATGCAAGGAATGAGAGATGGTGTTCAATATGCAGGCCTTGCCCTGTTTTTGCAGTTTGAGAGTGATTCTGGGAATGGGAGTGTTTGGGAGGTATTGGAGTCGTGTTCTAGCTTGGTTAGGATGATTAGAAGGTGTACAAAACAAATGCTTAAGTGTTCTAATGCTGAGAGGAAAGTTGTTGTATGTTATGATACTTTTCTTCACACTTAAGCAAGAAAAGCCAACTTGATGTTTTAGGCAAGTAGGGGACCCTTAAACATGCTGCTAACCTTGTCTTGATCAGAGTGTTTTGCTCATAATCTTGTGCCAATTAGATTTCATCTGTACTTGTTGGATTTTCAATTGGACATAAAGCTTGCTTTTTGCAAAAATGGCCATTTTGCTTTTTCCATAAATGGATTAAACTTGTATGTAATGCTTGAACTCAAAGAACAACACTTTAACACAATGAACATGCATTAAATTATTGAGTGTTGGATGGTTTAAGGACCTGTAAGGTAGCACAAACTATGCTGACTTGAAAATGGCCTAAGTTATGAACATGTACATGACCAATTCAAAAGTGAGTTTTTGCCATATTGTGAAATTCGATTCTCTCAAGTTATGAGGTTGTTTGATGAGTTCTTGGACATTTTGGAAAGCTTGGATTGTGTACTACAATCCATATTTGAAATGAAAATTGAAATTCCAAGTGGAAGTGTATGAAAAATGGCCTTGAAGTTGGGTAGAAAACCTTGCCAAAATAGGTTAAAATTTCACTAAGTTAAGAATGGTTTAGTACCCTTGTTCCAAAAATTGTAACTTGAGATACAAGCCTCATTTGGGAAAACTTTGTGAATCAAAGTTGTAGATTATGCAACAAGCTACAAATTTCATGTTTTGACTTTTGTTTGAATCCAAATGAATCTTGGTGAGAAAGTGGGGCAAATTTGGGAAAAAATTAGGGTTTTTCATAACTTAGAAAAATTCTAAGTTATGAAAAATTCTCATTTCTAACCCTAATTTGCATTTTTTGATTTCTTGGTGAACAAGTTTCATGATTTGGCATGTTTTGATGAAAAATGAATCTTGACTCTTGATTTTGACCAAAAAGTCAAAGTTTGACTTTTCAGTTATACAGTCAAAATTGATCAATTGACTGGGAAATTCAACTGTCAATCTTGTGCACTTGGGATCTTTTGAACTTGTTGAGCATGTCAAGATAATTCCATGGGGTCCTTGAGTCCATAGGTGAGCTTGGTTTGCTTTTGGCTAGGTCAAACAGTCAAAAATTGCCTTTGTGCAGTCAAAACCCTAAAAATGACCATTTTTCCCTTTTGGTGATCTGATCAAATTTCTTGTGGAATTGTGATCCAAATTTGATCAAATGGTCTATATGAGTTCATAATGTTGATGTGGGTCAATTTTCATGAGGTTTGACTGTCAATTGGCCACAGTTGACTTTTTCCCCAATACAGCTGATTTCTAGGTCAATTGTCCAATTGACTGGGCAAAACTTGGAATCAAGACTTGAAACTTGATATGGATAAACTTGGGAGTCCAATATGAAGCAAGAAAGTCATCTTAGGCATTTTAGGTCAAAAAATCTTTGTGCAAACACAAACCCTAATTTGGGTCAACAGTGCAAGGAGAAGTCTTGAGCAGATGAAACCCTAACTGGATCTTGAGCTTCAAAGGCTTTGTGATGAGAAATCATTGAGAAATGGGAGGGAAAATTTTGGGGTACAACACTACCCTTATATCCTAGATCCTTTTTTAATCCGAGGCAACCGTTTCGAGGCAACTGTTTCGAGGCAACGGGATCTTGGATATAAGAGCGACCGCTAAAACGTCCTATACTTGACGACCACGTTTCGAAGGCAACGAGTGAGGCGTACCCTAGAAGTGGTGTGTGTATTTGTGTGTTGTTTTCATGTTATATTTTATCTTTGATCAGGGCATTGTGAGTTACGCGTTGTTTTTTAATTAACATACATTCTTTCATGCGAGTTTAGCAGTTAGAGGTGCGGAAAATTAAAAGACGGAAAGATAAAAGCTACGCTATTACAAGGCGCGGGTCTATACATCGCCAAAATACAAAGACCCGTTTTTGATAAATATGCGGAAAGTAAAAAATGCAGTAAACCTAATTACTATTACATCCGGAAAGCAGTTACATAATAATTAATAAGATAAGTAATGCGCGAAAGGAAATAAAATCAGGACGTCCAAGGGTTTTGACCCTTTGCTTGAAATTAAATTAAATTATAGTCTAATTAATTATTTGATTAAAGAAAAGAAAGTATTTTTTTATGTTTTTTTTGTATTTAATGAAAATAAGAAAAAGAATTAAAAGGAAACCCTAAATCTAGATTATTTTAATTATTAAAACAAAATGTCAAGGTTGACCTAATTTAAGCTAATTAATTAATTTACATGTTATTTACAAAAATAATAATAATAATAAATAATGATGAAAATAATTAATTAAGAAAAAATAAAAAAAAATGTCAAAAACCTAATTCTATATATTTTTTATTTATTAAGAAAAGAGATTAAAATATAAACCTAAGTTAAACTAAAGTTAATTGTTAGAGTTTATTTACAAAAATAAATGGTGAAATTAAATATTAATTAAAAAAACATTTTTTGAGTCTCTGATTTTTTTATGGAAAATTAATTTTAGTGAATTAATAATAATTATAAAAAAAAACAATTGAAAGAAATTAAAAGAAAGAAAAGAAAATTAAATTGCAAACCAAGGGGGGTGTCTGGCCCATATGGAGGTGTTTGTGAGGAATTCAGGCCCATGAACACAAGGCCATCTTTGACTTCTCTGGTCGTGTGCACGTTGGTTGATTAGAGTGCATCATAGGCTTCAATCTGTGACCATTGGATTGATCATCATGAGGGCGTGGCAAGCTTAGGCATGAGGATGCATGGTGGAGCATTGAAGGAGTGGTGCATGTGAAAGCATTAGAACAAAAATTATGAATTATGTGGGGGGACCTGGGAATCGAACCCAGGTCCCTATGCTTGCAGGACACGTCCTCCACCATCTGGCCATTTGCGTTTGTTTGTATACATAACAACAAAGAAATATAATATATAAAAAATGCCCATTATGCTGAAATATTAAAAAAAACGCGCTAAGGTTTAAATGTCCCAGTAGCATGGTGCCACGTCCATCTTCTTCCTCGTTTTCACCTGAAACATGAACAAGATAGCGGGGGTTTTAAACCCCCACTAAATGTAATAGTGAAAAATAGCGATTACGCCCATAGATGATATAAATTGGGCGCGAGTATCTCAATGAATCAGGCTTGTTGTAACGAGTTCGTCCATATTGGTCTTGAGGTCCAATTTTACAGTGCAAGGAAAGCCCCAATATGGGAGCTCTGAAACCCTAAAACGTATCAATGGCAAATCATGATTCAGAGCCCTATAATGCAATTAAACTATGTTATTAGCTTCAGAAGGTTCCTGTGAATACAAAACAACCAATAATATGTATCAAATGCGCATGAATCATGATATGAAATTCTGGAAAATATGGCAAACCGTAGGGCTTGTTCTTGCGCGTTCTTTGGGTTTCAGGACTCGTTCTTGATGCCAATAGACTCCTGGAGACTCAGGCAAGGTGATTGAATCCTTTTTAGGCTTTGAAACGTGCTGCAAGTATGATTTCAGTTTTCAAGTTTCTCTCCAAAATTTGCAAATTGGTTATGGAATATTGGCAGCTTTCACGTGTATGTCTGAGTAGGGTTTCACTCAGCATATGTATGTGAATGATTCTAGGTCAAAAATAAGCCCACAAGTCCATGGATTAATGACTTGAATATATGATTGCTAATCATATCTTTTTTCAATCTTTTTCCATGAAACCATTGCCAATTATGGAAGATCTTGTCTTGTTGATTGAGAAACGAGTTTCCAGCTGGCCCTAGTCACATTTGCTGCACAAAAAGATCTAAAAAAGCATATCTTTGAATTTTCTTATAATTAAAACCAATTAAATGAATTAATATAAATATAAATCCAATTAATTAATTAAAAATAAGAAAATAAATTATTTTGAGCTCAATGGGTCGTGCATAGGCCTTGGGTAATGTTTCAAGGAAGAATTTGAGGCCCATTAGCAAATTTGAAGTGTTTTAGGCAAAGTTGACTTTTGAAAATTCCCAAAAATTTCCCAACTTCTCCAATGCATATCTTGCTCAATTTTGAAGCTATGAACATGTTCTAGGACATTTTGGAAAGGTCTTGAAGTCCTCTAACCAATGCCTTTGGTCCCATGTCATTTTGATTTACCAATCTCAAGTTATGGTCTTTGACTTAAAGTGCCTTTTTGTTGACTTTTAAAAATGACCTATAATGTTGAAATTGATAACTTTTTGTGAGAGCATTTCTTGGACTTGGAATGTGAAGATGAGTTGTAGAAACTGTCATCCTCTTCAAAATGAGCTTTGGATGGTATTTTTCTGATGAAACATGAAAAAGTTATGCCTTGGGCAATTTGCAGTTGACTTTTCAACTGTCCAAAAATAGAAACTTTTGCATCTTGAGACTTTTTTGAGCCATGCTTATGGAACCATGATCAAGAATTGATCAAATGATGATTGTGGCTTCAAAATAAGATGTTGACCAAAATTTTTGACTTTTGACTGTCAAATGACCATTTTGCCCCTACAGTTGACTGTGGAGCAATTAGGGCTTTTGACTGTGCAATTTGATGTTGTGAGTCTTGAAACTTGACATATGGATGCTTGACAATGTATATAGGCATATGGGACTTGATTGGACCCTTGGAAACCTCAATTTCTTTGTAAGAACCAAAACCCTAATTTTGACTGTGTTAGGAGGTAATTGGACTGTGCAACCCTTGAGAGATTTTGAACCATCTGGAGATTGATCTTGCCAAATCTTGAAGAATATGGGAGGGCAAATTTTGGGGTACAACAGGTGTCATAAGCACTAACTGACCTTTAGAACCTTAATTGACATAACTTATACATTAGAAGGTAGTGACATATGTTAGTACGATGTGCGCCTAACAGGGGGGCGGGGGGGGGGGGGGGGGGGGGGGTGGGGGGTGAATTAGGTACTTTAAAAAATTCTGGTTTTAGTGATGATGGATATTATTTTTCTGGTTTATAGTGAGTTTATGAAAGAGTAAAGTGCAGAAAAATAAAGTGACACAAGCGATATATCCTGGTTCCCCTTACAGTCCGAGAGTACTCCAGTCCCCTTTCAACATGAAAGAGATTTCCTTATTGTGGCAAACTTAAACAAGAACTACCCAAAACCAAGAACAATCCTCTGGGACCAAGAACAATCCTCTTGGATTTTGACTATGTCAACAATGAGAATAATCCTTTCAAAGTGACTTCACTTGTATCCAACAATCCTAGAAAAACAAGATTCGTAAAACCACTTAAACTTATTTCCAACAATCCTGAAAAATAAGTAAGTATATAGCAATATTTGATTTGAGTGAGTTTGAGTAGAAATGATCACTTTGAGTGATTTAATCAATGAATTGATCTTCTCTTCTAATGATAATAGTATACAATGACTCAAGATATATAATGCTCAATTTTTTTTGGTTAACAATATGTGAAAGTGTGCATAAAACTTGTGTATGAAAATGTATAACAGCTTGAGTTTGTTATTTGAAAATTCAGAAAATATAATTGGAAGAGGTGATGAAATGATTTTGAAAATGAGTATTTATATGTTCATAGCACCTTTTTGAAACAACATAAAGTTCTGGAGATGAATCATGAACAATTGCCAAGATTGAGTGAAAGGTTTCCATGAAATGGTGTTATGAACAGACATGAGCAAAGTTGCTATTTTTCAAAATCGTGCAGCGTGCAATCGATTTCACCCTTTGTGTAAATCGATTGCACGGGGTTTCAACAACTAGAATTTCAAATATTTTTAGTGTGCAATCGATTGCACAAGAGTGTAAATTGATTGCATGTGAAGTCAGTAGCAAAAATTGATTGAGTGCAATCAATTGCATAAACTTGCAAATCGATTACACTTAGAAACAGTAGCAAAAGATTTGAAAAATTGAACCATGCAATCAATTGCATTAATATGCAAATCGATTGCACTCAAGTGAAAAATGACTTTTAGCTTAGAAAAACTTGAGTAAAGATTTGGACAATATGAATTATTTCTTTTGACCATTGAGCATCTATGTCTTAAGTTCAAAGTAAGTATTATAATTATACCTTGAAATTTGATAAGTGCTTGAACTTAAGACTTTATCCATAAATGATTGATCAATAATCTTTGTCTTCTTTGTCAATCATAATTTGTCTTCATCAAAACAAAAGTGCATTTGAGAAGCTTGATTTTACATTCTCCCCCTTTTTGATGATGACAAATGATCTTGCTTGATGCGTTGTAATTTCCAGAAAGGGCTCCCCCCCTAAGATGTATAACTACCCCTTTGTATGAGAAAGATGGAATCCTTTGAATTTGTTCATCTTGGTTGAAGAGTACCTTAAAAATTTAAGACAAGGAAGTATACAAGCATAAAGTACCACATCCTTCTCCCCCTTTGACATTATCAAAAAGAAGGGAAAGATGCAAAAAAATGGACAGTAATAAAGCAATATTGAAGAGAAAACTTAATTAATCATGCATCACAAATAGTCATAGACATAGTAACATAATGATTACAAAGAAATTTAACAATAAACAAAATGTAGCATAACTGAACAAGGACATAACAGAAAACAGTAGACATAAAAAAGTTGGACAGAACTTTATGGTTGATTCATGTCCTGGTTGTTATAGAACCAAGATCCTTGATTTGGAAATTGTTATTGTATAGGGGGTTATGTGTAATGTTATGGAGGTGCATCTGGATTATTTGGGTCATATGGTGGAATATGATGATAAGATTAAAGGTAGGAAAATTGTTGATTCACATATGTGCGGAAGTCATTAATCTGGGTTGTTGTAGAATCGTTGATAGCATTCCGTTGGTTGTTGATGTTGGTATTCATGGACGCAAATTGTTGAAACATGAAATCCATAAGATCTTGATTGCTTGGACCAGAGGGAGCAGTAGGTGGAGGAGGTACAACATCACCACCTTCAACTTCTTGATTGTTCCCTTCATCACCGACCATATCTTCACCAATGTAAGTTATATTTTTTGTTTCTGGATTATAATGAACACCCATTCTTGAGGAAACATTCTTGATTGAAATCTTATGCAGATTTGGATCCATATTAACTTTCTCAAACCCAGCAATATCAACTCCAAATTCTTCCTTAATTAATGTAACAAAGTAAGCATATGGTAGAAATTTCGATTTTGCATAAACTCTCAGCATATGAACCATTATGAGCCTTGCCCAATTAACACTTATTCCTTTCTTTCTTGCATAGATCATCTACATTTCCAGGTCAGTCACGGTGCAGTGGTTTCCAGCCCGTGGAAAGATAATATAGACCATAAAATAATGGAACAGTCGATCATCTATATAAAAGTTACCTGAACTCCATGAGTCTCTAGAGGGAATCACTCTGCCTAGACCACGAATCCTTTGGCATGGAATTCAGCTTCGCTTAATCTCCCAATGCTGTAATAAAATTCCTTTTTTCCTGTACTCATCCCATGCTTCGTTTTCAGGGTCGCACAAAGAGCTTCCAGTGTAGGGAATATGTAGAATCTCACCAATAATTTCAGGGGTTAGAGAGATTCGAGTACCCAACACATATGTCACCATCTTGCCTTTGTGATGAGTTAAATTGCTGAAAAATACTCTTACCAGATCCGGATAATATGGACCAAATGATGAAATTAATGGTTCTAGTCCATAAGCAGTTAAATCATTTTGGAAAGAGAAACATTCCTGGGGAAAGGATGATAGCATACCATATTTAGGATTGGACACTATCTTTCTTTGAAAATCCTTTATGAATCTTGCTTCTTGTTCTTCGGTGAGAGATGAAACTAATGGATTCTCAGAGGATGAACCAACCTTTTTCTTCCCTTTCTTTGAAGCTGATACCTTTCGTTTTTTCCTTGAAGCCATGGGTAAGGTGTTTTTAGGGTTTTGAAGGTTTTAGGTTTTTGAGAGAAGGGTGTTTGATGAGCTGAAGCTTGGATATGATTTGTGAGTAGATAGAAATGAGTGGGTTGTATTATATGTAATGAAGTTTAATTGGCTTTTCAATAATAGAGATGAGCTTGGGAATATGAGAGAGAGAGGAATTCTGACCAACAAATATTTCTGTCAAAAAAGCATGTTACAGTGGGTGCAATCAATTTGCATACAGATGCAATCCATTTGCACATAAAACATAAGCAAAATAAAACTGAAATGCACAGAGTGCAATCAATTTTCACTTATGGTGCAATCGATTTCCATTGAAACAGAAAGGTCAAAATTAAAAACACTCAGTGAGAAATCGATTTAGACTATTGTGCAATCGATTTGCATCAACCAAAAATGACCAAAAACATATTTTTCTTAAACTTAATCACCACTTAACATATATATTCACATATAGCAAGGCTAAAACAAATATATAAAATCATAACAAGGATAGAAAGCACCTTATATGTCGTGTTCATCAAGAATGCCAAGATCTCGTCGAATTTTGTAAAACGGTTCTCATGCCAAAGGTTTAGTGAAGATATCGACAAGTTGATTATGAGTATTTACAAATGTCACCTCGACATCTCCTTGAAGTACATGATCACGAAGGAAATGATGTCGTATATCTATGTGTTTGGTTCTTGAATGCATGACCATATTCATCGTAATGTTTATGGCACTTGTATTGTCGCATCGTAGAGGAATGCATCCTAGATCGAGTCTGTAGTCATGAAGTTGTTGTTTGAGCCATAAAATTTGAGCGCAACTACTACCTGCTGCAATATATTATGCTTCGGCCGTGCTAAGAGCAACGCATGCTTATTTCTTGCATGCCCATGATACTAATGCATTTCCAAGGATGTCACAAGTACCACTTGTGCTTTTTCTATCAGTTTTACAACCTGCATAATCCGCGTCAGAATAACCAACTAAGTTGCAAACACTACCTTTAGGATACCATAGTCCGACATTTGTTGTTCCTTTGAGATACTTCATGATCCATTTTACCGCCATGAGATGAGATTCGTTTGGATTTACTTGAAAGCGAGCACATAGACAAACACTAAACATTATGTTAGGACGGCTTGCCGTCAAATATAATAAGGAACCAATCATACCTCGATACTTTGTAATGTCGATGGAAACACCTGATTCATCTTGATCAACATATGTACCGGAACCCATTGGTGTAGACATTGCCTTACAGTTATCCATGTCAAATCTTTTCAAAAGTTCCTTGCAATACATGGATTTGTTGATGAAGATGCCATCTTTTAATTGTTTGATTTGAAGTCCAAGAAAATAATTCATTTTACCCATCATGGACATCTCAAATTCTCCTTGCATCATTGTTGAAAATTCATCACATATTTCTTGATTTGAAGATCCGAAAATGATATCATCAACATAGACTTGAGCTAGCAAAGTGTCATCTGTGATTTTCTTGATAAACAAAGTCTTGTCAACTTTACCCTTTTCAAAACCTTTTTCGCATAAGTTGCTTAACCGATCATACCATGCCCTTGGTGCTTGTTTCAATCCATAGAGAGATTTTCTCAATTTAAATATATGAGATGGATTCTTGAAATCTTCGAACCCCCGGGGTTGATAAACGTAGACTTCTTTATTGATATATCCATTCAAGAATGCACTTTTGACATCCATTTGAAAAAGCTGAAAATTTAATGAGCAAGCATGGGCAAGTAAGAGATGAATAGCTTCTAACCTTGCAACCGGAGTGAAAGTTTCTTCAAAATATATTCCTTCTTCTTGATTGTAGCCTTGTGCTACCAACCTTGCTTTGTTCTGAACAATTATTCCATATTCATCAATTTTGTTTTTAAAAACACATCTTGTTCCAATAATGTGTTTGTTGCTTGGCCTAGGGACAAGTTCCCAAACTTGATTCCTTTAAAGTGATTTAATTCTTCTTGCACAGCGATAATCCATTGGTCATCACCTAAGGCTTCATCAACTTTGGAAGGTTCAATTTGAGAGACAAACGCCGTGTTAAGGCAAGCATCTTTGAGATTTAGTCTTGTTGTCACACTTTAACTTATATCACCAATTACTTTATCGATAGGATGATCTCTATGAGTTCTCTATTCTTTTAGTAGATCATTGAGATTTGATTCTTGTTAGGATGATTCTTCGTGTTGAATTGGTTGATCTTTGGAAGTATTTTCTTGAGGTCCTTCTAGTATTTCATCATCATCATCATTACAAACAATATTATCCTCCTTGGAGGGGTTAGTTTCATCAAAAGATACATGCATTGATTCTTAAATTGTTAAAGTTCTTTTGTTATAGATTCTATATGCCTTACTAGAAAGAGAGTAACCAAGAAAATACCTTCATCATATTTTTCATCAAACTTACCAAGGTTATCTTTGTCGCTGTTTAAGACAAAGCATTTGCATCCGAAAATGTGAAAGAAAGCAATGTTTTGTTTCCTCCCTTTGTAGAGTTCATATGGAGTTTTATTCAAGATCGGTCTTATGTTAACTCTATTGCTAACAAAACATGTCGTGCTCACCGCATCCGCCCAAAAACATTTTGGAAGATTTGAATCGCTAAGCATCATTCTTGCAAGTTCTACAAGAGACCTATTCTTTCTTTCCACCACTCCATTTTGTTGAGGATTCCTTGGTGCAGAGAAGTTGTGAGATACTTCCATGTTCTCCATAAAATTCTTCAAATAGAGCATTTTTAAATTCTCCGCCATGATCACTTCTTATGGAGGAAATTGTTAGAGACTTCTCATTTTGAATTTATTTAGCATACTTCTTGAACGCCTTGAATGTATCACTTTTCTGCACTAAAAAGAATTTCCAAGTATATCTAGAGAAATTGTCAACAATAACCAAAGAATATACATTACCTCCGAAACTCTTTGTTCTTGATGGACCAAATAAGTCCATATGTAACAATTGTAGTGGCATTGTAGTAGACACCGCGTTCTTAGATTTGAAAGTTTATTTTGTTTGTTTCCCTTTTTAACAAGCATCACAAAGTCTATCTTTGACGAAATTTCTCTTAGGCAACCCAATGACAAGATCATGCTTGATTAGTTTATTCAAGTGTTCCATGTGAATATGAGCAATTCTTTCGTGTCACAACCATGAATCATCGTTGTTCTCCATGAGACATTTTACCTTCAAAGATGGATCATCAAGGGAAATCATGAATATATTATTGATTCTTTTACCTTTAAATATAACCTCATGCGTGACTTCTTCTTCTATTAAGCATTCATCCTTGGTGAACTTGATCTTGAAGCCTTTGTCACAAAGTTGGCTAATACTAAGAAGATTGTGCTTTAGTCCTTCAACAAAAAGAACATCTTCAATGGATGTGAAAGGTGGTGCACCAACTTTGCCTTTGCCAAGAATTCTTCCCTTATTATTGTCTCCATAAGTGACAAAACCCTTTGCCTTTAGAACTACATTTGAAAAATGGTTTATGTCTCCCGTCATATACTTTGAACAACCACTACCAAGATACCAAAGATTGCATGTGGTCTTCAAGCATTCCTGCAAAACAAATTAGGCTTTATTAGGTAACCAAGTTGCTTTGGATCCTTCATAATTAGTGTCTTTCTTTACCCACACATAATGCCCACTTTCCACACTAAAGTTTCTAACATAGCAAGCATTAGGTGTATGGACTTTAATACCACAATAAAAACAAGTAGGTTCAAAGTTACTTCTATATCTAGAAGGACAAGATTTCTTCTTAGGAAATGTTTTCTTTTTAGGATAGTGATGAACTATTTTAGGTTTGTTCACTTTCTCTTTGGAGGATTGATCACTAGCCTTAACAAAGATAGTTTTATTAGAACTTAGTTTTGAAAACTTTGAATATCCAAGTCCACTTTTATCATTGGAGTATCTTTGTTGGCTAAGAACACCTTCCAATCCAATTTGGCCTTTTTCATATCTTTCAATGAATCTTTTTAATTAGACAATTTGGAAAGAGAGTGATTCATAATTTTTGCATACAAAATTATGTTTTTGTTCATTACTTAATTTTTGTTTTTCTTCTTTGAAATATTTTTCCATAGATTCCAATTTTTCTTCTAAAGATGAAATTTGTTTCTTTTGAGATGAAATAGTTTTATACAGAATTTTGTATTCATTTAATAGTTCTTCTATGGAACCTTGTTCATCACTATCAAAAAGAGAAAATTCATTACTAACCTCATTGTCTTCATCATCAGAATGGTGTGAGGCCATCAATTCTAGATTTGCACTTTCATCACTATTGGAATCAGATGAGGAACTTATTTCATTATCCTCCCATGCAACATAGGCCTTTTTGTTCTTGAATCCCTATTTTCTTTTGTAGCCACCTTTCTTGGAGAGTTTCGGATAATCCAGCTTGATATGACCTTGCTTACCACATTCATAACATGTGTCTTCTTGTGTTGATGTGGAAGCTTCCTTTTTCTTGAATTGTTTCTTTCCTTTTGAATGAGAAAAGGATTTGTCGTTTCTACCAAAGAACTTACCAAGCCTTTTAACTAGAAGCATGAAATTTTCATTTTTTTTCCGGATTGTCTTCCTTTTCAACTTCCTTGGAATCTATCTTTAAAGCAATATTCTTGTATTTTTCTCTTGATTTTCATGTTTTTCAAGTCTTCAGAGTTGTGTTTCATATTCTTAAAGTTTCCCAAACAACGTTGCAGAAGTCATTGAGAAGAGACTTTTCTTTTCTGAAATTTCCGTTACCCTTGGTTGTCATTCCCTAGTAAAGGACCTAAGTACTTTCAGATTTAGTTCATCATTTGTCAAAGTCTTACCAAAAGCACTTAGATGATTTGTCAAGTGAACGAATCTCTTTTGTAGGTCAAGGATGGTTACTCCGGGCTGCATTCCAAATAATTCGTACTCTTGACTCAAGGTATTTAGTCTTGATATTTTAACTTCAACGGTTCCTTCATGAGTTTGTACCAAGGTATCCCATATTTCTTTTGTTGTTTTGCACGCCAAGACACAGAATAATTCATCCATGCTAAGTGCACCTTGAAGAAGATTTATTACGTTTTTATCATAGAGAACCTTCTTCTTATCATCTTCGTCCCACACATTTTTAGGCTTTGATGAGCCAACACCATTGATTCCCGTTATAGGGATAAATGGACCATTCTCGACGGCATCCCATATTTATTCTCCTTGTGCTTCTAGATGTGCCTTCATGCGTATTTTCTAGAAGTCAAAATATTCAGCACAGAATAGAGGAGGCTTGTTGTTACTATCACCATCTATGAAAACGGGATTTTGATTTGCGGAATCCATTTTGGATCTTTTAGGAACAGGTTACCTATAACCTGCTCTGATGCCAATTGTAAGTACGAAGTGCGCCTAAGAAGGGGGGGGGGGGGGTGAATTAGGTACTTTAAAAAATTCTGGTTTCAGTGATGCTGGATATTATTTTTCTAGTTTATAGTGAGTTTATGAAAGAGTAAAGTGAAGAAAAATAAAGTGACACAAGCGATATATCCTGGTTCCTCTCATAGTCCGAGAGTACTCCAGTCCCCTTTCAACATGAAAGAGATTTCCTTATTGTGGCAAACTTAAACAAGAACTACCCAAAACCAAGAACAATCCTCTTGGATTTTTACTATGTCAACAATGAGAACAATCCTCTCAAAGTTACTTCACTTGTATCCAACAATATTGGAAAAACAAGATTTACAAAACCACTTAAACTTATTTCCAACAATCCTGAAAAATAAGCAAGTATATAGCAATATTTGATTTTAGTGAGTTTGAGTAGCAATGATCACTTTGAGTGATTTAATAAATGAATTGATCTTCTCTTCCAATGATAATAGTATACAATGACTCAATATATATAATGCTCAAAGTTTTCTGGTTAACAATATGTGAAAGTGTGCAGAAAACTTGTGTATGAAAATGTATAACAACTTGAGTTTGTCATTTGAAAATTTAGAAAATATAATTGGAAGAGGTGATGAAATGATTTTGAAAATGAGTATTTATATGTTCATAGCACCTTTTTGAAACATCATAAAGTTCTGGAGATGAATCATGAACAATTGCCAAGATTGAGTGAAAGGTTTCCATGAAATGGTGTTATGAACAGGCATATGCAAAGCTGCTGTTTTTCAAAATCGTGGAGCATGCAATCGATTGCACCCTTTGTGTAAATCGATTGCATGGGGTTTCAACAGCTAGAATTTCAAATATTTTGAGTGTGCAATCTATTGCACAAGAGTGTAAATTGATTGCATGATGAGTAAGTAGAAAAAATTGATTGAGTGCAATCGATTGCATAAACTTGCAAATCGCTTACACTTAGAAACAGTAGCAAAAGATTTGAAAAATTGAACCATGCAATCGATTGAACTAATATGCAAATCTATTGCACTAATATGCAAATCGATTGCACTCAAGTGAAAAATGATTTTTAGCTTAGAAAAACTTGAGTAAAGATTTGGATAATATGAAATATTTCTTTTGACCATTGAGCATCTGTGTCTTAAGTTCAAAGTAAGTATTATCATTATACCTTGAAATTTGCTAAGTGCTTAAACTGAAGACTTTATCCATAAATGCTTGATCAATAATCTTTGCCTTCTTTGTCATTCATGGTTTGTCTTCATCAAAACAAAAGTTCATTTGAGAAGCTTGATTTTACATTCTCCCCCTTTTTGACGATGACAAACGATCTTGCTTGATGCGTTGTAATTTCCGGAAAGAGCTTCTCCCCCTAAGATGTATAACTCCCCATTTGTATGAGAAGGATGGAATCCTTTGAATTTGTTCATCTTGGTTGAAGAGTACCTTAAAAATTTAAGACAAGGAAATATACAAGCATAAAGTACCACATCCTTCTCCCCCTTTGACATTATCAAAAAGAAGGGAAAGATGCAAAAAATGGACAGTAATAAAGCAATATTGAAGAGAAAAATTAATTAATCATGCATCACAAATAGTCATAGACATAGTAACATAATGATTACAAAGAAATTTAACAACAAACAAAATGTAGCATAACTGAACAAGGACATAACAGAAAACAATAAACATAAAAAAGTTGGACAGAACTTTATGGTTGATTCATGTCCTGGTTGTTATAGAACAAAGATCCTTGATTTGGAAATTGTTGTTGTAGAGGAGGTTCTGTGTAATGTTGTGGAGGTGCAGCTGGATTATTTGGGTCATATGGTGGAATGTGAAGATGAGAGTAAAGGTAAGAAAATTGTTCGTTCACATATGTGCAGAAGTCATTAATCTGGGTTGTTGTATAATCGTTGATAGCATTCCATTAGTTGTTGATGTTGGTATTCATGGACACAAATTGTTGAGACATGAAATCCATAATATCTTAAATTCTTGGACCAGAGGGAGCAGTAGGTGGAGGAGGTACAACTTCACCACCTTCAACTTCTTGATCGTTCCCTTCATCAACGACCACATCTTCACCAATGTAAGTTATAGTTTTTGTTTCCGGATTATCATGAACACCCATTCTTGAGTCAATATTCTTGATAAAATTTTTATGCAGATTTGGATCCATATTAACTTTCTCAGACCCAGCAAAATCAACTCCAAATTCTTCCATAATTAATGTAACAAAGTAAGCATATGGTAGAAATTTCGATTTTGCATCAACTCTCAGCATATGAACCATTATGAGCCTTGCCCAATTAACACTTATTCCTTTCTTTCTTGCATAGATCAGCTGCATTTCCAAGTCAGTCACGGTGCAGTGGTTTCCAGCCCGTGGAAACATAATATAGACCATAAAATAATGAAATAGTCGATCGTCTATATAACAGTTACCTGCACTCCATGAGTCTCTAGAGGGAATCACTCCATCTAGACCACGAATCCTTTTGGCGCAGAATTCAACTTCACTTAATCTCCCAATGCTGTAATAAAATTCCTTTTTCCTGTAGTCATGCTATGCCTCGTTTTCAAGGTCGTACAAAGACTTCCAGTGTAGGGAATATGTAGAATCTCACCAACAATTTCAGGGGTTAGAGATATTCGAGTATCCAACACATATGTCACCATCTTGCCTTTGTGAGGAGTTAAATTGCTGAAAAATACTCTTACCAGATCTGGATAATATGGACCAAATGATGAAATTAATGGTTATAGTCCATAAGCAGTTAAATCATTTTGGAAAGAGAAACATTCTTGGGGAAAGGATGATAGCATACCATATTTAGGATTGGAAACTATCTTTCTTTGAAAATCCTTTATGAATCTTGCTTCTTGTTCTTCGGTGAGAGATGAAATTAATAGTTTTTCAGAGGATGAACCAACCTTTTTCTTCCCTTTCTCTGAAGCTGATACCTTTCGTTTTTGCCTTGAAGCCATGGGTAAGGTGTTTTTAGGATTTTGAAGGTTTTAGGTTTTTGAGAGAAGGATGTTTGATCAGCTGAAGCTTGGATATGATTTGTGAGTAGATAGAAATGAGTGGGTTGTATTATATGTAATGAAGTTTAATTGGCTTTTCAATAATAGAGATGAGCTTGGGAATATGAGAGAGAGATGAATTATGACCAACAAATATTTCTGTCATAAAAGCATGTTACAATGGGTGCAATTGATTTGCATACATATGCAATCGATTTGCACATAAAACAGAAGCAAAATAAAACTGAAACGCATAGAGTGCAATCGATTTGCATTGAAACAGAAAGTTCAAAATTAAAAACACTCAGTGAGCAATCGATTTACACTATTGTGCAACCGATTTGCATCAACCAAAAATGACGAAAAACATATTTTTCTTATAATTAATCACCACTTAACATGTATATTCACATATATCAAGGTTAAAACAAATATATAAAATCATAACAAGGATAGAAAGCACCTTATATGTCGTGTTCATCAAGAATGCCAAGCTCTCGTCGTATTTTGTAAAACGGTTCTCTTGCCAAAGGTTTAGTGAAGATATCGGCAAGTTGATTATGAGTATCTACAAATGTCACCTCGACATCTCCTTGAAGTACATGATCACGAAGGCAATGATGTCGTATATCTATGTGTTTGGATCTTGAATGCATGACCGGATTCTTCGTAATGTTTATTGCACTTGTATTGTTGCACCGTAGAGGAATGCATCCTAGATTGAGTTCGTAGTCACGAAGTTGTTGTTTGAGCCATAAAATTTGAGCGCAACTACTACCCGCTGCAATATATTCTGCTTCGGCCGTGCTAAGAGCAACGCATGCTTGTTTCTTGTAGGCCCATGATACTAATGCATTTCCAAGGATGTGACAAGTACCACTTGTGCTTTTTCTATCAGTTTTACAACCTGCATAATCCGCGTCAAAATAACCAACTAAGTTGCAAATACTACCTTTAGGATACCATAGTCTGACATTTCGTGTTCCTTTGAGATACTTCATGATCCGTTTTACTGCCATGAGATGAGATTCCTTTGGATTTGCTTGAAAGTGAGCACATAGACAAACATTAAACATTATGTAAGGACGGCTTGCCGTCAAATATAATAAGGAACTAATCATGCCTCGATACTTTGTAATGTCGATGGAAACACCTGATTCATCTTGATCAACATATGTACCAGAACCCATTGGTGTAGACATTGCCTTACAGTTATCCATTTCAAATATTTTCAAGAGTTCCTTGCAATACTTGGATTGGTTGATGAAGATGCCATCTTTTAATTGTTTGATTTTAACTCCAAGAAAATAATTCATTTTACCCATCATGGACATCTCAAATTCTCCTTGCATCATTATTGAAAATTCTTCACACATTTCTTGATTTGAAGATCCGAAAATGATATCGTCAACATAGACTTGAGCTAGCAAAGTTTCATCTTTGATTTTCTTGATAAACAAAGTCTTGTCAACTTTACCCTTTTCAAAACCTTTTTCGCATAAGAAGTTGCTTAACCGATCAGACAATGCCCTTGGTGCTTGTTTCAATCCATAGAGAACTTTTCTAAATTTAAATACATGAGATGGATTCTTTAAATCTTCGTACCCCGAGGGTTTCTTAACGTAGAATTCTTCATTGATATATCCATTCAAGAATTCGCTTTTGACATCCATTTGGAAAAGCTGAAAATTTAATGAGCAAGCATGGGCAAGTAAAAGACGAATAGATTCTAACCTTGCAACCGGAGCGGAAGTTTCTTCAAAATCTATTCCTTCTTCTTAATTGTATCCTTGTGCTACCAACCTTTCTTTGTTCTGAACAATTATTCCATTTTCGTCAAGTTTGTTTTTAAACACCCATCTTCTTCCAATAATGTGTTTGTTGCTTGGCCTAGGGACAAGTTTCCAAACTTGATTCCTTTCAAATTCATTTAATTCTTCTTGCATAGCGATAATCCATTGGTTATCGCCTAAGGCTTCATCAACTTTGGAAGGTTCAATTTGAGAGACAAACTCCATGTTTAGGCAAGCATCTTTGAGATTTAGTCTTGTTGTGACACCTTGACTTATATCACCAATTACTTTATTGATAGGACGATCTCTATGAGTTCTCAATTCTTTTGGTAGATAATTGAGATTTGATTCTTGTTGGGATGATTCTTCGTGTTGAATTGGTTGATCTTTGGAAGTATTTTCTTGAGGTCCTTCTAGTATTTCATCATCATCATCATTACAAACAATATTATCCTCCTTGAAGGGGTTAGTTTCATCAAAAGATACATGCATTTATTATTCAATTGTTAAAGTTCTTTTGTTATAGATTCTATATGCCTTACTAGAAAGAGAGTAACCAAGAAAAATACCTTCATCGTATTTTTCATCAAACTTACCAAGGTTATCTTTGTCGTTGTTTAAGACAAAGCATTTGCATCCGAAAATGTGAAAGAAAGAAATGTTTGGTTTCCTCCCTTTGAAGAGTTCATATGGAGTTTTCTTCAAGATCGGTCTTATGTTAACTCTATTTCTAACAAAACATGTCGTGCTCACCGCATCCGCCCAAAATCATTTTGGAAGATTTGAATCGCTAAGTATCATTCTTGCAAGTTCTACAAGATACCTATTTTTTCTTTCCACCACTCCATTTTTTTGAGGAGTCCTTGGTGTAGAGAAGTTGTGAGATATTCCATGTTCTCCACAAAACTCTTCAAATAGAGCATTTTGAAATTCTTCGCCATGATCACTTCTTATGGAGGCAATTGTTAGAGACTTTTAATTTTGAATTTGTTTAGCATACTTATTGAATACCTTGAATGCATCACTTTTCTGCACTAAAAAGAATGTCCAAGTATATCTATAGAAATCGTCAACAATAACCAAAGCATATACATTACCTCTGAAACTTTTTGTTCTTGATGGACCAAATAAGTCCATATGTAACAATTGTAGTGGCCTTGTAGTAGACACCACGTTCTTAGATTTGAAAGTTGATTTTGTTTGTTTCCCTTTTTGACAAGCATCACAAAGTCTATCTTTGACAAAATTTCTCTTAGGCAACCCAAGATCATGCTAGATTAGTTTATTCAAGTGTTCCATGTGAATATGAGCAATTATTTTGTGCCACATCCATGAATCATCGTTGTTCTCCATGAGACACTTTACCTTCAAAGATGGATCATCAAGGGAAATCATGAACATATTATTGATTCTTTTACCTTTAAGTATAACCTCATGTGTGACTTCGTCTTCTATCAAGCATTCATCCTTGGTGAACTTGATCTTGAAGCCTTTGTCACAAAGTTGGCTAATACTAAGAAGGTTGTGCTTTAGTCCTTCAACAAAAAGAACATCTTCAATGGATGTGAAAGGTGGAGAACCAACTTTTCCTTTGCCAAGAATTCTTCCCTTATTATTGTCTCCATAAGTGACAAAACCCTTGGCCTTTAGAACTAGATTTGGAAAATGGTTTATGTCTCCCGTCATATGCTTTGAACAACCACTATCAAGATACCAATGATTTCCTGTGGTCTTCAAGCATTCCTGCAAAACAAATTAGGCTTTTTTAGGTATCCAAGTTTCTTTGGGTCCTTCATAATTAGTGCCTTTCTTTACCCACACATAATGCCCACTTGCAACACTAAAGTTTCTAACATAGCAAGAATTAGGTGTATGGTCTTTAATACCACAATAAAAACAAGTAGGTTCAAAGTTACTTCTATATCTATAAGGATAAGATTTCTTCTTAGGAAATGTTTTATTTTTAGGATAGTGATGAACTATTTTAGGTTTGTTCACTTTCTCTTTGGATGTGATTGATCACTAGCCTTAACAAATATAGTTTTATTAGAACTTAGTTTTGAAAACTTTGAATATCCAAGTCCACTTTTATCATTGGAGTATCTTTGTTAGATAAGAACACCTTCTAATCCAATTTGGCCTTTTTCATATCTTTCAATGACTCTTTTTAATTGGACAATTTAGAAAGAGAGTGATTCACAATTTTTGCATACAAAATTTGGTTTTTGTTCATTACTTAATTTTTGTTTTTCTTCTTTGAAATCTTTTTCCATAGATTCACATTTTTCTTCTAAAGATGAAATTTATTTCTTTTGAGATGAAATAGTTTTATACAAAATTTTGCATTCATTTAATAGTTCATCTATGGCACCTTGTGCATCACTATCAAAAATAGAAAATTCATTACTAACCTCATTGTCTTCATCATCAGAATGGTGTGAGACCATCAATGCTAGATTTGCACTTTCATCACTATCAGAATCAGATGAGGAACTTATTTCATTATCCTCCCATGCAACATAGGCCTTTTTGTTCTCGAATCCCTTTTTGCTTTTGTATCCACCTTTCTTGGAGAGTTTCGGACAATTCGGCTTGATATGACCTTTATTACCACATTTATAACATGTGACTTCTTGTGTTGATGTGGAAGCTTCCTTTTTCTTGAATTGTTTCTTTTCTTTTGAACGAGAAAAGGATTTGCCTTTCTACCAAATAACTTACCAAGCCTTCTAACTAGAAGCATGAAATTTTCATCTTCTTCCGGATTGTCTTCCTTTTCAACTTCCTTGGAATCTATCTTTAAAGCAATATTCTTGTATTTCTTCTCTTGATTTTCATGTTTTAAAGTCTTCCGAGTTCCGTTTCATATTCTTGAAGTTTCCCAAAAAACGTTGCGGAAGTCATTGAGGAGAGACTTTTCTTTTCTGAAATTGTCGTTACCTTTGGTTGCCATTCCCTAGTCAAGGACCTAAGTACTTTCAAATTTAGTTCATCATTTGTCAAAGTATTACCAAGAGCACTTAGATGATTTGTCAAGTGCACGAATCTCTTTTGTAGGTCAAGGATGGTTTCTTCGGGCTGCATTCGAAATGATTCATACTTTTGACTCAAGGTATTTAGCCTTAATCTTGTAACTTCAACGGTTCCTTCATGAGTTTGTACCAAGGTATCCCATATTTCTTTTGCTGTTTTGCATGCCGAGACACGGAAGAATTCATCCAAGCTAAGTGCACCTTGAAGAAGATTTATTGCCTTTTTATCATATAGAACCTTCTTCTTATCATCTTCGTCCCATGCATTTTTAGGATTTGATGAGCCAGCACCATTGATTACCGTTATAGGGATAAATGGACCATTCTCGACGGTATCCTATATTTCGTCTCCTTGTGCTTCTAGATGTGCCTTCATTCGTATTTTCCAGAAGTCAAAATATTCAGCACATAATATAGGAGGCTTGTTTTTACTACCACCATCTCTGAAATATGATTTTGATTTGCGGAAGCCATTCTGGATCTTTTAGGAACAGGTTACCTATAACCTGCTCTGATGCCAATTGTAAGTACGAAGTGCGCCTAAGAGGGGGCGTGAATTAGGTACTTTAAAAAATTCTGGTTTTAGTGATGATGGATATTATTTTTCTGGTTTATAGTGAGTTTATGAAAGAGTAAAGTGCAGAAAAATAAAGTGACACAAGCGATATATCCTGGTTCCCCTCAAAGTCCGAGAGTACTCCAGCCCCCTTTCAACATGAAAGAGATTTTCTTATTGTGGCAAACTTAAACAAGAACTACCCAAAACCAAGAACAATCCTCTTGGATTTTAACTATGTCAACAATGAGAACAATCCTCTCAAAGTGACTTCACTTGTATCCAACAATCCTGGAAAAACAAGATTTATAAAACCACTTAAACTTATTTCCAGCAATCCTTAAAAATAAGCAAGTATATAACAATATTTGATTTGAGCGAGTTTGAGTAGAAATGATCACTTTGAGTGATTTAATCAATGAATTGATCTTCTCTTCCAATGATAATAGTATACAATGACTCAAGATATATAATGCTCAAAGTTTTCTGGTTAACAATATGTGAAAGTGTGCAGAAAACTTGTGTATGAAAATGTATAAAAGCTTGAGTTTGTTATTTGAAAATTCAGATAATATAATTGGAAAAGGTGATTAAATGATTTTGAAAATGAGTATTTATATATTCATAGCACCTTTTTGAAACAACATAAAGTTATGGAGATGAATCATGAACAATTGCCAAGATTGAGTGAAAGGTTTCCATGAAATGGTGTTATGAACAAGTATGTGCAAAGCTGCTGTTTTTCAAAATCATGCAGCATGAAATCGTTTGCACCCTTTGTGTAAATCGATTGCACGGGGTTTCAGCAGCTATAGTTTCAAATATTTTGAGTGTGCAATCGATTGCACAAGAGTGTAAATCGACTACATGTGAAGTCAGTAGCAAAAATTGATTGAGTGCAATCGATTGCATAAACATGCAAATCGATTACACTTAGAAATAGTAGCAAAAGATTTGAAAAATTGAACCATGCAATCAATTGCAGTAATATGCAAATCTATTACACTAATATGCAAATCGATTGCACTCAAGTGAAAAATGATTTTTAGCTTAGAAAAACTTGAGTAAAGATTTGGACAATATGAAATATTTCTTTTGACCATTGAGTATCTATGTCTTAAGTTCAAAGTAAGTATTATCATTATACCTTGAAATTTGCTAAGTGCTTGAACTGAAGATTTTATCCATAAATGCTTGATCAATAATATTTGCCTTCTTTGTCAATCATGGGTTGTGTTCATCAAAACAAAGTGCATTTGTGAAGCTTGATTTTACAACATAGTCGGTTTTGGTGCAGTTCAAAGTTGGTTGATACTCGATGCTACGATCATTGAGATTTGACTCTCGGGTTTTGTTTGGTGGCAAGTTAGTTGTCGTGCTAGACAAAACTTGTGGAAAAAATCAGTGATATTGAGATTCCTAGAACCCAGTTACTTCTTTAGGACAGGTTGAGCCAACTAAACTTCAAGAGGGTACTTACCTACGAACCCCATGAGAGCCTTAAACCTAAGACTCTTGCATGCTTTGTTTGTGTTTGTTATCAGTTCAAACATGACATCATAACATCATAACATCATATCATAACTAACCATTTCAAGGATCTAGGGGATTCATCTTTGTTCTGTGTTGCAGGGTCATGGCTTCCATTCGTAGGAATACCATCTGAATCAACTTCGTAAGGATGCCTTCCAAGCTTGAGGAATTAGTCTCAAAGGTTCCTGACAATTCTCAATTCACCAAGAGACATGGTCATCTACTCAGTTTGGTTACTACTGGTTTCCAGGAAGACATGATGAGTGTTCTGTTCCAGTTCTTTGATCCTAAGTGTCGTTGTTTTACTTTCCAGGATTATCAGTTGGTGCCCAAAATGGAATAATTCTCTATGTTGCTTGAAGTTCCTATTCTTGATCAGATACCCTTCACCAGTCTAGAGCGAGTTCTGAAACCTGAAGACATTGCAGTAGCCTTAAATTTGAAACAATTAGACATTGTATCTAATTTGGAAACAAGGAATAGATTCAAGGGTTTTTCTCCTAAATTTTTGATAGAGAAGGTTCAGTGGTTTCTAGATGCCATGAATTTTCGTGATTATGAGGATATTTTATCTTTGTTGATCTATAGTTTGGTACTATTCCCTAATTCGTACCAATTCATAAATGTGAGTGCCATCAAAAATTTCTCACCCATAATTCGGTGTCTACTTTGCTTGGAGATGTCCTACATTCCCTCCACACCCGTACTATGAAGAAGCAAGGAACTCTTATGTGTTTCATACCTCTATTGTCCATGTGGTTTATTTCGCACCAGCCCCAATCAATGATAAAGAACGAATAAGGTTTGAGGTTGTCTCAAAGGTTGATGTTACTCACTCATGCAGATATCCACTGGTGTTCTCAATCTCAGGTAGATGTCACTATTATTGATCATTATGGGGAATTCCCTAATGTACCACTCCTTGGTATAAGAGGGGGAATCACTTACAACCCTTCTCTAGCTCTGCGTTAGTTTTGTTATGATCGAAAGGACGGTCCTCATGATATGCTTATTCAGGGTATTGTGTTCGACTATGAGAACGATCCTCAAAATTACCATCAAAGGTTTATACGTGCTTGGGGCATGGTCAAGAAGATTGATAGAAAGACTTTGGGACACAAGAATTTTATTCCTCTAGAGCCTTACCTCATATGGGTGCGGTCTCGTGCTCATAATCTTAAAATGCCATATCATGCTATCCTACCGGTGGTCGTAGAGCCTATTGTTGAAAGGGATGTTTCTCATGCCGCTCTTCATCCCGATATGCCTACTGACTTCGAAGAACTACAGAAGCCATAGATTCAGTTCAAGGAAGAAAGAGATACCTTCGAGTCTCAATTTTATGCTAGTGAAAAGAAAGTACTAGAGCTGACGAAATGACTCCTCGAAGAACAAAGCCTTAATGCATATGTAAACACAAAGAGGAAGCGTCCATGGGAGACTTGAATTCATATTTTTCTTCTTTGTAACTCTTTTTATTGTCATCATAAGCCTAGAAAGCAATTATAATTTGAGCTTGTTACTAAAATTTCTTTTGTTTCCTTTTGTTTAAACAAATTTAAATCCCCCAAAGGTCCTTGAAAACATTGCACTTGCATTTGCATATTATACATATCATCAAATAACAGGTACTTTCTAGACAGGTTTTCTAATCTTCTTGTTTATACAGATAAAAGAAGGCGCTCGGGCAAATTGTGAAAGAACTTCAAGCTCAGAACGCTCAGTTTTAGCAGATGTTCTTGGACTTAGCTAAGGGTCAAGACGAGTTGAAGACCCTCATCAAAAGGGGAATAAGAAGAAGACTAAAAAGCCAGCAGTCTTTCTTAATATGGGTAGAAGATTCAAGGATCCAGTCAGAAGGGCTCTAGATTTTGAGGTCCCCCTGAATGAAGATGATAACCAAGAGAAAGATGACGAGAGTGTGAAAGCTGAAGAGAATAACAACCTTGGTTTTGGCCAAGATTCTGTTGAAGAATATTCTGCCGAACAATATCCTCCTGCTGATGACAGGTACAAGCAACTCGAAGACCGTCTTAATGCTATGGAGATTCAGAAAGTGCATGGGATGGATTTTGAAGAGTTGGGTCTTATCTTGGGGGTTGTTATCCCTCACAAGTTCAAGGTTTCTACCTTTGCCAACTATGATGGTGTGACTTGTCCAAAGCTTCATCTGTGGTCTTATGTTCAGAAGATCTAACCCCATACTGCTGACAGAAAGTTATGTGTTCACTTCTTTCAAGAAAGTTTATCCGGGACACAACTTGAGTGATTCTATCAGCTGGAGAGAACCAACATCCACACTTGGGAAGACCTAGCTGCTGCTTTTTACAAGAAGTATCAATACAATGTTGGTCTTGCACCGAGTCATATGCAATTACAAAGTATGACCATGGGCTCTCGTGAAGGGTTTAAAGAGTATGCCCAAAAGTGGAGAGATCTGGCTGGAAGAGTGCAACCTCCTTTATCTGACAGAGAGCTGGTTGATATGTTCATGGGCACTTTAATGGGTCATTTCTTTAACCATCTTAACGGAAGTTCTTCATCTAGTGTTATCGAGCTGATTCTAACTGAGGAACATGTCGAAAGTGGTATCAAGAGTGGAAAGATTCAGGTGGTTGCATCTTCAAGTGCTATAAAGAAAACATTTAGCGGAAAGAAAGAAGTTAATGTTGTTTATGGCCAGAAGAGTCGTGTTAGAAGTGACCATAATCAATCTGTAGGAGCGGTGCTAATCTCTAATCCTGCACATGTTCAACAACAACAACAGGGCAATCAGCGTAGGTCAGACGCACCGAGAAGAAATTTTACCAAGTTCAGTATGCCATTGTCCCAGGCATTACAACATTTACTGAAAGTGGAGTTGATTACATTAAGGGATCCTCCTCATAATCCCAACACCTCCTCTCCTCGCTACAATCCAAGTGTGAAGTGTGCTTACCATTCCAACAGTCCTGGGCACAACAGCAATAACTGCTGGGCCCTGGAAAAAAAGTTCAGGATATGATTGACAACAAAGAGATTGAGTTTGATCCTCTGGAGACTCTGAATGTAATTACTACACCAATACCAAAGAATCACAAAGGCGTAAGTGTTATTGATGATGTTATTTACGTTGCTACTGTAAGTGAATTGGTTACTTATCTCCCAATTATCAAAGAGAATTTGTTGCAGGCCTGTTTATTTCCAGGTTGTATCGAAAGATGCTACTGTTGTGAAGCCTAACCCAATGGCTGCAAGTTATTGAAGCAAGGCATTCAACGCCTAATGGACAATCACATAATTCTGGCTGAGAAGAATTTGTCTGCTGAGAATTCGTTTCAAGATTTATATGTAATTTTTGTCACTCCTATCAAGATCATTTCCAAGGGTCCTATAAGGATTACTACCAATCCCAAAGCTGCTCCTCTAATAATCACCACACCTGGACCTATTCCATACTCTTCAGATGAAGCTATCCTGTGGAACTATGGATCTGATGTCTACTACCATGGCGTTAAGCAAGAACTATCGATTACTGAGAATGAAGGTACTGAAGTTGTTGATCCCGACATTGACAATATTGCTAGAACCAATAAGGTTACTAGATGCGGAAGGGTTTCCTCCCTGGAAATCTCTCCTAAGACTGTTGCTACACCAGTTAGAGTTACCTCTATCGAGTCAAATACTGAGGCTCAGGGCAAAGAGAAAATAACAGATCCTGCCCAGACAGAGGCACCTAAAGAAGTTGTAGTTGAAGATCCCTCTAGCAAAGAGTTGGAAGAGATATTGAAAATTATCCGCAACAGTGATTACAAAATTATTGAACTGTTGGGGAAGACCCCATCTAAGATCTCCATGTTATCCCTGTTACTGTTCTCTGAAGCCATGGCCAAGCTTTGGTGAAATTCTTGAATTTCGCTCACGTGCCACAAGATATTTTTGTCGATCAATTTGAGAATTATGTTGCTAGGTTAACAACTGACAATGGGTTAGGTTTTTCTGATGCTAACTTGACTCCTAAGGGAAGAAATCATAATAAGGCTCTGTATGTCTCCATTGAATGCAGGGGCACTACTTTAGCTCATGTATTGGTTTATTCAGGTTCCTCGTTGAATATCTTACCAAAGGGTACGCTCGACGGGCTTGATTGTGAAGGGGTTGTTCTAAAACCCAATGATATTATAGTCCGAGCCTTTGACGATTCAAAGAGAATGGTACACAGAGAAGTGTATCTTCCGATCAAGGTAGGTTCGCAGATCTTCGAATCTACATTCTACGTAATGGATATTCGACCAGCTTATTCTTGCTTACTAGGACACCCCTGGATCTATGGGGCAGGAGCTGTTACTTCCACCCTACACCAGGAGCTAAAGCATCCCGTGAAGGGAAAGGTTGTTACAGTCTGCGGTGAAGAGGAATATAAGGTTAGTCACCTGAACTCATTCAGATATGTTAAGATGGACGGAGAATTCATCGAGACTCCCTATCATACTTTTGAAGTTATCCTTCCAATAGCTACTGAAGACGTTTCTGCCATTCCCAAGGTTACCAGGGTTCCTCCCAGAATGGCTTCTTTGAAGGATGCTAGAGCTGTCGTAGAAGAAGGTGGTTGTAGTACTTAGGGTTAGTTTCCTTACATTTTGTACAAATCTGATAAATTTGGTTTGAGTTTCACTGCAGAGGCTCAGAAGGTTAGTCGTCGTGCTCGGGCTGAAAGACCATCATCCCTCATCAGCAACAATGGAATCAACACCATAGAAGATGCTGAAATTGACTATGACCTTGACAATTGGATCTTTCCCACCATCGGCAACGGGCTTAGCAACTGGAAGACCGAACACATTATTTCAATCTCCTTTAGTCACGAGTAATTTCTACTTTACGTTTTTTATTGCTTTCTAATTTTTGGTTATGTAACTTTTAAACAATGACTTTAAGCCTTGTGCCTTACTCGGGGCACAATGGTCCATTTGTTAAGGGTTGTCATTTCATAAACATATATTCATTTAATAAAGCATTTGAAGTTTTGCATTCAAATTTGCTGCTATGTCTTTCTTTTTACTTTTATCACTTTCAAATAGTTATGTGTTCTTACACACACCCATACAATACATTGCAGATCCACATCCACTTTAGATCCAGTTGATAACGACTATGCTATTGCCACATATGACTTTGAAAATCCGATTTAACAAGCCGGGGAAGAAAGTGAGGAAGATTGTGAAATACCTGGATTACTTTCAAGACTGTTAGTGCAAGAGGAAAAGACTACTCAACCACATAAGGAGCCAGTTAAAGTTGTAAACTCGGGTACTGAAGCAGACAGAAAAGAAGTCAAGATAGGGTCCAACCTAAAGGACAATGTCAAGAACAGATTGATTCAGATGTTGCATGAATATGTTGAGATCTTCGCTTGGTCGTATGAAGACATGCCATGGCTCGATACTGATATTGTGGTTCACTGTCTACCGATGAAAGAGGGTTTTTTCCAATCAAACAGAAAGTTCATCGCATGCGTCCTGAGATGTCAAAGAAGATCAAGTCCGAGGTTATGAAACAATTAAATATGGGCTTCTTGGATGTTACCTCATATCCTCAATGGGTAGAAAATGTGGTTTCCGTACCAAAGAAAGACGGCAAGGTATGTATGCGTGTAGACTACAGGGATCTGAACAGGGTGAGCCCCAAAGATGACTTCCCACTTCCATATATTGATGTTCTGGTTGATAACACTGCTCATCACAAGGTATTCTCCTTCATGGATGTTTTCTCGGGTTATAATCAGATCAAGATGGCACCTGAAGACATGGAGAAAACAACCTTTCTCACACAATGGGGCACTTTTTGTTACAAGGTTATGCCTTTTAGCTTGAAGAACACTGGCGCCACATATCAGTGTGCCATGGTAGCTTTTATTCCATGACACGATCCATCATGAAATAGAGGTCTACGTCAACGACATGATAGCCATATCCCAGACTGAAGAAGAACATCTTGACCATTTACACAAGTTGTTTGAAAGGTTGAAGAAGTACAAGCTGAGGTTGAATTCGAACAAGTTCACCTTTGGGGTGAGGTCCAGTAAACTACTAGGTTTTGTTGTCAGTGGTAAAAGTATTGAAGTTGATCCCGCCAAAGTCAAAGCAATTCAAGAAATTCCTTCTCCCCATACTGAGAAGGAAGTCATATGTTTATTGGGATGACTGAATTACATTGCTCGATTCATTTCTCATTGGACTGCTACTTGTGAGCCGATCTTCAAATTGCTGAAAAAAGATCAGGTAGTAAAATGGAATGACAATTTCCAGATAGCCTTTGACAAGATTAAAGAGTATCTCTAAGAACCTCGAATTTTGATGCCACCATACGAAGGAAGACCCCTGATCATGTACTTAATAGTGTTGGAGAACACAATAGGGTATTGTGATACGGTGGCAGAACCGACTGTTATATACTGGTTTTGCGTTTGTGTTTGCAAATGTTGCGGTAAGCAAGAGTCGCCACCGACTTTTCTTTTATCCAAATTAAGGAAAGGGTGAAAAGAACAGAAAAAGACCTTTTCGAGATTATTCTGAGTAAGGGGGTAGATTATTGAAAGGGAAGGTGTTAGCACCCTTTCCATCCATAGTTATCTACGGGCTCTTAGAGGTTTGCTCATTTTGAATGTACTTTGTGCTTTATGTGTTTGAAAAATATTTTGAAATGCCTTAGTGCGGCGATTTTCTTTGCGTTTAACTCTTGTATTAGTCCTCAAGAGTGTTAACAAAGCAAACATTTTTGAAAATTGTTTTTGAAAAGTAGTATTTGTGTAAGTGCAAAATGTTTTGAGCAAACTTCTAACAGTTATCTACTTTGTACTCGAAAAGGTAGTTCTTTTCCTCCTATCATTTAGACAGTGTTATCCTACTATTAGAGAGTAGGTAGCCCTATCGTGGGATGTATGAGGGACATCGAAGGGACGATACAGTCACAAAAGTAACTTGTGGAGACGCTTTAGCAAATTTGTCTAGGGACTAGATCATTTACCGAGAGGCAACTGTAGTGTCATCGAGGGACTATGATCTTTTTGATTTACGAGTCTTTGCTAAAGCATCCCCGTTTCGAGGGGCATGACTTCTTTATTTCCGAAGGCAACCAAAGTGGGGTATCCTAGAGGTGCATATGTGCAATTGTGTTCAATTCAGTTATTTATCTTGCGTTATTAGGTTTGCTAACATTTTAATTTCAGTCTTGCCATACATGCCTAGTTACTAGCAGTAAATATGTACAGAGTATAAAGTGCAGAAATATAAACCTATACTATTATATGGCTTCGGGGAAGGGATTTACAATGTACAAAATTTGGGGAGTGCAGAAATTAAAAGCATAAAATAAATCCTAATTACTATTACATCTAGTATACAGGTACAATAATGTAAAAATATGAGAAAATAATAACGAGCGAAAGTTAAAAATACGTCTAAAACCTAATAAGTGAAAATGAAATAAGAAAATCTTTTTATTATTATTTTTTTTATTTAAGAAAATAATTGAAATTAAATTAAAGAAGATAGTCTAAATTCTTTTTGGTTTTTGTATTATGAAAAGAAAATAATTAAAGTTAAATTAAAACCTAAATTCTAATTTATTTTAAATTAAGAAAATAGTTAAAATTATTTATTAATTTATTTACAAAATTAGTTTGATAAAAAAACCTAAAACTAATAATTTTTGTGATTTTTGATTATTTGTATAATTAAATAAATAAAGAAAAACAAAATAATAAAAAAAAAAGAAGTTAAAACAATACAAAAAAAGATAAATGGGCCTAAGTATGTAAAAGAAACAAGGGGTGTTGATTTGAATTTGCGCTAGGCCCAAATTATGAAGCCCAAATTTGTGTTTGATATAGTGAGATGGATCCTTGAGGGAATATGCTGGACCTACACATTGAAGCCCTTTGATCTAGATCATCCATGATTTATTGGTTGTAAGCTGAAGGCGCATAGTAGGCTCCTGGCCATTGAAGCATGAGATCTGCATGAATATATTAGAAAAAATATAAAATGCTAGACCTGAGACTTGAACCTAGGTCCTCTCCTTATACACACACCTTGCTTTCCATATGAGCTTCCATTTCATTCCTTTATATATATGAAACAATAATATAATATAAGAAAAATAGTCAGATTGTCAAATTTCAAACGCGCGCCAGCAAGGAGAACGAAGCTCAACGACCAAGGATGCCTCTAACAATGGCATTTTATGTTTTACACGTTAAAGCTTGCATACAATATATCAAACAAGTTCTAATGAATCCGCTGAACACGAATCAAGCACCGAAAAAGGTTAATTCATCGCAAAATCATAAATTCGAATTCAACAAAAATATACCAATATTGAGTGATCCGATTTGGTGCTTCTGGGCGTGGGACGGCTTAAACACTGATTGGGTCGAGTTCCTGGAAGTCTCAGGAAGGTGTTTGAACCTTTGGTTTGGATAGATGATGGCTATATTTGTTTTTTTTAATTTTGACAATCTTGCTTTTTTCTTGTAAGTTTCGTCTGATTCCTTTAGGGCTTTGTATGCGTGTAAGCCTCCATTTGGCTTGCAAGCACGCTGCTTATATAGAGTAGAAGGGAAGGGACAAGAAGACAATGGTTTAAACAACCTTGATTATGTGTTTGAAAGCCATGAATAAATTTTTGTAACTGTAGCGGTAGAAATGTTCAAGACTAAGCCATTGGATTGACTAGACTTTATACAAATCAAAATAAAAATCACCACCGTGCTTTATTGATTCCAAAGGAATGGGAAAAGAGAAAATAACCCAAAAAGAGGAGGAAAGATTCAAGGTAAGGGGGTTGGTTATGCAAAGAGAAGGTATTAGCACCCTAAACATCTACGGTACTCTGCGGGAACCTCTTTGAAAAAATCTGTATATTTTGGCTATAAAAATGTGTTGTATATAAAATGGATGGTGGAGGTGAGAAGAGAAATATATTTTTTTAACGATTTTTGCACCCTCTGCGGTTGCGAACCTTTAGTGCCTACGTACCACCTTTCATGCAATAGGGGATCAGGTTATACGTAGTTCCTCTTTTAAAAATTTGAAACACAAGTGTGTTAATTAATTTTAAGAGATAAGACATCATCGTTATTGTCCGTGTGGAAAACATACTTACTACCCACAATCATGAGAAAGGAGAATTTGCATCATCTCAAAGTGGAGGATATGGCTTAGATCTTAAAATCAACAATGCCTCACTCAACACCCAAGTGGAAAATATCTCACTTCACTACATATTGTAGAAGTATAGTTGTTTGTGTCACTACAAGGATTGACAAGAGTCTAATCTTTTGAGAAAAAGTTTAAAGATAAAAGCCAAAGTGGAAAAATGGTTTGAAATGAGATTGATTGACTTTTAGTCTCCTCACAAATAATGTCAAGGTATTATGAAGTTGATTGAAGTTTAATGATGAAAATGTTTCGAAAATGCATGGACCTAAGTCCAAGTTTATTATAAAAGTGTTTCAAGTTTCAAAACAAGAAGTGTTTTCAAAAGGAGGGTGAAGATTTTTGAAATTAAAGAAAATGGGAGGAGAAGAAGGGGATATCCTAAAGCATAAGGTAAAAGCTAAGGATAAGGACCATCCAACCAATAAGAAGCCAAAGCTTGACATTATGACCCAAGATAGAATTCCCATTCTTTAGATTTGAAACCAAGCAAGCCAAGATACTAGACCTCTTCAAGTGTATTAAGTCTTCACAAAAGATGGGAAGAGTAACGGCTGTATACGGGTGAATTCCAGATTACAAACAGAGAATGTAATCACAAAAACCTGCACACAAAAACAAATAAGCAACCCAATGTCTTGAGGTAAACCCCAAGAACTCCAAACAAAATAATCAGATAAGATCACAAGGTCTCCAAGATAGGCCAAGGTTTCTAATCCTAAGTCCAAGAAAAAGTCCCATACTCCATCATGCCAAGGATAGTAACCAAATAGTCCAAGTACCATTAAGAGTTTTTTAGGGTTTATGTTGATTATTAATTATCTTAAGAAAGGAAGAGGAAAGCTCAAGTAAGCAAAGTAAAAATGACAAGAAAATAAATGCTCAAATGAGCAAAGATGAAAATGGCATGAAATGTAAATGCTAAAAAAAAATAGTACATAAAGCATAAAAAGAATAAAAGCATAAGATAAAACAAGTCAATAATTAGTGGTTAGTTGGATGACCATCTTGAAACTTGCATTTGGAACTCATTAGAGGATTGGTAGAACCAAATCCTCCACACAACAATTTGCATTTGCTTTTTGTCAAGTATATCATCCATTTGGAATTCTCACAAGTACCATTTAATGATCAACGATTTTTAAGTGATCCGCGTTGACCAAAGGTGTTGTAGATCCATTAGAGGATTGGTAGAACCAAAGCCTCCACACAATGAATCTCAAAGTTATTGGATCAAAGAGATCAAATTAACATACTTGGGCTTGCAATCATAAGTTTGGGCCACGAATGATCAATTATTCGAATCAGGACAACATTTAGCGCTATGTTAAGCAATCGTAAGTGGACTTATATAGAAGTCGCACCTATTTTGAGGCCGGTCAATAGCAATCTATGCACCGTTTGTTTTGAGACATGATATAGAGATCATGCTCCAACAACACTTAGTGCAATAAGAAGGGGATGAGATGAAGAGGATTAGGGCAAAAAGAGGAATAAACCACTTTTGAATTAAAAATTTAATCAAACTATTATTAAAATCATTCTTCCATTTTGGTGGAGTTGAACTCAACACCCAAGATCTAATGATGTTAATAAAGTCATGATCAAAAAATCAACTCAAGGCAGCCAGAAAATAATCACAAAATAATAATATATTTAATATATACAATAAAAGGGTTAAAAAATGTTTAAAAATAGAAAATAATGAGGAAAAATATCAATTATGTTCAAATTAATCAAGAAATGAAAAATAATGCAGTAGAAAAATCATAGATGGATCCAAATATTTTTATAAAAATTTTGGTAATTTTTAAAAGTCAGAAACTATTTTTAAACTATTTAAAATTGCTAAAACAAACATAAAATAGATCAAAAATAGTAAACCTCAACATAGAATTCCATAAAATTTTCAGAAAGTCAAAGATATGCAAAATAATATTTATGAATTTTTCCAGAATTAAAAAATGTCAGAAAGTATTTTTAAGTAATTAAAGAAAGAAAATAAAACAAAAAATATAAAAAAATACCAAATGTTAAAATAAAAATGTGAAAAAATATCCATGAGATCAGAAATAATTCAAAGTATTTTTGTGAATTTTTTCATAATTTTTGGATAAAAAAATAAAAGAGTTATGAATTTTTGAAAATTTAATAAAATAAAATATAAAATCAGAAAATAAAATAAAACCAAAAAGATGTGGACCATTAGATCATAGTCAAAACGCATTAGTAAGCTAATCCAATGGACCAGACGCGCTGTGCTTGATATGGACCTTAGTGAAATACACATGGGATCAGAAAAAGGGCAACCAATGGAATTAAAATGCTTGGCACGCTATCATTGACTGAGACGAGACATGTCATCATCTTTAACCTCCAGACACCCTGCAATGGGGATTTTGTGAGATCCTTCAAATGGAAAAAATAGGATCCCTGGCTAGCATCATTGAACTCGTCTCTTCAAGACGATTCTAACACAACCATTGCACCAAATTTATATAAGGTATGGAGAGAGTTATGAATCAAAAACTCAGAAAATAGAGAGCACCTTCAATTTGGGATTTCTCTCTCAATTCTCAATGGATTTAAAAATTGTAAGCAGCATTAGAATCAGACAAAGGAGTAGAATAGATTAGTGTTTGATTTGGATCCAAATGGTGGAGAATTCTATCTTTTCGAAGTTCAAGTAAGAAGCTCTGAAACTGGACTTATGTAGCTTGAATTATGGGTCATTTTGATTGGTTTAAGTGCTGGAGAGTTTCTATGATGCTCAAGGATGATGAATGCACCAAGAATTTTGGAAAAGGAAGCTTAATTTTCAAAAACTGAATTCAACAAAAGTGGGTTCGTGTGAAGTTTTGGAAGGGTGTTCTTGGCTCTCTAAGCTTGGAAAAATGGATGGGGGATGACCCTCTATTTATAGGGAAGCAAATGGGATCAAAAGGAAGAGTAAATGATGCGTTTTGGAGGGAATTCGTGTGGGTCTGCATCATGAAGAAAGTGTGACTCAATTTTGATCAAAACTCAACTAAATCGCGCGTTTCATGATGCTAGTTACTTCTGGAAAGTTGCTAATCATGTTTAGAAACAAAAACGCATGGAAAACTTGTGATTAGAATCCAAAACAAAGATTTCAAAATCCTGACTTTGTAAAAAATTCAGTTTCAAGTTACCAAATTCAAATCCATGGCATTTCCAACTCAAGGGGTCTTAGGGCATAATTCTTGATGCTTTGTAAAGATGAGGTTACAAGCTTTGCAGTGGAAAAAGAATGGAATCAAATGGATGCTTGAGCTGAAAGTTACATGGAGTCAAAGTTGAAGAAAAGGAGTTGACTTTCCATACTTAGAAATATTTCAAATTCTTCTTCAAAAATGACCTATAATCTTTTGTATCCAAACATGGCCTTCCACTTAGAACTTGCTCTTGACCAAAAAAGATGGAATGAAGTAGATATCTTGAATGACATTTTGAAATTTGAACCACTCAAAATCTCAAAAAAAATGAGCAAGTTATGACTTGTTGAAGTTGACCAAAAATCATGAAATGACCTATAATCTTTTGCATTCTTAAGGCAACTTCCATCCATTTTCTCACTTTTCACATAAAAGAAGGAAAAAATTACACATCTTCAAGATCATCATGGAAAAAGAATGGACTCAAGGTGATAAAAATTGACCAAGTTATGACCATTTGAAGTCACATATGGAAAATTGGGGATTTATCTGGATGACTTGTAATCTTTCTTCTTCACCAAGTTCTTTCCACATGAAAACTCCTTGGAACTTTTGAAGTGATTTGTTGGTAACTCTTTGAAGAAAAATATGTCTTTGGAATCACTCAAAAATATCAAAAGGTGAGTAAGATATGCTCCTTTTAAGTTCAAAACCCCAACCTCTAGATCAAGAGAATGCTTTGAGGAACTTTGATAAGTTTGAACAAACTTCTTGTGCCAACATTATTTATTTGTGAAATAGAAGTTATTGAGGATGTTGATGAGGAATCATAGCCACCAAATCCACTTCCATATCTTGAAATTTGAGAGAAATATGCTCTTGTGACCAATAGGAACAACACCTTGTCCAATCATGACAACTTCTTCACTCAATCCCTTATACTTTTGACTCAATTTTGATAACTTTGAAATATATTGAACCAAAGTAAGCCTTGTCATTCCATTTCTTCCAAAACAACTTCAATGGTGAGGTTTGAACTCCTCAAGCTATGTTGACTAGGGCATGGAAATAAACTCGTGAACCCATGGAGCAACTTGCTAAACCTCATAGCCTTTACCTACATTATTAACAAGTAAGGCAAACCCACATTGCATTTTATTAATAAAAGAAAAATCTAAGCAAAATATTCATGATCATAAAAGAAAACAAGTCAAGGTACTTGGTAATTCCTCAAAAAGAGCAAATCTAAATGATAAGGAGAAGAACCAAAAGTCCTAATGTGATCTTGTTGTGATTGAATCAACATGGTATGATGAAGGAATCTTATGGGCAAAAATTGGGGTACAACAGTTGCCCTTATTTAAATTTCTTCTATCCGGAGATACGAAGGTTGAAAATCTTCGTGTCGACGTGATCGAAGATACTTAAATATAAAATAAACCTTATTTTTGGCCCTAAGATGCCATGCAAATGCTTATGCATATGAATGCCTATGAACAGTACCAAAGAGACGCAAAGTATCACTAGGGATGCCACAAAAATAAAGAAACAAAGGAGCAACCCCACCAGGAAAATAAATCATTGGTGGACCAAAAGAATTGAATCAAAGAGGAAGATAACAAGTATCGACGTTCACTGCCGATGGTCTACCAACGTTCACTGAAGGTAGAAAAGAGAAAATATCATATCATCACCGTTCACTGACGATGAACTATCAACGTTCACTGAAGATAGTAAAAAGATAATAAACACTGACGTTCACTGCCGATGTCTTACCAACGTTCACCGAAGGTATAAAGAGAAAATATCATATCATTGATATTCACTGACGATGAACTATCAACGTTCACTGAAGATAGCAAAAAGATAATAAACACCAACGTTCATTGCCGATGTCCTACCAACGTTCACTGAAGGTAGAAAGAGAAAATATCATATCATCTCCGTTCACTGACGATGAACTATCAACGTTCATTGAAGATAGCAAAAAGATAATAAACATCGACGTTCACTGCCGATGTCCTACCAACGTTCACTGAAGGTAGAAAGAGAAAATATCATATCATCACCGTTCACTGACGATGAACTATCAACGTTCACTGAAGATAACAAAAAAGATAATAAACACTGACGTTCACTTCCGATGTCCTACCAACATTCACTGAAGATAGAAAGAGAAAATATCATATCATCGCTGTTCACTAACGATGAACTATCAACATTCACTGAAGATAGCAAAAAAATAATAAACACCGACGTTCACTGCCGATGTCCTACCAACGTTCACTGAAGGTAGAAAGAGAAAATATCATATCATCGCCGTTCACTGACGATGAACTATCAATGTTCACTGAAGATAGCAAAAAAGATAATAAACACTGACGTTCATTGCCGATGTCCTACCAACGTTCAATGAAGGTAGAAAGAGAAAATATCATGTCATCGCCGTTCACTGACGATGAACTATCAACATTCCCTGAAGATAGCAAAAATATAATAAACACCGACGTTCACTGCCGATGTCCTACCAACGTTCACCGAAGGTAGAAAGAGAAAATATATCAAGTTTTCCCCAAAATTCTGGTGTTTCACCTAGAACGGGTCTCAACTTCTTATTTAACCAAGGGAATCTGCCTGGAAAGGGTCAAACATAAGGTATCTCAAATAAAGAGACTTGTTACTTGTTGTCATGGAGAATTGTAAAAAGAAATGACTTTCTAGGGATAGAAATATGACTTCCCGGGGAAATGCCACGATATTCCTGCTGAGGAGATAAAGTCTTCTCGTGCAAAATAAATGCACAAACCAAAATTCGAAGTTTTCAGAAATCCAAAGTAAATAATATTATCATGCATCCACAGATCCAAATCATAAATAAACTGGAGCAAGACAACCAGTGAAGATACATCCCTTGAGAAATAAACTCAAGAGGGAAAACCAAATCCATCTAAGCAAAGAGCGCTACAGGAAGGTCAGAACACAATGTCAATGAACAATGATTTATCAATTTTAGCCATGCATGATGTATGTATGAATGTATGAGTGTTATTGTGCATATGCTGGTAAAACAGATACACAAATAGTAGGAACAAACAAATAAAACCGCCTCAGGTACTAACAACGCTTGGTTAAACTTAAACCAGAAAGATCATTCTAAGAAAGGTAAAAGCCAGTTTCGGAAACCAAACCTATTGCCTGCCTTTAACTTTACTAAAGAGAAATATAATTTGGAGATAGACAAATTAAATAGATACCGAGATAGAACATCCTCCTTCCGGCTTCATCAGAGAAACCAGTTTTTCTTCAAAAGTAACACACCTACTGGAGATTTCAAGACCAACCTTAAATAAAGCAGATTGCCGCCGAAACAAACAGACCTCACTGGGGAATTCAAGACTACCTCCCTGGAGAAATAAGAGGATTGAGACTTTACATCATGAACACTTATTCCGACAAAAGATGCCCTGGGATAGCCTTCTCGGGGAATCAGAAAGTCATCAATATGGAAAGAGGTCAAACCCATGGGGATTTTAAATCCAACCTAGCACTTGGTGGGTGAAAACCCAAAGGTTGATAATCATTTCAACACTTCTCAGAAAAGATATTGCCCTGGTCTAGTTGCCTGGAAAAAAAAAGATACCAACAATAATGCCAATACTGAAGAAAGAGCGACACCTCAGCACACCAAGGGAATAAAACCTTTCATCATATGAGGGAAGACTTTGCTGGGGAATCTGGGACAGAGGCTTCTGACCATGCAAACCCAAAATCAAAAGTGAACCAAGACTTGACTGGAGCCAATGGGATCACGAACCCAATACTGCGTCTTACACTGATTGTTATTGTCTTTAATTATCTTAGAAACATATAAAGATCGTGCACATACCAGCAAAATGACCTAAGAGAACCGTAAAGAAGGAAGTAAATCTTCTCAAAACAACCGGAGTTTGTTCATTCCTGGGATCACCATTCTTTGTTGTCATTGTGTCATCACAAATCTCAAAGTAAATTGAATTGTAAAAATCTCTCGTCTTATTTTTGAAAAGTCAATTTTACTTTTTAATCTTTTTGCTTTGAAAGTTATTATCAGTAATAAATGGAGTCTTTGCAAGCTAAATAAAATAAGAACATAAAGAATTGGGTAAAAGCTCGAATTTTATTAATAGAATGGTAGTCCGTGAATGGCGAGACTCCATGGATGATTACAAAGTTTGGGAAATGGTAATATATAATGGAAAAGATACATTGAGATACAATGACCACTATTCCCCCTATCAACTTTTGAAATCCTGAGCAGCAACTTTTGTTGAAGTATGGTGAGGATCCGAGAAGATTGTTGCTTCAACGATCAAGTCTTGTTTGACGTAGTTACTTGCCAAGAGAATCCCTAACTTTTGCCTAAGCTGCCCTTGCAGTTTTTCAACTTAGCAAGAAATTTATTCTATTTATATCTCTAATTTTTGCCTAGACCTCCCTTTCGGGTTTTCAGCCTACCAAGACGCTCCTTTTTTCCTAAGCCGCCCTTTCGGGTTTTCAACTTAGCGAGTTGTTCTTTTATTTCTTTAGGCGAAGTATTTCTTGACTGCATCAGCATTAATGGGACGTGGTAACTCCTCACCATCCATAGTTTCAAGAATTAATGCACCACCAGAGAAGGCTTTCTTGACAACATACGGGCCTTAAAAATTGGGAGTCCACTTGCCCGTAGAATCAGTGTTAAAAGACATGATCTTCCTGAGCATGAGGTCACCTTCTCTAAATTCACGAGGTTTGACCTTTTTATCAAAAGCTTTATTCATTCTTCTCTGATATAACTGCCCATGACATAAAGTTGTCATTCTCTTTTCCTCAATCAAATTCAATTGGTCAAACCTGTTCTGGACCCATTCAGCCTCTGTCAACTTGGTTTCCATTATTACACGCAACGAGGGAATCTCTACCTCGACAGGGAGTACAGCTTCCATTCCATACACCAGGGATAACGGGGTTGCTCCTGTTGAAGTGCGGACAGATGTTCGATATCCATGCAAAGCAAAAGGGAGCATTTCATGCCAATCCTTCTAAGTAACAACCATTTTCTGGATAATTCTCTTGATATTCTTATTAGCAGCTTCAACATCCCCATTCATCTTTGGCCTGTATGGAGACGAATTGTGATGGACAATCTTGAATTATTCACACAGTTCTGTCATCATCTTGCTGTTCAAATTCGAGCCATTGTTGGTGATGATTCTGCTCGGCACACCATACCGGCATATAAGATTATTTTTTATGAAACGCACAACCACCTGTTTGGCAACATTGGCATATGAAGCATCCTCTACCCATTTGGTGAAGTAGTCAATTGCTACTAAGATAAAACGGTGCCCATTTGAAGCTTTGGGTTCTATCATCCCAATCATGTCAATCCCCCACATAGAGAAAGGCCACGGGGAGGAAATCACATTGAGAAGTGTCGGAGGCACATGGACCTTATCTGCATAAACTTGGCATTTATGACACTTATTTGCAAATTTGTAACAGTCAACTTCCATTGTCAACCAATAATAACCTGCCCTTAGCATCTTTTTAGCCATCGAATGTCCATTAGCATGAGTGCCAAATGAACCTTCATGAATCTCATGCATCAACATGTCTGCTTTGTGTCTATCCACGCATCTGAGCAAGACCATGTCATAATTTCTCTTGTATAACACATTTTCACTGAGGAAGAAACTGCCTGCCAATCTTCTCAGTGTGTTTCTATCTTTCCTCGACACACCAATCGGGTATTCCTGAGTCTTAAGAAAATGCTTGATATCATAATACCAAGGTTTTTCATCTTCTAATTCCTCTGTCGTAAACACATGAGTGGGCCTATCCATCCGTCGAACTATAATTCGAGGTATATCATTCCAAGTATTCACTTGGTACATGGAAGCCAGAGTTGCCAGAGCATCCGCCATTTGATTTTCATCTATAGGGATGTGATGGAATTCAACTTTATTGAAGAAGGGTAATAATCTTCTTGCATAGTCTTTGTAAGGGATTAAGCCAGGGTGACGAGTATCCCATTCTCCTTTGATATGTTTTATTACCAAAGTTGAATCACTATACACATCCAGAATTTTGATTCTGAGATCAATAGCTTCCTCAAGACCCATGATGCAAGCCTCATATTCTGCCATATTATTAGTGCAATAAAATGTTAACCTTGCAGTAAAAGGAATGTGCGATCCATGAGGAGTGACAATCACAACACCAATTCCTTTACCACAATCATTCACTGCTCCATCAAAAATCATACTCCAACGAGATTCAGGGTCAGGGCCTTCCTCGGGCAATGGTTCATCATAATCTTTCACTTTCAAAAACATCACATCCTCATCGAGGAATTCATATTCTGCAGACTGATGATCTTCCACCGGTTGGTGAGCAAGGTAATCTGCCAACACACTACTTTTAATAGCCTTTTGAGTGCAGTACTTGATATCATATTCAGATAACAACATCTGCCATCGGGCAATTCTCCCAGTAAGAGAAGGCTTTTCAAAAATATACTTGATTGGATCTATTTTGGAGATCAACCAAGTGGTATGATTCAACATATACTGCCGCAAATGCTTTGCTGCCCAGGCTAAAGCACAACATGTCTTTTCTAGCGTGGAATACCGCGACTCACAATCAGTGAACTTTTTGCTGAGATGATAAATGGAGAACTCCTTCTTCCCTGTTTTATCCTGTTGTCCCAGAAGACAACCCATGGATTCATCTAACACCGTTAGATACATAATCAATGGTCTTCCTTCTACGGGAGGGAGCAATATAAGAGGTTCAAGCAGATATTCTTTAATGCTCTCAAATTCATTTTGACAGTCATACATCCATACACAACCTTGATCTTTCTTTAACAACTTAAAGATCGATTCACATTTGCAGTCATGTGGGAAATATAATTCAAACGCCCGAGGAAACCCCTGACTTGCTTTTTAGTTTTTGGTGCTGGCATTTCTTGAATTGCTTTGACTTTATCAGGGTCAACTTCAATTCCTTTCTGGCTAACAATGAAACCCAACAATTTCCCCGATCTAACACCGAAGGTGCATTTATTTGGATTTAAGCGGAGACGATACCTCCTCAAACGCTGAAACAACTTCAACATATCTTCTATATGCCCTTCTTCAGTCTGGGATTTGGAAATCATATCATCAACATATACTTTAATTTCCTTGTGCATCAGATCATGGAATAGGGTCGTCATAGCCCTCTGGTACGTTGCACCAGCGTTCTTCAACCCGAAGGGCATCACTCTGTAACAGAATGTTCCCCAGGGTGTGATAAACATTGTTTTTTCCATGTCCTCTAGAGCCATTCTTATTTGATTATACCCGGAAAATCCATCCATGAACGAGAATACCTTGAATTTTGTTGTGTTGTCCACTAACATGACGATGTGAGGCAATGGAAAATCATCTTTTGGACTAGCTTTATTTCTATCTCTGTAATCTACGCACATGCGGACTTTTCCATCTTTTTTCGGTACTGGGACAATATTGGCAATCCATTGAGGATACACTGACGTCACAAGAAAACCAGCATTAATCTTCTTTAGGACCTCCTCTTTGATCTTTACTGCCATATTTGGGTGGGTTCTTCTCAACTTTTGTTTAACTGGCAGACACTCTGGCTTCAATGGCAAGCGATGCTCGACAATATCTGTATCTAGCCCAGGCATATCTTGATAGGACCAAGCAAAAATATCCACATACTCTTTCAACAAATCAATCAACCCGCTCTTCACATCGGGATGCAACGATGCTTCAATATTGACTTCCTTCGAATCTTCTTCTGAACCAAAATTAATCACTTCCAAAGGCTCCTTATATGGTTGAATCGTATTTTCCTCGTGCTCAAGAAACCGTGAGACCTCTTATGGAATCTCATCATAATCTTCTTCTTCAGCCCCAAACACATGACATTCAAAGTTGGGAGAGGGTGCAGGGTCATTGTATTAAACAGGTTTTTTAGTTAATCTGCACATATGATTTATGATTGCTTTTAGAAACTGACACATATAACAAGTGATCATGCAGATTAATTTTCAGTTATTATTTATTTTGAAAGTTTTTTTTTATTACCATTTCCCAAGAAAAAGCAGAAAATAAAGACATAATTTGGGAAGCAAAGACAACTTTTATTAATGATCTTAAAAGTCATAGAAAACAGATAAGCCCTACAACATTAATACTTCCACCTTGGGCAGAGTGAAAGCTTTTCAAAAGAAAGAAACAAATTAACAAAACAAATTACTTTGAAACATGTATGCAAGAAGGAACATCAATGGTGACCCAGTTCTGAACTCGGACTCCATGCGTCACATAATTCGGTACTTCCTGCTCTGCTTCATCCTCTTCGACAGCAGTAATTCCAGAACCAATAGGATGGAGGTAGCCTCCACTGCGGAAAACATCCTGATAACTGTTCACAGTAGAATTTGACTTCAAACCTTCGCCTTTGCCAATCTTCGAAGAGAAACCCAAACCATCTCTGTTCTTGTTCACGGGTGGATCCACAAGTCGTCCCCAAACTGTATTATGACCATTGCGTACAACCTGTTGTGCGTCCTTCAGCGAAACCACAGAATTCTCATTTCTCTTTATGTTGTCAATGGATAGGGATTGGAACTGGGTTCCAACAGCAGCCTCATCTGCTTCTACAATACTGAAAGAGGATAGATGTAATATCAACAATGCCTGCTCCCCATTTATGATCACTACCTTCCCTTCACGCACAAACTTTAGCTTCTGATGCAGAGTTGAAGTGACAGCACCTGCTTCGTGTATCCATGGTCGTCGTAGCAAACAACTATATGCGAGAATAATGTCCATGACCTGGAAGTTTATCAGGAATAAATGTGGTCCTATATGGATGGGTAAGTCCACTTCACCGATGACAGATTTCCTCGACCCATCAAATGCCTTCACAATGATGCCACTCGGGCGCATAGGTGCTCCTTGATACTTTAAATTCATGAGAGTACTCCTCGGTATAACATTCAAAGCGGATCCATTATCAATAAGCACATTGGAACGCAAATCATTCTTGCAGTTCGTAGATATGTGGAGGGCCAGGTTATGATTCATCCCTTCATCTGGTAACTCATCATCGCAGAAACTCAAGTTATTACATGACGTAACGTTTCCAATTACGCTGCTGAATTGATCTAATGGCATGTCACTCTCCACAAAAGCTTGGTCTAGTACTCTCATCAGTGATTCTCTATGAGCAGAGGAGTTCATCAATAAAGCTAGGATAGATATCTTTGAAGGAGTCTGCAGTAGTTGATCTACAATTCTGTAGTTGCTCATCTTAATCATCTTCAAAATATCATCCACTTATTTCTCTAATGTAGCTCCACTAGTCTCTCCTGTAGCCTTCTCAGGCTCATCATTCTCAGCAATTTTCTTTCCAGCAATAACATCTCTTCGAACAACCGGCGCAAACACACGACCGCTACGGGTCACCCTACTATTTTCAGCTATATTTCCAATATCAGGTATTGTTTGGATGGGAACTTCCACCCCATCTTCTAAGATTGTAGCGTTGTATTTTTAAGGCACAGCCTTATCTGATTTGTAAGGAATAGGACCTTGAAGACTAATTACCAATGGGGTAACAGCTGGTTTGCTATGGTACTCCACTTCAAGATAAGCGGGTGCACCAAAACAAGGTACAATAATGTTTACCCCTTCCTCAACACAATCAGGAATCACAAAGTCATTTATGGCAAACAAATCTTCGTCTGAAGAGAAATACTCATCCATGGAGGCATACTCTTCTTCTGACTCTTCTTCCATTAAAAAAACTTCAACCATATCAACCTCATGATAATCATCTCTCTGACCTGTGATCTTGATAGTCCCATTGTCTAAAAGCAACTGAACACCTTCCCTTACAATTGAACATCCTCGGGGGTCTCGACAGCAAACTATGCAAGACCCATATTAGTGTTCCACCTGACTAGTAGTACGGCAGAAAGTAGCATGCAACTGCACGAGATGATCATTTAAATATTCCACATCAAAAATTCTGAATTCACCAGGACATCCAGAAACCATATTCACTTCCTCTTCATACTCTGCCCTAGGCCTGATTATATGGATTAAGCCCTCATCCATCATCTCCTGTAAATCAGCCTTTATCTTCTCACAACCTTGTATGTTTGTACTGCAAATAGCACAATCAGTGTGGTCATGTGTATAATAGCTAAATTCACAGAGGTTTAAATGCATTTTCACCAAATCTCCTCTAACCAGATTAATGTCAAAAATCCGGAAGTCGCCTGGACAACCGGCCACCATATTTACAGCATTCACTCCCCCGTGCTTGGGTAGAGGATTGTCTTTCACATTAGGTCCCATGTCCTTGAAAGATAGAATTCCAGACTTCACCAACCTTTGCACTCCAGTCCTCAAAGGATAACAATTATCAACACTATGCCATGGTGCTCCCTGATGAAAAGCACACGTTTGGTCTGCCTTGTAATACCAAGGCAATGGTGATGGTACGACGGGAGGTGGTCGTGTCTGGACCAACTTCTTCTGAATCAATGCTGGTAGTAGCTCTGCATAGCTCATGGGAATAGGGTCATAGCTCTCCCTTCTCTGATTATTCCCTTGGTTCCCCTGCTGGGACGGTCTTTGATAAGCAACGGTAGTCAGAGCAACATTCATAACAGGAGTAACCGAGGCGACTTGCTGGTGACACTGATAATTCCTTTTAGGAGTGTTTACCCTCCTCTCTTGTATAACAGCATTTGTATCCCCTTCTTTCTTCTTGGTAAACCCATAAGATGGCTTCTTCACACCTCCGGATCCTTCAATCTTCGTCAAACAACCTTCTCTTACAGCCTCTTCTAGGCGGACACCCATTCCTACCATCTCCGTAAAATCACTTGGTGCGCTTGCTACCATCCTTTCGTAGTAGAAAGCACCCAGCGTCTTCAGAAAAATCTTAGTCATTTCTTTCTCTTCCATGGGAGCAATCACTTGGGCAGCTACCTCGCGCCATCTTTGTGCATACTCTTTGAACGATTCCATGTCATTCTGAACCATGGCCCTAAGTTGGTCACGGTCGGGAGCCATGTCCACATTGTACTTGTATTGTTTGATGAATGCTTCTCCCAAGTCATTAAAAGTATGGATGTTGGCGCTGTCCAAGCTCATATACCATTTCAATGTTGGGCCGGTCAAACTATCCTGAAAAAAGTGAATCAGTAGACGTTGATCATCAGTGTGGGTAGACATTCTTCTTACGTACATCACCAAGTGAGCACGAGGGAAAGTGTTTCCCTTGTACTTCTCAAATTCTGGGACCTTGAACTTAGCAGGTATCTTTACATTCGGGACCAAACACAGCTCATTCACATTCTCCCCAAATAGCTCTTTTCCCCTAAGAACTTTCATCTCCCTTTGCATTCTATCAAACTGCTCTTGAAAATCATCCATTCTGTCATAAAGACACAAATCTTCACTCGGTGGAGGGAAAGGACGACACACATCTTCATTAACAAACGGAACCAAGTTCACCGAAGGAGGTGCAGCATGAACAATATGCACCACAGGAGGTGTAGGAGTAACAACAGTCTGAACCACTGGAGCATCTTGAGGGCCAATATTGAAACCTTCAGGTGCAAAATTCTCTGGCATTCCCAATGGATAACCTTGAGGCATACAGTTTTGAACAACAGCCGGAGTAGCGGATACAAGAACAATTAGAACTTCAGTAGTTTCCCTTGTTGGTTGAGGTTGAACACTTGGTGGTTGATTTTGCGCAGCCACCAGATCTTCCATCAGAGTAGTCAGATTGGCCATGCCGGCCTTCAAAGCAGAAACTTCTTCGCGCATCTCGCGATTCTCTTGTTCTAAGTTGTCCATCTTCTTTTTGAAATTAGCCCGAGTGTTGTAGTCATGAGTCAGCTTCCTGAATGAAGTAAAGAAGTTGGGTACGACACCTGGGTATGCATAACAAATGCAAGAATTATGTGCAATATGATGCATGATATGAAATGCACATGATTATTTTTACTTCATTATTTAATATTTCAAGGGATTTAAGATTTATAGACATATTGCGAACATCAAAGTAATAAATCTCTTGAAATACTGAAATTTTTTATTATAATAACTTCAAAATGGATTACAAGTTTCGATGATCCCGAGTACAAGATGAACATACAATCTAAAATCCTAAGAAAAGGAACTGATGGAGACCAATCTATACGTTGACGCTTCCCTGTGAGCCTGGCAATCTGAGCCATTAGCCTCTAGTTTTCTTCCACATGTCTGATGGGAACCTCCTTCAAATCATCTGGATCAGAAAGTGAGTAATCAGCAGTTGGTTGAGGCTTAGGGGAAAATAAATCCCCTTGCCTTTCCATAGACTCCACCGCACGACTCTCAAGGATCTCGATCAAATCATCTTTCTCCTTCAGGTCTGCTCTGTATGAACTCTCTAAAGTCTGGAACTTGTTCTTCCAAGCATCCCTTTCCTGTTGCATCCTAACCAAAGCGAGTTGCAGCTTTTCTAGATCATCTAATAAGGGAGGGGTGGAGTGATACAGTGGCAGAACCGACTGTTTTGAAAATGCTAGTTTGTGTTTTGCGTTTGTATTTGCAAAATGTCGCGGTAAGTAAGAGTCGCCACCGACTTTTATTTTATCCAACCGGAAAGGAAAAAAGCACAGAAAAAATCCTTTTTCGAGATTTTGAGTACGGGGGGTAGATTATAGAAAGGGGAGGTGTTAGCACCCTTTCTATCCATGGTTTTCCCTGGGCTCTTAGGTACTTGCTCATCTTTTAAAATTGCTTGCGCGTGTTTGTTTTGAACAGTTTTGTTTTACTTCGTTTTAACCCTTGTTTATGTCCTCAAGAGTGTTACGAAGTTGTTTTTGAAAACTTTGTTTGAAAAAAAGTGTAAGTGTGAAAAAATTGATTTGAGCAAGTACCTACTAGCATGTACCTACTCGAAAAAAGATTATTTCTATTCTCGTTTCCTTTAGACAGCGCTATCCTACTATTGAGAAATAGGTAGCATCGTCGTTGGAATTATAATGGTCGATTCGAAAGGGACGTACGATAACTAAAGCAATGTTAGGACGTCTTAGTAATAACCCTAGAGTCTTAAGATCATATTCGAGGCAACCTTTCCGAGGCAATATTTTCGAACGGGACATTTGATCTTTTTTTAGACAGGAGGACAACCACTAAGACGCCCTATACTTAATGATTGTTTACCGAAGGTAACCGAAGTGAGAGTATACCCTAAGAGTGCGCATGTGCGAGTGATTTGGTTTCAGTTGTTATCTTTGCACATTAGGGTTTTCTAGCCGTTTTAAATTATCATGCAGTCTTGTCATACAATCCTATTAACATACATCTAAACAATTAATATTTGCAAGAATTAAAATGCGAGAAATAAAACCTACGCTATTACAAGGCTTCGGGGTAGGGATTAATTACATAGCCAACAAACCCGTAAAATACGATAAATAAAGAAAATCCTAGATTAAACTATTACATGCCGTGAGCAGTTACATTAATATTACAAAAATAAAAACAAACGCGCGCGAGGAATCGAATGCAAAATAATTAGGGTTTTAACCCCAACTATCTAAGCCTAATTGTAAAAAGGAAAATCATTTTTTTGTCGTTTTTTTTTAATTATTTTGAGAAAATAAAGTTTAATTGAATAAATAAAAAAACCTAATTACTAATTAATTTAAATTTAAGAAAAATAATTAAATTAACTTATTTTTGTATTTTTTTTATTTTGAGAAAGAAATAAAAATTAAATCAAAAGTTAACCCTAATTTTTTCTAATTGATTTTAATTATATAAAAAAAAGTTAGAATTACCCTAAATTAAATTAAACTAACATTAAATTAAATTTGATATGATAAAAACCTAATTTTAATTTTTTTGTGAAATTCTTGATTTTATGATTTTTTGAAAAAAAGAAATTAATTGTGTTAGAAAATAATTAAACAAATTAATTTAAACAAAATAAATAAATAAGAAAGAAAGAGAATGGCCCTGGTTGCTTAGAAAAAAAGGGGGGTGTTGTTTGCAAATTCAAGCCCAACAAGCTCAGGCCTTTGTTGACTTCGTCCAATCCCCTGCACATGCTTGATTGGGGCGCACTGTGGACTTTCAAGGGATGGCCTTGGATCTGGAGCGTTGATGGATGGAATGATCAGATCTGGATGGTACATGAAGAGTCATTTGCCATGTGGTACACTGAATTACCCTAAAAATATTGAGAAAATAAAATGCACACGTCTAGGATCGAACCCAGGACGTGTGCATCAAAGACCAATAATCTTACCGTCTGCGCTAGCTTTGTTAGTTGTAACAATAATGCAACAAATAAAATATAAGGAAAATATCATGCCACGCTTCCCAAAACGCGCGCAGATTCAAATGGGCCACTCCCATACTGCCAAACCATCATCTTCCTCAGGGCTTCCGTTGTTTGAGATAAAAGTCTTTTACCTACGGACACCAGGCGTAGGTATAACCCTTGTTCATTCCAAAATCCTGTACATGTATGATAAATGCAAACCAATGTTACCAATCAACTCGTTGCAACCTCACGAGCATCATGGTACCATTATCACTGGCCAATTTTTCCTGTACAAGAAAACCCTAAAACCGAAGGAAAAAACCTAGCCATGGCACTTTGCTGTACAATCAATAAAATGCAATTAATCATAGCCATTAGCTTGCAAACATCTGAAGGATTAAAAATATGGCAATCAATCATGTTAAAGATGCCAGAATCAAGATATTCGAATTCAAGAAAAGAGATAAATCGTGTGACTCTTACAGGGTGTTTCAAGGCGTGGGGAAGCTTGCTAGCAATTGAAACACGATCCTGGGGAGTCCAACAATTGACTGGTATGATTAGAATGGCTTGAGATGGCCTGAAACATGGAAATCAATTTACAACTTTTTCTTGAATTTTTGAAATTTGTTCTCTCTTTTGCACGCCTCCAGCCTCTCCCTTTTGATCTGCCCTTGTTCCATATGTATACTAGAATGTATTAGGGTTGCAACTTTGTATCAAATCTCTCCCAATTATGAATATTGATTCATGATTCAATCCTTGCACCAAATATTTCCAAATCAAGAAAATTCAATCTTTTTGTGTCCATATCAAGCCTTGCACGATTTGATCTTATCTCTAGCTGCATAATAGACCTAAACATGCACAAAATCTCAAGATTTAATTAGTTTTTGATATTTTCATTATTTTATTTTGACTTAAATGAAATAAAATCAAAATAAATGACAAAAATAAAAGAATGACAAGTGGGAGGACTCATGGGTCGTGGGTTACATTACAAACTCAGTGCAAGCATAAAAAGTTGGGCCCATTTGACAAAAAATTCAATTTTGGACACATTTGACTTTTGGCAATTTTGTAAAAAGGGTAAACTTGTCCAATGCACAACTCCATCAATTTTGACCCTAGAGATGTGTTCTTTGACTTTTTAGAAAGCTTAAGATGTCCTCTAAGCAACCCTTTTGGTCTCATCTCAATTGAGTCTTCCATGTTCATGTATGAAGCTTTGACCCAAAAGGTGTTTTTGTTGACTTTCCAAAATGACCTATAATGTCCAAATTCATATCTTCTTGTGAGTGCATATTTTGAACTTGGGAGATGAATATGAATTGTATGGAATTGCATCCTCTTAAAAATGAGCTTTGTATGGGTCATTTTTGATAAAGTATCATAAAGTTATGCTTGGTAAAAGTTGAGTTGACTTTTCCTACAAAACCCTAATTTAGTAACTTTTGGGTTTTGATGAATTGTGAGCAATCCTTAAGGAATCATGATCAACCCTTGATCAAATGATGAATAATACTCCAAAATGAGGATGTTGACCGAAAATCTTGAAGTTTGACTGTATGTGGGCCACAATTGACTTTTGCCCTAACACAGTCGATTTTCAGGCCTTTGAGCAATTGACTGAGCAAACTTCCTCTGCAAGGCTTGAAACTTGACATGGATGATCTTGAGAACATATTAGGACAATGGTGAGAATTTGGGATCCTTTGGACTCAAACATCTTGATGCAAAATGAAACCCTAATTTGGGGTAGACTGCCTTAGGAGAGGGTTTGTCTGGTCAACTCTTGGACTTCCTTGAGCAATTTGAAGACCTCACTTGAAATGTATTGACAAATATGGGAGGGAAAAGTTTGGGGTACAACAGCTGCCCCTGTTAAATATTCTTAAACCTGAGGATATAGATTGGCTTGTCTGCCTTTCGTGATTTGAAGGTTGAAGATGATTGAACACTAGAGTGCCCAGAAATTTGCACTCGCATGAAGTGGTACTTATCTTGCGACATCAGAAATGGGCTTATAGATGCCATTTGGAATTCAATGACGGAAGATGGGCTTAAAGATGCCATCCGAAGAAGTGTCGATCGCATAAGAGATTCCTTTGCGAGATCCCGTACACCTGTTGTTGAGGAGGACTACACTGGGGAATGCTTTTCTCTATCTTGAGGGAAATAGAGTTTTAGGAACTTCAGTTGTCTGTTACTCTACTTGGGAATCATCTTTTAGTCGAGGAGGTGACAATGAACTGCTATCTGGTCGTGCTCCAGGCTTTATAGTGATTTGTTGAGGAAAATAAAACTGACTGCTATCTGGTCGTGTCCAGGTTTTACAGTGACTTACTGGGGAGATGAGATTAAACTTTCTATCTGGTCGTCCTCCAGGCTTGGCAATTTCTCAATTCTTATCTGGTCATGCTCCAGGCTTCAGAAGGAATTAGGTGGTTATCCGGTCGCATCCGGGTTTCAACCTGAATTTAAGGCATACTAATATCTGGTCGATTTTCGGGCTTCATAGTAATTGGCCAAGTAAACTACTATTTGGTCGAATTCCAAGCTTCGCAATACCTTACAATGTTATCAAGTTGTGTCCCAGGTTTCAGTGTCCTTTACCGCTATCTGGTCGTGCGTCAGGCTTCACGGTGTCTTATACCTATTATCTGGTCGATTCCAGGCTTCATGGTATCTTGTATTGCTATCCGGTCGATCTCCAAGCTTCATAATAACTTGCTGAGGGTTAAGCTGTTTTCTGGTCGATTTCCAGGCTTTAAAGCTTGGACTGGAATATAAATCTTAGTATCGATTTGACTGAACCAGGGAAAACTTGTGGGAACTTCAACTGGGAGAGAAATCTTAGTGTCAATTTGCCTGATCCCGGGAGAGGTCTCGGACTAACTTTGATTGGCATAAAAATCAAGGGAATCTTAGCGGCGATTCGGCTGACCCAGACGAAAGTCTTAAAATGTCTTCAACTAGAATAGAAACCTTAGTGTCGGTTTGACTGAACTAGAGAAAACTTGTCAGAACATGATTGCATCTTTCCCTGAAAGGTAAAGAGTTAGTCGTATGTAATGTCATGATGTATGAAATGTATTGAGTAATGATGTTCTCAAAATAAATGAGATTGTGATGCATGATGCGTATGCGCATGCCATGATGCATGGATATGCAATGTTCTTGTGATATTCTCTGGCTAGGGAGGATAAATCTCGGACTGTTGTTGGAGAGTATAAGGAGTTGATCTTCGCTCTCGCTAGGGATAGTGACCGAAGATGATTAGCTGGAGACTTGCGTCCGTTCGGCTCGAGAATATTCCACCGGGAGAGGCTCTGTTTGAGCATAACCCTGTGGGAAAGTGACTTTATAGGGAAGAGAGATACTATGTTGGACGATCTGCTGATCTGGAGAAATAAACTCCACTGGTGGTGAACTTCTATTGCTGGTGATAGATAAACTCTGCTTGGGGAGAATTTTGCCGACTCATTCGCGATTATGAACCTCGGATGGGGAGAACTAACACCACTTTCTTTGGATACTTCCAAATCTGCGGGGAGTGTATGAATCTTTAGTTATATTCTCTAGTTGGCTCTATCCCTGTACCTGGTGGGTAGAGCAACTGTAAGGTTTGGACATTTCTTGTTTTCCCCTATTCCTGGAATTACGAGTAATTGTCTTTTGTTTCTTATGTAAATATTTATGAGCAGCAATTATTTTCAAATGCATATATCAAAAATGAATCATTGGACGTTCTTGCAAAACAAAACAGAAAAAGAAAGACAATTTGGAATTTCTTGTGAAAATGAATTGTATTGGTTTTTTTTAAATTGCCCTGTAATAGGCGTTTTGTACAAGAGGCTGACATCCTAGTAAGAGAATGCTGCCGAAGGATAGAAATTGTACAATTTATGTAAAAGAAAGAAAAACAGCTATGTGAAACAATCCCATCGGGTTCCAACTCTGCTATTGCCCTTATATCTCCAAGCGTCTCATCACTTTGCTACCTGGTTGAAGATAGATCAGATTGATTGGCGCCGTCAGAGCTTGATAGTCGATACTGAAGTCTGGTTTCAAGATGATCCAATGAGACATAGTGTTACGCTTCGATCCCTAATTTTTTCCTGGACCGCCCTTTCGGGTTTTCAGTCCACCGGGATACCCTTTTTTGCCCAAGACGCCTTTTCAGGTTTTCGACTTGCCGGGTGTACAGTTTCTTTTCATTTTCATCCCTTACTTTTGCCCGAACCCTTTTGGTTCGCCGGGAAGCCCTTATTTTTTCATAGGCCAGTCAACCTAGCGGGTCTTTGATTATGCGTAGTATCTTTTCACTATGTGTGCATTGACGGGGTGAGGAAGGTCGTCACCATCCATGGTGGTTAGAATCATAGCTCCTCCCGAGAAAACGTTCTTAACCACAAATGGCCCTTCGTACGTGGGGGTCGATTTTCCCCTGAGATCACCTTGCGGCAGTATGATGCGTTTGATCACTAGATCCCCGACTTGATATTCTTGACGTCTGACTTTCTTGTTAAAAGCATTGATCATTCGCTTTTGATACGTCTGACCATGAAAAATAGCAGTAAGTCTCTTTTCATCGATTAAATTCAGCTGATCAAGCCGGGTTTGGATCCAGTCGTCCTCGCTCAAACCCGCATCCTTCATAATCCGGAGAGAGGGTACCTGGACTTCGATGGGTAGGACTGCCTCCATGCCATACACCAGAGAGTAGGGTGTTTCCCCTGTCGACGTCCGTGCTGAGGTACGGTACCCATGAAGAGCGAATGGTAACATCTCGTGCCAGTCTTTGTATGTCACCGTCATCTTCTGCACAATCTTCTTGATGTTCTTGTTAGCCGCTTCAATAACCCCATTCATCTTCGGCCGGTAGGGAGAAGAGTTATGATGCTGAATCTTGAACTGTTTGCAGAGCTCGGTGATCATCGTATTATTGAGATTTGTACCATTGTCAGTAATAATCCTCTCTGGTACACCATATCGACAGATCAGATTGTGTTGGATAAACCGCGCCACGACATTCTTGGTTACTATAGCAAAGGAAGCTGCCTCAACCCACTTCGTGAAATAATCAATAGCTACCAGGATGAAACGATGTCCATTGGACGCGGTAGGTCTGATCTCACCTATCATATTGATGCCCCACATTGCGAAAGGCCAAGGAGCTGTCAAAACATTCAGAGGAACTGGAGGTACATGCACCTTATCAGCATAGACTTGGCACTTATGACAGGTTCGAGAATGCTGATAACAATCGACTTCCATAGTGGACCAATAATATCCTGCTCGTAGGATTTTCTTTGCCATGGTATGTCCACTAGAATGAATTCCGAAGGTACCTTCATGTAATTCTGCCATGATCCTTTCCGCCTCGTTTTTGTCCACACATCGCAGTAAGGTCGAATCATGGTTACGCTTATAGAGAACACCATTACTGATGAATAACTTTGCAGCGAACCTTCTCAGAAACTTCTTATCATTAACAGATGCACCCTTAGGGTATTCTTGAGCCTTAAGATACCTCTTTACCTCGTGGAACCAGGGTTTATCTGCTATCTCTTCAGTCTGAATGTCACAGTAATGTGCGGGTTCATCCAACCTCTCAATGGTAATCTGGGGAGCTTCATTGTCCCACCTGACTTTGAACATAGAAGACGTGGTAGCTAGCGCGCCTGCTAACTGGTTCTCTTCTCTGGGCAAATGTTCAAAGGTTATCTCCTCAAAGTGCGGGAGCAATGTCAGTACATATTCTTTGTAAGGAATAAGATTTGGGTGCTTCTTATCCCACTCGCCTTTGATCTGACTGATCACTAGGGCAGAATCTCCGAATACACTCAAGAACTTAATCCTCAGGTTAATAGCAGCTCGAAGACCGAGGATACATGCTTCATACTCCGCCATATTTTTGGTGCAATTAAAACATAATCGGGCGGTGAACGAAGTATGACAGCCCTCAAGAGATATGATCACAATGCCAATGCCATTACCCAACGCGTTTGATTCTCCATCAAAATACATAGACCATCGGGATCCTTCCTCAGGTCCTTCATCCGGTCTAGGTTCTTCACAGTCGGTCACCAACATGATGTTCTCATCCGGGAACTCGAAATTCATGGACTGTTAGTCATCCATGGCCTGATGCGCCAAATGATCCGCCAATACACTCCCCTTGATTGCTTTTTGGGTTGTGTATTGGATGTCATACTCAGTTAAGATCATCTGCCATCTTGTTATTCTTCCGGACAAGGCAGGCTTTTCGAAGATATACTTAATTGGATCCATTTTTGATATCAATAGGGTGGTGTGAGTTAGCATATATTGTCTCAGCCGGCGAGCAGCCCATGCCAAAGCGCATCAAGTTTTCTCGAGAAATGAGTATCGGGTCTCACAGTCGGTAAACTTTTTGCTAAGGTAGTAAATAGCGTGCTCTTTTCGGCCAGACTCGTCATGCTGCCCCAACACGCACCCCATTGAATTATCCAGCACTGTCAAGTATAAGATCAAAGGTATTCCTTCAACTGGAGGCATTAGAATAGGTGGCTCTTGGAGGTATTCCTTGATTCTTTTGAAAGAGGTCTGACATTCATCATTCCATTTTACCACTTGATCTTTCTTCAGCAGCCTGAAGATTGGCTCACAAGTAGCAGTCATATGTGAGATGAACCTGGCGATGTAATTCAAACGTCCTAAAAAGCCTCTAAATTCCTTTTCTATGAGGGGAGCCGGCATCTCCTGTATGGCTTTTGCCTTGGCAGGGTCCACTTGAATACCCTTATCACTAACGACGAAACCCAGCAACTTACCAGATCTTACCCCGAAGGTGCACTTGTTCGGTTTTAACCTCAGCTTGTACATCTTCAACCTGTCGAACAGTCTCTGGAGATGGTCAAGGTTCTCTTCCTCAGTTTGGGACCTTGCTATCATGTCATCAACATAAACCTCAATCTCATGGTGAATCATGTCGTGGAACAAAGCGACCATGGCGCGCTGATAAGTTTCCCCAGCATTCTTCAACCCGAAAGGCATTACCTTGTAACAGAAGGTACCCCACTGTGTAACGAAGGTTGTATTTTCCATGTCCTCGGGAGCCATCTTGATCTAATTGTAACCAGAAAAACCATCCATAAAGGAGAAGATCTTATGTTGCGCGGTGTTATCGACCAGAACATCGATATGAGGAAGTGGGAAGTCATCCTTAGGGCTTGCCCTGTTCAAGTCTCTATAGTCCACACACATCCGTACCTTACCATCCTTCTTAGGCACCGGAACAACGTTGGCAACCCACTGCGGATAAGAAGTGACAACTAAAAATCCCGCATCGAACTGTTTCATGACCTCAGCTTTGATTTTCTCAGACATCTCAGGGCGCATACGGCGAACCTTCTGCTTTACCGGAGGACAGTCTTCTTTGGTTAGCAGGCGGCGTACCATAATATCAGTGTCCAAACCAGGCATATCTTTATAAGACCAAGCGAAGATCTCAACATAGTCGCGTAGCATCTGTATCAACCATTGTTTGACACTAGGCTCCAGATTCGCACCTATCTTGACCTCTTTCCTGTCTTCCTGTGTACCAAAATTCACTGATTCAACTGGCTCTTCATGAGGCTGTATGTCCCTTTCTTCCTGCAGTAACAGTCTAGCAAGTTTTCCAGGCACCTCACAATCATCCTCACCTTCTTCCTCGGCTTGTTTGATCGGATTTTTGAAGTCATAACTGGCAGTAGCAGAGTCGTTATCAATGGGATCCAGAGTGGATGTGGATCTGTATTATGATACGTGAGTGTGTGTAAGAGAATAGATGTTTTTGATAAAGCGAGAGACAGAAAAAAGAAAGGAAAACAAGGAGCACAAAATTTGTAATGCAAGAAACGTCAATTTTTTTATTAATGATTTATGAAATGACAAATAATAAGCCCTCACAAGCAAAGCCAAGGTGCCTCGGGCAAGGCACCGGGCCATAAAGTTTTAAACTGTCTATTACAACTCTTAAAACAGAAGTCAATTACTGTGGAAAAAAAGAAAGAGGTATGAAGTCCTTCGTCGTCCAGTTGTTTAGTCCACCGTTGGTTGTAGGGTAGATCCAGTTGTCGATATCTGAATCTTCTTCACTGTCCTCAATTGCATTAACTCCCTGATTACTGATGTGCAGAAGGGGTCTTGCAATCCGTGCGCGCCTAACAGCTCTTTGAGCCCCTCTAGTAAAGCCTAAACCAAATTTGTCAGTTTTGTGCGTGAAATCAGGGAGATGACCCCAATTTGTACACCCACCTTCTTCAATTACAGCCCTGGCATCCCTGAGAGAAGCCATCTTCATTGGAGGTTTGTCGGTAGCAACTTCAGTTGACGCTAAAGTATGAGGGACCTCTTCAAATTTCTGACAAGGGGTTTCGATGAACCCCCCATCCATCTCCATTTAGCGGAAGGAATTGAGATGACTCACCATGTACTCCTCTTCACCTTGTATCGTGACAATCTTCCCTTTTACCGGATATTTCAACATTTGATGGAGCGTGGAAGTCACTGCCCCAACCTTATGAATCCAAGGGCGACCCAACAAGCAGGAATATGATGGTCTGATATCTATCACATAAAAGGTGGATGCAAAAGTCTGAGAGCCAACTTTAACAGGGATGTCCACCTCCCCGTGCACCATCCTTTTTGACCTATCGAAAGCCCTGACCACAATATTGCTCGGCTTTAGAATCAAACCTTCACAGCCAGACGGTCTAACGCCTTCTTTGGAAAAACATTCAATGAGGACCCAGTATCCACCAGTACATGGGCCATAGTAGTGCCCCTGCACTCGATCGATACGTGAAGAGCGTCATTATGATTCCTTCCCTTAGCGGTCAGATCTGCATCTGAGAAACCCAACCCATTGTCGGTAGTCAGGCTAGCTACGAAATCTTTGAATTGATCGGCTGAAGTTTCCTGCGGCACATGCACAGTTTTGAGGAATGCAATTAAAGCCTTTGCATGTGCTTCAGAACACAATAACAAGGACAACATGGAGATTTTTGACGGGGTTTGCCCCAGCTGCTCGACTATGTTGTAGTCGCTCTTCTTTATAATCTTCAGTATTTCCTCTATCTCCTGCTTAGAGGTTTCTACAATGATCTTCTTAGGTGCCTCCATCCGGGCAGGCTCACCTATGATTCCTTTGCCCCGAGTCCCAGATGGCTCGGCGACAGGGGTGATAACTGGAATAGGAACTGGGATGGTAGCTGATGTACCAGCAGATGGAATGATAACATGTTTGTGGACAGCCAGAGGGGAAATCTCGGGAGAAAAGAGTCTTCCGCTTCTGGTGACCTTGTTGGCCCCGACAATATTGCTGACATCAACATCACCTTGCTCACTCTTTAAGTCTTGTTTAACTCCATGGTAATATACATCAGCACCATTGTGCCAAGGGACAGCCTTATCCGAAGTGTATGGGATAGGACCAGGGACAATAATTATTAACGGAGCAATTCTTGGGACGGGTGTAATCCTAACAGGCTTTCTCAAGGAAACCTTGGAAGGATTGGCGGAAATGGTTATGATGGCAACATCTTAAATTGAAACCAACGGAATCATAGTATTTTCGAACAAGATCTCTTTATTATCCATTAAGCGCTGAACACCTGATTTCAATAAGTGGCAACCAGCAGGCAGAATTGAGCACGTGTGGCAACTTTCACCATAACCCGGAAATAAACTGGCCAATAGCAAATTATTCTTTACTGTCATCAAAGGAGTAGAAATTTCTTCCACGGAGGTTACAAATAAATCATCGCCTATAGCATTTACTCCATGACCATGTTTGGGCATGGGAGCAGTTATGACGTTGGGCTTCTCCGGAGCGTCAAACTCAATCTCTTTGGCTTTGATCAAGTCTTACACCTTGTTTTTCAAGGCCCAATATTTGTTTGTGTCATGACCTGGACTTTCGGAGTGATAGGCGCAGCGGGCATTCGGGTTATAATGAGGAGAAGTGGTGTTAGGGTTCTTCGGGGCTTCCCTCAGAGTTACCAGATTAGACTTCAATAATTATGGTAGAATTTGAGTCAGGGTCATATCGAGCCGAGTGAACTGTCTTTGTGGTCTTTCCACCCTTTGTTGATTGTTGCATTGTGGAGCAACTGTGGGTCTTGATATCACTACTGTATTTACTGCTTGACGGTGTTCAGGTCTGTTTTGGCCCCTCGGGCCGTAGACTGCACTAACTTCTTTTTTACGGAGAAAGGCTTCTTTACTTCACTTGATGAAGTATCCTTTTGTATTTTACCACTTCGAAATCCAGCTTCTACTCTCTCTAGTCAAAATTAACTCAGTAAACTCAGATGACGAACTGCCGATCAGATGATTGAAAAATGGACCAGATAGTGTCCCCAAAAACATGTCAACCAACTCCCTGTACGACAAAGGGGGTTGGACCCTTCCATCCAAATATCTCCACTTTTGGGCATAGTCCTTAAAACCTTCACTTGCACCCATAGACATACCCTGGAGATGAGTACGAGTGGGAGCAAGGTCGGCGTTATACTGATACTGCCTGTAAAAGGCAGCAGTAAGGTCTTCCCAATTTCGGACACTGGCTCCTTCCAACTGATAAAACCATTCAAGCTGAGTCCCTGACATACTGTCTTAAAAGAAGTGTACCCACAAATTTCTATCAGCAGTGTGAGGTTGGATTTTTCTGACATACGAGCGGAGATGGAGTTTTGGACAGGATACTCCATCGTACTTGGCAAAAATCGGAGCTTTGAACTTATGAGGGATCACTACTCCTGATACCAATCCCAGTTCTCCAAAATCCAAACCAGGGATCTTCTGAATATCCATAGCACTCAGACGGTCTTCTAGTTGCTTGTATCTATCCTCGGTAGGAGGATATTGCTCATCATCATAATCTGTATCATTATCAGAAACTGCAGGACTAGGGTCCTTTACCCTTTCTTGGTTCTCCCCGTCCTTGGATGAGGAGGTCAGATCAGCTGATTGTCTTATCCTTTCTCTGAATCTTCTACCCATGTTCAGAATACCAACCTTCTTCTTCTTCTTCTTCTCTTTCAGAATCAAGGTCTTCAAATCCTCTTACCCTTTAGACAAACTTAAGAACATCTGCTGGAATTGGGTGTTTTGTTCCTGAAGATCTTTGATGGCTTAATCAGAAGACATTTCGGCTGAAATAAACAGCGAAGAAGATGAGAAACCTGTAATGGTGTGCATGATAATGGGATGCGTATGTAATGATTTCAAAGACTTTGGGAGATTTAAATTTGCAAACCAAAAATAAACAAACTTCATTAGATCAACTTGTAAAAGGTTCAACAATGCCTTTAAGGAATTACAAAGAAATAAATGGAAAACAAATCTAAACTAGAAAAAGCAAAATCAAAAGTCCCATGGACGCTTCCTCTTTGTGCTGACATAGTCATTGATCACTCTTTCCTCCTCAAGCTTCCTGGTGAGCTTCAAAATCTTCCTTTCTTGCTCATGGTACTTTTCCCGATAAGTATCCCTCTCCTCTTTCAGTTGAATCCAAGACCTCTGCAATGCCCCAGGATCAATGGGAATGTAAGGATAAAGAACTGTGTAAGGAACGCCTTCTTCATTAGTGGGCTCCACAATCACTGGCAATACGGCTTCATAGGGCATCCCAAGCTTCTGGGCACGAGCTCGGACCCATTGGAGGTAAGGCTGCATAGGAAGGGAAGTCTTTGGTCCCAACTCTTGGGGGTCAGATCTGTTCACCATGCCCCAAGCTCGTATAAACCTCCGATGATGCTCCTCAACGTCTTCCTTGTAGTCAAATGCAATATTCTCAAGAAGTAGCTCATGGGGACCGTCTCTCCGAGCACGACCAAATTGTCGCATAGCTAGAAAAGGATTGTAGGTTATACCCCCTCTGATTCCAAGCAATGGGACATTAGGGTATCTAAAGAATGTCTGTATGGGCAAGTGACATTATTCTGTAAGACCATCCCAAACATTCTTCGTTCTTTAGCATAAATTTAGGGAGGTGCAAAATAAACCACCTCGACAGCAACGACATGCAACACATAAGAGTCCCTCTTCTTCGCACAATACGAGTGTAGAGGGCATGCAAGATATCACCCAGTAGAGTAGGCACATGATTGCGAGAAAGGAAAATCTTGACAGCATTCACATCTACAAAGGAATCTAAATTCGGGAAGAGAACCAAACCATAGATAAGGAGAGACAAGATATCTTCGAAAGCCTGATAATCCAAATTATCCTAGAATAGTTGAGCCTGGTCTATCAAAAATTTGGCTAGGAAACCTTCGACCCCGCTTCGTGTTTCCCAATTGGATACTACATCAGCCCGTTTCAGATGTAGAGCTGAGGCAATGTCTTCTGGTCTAGGAACCTCTTCCATACCTGTGAAAGGTACCTGTTCAAGGATGGATATGCCCAATAAGTGAGAGAACTCTTCCAAAGTGGGAACCAGCTGGTAATCTGGAAAGGTGAAGCAATGATGCACATGATCGAAGAACTAGAAAAGTACACTCATCATCTTCTCATCAAACTTTTAGGTGACCAGGCTAAGAAGCTGACCATGTCTCTTGATGAACATGGAAGCCTCAGAAACTCTTGAGGCTAACTCTTTAAGTTGAGTAGGTATTTGCACAAAAGTAACTCATATGGTATTTTTGCGCATGGAATCCATAATCTACAAAACAGAACAAAGATAAATTCCCTTGGTCTTTGAAATGGTTAGTGTAATGAAGTATGCATGCTATGTTATGATGCATGATGTCATGATAAAAACAACAGGTATAGCAGATAACAGGCATGGAAAGGGCAAACAAGTCACACAAAATCCCTTAAGTTTAAGGCTTGCATGGGGTCAAAGGTAGTACCCTCTTGAAGTTCAGTTGGTTTCAACCTATCCTAGAAAAAGTAACCGGGTTCTAGAGGTTCTCAATATCACTGACCATCCTCCATCGGTCATGGTTTCAGCTCACGCAATCTTTTCTTGCGGCCGAAACTATCTCGAGAGTATGGTCTCAATGAGTGTAGCATCGAGTATCAACCAGTTCTCAGCTTTACACCGAGGCCGGCTATCTCACTACTTTCTAATGGCCAAGTTGTTCGATTAAGGGTTCTAAGGCCAGTTGATGCTTAACGACACACATAACGGCCCCATATTCTCCTCGTTTCTCCATAAGGGATACTGGTACCAACCAATGTGTCACATCAATGTAGCTACTGCTTCAATTGTATCGGTCTACGCCGTACAGTTCCCTTACAGTTTATTGCTACTTACCTAAAAGGTGTCTCCAGATCCGGTTAGGATCTATAGTAACTCCCAAACAAAGCCCTTAAAAGTAAAGCAACCAAAACAATCAAGAGAAGCAATTATGATGAACTAGATCCTAAGGTATACCCCACTTACTAACTCCCCAGCAGAGTCGCCAGTTCTGTGATATAGTGGCAGAACCGACTATTTTGAAAATGCTGGTTTGCGTTTTGCGTTTGTATTCGCAAAATGTCGCGGTAAGCAAGAGTCGCCACCGACTTTTATTTCATCCAACCAGAAAGGAAAAAGCACAGAAAAAATCCTTTTTCGAGATTTTGAGTATGGGGGGTAGATTATAGAAAGGGAAGGTGTTAGCACCCTTTATATCCATGGTTTTCCCTGGGCTCTTAGGTACTTGCTCATCTTTTAAAATTGCTTGTGCGTGTTTGTTTTGAAAAGTTTTGTTTTACTTCGTTTTAATCCTTGTTTATGTCCTCAAGAGCGTTACGAAGTTGTTTTTGAAAACTTTGTTTGAAAAAAAGTGTAAGTGTGAAAAATTTGATTTGATCAAGTACCTACTAGCATCTACCTACTAGAAAAAAGATTATTTCTATTCTCGTTTCCTTTAGACAGCGCTATCCTACTATTGAGAAATAGGTAGCGCTGTCGTTGGAATTATAAGGGTCGATTCGAAAGGGACGTACGATCACTAAAGCAATGTTAGGACGTCTTAGTAATAACCCTAGAGTCTTAAGATCATATTTGAGGTAACATTTCCAAGGAAATATTTCCGAACAGGACATTTGATCTTTGTCTAGACATGAGGACAACCACTAAGACGCCCTATACTTAATGATCGTTTACCGAAGGCAACCGAAGTGAGAGTATACCCTAAGAGTGCGCATGTGCGAGTGATTTGATTTCAGTTGTTATCTTTGCACATTAGGGTTTTCTAGCCGTTTTAAATTATCATACAGTCTTGTCATATAATCCTATTAACATACATCTAAACAGTTAATATTTGCAAGAATTAAAATGCGAGAAATAAAACCTACGCTATTACAAGGCTTCGGGGTAGGGATTAATTACATAGCCAACAAACCCGTAAAAGACGATAAATAAAGAAAATCCTAGATTAAACTATTACATACCGTGAGCAGTTATATTAATATTGCAAAAATAATAACAAACGCGCGCGAGGAATCGAATGCAAAATAATTAGGGTTTTGACCCCAACTATCTAAGCCTAATTGTAAAAAGGAAAATCATTTTTTTGTCGTTTTTTTTTAATTTTTTTGAGAAAATAAAGTTTAATTGAATAAATAAAAAAAACTAATTACTAATTAATTTAAAAATAAAAATAATTAAATTAACTTATTTTTGTATTTTTTTATTTTGAGAAAGAAATAAAAATTAAATCAAAAGTTAACCCTATTTTTTTCTAATTGATTTTAATTATATAAAAAAAAGTTAGAATTACCCTAAATTAAATTAAACTAACATTAAATTAAATTTGATAAGATAAAAATCTAATTTTAATTTTTTTGTGAAATTCTTGATTTTATGATTTTTTGAAAAAAAGAATTAATTGTGTTAGAAAATAATTAAACAAATTAATTTAAATAAAAGAAATAAATAAGAAAGAAAGAGAATGGGCCTGGTTGCTTAGTAAAAAAGGGGGTGTTGTTTGCAAATTCAAGCCCAACAAGCTCGGGCCCTTGTTGACTTCGTCCAATCCCCTGCACATGCTTGACTGGGGCGTACTGTGGACCTTCAAGGGATGGCCTTGGATCTTGAGCGTTGATGGATGGAATGATCAGATCTGGATGGTACATGAAGAGTCCTTTGCCATGTGGTACACTGAATTACCCTGAAAATATTGAGAAAATAAAATGCACACGCATGGGATTGAACCCAGGACGTGTGCATCAAAGACCAACAACCTTACCGTCTGCGCCAGCTATGTTAGTTGTAACAATAATGCAACAAATAAAATATAAGGCAAATATCATGCCACACTTCCTAAAACGCGTGCAGATTCAAACAGGCCACTCCCATACTGCCATGCCATCATCTTCCTCGTGGCTTCCGTCGTTTGAGATAAAAGTCTTTTACCTACAGACACAAAGCGTAGGTATAACCCTTGTTCATTCCAAAATCATGTACATGTATGATAAATGCAAACCAATGGTACCAATCAACTCGTTGCAACTTCACGAGCATCATGGTACCATTATCACTGGCCAATTTTTCCTGTACAAGAAAACCCTAAAAACGAAGGAAAAAACCTAGCCATGGCACTTTGCTGCACAATCAATAAAAATTCAATTAATCATAACCATTAGCTTGCAAACATTTGAAGGATTAAAAATATGCCAATCAATCATGTTAAAGATGCCAGAATCAAGATATTCGAATTTTAGAAAAGAGATAAATCGTGTGACTCTTACAGGGCATTTCAAGGCGTGGGGAAGCTTGCTAGCAATTGAAACACGATCCTGGGGAGTCCAGCAATTGATTGGTATGATTAGAATGGCTTGAGATGGCCTGAAACATGGAAATCAGTTTACAACTTTTTCTTGAATTTTTGAAATTCGTTCTCTCTTTTGCACGCCTCCAGCCTCTCCCTTTTGATCTTCCCTTGTTCCTTATGTATACTAGAATGTATTAGGGTTGCAACTTTGTATCAAATCTCTCCCAATTATGAATATTGATTCATGATTCAATCCTTGCACCAAATCAAGCAAATTCAATCTTTTTGTGTCCATATCAAGCCTTGCACGATTTGATCTTATCTCCAGCTGCATAATAGACCCAAACATGCACAAAATCTCAAGATTTAATTAGTTTTTGATATTTTCATTATTTTATTTTGATTTTATTTGATTTAAATGAAATAAAATCAAAATAAATGACAAAAATAAAAGAATGACAAGTGGGAGGATTCATGGGTCGTGGGTCACATTACAAACTCAGTTCAAGCATAGAAAGTTGGGCCCATTTGACAAAAAATGCAATTTTTGACACATTTGACGTTTGGCAATTTTGTAAAAAGGGTCAACTTGGCCAATGCATAACTCCCTAAATTTTGACCCTAGGGATGTGTTCTTGGACTTTTTAGAAATCTTAATATGTCCTCTAAGCAACCCTTTTGGTCTCATATCAATTGAGTCTTCCATGTTCATGTATGAAGCCTTGACCCAAAAGGTGTTTTTGTTGACTTTCTAAAATGACCTATAATGTCCAAATTCATATCTTCTTGTGAGTAAATATTTTGAACTTGGGAGATGAATATGAATTGTAGGTAATTGCATCCTATTCAAAATGAGCTTTGGATGGGTCATTTTGGATAAATTATGAGAAAGTTATGCTTGGTCAAAGTTGAGTTGACATTTGCTGCAAAACCCTAATTTAGTAACTTTTGGGTTTTGATGAATTGTGAGCAATCCTTGAGGAATCATGATCAACCCTTGATCAAATGATGAATAATACTACAAAATGAGGATGTTGACCAAAAATATTGAAGTTTGACTGTATGTGGGCCACAGTTGACTTTTGCCCTAGCACAGTCGATTTTCAGGCCTTTGAGCAATTGAGTGAGCAAACTTCCTCTGCAAGGCTTGAAACTTGACATGGATGATCTTGAGAACATATTAGGACAATGGTGAGCATTTTGGATCCTTTGTACTCAAACATCTTGATGCAAAATGAAACCCTAATTTGGGGTAGACTGCCTTAGGAGAGGCTTTGTCTGGTCAACTCTTGGACTTCCTTGAGCAATTTGAAGACCTCACTTGAAATGTATTGACAAATATGGGAAGGAAATTTTTGGGGTACAACAGGTGGTCTTCACAAATAGGTCAGGCATGGGTGTCTCCCGAGTATACAACATCTTCAACTGAATGGCTCTTGATCGGACCCACTGAAGATATGGCTCCAAAGAAACAACACCCCTAGGTCCCAAATCCTTCCTACTCTTCTTATGAATGTGATGCCATCCCTTTGCAATATGCTCCCTTGCTTCCCTGTGGTCTTCTCCTTCCTTCAAAAAGAAACTACTCAAATGAATAATGTTCGGTTTATCCCTCATCGGATAACCAAGTTGTCGCCGTGCAAGAACCGGGTTATAGTTAATTCCTCCCTTTGTACCAATAAGAGGCACATTGGGGAAACTACCACAACTGTCAATAATCTCCACATCCTTATAAGCTCGATGGTACCAATCAATATTCGAGTGAGTAAGTGCCATGATCTTAGGAGCCCAACGGGGTTCCTTCTTGACATCCCAAAAAGCATCAGACTGAGGCATATGAGAGATGAACCACCGGTACAACAAAGGCGTGCAACAGATAATCATTCCCCCATGATAAGAACTCCGAAGATGAACAGATAAATAAGCATCACCCAACAGTATAGGAACCAGGTTTCCAATCATGAAAATCTTGATAGCATTAATGTCAACAAACTTGTCCACATTAGGAAATAAGAACCATCCATAAGCAAGTAGAGAAAAGATGGCCTCAAAAGCAACAGTACTCTTCATTCTGGCAAAGTAACGAGCTTTCTCCAATAAGAACTGAGTTGGTAATCCTCTAATCCCTCCTTTAGTAGTCATATGGGCTTCCACCTCAGACTTCCCCAGATGAATCAAAGCAGCAATCTCATGTGGTTTTGGCTCACCCTCAAAACCATTAAGAGGAATACGATCAGTAACAGGTGAATCCAATAGATAAGAATACTCCTCCAGTGTAGGCATCAATAGATAATCGGGAAAAGTAAAGCAGTGATACAATGGATCATAGAATTGGACCAAGGTCGAGAGAATACCCTGCTTCATCTTCAGCTTCATGAGAGGAATAATGGATCCATACTTCTTCCGAAAGTCTGCAGAACATTCGATCTCTGGAATTAGACTAACCAACTCATCTATCTTGGGATCCTTGAAACTGTATTTCTCGGTCTTTCTCTTTCCAGAATCCATGGTTAAAAGTACCTGAGATATTCACAAATAGTCAACCTTTAAATCCCTTGAAATATTTTTTTCTTCAAAAGATGCTTATGGGTGCATGGATGCATGATGCAACAATCACACACAAGATCACACATATAGGGTTCATGGGTTTAACGTCACGAGCATGAAGTCGAAGGTACTACCCGTAAGGTGGTTGTCTAAAAAGTTATCACCTGCCGAACAAGGTTCTAGAGGTTCCCAAAGTCCACATCCTTCCTTCGGATATTACCAACTTCCTGATTAACTCAGTAATTAGTAATATTCTCAAGAAAGACTCATCTGAGCGTAGTATCGCATGACAACTATTTCAGGATTACTCCGTCATAGCTTTCGCACTACACCTAAAAGGCCAAGATGGGTTTGGTATTCTATGATCCTCAGTTTCAGCAAGCTCCCGGGTCGAAAGCAGTACGTCTTCCCGATTACTCAGTAAACGACACTACAGTCAAAAGGGCCTCCACTGAGTGGGGGATCTCATGCCTCCTTTTTTGGGATTACTCCCTCAAAGTTAACATGACTATATTGACCGTCCTATCTTAAAGTTTTCCCAAGTATGGGTATAGGACTTATGAGTAATCACCAAGCACCCTGAAACCAGGAAAATCCAAACAAACATATATACAAAATATAACACATAAACAACAATAGCACATATACAGATATAAACAAAGATAGGCTCAACCCACTTCGGGATGGACCAGCAAGAGGTCAATCTTTCCCCAGTGAAGTCGCCATTTTTCTGTAGCGGTAGAAATGTTCAAGACTAAGCCATTGGATTGACTAGACTTTATAAAAATCAAAATCAAAATCTCCACCGCGCTTTATTGTTTCCAAAGGAATGGAAAAAGAGCGAATAACCCAAAAAGAGGGGGAAAGATTCAAGGTAAGGGGGTTGGTTATGCAAAGGGAAGGTATTAGCATCCTAAACATCTACGGTACTCCGCAGGAACCTCTTTGAAAAATATGTATATTTTGGCTATAAAAATGTGTTGTATATAAAATGGATGATGGAGGTGATAAGAGAAATATATTTTTTTATGATTTTTGCACCCTCCGCGGTTGCGAACCTTTAGTGCCTACGTACCACCTTTCGTGTAATAGGGGATCAAGGTACACGTAGTTCCTCTTTTAAAAATTTGAAACACAAGTGTGTTAATTAATTTTAAGAGATAAGACATCATCGTCATTGTCCGTGTGGAAAACATACTTACTACCCAAAATCATGAGAAAGGAGAATTTGCATCAACTCAAAGTGGAGGATATGGCTTGGATCTTAAAATCAACAATGCCTCACTCAACACCCAAGTGGAAAATATCTCACTTCACTACATATTATAGAAGTATAGTTGTTTGCGTCACTACAAGGATTAACAAGAGTCTAATCTTTTGAGAAAAAATTTAAAGATAAAAGCCAAAGTGGCAAAATGGTTTGAAATGAGATTGATTGACTTTTATTCTCCTCACAAAAAATGTCAAGGTATTATTAAGTTGATTGAAGTTTAATGATGAAAATGTTTTGAAAATGCATGGACCTAAGTCCAAGTTTATTATGAAAGTGTTTCAAGTTTCAAAACAAGAAGGCTTTTCAAAAGGAGGGAGAAGATTTTTGAAATTAATGAAAATGGGAGGAGAAGAAGGGGCTATCCTAACGAACAAGAAGCCAAAGCTTGACATTATGAGCCATGGTAGAATTCCCATTCTTTGGATTGAAACCAAGCAAGCAAAGATACTAGACCTCTTCAAGTGTATTAAGTCTTCATAAAAAATGGGCAGAGTAACGGTTGTATACAGGTGAATTCTAGATTACAAACAGAGAATGTAATCATAAAAACCTGCACACAAAAACAAACAAGAAACCCAATGTCTTGAGGTAAACCTCAAGAAATCCAGACAAAATAATCAGATAAGATCATAAGGTCTCCAAGATAGGCCGAGGTTTCTAATCTTAAGTCCAAGAAAAAATCCCATACTCCATCATGCCAAGGATAGTAACCAAATAGTCCAAGTACCATTAAGAGTTTTTTAGGGTTTATGTTGATTATTAAGTATCTTAAGAAAGGAAGAGGAAAGCTCAAGTGAGAAAAGTAAAAATGATAAGAAAATAAATTCTCAAATAAGAAAAGATGAAAATGGCATGAAATGTAAATGCTAAAAAAAAATAGTACATAAAGCATAAAAAGAATAAAAGCATAAGATAAAACAAGTCAATAATTAGTGGTTAGTTGGATGACCATCTTGAAACTTGCATTTGGAACTCATTAGAGGATTGGTAGAACCAAATCCTCCACACAACAAGTTGCATTTGCTTTTTGTCAAGTATATCATCCATTTGGAATTCTCACAAGTACCATTTAATGATCAACGATTTTTAAGTGATCCGCGTTGACCAAAGGTGTTGTAGATCCATTAGAGGATTGGTAGAACCAAAGCCTCCACACAATGAATCTCAAAGTTATTGGATCAAAGAGATCAAATTAACATACTTGGGCTTGCAATCATAAGTTTGGGCCATGAATGATCAATTATTCGAATCAGGACAAAATTTAGCGCTATGTTAAGCAATCGTAAGTGGACTTATATAGAAGTCGCACCTATTTTGAGGCCGGTCAATAGCAATCTATGCACCGTTTGTTTTGAGACATGATATAGAGATCATGCTCCAACAATACTTAGTGCAATAAGAAGGGGATGAGATGAAGAGGATTAGGGCAAAAAGAGGAATAAACCACTTTTGAATTAAAATTTTAATCAAACTATTATTAAAATCATTCATCTATTTTGGTGGAGTTGAACTCAGCACCCAAGATCTAATGATGTTAATAAAGTCATGATCAAAAAATCAACTCAAGACAGCCATAAAATAATTACAAAATAATAATATATTTAATATATACAATAAAAGGGTTAAAAAATGTTTAAAAATAAAAAATACTGAGGAAAAATATCAATTATGTTCAAATTAATCAAGAAATGAAAAATAAGGCCATAGAAAAATCAGAGATGGATCCAAATATTTTTATAAAAATTTTGGTAATTTTTAAAAGTCAGAAACTATTTTTAAACTATTTAAAATTTCTAAAACAAATATAAAATAGATCAAAAATAGTAAACCTCAACATAAAATTCCATAAAATTTTCAAAAAGTCAAAGATATGCAAAATAATATTTATGAATTTTTCCAGAATTAAAAAATGTCAGAAAGTATTTTTTAAGTAATTAAAGAAAGCAAATAATACAAAAAATATAAAAAATACCAAATGTTAAAATAAAAATGTGAAAAAATATTCATGAGATCAGAAATAATTCAAAGTATTTTTGTGAATTTTTTCATAATTTTTGGATAAAAAATAAAAGAGTTATGAATTTTTGAAAATTTAATAAAATAAAATATAAAATCAGAAAATAAAATAAAACCAAAAAGATGTGGACCATTAGATCATAGTCAAAATGCGTTATTAAGCTAATCCAATGGACCAGACGCGCTGTGCTTGATATGGACCTCAATGAAATACACATGGGATCAGAAAAGGGCAACCAATGAAATTAGAACGCTAGACACGCTATCATTGGCTGAGACGAGACATGTCATCCTCTTCAACCTCCAAACACCCTGCAATGGGGATTTTGTGAGATCCTTCAAATGGAAAAAATAGGATCTCTGGCTAGCATCATTGAACTCGTCTCTTCAAGATGATTCTAACACAACCATCGCACCAAATTTATATAAGGTATGGAGAGAGCTATGAATCAAAAACTAAGAAAATAACGAGCACCTTCAATTTGGGATTTCGCTCTCAATTCTCAATGGATTTAAAAATTGTAAGCAGCATTAGAATCAGACAAAGGAGTAGAACAGATTAGTGTTTGATTTTGATCCAAATGGTGGAGAATTCTACCTTTTCGAAGTTCAAGTAAGAAGCTCTGAAACCGGACTTATGTAGCTTGAATTATGGGTCGTTTTGATTTGTTTAAGTGCTGGAGAGTTTGTATGATGCTCAAGGATGATGAATGCACCAAGAATTTTGGAAAAGGAAGCTTAAATTTCAAAAACTGAATTCAACAAAAGTGGGTTCGTGTGATGTTTTGGCAGGGTATTCTTGGCTCTCTAAGCTTGGGAAAATGGACGGGGAATGACCCTCTATTTATAGGGAAGCAAATGGGATCAAAAGTAAGAGTGAATGATGCGTTTTGGAGGGAATTCGTGTGGGTCTGCATCATGAAGAAAGTGTGACTCAATTTTGATCAAAACTCAGCTAAATCGTGTGTTTCATGATGCTAATCACTTCTGGATAGTTGATAATCATGTTTAGAAACAAAAACGCGTGGAAAACTTGTGATTAGAAGCCAAAACAAAGATTTCAAAATCCTGACTTTGTGAAAAATTCAGTTTCAAGTTACCAAATTCAAATCCATGGAATTTCCAACTCAAGGGGTCTTAGGGCATAATTCTTGATGCTTTGGAAAGATGAGGTTACAAACTTTGCAATGGAAAAAGAATGGAATCAAATGGATGTTTGAGATGAAAGTTACATGGAGTCAAAGTTGAAGAAAAAGAGTTGACTTTCCATACTTAGAAATATTTCAAATTCATCTTCAAAAATGACCTATAATCTTTTGTATCCAAACATGGCCTTCCACTTAGAATTTTCTCTTGACAAAAAAATATGGAATGAAGTAGATCTCTTGAATGACATTTTGAAATTTAAACCACTCAAAATATCCAAAAAATGAGCAAGTTATGACTTGTTGAAGTTGACCAAAAATCATGAAATGGCGTATAATCTTTTGCATTCTTAAGGAAACTTCCATCCATTTTCTAACTTTGAACATAAAAGAAGGCAAAAAGTAAACATCTTCAAGATCATCATGGAAAAATAATGGACTCAAGGTGATAAAAATTTACCAAGTTATGACCATTTGAAGTCAAATATGGAAAATTGGGGATTTATCTTGATGACTTGTAATCTTTCTTCTTCACCAAGTTCTTTCCACATGAAAACTCCTTGGAACTTTTGAAGTGATTTATTGGTAATTCTTTGAAGAAAAATATGTCTTTGGAATCACTCAAAAATACCAAAAGGTGAGTAAGATATGCTCCTTTGAAGTTCAAAACCCTAGCCTCTAGATCAAGAGAATGCTTTGAGGAACTTTGATAAGTTTGAACAAACTTCTTGTGCCAACATTCTTTCTTTGTGAAATATAAGTTATCGAGGATGATGATGAGGACTCATAGCCACCAAAACCACTTCCATATCTTGAAATTTGAGAGAAATGTGCTCTTGTGACCAATAGGAACAAGACCTTGTCCAATCATGACAACTTCTTCACTCAACCCTTTGTACTTTTGAATCAATTTTCATAACTTTGAAATATGTTGAACCAAAGTAAGCCTTGTCATGCAATTTCTTCCAAAAAAACTTCAATGGTGAGGTTTGAACTCCTCAAGCTATGTTGACTAGGGCATGGAAATAAACTCATGAACCCCTGGAGCAACTTGCTAAACCTCATAGCCTTTACCTACATTATTAACAAGTAAGGAAAACCCACATTGCATTTTATTAATAAAGGAAAAAATCTAAGAAAAATATTCATGATCACAAAAGAAAACAAGTCAAGGTGCTTGGTAATTCCTCAAAAAGAGCAAAGCTAAATGATAGTGAGAAGAACCAAAAGTCCTAATGTGATCTTGTTGCGATTGAATCAACATTGTATGATGAAGGGATCTTAGGGGCAAAATTTTGGGTACAACAGTAACGTTGGCCAAAAACATGGAATCTTGTCCTTTTTTTAATTTGAATGTATGTGGACATTTTGGCTCCTTCGAATGCCCTCTAGTTATTGCCCTTCGATTGGCCCAATGTTGCCTCCTTTGAAAGGATTCAATTGTGTACCTTTTGAATGGCTCATATTCTCATCACTAGGGCTTCTTCGGTTGAACCCCTATTCAGCTAGCCCAAACGAAAACACTTTTCTGGCCAATCGAAGCTTCTTTGGGGTATGAATTTGTTTGTGTATGTTGGCTTAAAACTGGAAGTATGTTAGCTTTTGGGCCAGTAGACCTCTTTGAATATTTTTCTTTCATTTTGGCTAGCAATATCCTTCATTTTGGACCAATGTGTATGCTCTTTTGAAGGGAACCCATACATCATTTGTATACATCACTTGCCATTCCTTCGAATGGGCTAACAAAGTAAGTCCCTCGAATGGAAAACCCATGTATGCCCCTTTAAATCCATCAATACATGTCTTTCGAATGGGGAAAATATATGTCCTTTGAATGGACCATGTGTCTGTCCTGCGAATGCGCCAGTACTAGGTGTCAAAATATGGAAAACTGTGTGTTGAATATTTTTAAGGTGGAGTCAAGGCTAGCGTGAGGGAAGCCAACTTCTTAATGAATCGAAGCACATATGAAAGAAAACCACTACTTTATAGGCGCTAGCATGAAGGGAAACCATTGCCTTGTGCATTGGAGGCAATCCCAGAGGAAGTCATTTTGTTGTGGGTCGAAAGCAAACACAGAGGTAAGTTGAAGGGGCCTTGGCCTTGTGGATTGAAGGAAAGTCTGAGGCCTTTTTCCTTGTGAGTTGAAGGCATGCTGATGGGTCTTTGACTTGTGAAACCAAGGCAAGCATGAAGAGGCATATGTGAGCTGGTGACAAGCTGGGGGGGCCTTTTGCCCAGTGGGAACTTTGTGAATCGAAGGCCAGTTAAAAGTAGCCTTTTCCTTGTGGATCAAAGGGAGCTTGCAGGGGATTCTTGCTTCGTGCGCTGAAGGCACGCACAGAGGGAGAATTTGCCAAGTAGAAGCAGGAATCAAGCTTGCTCTAAGGAAAATAAATGCCCAATCGAAGCAAGAATTAAGCTTGCTCCAAAGAGACCAAATGCCCAAACGAAGTAGGAATCCAGCTTGAATGCAGGTAGCCATTGCATTTATGAATCAAACTAGCATGCAAAGCCAATGGTGTAATCGTAGGAGCACTAACAAGAGGCCCTTCCCCTTTGGATTGAAGGAGGCTGTTTCAAAGAAATCACATGCTCAGTCGAAGCTTGTATACAGCAAACAAGCAGAAGGCCAAGGCTTCAATCGAAGCTTGGAAATTTGAGGCAAGCTTGGAGGAGGTTAGGCGCTCAATCGAAGCATGTCCAAATACCAATCGAAAGGCCCTTCAACATGCCAATCGAAAAACTTTGTTAAGATGTCAATCGAAGGCTCCTTGTTTATCTTAAAAAAAATTATTTTTTCTTTTAATCAAGTTCTTGTGACCAACCATATAAGAAAAAATCTTGGAAAACATAAGACGACAAATTTTGGGATACAACAACTACCCTTGTTCAATCTTCTTAAACCTGAAGAAGTAGATTGGCTTGTCTGCCTTTCGTGATCTGAAGGTGAAAGATGATTGAACACTAGAGTGCCCAGAAATTTGCACTCCTATGAAGTAACACTGATGGTTGATGATGTAGGGAATAGGCTTACAGATACCATTTGGAGGAGATGATAGAGATTCATCAGAGATGGGCTTAAAGATGCCATCCAAAGTAGATGCTGATTTCACACATGGTCCCTTTGGGGGTTCCTGTTCCTACTGTCTGAGGAGGAGTCCGTTGGGGAATATGGGTTTATGTTTTTCACCTATTTGAGGAAAACTATATGGGGAATAGAGTCTAGGAACTTCAATTGTCCAAGGCTCTGCTGAAGATTTATCTCTGGAGAGATGACAGTTTGTTGTACTCTGGTTGAAGTCCAGGTTTCTAGTGATTTACCGGGGATAATGGAATTAGCCGTTATCTGGAAATGTATTAGAAAGAACTTGTGTAGGGATGCTTCAAGATGAGCCCGTGTTAGACTGTATGAGAAGAAACCCGTGTAAGATTGCTTCGTCTGGTCATGTAGATAGCTTTCCCGTCTGGTTTTAGGTATTAATCTATAATCAGTCGTTCACAGATAATTGTCCTGTCTGGTTTCAGGTATTAATCTGGAATTTGAAAATTTTAGGTCGTTAAGATAGTTGTCATGGCTGGTTTCAGGTATTAATCTCTAACCCAAGAATAAAGATAGTTTTCTCGTCTGGTTTCGGGTGTTAATCTTCAATATTCTTATGTAGATAGTTTTCTTGGCATATTACAGGTATTAATTCACAGTCGGTCGTCCACATATGGTTCTCCTGGCTTGTTACAGGTGTTAATCTGGAACTTGAAAATTGTCGGTTGTTGAGATAGTTGTCCTGGCTGGTTTCGGGTATTAATCTCTAACCTGAAAAAGAAAGGTAGTTTTCCTGGCTTGTTGCGGGTATTAATCTTCAATCTTTTCATATAGATAGTTCTCCTGGCTTATTATAGGTATTAATCCACATTCGGTCGTTCACAAATAGTTCTCTTGGCTTGTTACAGGTATTAATCTAGAACTTGTTTAGCTGGTCACATAGATAGTTTCCCCGTCTAGCTTTGGGCACTAATTCGTGGCCTGCTGTAAAAGTTGATAGTGTTTGTCTGTCTACTAATTTAACCTGAAAAGGTAAAATCAGTTTCATGCCCTGTCATGATGTATGAATTGCATGATGCTCCCAAAATAAATGAGATAATGATATATGTATTTGTATGCACATGCCATGGTGTATGAACATGTAATATTGTTGCGCAATATCTTTGTCTGGGAAAATAAATCCCTGACTACTGTTGAAGAGCACTAGGAAGCTGAATCCCAGACCGCTCTTAGTGAGTGAAGAAAGTGATTCTTCAATTTCCGCTGGGGATAATGAATGGATATAGTTTTGTTTGCGATTCCCTCTCTCTGCCGAGGATCTTCGAATTCTATTTGAGAATGATTTTGCCAAGGGGAAGAGCTCTGTTTAAAGATTTCACCAATTTGGAGAAATAAATCCCGCTGGGGGATGAACTTCCGTAGCTAGAAAAATAAACTCTACTGGGGGTAAGGCTTTATAAATTAATTGAGATTTATAAAACTCTGTTGCGGAAGGTGAACTCCATAAACTGCTTGGGGATTTTGTTGAAATCCTGTTGGGGAATCTTGAGAAGCTTGGCGACTTCACTGGGGGATTTTGGAGCGGTAATTAGAGATTTTTGCTCTGTCGGAGATGTGAGAACGACTGACATTAATAGGCTACATGTTGAGAATATGGGAGTGACCTTGTAGTAGGATGCCTCTGCCTCTGTACCTGCTGGAGAAGGTATCTCTCGGGGAAGACATCTACGGGGATCTTGTGGATGGCCCTTAGATATTGTCCCGTTTCTTAAAGTCATTAGCAATTGTCTTTTGTTTTTATGCATATGTTCAAAAATAATCACTGGACGTTTTTGCACACAAAACAGGAAAATAAAAACAGAAGTTTGCAACTTCCAAAGAAATAGTTTTGTATTAATTTGAAATAAGAGTTTTTGTACAAAGGGACAAACATCCTAGTAAGAGAATGTCGTCGTAAGAATGGAAATTATACAAAAGTAATATACAAAGGAAGACAACTATGTGAAATAATCCCATTGGGTTCCCATTCTGCTATTTCCTTTATATCTTTGAGCATCTCATCACTTTCGCTACTTGTCCGAAGTTTGTTGGATTGATTAGTACCGCTTGAGCTTGATAGTTGATATTGAAGATTGGTTGTAAGGTGATCCAACGGGACATAATTATAAGCTTTAAATCCCTAACTTTTTCCTGGACCGCCCTTTCAGGTTTTCAGTCCAATGGGATACCCTTTTTTGCCCAAGCCGCCTTTCCAGGTTTTCGACTTGCCGGGTGTACAATTTTTTTTATGTATATCCCTAATTTTTTCCTGAACCCTTTTGGTTCGCCGGGATGCCCTAATTTTTTCCTAGGCCAGTCAACCTAGCGAGTCTTTGTTTATGCGTAGTATCTTTTAACTATGTCCGCATTCACAGGGTGTGGAAGGTCGTCACCGTCCATAGTGGTTAGGATCATGGCTCCACTAGAGAATATGTTTTTGATCACAAATAGCCCTTCGTATGTGGGAGTCCATTTTCCCCTAGGATCACTTTGTGGCAGTATGATTAGTTTGATTAACAAGTCACTAGCCTGATATACCTGACGTCTGACCTTCTTGTTAAAAGCCTTGATCATGCGTTTTTGGTACATCTGACCATGGCAGATAGTCGCAAGCCTCTTCTCATCAATCAGGTTTAACTGGTCAAGTCGAGTCTGGACCCATTCGTCTTCATTCTGCCCTTCATCCTTCATGATTCTCAGGGAAGGGATCTGGACTTCAATGGGCAAGACAGCTTCCATATCGTATCCCAAAGAGAACAGAGTTTCCCCTGTTGATGTGCGCATTATGGTGCGGTAACCATGAAGGGAAAATGGTAACATCTCATGCCAATCTTTATATGTCACTATCATCTTCTGTATAATTCTCTTGATGTTTTTGTTAGCATCTTCTACGGTGCCATTCATCTTCGGCCGATAGGGAGAAGAGTTATGATGCTGAATCTTAAATTGTGTGCAGAGCTCGGTGATCATAATGTTGTTGAGATTGGTACCATTATCTATAATGATTATTTCTGGAATACTGTATCGATAGATAATGTTATGTTTGATGAATCGGGCCACAATGTTCTTGGTAACAGAAGTAAATGAAGCTACCTTGACCCACTTCGTGAAGTAATCAATGGAAAACAGGATGAAGCGATGTCCATTAGAAGCCGTAGGTCTAATTTCTCCAATCATGTCGATGCCCCACATTGTGAATGGCCAAGGAGCAGTCAAGACGTTCAGAGGAACTGGAGGCACATGTATCTTGTCAGCATAGATCTGGTATTTGTGACAAGTTCGCGAATGTTGATAATAGTCTGCTTCCATGGTGGACCAGTAGTATCCTGCCCGTAGGATCTTTTTAGCCATCGTATGTCCACTAGAATGAGTGCCAAAGGTACCTTCGTGCAATTCATCCATAATCTTTTCTGCCTCACTCTTTTCTACACACCGAAGCAAGGTAGAATCGTGATTGCGCTTATAGAGGATCCTGTTACTGAGAAAGAACTTGGCAGAGAACCTTCTTAAGAACTTCTTATCATTGACTGAAGCTCCCTCAGGATATTCTTGGCTTTCGAGATATCTTTTTATTTCATGGAACCAAGGCTTGTCCATTACTTCTTCGGTACCAATCTCATGACAGTATGCTAGCTTGTCCATCCTTTCAATGGTGATCCGAGGAGCTTCATTATCCCACCCGACCTTGAACATGGATGACATTGTAGCTAGCGCGTCCGCTAGTTAATTTTCCTCTCCTGGAAAATACTCAAAAGTAATTTCTTCAAAGTATGGGATTAATGTCAACACATGCTCTTTGTACGGGATGAGATTAGGATGTTTCGTATCCCATTCTCCTTTGATCTGGATGATTACCAAATTTGATTCTCCAAACACACTTAAGAACTTGATCCTTAAATTGATTGCAGCTTTGAGACCCATGATACATGCTTCATACTCATCCATATTGTTGGTACAGTTTAAACATAGTCTGGCAGTGAAAGGAGTATGACAGCCCTCAAGAGATATGATCACAGCGCCGATGCCATTTCCAAGAGAATTGAAAGCCCCGTCAAAAACCATAGTCCATAGGGATACTTTTTCAGGTCCCTCATTCGTTCCATGTTCTTCACAGTCAGTTACTAACATGATGTTCTCGTCCGGGAACTCAAAATGCATGGATTGGTAGTCATCCACAGCCTGATGAGCATAATGATCAGTTAGTACACTTCCCTTAATTGCTTTCTGGATTGTATATTGAATTTCGTATTCGGTCAGGATCATTTTCCATCTTTCTATTCTTCTGGAGAGAGCAGGCTTCTCGAAGATGTACTTGATATGATCTATTTTAGATCTCAACAAGGTAGTGTGGGTTAGCATATATTGTCTTAATCAGTGAGCAGCCCATGCCAAAGCGCATCAAGTTTTCTCGAGCAGTGAGTATTTTTTTTCACAGTCAGTAAACTTTTTGCTAAGGTAGTATATCACATGCTCTTTTCGACCAAACTCGTCATGCTGCCCCAACACACACCCCATTGAGTTCTCTAATATTGTTAATTACATGATCAAAGGTCTTCCTTCAACTGGAGGCATCAGAATTGGAGGCTCTTAAAGGTATTCCTTGATTGTGTCAAAGCCATACTGGCAATCATCATTCCACTTCACTGCTTGATCTTTCTTCAGTAACTTGAAGATTGACTCACAAGTAGCGGTCAAATGTGAAATGAATCTGGCTATGTAGTTCAGATGTCCCAAGAATCCCCTAACTTCCTTCTCATTGTGAGGAGTTGGCATTTCTTGTATAGCTTTAACCTTTGCAGGGTCGACTCAATGTCTTTGCCACTGACTATGAAACATAAGAGCTTACTAGATCTTAATCCGAAAGTGCACTTATTCGGGTTTAGCCTCAGTTTGTATTTCTTTAGCCTGTCAAATAGTTTTTGTAAGTGATCAAGGTGTTCCTCTTCAGTCTGAGACCTGTCTATCATATCATCAATGTAGACCTCTATCTCGTGATCGATCATATCTTGAAACAAAGCTACAATGGCCCGTTGATAGGTTTCCCCGGTGTTCTTTAGTCCAAATGGCATAACTTTGTAACAGAAAGTGCCCCATTATGTAACGAAGGTTGTCTTCTCCATGTCCTCAGGTTCCATCTTGATCTGATTATACCCGGAGAAACCATCCATGAAGGGGAATACCTTATGTTGTGTTGTGTTGTCAACTAGAACATCAATGTGGGGAAGCGGAAAGTCATCCTTGGGGCTTGCCCTGTTCAGGTCTCTGTAATCCACACACATACATACATTTCCTTCCTTCTTGGGCACTAGAACAATATTAGCAACCCATTGTGGATAGGATATGACAGCTAAGAAACCGACATTGAACTGTTTCATGACTTCAGCCATGATCTTTTCTGACATATCTGGCCGCATACAACAAACCTTTTGTTTCACTGGAGGGCAGTCCTCTTTTGCAGGTAGGAGATGAACCATAATATCAGTGTCAAGTCCCGACATGTCTTTGTACGACCAGGAAAAAATCTTAACATAGTCATGTAGCATCTGTATTAACCACTGTTTAACACTGGGCCCAAAGTTAGCACCTACCTTGACTTCTTTTTGTCCTCTTCAGTACCCAAGTTCACTCTCTCAACCGACTCCTCATGAGTATGTATTTCCTTTTCTTCTTGTTGTAATAGTCTGGCAAGCTCTCCTGGTACCTCACAATCTTCCTCACCTTCGTCCTCGGCTTGGTTGATCGGATTTTCAAAGTCATAATGAGCAATAACAGAACCGTTATCAATGGGATCCAGAGTTGATATGGATCTGCAGTTTGATATGTGAGTGTGTGTAAGAGCATAGCTGTTTTGATAAAGTAAAAAGCAGAAAAGAAAGGCAGAGAGCACAAAATTTGTATGTAAAAACGTCCAATTCTTTATTAATGACATATGAAAATGAAACATGATAACCCTCACAAATAAACCATTGCGCTTCGGGTAAGACACAGGGTTTTAGAGTTTGTATTATTCATTTATTACATATCCAAAAACAAAAATACAAATTACTCTTGAATAAAAGAGATGGGAACAAAATCTTTAGCCTCCCAATTGTTGAGTCCACCGCTGATGGTTGGGAAGATCCACTTGTCCAGGTCATAGCTACCGTCAGCATCTTCTGTGGCAGAGACAACATCAATAGCAATGATTCCCGAGCCATATTTGGGCATAGGTGCAGTTATGACGTTGGGAGTCTCAGGGGGATCAAATACAACCTCCTCTGCATCAATAAGGTCTTGCAACTTATTCTTAAAAGCCCAACAATCGTTTGTATCATGCCCAGGAGTTTCAGAGTGGTAGGAACATCGAGCATTGGGATTGTAGTAAGGAGATGTAGTGTTGGGATTCTTGGGGGCCTCCTTAAGGGTCACTAGGTTGGACTTTAGAAGGTGTGGCAAAACTTGAGACAAGGTAATATTAATCCGGGTAAACTGTCTCCTTGGCTTATCAGTTCTGGACTGATTATTCTGTTTTCGTTTTGATGCATGATTGGAAATCATAACAGCCCTTACCGTCGGACGACGCTCAGTTTTGTTAAGATTTATTTGGCCATAAACAACACTGACCTCCTTCTTCCCTATGAATGGTTTCTTTGCAGTGTTAGAGGATGCATCCCTCTATATTTTACCACTTTTAATGTCGGCCTCTACTCGTCCACCCGTCAGGATCAATTCAGTAAACCCAGCAGAAGAACTTCCAATCAGATGGTTAAAGAATGGCCTAAATAATATGCCCAAGAACATGTCCACCAACTCCCTATCAGACAACGAAGGTTGGACTCTTCCCGCCAGGTCTCTCCGTTTTTGGGCATAGTCCTTAAAGCCCTCATCGGAACCCATAGACATACTTTGCAACTGTGTACGAGTCAGGGCGAGGTCAGCATTATATTGGTACTGCTTGTAGAAAGCAGCAGCCAGATCTTCCCAATTACGCATATTGGTTCTTTCTAGTTGATAGAACCATTCCAGCTGAGTCCTTGCCAAACTTTCCTAGAAGAAATGTACCCACATATCCCTATCAGTAGTATGGGTTGAATTTTCCTGACATACGACCTTAAATGCAGCTTAGGATATGAGACACTGTCGTACTTAGAAAATGTAGGGACCTTGAACTTCGGCGGGATGACCACCCCTAAGACCAGTCCTAGCTCTTCAAAATCCAATCTGGGTACCCTTTGGATCTCCATGGCATTGAGCCGATCCTCCAGCTGTTTGTATTTATCATCAGCAGGAGGATACTTCTCCTTAGAATAGTCAGGTTCATCTTCTTTAGACTCCCTTGTGCTGTGGTCTTCTTCTCTTGGCTCTCCTTCCTGATTGTATCTCTCTCTCTTGACGGAGTTGCGAGCTCTGAAACTTGCTTCACTGCTCCTTTGAACCTTCTTCCCAAATTCAGAACACCCACTGGCCTTTTTTTCTTCTTCTTGTCCTTGAGAATCAGAGCTTTCAAGTCTTTTGTCCCTTAGCCAGATTCAGGAACATTTCTTGGAATTATGCATTTTGTGCCTGAAGCTCCTTAAATCTTTGTTCAAGAGCCATTGCTAAAATAAACAGCGAAGAAGATAAGAAACCTGTCCTGAAACCTGTTTATGCAATGATATGTGTGGTATATGTATGCAATGTTTTCAAGGACTCCGGGAAATTTAAATTTGTGAACCAAAATGAAACAAATATTTTATTAGTAGAATTCAAAATACAATTGCCTTTTTAGGCTTACAATTGAAAAATTCTAAAATCTAAGACATCAGGTTTCCCATGGGCGCTTCCTCTTTGTGCCGAGATAAAAATTAAGACTTTTTTCTTCGTGAAGTTGCTTCGTAAGCTCCAACACTTTCTTCTCATTGACATAGAAATGATCTCTAAAGGTATCCCGTTCTTTCTTCAACTGAATCCAGGATCTCTGCAGCTCTTCAAGATCAGTGGGCATATCAGGATGAAGGACTGTATAAGGAACGTCTCCTTCGGTGATGGGCTCCACAACCACTGGTAAGATGGATATATACAACATTATAAGATTCTGAGCGCGAGCTCGTACCCATTTGAGATAAGGTTCCTGTTGCACCCCAAAATTTACCATCTTGATTTAGGCTTATGTTTCATCATGAATATCATATTGCATTGCATTCATACATTGTGATGGGATCAAAATAATTTGGTTATCAAGTCTTTCTCAAGCTTTGAAGGTTGATTGCATTGACAAGTTGCTCAAGTAGAACCTTATCATCTAAACCTCTGGATCTTTCAAGCTCAAAAGTTATTGCATATCTCAAGATATTTTATCCATCTCTTTGGATCATCAGAGGATTGAAGTTTGTGTTTGATTATAAGAAGAATCACTCTTTTGATTCACCAGTCAAATTAGGGTTTTGTTTGATCAAGGCTATTGATCAATGTACAAGTCTTGATTTGGAAGCCACAACATCTCATTGGTATTTGAAAAGTCTTTGTACAAGAAATTGGTCAAGATGCCCAGAGGATTTGAAATTTTGGAGATGATTCATCAGTCTCCTAAGGTGTTAACCAAAACTAGGGTTTGGGATTTCATCAAGATTTCTTGAGAATTTTGCAGTGAAACTTTGTACAAGGCCTCTATATATTTGGAAGATCATATGTTTGAAGTTTTGATCATCAATTTTGAAGGGAAGTGGATCAATTGATTCAAAGGGGCAAAATGGTCATTTTGGTCAAAAATCAGTCAAAGTCAAGGTTGACCAAGTGAACTTTTGGTCAACCATCAATTCAAGGGTGTACTTTTCATATTTCAAGTCCATTTTGATCATTGGATCAAAAAGATTGAGGTTTGGGTTGAAACTTGTTCATGAAGAAACCCTAAAAGTTTCTAATTTTGGAAAATAAGGACTTAAGTTCAAAAATTCATATTTTATTCACCTTTGATCAAAAAAATGCAAATGAAGTATGCTTGGAAAGATAAGAGGGTGATATTTCATCTCCTTTTTGTTTCATGTCCAAATTGGCAAAGAGTCAAGAATTATGGTCTTTGGAAGTTCATGCCTCAAGTTAAAATTATAGGTCATTTTCCAAAATTAGTGAATTTCATGTCACATTTTGAGGACCTTGATGGATTCAATTGCAAAAACTCAAAACTAAGGGATTGTAGATCTTTTCAATACCTTTTCAAATTGTACTCATTTGTGTCCAAATTCAAAAATATGAGCAAGTTATGAACTTTGGAATTTTGAGGCATTTTATTGAAATTTGACAAATATGCAAAATGGCCAATTCATGAGAACTCGAGTTTCAACCATTCCTTTTGTTTCTAATCAAGCCCATGAACAATTTATGACATGATGAGGCCCATTACACTCACCATTTCGTGCCCATGTGCTTCTTGAACTTGCTTGAATGAAAAAATACAAAACATGCTCAATTTTGCAAATTCACCAACACTTCTTCATTTCAAGCAATCATGAGCTGGCATTTTGAGCATGTGTTTCTGACCTCATTTGGCTCACAAAATGCACAAAAGGCAAGCAAATGCACGAGTGAAACACAGGCTCCATGTGCATCCTCATTTTTGGCCAAAATTACCAATCCTGCCCTCCAACGGCTTTGAGGTTGCATTTCCACTTCTATGCTCCTCTATTAACTCTATATAAGAAGAGGCAAGCCTTGTTTTACACTGGAGACGCTCCCATTACAAGAATTTCATATCCGAGTTTTCCATCATTCTTTTGCAATTTGCTTCGATTCTCTCAATTCCTTGGTGTTTTCTTCAAAATTCTTGTGGATTCAGCTTCAGTGAAGGGAGGAGATCAAGTAAGCACCATTTGTTTGCACCTGGAGTGAAGGAGACATTAGAACACTTTTTGCCTTGAGGTAATAATCCTAAACTTTGATTTTCGAGATGTATTTGTTTATTGATGTGTTTGAGCTTGGATTAGTGTTCACTGATGTTGTTTTAATGTTTATGAAGCTTTATAATGTTTGATTCGGTGAATTATGCATGATTGAGTGCTCTGAAATTTCTGATTCAGGATGTTTTTGCTCATTTTCGTGGCTTGATTGTGAATGATATAGTTGATGTTTCGATTTGATTTGAAAGGCACGATGCAGTTTGTTATCTGAGCTTTAATTTACACTTGATTTCATTAATTTTGGTGGAGAAATGAGTATGTATGATGGATCTGAACATGAGCCCTAGGACTGAGTCTTGCGCATGTTTTTGAGTTTGTCCGGAGGTTGAAGATGATGTGGTGGCGCAATATGATTGGTCCATTTGAATATTGTCTTATTTGAATTATTTGTTTTATTTGGTATTATGTTTGATTTTATTTTGTGATCAAAACATTTTCAAAAATCATGAAAAAATTACCATAGGCCAATAATAATTTCTAGTATTTTTCATATTTTTTTTGGAATTTTTTAAAATGTTTTGATTGGTTCAAAATTTCATTAAGTTTAATTAATTATTTGTTCAATGATTATTTTTATTTTAATAGTTATTTTGATCTAAAAATTCCACAAAAAATCTTTTGGACTCATAAAACAATTTAGAAATTGATTCTGATTTTTTCTTAGTATTTTTTCTATTTTTGATTAGAAATTTAATTTGAGAAGTTTATTTGAAATGTTTGCTTCATAATTTGGTTTTAATATTTCCTTTAATTCAAAAAATCCTCAAAAAAATCGTATAAGTTTTTTTTCTAATCATAGAGTCTGAATATAATTTTATTTTGACCTTTTTATGAATTTTGGCTAGGGTTTGCATTTTTGTCATTTAATAATAGTTTAATTGTTTGTTTGATTTTATTTTAATATTTCCTTTAATTCAAAAATTCCACAAAAAATCAGGGATATGTGTTTTTAATTCTAATATTTGAATATAATTTTGGTTGGATATTTTTATGAATTTTTATTAGAATTTTATTTTGAGATGTGATTATTTGTTTAACTGATTAATTGTTTGAATTTGATTTTATTTTTGACTTTTCTTTAATTCAAAAAAATATGGAAAAATAGGTATTCTGACTTCTTGAGTTTTTCATGTTTGATGTATATTTGTTCCTAATTTTTTGAATTTTGATCTTATCTAATTAATATTTAAGATTAAAAGTCAAATAATTAGGGTTTTGTTGCTTATTGTGTAAGTTTCAATTTAAAAACCATTATGCCCTGGATTTTCAATGGAATTTAGGTCTTGATTATGGTTTATGAATATATTGAGGATCTGAAAACCATTTTTCTTGAATTATTTGACTTGGTTTGATATTTTTCCATAAATTATTTTTGAAAACTTGTCTAGTTTTGATAGTTTGGCCAACTAGTTTTGAACTTTGGGCCTCATTTGATCCCCTCCTCAACCATTCATGAACTTAAGACTTGCTTTCTGACTTCTACACACTTCAAAGATGCTAAGAAATTTTTTGTGTGAATTATTGATCCTTGTTTCTATTTTTGATGTATTTTTGAAGTGAAGGTACCCAATTAATGTTGCATATCTTGTTGCAATTTGCTTGATGGCAAATAAACTTGAGTGAGGCCTATAATTGGGAACCTAATGATCATGTTGTTCTATTTATCCATATAAACTCAAGTCATTTCACTTAGAGCCCCATGTTTGAATGATTGAACCTTTTGATGCATCTTGTGGGATTCCTCTTCTATTATGCTTGTGAGTTGTGATGAAGTAATTGATATGGTTGAATTGTGGTTGCTACTGACCTTCATGGTCTTTGATTGTATTTTTCTCAAGCTCCCATGATCCTGGATTGATATTCAATTGTCAACTCAACATGGTGATAGAAAGGAGCAACATTCCTCTAATTTTTGACCAAATTGTGCATATGCCTGTTTCTTTTTGTCTATCATATCTAATGTTTTGATAGTTGTTATCATGTTTCCCCGCTTCATTATGGTGTCATCATCCACCCCTTTATGTGAGTCATCATTCTATTTATGGGAATACTAACTTGGTTGTTGAATGTGCGAGGTCCTTCGAGAAAAGTTTTCCATTTTTGGCTTGAGGCTACTGTGTTTCACTTTATTTGTGGAATACAATTTATTATATTGGCACTACTATTGTGCTTGGCATGTTTGATAGTCTATGCAGGATATATGTATGTGATTATGAATGCTATACATTGCCCATGAGATCGGTTCATATCTGAAAATCTCAATACTTACATCCTGATGGCGTAATTTCTGACTTGATTTGTCTGCTGATGCCAGCTTGCTTGAAGTTCTATGGGTTTCTTTTATTCTTGCTCAGTTGCTATGGATAGTTATCCGTTTGGTATTGCACTATTTCCTTTCTTCTATTTTCATAGTTCTATGTTGAATGATGGGACCTCTGTTGCTGATATATGTCAGGAGGCCCTCTGTTTTTGTTTGATACATGTGTTGTGTTTGTTTCTTCATTTGTTGATTGATCAGTCACTCAATTTAGAAATTGAGATCACGACTTCGCTCTCAGTGCATGTTCCCTATAGGATGTTTATTGTTTTTCTTCTTTAATTGTTGATCGATGAGTCACTCAATTTAGAAATTGAGATCACGACTTCTCTCTCAGTGCATGTTCCCTATAGGATGTTTATTGTTTTTCTTCTTTAATTGTTGATCGATGAGTCACTCAATTTAGAAATTGAGATCACGACTTCGCTCTCATTGCATGTTCCCTATAAGATAGTTTTGTTAGGCTTTCTTTGACATGTTGATTAAGGTAGGAATCCATGTATGCTAACATAGGATAGGATTTTCCTTTATCCTCAACCTTAGGGTCAATCATTGTATGATTACACTAGGGATATTGCTAGGCTAGTTTCCCTTAGTTGTTTTTCCTTCCTTTGCACTTTTCATCTTAAAACAAAAATTGTTTTCTTGGCAAATCATAAAACACCTATAATAAACTCAAACCCTTCTTCAAGGTAAAATATATAAATCAATCTTATTTGTTTGTGCGCCTCTTGGTTTTGTTTTTAAACTTGGTTTACCGATGTTTCTCCATCGCACATTTGTTTGAAGCCAATGTTTCGTCATCGTACATGTTCGTTATCCTACTTTGATTCTCAATATCATTGTTAGGTGTGATGTTTTATCATCCAGTTTATTGATGTTTCACCATCTTTGCCATGATATCTTGTTATCTTTTTAGCCGATGTTTCTCCATCGCATACTTGTTTGAAGCCGATGTTTCGCCATCGCACATGTTGGTTATCCTACTTTGACTCTCAATATCATTGTTAGGTGTGATGTTTTGTCATCCAGTTTATTGATGTTTCGCCATCTTTGCCATGATATCTTGTTATCTTTTTAGCCGATGTTTCGCCATCACACATTTGTTTGAAGCTGATGTTTCACCATCGCACATGTTTGTTATCCTATTATGATCCTCAATATCATTGTTAGGTGTAATGTTTTGTCATCCGGTTTATCGATGTTTCGCCATCTTTTCCATGATATCTTGTTATCTTTTTAGCCGATGTTTCGCCATTGCACATTTGTTTGAAGCGGATGTTTCGCCATCGCACATGTTTTTTATCCTACTATGATTCTCAATATCATTGTTAGGTGTGATGTTTTGTCATTCGATTTATTGATGTTTCGCCATCTTCGCCATTATACCTTGTTATCTTTTAGCCGATGTTTCGCCATCGCATACTTGTTTGAAGCCGATGTTTCGCCATCACACATGTTGGTTATCCTACTTTGACTCTCAATGTCATTTTTAGGTGTGATGTTTTATCATTTGGTGTTTCGCTATCTTTGACATGTTACTTTGTTATTATTTAGCCGATTTTTTTACCATCTCATTTGTTTGTTGTTTTATTTGATGTTTTGCCATCTTGACTGTTTTTGTTGTCTTAACTAAAAAACACAAACTAACCAGAATATATGAGCCGAACTACGGCTGCTCTGATTCCTTAAAAGGGATACGTAGGCATTGGGGTAGGGCCCAATCGAGTATAACTTTTATTTTCCCTACATTGTTTTCTTTTTCTTTCGCATGCATTCCATTTTTATCTTTAAGCAATAGACATACGTTTTGACCACACCCATTAGATTAGATAACAAGAGTGGATATCATAGAGTACTACGGGCGTGTGGGGTGCTAATACCTTCCCCTCGCATAGTAGACTCCCTTACCTGATCTCTCGGTCGAAAGACCATGATTTCTCCCTTTTCAGGTTTTCTCGATGTTTACCTTTCCCTTTTGGCGGGATAAAAGACGTTCGGTGGTGACTTCATTGATGTTTCATTACACTAGATGCCAGGTTCGGCCGGGTGGTTTCAGCTGGCGACTTCACTGGGGAAAGATTGACCTTTTGCTGGTCCATCCTGGAGTCGATCCTATCTCTTGTTTGTTTTCTTTTTGGGTGTTTATTTTACCGCTTTGCATATTTATCTGTTTGCATTGCATCCTATGTGCGCTTTACTTTCTGCATACTGGATTTGGCTGGACTGTTTGGATTCTGGACTTCTTGGTGGGTTGGTTGTTCCATGAGGTAAAAGGCCTCATACCCAGGCTATGAGTGAATTCCATAAGAACTAGGAATAGAGTGGCCATGGCAGGTATGAGGCGGATGATTTGTAGACCTGACCATGAGACCCATGACTTCAGAGGTAGTTCTGATAGGTGTTATCGTATGATGATACCGACAGTCGAGCTCTTGTACTCTAATTTGGCTTTTAACCTTACTTTGACCTAGACTGCACCCGTGAGCGGGGCGGGAAAATTTTTCTTACAGGTACAAGTATTGTTGGCGACTTTGTGTTGCGAAGGTGACTCAGGTTCCCATGATAGTTTTGAAGCTTTGGGATTCTCTTTTGATCTTGAGTGGTGCTGTTCTGTAATGGTCCAACCATTATCCAATGTGAAACTTTGATCCTGTCATGTTGCATCATAGCATATTTATTTCTAAAAAAATGATGTATAAAAAAAAACTAGCATGCGCATGTCATCTTCCAGGGACATTCGAGAGTCTTCTTTCCATCAGAAATGGCTGGCCTCCCGTCAGAAGAGTTTGATTCAGTTCGTGTTAAAGAGCCCAACAGGCATACATTCGCTTATCAGATTCCTACTATTGATGTGTCTGAATTGAAGAGGTTGAGTTCTTATTTGAAGGGCGATGTTCTAAATGATTTCAATAAAAATTATGACAATTTGTTACTAATCCTTAACACTCTAGTTGACCCAATGGCTTTGATCACCCTCTTCCAGTTTTATGACAAGGAATTACGGTGTTTTACTTTTCAAGATTATCAACTGGTTCCCACACTAGAAGAGTATGCGTACCTACTTAATATCAAGTTGTCCGATGAAGTTCCTTTTGTCCAAGTGCCGGAGAAGCTGACGTTCAAAGTTATTGCTGAAATTCTTCATTTGAGTTGGAAAGAGGTGAAAGACAATTGGAAATCAAGTGAGGATACTACAGGGTTTTATTTGGATTTCTTAGTGAAAAAAGCTGAAGACTGGGCAAAGAAAGGGAATTGGAGTAACTTCAGCTCTCTGTTTTCTCTCATGATATACGGGATCGTCCTCTTCCCTCACAAGAGAAATTTTTTGGATTTGGTGGCTATTTGTGTTTTTAGAAATAAGAACCCGGTACCGACACTCTTGGCAGATACTCTTTACACCATTCATTTCAGGCATGGAAAAGGAGGTAATGTAAGTTTATGACATTCGATGTTGTATCAATGGTTTAAGTTGCACCTACCGGTAAGTGGCCCTTTCGTGGATACCAGACATTCTCTCTGATGGTCATCAAGACTTGTCAACCTTACTTCATTTGATATCTGGTGGAATTATGACATGGGGAAGTATGAAGTATTATCACTAGCTGCGGAGATTTCCCTAATGTTCCCCTCATAGGAACTAAGGGGTGTATCAACTATAATCATGTGCTTGCTTATCGTTAATTGGGATATGCAATGGATGGACCGCAAAAGGTTGAAGAGGTGTCTGAGTCAGTGTATTTTGTTAGAGGAAGTGATCATGTGATGTTGAAAAGAATGACAAGTGCTTGGAGGGGAATTCACAAGAAGGATAGAACTACTTTGGGAAAGAAGGTTCCTATTGCTAGGGTTCTTTACTTGGAATGGATTAGAGCCAGGGTTAAGATTTTACGGTTACCATTTATTGGGTAGATCAAGAAAGGGACGACTTAGCTCGCAAACTCAAAGAAGCTTAAGGGGAAACTTATGATGCAACCAGTTTTAGGAAGAGATCTCATGCTGAAATGGAAGAAGAGTTGAGAAAGACCTAGCAAGAGTTCCAGAAGCTTCAGGCATCTGAGAATAGTTACAGGAAGAAGATTCAAAACTTAGAGAAATAGCTCAAAGACAAAGATGCTCAGCTTAAGAAGGAAGTAGCCCAGAGGCGTGTCACAGAGGATTGGTTTCAAGAAAGTATAGTAGTCGTGTTGTACCCCAAAATTTCCCCTCTCATTTTATCAAGATTTTTCTCACAAGACTCTTTGGACTCAAGACAAGATTAGGGTTTGCTCAGCTCAAGACCTCACCTTGCACTGATGGCCTGAAATTAGGGTTTGAGTTTGCACAAGGATTTTTAGACCATCAATGCTTCATGTCACTTTCATACACCATCTTGGACCCCTAAGATTGCTCATACCAAGTTTCAAGCCTTGAATCACATTTTTGCCCAGTCAATTGGACAATTGACCTAAAAATCAATTGTATTGGGGGAAAAGTCAACCATGGCCAATTTATAGTCAAACTTCATAATTTTTTATCCCCAACAACATTATAGGCTCCTATGTACTATTTGATCAAGTTTGGACCACAACTCCTCAAGAAATTTGATCAAATCATCAAAAGGGCAAAATGGTCAAAATTAGGGTTTTGACTGAGAAAAGGCAATTTCTGATTTTTAACCTAGCCAATGACCAATTTGGTTCAATCATGATTTCAAGGAATCAATAGCATCATCTTGACCTAATCACATTGTTCAAAAGATCTCAAATGCATAGGATTGACAGATGAATTTTGCAGTCAACTGATCAAAAATCAACTGTACACTGAAAAATCAAACTTTGACTTTTTGGTCAAAATCAAGTGCCAAGGGTCATAATTCATCAAGATATGTCAAAACATGAAACTTTTTCACCAAGAAACTTAATTTTGGAAATTAGGGTTTAAATTGAAAAATTTTCATAACTTAGAATTTTTCTAAGTGTTGAAAATTTCTTATTTTTTCCCAACTTTTCCCAACTTTTTCACCATGATGCAATTGGATTCAAAGAAAACTTCCAACATGAAAGTTGTAGTCCTCCAAAAAATATACAACTTTGATTCACAAAGTTTTCCCAAATGATGCTTGGATCTCAAGTTATGATTTTGTGAATAGGGGTCAATAAACTTTTTAACTTAGTGAAATTTTGCCCTAATTTAGGCAGGTTTTTGACCTAACTTCATGGCAACTTTTCACCTAGTTCCAAGAGGAATATCAAGTTGCATTTCAAATATGTATTATAGAGCATGTTACAATTTTTCCAAAATGTCCAAGAACTCTCCAAGATCATTTGTGGTTAGGGAGAATCGAAGAAGAGAAAATGGCAATTTGTCACTTTTGTTCAAGCCATTTTTACAATGCACCAAACTTGCAAATCAGTTCCTAGCATGCTTGTACCTTGCATTACAGGTCCTAATCCATTCTACACTCCATAATAAAATGCAAACTCAATGGATAATGGCTTTGTTTTGACTTTTGAAGCGTTGCACAATGAATTAATCCAAAAATGGCATAAAGTGTACAATACCATTTTCATAAACTTGCTTTTTCCAACTTTACAATTCTTGAGCCATGGACCTGATATTTTGTTGCAAGCAAGATCCACAAACATCAGGCAATGTTTACCAACTCCTTGCAGCCCTAGAACTAGCAAGTACAAGATTTGGCATAAGTCATGTCAACTTTCTTCAAAAGCAAGAAAATTGGCAAAAGTGAAGGGAACTTGTCCATCTGATAAAGGCAAGGCTTGGCTTCATTCAAAAGATCTTCAGAAACTTGTGACAAGCCTAAGCACGAAAGAACAACATCCCAAACACTCTCAAACACCAAAATCACATTTTTCTGCCCAAACAGGGCATCATCTGCAGAACTCTTGCCAAATCAATATTGGCTCGTGCGTTTCTCATTTTAAGACTTCAAACACCTTACATACATCCTACCTAAACTATCCAGGCCCTTGTCTTGCAATTGTAACCCCTATTTCAAACATCACCATTTTCATTTTGGAAAGTTGCAGGTTGACTCGTGCAGGGAGTTTCAAGCATCCTCAAGGCAAGCTGAGCATTGGAGAAGCTTGAGGGAACTTCAAGGAAGCTCACACAATCTTTAGGCCTCACTCAAAGCCCCCACATTGTCATATCCAAACTCAGCTGAGCAAGGTATTTTTCAAAGTTCTATCTCTCTATTTAGGAATCCTTAGGCATTGATTTTGAAGCAAAAATGTAGTCCTTAACTTGCTTAAGTTGTACATATGCATAGTTGTTATTTATATTAACTGAGTAGTGAGAATTTGAAGCTTGAAGTTCATGAAAAAACTAGGTCAGAAATTAGGGGTGATTAAATTCTCTCTGATCTTTGAGAGTTAGATTATGAATTTTATATCATTGGAATCGTGAGTTTACAAGCTACACTTTTTATGTTATGAGTTTTTTATTTTATGTAAGCTAGAGCAAGATACAGATTTGAAGACAAAACGCGCGTTTGGTGTTGGCTGGAGGTCAGGGACGAAGGCTGTCTGGGCCTGGCGCCTTGGGCCTATTACTATATGCACCCCCTTTGTTTATTTTTTATATTTTTCATATTTTCTTTTCATTTTTATATTTATTGATTTTATTTATTTTTATGAACATGAAAAAATCTTGAAAAATATTTTCTTTATTTTTTACATTTTATTTTATTTTTTATTATTATTTTTGGCATAAAAAATAGTTTATTAGTAATATATACTTTATTTTCTTAAATAAACTTGTAAATAATAAAAAATACTTAAATATTTTATTTTATTATTTTATACATATTAAATATTTATTTTTAATATATATTTAATTTTTAATATTGGTATATAATATTATTATTATTTTTCTTAAACAAAAAAAGATGGACAAATAAATAATGAAACATATATTTTCTTTAAACCAAAAAATTAGGGTTTCCCCTTTCAAATAATACTAATATTATTTTTTTTCTTATTATTAGGACTTAAATGATTTTATTTTATATATATAAAATAAATAAATACAAAAACATTTTGCATCCATACATTTTATTGCATATTTAAATAATTGTTTATTTATTTATTGTGCAATAATTCAATTTGGTTGTAATAATATTTTAGGGTTTATTTTTGTGCAATATCCCCCATTCAAAACTTGTATCCCCCCTCCCATAATATTGTTGTAATAATTTAGATTTACTTTACGCAATTTATCGCATTATATACATGTTTAGTAAATTAGGGTTTGTATGATAAGACAAAAATCAAACAAAATAGCATGACCTAATTCAAGACAAACAAATGCATGAAAAATGACAACACATTTCACACAAGCACCCTTAGGGTTTCACCCACTTTGTTGCCTTAAAAATGGCCATGGTATGCATGCAAGGTATCTTGGAAAAATCAATCAAAAACAAAAATATCATAGTCCCTCGATGACGCTATCAAAAGGTTTCCTAAAAACAAATGATCTTGGTCCCTCAAACAAGCTAAGTTACTTGGCACCATTTATATCATGGTCATACAATGACCCACGCCCGTCCCGTTTAACATCCAAAGATAGGGTTGTTTACCAAAGCAAAGGTAAAACAACAATGTCAAAGGAATAAAAATGCACAAGAAAGTCTTTTGAGTAGGTAGATGATTCTAGTTACTTGATCAATTTCAAAATAATCCTTGCTATTTTCAAACAATCACACACATTTCAAAACATTTCCAAACAACTTTCAAAATATTGAAACATTTTTCAAAAGACAAACATCTTTGTATACATTCTTACGAACGAGAATCATTACAAAGATCGCTTAGACAAAGGCCTCTTTTCAAAATACTTTCAAAACTACACAAAGCACCATTTCAAACAATTGCAAAGGCAAAGCAATTGATCTAAACAAGTAACTAAGAGCCCATGGAAAACCATGGATGAAAAGGGTGCTAACACCTTCCCTTTTCATAATCTACCCCCTGAACTCAAGAAAACATCTCAAAGGTCTTTCCTGTGCTTTTTTACCTTTCCTTTTGGATAAAATAAAAGTCAGTGGCGACTCTTGCTAAACCGAAACATTTGCAAACAAAACGCAAAACCTCAAGTCAGTTCTTCCACTGTATCACAGAACTGGCGACTCTGCTGGGGAATAATTCTAAAAAGTGGGGTTACCTTAGGGTTTAGATCACCTTTACATGCTTATCTTGCTTGACTTGATTGCCTTACACTTTGGTTCTATTGTTTGGGTTTGAATCCTCTACCCGAATTTGGGAAACATTCATAGGTAAATAGTAATACGTTGTGAAAACTGTGCGGGGTATACCGACACGGTCTAAGAAATAGATATGTTAGTGTGACATATTTGTGGGTACCAGTAGCCTTTGAGTCAATCAAAGAGAATACGGGGCCGCTGAGTGATGTTATGAAGCACTAACGAACTTTTAGAACCTTTACTTGACCAACTTGGCCTTTTAGGATGTAGTGAGATGACCGACTTTGGTGCACTCCGAAGTTGGTAGATACTCGATACTACACTCATTGAGGGTTGGTTCCTTGAAATATTTCGGTCTCCAGTAAAGAGGCTGAATTGAAACAATGAACAAGGAAACAATCCAGTGATATTGAGCTCCTTAGAACCCAGTTACTATTTTCTAGGACAGGTTGAGCCAACTAAACTTCAAGAGGGTACTTACCTATGAAACCCCATGCAAGCCTAAACTAGGGACTTGTGTGACTTGTTTGTACATATATACTTGTGCATAACATCATGGACATCATGAAGCATCATTTTCATCCACTAACCATTTTAAGGATTTTGGAATTTCATCTTTGTTCCTGTTTTGTAGGTTATGGATTCACTTCGCAGGAAAACTATCCAAGTCAACCTTGCAAGAATTCCTCCGCAACTCAAGGAGATAGCTTCAAGGATTCCTGAGAATTCTCCGTTCACCGAGAGGCATGGTCGTCTCCTCAACTTAGTCACTTACAACACAGAGGAAGACATGATGAAAGTTCTTTTCCAGTTCTTTGACCCTTTGCATCACTGCTTCACATTTCCTGACTACCAACTTGTGCCTACTTTGGAGGAATTTTCTTAACTCTTGAGGATTCCTATTCTCAATCAACTACCCTTCAACGGAACGGAAAGAGATCAAAATCCAGAAGATATTTCTCAAGCCTTGCACTTGCAACCATCTAATGTCACAACACATTGGGAAACTAGAAGTGGTGTCAAAGGCTTCTCGGCAAAGTTTCTGTTTGAGAAGGCCCAAAGCTGCTGGAATTCCTTGGACTTACAAGCTTTTGAGGATATTGTAGCTCTTCTCATCTATGGGATGGTCTTATTCTCTAACCCTAACCAACTCATAGATGTGAGTGCTGTCAAAATCTTCATGGCTCGCAACCCGGTGCCTACATTGCTTGGAGATATCTTACACTCTTTTCACACTCGAACAATGAGGAAAAGAGGTGTTCTCATGTGTTACACTCCTCTCCTAGCAAGATGGTTTATTTCTTATCTTCCCCAATTAGTCTTGAAGAATGAGAAAGGTTTGAGGTGGTCACAACGGTTGATGACTCTTACACATTCAGATATTCATTGGTGTTCTCGATCTAAAGAGAATGTTATCATCGTCGACCGTTGTGGTGAATTACCTAATTTCCCTCTACTTGGCATTAGGGGAGGCATCACCTACAACCCCTGCTTGGCTCTGAGACAGTTTGGTTATGCCCGAAGGGATGGCCCACATGACATGCTGATTCAAGGCTTGGTTTTCGACTTCGACAACGACAATCAAGGACTCCGACAAAGGTTCATCCGAGCTTGGAGGATTCCCAACAAGGTAGACAGTAAGACCTTGGGAGACAAGAATTCCATCCCCCTTGAGCCTTACCTCAAGTGGGTACGAACCCGCGCCCAAAGTCTTATGATGCCTTACCCCTCCATTCTCCCTGTGATTATAGAGCCTGTTATGGAAGGAGAGGTTCCATACACCCTCCTACATCCTGACATGCCAACATCACTCGAAGATCTACAAAGGAGTTGGATACAGCTCAAGGGAGAACGCGATACTTTTGAAGCCCAATTCTACGCAAGCGAGAAGAAGGTTTTGGAACTCACTCGTCAACTTCACGAAGAGCAGACTCTCAACACCTACATTGCACCAAAGAGGATGCGCAACGTCTTTTTACCTTAGAATTTTGTATTATTTTGCCCAAGGGGCATTGATGTACTGACAATTCTATCTTATTAATATGACGTGTGTTTTATTTTTGTTTAAAACAAATTTGAATTTCTGAATCCTTGAAAGCATTACATGAATACATATCATTCATCATATGCATAAACAGGTCTTTGCGAGAAGTTTCCTCATCTCTTTGCTGTTTATTTCAGCAAGATGGATATTGAACAAACGGTCAAAGACTTACAAGCTCAGAATTCACAATTTCAACAGCTACTCTTGACCTTAGCCAAGGGGCGGGAGGAGCTCAAGACTCTTCTAGAGAAAGAGAAAGAGAAAAATAAGAAGAAGCGAGCCGGTGTGGCTATCTTGGGCAGAAGGTTTAAAGGTCAAGCCAGAAGGACCTTGGATTTTCCATCAACCTCTAAGGAAGGGGAGAGAAAGGGTAAAGAGACTGCAGTACCATCCGAATCTGAAGCAAAAGAAGAGGAAGATGAGGACTACTCCGAACAATAGTACCCTCCGGTTGATGACAAATACAAAAATTTGGAAGAGCGTCTAGCTGCTATGGAGATATAGAGAGTACCGGGGTTGGACTTTGAAGAGTTAGGGCTGGTATCTGGAATTGTAATCCCTCCTAAGTTTAAAGTGCCACATTTTGCCAAATACGATGGGGTGTCTTGCCCAAAGATGCACCTACGATCTTATGTCAGGAAAATTCAACCACATTCTGCTGACAAAGATTTGTGGGTCCACTTTTTCTAGGACAGTTTGTAAGGAATGCAGCTTGATTGGTTCTACCAGTTGGAGAGGTATGATGTGCATAATTAGGAAGACTTGGCATCCGCCTTCTATAAACAGTATCAATATAACGCCGACTTGGCACCAACCCGTACTCAACTCCAGGGTATGGTTATGGTGTCCAATGAGGGCTTCAAAGACTACGCCCAAAAATGGAGGGATTTAGCCGGAAGGGTGCAACCACCTTTATCTGAAAGGGAGCTAGTGGACATGTTCTTGGGGACCCTGTCATGTCCTTTCTTTAATCATCTGATTGGAAGCTCCTCTGCAGGTTTCACTGAGTTGATTCTAACTGGTGAGAGGATAGAAGCCGGTATAAGAAGCGGGAAAGTTCAGAAAGATGCGTCTACCTCTGCTGCTGCCAACAAGCCCTTCACTGGAAAGAAGGAAGTGTTTGATGTCTATGCTCAGAGAAATCAGGGAAGAACCAAACGATGACCAACTGTGGGGGCTGTTATGATTCAAAAGTCTACATCAGAGCAGCCAAGAAACAATCAGCCGAGAAATGATCAGCCGAGGAATAACCAGCAAAGGGTGGAAAGGCCTGTAAGGCAATTCACCAAGATAAACATGACTCCTTATCAAGTCTTACCCCATCTTTTGAAGTTGAATTTGGCCATTCTAAAAGAGGCCCCTAAAAATCCTAATACTTCATCTCCACACTACCATCTGAATGCCAGGTGCGCTTACCATTCAGAAAGTCCAAGGCACGACACCAACAACTGTTGGGCTCTGAAGAACAAGATTCAAGATCTGATCGATGCAAAGGAAGTTGAATTTTAAGCTCCTGAAAAACCAAATGTTATCTCTTATCCAATGCCTAGGCATGGACACAATGCTAGTGCTATGGAAGAAGATCTTTTTGTTTCTACTGTGGATGAACTGTTAACTCCTCTCCTAACCATCAAGTTGAATTTGTTAAAGGTTGGGGTGTTCCCAGGTTGTGACCAAGATTGCCATACTTGTCTGTCCTCATCATTTGACTGCCCTCTATTGAAGAAAGGTATCCAACAACTGATTGATAACCAGGAAATTTTGTTTGAGAAAGCTCCTATCTCACCCATTCCAATTCTAGAAGTTTCAATAATAACCATATACGCCAATCCTTCCAGGGTTCCTAAAAAACCCGTTAGGATTACATCCGCTCCTATGACTACTCCATTGAAGATAACAATTCCCGGGCCTGCCCCATACAAATCAGATAAAATGGTACCATGGAACTATGGTGGAGAAATCTACTATCATGGTGTCAAACAGATTGAAGAGACTGATGATGAAGAGAGTTCTGAAGAAGACAATTCCGACATCAGTAACATTGATGGAACAAGCAAAATTACTCGTAGTGGAAGAATTTTCTCTCCAGAGATTGCGCCACCAAAGGCAGTCTCTGGACCCGTTCCGAAGATTACAGTTGTACCAGTGATTACACCTGCAAGTGTACCCACCAACAATGACAATGCAATTCCTATCCCCACTTCCGTTGTTGAGAATAAAGGGAAGAATGTTCAAGAGGAGCCTGTCTTGACGAAGGCTCAATCACTTGTTATTCCTGAGACATCCAAGAGGGAGATGGAAGAAATCATGAGGATCATTAATAAAAGTGATTATAATGTGGTAGAACAACTGGGGCAGACCCCCTCCAAAATCTCTATGTTAGCCTTGCTGATGTGCTCTAAGGCACATGCTAAAGCTTTGGTCAAGTTCTTGAAGACAGCGCACGTGCCGCAAGAGACTTCAGTTGATCAATTCCAAGAGTGTGTGGCCAGTCTGACAGCTGACAATGGCCTGGGTTTCTCCGATGCTGACTTAACCTCCAAAGGGAGAAAACACAACGATGCACTACATGTCTCGGTGGAATGCAGAGGAACTATCCTAGCTCATGTCTTGGTTGATACTGGATCATCCTTGAATGTCTTGCCAAAGAAAGCCTTGGATAGATTAGATTGTGAAGGCCTAACCCTGAAACCCAGCAACATCGTTGTGAGAGCATTTGACGGCTCTAAAAGGATGGTCCATGGAGAGGTGGACATCCCGATCAAGGTGGGTACCCAGATGTTCAATTCAACATTCTACGTGATAGACATCCGTCCTTCCTACTCTTGCCTGTTGGGACGTCCCTGGATTCACAATGTCGGTGCGGTCACCTCGACTTTGCATCAGATGCTTAAGTACCCTGTCCAAGGGAAAATTATAATTGTCCATGGTGAAGAGGAATACATGATTAGTCATCTGAATTCTTTTCGATATGTAGAATTGGATGGTGAATTCATCGAGACCCCTTTCCAACATTTTGAAGAAGTTTCTCAGGAAATAGCAGCGACCAAGGCGGTATCCTAAACTCCAGTGATCACAAGACCTGTGCCTCAGATGTCTTCTCTAAAAGATGCAAGGGCAGTAGTGGAAGAACGCGGATCCATTATCTGGGGGCAGCTTCCCGACTTTCCTTTCAAATCAAACAAATTCGGCCTGGGATTCACCTCGACTGCTCAGAAAGCTGTTCGCCGCGTCCGTGCCGGAGGGCCACCTGTGAAGATCAGCTACCAAGGGGTTAATGCGCTAGAGGACAGTGAAGAAGAGGGTAGCCTGGAAGACTGGATTTTTCCTACTGTTGGCGGAGGACTGTGCAACTGGGAAGCAAAAGACTTTGTTTTGATTACTTTCATACCGCAGTAATTTATCTTTTCCATTTCTATTGGATCTGTAATAATTCACAAACAATTCGTGCTTTTTCAACCTTGTGTCTTACCCGAGGCACATAGGTCCATTTGTAAGGGTTCTTATTTCATTTTCATATGTCATTTTAATGAATCATGGATGCTTTTCATATATAAACCTTTTGTGCTCATTGCCTTTCTTTTACATTTTGTTGTTTTTAAGATGGCCATTCCCTTACACACACCCACACTCACAAATGCAGGTACCTTTCCACTCCGGAACCCATGGGTAACGATACTGTTATAGCCTTCAGTGACTCTGAAGATCTGATCTACCAAGCTGAATACGAAGGTGAGGAAGATTGTAAGGTGCCAGGGGAATTGGCCAGATTATTACAACAAGAAGAAAGACCTATCCTGCCTCATGAGGAACTGTTGGATACAATCAACTTGGGTACTGAGGAAGACATAAAAGAAATCAGAGCGGGTGCCAATCTAGAGCTGAGTGTTAAAGCGCGCCTAATTCAGCTGTAACATGATTATGTTGAGATCTTCGCCTGGTCATACGAAGACATGTCGGGACTTGATACAGACATTGTGGTACACCGTCTACCCACAAGAGAAGATTGTCCACCAGTTAAACAGAAAGTCCGTCGCATGAGACCCGACATGTCAGAAAAGATCAAAGCAGAAGTTATGAAGCAATTCAATGCTGGATTTCTTGTTGTTACTTCCTATCCACAATGGGTTACTAACATTGTTCCCGTGCCTAAAAAGGACGGAAAAGTGAGAATGTGCGTGGATTACAGAGATTTAAACAGGGCCAACCCTAAAGATGACTTTCCACTTCCGCACATTGACATCCTGGTCGACAATACAGCTCAGCACAAAGTACTTTCTTTCATGGACGGAATCTCAGGCTATAACCAGATCAAAATGGCACCTGAGGACATGGAGAAAACTACTTTTGTTACACAGTGGGGTACGTTCTGCTACAAAGTGATGTCATTCGGACTGAAGAATGCCGGGGCAACCTATCAACGCGCAATGGTAGCTTTGTTTCATGATATGATACATCATGAGATAGAGGTCTACGTAGATGACATGATAGCCCGATCACAAACTGAAGAAGAACACCTTGATCACTTGCAAAAGCTGTTTGTCAGGTTGAAGGAGTACAAGCTACGGTTAAACCCTAACAAGTGCACATTTGGAGTCCGGTCCGGTAAACTCTTGGGTTTCATTGTCAGCAACAAAGGCATCGAGGTTGATCCTGCCAAAGTCAAAGCTATACAAGAAATGCCTGCTCCTCGCACTGAGAAGGAGGTCAGAGGTTTCTTGGGACGCCTAAACTACATTGCTAGGTTCATTTCTCACCTAACATCTACTTGTGAGCCAATCTTTAAGTTATTGAAGAAAGATCAGGTAGTCCGATGGAACAACGAATGTCAAGTTGCTTTCGATAAAATCAAGGAGTATTTGCTAGAACCCTCCTGTCTTGATGCCACCCGTCAAAGGAAGATCGCTAATCATGTATCTGACCGTCCTAGAGAATTCAATGGGGTGCGTACTGGGGCAGCATGACGAGTCTGGCCGAAAAGAGCATGCCATTTATTACCTTAGCAAAAATTTTACCGACTGTGAAACCAGATATTCACTGCTCGAGAAAACTTGCTGCGCTTTGGTATGGGCTGCTCGCCGGCTAAGGTAGTACATGTTGACTCATACCACTTTGCTGATATCTAAGATGGATCCGATAAAGTACATCTTTGAGAAGCCTGCTTTGTCCGGAAGGATAGCCAGATGGCAGATGATCCTAACGGAATACGATATACAGTGCACAACCCAAAAAGCTATAAAGGGGAGTGTGCTAGCCGATCATCTGGCTCATCAAGCTGTAGAAGATTACCAATCCATGAAGTTCGACTTCCCTGATGAAGACATCATGACATTGGACTACATTAAAGATTTTAGACCATATGACGGACCTGAACAAGGATCCCGATGGACCCTGTACTTTGATGGGGCCTCCAATGCGCTTGGTAACGGTATTGGTGTTGTGCTTATATCTCCAGAAGGATTCCATACTCCTTTCATCGCCAGACTTTGCTTCAACTGTACGAACAACATGGCAGAGTATGAAGCTTGCATCTTTGGACTCAAGGCTGCCATAGACTTGGGAATCAAATTTTGGATTGTATTTGGGGACTCAACTTTGGTCATCAGTCAGATCAAAGGAGAGTGGGATACTAAGCATCCAAACCTCATCCCTTACAAAGAACATGTCTTGACATTGTTACCACATTTCGAGCAGATTACCTTCGAGCACTTCCCGTGAGAAGAAAATCAGCTAGCAGATGCTCTAGCTACAATGTCATCCATGTTTAAACTTAACTGGGATAATGATGCTCCCCAGATCACCATTGAAAGAATGGACAAACCTGCACATTGTCACGAGATTAATATCGAGGAAATAATGGACCAGCCATGGTTTCATGAAGTCAAAAGGTATCTCGAGGCTCAAGAATATCCTGAAGGAGCTACAATCAATGACAAAAAGTTCTTAAGGAGGTTCTCAGCTAAGTTCTTCCCAAGTAATGGCATCCTATACAAGCGCAATCATGATTCTATTCTGCTTCGTTGTGTGGACAAGATTGAAGCTGAAAGGATTATGGTTGAATTGCATGAAGGTACATTTGGCACTCACTCTAGCGGGCATACGATGGCTAAGAAGATTCTAAGGGCAGGCTATTACTGGTCTACCATGGAAGCTGACTGTTGTCAACATTCCCGGACATGCCATAAATGTCAAATCTATGCCGACAAGGTACACGTGCCTCCAGTTCCTCTAAATGTCTTAACAGCTCCTTGGTCGTTCGCTGTGTGGGGAATCGACATGATTGGAGAGATCAAGCCTACAGCATCCAATGGACACCGCTTCATTCTGGTGGCCATTGACTACTTCACCAAGTGGGTCGAAGCAGTTTCCTTCGCATCCGTGACTAAGAATATGGTTGCCCGCTTCATCAAGCAGAATCTTATTTGCCGGTACGGTATCCCAGAAAGGATCATCACTGATAACGGTACAAACCTTAACAATACTATGATCACCGCCTTGTGCGAGCAGTTCAAGATTCAACATCACAATTCATCTCCCTATCGGCCAAAGATGAACGGTGCTATTGAAGCTGCAAACAAAAATATCAAGAAGATCATACAAAAGATGACAGTCACCTACAAGGAATGGCATGAAATGTTACTGTTTGCTCTCCACGGGTATCGTACCACGGCACGCACATCAACTGGGGTAACACCCTATTCCTTAGTTTATGGCATGGAAGTTGTCTTACCTATCGAGGTTCAGATTCCCTCCTTGAGAATCATGAAGGATGCTGGTTTGAGTGAAGACGATTGGATCCAGATCCGGCTTGATCAATTGAACTTAATTGACGAGAAGACACTTATTGCTGTTTGTCATGGTCAGACGTATCAAAAGCGGATGATCAAGGCTTTCAACAAGAATGTCAGACGACAAGTGTATCAAGTTGGGGATCTAGTGATCAAGCGCATTATCTTGCCACAAAGTGATCCCAGGGGCAAATGGACTCCTACCTACGAAGGACCATTTGTGATCAAAAACATCTTTTCTGGTGGGGCAATGATTTTAACCACCATGGACGGCGACGATCTGCCGCACCCTACGAATGCAGACATAGTCAAAAGATACTACGCATAAAGGACCCGCTAGGTTGACACACCTAGGAAAAAAAAGGGCATCCCGGTGAATCGAAAACCCGAAAGGGCGGTTCAGGCAAAAATTAGGGATAAATAAAAAAATCTGTACACCCGGCAAGTTGAAAACCTGAAAGGGCGACTTGGGCAAAAAAGGGTTTCCCGGTGGACTGAAAACCCGAAGGGGCAGTCCAGGCAAAAGTTAGGGAATTAAAGTGTATGACTATGTATCGTCGGATCACTTTAAGGACAATCTCTTCACTAACAAATCTGGAGTTTCTGATTAATCCAATCATCTTTGGACGAAGCAACAAATGGACAAGATATTCGGAGTTACGAAGGCTATAGCAGAATGGGAACCCCATGGGATTTTTACACATAGCTATCTTTCTTTGTATAAAACTTTTCTCATTTTTATGACGCCATCCTCTTACTAGGATGACTGTCTCCTTTATACAAAATACTTATTCAAATTAAATACAAAGATATCTCTTTAAAGTGCAGAAAACCTTTTGTATTTTTCTTTTTACACTTGTATTTTTATTTGCAAAGACGTCCAATGATTCATTAATGAACATATGCATTTGAACATAATTACTATTTACAAATAAACAAAGTGGAAAAGAATAATTACTGACAGACTGAAAGGATAGGAAAACGTCTTTAGGCTATTCCATGAGCAATCTCTACAGTACATCACCTAGATCCCCAGCGGAGCTAAAATTTCAAACCCTTGATTCCCATCAGAGTTAAAACTTCAAACTCCTAATCCCCAACGGAGTAAAAACTTTGAACTGCAGATCCTCAACGGAAATGAAACCTTCTTCCCCAGTCGATTCAAGATTTCCAACTACCAATCCCCAGCGGAAATTATTCAGTTTTCTCCAAATTCCCCAGCAAGTTATCTTGAAGTTTGAAAATCAACCAGATAACAGTTAACTTTTGTCTCTCCCCAACCTAGGTTGATTCCCCAGTAGATTGGCATACAACCCAAACTCCTGGACCTACTCCCCAGTAGTAAGCCTTCTTCCCCGCAGAGTATTTACTATTCCCCAGTAAGGTCGCCGAAATGAAGATTCTCATTCTTAATACCCCGCAGAAGTCATCAGAGTTTTCTCTATTCCCTAGCAGAACAAGGATTCCCTTTGTGTAATCACTAGTAGACGTCATCAAAGTTCTCTGGATTCTCCAAGCAGATTTCTCAAGTAGTATTTGGCATTATTCTCACAACAGATTTTTGTCAATATTCCAATTTCAAGACCTGAAGGATTTATTATTCCCAACAGTCACCAAGGATTTCTCATCCTCAACGAACAAAGATTTTGAATCTCCAGCAGCAGTCAAGGATTTATTTTCCTCGGCAGCAGTCAAGGATTTATTTTCTTCAGCAAAACAGCGAATCAGCTTACATGCGCATACATTACATATATCATAAACATTGACAAAACACATTTATCGCATCATACATTTCATGCAACATAACTTTGTGTTTCAGCTAACGTTTTACCCTTTTCAGGATAAGATTAACAACTACTTTTGACAACGTTCAAAGATTTCAGATACAGTACAGATACACTCCTGACACGGAAGTCATTATGTCACTTATTCAGATTCTAGTTCAGATATGCTCCAGACACGGATGCCATTCAGGCCCTTATCCAGTTTTCCGATTCAGATACAGTAAAGATACACTCCAGACACGGAAGTCATTCTATTACTCATTTAGAATTTCAAGTCAAGATACAGTACAGATACACTCCAGACACGGAAGTCATTCTGCTACTTATTCAGTTTCCAGTCCAGATACGCTCCAGAAACGGTTGCCATTCTGCCACTTATTCTGATTCTCCCTAGCTCAGAGACGCTCCAGAAACGGATGATATTCTGTTTCTCATTACAAGTCTCCAGATACAGTTCAGATACGTTCTAGACGCGGATACCATTCTGATACTTATTCTTCTGACTTACAACTTACAGTTCAACAAACAATCTTGGATGGCATCTTTAAGCCCATCTCCAACAAGATTCTGTCACCTCTCCAAATGGCATCTTTAAGCCCATTTCCTCGACTACATTTTGACGAGTGCAAATTTATGGGCACTCTAGTGTCCAATCATCTTTTACCTTCGAGTCACGAACGACAAAGCTCGCCAATCTAACTCTTCAGGTTCAAGAAGATTGAACAGGGGCAGCTGTTGTACCCCAAAATTTTCCCTCTCATTTTATCAAGATTTTCCTCACAAGACTCTTTGGACTCAAGACAAGATTAGGGTTTGCTCAGCTCAAGACCTCACCTTGCACTGATGGCCTGAAATTAGGGTTTGAGTTTGCACAAGGATTTTTAGACCATCAATGCTTCATGTGACTTTCATACACCATCTTGGACCCCTAAGATTTCTCATACCAAGTTTCAAGTCTTGAATCACATTTTTGCCCAGTCAATTGGACAGTTGACCTAAAAATCACTTGTATTGGGGAAAAAGTCAACCATGGCTAATTTATAGTCAAACTTAATAATTTTTTATCCCCAACAACATTCTAGGCTCCTATGTACTATTTGATCAAGTTTGGACCACAACTCCTCAAGAAATTTGATCAAATCATCAAAAGGGCAAAATGGTCAAAATTAGGGTTTTGACTGAGAAAGGGCAATTTCTTATTTTTAACCTAGCCAATGACCAATTGGGTTCAAGCATGATTTCAAGGACTCAATAGCATCATCTTGATCTAATCACATTGTTCAAAAGATCTCAAATGCATAGGATTGACAAATGAATTTTGCAGTAAACTGATCAAAAATCAATTGTACACTGAAAAGTCAAACTTTGACTTTTTGGTCAAAATCAAGTGCCAAGGGTCATAATTAATCAAGATATGTCAAAACATGAAACTTGTTCACCAAGAAACTTAATTTTGGAAATTAGGGTTTAAATTGAAAAATTTTCATAACTTAGAATTTTTCTAAGTGTTGCAAATTTCTTATTTTTTCCCAACATTTCCCAACTTTTTCACCATGATGCAATTGGATTCAAACAAACCTTCCAACATGAAAGTTGTAGTCCTCAACAAAATATACAACTTTGAATCACAAAGTTTTCCCAAATGATGCTTTGATCTCAAGTTATGGTTTTGTGAATAGGGGTCTATAAACTTTTTAACTTAGTGAAATTTTGCCATAATTTAGGCAGGTTTTTTACCTAACTTCATGGCAACTTTTCACCTAGTTCCAAGAGGAATCTCAAGTTTCATTTCAAAGATGAATTGTAGAGCATGTTACAAGTTTTCCAAAATGTCCAAGAACTTTCCAAAATCATTTGTGGTTAGGGAGAATCGAAGAAGAGAAAATGGAAATTTGTCACTTTTGTTCAAGCCATTTTTACAATGCACCAAACTTGCAAATAAGTTCCTAGCATGCTTGTACCTTGCATTACAGGTCCTAATCCCTTCTACACTCCATAATTAAATTCAAACTCAATTGATAATGGCTTTATTTTGACTTTTGAAGCATTGCACAATGAATTAATCCAAAAATGGCATAAAGTGTACAATACCATTTTCATAAAGCTTGCTTTTTCCAACTTTACAATTCTTGAGCCATGGACCTGATATTTTGTTGCAAGCAAGATCCACAAACATCAGGCAATGTTTACCAACTCCTTGTAGCCCTAGAACTAGCAAGTACAAACTTTGGCATAAGTCATGTCAACTTTCTTCAAAAGCAAGAAAATTGGCAAAAGTGAAGGGAACTCGTCCATCTAATAAAGGCAAGGCTTGGCTTCATTCAAAAGATCTTCAGAAACTTGTGACAATCCTAAGCACGAAAGAGCAACATCCCAAACACTCTAAAACACCAAAATCACATTTTTCTGCCCAAACAGGGCATCATCTGCAGAACTCTTGTCAAATCAATATTGGCTCGTGCGTTTCTCATTTTAAGACTTCAAACACCTTACATACATCCTACCTAAACTATCCAGGCCCTTGTCTTGCAATTGTAACCCCTATTTCAAACATCACCATTTTCATTTTGGAAAGGTGCAGGTTGACTCGTGCAGGGAGTTTCAAGCATCCTCAAGGCAAGCTGAGCATTGGAGAAGCTTAAGGGAACTTCAAGGAAGCTCACACAATCTTCAGGCCTCGCTCAAAGCCCCCACATTGCCATATCCAAACTCAGTTGAGCAAGGTATTTTTCAAAGTTCTATCTCTCTATTTAGGAATCCTTAGGCTTTGATTTGTGAAGCAAAAATGTAGTCCTTAACTTGCTTAAGTTGTACATATGCATAATTGTTATTTATATTAACTGAGTAGTGAGAATTTGAAGCTTGAAGTTCATGAAAAAATTAGGTCAGAAATTAGGGGTGATTAAATTCTCTCTGATCTTTGAGAGTTAGATTATGAATTTTATATCATTGGAATCGTGAGTTTACAAGCTACACTTTTTATGTTATGAGTTTTTGATTTTATACAAGCTAGAGCAAGATACAGATTTGAAGGAAAAACGCGCGTTTGGTGTTGGCTGGAGGTCAGGGACGAAGGCTGTCTGGGCCTGGCGCCTTGGGCCTATTGTTTTTCACACCCCCCATATTCCTATCTGCACCCCCTTTGTTTATTTTTTTATATTTTTCATATTTTCTTTTCATTTTATATTTATTGCTTTTATTTATTTTTCTGAACATGAAAAAATCTTGAAAAATATTTTCTTTATTTTTTACATTTTATTTTATTTTTTTTATTATTTTTGGCATAAAAAATAGTTTATTAGTAATATATACTTTATTTTCTTAAATAAACTTGTAAATAATAAAAAATACTTAAATATTTTATTTTATTATTTTATACATATTAAATATTTATTTTTCATATATATTTAATTTTTAATATTGGTATATAATATTATTATTATTTTTCTTAAACAAAAAAAAATGGACAAATAAATAATGAAACATATATTTTCTTTAAACCAAAAAATTAGGGTTTCCCCTTTTAAATAATACTAATATTATTTTTTTTCTTATTTTTAGGACTTAAATGATTTTATTTTATATACATAAAATAAATAAATACAAAAACATTTTGCATCCATACATTTTATTGCATATTAAAATAATTGTTTATTTATTTATTATGCAATAGTTCAATTTGGTTGTAATAATATTTTAGGGTTTATTTTTGTGCAATATCCCCCATTCAAAACTTGTATCCCCCTTCTCATAATATTGTTGTAATAATTTAGATTTACTTTACGCAATTTATCGCATTATATACATGTTTAGTAAATTAGGATTTGTATGATAAGACAAAAATCAAACAAAATAGCATGACCTAATTCAAGACAAACAAATGCATGAAAAATGACAACACATTGCACACAAGCACCCTTAGGGTTTCACCCACTTTGTTGCCTTAAAAATGGCCATGGTATGCATGCAAGGTATCTTGGCAAAATTAATCAAAAACAAAAATATCATAGTCCCTCGATGACGCTATCAAAAGGTTGCCTAAAAATAAATGATCTTGGTCCCTCAAACAAGCTAAGATACTTGGCACAATTGCTATCATGGTCATACGATGACTCACACCCGTCCCGTTTAACATCCAAAGATAGGGTTGTTTACCAAAGCAATGGTAAAACAACAATGTCAAAGGAATAAAAATGCACAAGAAAGACTTTTGAGTAGGTAGATGCTTCTAGTTACTTGATCAATTTCAAAACAATCCTTGTTATTTTCAAACAATCACACATATTTCAAAACATTTCCAAACAACTTTCAAAATATTAAAACATTTTTCCAAAGAGAAACATCTTTGTATACATTCTTACGAACGAGAATCATTACAAAGATCGCTTAAACAAAGGCCTCTTTTCAAAATACTTTCAAAACCACACAAAGCACAATTTCAAATAATTGCAAAGACAAAGCAAGTGATCTAAACAAGTAACTAAGAGCCCATGGAAAACCATGGATGAAAAGGGTGCTAACACCTTCCCTTTTCATAATCTATCCCCCGAACTCAAGAAAACATCTCAAAGGTCTTTCCTGTGCTTTTTTACCTTTCTTTTTGGATAAAATAAAAGTCGGTGGTGACTCTTGCTAAACCGAAACATTTGCAAACAAAACGCAAAACCTCAAGTCAGTTCTCCCACCATATCACAAGTCGTATCACAACTTTTGAAGGAGAAATCCAGGCTTGAAGAGTATTGTCAACACCTTGAAGCGTGTCTTATTCCGGAAATTTAGTTTTTGTTACTTACCTTTGGTGTATTTGGTCACCCCCAGGATTGTTGGAAGGGACCATTGTTTGTTTTTATTATTCAGTTTTTGTTAAGTTTACTTTGAAACACGTATTTTGTTGTTTATCGTTACACTCTTAAATGTTTGAAGTCACTCGAACACCGTTTATTTTGTTTGTAAATAATTGAAGTGTTTGTCTTTTTGTCCCTTTTTTACTTTAATTGTATGCTTGATTATTGGTTGCGCACCATGATTAATGAATAAAAGGACTCTTGAATATCGGGAAATGACAAACATATCATGCACATCATGCATTTCATAACATTACAGGTTATCTCAAGACGGTATTCTTATTCTTCTGCTTTTCTTATTCAGTATTCAAGACGACTACTCATCGGTATTCCACCAGAAATAATTTTCCAAGACAGATGGAAAAAGTTCAAGCTGAACTCGCTGAAATGAGGGCCCAGATGACTACTCAGATGACCCAGTTCATGGAGGTCATCACCAATGTGAATCGCCGACAAGAGGAACTGGCTTCCATTGTCAACAACCAGCGCCGCTACCCAGTGGATGGTGGAAATCAAGGGCTTTATCAGGACATTTCTGTAGGATTGGGGGATGTGCAAGTTCAACCTGTTGGAAATTTTCACGGGATGCCCGGAAACCCTTTTGTGCGCAACGTAGGGCGGTTTCCCCCGTCTCCGGGACCATGTCTTGTAGAGAACAGAAGAGATAATCAGGGCAGTGTAAGGGGCTATCAGGAGCAGGATTATGACTTTGACCAGGATGAAGACCAGTTTTCTGTTCGGCGTTCAGAGCCGGAAGTTTAGGTTGAGGATAGAAAGTATCGGTTGTTGGAAGAACGTTTGAAGGCTGTGGAAGGGCAAGGAGCCCTTGGTATGGATTCTAATTATCCTGGGTTGGTGTCTGGGGTGAAAGTTCCTCCAAAGTTCAAGCCTCCTATATTTGAAAAGTACAACGGAACATCATGTCCTGTTACTCATGCAACTGCTTATTTCTGAAAGATGTCGGTGCATACTGAGGATCAGGGGCTTTTGATTCACTTTTCCAGGATAGCCTATCTGGGGCATCCCTGGAATGGTACATGAAGTTGGAGAAAACCCATATTCCTTGCTGGAATGATCTTGCTTGGGCTTTTGTCAAACATTATCAGTACAATATGGATATGGTTCCTAATCGCACTCAGTTACAGAATTTGTCACAGGGACCAAGAGAATATTTCAAGGAATATGCTCAGAGGTGGCGTGAGTTGGTTACGAGGGTTCAACCTCCACTCATGGAGAGATAACTCATTGATATGTTTATGAGTACCCTGCAAGGGCCATTCTATGAGCACATGATAGGAAGTACTTCGGCAGGATTTGCAGACTTGGTTATGGCTGGTGAAAGAATTGAGGTAGGTTTGAAATTGGGGAAAATTCAGATTGGAGGTTCTAGTGGCTCATCAGGGGGCAGTAAGAAACCATTCAACGCTTACCCTAAGAAAAGGGAAGGCAACACAAGCGCGGTTTACTATCATAGAGGAAGAAGAGAAGACCGTCAGCACCAACAAATCAATGATGTTTCTATTCCTGTTAATGCTTCTCCGTAGCAGAGACCGAATACAGTGCCTCAACAACAAAGACAGCAAGACGCTCCCCATCAGTATAATAATCAACAGCAGAGACAGCTGAGAAAATTCGATCCCTTGCCAATATCTCTTACTGAAGCACTCCACCATTTGCTCAATTTGAAGTTGATCGGTTTGAGAAATATGCCACCACCACCTGCAAGACTTCCTCCTAACTATGATGCTAATGCAAGATGTGAATTCCATTCAGGCGGAGTTGGTCATTCTACTGACAATTGCTTTGCGTTGAAGTGTAAAATACAAGACTTGTTGGATGCTAAGGAAATTGAGTTTACTCTAGTGACTGGTCTGAATGTTACTCAGAACCCAATGCCTAGGCGTGGAGGGGGTATTGTTAATATGATTGATGATAACGGTGAAATGTTGAATTTAATCATGATTGTGGAACAAGTAACTACTCCATTGTGGTATGTTAAGAGGTATTTGCTTGACAATTCTATTTTCCCTGGTTGTACTTCAGAGTGTGCCAAGTGTAGAGAGCAACCGAAGGGCTGTGATGATTTCAAAGTCGGTATCCAGTTGATGATAAAGGAGGGTTCCCTGCAGTTCGATAGAAAATCGAGCTACCGTAAGGTTACCGAAGAAGTTGTTGCTATAGTATCTATTTCTTACACCCCTGTGCGCATTCCTACCCTATCTAGGGCACCTCATTTGATGATTACGGTACCTGGTCCCATGCCGTATACCAGTGAGAAGGCCATCCCATGGAATTATGGTGCTGATGTTTATTACCATGGGGTGAAGCAGGAGGTAAGTATTCGTTCGTCTGAGGAAGAACGTGCTGAAGATAATGAAGAGGAAGTTCATAACTTTTTTGGTGTGGGTCGAATGACTAGAAGTGGGAGAGTATTTGGTCCTTCCAATGTGCAAGATGCGGCAGATACTTCTGCAAGAGAAAAAGGAAAACAACAGGCGATGATTGGTAATCCAAGGGTTACGCCAGCCAATGTGACTCAACCAATTTCGATACCAGAAGCTTCTTCAGTTCCCGATGAGGTTGAAGATTTAATGTGAATTATCAGAAAGAGTGATTATAGCATAATTGATCATCTGAGCCATACTCCTTCTAATATGTCTATCTTGTCTTTGTTGTTTATTCAGAACCTCACAGAAATGCTTTGATGAAGTTGTTAAAGAATGTGTTTGTGCCACATGAGATAACAATCAATCAGTTTGAGAATGTTTGTTCTAACATATCTGCCGGGGACGGTCTGGGCTTCACAGATTTTGATCTTCCTCCGGAAAGGCGAGACCATAACAAAGCGTTGCATATTTCAATGGAGTGCAGGGGCACTACTTTATTCCGAGTTTTGGTGGATACAGGATCGTCTTTGAATGTATTACCTAAGTCAGCATTGATGAAGATTTATTATTCTGGACTGGAGCTGCGCCCTAGTGATTTGATGGTGAAGGCGTTTGATAGGTCTCGAAGGTCAGTGTTTGGGGAGGTGGAGTTACCAATCAAGGTTGGTCCTTGCACCTTCACGGATACATTTTTTGTGATGTATATACAGCCAGCGTATTGTTGTTTGTTAGGGCGGCCGTGGATTCATAGAGCAGGCGCAGTCACTTCTACTCTTCATCAGAAACTCAAGTATCCTACAGAGGGAAAGGTGATAAACGTGTGCGGAGAGGAAGAGTACATTGTGAGTCATTTGACATCATTCCGCTATGTTGAAGTTGAAGGCGAGATACATGAGACTCCATTTCAGGCGTTTGAGACAGTTCATGCTGTCAATTTTCCTCCTCCAGAGCAGAAAAGAAAACCTGAAACTGTTATGTCTTCTCTTAAGGATGCGAGAGCTGTGGTGGAAGATGGTAACCTTGTGAAGGTCGGGGCCAGGTGCTGGACGTCACCCCAAAATTTAATAAATTTGGTCTTGGTTTTATCCCAGGTCAGCAGAGTGCAACTCCCAGAGCATCTAGTTTATCTACTCCTGTGAAGTTTTCCTGTCCTTGTGCTACTCAAGAAGTACACGTCAATGCAGTCAGCGATGATAGGGTTGATGGCTACAATATCGAAGATTGGATTCGTCCGAGTATTCCAGGCCAGACACTCAACAATTGGACTACTGTGGATGTTATCCAAGTTTCAAGTGCTGAGGAGTAATTTTCTTGTTTTCTTTTATCATCATATCATAATTCCTACGCTCTGCCCAAGGCATGGTGAATCATTTGTGAAGGGCCACCATGTTTATTTTCAAAAAGTTTATCATGAAATAAAGGACGTTTTTGCATTCAAAATTTTGCTCTATTTCTTTTATTATTTGAATGGCAATGTTTCTCTTTTCACACACTGTCACTAAAAAACGCCAAAATATCCTTCATGCAGATGCACTTCCACCACCGATTATATTGATAACGACTCTGCTATGGCTCATTATTACTTTGATAATCCTATTTATCAAGCTGAAGAAGAAGCATATGAGGATTATGGTCTTCTTGAGGAATTAGAAAGATTGTTAAAACAAGAGGAGAAGGTTATCCAGCCGAATTAGGATTCAATTGAGGTGGTGATTATTGGCACAGAAGAGGTAAGAAGAGAATTCAAGATAGGGGCAGATCTCGAGGAAAGTATAAAGGTCAGATTGATTGAGCTACTCCATGAGTATTCAGATATCTTCCCTTGGTCTTATGAGGGTATTCCTGGGTTGGATACAGATATAGTGGTGCATCGACTACCGCTCAAAGAAGGTTGTTCCCCTGTCAAGAAAAAGCTCCGAAGAACTCGTCCTGAGATGTCCAAGAAGATCAAGGAGGAGGTCCAGAAGCAGTTGGACGCGAATTTCTTAAAGGTCATCAATTATCCGCCATGGATTACAAATATTGTGCCTATGCCCAAGAAGGATGGTAAGGTCAGGATGTGCGTGGATTATAGGGATTTGAACAGGGACAACCCTAAAGATGATTTCCCTCTTCTGTATATTGATGTGTTGGTCGATAATACTGCTTATTCCAAAGTGTTTTCGTTCATGGATGGTTTTTCGGGTTATAATTAACTTAAGATGGCTCCGGAGGATATGGAGAAGACAACATTTATCATGCCTTGGGGAACTTTTTGCTATAAAGTGATGCCGTTTGGTTTGAAAAATGTCGGGGCAACATATCAGCACGCCATGGTCACTCTCTTTCCTGATTTGATTCACAAAGAGATTGACGTATATATGGAAGATATGATTGCTAAGTATGACACAGAAGAGGAACACCTTGTTCATCTGGAGAAATTGTTCGAGAGACTGAGGCAGTTCTTGCTAAGGTTGAATCCGAATAAGTGCACCTTCGGGGTGAGATCTGGTAAGCTATTGGGTTTTATTATAAGTGAAAAAGGTATCGAGGTGAACCCGGACAAGGTAAAATCGATACAGGAAATGCCTGAGCCAAGGACAGAGAAGGAAGTACGTGGTTTCTTGGGAAGGTTAAACTACATTGCTAGATTTATTTCTCATCTCACAGCCACCTGTGAACCTTTGTTCAAGTTGTTAAAGAAAAGTCAGACAGTGAAATGGAATGACGATTGTCATAAGGCCTTTGACAAAATAAAGGAGTATTTGAAGGAACCTCCTATACTCATGCCGCCAGTGGAAGGAAGGCCACTAATCATGTAACTAAATATGTTGGAGAGCTCAATGGGTTGTGTCCTCGGTCAGCACGACGAAACAGGGAAGAAAGAGTAGGCTATTTACTACTTGAGTAAGAAGTTTATGGAATGCGAGTCGAGGTACTCATTGCTGGAAAAGACTTGTTGTGTGCTTGTCTAGGCCGCCAGACGTTTGAGGCAATACATGTTAACTTACACCACCTACTTGATATCCAAAATGGATCCAATCAAGTACATTTTTGAGAAGCCAGCTCTTACAGGCAGGGTAGCCTGTTGGCAGATGATACTCACCGAATATGATATCCAATACACTACTCAAAAAGAAATTAAGGGTAGTGTACTGGTCGACCATCTTGCTCATCAGCCCATGAACGATTATGAACCGATGAAGTTTGATTTTCCAGATGAGGAAATTGTGTATATTTGGGATTGTAATATGCCAGACCCAGACGAAGGACCCGAGTCGGGATCACGTTGGACGCTTTTTTTTGATGGTGCCTCCAATGCCATGGGCAACAGTGTCGGAGCTATTATCACTTCCCCTGAGGGATACCACATTCCTTTCACGGCTCGTATTTGTTTCGATTGCACTAACAACATGGCCAAATATGAGGCTTGCATTTATGGCATTGAAGCGGCGATCGACCTGTGCATCAAATTTTTGAAAGTTTACGGGGATTCCAATCTTGTTATCATCCAGATTAATGGAGATTGGGAGACTCGCCATCAGAACCTAATTCCCTATCGTGAGCATATTATGAAGCTGATTTCGTACTTCGAAGAGATCACATTTGAACACATTCCCAGAGAAGAAAACAATCTAGCTGATGCACTAGCAACTTTGTCCTCCATGTTCAAGGTTAAGCGGGCTAATGAGGCACCTTCCATTACCATCAGAAGTTTGAGTGAGCCAGCTTTCTTTTTTGAGGCTAGTTTGGAATCAGATGGTAATCCTTGGTTTTATGATATTAAACGATATCTCGAAACACAAGAGTACCCTGAAGAGGCATTTGTCACAGATAAGAAGTTCTTGAGAAGATTTTCAGCCAAATTCTTTCTCAGTGGCGGTGTGTTGTATAGAAGGCATCATGACGGTTTACTGCTCAGACGTGTTGACAAGAAAGAAGAAGCTAGAATCATTGAGGAGATACATGAAGGTGATTTCGGGACCCATTCCAACGGGCATACCATGGCTAAAAAGATTTTGCGAGCAGGTTATTATTGGTCCACCATTGAGACTGACTGTTACAATCATGCATGGGTTTGCCACAAATGTCAAGTCTATGCTGATAAAGTGCATGTGCCACTAGTACCTTTAAATGTCTTGACTTCTCCTTGTCCGTTTGTGATGTGGGGAATTGATATGATCGACAAAATTGAACCGACTACGTCCAACGGGCACCGTCTCATTCTGGTTGCCATCGATTATTTTACAAAATGGGTCGAAGCTGCATCTTATGCCAATGTCACCAAGCAGGTGGTAACTCGGTTCATTAAGCACAATATCATTTGTCGCTACGGAGTTCCTGAAAAGATCATTACTGATAATGGGTCTAATTTGAACAACAAAATGATGAAGGAGCTTTGTGAGTCCTTCAAAATCAAGCATCATAACTCTTCCCCATATCGACCAAAGATGAACGGTGTTGTCGAAGCGGACAATAAGAATATTAAGAAGATTGTACAGAAGATGGTGGTAACCTATAAAGATTGGCATGAGATGCTGCCTTTCGCTTTGCATGGTTATCGCACCACTGTGCGTACTTCAACTGGGGCAACCCCATTTTCGTTGGTTTACGGCATGGAAGCAGTATTGCCGGTAGAAGTCGAGATTCATTTTCTTAGAATCATGAGGGATGTTGAGCTGGATGAAAGTGAATGGGTACAGAATCTGCTGGATCAGTTGGAACTTATTGACGAGAAGAGGTTGACGGTTGTATGTCAAGGTCAGGTATATCAGCAAAGGATGAGGAAAGCTTTTGATAAGAGGGTACGGCCTCAGTGTTACAAGCCAGGTGACCTTGTGCTAAAAAGGATAATTCTCCCCCAGGGAGATCCCAGGGGCAAGTGGGTTCCGACTTATGAAGGTCCTTTCGTGGTCAGAAAAGTTTTCTCCGGAGGAGCGATGATGCCCACGACTATGGATGGAGAGTGCTTCCCTCTCCCTGTGAATGCTGACGTAGTTAAAAAATACTTTTCGTAAAAAAAAACTATAAAAAAAACCCGCTAAACTGAAAACCCGAAAGGGCGGTTTAGGAAAAAAGAGGGTGTCCTGGTGAATCGAAAACTCGAAAGGGAAATTTAGGCAAAAGTTAGGGACTTAAAGCAAATGACTACGCTCGGCATGAGATCCTTTGTTTCTTTCCTTCATTCTGTCACCTGGCATAAGCTCGAAGCTAATCCAAGAATGAGCTGTCTGAAAGCAGGAAGATGAGTCATAAGAGTCATAGCAGAGTAGGGACTTGATGGACATTTACATTCACATTGCCATTTGTAAACACTTGTTTGCTTTGATTTAGTAATTACTTGCTTCCAAATGTAAATTCCTTTTTCACAGGCTGATTTCTCAAAATCAATAGAATATCTTCTTTCAAGTATACGTATACGTTTCTTTTCTCCCTTTTTACTATTTTGTTTGCAAAAACGTCCAATATTTTGATAAGCATGTGCATATAAACTTCGTGGACCTTACACGGAAATGGTAATCTAAGTCATGGTTAGTTGATCGCTTGAAATACGGATAACAAACACTACTACTACTGTGCAATGGGGCATGTTTGGTTCTATGTTTGGTGGGATTCTCATTCACTTTATTGATGGATGCCTTGCCATTTTGTTTCACAGCTCCATGTTGTTGGTGAAGGTCATGGGTCAGGGTAATATCAAGATTACGGCAGGTCGGAGAGATCGGCGAACCTAGTTGGAGATATTTTTTCCCCATAATGGCTTTCATTACGTTTCTTTGCTGCACTTTCATGTGTTATCTTGATTGATTATTTTAGCATTGTTTGCATATAGGATTTTGTTTATGGTCGAATGTCAGTCTTGATGCGTTGAATATTTTTGCCTTGAAAAAAAAAATTATTTCATTTTACTTAATCCATCCAGTATCACTCTTTAATCGTTTTTTCGGGCATTTTGATACCAAACGTACCAATTCTTTTGCTTAGCCAAGAGTTTGGAGGAAGGTGTTTAGCTAAAAACGATGATTGTAATGGTATGCTTTTGAGTAGAACCCCGTTGACGATGTACAGGCATTGTTTCAATCCCCAAACACCGGAGATATAAGGGAGTTAGACCCTCGTTAACCCCTCTGAGCCTTCGAAGTAGGAGTTTCTTTTCCATTAAAAAAAACCTTGTTTTTTAACCAGGGTCAGGGTAGAGGTTCAGTTAATGTGACCAAGCATTCGGATTACAGAAGGAATGTTCCATCTGAGGATCACCACATTTTATCTTTCGCATCATGAGATCAGGAAAAATGTCTAAACCACGATGTTCATTTCCTCACAAAGTCCTGAGGTCGAGATCGAATTGATACAATAATGGCTATCCCTCACCGACCAAGGAAAGAGGCATTTGTTTTCTTCAAAAAAAATAGAAAGAAATAAAAAGTTCAAGGACCTAAAGTCATATTGACTTGTTCGAAGTGGAAAGTATGAATAAGAAAGAAACAAAAAGCCCCGCTAAGTCGAAACTTGAAAACAAGTCGCTTAGGCAAAAGTTAGGGCATCCCGCTGGACTCCCAAAATTGAAATTCAAAAGATTTTGTCCAGGCAAAAGTTAGGGAAAAGAGAGCCTAAAAGGCCAAAAAAAAAGATTATTCAACAAAATTTTCATCAATAGAAGAGGAACAATAATACCAAAAACAAAAGCAGCAGAAGTTAAGTGACAATAATGTTGAGAATTTGCCGTGATCACTCAACCATTATAAATCCTTTTGAAAGATGAACGCTTGTGATAAGTCAGCTGAACTTAGGACAGGAGAATATCACGAAGGGGGTGGGAAACAAATAACTTGAGCCTTGAAAAACTGTTTTTTTTTCTAAAAAACCTCTAACCAGGCCACGTTACAACCTTTAAAAGTCCTAACTGAAACAAGGGTTTAACTCGAAAGCATACTACAACAGGATAACGTTTCCTAAACTCCTAAATATGTGTTGCATATTCATGTTGGTATCTTATCACCCGCATCTTGACTCGTTTTTTTGAAAAAAAGAGAAGGGGAAGAAAAGTTTTGAAATTTTTGCACTCTAGCCAGTGATTCATTCACAACAGAGATGCGACACTTTGTTAAGTTTTTCAACTTCAAGGCTTAAATAATCATCTCATCAGATCTGTCATTCCCAAAATAAACATCTTTCTGCATGCAAAACATTTGTTTGACATCAAAAAAGAGTTTACACGTTAAACACTTGTAAAGAGCTTAATGATTGTCAGGAAGGGAATATTTGGTTTTCTTCTGCTAGATAGAGCCCATGTATGAATAGGACTTTACCTATCCCTAGTGAAGTTTCGTTTCCACAGCGAAGTTTTGTTGCCCCAGGAATCTTCTTTTAAAAGCCTCATTCTGAGACTCCGGATTTGAGGATATCACATATCCCCAACGGAATTGCCAACAGAGACCCCTCGCCATGACCTCTCATTTCCCAGCCGGTCTATTTATTGGGGCATCCTTATGTTAAGATCTTTCCTTATCCCCAGTGAGGTCGATACTGTGTGACTATCTGCATGATCCATCCAATGGTTGCATTCCAAAAAATCTCTCTCTCCAACAAAAATCTTCAACAGAGTTCTGTCTCCCCGGTGAAGTCCCGTCTCCTCAGCAGAGCTTTGTTCCCCCAGCAAAGGTTTTCACCCCTCACGCCGGGTTTGAATGTCTTGGTGTCATCCTCAACACGGCCGCACACTGTTTTTTCCATGAGATTACAGTCTTGCCCTGATCTTCTCCCTCAATGTTTGATCTTTAGATAACGTCCCTCTCTAGAAGCTATAATGTCGATATGATCTTCTCTAGGAGTTTGCAATTTATTTTTGCAGCTTCTCTCAATGTTTGTGGCCCGTTTCTACTGGTTGCTTGATTGTTATTCCCCACAAAGCTTCATCTCTTCGAGGTTCCCTCTCTAGAGGTTCCCCATATTTTCTCCTCTCCTTTGGATTTTGCAATTTATTTTTGCAAGTCATGTCAGATTCTGACTTCTTGGTTATTGGCTTCTCAATTGGCCATTCCCCAGTGAAACTTTTAAACATGCATCATTACATTGCATCTACCAAAACGCGTAGCATTTCCATTATATGGAACATTGCCCTATATAGAAAGAATTCAAACATGCATTGGAACATAAGCCATTATTGTTTCTGTTGTCCCCGGTGAATTTTCTAATACTTGAGATTAAATCCCCAACGAGGTCTTCGTCCTCATTATCTCAGTTCCCCCCCCCCCTCATACCAATATCCTTTTGATGTCAATCATTTGTTTGTTTGAGTTTCTACTTTTAATTGTAGTTCAGTTTCTCCCTGGCGCGGTCTTCTCGGGTTTAGTCTTCACTATCTTCTCAGGTTCAATCCAATGTCTATTGATGCACATTTCAAATACCAGTTTCGTCCTGATATTCGCTTTCAGCAGGTTTTTTAGGTGTACGCCCTAATCTCCTTGTTTTGGGTTGAGCTCAGAGTTTCGTCTCCTCACCTTGCGCATGAAATCCAGTTTCGTCCCGGTACTCATCTAGTTTAGTTTCTCCTAACTAGTTATTGAGTCGAGTTTTGTCTCGTTTTTGCTTCCATACCTTGGAACCTTTGACGGTATTCGTTTACCGAGTGTAGTGTTCGTACTGCGTCCCTGGTTTGAAATCAGTCTCCTTTGTTCCTTGGATTCTTCTATCAGTTTTCATCACTGTTTATCCATTGATCCGAGACCAGCAGGTTCTCTGAGAAACATGAGCTCTCATCACTCTCACTTTGGGTTGAGTTTCACCTCATCGCCTATGCATGAAATCCAGTTTCGTCCTGGTACTCATCTAGTTTAGTTTCGCCTAACTAGTTTTTGAGTCGAGTTTTGTCTCGTTTTTGCTTTCATACCTTGGACCCTTTGACGATGTTCGTTTACCGAGTGCAGTGTTCGTACTGCGTCCCTGGTTCGAATTCAGTCTCCTTTGTTCCTTGGATTCTTCTATCAGTTTTCGTCACTATTTATCCATTGATCTGAGACCAGCAGGTGCTCTGAGAAACATGCACTCTCATCACTTTGTTGTGGGTCGAGTTTCGCCTCGTTACCCATGCGTGAAATCCAGTTTCGTCCTGGTACTCATCTATTTTAGTTTCGTCTAACTGGTTATTGAGTCGAGTTTCGTCTCGCTTTTGTTCCTCATTTCTGGGATTCTTTCAGTTCCTTCATACTGTCTATCTTAGTTGAGACTAGCAAGTGCTCCTAAAATCACGCACTCTATCCACTTTGCTTTGGGTCGAGCTCAGATTTTTTCCTCCTCACCCGCGTAGGTTTTCTTTTCCAGAGCTTAGTTTCGCCTATACTCTGTGGTTTGAGTTTTATCTCACCCTTTTTGAAGCCCAGTTTTACCCTGGCACATCTGTCAGAAAGTTTAGTTGCGTCTACTCTTCTTTGTTTTCGTTCTGTTTCAATCTGCGTTATAGTTTCATTCTAACGCATGTCTTAAGGGTTTTCTGCTTCTTTTTCTTTCCTCTTCAAGAGTGTAAATTTTCGGGTTCTTTTGTATTCAATCATCTTCAACTTTGAACGCTCGAAAGTTGTCACTTTTCTCACTTATAATGTTGAAGATATTTGAATAGAGGCAGCTGTTGCACCCCAAAATTTACCCTCTTGATTTAGGCTTATGTTTCATCATGAATATCATATTGCATTGCATTCATACATTGTGATGGGATCAAAATACTTTGGTTATCAAGTCTTCCTCAAGCTTTGAAGGTTGATTGCATTGACAAGTTGCTCAAGTAGAACCTTATCATCTAAACCTCTGGATCTTTCAAGCTCAAAAGTTATTGCATATCTCAAGATATTTTATCCATCTCTTTGGATCATCAGAGGATTGAAGTTTGTGTTTGATTATAAGAAGAATCACTCTTTTGATTCACCAGTCAAATTAGGGTTTTGTTTGATAAAGGCTATTGATCAATGTACACGTCTTGATTTGGAAGCTACAACATCTCATTGGTATTTGAAAAGTCTTTGTACAAGAAATTGGTAAAGATGCCCAGAGGATTTGAAATTTTGGAGATGATTCATCAGTCTCCTAAGGTGTTAACCAAAACTAGGGTTTGGGATTTCATCAAGATTTCTTGAGAATTTTGCAGTGAAACTTTGTACATGGCCTCTATATATTTGGAAGATCATATGTTTGAAGTTTTGATCATCAATTTTGAAGGGAAGTGGATCAATTGATTCAAAGGGGCAAAATGGTCATTTTGGTCAAAATTAGTCAAAGTCAAGGTTGACCAAGTGAACTTTTGGTCAACCATCAATTCAATGGTGTACCTTTCATATTTCAAGTCCATTTTAATCATTGGATCAAAAAGATTGAGGTTTGGGTTGAAACTTATTCATGAAGAAACCCTAAAAGTTTCTAATTTTGGAAAATAAGGACTTCACTTCAAAAATTCATATTTTATTCACCTTTGATCAAAAAAATGCAAATGAAGTATGCTTGGAAAGATAAGAGGGTGATATTTCATCTCCTTTTGGTTTCATGTCCAAATTGGCAAAGAGTCAAGAATTATGGTCTTTGGAAGTTCATGCCTCAAGTTAAAATTATAGGTCATTTTTCAAAATTAGTGAATTTCATGTCAAATTTGGAGGACCTTAATGGATTCAATTGCAAAAACTAAAAACTGAGGGATTGTAGATCTTTTCAATACCTTGTCAAATTGTACTCATTTGTGTCCAAATTCAAAAATACGAGCAAGCTATGAACTTTGGAATTTTGAGGCATTTTATTGAAATTTGACAAATATGCAAAATGGCCAATTCATGAGAACTCGAGTTTCAGCCATTCCTTTTGTTCCTAATCAAGCCCATGAATAATTTGTGACATGCTGATGCCCATTACACTCACCATTTCGTGCCCATGTGCTTCTTGAACTTGCTTGAATGAAAAAAATACAAAACATGCTCAATTTTGCAAATTCACCAACACTTCTTCATTTCAAGCAATCATGAGCTGGCATTTTGAGCATGTATTTATGACCTCATTTGGCTCACAAAACGCACAAAAGGAAAGAAAATGCACGAGTGAAATGCAGGCTCCATGTGCATCCTCATTTTTGGCCAAAACTACCAATCCTGCCCTCCAACGGCTTTGAGGTTGCATTTCCACTTCTATGCTCCTCTATTAACTCTATACAAGAAGAGGCAATACTTGTTTTACACTGGTGATGCTCCCATTACAAGAATTTCAGATCTGAGTTTTCCACCATTCTTTTGCAATTTGCTTCGATTCTCTCAATTCCTTGGTGTTTTCTTCAAAATTCTTGTGGATTCAACTTCAGTGAAGGGAGGAGATCAAGTTAACACCATTTGTTTGCACCTGGAGTGAAGGAGACAGTAAAACACTTTTTGCCTTGAGGTAATAATCCTAAACTTTGATTTTCAAGATGTATTTGTTTATTGATGTGTTTGAGCTTGGATTAGTGTTCATTGATGTTGTTTGAATGTTTTTGAAGCTTTATAATGTTTGATTCGGTGAATTATGCATGATTGAGTGCTCTGAAATTTCTGATTTAGGATGTTTTTGCTCATTTTCGTGGCTTGATTGTGAATGATATAGTTGATGTTTCGATTTGATTTGAAAGGCACGATGCAGTTTGTTATCTGAACTTTAATTTACACTTGATTTCATTAATTTTGGTGGAGAAATGAGTATGTATGATGGATCTGAACATGAGCCTTAGGACCGAGTCTTGCGCACGTTTTTGAGTTTGTCCGGAGGTTGAAGATAATGTGGTGGCGTAATATGATTGGTCCATTTGAATATTGTCTTATTTGAATTATTTGTTTTATTTGGTATTATGTTTGATTTTATTTTGTGATCAAAACTTTTTCAAAAATCATGAAAAAATTACCATAGGCCAATAATAATTTCTAGTATTTTTCATATTCTTTTTGGAATTTTTTAAAATGTTTTGATTGGTTCAAAATTTCATTAAGTTTAATTAATTGTTTGTTCAATGATTATATTTATTTTAATAGTTCTTTTGATCTAAAAATTCCACAAAAAATGTTTTGGACTCATAAAACAATTTAGAAATTGATTCTGATTTTTGCTTAGCATTTTTTCTATTTTTGATTAGAAATTTAATTTGAGAAGTTTATTTGAAATGTTTGCTTCACGATTTTTTTTTTAATATTTTCTTTAATTCAAAAAATCCTCAAAAAAATCATATAAGTTTTTTTTTAATCATAGAGTCTGAATATAATTTTATTTTGACCTTTTTATGACTTTTGGCTAGGGTTTGCATTTTCGTCATTTAATAATAGTTTAATTGTTTAATTGTTTGTTTGATTTTATTTTAATATTTCCTTTAATTCAAAAATTCCACAAAAAATCAGGGATATGTGTTTTTAATTCTAATATTTGAATATAATTTTGGTTGGATATTTTTCTGATTTTTTATTAGAATTTTATTTTGAGATGTGATTATTTGTTTAATTGATTAATTGTTTGAATTTGATTTTATTTTTGACTTTTATTTAATTCAAAAAAATATGGAAAAAGAGGTATTCTAACCTCTTGAGTTTTGTCATGTTTGATGTATATTTGTTCCTAATTTTTTGAATTTTGATCTTATCTAATTAATATTTAATTTTAAAAGTCAAATAATTAGGGTTTTATTGCTTATTGTGTAAGTTTCAATTCAAAAACCATTATGCCCTGGATTTTCAATGGAATTTAGGTCTTGATTATGGTTCATGGATATATTCAGGATCTGAAAACCATTTTTCTTGAATTATTTTACTTGGTTTGATATTTTGCCATAAATTATTTTGAAAACTTGTTTAGTTTTGATAGTTTGGCCAACTAGTTTTGAACTTTGGGCCTCATTTGATCCCATCCTTAACCATTCATGAACTTAAGACTTGCTTTCTGACTTCTACACACTTCAAAGATGCTAAGAAATTTTTTGTGTGAATTATTGATCCTTGTTTCTATTTTTGATGTATTTTTGAAGTGAGTGTACCTAATTAATATTGCATATCTTGTTGCAATTTGCTTGATGGCTAATGAACTTGAGTGAGGCCTATAATTGGGCACCTAATGATTATGTTGGTTCTGTTTATCCATATAAACTCAAGTCATTTCACTTAGAGCCCCATGTTTGAATGATTGAACCTTTTGATGCATTGTGTGGGATTCCTCTTCTATTATGCTTTTGAGCTGTGATGAAGTAATTGAGTATGGTTGAATTATGGTTGCTACTGACCTTCATGGTCTTTGATTGTATTTTTATCAAGCTCCTATAATCCTTATTTGATATTCAATTGTCAACTCAACATGGTGATAGAAAGGAGCAACATTCCTCTAATTTTTGACCAAATTGTGCATATGCCTGTTTCTTTTTTCTATCATATCTAATGTTTTGATAGTTGTTATCATGTTTCCTCGCTTCATTATGGTGTCATCATCCACCCCTTTATGTGAGTCATCATTCTATTTATGGGAATACTAACTTGGTTGTTGAATGTGCGAGGTACTTTGAGAAAAGTTTTCCATTTTTGGCTTGAGGCTACTGTGTTTCACTTTATTTGTGGAACACAATTTATTATATTGGCACTACTCTTGTGCTTGGCATGTTTGATAGTCTATGCAGGATATATGTATTTGATTATGAATGCTATACATTGCCCATGGGATCGGTTCATATCTGAAAATCAAAATACTTACATCCTGATGGCGTAATTTCTGACTTGATTTGTCTACTGATGCCAGCTTGCTTGAAGTTCTATGGGTTTCTTTTATTCTTTCTCAGTTGCTATGGATAGTTATCCGTTTGGTATTGCACTATTTCCTTTCTTCTATTTTCATAGTTCTATGTTTCATGATGGGACCTCTGTTTCTGATATATGTCAGGAGGCCCTCTGTTTTTGTTTGATACATGTGTTGTGTTTGTTTCTTCATTTGTTGATCGATGAGTCACTCAATTTAGAAATTGAGATCACGACTTCGCTCTCAGTGCATGTTCCCTATAGGATGTTTATTGTTTTTCTTCTTTAATTGTTGATCGATGAGTCACTCAATTTATAAATTGAGATCACGACTTCTCTCTCAGTTCATGTTCTCTATAGGATGTTTATTGTTTTTCTTCTTTATTGTTGATCGATGAGTCACTCAATTTAGAAATTGTGATCACGACTTCGCTCTCATTGCTTGTTCCCTATAGGATAGTTTTGTTAAGCTTCCTTTGACATGTTGATTAAGGTAGGAATCCATGTATGCTAACATAGGATAGGATTTTCCTTTATCCTCAACCTTAGGGTCAATCATTGTATGATAACACTAGGGATAGTGCTAGGCTAGTTTCCCTTAGTTGTTTTTCCTTCCTTTGCATTTTGCATCTTAAAACAAAAATTGTTTTCTTGGCAAATCATAAAACACCTCTAAAAAACTCAAACCCTTCTTCAAGGTAAAAGATACAAATCAATCTTATTTGTTTGTGCGCCTCTTGGTTTTGTTTTTAAACCTGGTTTATAGATGTTTCGCCATCACACATTTGTTTGAAGCCGATGTTTCTCCATTTCACATGTTCGTTATCCTACTTTAATTCTCAATATCATTGTTAGGTGTGATGTTTTGTCATCCAGTTTATTGATGTTTCACCATCTTTGCCATGATATCTTATTATCTTTTTAGCCGATGTTTCGCCATTGCATACTTGTTTGAAGCTGATGTTTCGCCATCGCACATGTTGGTTATCCTACTTTGACTCTCAATATCATTTTTAGGTGTGATGTTTTGTCATCTAGTTTATTGATGTTTCGCCATCTTTGCCATGATATCTTGTTATCTTTTTAGCCGATGTTTCGCCATCGCGCATTTGTTTGAAGCCGATGTTTCGCCATCACACATGTTTGTTATCCTATTATGATCCTCAATATCATTGTTAGGTGTAATGTTTTTTCATCCGGTTTATCGATGTTTCTCCATCTTTGCCATGATATGTTGTTATCTTTTTAGACGATGTTTCGCCATCGCACATGTTTGTTATCCTACTATGATTCTCAATATCATTGTTAGGTGTGATGTTTTGTCATCCGATTTATTGTTGTTTCTCCATCTTCGCCATGATACCTTGTTATCTTTTAGCCGATGTTTCGCCATCGCATACTTGTTTGAAGCCAATGTTTCGCCATCGCACATGTTGGTTATCCTACTTTGACTCTCAATGTCATTTTTAGGTGTGATGTTTTATCATTTGGTGTTTCGCTATCTTTGACATGTTACTTTGTTATTATTTAGCCGATGTTTTTACCATCTCATTTGTTTGTTGTTTTATTTGATGTTTTGCCATCTTGACTGTTTTTGTTGTCTTAACTAAAAAACACAAACCAACCAGAATATATGAGCCGAACTATGGCTGCTCTGATTCCTTAAAAGGGATACATAGGCATTGGGGTAGGGCCCAATCGAGCACAACTTTTATTTTCCCTACATTGTTTTCTTTTTCTTTCGCATGCATTCCCTATTTATCTTTAAGCCATAGACATAGGTTTTGACCACACCCATTAGATTAGACAACAAGAGTGGATACTGTAGAGTACTACGGGCATGTGGGGTGCTAATACCTTCCCCTCACGTAGCAGACTCCCTTACCCGATCTCTCGGTCGAAAGACCGTGATTTCTCCCTTTTCAGTTTTTCTCGATGTTTACCTTTCCCTTTTGGCGGGATAAAAGATGTTCAGTGGCGACTTCATTGATGTTTCATTACACTAGATGACAGGTTCGGCTGGGTGGTTTCAGTTCCATAGGGATGGAAGTCTTAGGCCCCAAAGTCCTGGTATCAAATTTGTTTACTGTGATACGGTGGGAGAACTGACTTGGGATTTGCGTTTGTGTTTGCAAATGTTCAGTTTAGCAAGAGTCACCACCGACTTTTTATTTTATCCTAAGGAAAGGTCAAAAAGCACAGGAAAGACCTTTGAGATGTTTTCGTGGGTTCGGGGGGTAGATTATGAAAAGGGAAGGTGCTAGCACCCTTTTCATCCATGGTTATCCATGGGCTCTTAGTTACTTGTTTTAGATCACTTGCCTTTGCTTTTCAATTGTTTGAAATGGTGCTTTGTGTGTGTGGTTTTGAAAATGTTTTGAAAAAAAGATACGTTGTCCAGGAAACCTTTGTAACAATTCGTTTGAATGTTTTACAAAGGTGTTTGTCTCTTTGAAAAGATGTTTCAATGTTTTTGAAAGTTTGTTTTGAAATTGTGTTGAGATATGTGTTTGAAAAATGGCAAGGATGTTTTGCAAGTTTGATCAAGTAACTAAGAGCTATCTACCCTAATTTTACTCAAAGATCTTTCTCATGTTTTTAACCCTTTTAACAGTGTTGTTTCACCATTGTGTTTGATGAACAACCTTGCGTTAGGATGTTTGAACGGGACAGGCGCGAGTCATCGTATAGACCATGATAGCAATTGTGTCAAGTATTTTTGGCAATTTTCTTGAGGGACTTGATCATTTTGTTTAGGAAACCAAGACAGCATCATTGAGGGACTATGATCTTTTTGTTTTGCCAAAGTACTTGACATGCATACCATGGCCCATTTTTGAAGGCAACAAGTGGAATTACCCTAAGGGTGCATGTGTGCAAGTGTGTTTGATTGCATGCATTTTGTCTTTGATTTTTGGGTTGTCTACTTGTTGATTTTATCTTGCCATACATACCTAGTTACTAACATTTGTAATAAAAATGCAAGAAATAAATATCCTACGCTATTACAACCATATCGAAAGGCATAAAAAATATGAAGGAAAAAATAAGATAAAAGTAAGAAAAATGAGTGTATTTCGACCCAGGCAGTAGCATCCTTCGATTTTCATTTTGTTGGCCTCCTTCGATTGGGGCTGACAACAGCAAAGTCACGTATTTCGATTGGGAGGAAGCAACCTTCGATTTGCATTCTGTTTGCCTCCTTCGATTGGGGTTGACAACAGCAAAGTCACGTCTTTCGATTGGGCCTTGGAAGGGGCGAGGTCCTGTCCTTCGATTGGGCAAAGGCAACAGCAAGTTGTATCCTTCGACTGGGGCCTGGAAGTCAGTGTATGGTGAAGCCTTCTGGTTCTTCCTTGTTGCCTTCTTCGATTGGGACCAGTGGGACAGCATGTTGTTCCTTTCGACTAGGCCTGGAATCTGTGCAAGATGTAATCTTCCTTTCTTCCTCCTTCGACTGGGCATGGAGTCAGCGAGGAAGCCTGAGGCTTCGTTTCATATTCATGTTTCCTGTTTATTTCGTTTGAGAAATTAAATAGCAACATTGCCTAAGGCCATGCTAACATTACCTCAGGGCCAGGTTAGTTCTTAAAGCATCTGTAACCAACCAAAGAACCAAACCAAAAGGAGAAGCAATAAAAACAAACTAAAGGGTGGAAACGAAAAGGTAACAAGCACTACGTATATATTTGAAACGAAAAGGAAGCTTATTTACATGTTATGCTGGAAATGAAGGGTTCAAGGTTAAGAATGACTTACCTTGCTTGAGGCTGGAACGTGTGTTGGGCCTTTAAGTGGTTTCCTTGAATGCTTCTAGATTCGAAGGGAGGAACCAGGGGTTATGTCTTTGATACTGGATTCGAAAGAGAAGAACAAATGTGAGGTTCTTCCTTTTGGATTCGAAGGGTAACAAGGTATAGGGATGTTTCAGATTATAAAGGGATAAGTGTTTAGATTCTGGGTATGTTCTCACAAGTGTTGAAGGGACTTGAGAGATTTGTTGTGTTTGAGAAACTTTGGGTGATTCGTTCCACTGGCCAAAAAGTCCTCCCTCAGCTTTGCATAAATTCCTCTATTTATAGAGAAAAAGAATGGACATGTCTTCAACAGCCAGCCTTGCAAAAATAATAAAATAATGGATAACGTGAAAGGTACAAGTGGGGGGCCTGTTGGCAGCAGCAGTAGTTGGGTGCAGAAGATGTGACTAAGGCCTCTGACGTTGCTTGTGCTCAGACCAAATTCAGGTTGACAGCTGCTTTTGTGATAAAGTACTCTATGTTTGAAGAAAAAGTATGTAGCCTTTAACCCAGAATAGTAGTATCTAAAAGACAAAGTCTAAAACCTTTGTACACACTTCTGACTATGTAAAGATCTGGACGCAACATAGCCTGGCAAACGAGATTTGGTCTTGAGTCAAATGCAAGAGTGAGGTCGAAGCACACCTGTTTGAAGGAAGCCTTTGCCTCAGTCGAAGCTTGTGGTCGAAACAAGCTAACTTCGAAGGAAGCTATTGCCCAATTGAAAGCTCGTGCTCGAAGGAAGCATATTGCCCAATCGAAAGCTCATGCTCGAAGGAAGCATATTTCCTAATCGAAGCATGTGGATTCGAAGGATGCACAGAGATGGTTACCTTGTCCCATCGAAACTTGTCCAAACAAAGCAAGCATGCAGGCAGTAATCTTGTCCAGTCGAAGTAGGCTTGTAGGCAGCAAAATATCCAGATTCGAAAGAGGCTTACATGAGGCAAAATGTCCAGATTCGGAAGAGGCATACATGAGGCAAAATGTCCAGATTCAAAAGAGGCATACATGAGGCAAAATGTCCATATTCGAAAGAGGCACGCTAGAAGCCATTTTGAGCAATCGAAGGAGACAAAGAGTCAATCGAAAGAGTTGAATCGAAAAACACTTGTTTTTATCCAAATTTGCCAAAATATTAATTTTATCTGTTTTCCCCCTTTTTGAAAGTTTCCTTTTGGTATTGGAAAATCCCAATGCACTTGTTTAAGCTTGAACCTTGAAATCCTTGTAAGAAAAGCCTTGAGAATTGAGAGGGCAAATTTTGGGGTACAACAGCTGCCCCTGTTCAATCTTCTTACACCTGAAGAGTTAGATTGGTAATTCTGCCATTCATGACTTGAAGGTGAAAGATGATTGAACACTAGAGTGCCCAGAAATTTGCACTCGGTGATGTGATGATTGGGAGAATGGGCTTAGAGATGCCATTTGGAGAGATGATAGAAAGTTGTTGGAGATGGGCTTAAAGATGCCATCCGAAGGTGTGACAGAATCTTGTCGGGGATGGGCTTAAAGATGCCATCCAGAAATGATTACTACTCCAAATAAATGATGAAGGAATCTTGGACGATTACAACCTCAGCAGGATGATGAAGGAATCTTGGACGATTACAACCTCAGCAGGATGATGAAGGAATCTTGGATGACTACAACCTCAGCAGGATGATGAAGGAATCTTGGACGATTACAACCTCAGCAGGATGATGAAGGAATCTTGGACGATTACAACCTCAGCAGGATGATGAAGGAATCTTGGATGACTACAACCTCACCAGGATGATGAAGGAATCTTGGACGATTACAACCTCAGCAGGATGATGAAGGAATCTTGGATGACTACAACCTCAACAGGAAGATGAAGGAATCTTGGATGACTACAACCTCAGCAGGAAGATGAAGTAATCTTGGATGACTACAACCTCAGCAGGATGATGAAGGAATCTTGGACGACTACAACCTCAGTAGGATGATGAAGGAATCTTAGACGATTACAACCTCAGCAGGATGATGAAGGAATCTTGGACGATTACAACCTCAGCAGGATGATGAAGGAATCTTGGACGATTACAACCTCAGCAGGATGATGAAGGAATCTTGGATGACTACAACCTCAGCAGGATGATGAGGGAATCTTGGATGACTATAACCTCAGCAGGATGATGAAGGAATCTTGGATGACTACAACCTCAGCAGGATGATGAAGGAATCTTGGATGACTACAACCTCAACAGGATGATGAAGGAATCTTGGATGACTACAACCTCAGCAGGATGATGAAGGAATCTTGGATGACTACAACCTCAACAGGATGATGAAGGAATCTTGGATGACTACAACCTCAGCAGGATGATGAAGGAATCTTTGATGACTACAACCTCAGCAGGATGATGAAGGAATCTTGGATGACTACAACCTCAGCAGGATGATGAAGGAATCTTGGATGACTACAAACTCAGCAGGATGATGAGGGAATCTTGGATGACTACAACCTCAGCAGGATGATGAAGGAATCTTGGATGACTACAACCTCAGCAGGATGATGAAGGAATCTTGGATGACTACAACCTCAGCAGGATGATGAAGGAATCTTGGATGACTACAACCTCAACAGGATGATGAAGGAATCTTGGATGACTACAACCTCAGTAGGATGATGAAGGAATCTTGGATGACTACAACCTCAGCAGGATGATGAAGGAATCTTGGATGACTACAACCTCAGCAGGATGATGAAGGAATCTTGGATGACTACAACCTCAGCAGGATGATGAAGGAATCTTGGATGACTAGAACCTCAGCAGGATGATGAATGAATCTTGGATGACTACAACCTCAGCAGGATGATGAAGGAATCTTGGATTACTAAAACCTCAGCAGAATGATGAAGGAATCCTGGATGACTACAACCTCAGCAGGATGATGAAGGAATCTTGGATTACTACAACCTCAGCAGGATGATGAAGGAATCTTGGACGATTACTACCTCAAAAGGTAATGATAACTTTTATTTGTCGATCGATCTTTCCTGAAAAGTTAAAGAGTTAGTTGTATGCAATGTCATGATGCATGAAATGCATAATGTCATGATGTTCTCAAAAGTAAATGAGATTGTGTTGTATGCACTTATCATGTATGTAAACAGGATGTATGAAATGTGAAATGTTAATGAATGTATTTTTGTCTGGGAAAATAAATCCTTGACAAGTGTTGGGGAGTTGTTAAATCCCGGATTATTGTTGAAGAGTAGGTGTGTCTTCAAACTTTTCTTAGAATATTTCCATCAGGGGTTCCTGTTTTGTTGAGGAAAACTCCATTGGGGAAAGTTGAAAACTCTGTGGAGAGTGTTGATACATGCTTGGAGAAAAAGGCTCAGGAGTCTTGGTTGTCCGTTGCTCTACTGGGGAGTCGAAGTTGAACTGATATCTGGTCGGGTCCAGTTTTCACAGTAACTTGCTGGGGATTGTAAAGTAGTCTACTGGGGAAGAGGAGTTGTGGTCCTTTAATTTGTAGTAGTCGGCGAGGCAAACCCAAGCTGGGGAATCTGTAGTTTGTTGGAGAAATAAACCCTGTTGTCGGTCTGCTAGAGAGGTGACGACTTCGTTGAAGTTGTCTCAGCTGGGGAAAGGTTTTCAGAGATTAAACTCTTGCTGGGGAATCATCCTATGAGAAGGATTTTGGGGAGATTTGTCACTACCCCTAGCTACGAGTATTTGTGGCACTGCCTGGAAATGTTTGACTGTATGTAACCCTTTGTCGAAGTTGATGCTCAATGCCCCAAGTGACGGAGATGGAGACCTGCCCCTGGTTACTCTGCACTTCTTTGAGAGATTTCCTAGAATCTTGACTGGACTGCCGCAGGTGTGCTGGATAGTGACATGTCATGCCCCCTTGTTGATAGGAGATTTATCGTTGGAAGTTTCATCCCACTTGAAGTGATTTTGTTCACTGGGAGAGCTTTCGTTCATCGGATATTTATTGTGTAACTTTCTCCGCTGTCAAACAAATAGCCAAATGCAAACAGTGATATTCAAGTAATGCAAAGTTTATGCTTGTCTCGAAGTTTTGAAAAATGCGTTTTTCAGTAGAAAACTTTTTATAAGACAAATTCAACACAAGATTTAGGGCAAAGCCTTACAGGAGTCAGGATACCTTTTGTAACAGTATGCTTTCGAACTAACCCATGCTTCAGTTAGGACTTTTGAAGGGTTGTAACGTGGCTTGGTTCACGGTTTAAGAAACAAAGGATAAAGGCTCAAAGTATATTTTTACCCACCCGCTCTTCGTGATGTTCTTCAATCCTAAACTCAGTTAATTGTGCGTCGAACTCTATTAGAATTTGGAGCGACGTTTTGGTGATGGTTCACACAAGTTGGATTTTGGAAGGCAGACATTTTTGCAACATTTTTCATGTTGTTGAGGATTTGTAGCGACCTCGTTCTTTTGATTTATTATCCCTAACTTTTGCATGACTGTTCCTGTTTTCGAGATTACAGTCAGCGGGATGCCCCAGCTTTCTTAAGCCTCCTTTATAGGTTTTGGCTCAGTGGGCTTTTCTCTTTTGAGAGATTATGACTGCCTATGAGGTGAGGAACCACCACTGTCTTTTAATTCCAAAGGAACGCTTTTGATGTCGTTCGTGGTATTACGAACTGAGAGTTTTCGACTTCAATGCGCATCTTTTTTTTGAATTAACTGAGACTACCCTGCCCCAGGTTTAAATCAAAGGTTTCATTTTGTTTTAAAACAGAAAACTCCTACTTCTTTGGCTCGAAGGGGTTGACTAGGGATTATCTTCCTTATAACTCCAGTGTTTAGGATTTGAAAGAAATGCTTGTGCATCGTCAGCAAGGTTTTTTCAAAAGCATACTGTATGAGATTATGGCATTGTTTCGTCATCCTCCCTCTAAAGGCTTGTAGCTTTTTATCAAGAGTTAAATATCATAAAGAAAGTAGGAAGCATAGTTTAAGAATAATGAAAACGAATGGATGAATTCAAGACAAGCATATGCAATGCATTAATGAAACAGAGTTTGACATCAACAGATAATTGTTTGAATAACAAAAGGAATTACAACTTGAAAATTCAAATGAAACAAAGACGCTCTCAATGATTTGGCATAGGAGCAGTGATCACGTTTGAAGTCTCTGGAGGGTCAAACTTGATCTCCTTGGCATCAATCAAGTCTTGGACCTTGTTCTTCAGAGCCCAACAGTTGTTTGTATCATGTCCAGGACTATCAGAATGGTATGCACACCTTTCATTGGGATGATAGGTAGGAGAAGAAGTATTTGGGTTCCGGAGAGGAGCCTTTAATGTAATTAGCCCTGTCTTCAACAGGTGTTGTAGCACCTGAGCTAACGACATGCCAATCCTGGTAAATTGTCTCCTAGGTGCAACCTTCTTGTGCTGATTCTTTTGTTGTTGTTGGCGAGGTTGTTGTTGGGCTCGTGACGTGGAAGCAAAGTGAGAAGGTCTTCTCTCCCTTAAACCGGCTTCTTGTATCATGGGAGGCTGAATGATGACTTGGTCCCCAATTCTAGATGTTTTCCCCATTTGGTTATCTCTAAGCAGTTTGTTGACGAGAACCCTGAGCTCTTCTTGTCTTTGAGCCAGGTCTTGAATAAGAGCCATTTGGCCCACCAGTTGTCCCATCATCTGGATCTTCATTGTTGCCAGCTCAATCTGCAATTTCCTCCAACTGATCATTCCTGACACTGCTTGAATTCCCGAGGACCGTGCCCCTTGTGAGGAGAGCTTTTACTTCTTCTTGCCCCTGGGATAGGTTCAAGAACATTTCTTGAAGTTGAGCATTTTGATCCTGGATGCCCTTGATAGTCTGCTCTAGAGCCATTTCTACTGAAATAAACAGTAGGAGAATAAGGAAACCTGAAAAGGAAAACCTATTATAATGCAATGCATGATATGTGGATGCATGTTTCCAAGAATCTCGCGGGGTAAACACAAGAAAATGTTAGAGGTTGAACTTCGATCAACATCTTTGATTGGAGAACTTTGTATCGGTGAATGTCTTTCCACGAGAATCAAGCTCACCATGTCAAGTGGGTCATAGCCCCCGATTCAAGTGGTTGCACTTGATCTTTGACGGTGTTTGTTTAGAGGGGAACCCTCTTGCTCTTTGGTAGACGTCTGGTTCAACGTGCCCCTGTATCAAAAGACCCTCGAGATCCTTGAAATGGTTATTGAAAATGCTATGGTATGATGTTATGATGTTATGTACATGTATGCAAAAGTAAGCAAGTGTATATACAGGTAATCATATTCACACAAAGCAGACAAGTCCTTAGGTTTAGGCTTGCATGGGGTTTGTAGGTAAGTACCCACTTGAAGTTAGTTGGCTCAACCTGTCCTAAAATAGAAACCGGGTTCTAAGGAGATCAATATCACTGGATTATTTTCTGTGTTCATTGTTTTGGTTTAGCCACTTAACTGGCGACCAAAATATCCCAAGAAAACAATCCTCAATGAGTGTTGTATCGAGTATCTACCAACTTCGGACTGCACCAAAGTCGGTCATCTCACTACCCCTAAAAAGGCCAAGATGGTCAAGTAAGGTTCTAAGAGTTCGTTAGTGCTTCATGACATCACTCAGCGGCCCCGTATTCTCCTTGACTACTCAAGGGCTACAGGTACCCACAAATATGTCACACTAACATAGCTACTACTTCAACCATGTCGGTATACCCCGCACAGTTCCCTCACAGTTTATTGCTATTTACCTAAAAAGGTGCCCCCAAATCCGGGTGTAGGATTAATCAAACCCAAACGAGGAAACCAAAAAGTAAAGCAATCAAAGCAATCAAAGTAAGCATGTAAAGGTGATCTAAAACCCTAAGGTAACCCCACATTTAGAAATTCCCCAGCAGAGTCGCCAGTTCTGTGATACGATGGGAGAACTGACTTGGGATTTGCGTTTGTGTTCGCAAATGTTCGGTTTAGCAAGAGTCGCCACCGACTTTTTATTTTATCCTAAGGAAAGGTCAAAAAGCACAGGAAAGACCTTTGAGATGTTTTCGTGGTTTCGGGGGGTAGATTATGAAAAGGGAAGGTGCTAGCACCCTTTTCATGCATGGTTATCCAGTGGCTCTTAGTTACTTGTTTTAGATCACTTGCCTTTGCTTTTCAATTGTTTGAAATGGTGCTTTGTGTGTGTGGTTTTGAAAATGTTTTGAAAAAAAGATACCTTGTCCAGGCAACCTTTGTAACAATTCGTTTGAATGTTTTACAAAGGTGTTTGTCTCTTTGAAAAGATGTTTCAATGTTTTTGAAAGTTTGTTTTGAAATTGTGTTGATATGTGTGTTTGAAAAATGGCAAGGATGTTTTGCAAGTTTGATCAAGTAACTAAGAGCTATCTACCCTAATTACTAACATTTGTACAAAGCAATAAAAATGCAAGAAATAAATATCCTACGCTATTACAACCATATCGAAAGGCATAAAAATATGAAGGAAAAAATAAGATAAAAGTAAGAAAAATGAGTGTATTTTGACCCAGGCAGTAGCATCCTTCGATTTGCATTTTGTTGGCCTCCTTCGATTAGGGCTGACAACAGCAAAGTCACGTCTTTCGATTGGGAGGAAGCAGCCTTCAATTTGCATTCTGTTGGCCTCCTTCGATTGGGGTTGACAACAGCAAAGTCACGTCTTTCGATTGGGCCTTGGCAGGGGCGAGGTCCTGTCCTTCTATTGGGCAAAGGCAACAGCAAGTTATATCCTTCGACTGGGGCCTGGAAGCCAGTGTATGGCGAAGCCTTCTGGTTCTGCCTTGTTGCCTTCTTCGATTGGGACCAGTGGGACAGCATGTTGTGCCTTTTGACTAGGCCTGGAATCTGTGCAAGATGTAATCTTCCTTTCTGCCTCCTTCGACTGGGCTTGGAGTCAGTGAGGAAGCCCGAGGCTTCATTTCATATTCTTGTTTCCTGTTTATTTTGTTTGAGATATTAAATAGAAAAATGGCCTAAGGCCATGCTAACATTACCTCAGGGCCAGGTTAGTTCTTAAAGCATCTGTAACCAACCAAAGAACCAAACCAAAAGGAGAAGCAATAAAAACAAACTAAAGTGTGGAAACGAAAAGGTAACAAGCGCTACGTATATATTTGAAACGAAAAGGAAGCTTATTTACATGTTATGCTGGAAATGAAGGGTTCAAGGTTAAGAATGACTTACCTTGCTTGAGGCTGGAACGTGTGTTGGGCCTTTAAGTGGTTTCCTTGAATGCTTCTGGATTCGAAGGGAGGAACCAGGGGTTATGTCTTTGATACTGGATTCGAAAGAGAAGAACAAATGTGAGGTTCTTCCTACTGGATTCGAAGGGTAACAATGTATAGGGATGTTTCAGATTCTAAAGGGATAAGTGTTTGGATTCTGGGTATGTTCTCACAAGTGTTGAAGGGACTTGACAGATTTGTTGTGTTTGAGAAACTTTGGGTGATTCGTTCCACTGGCCAAAAAGTCCTCCCTCAGCTTTGCATAAATTCCTCTATTTATAGAGAAAAAGAATGGACATGTCTTCAACAGCCAGCCTTGCAAAAATAATAAAATAATGGATAACGTGAAAGGTACAAGTGGGGGGCCTGTTGGCAGCAGCAGTAGTTGGGTGCAGAAGATGTGACTTAGGCCTCTGACGTTGCTTGTGCTCAGACCAAATTCAGGTTGACAGCTGCTTTTGTGATAAAGTACTCTCTATTTGAAGAAAAAGTATGTAGCCTTTAACCCAGAATAGTAGTATCTAAAAGACAAAGTCTAAAACCTTTGTACAAACTTCTGATTGTGTAAAGATCTGGATGCAACATAGCCTGACAAACGAGATTTGGTCTTGAGTCAAATGCAAGAGTGAGGTCGAAGCACACTTGTTTGAAGGAAGCCTTTGCCTCAGTCGAAGCTTGTGGTCGAAACAAGCTAACTTCGAAGGAAGCTATTGCCCAATCGAAAGCTCATGCTCGAAGGAAGCATATTGCCCAATCGAAAGCTCATGCTCGAAGGAAGCATATTGCCCAATTGAAGCATGTGGATTCGAAGGATGCACAGAGATAGTTACCTTGTCCCATCGAAACTTGTCCAAACAAAGCAAGCATGCAGGCAGCAATCTTGTCCAGTCGAAGCAGGCTTGTAGGCAGCAAAATGTCCAGATTCGAAAGAGGCATACATGAGGCAAAATGTCCAGATTCAAAAGAGGCATACATGAGGCAAAATGTCTAGATTCGAAAGAGGCATACATGAGGCAAAATGTCCAGATTCGAAAGAGGCACGCTAGTAGCCATTTTGAGCAATCGAAGGAGACCAAGAGTCAATCGAAAGAGCTGAATCGAAAAACACTCGTTTTTATCCAAATTTGCCAAAATATTAATTTTATCTGTTTTCCCCCTTTTTGACAGTTTCCTTTTGGTATTGGAAAATCCCAATGCACTTGTTTAAGCTTGAACCTTTAAATCCTTGTAATAAAAGCCTTGAGAATTGAGAGGGAAAATTTTGGGGTACAACATTTACCATGCCCCAAGCTCGTATAAACCTCTGACGACACCCTTGAAAATCATCCTCGTAGTTAAACATAATGCTTTGGATAACCATATCATGGGGACCATCCCTTCGAGCATAACCAAATTGTCATAAATACAGATAAGGATTATAAGTTATACCTCCCTTAATGCCAAGTAGTGGGACATTAGGGAATTCCCTGCAGCGGTCAATAACAGAAATATCTCCCATAGATCGGGAATACCATAGGATATCTGAGTGATAAAGTGACATTATCCTTCGCGACCAACCAAAACCTTCTTCATTCTTCAATATTGATTTATGGAGGTGATAAATAAACCACCTTGACATTAATGGCTCGTAACACATAAGAATCCTTTTTCTCTTCATGGTGTGAATGTGGAGGGTATGCAAGATTTCTCTGAGTAGAGTAGAAACAGGGTTACGAGAGAGGAAACCCTTGATAACATTCACATCTATGAGAAAGTCTGGATTAGGGAACAACACTAAACCATAGATTAGAAGGGCCTGAATCTTCTCAAAAGCTTGGAAATCCATATCATCCCAAAATTGGTGAGCCTTCTCATACAGAAACTTAGCTAGAAAACCCTTAACACCACTTCTTGTTTCCCAGTTGGATACAATGTCGGGCCGTTTCAGATGCAAAGTTGTTACAATGACCTCTGGCTTGGGAGCTTCTTCTAAACCGGTGAAAGGCATCTGATCAAGAATAGGTATACCCAATATTTGAGAGAACTCTTCCGTGGTGGGCACCAAATGATAATCTGGAAAGGTGAAGCAATGGTGCTTAGGGTCAAAGAATTGAAAGAGTACACTCGTAATCTTTTTATCAAAACCCGAGGTAACCAGATTGAGAAGTCAACTATAGTTCTTAGTAAATGAGGAAGTCTTGGGAACCCTTGATACTAGCTCTTTGAGTTGGAGAGGTATTCTTACAAAGCTGATCCGGATAGTATTTCTATGAGCGAAAGCCATGATTTGCAAAACAGAACAAAGATAAATTCCCTTGGTCCTTGAAATGGTTAGTGTAATGAAAAATGGATTTTATGGTGCATGATGTCATGTTTAAGCAAACTAATCACACACAATCAAAACACACAAGACCTTAGGTTCAGGCTTGCATGGAGTTTATAGGTAAGTACCCTCTTGAAGTTTAGTTGGTTCAACCTGTCCTAGAAATAGTAACTAGGTTCTAAGGAGCCTCAATATCACTGATCTTTCTTTATCGAGCATTATTTTAGCTTAGTAATCTTTTCTTGCGGCTGAAACATTTCGAAAGTCCGATCTTAATGAGTGTAGCATCGAGTATCAACCAATCCCCAGCTTTACAGCGAGACCGGCTATCTCATTACTTTCTAACGGCCAAGTTTGTTTAACTAAGATTCTAAGTTCCGTTAGTGCTTCATGACACCACGTGGCGGCCCCGTATTCTCCTCAATTAAACACAAGGGATACCGGTACCAACCAAAGTGTCACACCAACCATATCGGTCTACGTCGTACAGTCTCCATGATCTATTGTTGTTTACCTAAAAAAGATACCCACAGATCTGAGTGTAGGATCTATAGTAACAACCCAAACAACCCTCCAAGGATAAAGCATACAAAACACAAAAAAGTGGTTTAATAATGAACTAACTCTAAGGTAAACCCCACTTTTTTTATTTTCCCCAGCAGAGTCGCCAGTTCTGTGATACGGTGGCAGAACCGACTGTTATATACTGGTTTTTCATTTGTGTTCGCAAATGTTGCGGTAAGCAAGAGTCATCACCGACTTTTCTTTTATCTAAATTAAGAAAAGGGTGAAAAGAACAGAAAAAGAACTTTTCGAGATTATTCTGAGTAAGGGGGTAGATTATGGAAAGGGAAGATGTTAGCACCATTTCCATCTGTAGTTATCTACGGGCTCTTAGAGGTTTTCTCACTTTGAAAGTACTTTGTGCTTTGTGTGTTTGAAAAATGTTTTGAAATTCCTTAGTGCGGCGATTTGCTTTGCGTTTAACTCTTGTATCAATCCTCAAGAGTGTTATAAAGCTAATGTTTTTGAAAAGTAGTATTTGTGTAAGTGCAAAATGTTTTGAGCAAACTTCTAACATCTATCTTGTACTCAAAAGGCTAGTTATTTTCCTCATATCCTTTAGACAGTGTTATCCTACTATTAGAGAGTAGGTAGCCCTATCGTGGGATGTATGAGGGACATCGAAGGGACGATACAGTCACGAAAGCAACTTGTGGAGACGCTTTAGCAAATTTGTCTAGGGACTAGTTCATTTACCGAGAGGCAACTATAAGGTCATCGAGGGACTATGATCTTTTTGATTTATGGGTCTTTGCTAAAGTGTCCCCGTTTCGAGGGACACGACTGCTTTATTTCCGAAGACAACCAAAGTGGAGTACCCTAGAGGTGCATATGTGTAATTGTGTTCAGTTCAGTTATTTATCTTGTGTTATTAGGTTTGCTAACGTTTTAATTTCAGTCTTGCCATAGCTTCCTAGTTACTAGCAGTAAATATGTACATAATATAAAGTGCGGAAATATAAACCTATACTATTACATGGCTTCGGGGAAGGGATTTACAACGTACAAAATTTGGAGAGTGCAGAAATTAAAAGCAGAAAATAAAGCCTAATTACTATTACATCTAGTATACATGTACAATAATGTAAAAATGCGAGAAAATAATAACGCGCGAAATTTAAAAATACGTCTAAAACCTAATAAGTGAAAATGAAATAAGAAAATATTTTTATTATTCTTTTTTTGATTTAAGAAAATAATTAAAATTAAATTAAAGAAGATAGTCTAAATTCTTTTTTATTTTTTTATTATGAAAAGAAAATAATTAAAACCTAAATTCTAATTTATTTTAAATTAAGAAAATAGTTAAAATTATTTATTAATTTATTTACAAAATTAGTTTAATAAAAAAACCTAAAACTAATATTTTTTTGTGATTTTTGATTATTTGTATAATTAAATAAATAAAGAAAAACAAAATAATAAAAAAAAAGAAGTTAAAACAATACAAAAAAAGATAAATGGGCCTAGGCATGTAAAAGAAACAAGGGGTGCTGATTTGAATTTACGCTAGGCCCAGATTATGAAGCCCCGATTTGTGTTTGATATAGTGAGATGAATCCTTGAGGGCATATGCTGGACCTACGCATTGAAGCCCTTTGATCTAGATCATCCATGATTTATTGGTTGCAAACTGAAGGCACATAGTAGACTCCTGGCCATTGAAGCATGGGATCTACATGAATATATTAGAAAAAATATAAAACGCTGGACCTGGGACTTGAACTCGGGTCCTCTCCTTATACACACACCTTGTCTACCATCTGAGCTGCCATTTCATTCATTTATATATATGAAACAATAATATAATATAATAAAAATAGTCAGATTGTCAAATTTCAAACGCGCTCCAGCAAGGAGAACGAAGCTCAATGGCCAAGGATGCCCCTAATAATGGCATTTTACGTTTTATGCGTTAAAGCTTGGATACAATATATCAAACATGTTCTAATGAATCCCCTGAACATGAATCAAGCACTGAAAAAGGTTAATTCATCGCAAAATCATAAATTCGAATTAAAAAAAATACGAATAATGAGTCATCCGGTTTGGTGCTTCCAGACGTGGGACGGCTTGAACACTGACAGGGTCGAATTCCTGGAAGTCTCAGGAAGGTGTTTGAACTTTTGGTTTAGACAGATGATGGCTAGATTTGTGTTTTTGAATTTTTACAATCTTTCTTTTTTTTTGTAAGTTTCGTCTGATTCCTTTGGGGCTCTGTATGTGTGTAAGCCTCCATTTGGCTTGCAAGCACGCTGCTTATATAAAGTAGAAGGGATGGGACAAGAAGATAATGGTTTAAACAACCTTTATTATATGTTTGAAAGCCATGAATGAAGTTTTGTAACGTTGGCCAAAAACATGGAATCTTGTCCTTTTTTTTGAAATTTGAATGCATGTGGACATTTTGGCTCCTTCGAATGCCCTCTAATTCCTGCCCTTTGATTGGCCCAGTGTTACCTCCTTCGAAAGGCTTCAATTGTGCACCTTTCGACTGGCTCATGTTCTCATCACTGGGGCTTCTTCGTTTGAACCCCTATTCAGCTAGCCCAAACAAAAACTCTTTTCTGGTTAATCGAAGCTTCTTTGGGGCATGAATGTGTTTGTGCATGTTGGCTTAAAACTGGCAGTATTTTAGCTTTTGGGCCAGTATACCTCTTTGAATATTTTTCTTTCATTTTGGCTAGCAAAATCCTTCGTTTTAAACTAATGTGTGTGCTCTTTTGAAGGGAACCCATGCATCATTTGTATACATCACTTGCCATTCCTTAGAATGGGCTAACAAAGTAAGTCCCTCGAATGGAACACCCACGTATGCCCCTTTAAATCCATCAATACATATCTTTCGAATGGGGAAAATATATGTCCTTTGAATGGACCATGTGCCTGTCCTTCGAATGCGCCAGTACTAGGTGTCAAAATATGGAAAACTATGTGTTGAATATTTTGGAGGTGGAGTCAAGGCTAGCATGAGGGAAGCCATTTGCTTAATGAATCGAAGCACATATGAAAGAAAACCACTACTTTATGGGCGCTGGCATGAAGGGAAACCATTGCCTTGCGCATTGGAGGCAAGCCCAGAGGAAGTCATTTTCTTATGCATCGAAAACAAACACAGAGGTAAGTTGAAGGGGCCTTAGCCTTGTGGATCGAAGGCAAGTCTGAGGCTTTTTGCCTTGTGAGTTGAAGGCATGCTGATGAGTCTTTCCCTTGTGAAACCAAGGCAAGCATGAAGAGACATACATGAGCTGGTGACAAGCTGAGGGGCCTGTTTCCCAGTGGGAACTCTGTGAATTGAAGGCCAGTTAAAAGTAGCCTTTTTCCTTGTGGATCAAAGGGAGCTTGCAGAGGATTCTTACTTTGTGCGCTGAAGGCACGCACAGAGGGAGAATTTGCCTAGTAGAAGCAGGAATCAAGATTTCTCTAAGGAAAATAAATTCCCAATCGAAGTAAGAATTAAGCTTGCTCCAAAGAGACCAAATGCCTAAACGAAGCAGAAATCCATCTTGCATGCAGGTAGCCATTACATTTGTGAATCAAACCAGCATGCAAAGCCAATGGTGCAATCGAAGGAGCACTAACAAGAGGCCCTTCCCCTTTGGATTGAAGGAGGTTGTTTAAAAGGAAACACATGCCCAGTCGAAGCTTGTATACAGCAAACAAGCAGAAGGCCAAAGCTTCAATCTAAGCTTGGAAATTTGAGGCAAGCTTGGAGGAGGTTAGGCGCTCAATCGAAGCCTGTCCAAATACCAATCGAGAGGCCCTTTAACATGCCAATCGAAAGACTTTGTTAAGATGCCAATCGGAGGCTCCTTGTTTATCCTTAAAAAAATTATTTTTTTCTTTTAATCAAGTGCTTGTGACCAACCATATAAGAAAAAATCTTGGAAACCATGAGAGGGAAAATGTTGGGGTACAACAGGTGTGTACTGGGCCAGCATGACGAGTCTGGTCGAAAAGAGCATGCAATATACTACCTTAGTAAAAAGTTTATTGATTGTGAAATAAGATACTCACTGCTCGAGAAAACTAGTTGCGCTTTGGCATGGGATGCTCGCCGACTAAGACAATATATGTTGACCCATACTACTTTATTGATCTCTAAAATGGATCCCATCAAATACATATTCAAGAAGCCCGCTCTCTCCGGAAGGATAGCCAGATGGAAAATGGTCTTGACAGAATACGACATTCAGTACACCACTCAGAAAGAAATCAAAGGAAGTGTACTGGAAGATCATTTGGCTCACAAAGTTGTAGACGACTACCAGTCTATGAATTTTGAGTTCCCGGATGAGAATATCATGTTACTTACAGATAGTGAAGAACCTGGACTGTATGAAGGACCTGAGCCAGGACCCCGATGGACTATGGTTTTTGACGGAGCTTCCAACGCATTTGGTAATGGAGTTGGTGTTGTGATCATATCCCCCGAGGGTTTTCATACGCCTTTCACCGCCAGACTTTGCTTTGACTGTACCAATAATATTGCCGAATACGAAGCATGCATCATGGGCATCAAAGTTGTTATTGATCTGAGAATCAAGTTCTTGAGCGTATATGGGGACTCAGCCCTAGTAATCAGTCAGATTAAGGGAGAATGGAATACGAATCATCTGAATCTCATCCTTATTGAGCACATGTATTGACCTTAATCTTGTACTTCGAGGATATCACTTTTGAGCACATCCAGTTAGAAGATGCATTGGCTACCATGTCGTCTATGTTCAAAGTCAGATGGGACAATGAGGCCCCTCGAATTACCATTGAGAGACTAGAAAAAGCGACACACTGTTATGAAGTTGATACTGACATAGTAGAAGAGAAGCCTTGGTTTCATGAAGTGAAAAGATACCTTGAGGCACAAGAATATCCCGAGGGGGAATCTGTTAATGACAATAAATTCCTACGGAGGTTCTCTGCTAAGTTCTTTTTAAGCAACAAAATTTTGTACAAGCGCAACCATGATTCGACTCTGCTTCGTTTTGTGTACAAGAAGGAAGCAAAGAAAATTAAGGAAGATACGCACGAAGGCATCTTTGGTACTCATTCCAATGGACACACTATGGCTAATAAGATTCGGAGAGCGGGTTACTATTGGTCGACTATGGAAACTGATTGCCATCATCACTCCAGAACTTGTCATAAGTATCAGATCTATGCTGACAAAGTAGATGTGCCTCTGGTCCCTTTGAATGGCTTGACTGCCCCATCGCCATTTTCAATGTGGGGCATTGATATGATTAGAGAGATCAAGCCTACTACTTCTAACGGACATCGTTTCATCCTAGTTGCCATTGATTACTTCACGAAGTGGGTTGAAGAAGCCTCGTTTTCCTCTGTTACCAAGAATGTGGTGGCTCGAATCATCAAGCATATCCATATCTGTCAATATGGCATCCCCAAGAGAATTTTATCACGGATAATGGTACTAATCTCAACAACACTATGATCACGGAACTCTGCATGTAGTTCAAGATCAAGCACCATAATTCTTCTCTGTATCGACAGAAGATAAACGGCATAGTGGAAGCCTCCAATAAGAACATTAAGAAGATTATACAGAAGATGATGGTGATGTATAATGATTGGCATGAGATGTTACCATTTTCTCTTCATGGCTACCGCACTTTGGCATTAACATCAACTGGGGAAACCCCATTTTCTCTAGTTTACGGTATGGAAGTTGTCCTACCTGTCGAAGTTCAGATCCCTTCTCTAAGAATTATGAAAGAGGCAGATTTAGACGAAGACGAGTGGATTCAGACTAGGATGGATCAGATAAGCTTGACCAAAGAGAAGAGGCTTATGGATGTCTGTCATGGCCAGATGTACCAGAAGCGTATGATCAAAGCCTTTAACAAGAAGGTCAAGCATCGGGTATATCAGAATGTTAACTTGGTAATAAAGTGTATCATCTTACCGCAAGTTGATCCCAAGGGAAAATAGACTCCCACCTACGAAGGGTAATTTGTAGTCAAGAAGATATTTTCTGGTGGTGCTATGATACTTACCCCCATAGACAGTAAAGATTTTCCTCAGCCAATGAACGCGGGCATAGTAAAAAATACTACGCATGAAAGAGACTAGCTAGCTTGACTGGCCTAGGAAAAAATAAGGGCTTCCCGGCGAACCAAAAAGGTTCGAGAAAAAATTAGGGATATATATATATATATATATATATATATATATATATATATATATATATATATATATATATATATATATATATATATATATATAGAGAGAGAGAGAGAGAGAGATTGTACACCGACAAGTCGAAAACCTGAAAAGGCAGCTTCGGCAAAAAAGGGTATCCCGATGGACCGAAAACCCGAAAGGACAGTTTAGGCAAAAGTTAGGGATTAAAGCGTACAACCATGTCTCATTGGATCATTTACGTACAACAAGCTTTGTTACCAACTCCAAGTTCAAATGGTACAAATCAATTCAGTCAAATTCTTCCGACAGCAAGGGATGAGATGCTTGAAGACATACAGGAAATAGCAGAGTCAAAACTTGGCGAGATCATTTACACATAGCTATATGTTTTGTTGTTACTTTTTAATCTTTTCATTGATTGATGATTTCCTCTTACTAGGATTTCCGTCTCTTTGTACAAAATCGCATTTTTATAGGAAAATTATCAATACAGTTTCAATTTCAAATTTCAAATTTGTTTTACTTTTCCTGTTTTATTCCTAAAAAAACGTCCAATGACTAAATTGAATGAACATATGCATATGAATATGATTACTGTTAACAAATATATGCATAAAAACAGGAATAAGCTTTTACTAAAGACTCTAGGAGTTGGGATATCGCCCAAGTCATCCACAAATCTCCACAAAGAAATCCCCACAGAGCTATCTTCACAAGCTCATTCTTGACTGTTGTACCCCAAAATTTTACCTCTCATTTTCTTCAAGACATTCTTCTAAGATTCTCAAATACTCAAGGATTCTCAAGAGTTGATCAAACAAACTCACCTCCTAAGCATTCGCCTATAACTAGGGTTTTGATTTTCTCAAGGGAAATTGGACTTCTAATGCCTCAAATGACTTTCATGGTTCTGTAAGTACGAAGTGCGCCTAAGAGGGGGGGTGAATTAGGTACTTTTAAAAATTCTGGTTTTTAGTGATGATGGTTCTTATTTTTCTGGTTGTAAGTGGGTTTAGGAAAGCTTAAAAATGTAGAAAAATAAAGAGACACGGGCGATATATCCTGGTTCCCCTCACAGTCTGAGAGTACTCCAGTCCCCTTTCAACATGAAAGAGATTTCCTTATTGTGGCAAACTTAAACAAGAACTACCAACCAAACCAAGAACAATCCTCTTGGACCAAGAACAATCCTCTTGGATTTTCACTAAGTTACCTATGAGAACACTCCTCTCAATGTAACTACACTTGTATCCAACAACTTGGAAAGACAAGATTTCAACAAAAACACTTAAACTTAATTCCAACAATCCTGGAAAATAAGTAAGTAAATATCAATTTGTGAGTTTGAGTGAGTAGAGTAATATTGATCAATAAGAGTGATTTGACAATGTATAATATTCTTATTTCAATAATAATATTGTACAAAGACTCAAGATATATTTGCTCAAAGTTTTCTGTTTAAAGTATGAAAATGTGCAGAAAACTTATGCATGAAAATGAAGAATGCTTGAGTTTGTATTTTGAAAGTTCAGAAAATATTTATGAAAGAAGGTTTTAGGTCTGGATTTGAAATTGAATATTTATATGTTCATAACACCCTTTTGAAACATCATGAATATCTGGAAATGTATCATGAACAAATGCCAAGTTTGAGTGAAAAGATTTAATGAAAAGGCATGATCAAAAGGCATGAACAAAGTTGTTATTTTTCAAATTCGTGTAGTGTGCAATCGATTGCACCCTTGGTGTAATAGATTGCATAAGGTTTTTAACAGCTATTTTTTCAAAATCTTTAAGAGTGCAATCAATTGCATTAACAATGTAATCAATTGCATGCAAAGTCAGTAGCAAAAATTAACTGAGTGCAATCGATTGCACTAACAATGTAATCGATTGCATGCAAAGTCAGTAGCAAACGTTTTGAAAATTTTAAGTATGCAATCAATTGCATAGTAATGTAAATCGATTGCACAAGGAAACAAAAGCAAAAGATCTGAAATTTTGAAGAGTGCAATCGATTGCACTAAGATGTAAATCGATTGCATGCAGACGAAAAGTGAAATTTTATCTTTGAAAAGCTTGAGTAATGATTCTTAAACATTTCTTTTCATTTTTGAGCATCTATATCTTAAGATCAAAGTAGATGATATTATTATACCTTTAAAGTTGTTGAGAGCTTTGAGTGAAGATATTATCCTTAGATGCTTAGATGCTTGATGCTTGATCACAAATCTTTGCCTTCTTTGTTAGCCATGGTTTGTCTTCATCAAAACAAAAGCTTAGTTGAGAAGCTTGATTTTACAGGTTCATCATAGGTACTCAACAATGCTCATGTCAAGTTTCAAGCCTTGCATCACAAATTTGCCCAATCAATTGCTCAGATGACTGAAAATCAACTATATTGGGTAAAAAGTCAATTATGGTCAAACATACAGTCAAACTTCAAGATTCTTTGTCAACGTCAACATTTTGAGGTGATATTCATCATTTGATCAAGTGTTTACTATGATGCATCAAGGAAATCCCTTAAATCATCAAAGGTCAAAAATGATCAAAATTAGGGTTTTGATTGAAGATGACTGATCATTGACTGCTGACCTAGTGCATGACCTAATAGCTTGAAGCATGATCTTAAGAACTCAAATACAACATCTTGACCTAATTACATGGTTTAAGACATTTCCAAAGATGCAAGTGATTGATAATGTAAAATTTGAATCAATTTATGAAAAGTCAATAGTCACTCAAAAGTCAAACTTTGACTTTTTGGTCAACATTGAAATTCAAAAATCAAGAATCATCAAAAAATTCAAAAATATAAAACTTGATCATCAAGAAATCAAAAATTCAACAAAAGTCAAATTTGGAAAATTTTCTAACACTTAGAAAAATTCTAAGTGTTTTTGTTCCTAACAAAAACCCTAACTTCACAAGCAAGTTTCCTCAGGATGCAAGCTGATTCAAGGAAAACTCTCAACATGAAAGTTGTAGGGATTGATGAAATATACAACTTTTTTAATGTGGTATGATCCTCAAAAATTGCTTAATTTAAGAGATATAAGCTCATGAAGTTATGATGTTTTTTATCCAGCGGTTAGAAAACATTTTACAAGTTTTGATCAGATTATTGTCCCAACTTCATGGCCATTTTCACCAAGTTCCCATTTGATTTAGCCAAAACTCACAACATGAAAGTTGTAGACAATGTTTCAAGCTTTCCAAATTGTCCAAGAACATAACTTTATCATACTTGAGCTAGGAGATTTGAAGAGATGAAGTTGGGCATCCATTCTTGAATTATAGGTCATTTTGTGACAAGTTCATAACCAAATCTCATAACCTTACCATGTAATCTCACTTTACAGGCCTCTAACCTCCAAATCTTGCTATAATCAGAAGATTACACAAGCTTTTGAGCTATGATCCAAGTGATTAAAGCTTTGTCCAATCTATTTTTCCATTAAGGGAAGAAAGTTTACACTTTCATTCTTGTAAAGTCACTTTATACACAAAGTCAACTTCTTGAGCCTCTGACTTGTTTGTTCTGATCACACTCAACCTAAAAAACTCAGAGGAACATGTTTAAAGTGTATAACCACTCTATGAGACAAGGTACAAGACATTGGAACCATGATCTTCAAGTTTACTTCATAATTAAGCAACCAAGCCATAACATGTGATCTTGCAAACCTGGTTAGCTTTGGCCCTCAAACCTCTTGCCTATAAATAGAGGAAGTATTTGCAAGCCAAGCCACGAATTCACAACCTCAAAAAACCTCTCAAAACAAAAAGCTACATATAGAACTCCATTTGTTGCAACTTCTGACCTTGAACACCAAACACTCAATCCACTCATGCGTTTTCACTCTAAATCATTTATAAAGTTTCTATAACTCATATAAAACTCATTCAAAGACCTGTTTCATCACTGTAACATCATCTTCATCATCTTCCAAACTCAAAAATAGAGCTTTGCAACTTGACTTGGTTGGAGTGATTCAGACACGTTCAGCACAAAGTAAGGATTGAAATAGCTTCAGGGAGGTCCAGAGAAGCTTAATCAATCATCACATTGTACCTGGAAGCAACCATATGCACTCTGAGTTTTCACTTCAAGAGGTAAGTTTTCCAAACTTTGAAATCTTAGCACAAGCATCATTTGCATTTATTTTTTAAAGATAAAATATAGATATCATGTTTATGACGCTAACCATGTCCTTAGTTTTCATTTATATTGGTTGTGTGATGTGAATTTTGGATTTGAAGTTTCTGAAAAAATTAGGTTTCAATTTGGTACCAACAGAAATTCACTTTAATCTTTGAGTTTTAGCTTAAGCTAAGGGCGTGGTTGAATTCGTGGTGAAATTTGGAACAACTTCAATGTTTACATTTTTCAAAATGGTTGAGAAATGAAAGTTTTACAAAATCAAATATTGGAAGTTGTTGTTCTGGCGCAAGGAAGAAGAAAAAGTCCACAAATTTGAATTTCTGAAAACGAGTTTATAATATATTTATTAGTGGTGGTTTCATAACCGGATGAAACAGCCACCCCAGTGGCAAGTGTCTGTGTGTGTATGGTGTTAGTGTGCCAAGGGAGGGGTTCGATCCCTGCCTCTGGAATTTTATTTTTCAACATTTTCTTTGTTGATCAGGTGCAAGCAAGGCAATAGCATGCGTGGTACATCCTCACACCAACACCATCAGATCATCATGCAACCAGATCCCACGCTTCAGAAAGCCACTCCCATGATGCGCCCTCAAAGAACCATCCCCATTGGATCACAAACAAATGATGGGCTCCTCTGTTTGGGCCTTTCATTTTTGTTATTTTCTCACCCCCCCCCCCTTTATCACTTGTTACTGCAGGCCCATTTTATTTCTTTTTTTATTTTTAATTAACTTTCTTTTCTAAAATCTTTTTTATTTTAATCATAAAAAATCATAAAAATGATTAAAAAATTAGATTTAGGTTTTTAATTAACTATTTTAATTTTTTGACAAATAAAAATTATTTTATTCACCTTGATTTTATTTTATTAAGACTAGGTTTTATACTTCAATTATTTTTTCTAAACAAAAATAAAACATCAAAAATATTTTCTAAATACTTATATTTCTTTATGTCTTAATTAATTAATTTAATTTTCATAAATAAAAATAAATTAATTTAATTACACCTTATTTTATTTTGTATAATTAAATTGTAAATAAAATTAGAATTAGGTCTAAATTTTTTATCTCACATTGTAAATATTTTCCAAACAAAGAAACAACAAAATATTTTCTTAAAATACTTAGAACTTTTTAGGGTTTTTTACATTTTCCCCCTTTTCCATCTTTGCGCACTTGTTTATTTTTCGCATTAAAACAATTACGTAACTTTCAAAAGTGTGTAATAGATAGGGTCTATTGCTTTCCTCCCCCATTCATCAACTTGTAACCCTCATCCCCGAAGCGTTGTAATAGCGTAGGACAATTAATTTTTGCAATTTACTGCTTTCCTTATTACTGTTAGTAATTAGGGTTTGTATGGGAAGATCTAAAATGAAACGTTAGAAAACCTAATCACAAGACAGAAATACTTGAAATCAAAACACTTCGCACATGCGCACCTCTAGGGTAACGTCACTTATTACCTCAGATTTAAACAGTCATGTCCCTTGAACGTGGGATGCTTTAGCAAAGATCCTCGATTAAAAGATCGTAGTCTCTAGATGACCCTTCGATGCTGCCTTCGGTAAACGATCTTAGTCCCTTACAACAATTGCTAAAGAATTTTACAAGTTGCCTTATATGAATGTACGATGATGCACGCTTGTCCCTCACATCTAATGATAGGGCTTCCTACTAACTAATAGTAGGATAACTTTATCCAAAGGAGGAGGAAAAGAACAAAGACCTTTGAGTAGGTAGATTGCTCGTAATTGCTTGCTCACAAAAAAAACAATTTTCACACCTCACACTTTCAAAACAACTACTTTCAAATCACTTTATAAACACTCTTTAGGACTAATACAAGGGTTATTATAAAGCAAATTTCCTTACATTGGCATCTTCAAAACACTTTTCACAAAACAACATTTTATTTCACAAACATTTTCTAAACTAACATTTTGTATACATTCTCAATGATACGAGAATCATTAAAAAAATTATGTGCTTAGGCGTTTTCAAAATATTTTCAAACAAACACAAAGCATTTTCAAAGTGAGCTAGCAATTAAGAGTCCGTAGATAACTAAGGATGAAAAGGGTGCTAACACCTTCCCTTTTCAACCTACCCCCTGAACTCAAGAAAATTCTCAAAGGTCTTTCCTATTCTTTTCACCCTTTCCTTTATTGGATAAAAGAAAAGTCGGTGGCGACTCTTGCTATTCGTAACATTTGCGATAAAACGCAAAACCCAAAAGTTAGTTCTCCCACCGTATTCCAGAACTGGCGACTCTGCTACGAAGAGAAATTTAAAGTTGGTTTACCTTATAGATAGTTCACATTTAAATGCTTTCATTGTTTGACTTGACTGCTTTACTTTTAAAAGGTTGCTTGGGTTTATTTCTTGTATAGATTTTATACCCGGATTTGGGGGAATTTTAGGTAAGTAGCAATATATTATGGAAACTGTACGGCGTAGACGGATATGTTTGAAACCATGGCTACGTAAGTGCGACACATTTGGTTTGTGCCAATGTCCCTTGAGTAAGTCAAGGAGAATGTTGGGCTTCCACGTGGTGTCATAAGCACTAAATGACTGTAGAACCTTAGTTGACACTACTTAATCATTAGAAAGTAGTGAGATAGCTGGCTTTGGTGCAAACTGAAGTTGGTTGATACTCAATGCTACACTTATTGAGATTGTACTCTCGGGATATTTCGGTCGCCATTTAGATGCTTGTGCTGAAAAAATGCCCGAGAGAAAGATCGGTGATATTGAGGCTCCTAGAACCCGGTTACTTCTTAGGACAGGTTGAGCTAACTAAAACTTCAAGAGGGTACTTACTTATAAACTCTATGCAAGCCTAAACCTAAGGCCTTTTGTGTTTTGTTTGTTCATGATTAATTGTTCGAACATGACATTATAACATCATGACATCATAACATCATTACACATATCATTCTCACTAACCATTTCAAGGACCTAGGGATTTATCTTTGTTATGTTTTGTATGTTATGGCTCCACTCGTAGAAATACTATCCGTATCAGTTTTGCAAAGATACCTTCTCGACTTAAGGAGTTAGTCTCAAGGGTCCCCTAATGCTCTCCATTCATCAAAAGGCATGATCGACTACTCAGTTTGGTTACCTCGGGTTTTGAAGAAGATATGATGAGTGTTCTATTCCAGTTCTTTGAGCATGTGCATCACTTCTTCACCTTTCCTGATTATCAGTTGGTACCCACAATGGAGGAGTTTTCTCATTTACTGGGAGTACCTGTTCTTAATCAAATACCTTTCACCGACTTAGAGAAAGATTTGTAACTTGAAGGAATTTATGTAGCCTTACATTTGAGGTGGTCCGACATCGTATCAAATTGGGAAATAAGGAGTGGAGTCAAGGGTTTTCTAGATAAATTTCTGTTAGAGAAGGCCCGACTATTTTTGGATGCTATGAGTTTTTAAGCTTCAATTTTCGAGGAAATCTTGGCTTTGTTGATCTATGGGTTGGTGCTATTCCCTAATCCAGATCAACTCATAGATGTGATTGCCACCAAGATATTTCTTTCTCGTAACCCTGTGCCTACTTTGCTTGGAGATATTTTACATTCTTTTCACACTCATACTATGAGGAAGCAAGGAACTCTTATGTGTTTCATAACTTTGTTATCTAGGTGGTTTATTTCGCACCTTCCCCGGTCAGTATTGAAGAATGAGCAAGGTTTGAGGTGGTCTCAAAGGAAGATGTCACTTTCTCATTCAGATATCTATTGGTGTTCCCGGTCTCTGGAAGATATTACTATCATTAACCGTTGTAGGGAATTCCCTAATGTTCCACTCCTTGGCATTAGGGGAGGTATTACTTACAACCCTTCTCTGGCTCTACACTAATTTGGTTATGCTCGAAGAGATGGTCCTCATGACGTACTTATCTAGGGAATTATGTTCGACTATGAGAACAATTTTCAAGGTTATCATCAAAGGTTTATACGAGCTTGGGGCATGGTAAACAAATTTGATATCAAGATTTAGGACATAATAATTCCATCCCTTTGGATCCATACCTCAAATGGGTACAATATCGTGCTCAAAACTTTATGATGCCATATCTTGTTATCTTACCAGTAGTTGTGAATCCCATTGATGAGGGGGATATTCGTTATACCATTCTTTATCCAGACATGCCCACTGACCTCGAAGAATTGAAGAAGTCTTGGATTCAACTCAAGGAAGAACAAGACACCTTTGAAGTTCAATTCTATGCAAGTGAAAAGAAGGTTTTGGAGCTCACAAAGCAACTTCATGAAGAACGGAATCTTAATGCATACATCGACACAAAAAGGAAGCGTTCGTAGGAGACTTGAGTCTTAGGTTTTAATAGTTTATACTGTTGTCTCTTTGAGACCCTTTTTTCTTTTCCTTGTAAGCCTAGAAGGAAATTTTAATTTTGAACTTATTAATGCAATCTTTGTTTTTGTTTCCTCTCGGTTAGAAAAATTTAAATCTCGTAAGGCCCTTGAAAACATTGCATCTTCATATCATGCATCATTTCATAAGAAGGTTTTTCGATACACATTTCCTCATCCATTTACTGTTTATTTCAGTATAAGATGGCTCTCGAACAAACTGTCAAGGATCTCCAAACTCAGCATGCACAATTTCAAGAGACTCTCCTGAATCTGGCCAAAGGACAACAAGAGATGATGGCGCTCCTCACCACGAAAAAAGAAGACTAAGAAGCGGGCTGTTATCCTCAACATGGGAAGAATATTCAAAGGTCCTACTCAACCAGTTCAAGATGTTTCCTTTGAGGAAGACGGCAACCAAGAGGAGGATGATAGAAGTGTCAGGGGTGAAGGTAAAAACAATCAGGGTTTCGAAGATGAAGACTACTCTGACGAATAGTACCCTCCAGCAGATGACAAGTACAAGCAGTTGGAAAACCAACTCAAAGCTGTGGAAATCCAGAAAGTGCCTGGATTGGATTTTGGAGAGCTAGGTTTGATCTCGGGGGTGGTAATCCCTCACAAATTCAAGGTCTGTATCTTCTATAAATATGATGGGGTCTCTTATCCCAAACTTCATATGAGGTCGTATGTTCGAAAAATCCAACCTCATACTACTGACCAGAAATTATGGGTCCACTTCTTTCAAGAAAGCTTGACTGTTACTCAACTTGAATGGTTCTATCAACTGGAGGGAACTAACATCCATACATGGGAAGACTTGGTTGCTGCTTTCTACAAGCAGCATCAATATAATGCTGACTTGGCGCCGACTCGTGTACAATTGAAAAATATGTCCATGGGCTCGAATGAAGGGTTCAAGGAGTATGCCTAAAAATGGAGGGACCTAGCTGGAAGGGTGCAACTTCCTTTGACTGACCGGGAATTGGTGGATATATTCATGGGAACTCTGACGGGTCCATTCTTTAATTTGCTGATTGGGAGTTCTTCATCAGGGTTTACTGTGTTGATTTTGGCTGGCAAACAAGTTGAAAGTGGTATTAAGAGCGGGAAGATTCCGATAGTTGCATCCTCTAACACCGTGAAGAAGCCATTCATGGGTAAGAAAGAAACCAACACTGTATATGGCCAGAAAAGCCGTAGTAAGAATGACCGCCATCAGTCTGTGGGAGCAGTGTTGATCTCTAATACAGCGCTTATTCAACAATCACAACAAGGAAACCAACGTAGGTCAGACGCTCTAAGGAAATTCACTCGAATTAATATGCCATTTGCTCAAGCATTCCAACATTTGATAAAGGATGATCTCATAACACTTTGGGATCCTCCTCCTAATCCTAATACATCATCTCTGAAGTACAACCCAAACGCGAGGTGTGCCTATCATTCAAACAGTCCTGGGAACGACACCAACAACTTTTGGGCCCTAAAAAACAAAATTCAAGACATGATTAATAACAAGGAAATTGAGTTTGATCCTCATGAGACTCCGAACGTGATTACTACTCCTATGTCGAAGCATGACAAAGGCATAAGCACTATTGAAGATGTTTTGTACGTTACCTCCATAAGTGATGTGGTTACTCCTCTCTTAACAATCAAGAAGAATTTGCTACAAGCCGATTTATTTATGGGCTGTGTTAAAGAGTGTTATTGTTGTGAAAATCAACCCAATGGTTGCGGGTTACTGAAGGAAGGCATTCAACGCCTGATGGATGAACATGTAATTTTGATTGAAAAAGTTCTGCATGCTGAGAATTTGTGCCGAGATTTGTCTGTCATATATGGTACTCCTTTAAAGATCACCTCCAAGGCTCCTGTAAGGATTACTTCCAATCCTAAAGCTGCTCCCTTGATCATTACAAAACCTGGGCCCATCGCATATTCCTCTGAGAAGGATGTTCCATGGATAGGCGTTTTGTACAAAGAGATGGAGATCCTAGTAAGAGGAAATTGTCGAAAGGATAAAAAATTGAAAATAAAAATAACAGTCATGTGGAAATGTTCCCATTATGTTCCAACTCTACTATTGCCTCAATGTCTTCGAACATCCCTTGCCATTGACAGAAGTTGATCGGATTAATCTTGGACCGTTTGAACTCGGACCTTGGTAATAAAGTCGATTGTGGTGATTCCACAGGACATAGTCATACGCTTACAATCCTTAACTTTTTCCTGGACCACCCTTTCGGGTTTTCAGTCCACCAGGATACCCATTTTTGCCCAAGTCGCCCTTTAGGGTTTTTGACTTGTCGGGTGTATAATCTTTTGCATATATCCCTAATTTTTGCCCAAACCTTGGTTTGCCGGGAAGCCCTTGTCTTCCCTAGGTGTGTCAACCTAGAGGGTCTCTTATGCGTAGTATTTTTTAACTATGTCCGTGTTCACAGGATATGGGAAATCTTCATCGTCCATAGTAGTAAGCATCATGGCACCACCAGAGAAAACTTTCTTGATAACAAATGGCCCTTCGTAAGTGGGAGTCCATTTACCCCTGGGGTCACCTTGTGGAAGAATGATGTGCTTTATTACCAATTCACCAGCTTGATATACTCGAGGCCTGGTCTTTTTGTTGAAAGCCTTGATCATATGTTTTTGGTACATCTGACCATGACAAATAGCAGCCAGTCGCTTTTCATCGATCAACTTTAACCGATCCAATCTTGTCTGAATCCATTCGTCTTCGCCTAGGCCTGCTTCATTCATAATCCTTAGTGAGGGAATTTGAACTTCCACTGGCAGGACAACTTCCATGCCATAGACCAAAGAAAAGGGAGTTGCCCCAGTCGATATTTGAGATGAAGTACGGTAGCCATGAAGGGCAAACGGTAACATCTCATACCAGTCTTTGTAGGTCACCACCATCTTTTGCATAATCTTCTTAATGTTTTTGTTGGTTGCTTCCACTGTGCCATTCATTTTAGGTCTATAAGGAGAAGAATTGTGATGCTTGATTTTGAACCGAGTACAAAGTTTAGTAATCATAGAATTATTGAGATTGGTCCCATTGTTAGTGATGATCCTTTTGGAGATACCATAGCGGCAGATGAGGTTATGTTTGATGAATCTGGCTACAACGTTCTTTGTGACCAAGGCAAATGAGGCGACTTCGACCCATTTGGTGAAGTAATCAATAGTGATAAGAATGAAGCGATGTCCATTGGAAGCAGTAGGTTTAACCTCTCCAATCATGTCAATGCCCCACATTGTGAACGGCTATGGAGCAGTCATGACATTTAGAGGAATAGGAGGCACATGGACCTTGTCAGCATAGATTTGGCACTTGTGGAAAGTCCTTGAGTGGTGATGGAAATTAGTCTCCATTGTTGACCAATAGTAACCAACTCTCAGGATTTTCTTGGCCATAGTGTGTCCGTTAGAGTGAGTCCCAAAGAGACCATCATGCATGTCTTCCATAATTTCCTCTGTCTCCTTCTTGTCCACACATCATAGTAGAGTAGAATCATGGTTGAGTTTGTACAGGATTCCATTGCTTAGGAAGAATTTGGCTGAGAATCTTTGTAAGAACTTTTTATCATTGATAGATGCTCCTTCGAGATACTCTTGTGCTTCAAGGTATTTATTCACCTCATGGTACCATGGCTTCTCAGAGTCAGTGTCAAGCTCATAGCAGTGCGCAGGTTCGTTAAATCTCTCAATTGTAATCATAGGAGCTTCGTTGTCCCATTTGACCTTGAACATAGAAGACATCATGGCTAAAGCATCGACTAACTGATTTTCCTCTCTAGGGAAGTGTTTAAAGGTGATTTCTTCGAAGTAAGGAATCAGAGATAACACAAGCTCCTTGTAAGGGATAAGATTAGGGCGTTTAGTGTCCCAATCTCCTTTTACTTGGCTAATCACCAGAGAGGAATATTCGAACACATTCAAATGCTTGATCCTTAAATCAATGGAAGCCTTCATACCTAAAATCCATGCTTCATATTGAGCCATATTATTTGTACAGTCGAAGCACAGTCTGGAAGTGAACGGGGTGTGGCACCCCTCAGGAGAAACTATCACAACACCAATTCTGTTACCCAAACTGTTGGAAGCCCTATCAATGACCATAGTCCATCGGGATCCTTGTTCAGGTCCATCATATGATCCGGGTTTAGCATAATCGGTCACTAGCATGATATTCTCATTCGGGAAGTCAAAGTTCATAGACTGATAATCATCAACAGCTTGATGGGCCAAATAATCTGCCAATACACTTCCTTTGATGGCCTTTTGTGTTGTGTATTGAATATCATATCCAGTCAAGATCATTTTCCATCTAGTTATCCGTCCAGAAAGAGCGGGTTTCTTGAAGATGTACTTGATAGGGTCCATCTTAGAAATCAATAAAGTGGTATGAGTCAACATATACTCTCTTAGCCGGCGAGCAGACCATTCCAGAGCACAACAAGTTTTCTCGAGCAGTGAATATCTGGTTTCACAATCGGTAAACTTTTTGCTCAGGTAGTAAATAGCATGCTCTTTTTGGCCAGACTCGTCATGTTGGCCCAACACACACCCCATAGAATTCTCTAGCACAGTCAAGTACATGATCAAGGGTCTTCCTTCAACTGGAGGCATGAGGATAGGAGGTTCTTACAGATATTCCTTGATTTTGTCGAAGGCAGCTTGGCATTCATCATTCCATCTGACTACTTGATCTTTCTTCAAGAGTTTGAAGATTGGCTCACAAGTAGCAGTTAAGTGAGATATGAAGCAGGCGATGTAGTTAAGACGACTCAAGAATCCTCTAACCTCCTTTTCAGAATGGGGAACTATCATTTCTTGGATGGCTTTTACCTTTGCAGGATCGACTTTAATGCCTTTACCGCTGACAACAAAACCTAGGAGCTTTCCAAATCATACTCTGAATGTGCACTTATTAGGGTTCAACCTCAACTTGTACTTTTTAAGCCTCTTGAATAGCTTGTATAGGTTATTAAGATGTTCCTCTTTAGTTTGTGACCTTACAATCATATCATACACATATACCTCTATTTCATAATGGATCATATCATGAAACAAATCTACCATAGCCCTTTGATATGTTTCCTCTGCATTCTTCAATCTGAATGGCATGACCTTGTAACAAAAGGTGCCCCATTGTGTAATGAAGGTGGTATTCTCCATGTCTTCGGGAGCCATCTTAATTTGATTATAGGCGGAGAAAGCATCCATGAAAGAGAAGACTTTATGTTGAGCGGTGTTATCAACCAAGACATCAATATATGGTAGAGGGAAGTCACCCTTGGGGATTGCCCTATTCAGATCCCTATAATCTACGCACATACGAACTTTTCCGTCTTTCTTTGCTACTGGAACCACATTTGCAACCCATTAGGGATAAGATGTCACAGCTAAGAATCCTGCATCGAATTGTTTCATCACTTCAGCTTTTATCTTTTCAGACATGTCAGACCGCATGCGACGAACTTTTTGCTTGACGGGAGGACAATCTTCCTTTGTTGGCAGACGATGAACTACAATGTCGGTATCCAACCCTGGCATATCTTCATACGACCAAACAAACACTTCCATCTAGTCATGTAACATATGAACCAATCTGCTTTTGACACTGCTTTCTAGGTTGGCGCCGATCTTGACCTCTTTCTTTTTTGTCTCGGTACCCAGGTTGATCACTTCAACTGATTCTTCATGCGGCTGAATAGCTTTTTCCTTGCAATAGAAGTCTGGCTAGTTCTCCCGGTATTTCATAATCTTCCTTGCCTTCATCTTCGTCTTGGTTAATTGGATGTTCGAAATCATAGTTGGCAATAGTGGAGTCATTGGCAATGAGATCGGAGTGGACGAGGGCCTGCAAGAGTATGTGTGTGTGTGTGTGTGCATGTAAGATACATGGCTATTTTGAAAAACGCATTGAAGAAAAAGAAAGACAATGAGCATAAAAATTTGAATGCAAAAGTCCAATAGTTTATATTAAATGATCATATGATAAAATGAACATAAATAAAACCCTTGACAAATGGACCATAGTTCCCCGGGCAAGGCATATGGTTTAAAAGTCATTGTTTAATATTACAGATAAAAGGTTCTTGAATTAATAGAAAGCAATAAACAAGTAATTACTCCTCAATGAAGGAGATGGGAACGAAGTCCTTTGCGCGCCAATTGTTGAGCTCTATCGTAGTAGGGTATATCCATTCTTTGAAGGCACGTTCATCATCATAATCCTCCACATCATTTACTTCATGATTTCCAATACGGAGAGGGCGCTTTCCCGCACGAGCGCGCCTCACTTCTTTCTGAGTTTTGATAGTGAAACCCAGCCCACATTTTTCTGCTTTGAACGGGATCCCAGGGAGTTGTCCCCAGGTATCACAGCTTCTTTATTCGACTACGGCACGCGCATCTTTAAATGAAACCATCCTTGGCAAAACCTTATCAGCTTTGGGCATCTCGGAGGAAATTTTGGCAGTAGCAACCATAGGCAGAACAACTTCAAAAGCTTGGCACGGGGTTTCTATAAATTCTCCATCCATCTCCACATATTTGAAGGAATTGAGATGGCTTACCATGAATTCCTCCTTACCGCAAACAGTGACGATCCTCCCCTTGACTGGGTATTTTAGCTTTTGGTGAAGCGTAGATGTTACTGCCCCTGCTCCATGAATCCAATGGCGACCCAGCAAACAGGAGTAAGCAGGACGGATGTCCATGATATAGAAAGTAGATTTTAAAATCTGTGAGCCTACTTTGATCAGGAGATCAAGCTCCCCATGAACCGTCCTTTTGGACCCATCGAATGCCCTCACAATAATGTCACTCAACTTCAAAACCAGTCCTTCACAGTCTAAACGGTCCAAGGCGCCCTTGGGTAGTATGTTTAAAGAAGAGCCAGTGTCAACCAGAACATGTGCTAGGGTAGTCCCCTTACATTCAACAGAAACATGCAAAGCTTTGTTATGGTTTCTTCCAAGTGGTGTCAGATCAGCGTCCGAGAACCCTAAACTGTTGTCGGCCGTCAAGCTTACCACACAATTTTCAAACTTGTCAGTTGTGGTCTCATGTGGGACATGAGCCTTCTTCAAGAATTTGATCAATGCCCGGGCATGAGCATCAGAACAAAGTAGCAAAGATAACATGGAGATCTTGGAAGGGGTTTGCCCCAGCTTCTCCACTATCTTGAAATCACTCCTCTTTATAACTTTCAAGATCTCATCCATTTCTTGAGCAGAAGGTTCCTCAACGGAAATGTCTTTTACGGGCATTTCCGTCTCATTAGGATCGACTACTTTCTCTTTTCCCCTTGTGTCAGCACTAGGCTTAGCAGCGGTAATGCGGACAGGTGCCATTGTAGTAGTTGGGGGTGAAATGTTTGGCGAAAATATTCTCCCAGTTCTGGTCACCTTACTAGAGCCAGTAATATTACCAATGCTATCAGCCTTGCTTTCTTCAATTCAAGCATCTTACTTTATTCCATGGTAAAATACTTTGGCATCGTAGTTCCACAGTACTGCTTTGTTGGAAGAGTACGGAATTGGCCCAGGGGAAGTAATTATCAGAGGAGCAACAATCGGTTCATTTGAAATCTTGATAGGACCCTTTGCGGAGATCCTAACAGGCTTGTTTGAAATTGTTATGATAGAGAGGTCTTCAATCTTAACGGTCACATTTTTTATGGATGGAGTTTTCTAAAATAGGATCTCGTGACTATTCATCAGGCGTTGAACGCCTTCCTTCAGCCATTTGCATTCATTAATTTGTTTGGCGCAGCAATCACAATCCTTCAAACAGCCAGGGAAAACCTCGGCTTTCAGCAAATTCTTTTTGACAATGGTTAACAGAGTAGTTAAGTCTTCAACGGAGGAAAAAAATGGTGTCTTCAATTGCATTGACACCTTTGCCATGGTTTAGAATTGGTGTCGTTATCACATTGGGAATTATAGGCGGATCGAAGTTGATGGTCTTGTTGTCTATTAAGTCTTGAATTTTATTCTTCAGTGCCCAGCATTGATCAGTCTCATGCCCGGGACTATTCGAGTGATATGCACACTTATTATTTGGATTGTATTCAGGTGAGGAGGTATCCGGATTGGATGGAGGATCACGCAGTGTTACTAAGTTATCCTTTAACAGGTGTTGTAAGGCTTGGGATAGCGACATGCCTATCCTTGTGAATTGTCTTCGTGGAGCCTCAAATTCTTGATGATTGGAAGATTGTCTTTGAATATGAGTAGGGTTGGAAATAAGAACATCATTAACGGACGGACGGTTATCCTTCTTGGTAAGGGCCCTTGCCCCACACACATCATTAGTTTATTTCTTCCCAGTGAAGGGTTTCTTTATGGAGTTGGAGGTGGAAGCAGATGCTATGGGGATTTTCCCACTCTTGATACCACTTTTGACCCTTTCACCGGTTAGGATCAGTTCGGTGAAACCGGACGAAGAGCACCCAACCAATAAGTTGAAAAATGGACCAGATAATGTACCCATAAACATATCAATATGTTCCCTATCAGTTCACGGTGGTTCGACCCTACTGGCAAGATCCCTCCACTTTTGGCATACTCTTTGAATCCCTCGTTTTTACCCATCGTCATGTCTTGTAGTTGAACTCTAGTCGGAGCCAGGTCGGCATTGTATTAGTATTGGTGATAGAAAGCAGTGGCCAAGTCTTCCCATGTATGGATACAGGAACCCTCCAATTGGTAAAATCACTCTAGTTGAGTCCCAGCCAAGCTTTCTTGAAAGAAGTGGACCCAGAGTTTCTTGTCAGCGGTGTGCGTTTGTATTTTGCGTACATAAGACTTCAGGTGAAGCTTTGGACAGGAAACCCCGTCATATTTAACGAATACTGGTATCTTGAATTTGTGGGGAATGACAACCCCTGGTATTAAACTCAAATCATCAAAATCCAAACCAGGGATGGCTTGAATCTCAACGGCCTTTAATCTATCCTCTAGCTGCTTGTACTTATCATTGGCAGAAGGATACTGCTCGTCAAAATAGTCTTTATCATCGAACACTCGATCATTGATACACCCAGCCTGGGTACTCCTTGCTTCTCCAATTTTATTTTCGTCTTCCTCAGACGAATCTTCAACTATTGGCATCTGGCGGATTGGCTCTCTGTATATTTTACCCATGTTGACTAGGGCTTTCCTTTTTGGTTTATTTTTAGATGCCAACAACATCATCAACTCTTATTGCCCCTTGGCCAGGGTCAGCAGAGTCTCTTGGAACTAGGAGTTTTTTACTTGTAGGTCTTTCACTGTTTTCTCGATATCCATCTTACTGAAATAAACAGCAAGAAGATAAGGAAACCTATCATGGAAAACCTGTTATGTTATGATGCATGAAAAATGTGCATCCAAATGATTTCAAGGATTTATGAAATTTAAATTTGTCTAGACAAAGAATGAACAAATGTCAAATTGCATTAATTAGTTCAAAATGGTTACAACGTGCCTCTTGGGCTTACAAAGCAAATTTCTAAGACAAAAAGGTCGAACGCATCCTCTTTGGTACAAGGTAGGCATTCAAGCTTTGTTCTTGATGGAGTTGCTTTGTAAGCTCCAAAACCCCTTTCTCACTTGCGTAGAACTGAGCTTCGAAGGTGTCTCGCTCTTCTTTTAGCTGAATCCAACCCTTTTGCAAGTCTTCAAGAGAAGTAGGCATGTTGGGATAGAGGACAGTGTACAGGACATCTTCTTCAGCCACAGGCTCCACGATAACAGGTAGGATGGAGGGGTAAGGCGCTACGAGATTTTGAGCACGAGCTCGTACCCACCAAAGGTAAGGCTCAAGGGGAATAGAATTCTTGCGTCCCGGCATCTTACTATCCACTTTGTTTACCATCCTCCAAGCTCAAACACACTTTTGACGGTAGCCTTGATCGTCGTTGTCATAGTCGAACACCACTCCTTGGATGAGCATATCATGAGGACCATCTCTTCGGGCATACCCAAACTATCTCAAAGTTAAGCAAGGGTTGTAAGTGATACCTCCCCTAATGCCAAGCAAAGGGACATTAGGGAATTCCCCACAACGGCCGATGATAGTAATGTTCTCCAAGGATCGAGAACGCCAGTGAATATCCGAATGTCTGGGCGACATCAACCTATTGGACCATCTCAAACCTTGCTAGTTCTTCACAACGAATCGGGGGAGGTGCGAAACAAACCATCTAGCCAATAGAGGAGTGCAACACATGAGGGTACCTCTTTTCCTCATGGTGTGAGAGTGGAGAGAATGTAGGATATCTCTCAACAAAGTAGGTACTGGATTACGAGACATGAAGATTTTGAAAGCATTTACATCTATAAGTTGGTCAGGATTTGGAAATAAAACCATCCCATAGATGAGAAGGGCCAAGATTTCTTCAAAAGCTTGCAAATCCAGGGTGTTCCAACAATCTTGGGCTTTCTCCAACAGGAACTTGGCTAGGAATCCTTTGACACCACTTCTTGTTTCCCAATTATCCGTGACATCAGATTGTTGCAAGTGTAGTGCTCGGGAAATCTCTTTAGGGTTTGGGTCTCTTTCAGTACCGTTGAAAGTTAGTTGATTGAGAATAGGAATCCTCAAGAGTTGATAGAATTCTTCTATAGTAGGTACAAGCTGGTGATCGGGGAAGGTAAAGCAATGGTGCAAAGGGTCGAAGAACTGAAAAAAGCACCTTCATCATGTCTTCATCAATTCTCGAGGTAACCAAGTTTAGGAGTCGACCATATCTTTCGGTGAATGAAGAACTCTCAGGAACCCTCGATGCTAACTCTTTGAGTTGAGAAGGAATTCTTACGAGATTGACTTGGATAGTATTCCTGCGAGTGGAAGCCATGTCCTACAAAACAGAACAAAGATAAATCCCAATAATCCTTGAAATGGTTAGTACAAAAATGAAATGATGTTATGATGTTATGTACAAGTAAACATATACACACAAATCAAACAAGTCCTTAGGTTTGGGCTTGCATGGAGTTTAAAGTTAAGTACCCTCTTGAAGTTTAGTTGGCTCAACCTGTCCTAGTAATAGTAATTGAGTTATAGAGGATCTCAATATCAATGATCTTTATTCATCGGGCATTGTTTCAGCGCAAGCCTCTTTAATGGCGACCGAAATATCCCGAAAGTCTGATCTCAATGAGTGTAGTATCGAGTATCAACCAACTTCGGACTGCACCAAAGCCAGCTACCTCACTACTTCCTAATGGCCAAGTTGGTCAAATAAAGGTTTTAAAGTCAGTTAGTGCTTCATGACACCACACAGCGGCCCCGTATTCTCCTTGACTACTCAAGGGCTACTGGTACCAACAAATGTGTCACACTAACATAGCTATTTCTTAGACCATGTCGGTATACCCCGCATAGTTTCCATAACTTATTACTACTTACCTAAAAGGTGTCCCAGGTCCGGGTAGAGGATCCAAGAAGCCCAAACAAGGAACCATATTGTAAAGCAAACAAGTCAAACAAAGAAAATAAAGTAAAGGTGATCAAGCCCTAAGGTAACCCCACTTTTAGGAATAACTCCCCAGCAGAGTCGCCAGTTCTGTAACACGATGGGAGAACTAACTTAGGATGTTTTGCGTTTTATCGCAATTGTTGCGGATAGAAAGAGTCGCCCCTGACTTTTCTTTTATCGAATAAAGGAAAGGGTGAAAAGAACAGGAAATAACTTTGAGATTATTTTCTTGAGTTCGGGGGGTAGATTATGAAAAGGGAAGGTGTTAGCACCCTTTTTATCCATAGTTATCTATGGGATCTTAGTTGCTTTCTAGATCATTGCTTTTGAAATTGCTTTGTTTGAAATGTGTTTGTGGTGGGTTTTGAAAGTATTTTTGAAAAGCGCGTTTGTTTAGGCAAACTTTGTAATGATTCTCGTCTCTATAAGAATGTATACAAAGTGTTAGACTTTTGAAAATATTTCATGGAAAGTGTTGGTGCATTTGAAAAGGTGTTTGTGTTTGAAGATGAGCAAGCAACTAAGAACGTTTCTACCTACTCAAAAGTCTTTTGTTCCTCTCCTCCTTTAGATGGTGCTATCCTACCATTGATTTGGTAAGAAGCCCCATCATTGGATGTAAAGGGACGGGTGTGGGTCATCGTATAGACATGATAGTAATGTTGTGAGACATATTAGCATTTCTCTTGAGGGGCTAAGATCATTTATAGGGAAACATTTGAAGCGTCATCGAGGGACTATGATCTTGTATTTTTCGATTGTTTTTTCTAAGACGTCTCACATGCATAACATGATTATTTTCATAAGGCAACAAGTGGGGTTAACCCTAGAGATGCAAGTGTCCAAGTATTTGTATTTCATGCTTGGTTTATCTTGGATTAGTATTTTCTAAGTCTTGATTTTACCTTTCCATACAAATCCTAATTACTAGCATTTATATGAAAGTGATAAATTGCGGAAAGTAAATATTCTACACTATTACAATCATTTGGGGAATGGGGTATACAAATTTACAAATGGGGATTGCAAGAAATTAAAGTCCAAATTATCTATTACAACCATATTGAGATAATGTACAAGAATTGAAATATAAAATATATTTGTTTTGTTTTTGGTTGAGAAGAAATAAATTTGCTTAAGAAAATATTTTTAGTCTTTATTTTAAAAGAAATAAACAAAGTGTATGAACATAAAGTATTTTTTGGTGTTTTTGATTAATGGAAATAAAGGTGATGATAAAAATAATAAGAGAGTAAGAGTCAGAATCAACGGATTGCTAAAAGGATAGAAATAAGGAGCAGAAGTTCTGACTCTGGTGCGCTGCAAATCAGAAAGAAAATGTTAGCAGAAATGGGGTCAGCCAAAAGCTTTGGGTTTGCTGGGAACAAGGAAAAGCCTAGAAGTTCTAATTGTTTGAGGAAGCCTAGACGTTCTAATGTTATTGGAAGGCGAGAAGTTCTGGTTGTTGAGAGAGTTTAAAAGTTCTGATGCAGCTGGAAACTTAGAAGTTCTAATGTTACTGGAAGGCTAGAAGTTCTGGTAATGGGTCAGTGGGGTGTCAATGCTGTTGGATGAGAATATCTAGAAGTTCTGATCCGAGAGTACTGTTTTGACAGACAAATGGAGGGGTTTATCTAGAAGTTCTGGTCCAGGAATAATGTTTGACAAATAATGGGGGAAAATGTCAAGAAATAGACATAAAAAGGTGTTTCTGGGGCTAGAACTCAGGACCCTTAACACTAATGTCTTCTTCTTTGTTCCAAATAGAGCATCTACAAATTAGTCATTTCTTAACAAAAAAATGGAAAATGCAAACATAGCAGTTATGGAAAATTTAATCATGGCTTCAGAAATAGAAAGCATCAAAACTATAAGCCAGAAACAAGCATGAATTTTGCTAACCCTAATTCTGAACCCTAATTTCCTCAAGTTATGATCTGAAATTCTCTCTACTTAGGCCATATACATGAAATCTATGAATACGTACAGAATCAGAGCCATGATATCTACATTGTATCTTTGAAGATGCAAGCCTAATAATGCCTAAGTAATGAGATAAAAATTAGAAGAAACTTAACTTGCAGCTGGAGATTGTTCTGTGAATTAGAGCCTAGTTCAGATTGTTGTGATGTTCTGGTCAGCTTCCTCAAGTTCTCAGAGAGCTAAAGCAACTCTTAACTTGAGTTATGAATGGTGGGAAAGTTCTGGAGTAGTCAAGGTGCAAAGTTTTGGTTTTTGAAACGGAAAGTGGTGAATACGGTTTTACAGTTTGAAAACAGAAGTTGGGAAAGCTTCTATGTATATTCTGGAAACTGTATGGATGATTTGGTCAAGAAAACACTCAAGGAAAATTAGAGTTTGGATGCAAAAATTAGAAACTAGCAGGTTTTTGTGTTTGGGCTACAGTTTCAGGTTCTTGGAATTTTCAGCAAGGTTTCAAGGATTTTTCCAATCTTTTTTTGACCTCCCTAATAGTTGCAAATGAAGTTTAATTTATAGGCAAAGGATTTAGGAGCATGGAGAAGTCAAGGGTACAGCCATCATGTGTTATGGCTCATTGACTTGTTTTTGAAGCAAGTTTAGTCCAGCAAGTTTCAAGGAAAAGTAGAGTGGTTAGCGGCTTTAACCACGCCTAATCTGATTTTGTAGGCATGATTTATGGAGAAGTACACTCAGAAGCAAAAGTAAAGAATGGACCCAACATAAACTTTGTACAAAGTTTACTTTCTAAGGACATCAATGGTACTTTCATGCCACACGTGGGAAGATCTTTTGGATAAGGACTCAAAAGTTGGTGTAAGCATTAAATGATGATGAGATTTAACAAGCAAGAAAGCCTGCAACATGAGATTGTGCAGGAAAATTGAATCTGGATCAGAAGTTCAGCATAAACGTAACTTAAATTAAGAACAAATGTCCAACTTATGGTCTTTAAATCTCCCTGCTCCAGCATGATCTGGAGGAGTTCTCAGAATTTTCAGAAAGCTTGTAACATGCTTTGTAAACCCTCTTTGAATTTCTTTTGCAAATTCTGATCGTACCTACGTGAGAACTGGCCCAGAAGTTCTAACCAAATTCTGACTTGGAAATGCTTTGAATTTACTAAGTGTTTTAGCTTCATGGACGTGTCTTCAAGGATTTATAACTTGAAATCCCAGCATTTCTAGAAGAAGTTTTGTTCTGCAATGTTTTAGATCTTATTGAGATCTATAACTCTTGTGTCAGAAGTTCTTCCTGAATCATCTTGCATCATGATGAAAATCTGGCCAGAAGTTCTGAACTTATCATATTTCTTAACACTTAGAAAAATTTCTAAGTGTTTATAATTTTGATTTTTCCAAAGTAACATTGACTTTTTGATTTTCTTGATGAACAAACTTCATATTCTAACATGTCTTGATGAAATGTGACTCTTAAAACTTGATTTTGATCCAAAAATTAAAGTTTGACTTTTCAGTGTGCATTTTGGCCATTTTACCCTTGTGCCAATTCCAACCCTGAATTGATGTATCAGTGCTGCAAACTTGAGTCATGGAAAATCTTGTGGGAAATTCTTGAGAAATGAGAGGGAAATTTTGGGGTACAACACCAGCATGAAGCCACTACCTTCTAAATCGAAGGAAGCTCTTAGAAGGTCATTTCCTTTTGAATCGAAAGAAGCCAGTAGGAAGCCACTACCTTCTGAATCGAAGGAAACCAAAAGGAAACCAAAATGAGGCCCCTGCCTTTTGAATCAAAGAAAACTGTTTTGAAGGTAAACAAATCCCAATCGGAGCTAACATGTAAGAGAGCGTTCAATCGAAGCTAAGCATGAATCAAAGCAAGCTTGTTTTTTCTTCAATTATGTCAAAAAATCAAATTTATCTACTTTACTCTTTCAATAGTTTCCTCTTTGATATGATGCTTGGAAATCCAATATGATCCAATTGTACTTGTGCAGCCTTGACCCAGTAGGAAATTTGTGAGAAACATCTTAAGAAATGAGAGGGAAAATTTTGGGGTACAACAGTAAGGAACAGAACCCGGCAAGCAAATCACTACTGGAGCAACAACCAGCTTGCTACAGTATTTAATCTCGACAGGGGCGGGATCACTGAAACAAGGCACAATTATGTTAACCCCTTCTTCAAAATATTTGGTCATTGCAGAATCATCACTAGAGATCATATCTTCGTCTGAGGAAAATAATTCATCTACTCTTCTTACAACGGGACAACCTCGAAAATCTCAGCAGCAAACCCGGCAAGATCCATAATGGTGTTCCACTTGACCATCCATGTGGCAGATGGTAGCCTACAATTGCACCAAATCATCATTCATATGGTTCACATCAATGATCTGGAACTCTCCAGGACATCCGAAGACCATGTTCACTTCTGCCTCGTATTCTTCCCTAGGCCTGATTATATGAATGAGGCCTTTATCCATCATTTCCTGTAAATCAGCCTTTATCTTATCACACCACTGTATATCAGTATTGTAGATACCGTAACCAGCATGGTCATGTGTATAGAAACTAAACTCGCAAAGGTTGGCATGCATCTTTACTAAGTCACCTCTGACCAGGTTGATATTGAAAATCTGGAAGTCCCCTGGACAACCAGCAACCATGTTAACAACATTTGTTCCTCTATGCTTTGGCAAAGGATTATCTTTTACATTACAGCTGACATCTTTAAAGGACAAAAGGCCATATCTCACCTTTTTTGTACCTCCAATTTCAGAGGATAACAGTTTCCACATTGTGCCCTGGTGCACCCTAATAAAAAGTGCACGTCTGATCTTCCTTATAATACCAAGGCAAAGGTGATGGTATAGCAGGGGGTGGCCTGGTCTGAACCAACATTTTCTGAATCAATGTTGGGAGTAACTCTGCATAACTCATGGGGATAGAGTCAAAAGCCTCTCTCCTCTCATTCTTCCCTTGATTTCCCTGAGGAGCTGATCTTTGATAAGCCACCATGGTCAGAGCCGTATTGACAATTGGAGTTACCGAAGCAACTTGTTGGTGGCGCTGATGATTTCTTCTAGGAGGATTAACCCTTCTCTCTTGAATAAAAACATTTGTCTCTCCTTCTTTCTTTTTATCAAACCTGTATGATGGTTTCTTTGTACTGCCAGGATTTTCACTTCTTGTCAAGCGACCCTCTCTTACAGCTTCTTCAAAACGGACACCCATGCCTACCATCTCAGAAAATCACTTGGCGCACTCGCCACCATTCTTTCATAATATAAAGCACCTAGAGTCTTCATAAAAATCTTTGTCATCTCTTTTTCTTCTATTGGAGGGATCACTTGGGCGGCTACTTCACGCCATCTCTGTGCATATTCCTTAAATGACTTTTTGTCCTTCTCGACCATTTCCTGGAGTTGATCACAGTCAGGTGCCATGTCCATATTATATTTGTACTGTCTAATAAATGCTTCACCCAAGTCGTTGAAAGTATGAATGTTGGAACTATCCAAGCTCATGTACCACTTCAACGCAGCACCAGTCAAACTGTCTTGGAAGAAATGAAGTAACATACATTGATCATCAGTGTGAGTAGACATCCTTCTTACATACATCACAAGGTGAGCAATGGGACATGTATTACCTTTGTACTTCTCGAATTCGGGTACCTTGAACTTTGCATGTATTTTCACATTTGGAACCAAACAAATATCATTCACATTCTGCCCAAACAATTATTTTCCTCTGAGGGCCTTCAACTCTTTCTGCGTCTTATCAAACTGATCCTGAAAATTGTACATTCGATCATAGACACCCAAGCTTTCACTTGGTGGAGGAATAGGGAGATAAACTTCATCATTAGCAAATTGTACAACATTCACCAAAGGAGGTGTGACATAGTGAATCTCATTTCTAGCAGCAAGAGTAATATGCACTACAGGAGGTGCAGGAGCAGCAGCAGTCTGAGTAAATGGAGTAACTTGGGCATCTCGATTATAACCTTATGGCATGAAGTTCTCTGGAATTCCCCATGGATAACACTGAGGAATACGATTCTGAACAACAGTAACGGGAGTAATAGAAACAGGAACTGTCGGTGCTTCGGAAGTAACCGTTATCTGTTGAGGTTTGAGCAAGTGGTGGCTGATTCTGAGCAGCCACCAATGATTCCATCAAAGCAGAGAGATTTTCCATACCAGCCTTCAGAGCAGTAACTTCTTCGCGTAACTCGCGATTCTCTTTTTCTAGATTATCCATCTTCCTTCTAAAATTGGTCCGAGTATTGTACTGGTGAGACAGCTTGCTGAACAAAGTAAAGAAGCACAGTAAGACTCCTGGATATGAACAGAAATGCAAGAAGTATGTACAATATGATGCATGATATGCAATGCGCATGATTTATTTTTTTATTAATATTTCAAGGAACTCAAAGATTTATAGACAATTTGCAAATATTAAAGTACTAACACATTTGAAATACTGAAAATCTCATTATAATAGCTTCAAAACGGATTACAAATTTTAGTACAAGTTTCAATAATGCCAAGTAAAAGATAAGATAAAAATCTAAGATCCTAAGAAAGCAACGCTGATGAAGATCACTCCACACACTGACGTTTCCCTGTGATTCTTGCAATCTGAGTCTTCAACTGCTTATTTTCTTTTGCATACTTGTTGGAGACCTCTTTCCAATCATCAGATTTAAGAAGTGGGAAACTAGGTCCTGACTGGGATCTATAGGAAAATAAATCCTCTTGCCTCTCCATCGTCTCTACAACACGACTCTCAAGAATCTCGATCGGGTCATCTTTCTCTTTCAAGTCTGCTCGGTAGGACACCTCTAAAGTTTGACACTTATTCTTCCAAGCTTCCTTTTCCTGCTGCATTCTAACTATGGCAAGTTGGAGTTCTTGTACATCATCTAATAGGGGAGGAGTGGTCTTCACAAACATATCAGGCATGGGTGCTTCACGGGAATACAACATCTTCAACTGGATGGCTCTTGCTTGTACCCACTAAAGATAAGGCTCCAAAGAAACAGACCATTTAGGTCCCAAGTCCTTCCTGCTCTTCCTGTGAATGTGACGCCAAGCCTTTGCACTCTCATCTTTAGCTTCCTTATGAACCTCTCCCTCTTTAAGGAAGAAACCACTCAGATGAATACTATTTGGATTATCCCTCATTGGATATCCAAGTTGTCATCGTGCAAGAACGGGATTGTAGTTAATTCCTCCCTTTGTACCAAGAAGAGGTACATTGGGGAAACTACCACAACTGTCAACAATTTCTACATCATGGTAAGCCTGATGGTACCAAACAATATTTGAATGAGTGAGGGCCATAATCTTCAGATCCCAATGAGGTTCCTTCCTGACATCCCAGAAAGCATCAGACCGAGGCAAGTGGGAAATAAACCACTAATACAACAAAGGAGTGCAGAAAATGATCATCCCTTCATGGTAATAATCCCGAAGATGAATAGAGTAATAGGCATCACCCAATAATGTAGGAACTGGATTCCCAATCATAAAGATCCTAATGGCATCGATATCCACAAACTGGTCGACATTGGGAAATAAGAACAACCCATAAGCAGGTAGAGCAAAGATGGCCTCAAAAGAAACCATGTTCTTCATCCTAGCAAAATAGCGAGCTTACTCCAACAAGAACTGAGTGGGTAATCCTCTAATCCCTCCTTTGGTAGTCATGTGGGCTTCAACCTCATCCTTCCCTAAATGGATCAAAGCAGCAATCTCATGAGATTTTGGCTCCCCATCCAAACCAGTAAAAGAAACACAATCGGTAATAGGTAAACCCAATAGATAAGAATACTCCTCCAATGTAGGCATCAACTGATAACCAGGGAAATTAAAGTATCGATACATCGGATCATAGAACTGGACCAAAGTCGAGAAAATACCCTCATTCATCCTGAGCTTCATAAGAAAAATGATGGACCCATACTTCCTCTGAAAATCTGTAGAACTCTCGATCTCGGGAATCAAACTCATTAACTCATCTATCTTGGGATCTTTGAAACTGTACTTCCGAGTCATTCTTTTTCCATAATCCATGGTCAAAAAGTACCTGAGATAATTGCAAAGAGTCAACTTTTAAGTCCCTTGAAACAAAATGTTTTAAAGGATGCTCATGGGTACATGAATGCGTGATGCAACAATCACACACAAGATCACAAACATATGGTTCATAGGTTTGACGTCACGAGCATGAGGTCAAATGTACTACCCAAATGGTATAATCTAAAAGTTTATCACCTGCCGAACAAGGTTCTAAGAGGTTCCCAGAGTCTACATCCTTCCTTCGGATATTACCAACGTCTCGATTGACTCGGTAATTAGCAATATTCTCAGGAAAAACTCGTCCGAGCATTGTAATGCATGACAACCATTTCCAAATTACTCTTCCATAGCTTCCGCACTACACCTAAAAGGACAAGATGGGTTAAAGGTTCTACGGTTCTCAGTTTCAGCAGGCTCCCAGGTTGAAAGTAGCACGTCTTCTCGATTACTTGGTAAACGACACTACAGTCAAAGGGGCCTCCACTGAGTGAGGGATCTCATGCCTCCTTTTTTGTGATTACTCCCTCAAAGTTAACATGATTATACCTCCCGTCCTATCTTAAGTTTTCCCAAGTCCGGGTATAGGACACATGAGAAATAACCAAGCACCCTGAAAACCAGAAAAGTCCAAACAAACATATATACAACATATAGTATACAACAGATAATAGCACATACACAAATAAACAAAGATAGGCTCGACCCACTTAGGGATGGACCAACAATAGGTCAATCCCTCCCCAGTGAAGTCGCCATTTTTCTGTAGTGGTAGAAATGTTGAGACTAAGCCATTGGATTGACTTGACTCATACAGATCAAAATAAAAATCGTCACCGCGCTTTATTGTTTACAAAGGAATGGAAAAAGAGTGAATAACCTAAAAGAGGGGGAGAGAATCTAAGTTCGGGGGTTGGTAATGCAAAGGGAAGGTATTATCACCCTAGACATCTACGGTACTCTGCATGAACCTCTTTGAAAATTTGTGTATTTTGGCTATAAATGTTATATACAAAAATAGATTATGGGGATGAGAAAAGAAGTATATTTTATAATTTTTGAACCCTCCGTGGTTGCGAACCTTTAGTGCCTACGTACCTCCCTCCGTATAATAGGGGATCTGGGTACTCGTAGTTCACCTTTAAATAAATTTAAAAAAAATTAAAACACAAGTGTGTTGGTTAATTTTAAGAGACGAGACATCATCGTCTTATCCGAGTAGAAAACATACTTACTACCCACGATTATGAGAAAGGAGAACTTGCGTTATCTCAAAGTGGAGGATATAGCTTGGATTTTAAAATCAACAAAGCCTCACTCAACACCCAAGTGGAAAATATCTCACTTCACTACATATCATAGAAGTATAGTAGCTCGCATCGTTACAAGGATTGACAAGAGTCTAATCTTTTGAGAAAAATTTTAAAGCAAAAGGCCAAAGTGGCAAAAATAGTTTGAATGAGATTGATTGACTTTTAGTCTTCTCACAAAAATGTCAAGGTATTATTAAGTTGATTAAGGTTTGATTAAGAAAATGTTTTGAAAATGCATAGACCTAAGTCCAAGTTTATTGTGAAGGCGGTTCAAGTTTAGAAACAAGAAGGGTTTTCAAAAGGAGGAAGAAGGTTTTTGAAATTAAAGAAGATGGGAGGAGATGAAGGGACTATTCTAAAGCATAAGGTAAAAGCTAGGGAAAAGAACCGTCTAACCAACAAGAAGCCAACACTTGACACAATGAGTCAATGTAGAATTCCCATCCTTTGGATTTGAAACCAAACAAGCAAAGATAATAAACCTCTTAAGAAAACCAAGCTTCAAAGGCATTAAGTCTTCACAAAAATTGGGCAGAGTAACGGCTGTATACAGATGAATTCCCGATCACAGACAAAGCATGTAATCATAATAACCTGCATACAAAGCAAACAAATAACTCAATGTCTTGGGGTAAACCCCAAGAGCTCCAGAAAAAATAATAGTTGAGGTCACAAGGTCCCAAGGTAGGTCAAGGTCTCTAATCCTAAGTCCAAGAAGTCCATAATCTCCATAATGCCAAGGATAATAACCAAGTAGTCCAAGTAACATTAAAGCTTTTTATTTTCAAGTTGGTTATTAATTATCTTCAAAAAGAAAATGAAAAGCTCAAGGGAGAAAAATAAAAATGACATAAAAGTAAATGCTCAAATGAGCAAAGATGAAAATAGCATGAAATGTAAATACTAAAATAAATGTGCTTAAAGTAAAAGCACAAAATAAAGTCAATTGTTAGAAATTAGAGGTTAGTTGAATGACCATATTGAAACTTACATTTAAAACTCATTAGAGGATTGATAAAACCAAAGCCTCTCAACAACAAGTTTCATTTGATTTTTGTCAAGTATATCATTCATTTAAAATTCTCAAGGCAACAATAAATTATCAATGATGTTAAAGTGATTCACTTTGACCAAAGCTTATGAAAATTCATTAGAGGATTGATAAGACCAAAGCCTCCTAACAATTAATCTCAAGGTTATTGGGTCAAAGGATTCAAATTAACATACTTGGGCTTACAAACATGGGTTCGGGCCACGAATGATCATTTCTCGAATCGAGACAAAAATTTAGCGCTATGTTAAGCAATCGTAAGTGGACATATATAGAATATGCACCTATTTTGAGACTGGTCAATAGCAATATATGTACCATATGTTTGGATAAATAATATGTAGATTATTTTTCAACAACATATAGCATAAGTGAGAAGAGGATAAGATGAAGAGGGATGAGATAAGAATTAAACCGCATTTGAACTAAAAATTTAATCAAGCCATCATTAAAAGCATCCATCCATTTTGGTGGAGTTAAACTCAACACCCAAGATCCAATGATGTTAATGAAGCTCATGATCAAAATCTCATAGTTCAAGATCAGCCAGAATATATACAAAAATAAAATGTATTTAAAAATAAAGAAAAGATTTATTTAAAAATGGTTTTAAATGAAAATAAAAGGGAAAAATAGCAACTATTTACAAAACAATCAAGAAAAATTCAATGAGACTATAGAAAATTCAGAAATGAGCTCAAATATTTTTATAAAAATTTTGGTAATTTTTTAAAATCAGAAACTATTTTTAAAATTAAAAGAAATAGGCAAAATAAACCAATAATTGTGAAAAATAGTAAAGTCATAAATAAAAATAAAATGAGGTCACCAATATTTGTCAAGAGGTCATTGGATCCTTCCATATTTTTTTTCAGAATTTAAAATTTTAGAAAAGTATTTTTAAACATTTAAAAAAATTCAAATAAAGTGAAAAAAAAATATAAAAAATATCAAAACACCAAATAAAATTGTGAAAAAATAATATTCAGAAAGAGAAAGATCAAAAGTATTTTTAAGAATTGTTTCAGATTTTTTTAAGTTAAAATGATTTTTTATGAATTTTTGAAGTTTAAATCAATTAAAATAAAAATCAGAAAATAAAAATATCAAACCAAAGAAATATGGGCCATCTGATCATTGTCAAAACGCATTAGTAAACATATCCAGTGGATCTGGCGTGATGTGCATGTCATGGACTTTATTGAATTTCACACTGAATCAATCTTTATTAAATAAAACCAACTTAAAATGTGGCACGTTGGATAGAGTTTGACTCACTAAAGTAATCGATCAAAGGGCTCTTGAGACACGCGCATGCTAAAAACATTTGTATTGGATAGAATTCAAAAAATCACATGTCACGCTTTCATTGTGTTGTACCCCAAAATTTTTCCTCTCATTTCTCAAAAGATTATCCTGGACCCTCAAGTTTGCTTCTGTCAAGTTTCAAGTCTCAGATTACAATTTTTCTAAGAAAGTCATTCACAAGGGTAAAACGGTCAAAAGCACACCAAAAAGTCAAACTTTGACCTTTTGATCAAAAATCAAGATTCAACAGTCATATTTCATAAAGACATGAAATTGGTTCGTCAAGAAATCAAAAGTCAGAAATTACTTTGAAAAATCAAAATTCTAAACACTTAGAAAATTTTCTAAGTGTTAAGAAAATATGATAACTTCAGAACTTCTAGGCCAGTTTTCATATAAGTGCGATCAGAATTTGCAAAAAATGATTCAAAACATGACTCTTCAATTAGAACATATGGAAATTGTGTTCTTTGATCAGAACATGACTCTTCAACATATGGAAACTATGTTCTACGCTTCGATCAGAACATCACCCTTCGAATCTCATTTTGGCCTTTCCTTTTCTTCAATCAGAACATCACCAAGCCCCAAAACCTCGTTTTGAACAGTCTGATGCACTGCTTTGGCACAGTCCTGCATCCAGCTGCCACAACGCTCCAAATTGCTGTTGATCCAGTCCACGCCTGCATTTTTCTCAAACCCCATAATTGCACCAAATTACCATATAAAAACTGTGTTTAAAAAGAAATGAAACAGTATGCAAAAAAGGTTAAAATCCCATTTGTTTTCCCCCCAAAACCACAACAAACTCATCTATAAATAAGTTGTTCCATCATACGTTTAAGGGGTTGGCTTTTGGCGAAAGAGAGAGGGATCAAATACAAAAAAAAGGGAGAGAAAAGAAAATATTCAAACATTCTTAAACCCATAATTCTCAAAACAATACCTTTATTCTTTCCTTTCGAATCAAAGAACACAACATTTCTGTTTCGTCTCTTGCTGACCCCAGAACATTCGAAGGCAACAGCTCAGGTCTCAAACGCACGCTTCAGATTCAAGACAAAAAACCATTTTCAAAACAAATCTTTTTCTTGTATTGTACAATTCAATATGGTTGTAATAGATAATTAGGATTTAAATTCTTTTAAATCCTCATTTGTAAATATGTACCCCCATCCCCGAAATGATGTAATAACTTAGGATTTATTTTCCGCATTTTATTTGCTTTCATATATTGTTAGTAATTAGGATGTATGGCAAGATAAAATCAATAAATAGATAACCCTAATCAAAGACTAAATGCATGTAAATTAAACACACTTGCACACTAGCACCTCTACGATAATCTCACTTTGTTGCCTTTCAGAAAATAGTCATGTCCCTTGAATATGGGAGTTTTAACAAAGACCCTTGATAAAATATAGTAGTCCCTCGATGACCCTCAATGTTGCCTTCGATAAACGATCTAGTCCCAAAACGATATTGCTAAAACTTCCCATAAGTTGCCTTCTATGACTATACAAACACGCGCCCGTCCCTTCACATCTAACAATGGGGTTTTCTTTCCAAAACAATGGTGAGCTGACAACATCTAAAGGAGGAGGAAAATAACTTTTAAGACCTTTTGAGTAGGTAGGATTCTCCTAGTTGCTCGCTTGCTCACAACAAAAACCTTTTACACACCCACAATTTCACTTTGAAACATTTTTCAAAAGACAAAACACTTTGTACATGTTCTTATAGAGACGAGAACCATTACAAAGACACTCCTTTTCAAAATACTTTCAAAATCCACATTGCAAACACATTTTCAAACAAAAACAAGTGATCTAGCAAGAAACTAAGATCCCGTAGATAACTACGGATGAAAAGGATGCTACCCCCCGAACTCAAGAAAATAATCTCGAAAGGTCTTTCCTATTCTTTTTAACCTTTCCTTTTGGATAAAAGAAAAGTCGGTGGCAACTCTTTCTATCCGCAACAATTGCGATCAAACGCAAAACCCAAGTCAGTTCTCCCACCGTGTTACAGAACTGGCGACTCTACCGGGGAATTTCTTAAAAGTGGGGTTACCTTAGGGATAGATCACCTTTATTTGTTTTTCATTGTTTGACTTTCTTTCTTTATATTATGGTTCCTTCTTTGGGTTTGTTTTGATCCTCTACCCGGATCTAGGGCACCTTTTTAGGTAATTAGTAATAGATTGTGGAAACTGTACGGCATGGATCGATATGGTTGAAGAAATGGCTACGTTAGTGTGACGCATTTGTTGGTGCCGGTATCCCTTGTGTTTAATCGAGGAGAATACGGGGCCGTTGAGCAGCATCATGAAGCACTAACTGAATTTAGAACCTTAATTGAACAACTTGGCCATTAGGAAGTAGTGAGATGACCGGTTTCGGTGTAAAGCTGAAAAATTGGTTGATACTCGATACTACACTCATTGAGACCAGAATTTTGGGATATCTTGGTCGCAAGAAAAGATTGATTGTGCTGAGACAGTGCCTAAAAGAAAGGTAGGTGATATTGAGATCCCCTAGAACTCGATTACTTTCTAGGACAGGTTGAGCCGACTAAACTTCAAGAGGGTACTTACCTACAAGCCCCATGCAAGCCTAAACCTAAGGATTTGTCTGCTTTATGTGTACATAACAACTTGCTTGCTTTGCATACTGGTACATAACATCATAAACATCATAACATCATAAGCATTCTCACGAAACATTTCAAGGAGTTACGAATTTATCTTTTCTTTGTTTTGTAGGCCATGAATCTTGTCTGAAGGAACACCATCCGAATCAGCTTCGTGAAAGCACACCCTCAACTCCAAGAGTTAGCATCAAGCGTGGCCGGAGATTCTCCTTTACCAAGAAATATGGTCGACTCCTCAGTTTGGCTACCTCTAATTTCCAAGAGGAAATGATGTGTGTGCTCTTCCAATTCTTTGATCCCATACATCATTGATTCACCTTTCCCGACTATTAGTTGGTTCCTACACTAGAAGAGTTCTCTCTAATATTAGGAGTGCCCATGCTTGATCAAATACCGTTCATCGGTCTAGAAGGGATTCCAAAACCTGAAGCCATTTCCAAAGCCTTGCATCTGAAGAGAGCCGACATTATATAAAATTGGGAGACAAGAAGCGGAGTCAAAGGGTTCCTAGCCAAGTTTCTGTTGGAGAAGGCTCGGTCATTCTGGGAAGATATGGATCTTCAAGCCTTTGAATATATCACGGCCCTTCTAATCTTCGGTTTGGTTCTATTTCCCAATTCGGACCAATTCATAGATGTGAATGCCATCAAAATCTTTCTCTCTCATAATCCTATACCTACTCTGCTCGGAGACATCTTACATTATTTCCATACTCGCACTATGAAGAAAAGAGGTATTATTTTGTGTTGCATTCCCATACTCTCCAAGTGGTTTACTTTGCATCTACCTCTATCAGTATTGAAGAACAAGTAAGGATTGACATGGTCTCAAAGGATGATGTCCCTTACACACTTTGACATTTATTGGTGTTCTCGATCCTTGGAAGATACTTCTATCATTGAATGTTGTGGGGAATTCCATAATGTCCCTCTGCTTGGCATTAGGGGAGGTATCACTTACAACCCTTGCTTAGCTTTATGACAGTTTGGGTATGCCCGAAGAGATGGTCCTCATGATATGCTCATCCAAGGTATGGTGTTCGACTACGAGAGTGACGATCAAGGCTACCGTCAGAGGTTTGTACGAGCTTGGAGGACGGTGAACAAGGTGGATAATAAGACATTGGGACACAAAAACTCTATCCCCCTTGAGCCTTATCTTAGGTGGGTGTGAGCTCGTGCTCAGAGTCTCGTAATGCCTTACCCCTCCATCCTCCCCGTTATCATGGAGCCTGTTACTGAAGGAAATGTACCGTATACTGTCCTTCACCCTAACATGCCTACCTCTCTTGAAGACTTGCAAAAGGGTTGGATTCATCTAAAGGAAGAACGACATATCTTCGAAGCCCAATTATATGCCAGTGAGAAGAAGGTTCTGGAACTCACCAAGAAGCTTCATGAAGAACGGAGTTTGAACGCCTACATCACGCCAAAGAGGACGCGTTCAACCTTTTTGTCTTAGGAGTTTTATTTCTATATTTTATTTCTTCCATTGTAAGCCCCAAGAGGCATGATGTACGCAAACTTGGATTTATTAATATAACGTGTGTTTCCTTTTTGTCTAAACAAATTTAAATCTCTAATTTCCTTGAAATCATTTACATATGCATTTTCATTCATCATAACACAAACGGGTTTCTTACAACAGGTTTCCTTATCTTTCTACTCTTTATTTCAGTAAGATGGATATTGAACAGATAGTAAAGGATCTACAAGCGCAGAACGCTCAATTCCAACAAATGTTCTTGGCCCTGGTAAAAGGACAAGAGGATTTGAAAACTTTTTCGGTCAAAGAGAAGAAGAATAAAGCGAAGAAACCATCCGGTGTTTTGAATCTGGGAAGAAGGTTCAAAGGACCAGTAGAAGAACTCTAGATTTCACAACCTCGTCAGGTGAAGGCGATAATCAAGAAGGGAAAAACAAGGAAGTAAATGACCATTCTGAGTCTGAAGAAGAGGAAGAGGTTGATTACTCTGAAGAACAGTATCCTCCAGCTAACAATAAATACAAGCAGTTGGAGGATCGTCTCAATGCTATAGAGATCCAGAGGGTGCCCATGTTGGATTTTGAAGAGCTAGGACTTATCTCAGGGGTTGTCATCCCACGGAAATTAAAGGTCCCCACTTTCTCTAAATATGATGGTGTCTCTTGTCCAAAGCTGCATTTAAGGTCACACGTCTGAAAAGTTCAACCCCATACTGCCGATAGGAACCTATGGGTACATTTCTTCCAAGAAAGCTTGTCAGGGACACAGTTGGATTGGTTCTATCAGTTGGAAGGGACCAATATTTGCAATTAGGAAGATTTGGCTGCCGCTTTTTACAAGCAATGCCAGTATAATGCTGACTTAGCTCCAACTCGAACACAACTGCAAGGCATGTCTATGTGTGCTGGTGAAGACTTCAAAACCTATGCTCAAAAATGGCGGGATCTCACGGGAAGAGTCCAACCCCCTATATCTGACTGAGAATTGGTGGATATGTTCTTAGGCACGCTATCTGGTCCATTCTTCAATCACCTGATCGGAAGCTCCTCGGCTGGATTTACTGAACTAATCATGACTGGTGAACGGGTAGAAGCCGGTATAAATAATGACAAGATTCAATGGGATGTATCCTCGAGCACGGTGAAGAAACCCTTTACCGGAAAGAAGGAGGTAAGTGTTGCATATGACCTTAGGAATTTAAACAAAACTGAACGTCGCCCGACCGTAGGGGAAGTTATGATTTCTAATCCTGTACCAAATCAGCAGCGAAACTATCAACGTAGGCCAGAGGTTCCCATGAGACGATTCACCCGAATCAACATGACCTTGTCCCAAGTTTTGCCACATCTTTTGAAGTCCAATCTGGTGACCCTAAAGGAAGCTCCCAAGAACCCCAATACTGCTTCTCCTTGCTACAACCCGAACGCTCGATGTGCCTATCATTCTGAAAGCCTGGGGCATGATACAAACGATTGTTGGGCCTTGAAGAATAATGTACAAGACCTTATCGAGGCGAAAGAGATTGAGTTTGATCCCCCAGAAACACCTAATGTGATAACATCGCTAATGCCCAAACACGGTTAACGTGTCAACGCTTTTGATGATGATTGTTTTGTTTCCTCCGTGATTTATTTAACTACTCCTCTCTTGACTATTAAGTAGAATCTACTGTGGGTTGGTCTGTTTCCGGGCTGTGATGAAAGTTGTCAATTATATATTTCTCTACCAAATGGTTATTTGTTACTGAAGATGGGCGTCCAACGCTTGATGGATAACAAGGAAATCCTGTTTGAAAAAGTTCCTCTTACCATAAACTCCTGTGAAGATGTCTCAATAATCACCATCTCCGACAATCCCCCCAGGGTCTCCGCCAAAAGACCCGTCAGGATTACATCTGTTCCAAAGTTTACTCCCCTAATCATCACCATGTCGGGACCAATCCCATATTCTTCGGATAAAGTTGTTCCCTGGAACTATGGGGTTGATGTCTATTATCATGGCGTCAGGAAATATCTATTAGCTATCAAAGTCAAAGTTGTGAAAGACACTGATCCTGACATTGTCAATATCGTTGGGACCAGTAAGATAACAAGAAGTGGAAGAGTCTTCTCACTCGAGATCTCTCCAAAAACCATTGCTACTCCTGTAATTATTCCCGCTACCGCTCCTACCAGCATTCCCAGTGATACTCTCATTGACAATTATACGGTTCTCCCTGCTGCCAAGACAATGGGAAAGGAGGTATTATTTGAGCATGTCCATAAGAAGGCACATCCAGAGATCATTCTTGAAGCTTCTAGCAAAGAGATGGAAGAGATACTAAAGATAATCAAGAAAAGTGACTACAACATCGTGGAACAGTTGGGGCAGACCCCCTCGAAAATATCAATGTTGGCTTTACTTTTATGTTCTGAGGCTCATGCCAAGGACTTGGTAAAAATTTTAAAGACCGCCCACGTGCCCCAAGAGACTTCCATTGATCAATTTGAGAATTGTGTGGCTAGTCTAACTGTTGATAACGGATTGGGATTTTCTGACGCCGACTTAACTTCCAAAGGAAGGAAACACAATGATGCTTTACATGTTTCCATTGAGTGTAGGGGCACTACATTAGCTCACGTACTGGTGGATACAGGCTCATCGCTGAATGTCTTGCCCAAAAATGCTCTTGACCGGCTAGATTGCGAGGGACTCACTTTAAACCTAGCAACATTGTGGTGAGGGCCTTTAATGGTTCTAAGAGGGTAGTGCACGGAAAAGTTGACATCCCTATAAAAGTTGGAACTCATACTTTTGATTCAACTTTCTATGTGATAGATATCCGCCCTTCCTATTCCTGTCTATTGGGCCGACCTTGAATTCATGGTGCTGGTGCCGTCACTTCTACCTTACATCAGATGTTGAAATATCCAATCAAGGGAAAGATCATCGTTGTCCATGGGGAGGAGGAATACATGGTTATCCCCCTGAATTCTTTCAGATATGTGGAAATGGACGGTGAGTTCATTGAGACCCCATGTCAGAACTTTGAGGAGGTCCCCCAAACAGTTGTGGAAATCGAGACTACTACCAAGACTCCAAAGGTTACCAGAACGCCATTGAAAATTTCCTCTCTGAAGGATGCTAGAGCAGTGATTGAGGAAGGTGGATGCACTATCTGGGGTCAACTTCCGGATATTCCCTACAAATCCAACAAATTTGGTTTGGGTTTTACTTTGGAGGCCTAGAGAGATGTTCGATGAATTCGCGCTGGAGGACCACCTTTACGCATCAGCAATTAAGGAGTCAATGCATTGGAAGACATTGATAGCAGTTGTGACATAGACGAGTGGATTTTTCCAACCATCAGCGGAGGACTCAACAATTGGGAGGCCAAAGAATTTGTCCCTATTACTTTTATTCAAGAGTAATTGTCTTTTAAATTTTTCAGACTTGTAACATTTAAACAATTTAGACTTTAAAACCTTGTGTCTTACCCGAGGCACAATGATCCATTTGTGAGGGTTGTTACTTCATCTTCATATGTCATCAATAAATCACTGACGTTTTTGCATGCAAATTTTATGCTCTTTGTTTTTCTTTTTCTACCTTTTATTTTATCAAAGATAGATATGACACACTCACATATCGAAATGCAGATCCATATCCACTCAGGATCCCATGGGTAACGATTCTGCTATGGCCTATTGTGACTTTGAAAATCCGATCTACCAAGCCGAAGACGAAGGTGAGGAAGATTTTGAGGTACCAGAGGAACTAGCCAAGTTATTGCAACAAAAAGAAAGGACCATACAACCCCACGAAGAGCTAGTGGAAACAGTTAACTTAGGTACTTAAGAGGACAAGAAAGAAGTCAAGGTAGGTGTTAACCTGGAGCCTAGTATCAATAAGCGCTTAACTCAGTTACTACATGACTATGTTGAGGTCTTTTCCTGGTCATATGAAGACATGCCAGGACTCGACACTGATATCGTGGTCCATTGTCTGCTGACAAAAGAAGACTTCCCTCCGGTAAAAAAGAAGGTTTGTCGCATGCGGCCAGAAATGTCAGAGAAAATCAAGACTGAAGTCATGAAGCAGTTCAACGCCGGATTCTTAGCTGTCACCTCTTATCCATAATGGGTCGCCAACGTTGTTCCAGTGCCTAAAAAGGACGGTAAGGTACGTATGTGTGTTGATTACAGAGACTTAAATAGGGCAAACCCTAAGGATGACTTCCCGCTTGCCAACATTGATATTATGGTTGATAACACAGCACAACATAAAGTATTATCCTTCATGGATGGTTTCTCCGGATACAACCAGATCAAAATGACACCTGAGGACATGGAGAAAACGACTTTCGTCACAGAGTGGGGCACTTTCTGTTACAAAGTTATGCCATTTGGATTGAAAAACGTCGGGGCAACCTATCAGTGTGTTATGGTAGCTTTGTTTCATGATATGATCCATCACGAGATAGAGGTCTACGTGGATGATATGATAGCCAGATATCAAACTGAAGAGGAACACCTTGACCACCTGCAGAAACTGTTTGAAAGACTAAGGAAATACAAACTAAGGCTGAACCTGAATAAATGCACTTTTGGAGTAAGGTCCGGTAAGCTCTTAGGCTTCGTTGTCAGCAGTAAAGGAAGTTAGGGGATTCATAGGATGGCTAAACTACATCTCCAGGTTCATTTCCCATCTAACCGCTACTTGTGAACCAATCTTCAAATTACTGAAGAAAGATCAAGTGGTGGAATGGAACAACGACTACCAGGTTGCCTTTGATAAGATCAAAGAGTACCTTCAAGAGCCTCACATTTTGATGTCGCCAATTGAGGGAAGACCTCTGATCATGTACCTAACATTCTTGGAAAATTCAATGGGGTGTGCGTTGGGGCAGCATGACGAGTCTGGCCGAAAAGAGCATGCAATATACTACCTGAGCAAAAAGTTTACCGACTGTGAAACCAATTATTCGTTGCTCGATAAAACTTGCTGCGCTCTGGTATAGGCTGCTCACCGGCTAAGACAGTATATGTTGACTCACACTACCTTATTAATATCTAAGATGGATCCAATTGAGTACATATTCGAGAATCCCGCCCTCTCAGGAAGAATAGCAAGATGGCAGATGGTTTTGACCGAATAAGATATTCAGTACACTACCCATAAAGTAATAAAGTGGAGTGTGCTAGCCGATCACCTGGCTCATCAGGCTGTGGATGACTATTGTGATATGGTGGCAGAACCGACTGTTAATACTGGTTTGCAATTTTTGTTTGCAAATATGCGGTAAGCAAGAGTCGCCACCGACTTTTCTTTTATCCAACAAAGGAAAGGGTGAAAAGAACAGAAAAAGACTTTTTTTTCGAGATTTCTGAGTAAGGGGGGTATATTATAGAAAGGGAAGGTGTTAGCACCATTTCCATCCATAGTTTTCCACGGGCTCTTAGTTACTTGCTCAATTTTGAAAATTGCTTTCATGTTTGTGTGGTTTGAATAGCTTTGAAAATTCCTTAGTGCAGCGATTCACTTTATGGTAACTCTTGTATCAGTCCTCAAGAGTGTGATAAAGCGTTTTTGAAAATTTTTGTTTGGAAAGTAGTATTTGAAAGTGTGGTGTAAAAATTCATTTTAGCAAGTACCTAACAGTTATCTACCTACTTGAAAAAGACTGTTCTTTTCCTCCTATCCTTTAGACTGTGTTATCCTACTATTAGTGAGTAGGTAATCCTAGTCGTCGGATGTTGAGGGACTATAGAAAGGGACGTAATGGTCATTGAAGGCAACATGTAAGGATACCTTAGCATTTTGAAGGGACTATCATCATAAGATCATTTCTCGTAGGCAACTCGAGGGACATTTAGGGACTATGATCTTTATGATAACATTAAAGTGAAGGTCTTTGCTAAGAGTATCCCTACGTTCGAGGGACATGACCATTTTTGAAGGCAACCAAAGTGGGAAATACCCTAGGGGTGCAAGTGTGCAATAGTGTGTTATTTCAGATATTTTATCTTGCAGTTTAGTGATCTACTGATTGATTGATTAAGCATACATGCCTAGGTTTCTAGCAATTATATACAAGCATATAAAATATAAAAGCAAGAAATAGAGGTCCTACGCTATTACAAGACTTTGGTGTAGATACATAAATAATTACTGAGAAAAATAAAGTGTGGGAATAAAATCCTACTTAAGCTATTACAAATCGGGCACAGTTACATAATTAACAAAAAATGCTAAAGTAAATAAACGCGTGCATGAATTGAAAATACGTCTAAAATCCTAAGTGAAAGGAATTTTTTGTTTGTTTTTGTTATGAAAAGAAATTGGATTAAAAAATCCTAAGTCTATTCAATTTTAGTTTTTTTTTTTAAAAAAATAAAATAGTTAATTAATTAATTGACAAAATTAATTTAATGTAACAAGCTAAGCCTATTGTTTTTGTGGTTTTTTAGTGTTAATTAAAGCTTAGAAGAAGTAAGGACAAGCAGTCCATCGAAAGGAAACAAAATCGAAAGGGCCCAAAAACAGGAAACAAAAAGAAGGAATTCTTGGAAGCAAGGTCTGGATCGAAGAGGCCTGGGTTTCTCTTTGAACCAATGAGTTGATCGAAGACCTCGTTCGAGGGTCTTGAGGTGCTAGATCTGCAAGCAAAATCGTTACAAATTGAAAATGCAAGGCCTGGGATTCGAACCCTAGTCCCTTCAATTGAGCGAATTCCCTTTCGCCACCTGAGCTGCTTGCTCATTTGAAATACATGTCACATGCTTTTGGTCCTGCAAATTAGTCAATTTGAAACTAAACAACACAGAAAAGCATCCCATTCAAAATCAATCCTTGAACCCGGATCTGGGTTGGTTTCGATTTGTCACAGCCAGGATCATGGATTTTAAAAGTAACCAGCTTCGAAAAAACTTTGTCCATGGTGTTCGAACGTATGAACAATGCAACTCGCATACACTTTGTTAAATCGCTCACGAATAATAACAAAAACTATGAATATGCAATCATGAGTCTAATTTTAAGATTAAATGAGATTGAACATTTTACCACTGGAGGCGCCTGGATCTTCAGTTCTGGGTGTAAGGTGGCTGGGGAACGAACGAGTGTACGCCTGTGTGAACTCCAAGAACTCGATCGAAGTGTCAACCTGGACGGAAGGTGCCTGCAATGGAGTTTTGACAACTTTGGAATTTGATGCTATTTTGGACTTTCGTGGGGCAGGCTGGTGTTTTCTTCTAAGGTGGCCTCTGTGTGTTTCCGTGTGTATCTGTCCTCTCTTTTTCGTATGAGATCATGAGGTTTATATAGACAAGGGAATTTAGGTCAACATTTGTGTATCAAATCTTGGTCCATTATGATGAAGAGATTTCATTTCATTTCTTCATAAAAAATTGCTATATTTGATTCAATCAAGTGCCAATCTATTTCATGCGTTGCTGCCAGCCTGTCATGAGTTGTTTGGGCCTCCAATATGATGAAAATCAAAAGCTGACCTGCCCTTGCAGATCCACTTCCCTTCGAATTTTATCTCTTCGATAGCTTTAAGCTCCAATTTCAAATACTCCAGCTTCGATTGTGTGGCCCCTTCGATTGAGCCTCCCTCTGCTTCGATTGCTTGATTCGAAAAGAATCACCCTGGCCGAATCAGCTCTTGTAGGGGTGGGAGCAAACAAGGCAAGAATCTGGCCTGGACAGGTTAGGATATGTGTTTTTTCTTAGTCATGCCAGCCTACTTCATTCCTTTGAATCTGCCTTCTTTTCCAACTTCAAAGTCCAATTCGAATTTATTTAGAACATTCCCTATTAGACAACTTCGACCAGCCCTTGGTCTTGTGATGAGTCTAAGCTCTGATTCGAAGTGTTCAGAACTTCCTTCATCAGAGCATCTTAGATTAAGACCAACTATGCACTGAAATTCCATTCAAAGGTCATTTCATTCTGATGTTTTGATTGAGGGAAACTCTGAAGTTCTAGTTGAATGACCTTTTGGAATGCCATTCGAAGGGCCTTTGTCCATACCAATCGAAGGACATGTTAAAATGCCAATCGAAGGACACTATTACAATGCCAATCGAAAGGTACTTATTAAAATTCCAATCGAAGGACACTATTAAAATTCCAATCAAAAGGTACTTGTTATAATTCCAATCAAAAGGCCTTGTTACCAGGCTAATCGAAGGACCTTTGTCCATGCTAATCGAAGGAATCTTAAAAACATCACTTGCAAATTTTCCTTTTCTTTAGGCAAAGGTTTGTGACTAACCATGTAAGGGGAGACCTTGGAAAACATGAGAGGGCAAATTTTGGGGTACCATAATTGCCCCTGTTCAATCTTCTTAAACCTGAGGATGTAGATTGGTTGGTCTGCCTTTCGTGATCTGAAGGTGGAAGATGATTGAACACTAGAGTGCTCAGAAATTTGCACTCGTCTGAGATGATACTTGATTTTGTAGATAGTATTGGGATTGGGCTTATAGATTCCATTTGTAAAATATGACGGAAGATCGTTAGAGATGGGCTTAAAGATGCCATGAGAATATGGCGGAGAGTCGTCAGAGATGGGCTGAAAGATGCCATCAGAATATGATGGAGAGTCATCGGAGGTGGGCTTAAATATGCCATCAGAATGTGATGGAGAGTCATCGGAGATTGGCTTAAAGATTCCATCCAAAGTAGATGTTGAATTTATAATAAGTCTCTTTGGAGGTTCCTGTTCCTGCTGTCTGAGGAGGAGTCTGTTGGGGAATGTGGGTTTCCGTTGTTCTCCTATTTGAGGAAAACTCTGGGGAATAGATTCTAGGAATTTCAGTCGTCCAAGGCTCTGCTGAAGAGTTATCTCTTGACTTAAAATGTATTAGGAAGAGCCTGCGTAGGGCTGCTTCAGGATGGGTTCGGGTAAGACTTCATCTGGAAGTGTATGAGAAGGAACCCTTGATGATTGCTGCCTTGATAGATGATGAAGGAATCTTTGACGATTGCTACCTCAGTAGATGATGAAGGAATCTTGGATGATTTCTACCTCAATGGATAATGAAGGGATCTTTAACGATTGCTACCTCAGTAGATGATGAAGGAACCTTTGATGATTGCTACCTCAACAGGACGACAAAGGAATCTGAGACGATTGCTACTCCCAAAAAGATGATGAAGGAATCTTAGACAATTACTACCTCAGCGGGATAATGAAGGAATCTGAGATGATTACTACCTCAGCAGGATGATGAAGGAATATGAGATGTTGGCTACTCTAAAAAGATGATGAAGGAATCTTGGATGATTACTACTTCAGCGGGATGATGAAGGAATCTTGGACGATTACTACCTCAACAAGATGATGAAGGAATCTGAGACGATTGCTACTCCAAAAAGACGATGAAGGAATCTTAGACGATTACTACCTCAGCAGGATGATAAAGGAATCTTGGACTATTACTACCTCAGTAGGATAATGAAGGAATCTCTAACGATTACTACCTCAGTCAGATAATGAAGGAATCTTTAATGATTATTATCTCAATAGATGATGAAGGAATCTTTGACGATTGCTACCTCAGTAGATGATGAAGGAATCTTGGACGATTGCTACCTCAGTAGGATAATGAAGGAATCTCTAACGATTGCTACCTCAGTAGATGATGAAGGAATCTTGGACGATTTCTACCTCAATAGATGATGAAGGAATCTTGGATGATTGCTACCTCAATAGATAGTGAAGGAATATTTGACGATTGCTACCTCAGTAGATGATGAAGGAATCTTGAACGATTGCTACCTCAACAGGGTACCAAAAATTTGTCTGGTCATGTAAGTAGTTGATGATATTTGTCTGTTTATAGACTTTTACCTGAAAAGATACAAGGTTAGTTGTATGCAAAGTCATGATGCATGAAGTGTAAATGATGCTCTCAAAATAAATGATATTGTAATATATGCATTTGTACTGTGTATGTTATGACATCTGTAAAATGATGTATGAATGCAATGTATGAACGTATCAGTCATTCCATTATTGTATTGTTGAACTGGGGAAATGAATCCCTGATTGTTGTTGGAGACTATCGGGAAGCTGAATCCCGGACTACTGTTAGTGAGTAAAGAAAGTGATTCTTCAATTTCTCTTGGGGATAATGAATGGAGATAGCTTTGTTGGTGATTCCCTTTCTCTGTCGAGGATCTTCGACTTCTGTTTGAGAATGATTTCACCGTGGGGAAGAGTTATGTTGGGAGACTTCACCAATATGGAGAACAAACTCCGCTGGGGGATGAACTTCCGCAGCTAGAGAAATAAACTCTAATGGGGATAAGGCTTTATAAACTACTTGAGATTTATAAAACTCTGTTGCAGAAGGTGAACTCCATAAACTGCTTTGGGGATCTTGTTGAAAATCCCGTAGAGGAATCTTGAGAAGCTCGGCGACTTCACTGGGGAATTTGGAGCAGTAATTGGAGATTTTACTCTGTCGAGGGTATGAGAACACCTGACAATAATAGGTTGTAAGCTGAGAATATGGCGGTGACCTTGTAGTAGAATGCCCCTGTCTCGATACCTGTTGTAGAAAATATAACTGGGGATTTTGTAGATGGTTTGACTATTATCCCAACTCTTGGAGTCCTTGGTGAATGCAGATCAGTGTAATAAACCTTCTACTGATTAGACAAGTGAAGAGTTGACAGGACGTAGTCGTACGCTTTAATCCCTAACTTTTTCCTGGACAGTCTTTTCAGATTTTCAGTCCACCGGGATACCCTTTTTTCCCAAGCCGCCTTTTCAGGTTTTTTACTTGCCGGGTGTACAGTTTTCTCATATGTATATCCCTAACTTTTTCCTGAACCTCTTTTGGTTCGCCGAGATGCCCTTATTTTTCCTAGGCCAGTCAACCTAGCGGGTCTTTATTCATGCGTAGTATTTTCCAACTATGTCCATGTTCACCGGGTACGGAGAATTGTCATTGTCCATAGTAGTAAGTATTTCCACACTTCCAGAAGATGCTTGTTTGATTGTACAGGATTCGTTGCTGGAATTCATGTCCAATGCCCCAAGGGATTCAGATGGAGATCTGCCCTTGTCTATTTGGCATCTTTGCGAGATTCCTTGAATCTTGACTTGATTTCCCCAGGTCAGCTGGACACCATTCTATGCCCCTTGATTATGAATGGCCTATCACTGGAATGTCTTTCCATCTGAGGTGATTCTATCCACTGAGAAGATTTATGTCCATCGAATATTCGTTGTGTGAATTTCTCTGCCATTTGAACAATTATCCATATGCAAAGAATGTCATTTAAAGAATGCAAAGCTTATGTTTGTCTTGAAATTTTTTGAAAATGCGTTTTTTTTGTAATAAAACAAAATTTGCAAAAATGTGATATCAACTCATGATTTATAGAAAACCTTTCAGGAGTCAGGATACCTTTGTAACAGTATGCTCTCGAACTAACCCATGCATCAGCTAGGACTTTTAAGGGTTGTAACGTGGCCTGGTTCATGGTTTAAGAAACAAAGGATAAAGGCTCAAAGTTTATTTGTACCCACCCGTTCTTCGTGATGTTCTTCAGTCCTATGCTCTGTTAATTATGCATTTCGAATCCCAATTGAGTCTGGCATCTTATCCTTGATGTTTTGGTGATGGTTCGGATACTAAAAGTTTATTTGAAAGACGCATTCATTTTGTAATCTCTTTTTTTGTTTTTTTTTGTCGAGGATTTGTAGTAACCTCTTTTTTGTTTTCATTATCCCTTCTTTTGCCTGAACTGTTTATTTTGTGATTACAGTCAGCGAGATGCCCCTATTTTTTTCTTAAGTCTCTTTCATAGGTTTTGACTTAATGGACTTTTATTTTGAGAGATAATGATTGCTTGTTCTTAATGATTACATGGAACCATCACCACCTTTTGGAAGATCGTCTTCAATACCATTCATTATGTACGAAGCGGAAGATTATGACTAAATGCGCGTCTGAATTGACTGAGAAACTACCCTACCCCAAGTTACGATTAAGGGTTTTAATTTGTGTGAAAAGAAAACTCCTACTTCCTTGGCTCAAAGGGGTTGACTAGGGATTATCTTCCTTATAACTCCACTATTTGGGATTTGAAACAACTCTTGTACATCGTCAGCAAGGTCTATTCAAAAGCACGCTATATGGATTGTGGTATCGTTTTCGTCATCCTCCCTCTAAAGGCTTAGAGCTTTTAATCAAGAGTTGAATATCACCAAAAGGAAGTAAGAAAGCAATTTAAGCATAATTAAAACTAATTAATTCAAGACAAACATGTGTAATGCATTAATGAAATAACAAAGTTTGACATGACAATAATTGTTTGAACAAACAAAGAAAATACAACTTGAGAATTCAAATGAACAAAAATACTCTCAATCCTAGCCATGATTTGGCATGGGAGCAGTGATCACACTGGGGTCTTAGGAGAGTTAAATTCGATCTCCTAGCTATCGATCAAATCCTGAATCTTGTTCTTCAAAGTCCAGCAGTTGTCAGTGTCGTGCCCAGGGCTATCAGAATGGTAAGCACATTTTACATTAGGATTGTACTTAGGAGAAGAGGTATCAGGTTTTTGAGGAGGACCCTTTAGTGTAATCAGCTCTGCTTTTAGAAATTGATGTAATGCTTGAGACAAAGGCATATTAATATAAGTGTATTGCCTCTCTTGATATTTTATCCTTCGCCTATTGCCCCGTTGATGTTGAACGGGTGTAGGATCAGACATTAACACTGCTCCCACAGACTGATGGTGGTTATTTTTATTATGGCGCCTTTGACCATAGACAGCATTAGTTTCTTTTCTACCACCAAATGTCTTCCTCTCAGCATTAGAGGATTCCTCCATTGGAATCTTCCCACTCTTGATACCACTTTTGATCCTTTCTCCAGTCAGAACCATTTCTGTGAACCCGGATGAGGAACTCCTAATCAGCAGATTAAAGAATGGGTCTGTCAGAGTTCCCATGAACATGTCTACCATTTCCAGATCATTCAGAGGAGGTTGTACCCTTCCAGCTAGATCCCTCCATTTCTAGGCATATTCTTTGAAGCCTTCGCTAGAACCCAGAGACATGCTTTGAAGTTGTGTACGAGTTGGAGCGAGGTCAGCATTGTATTGGTACTACTTGTAGAAAGCACTAGCCAAGTCTTCCCAGGTATGGATGTCAGTTCCTTCTAGTTGATAGAACAAATCCAGTTAAGTGCCAGCCAAACTTTCTTGGAAGAAATGGACCCATAGTTTCCGGTCAGCAATGTGAGGCTGGATCTTTCTGACATATGACCTTAAGTGAAGCTTGGGACAGGAAACACTGTCATATTTTGCGAAGATAAGGACCTTGAACTTAGGTGGGATGACCACCCCTGGAACCAAACCTAATTCTTTAAGATCCAGACCGGGCACCCCTTGGATCTCCATGGCATTGAGTCGATCCTCCATCGGTTTGTATTTATCGTCAGCAAGAGGATATTGCTCCTCAGAATAGTCAGGTTCATCTTCTTCAGACGCTGGATTTTTGTCTCTTTCTTCTGATTCCTCGTCATCTTCCTCTTGATTATCCCCTCTCTTTGATGGGGTTGCGAAATCTAGAGCTCAGTTAGCTGGTCTTCTTCTTCCCATACTAAAAACACTAACTGGTTTCTTTGCCTTCTTATTCTTCTTTTTGACGATCAAAGCTTTCAGGTCTTCTTGCCCCTGGTTCAGAGTCAGGAACATTTGTTGGAATTGAGAATTTTGAGCCTGAAGTTCTTTAATTTTTTATTCAACAGCCATTTCTTTACTTGTTGAAATAAACAACGAATAAGATAAGAACCCTGCTTTAAAACTTGTTTATGCAATAACATGTATGATATTCGTATGCAATGTTTTCAAGGACTCGCAGGGTAAACAAGAAGATGTCAGCAGTTGAAATTTGTAGCTTTGAAGAACTTTGTATTGTTGAGTATCCTTCTACGAGAATCAAGCTCACCATATCAAGTAGGTCATAGCCCCTGACTCAAGTTGTTGAGTTTTGATCTTTCGATGGCATTGGCTAGAGGAAAATAAATCTCCTTGCCCCTTGATAGACGTCTGACTTATCATAACCTGCATCACAAACCATTGAGATCCTTGAAATGGTTAAGGAAATGCTATGGTATGATGATATGGTGTGCATGCTATGCATCAAGAAAAAATGCAAGGTGACAAACACAACCCTGCAAAAAATTCAAGTTGTTAGACGATGAAGGCAAACAAGTCACACAAGCAGCCTTAGCTTTATGATTGCATGGGTTTTAAGGTAGTACCGTCTTGAAGTTTACTTGGTTTTAAAACTGTCCTAGAAATAGTAACCGGGTTCTAAGGAGTCTCAATACCACTGATCTTTCTTTATCGGTATTATTTCAGTTTAGTAATCTTTTCTTGCGACCGAAACATCCTGAAAGTCTGATCTCAATGAGTGTAGTATCGAGTATCAACTGATTCACAGCTTTACATCGAGGTCGGCTATCTCACTACTTTCTAATGGCCAAGTTTGTTCAACTAAGGTTCTAAGATTCATTAGTACTTCAAGACACCACGCGGCGGCCCCGTATTCTCCTCGATTCTACACAAGGGATACTGGTACCAACCAAAGTGTCACACCAACACAACTATCGCTTCAACCATACCGGTCTACACCGTACAGTCTCCACGATCTATTGTTGTTTACCTAAAAAGATGACCCAGACCCAGGTATAGGATCTTTACAAGAATACCCCAACAAAACCTCAAAGATAAAGCAGTCAAAACAAACAGAGAAAGCAATTTTAAAATGATCTAGACCCTAAGGTAAACCCCACTTTATAATTCCCCAACAGAGTCGCCAATTATGTGATACGATGGCAGAACCGACTATTAATACTGGTTTGCATTTTTTGTTTGCAAATGTGTGGTAAGCAAGAGTTGCCACCGACTTTTCTTTTATCCAACAAAGGAAAGGGTAAAAAGAATAGGAAAAGACCTTTTTTCGAGATTTCTGAGTAAGGGGGTAGATTATGGAAAGGGAAGGTGTTAGCACCCTTTCCATCCATGGTTTTCCACGGGCCCTTAGGTACTTGCTCAGTTTTGAAAATTGCTTTCGTGTTTGTGTGGCTTGAAAAGCTTTGAAAATGCCTTAGCGCGACAATTCACTTTATGGTAGCTCTTGTATCAGTCCTCAAGAGTGTGATAAAGCGTTTTTGAAAACTTTTGTTTGGAAAGTAGTATTTGAAAGTGTGGTGTAAAAATTCGTTTGAGCAAGAACCTAACAGTTATCTATCTACTCGAAAAAAACTATTATTTTCCTCCTATCCTTTAGAATGTGTTATCCTACTATTAGTGAGTAGGTAACCCTAGTCGTCGGATGTTGAGGGACTATCAAAAGGGACGTAATAGTCATTGAAGGCAACATGTAAGAATACCTTAGCATTTCAAAGGGACTATCTTCATAAGATCATTTCTCGTAGGCAACTCGAGGGGAATTTAGGGACTATGATCTTTATGATGACTTTAAACTGAAGGTCTTTGCTAAGACTGTCCCTATGTTTGAGGGACATGACTATTTTCGAAGGCAAACAAAGTCAGAAATACCCTAGGGGTGCAAGTATGCAATAGTGTGCTATTTCAGATATTTTATCTTGCAGTTTAGTGATCTACTAATTGATTGATTAAGCATACACGCTTAGGTTGCTAGCAATTATATACAAGCATATAAAATATAAAAGAAAGAAATAGAGGTCTTATGCTATTACAAGGCTTTGGTGTAGATACATAAATAATTACTGAGAAAAATAAAGTGTGGAAATAAAATCCTAATTAAGCTGTTACAAACCGGGCAGAATTACATAATTAACAAAAAAAATGCTATACTAAATAACTGCGCGCATGAATTGAAAATACGTCTAAAATCCTAAGTGAAGGGAATTTTTTGTTTGTTTTTGTTATGAAAAGAAATTGGATTAAAAAATCCTAAGTCTATTCAATTTTAGTTTTTTTTTTAAGAAAATTAAAATAGTTAATTAATTAATTGACAAAATAATTTAATGTAAAAAGTTAAGCCTGATGTTTTTATGGTTTTTTTGTGTTAATTAAAGCTTAGAAGAAGTAAGGACAAGCAGTCCATCAAAAGGAAACAAAATCGAAAGGGCCCAAAAATAGGAAACGAAAAGAAGGAATTCTTGGAAGCAAGGTCTGGATCAAAGAGGCCTGGGTTTCTCTTTGATCCAATGAGTTGATCGAAGACCTCGTTCGAGGGTCTTGGGGTGCTAGATATGCAAGCAAAATCGTTACAAATTGAAAACGCAAGGCCTGGGATTCGAACCCTAGTCCCTTCGATTGAGCAAATTCCCTTTCGCCACCTGAGCTGCTTGCTCATTTGAAATATATGTCACCTGCTTTTGGTCCTGCGAATTAGTCAATTCGAAACTAAACAACACTGAAAAACATCCCATTCAAAATCAATCCCTGAACCCGGATCTGGGTTGGTTTCTATTTGTCACAGCCAGGACCATGGATCTGGGTTGGTTTCGATTTGTCACAGCCAGGACCATGGATTTCAAAAGTAACCAGTTTTGTTTAAGGGTACCATCTTTGAATCAATGGTATGCATAATTTAGGGAGCCTTATGACTTGACTCTTGATGCATTGGAAAGATGACATCACAAACTTTACAATGTGCAAAGAATGGAATCAAATGGATGCTTGAGCTGAAAGTTGTGATGAGTCAAAGTTGAGAAAAATGATGATGACTTTTTGTACTTAGAAAAATTCTAAGTTTTTTCTAGACCTATAATGTTTTGCATCCAAACATGTCCTTCCATTTAAAATTTGCTCTTGACCGAAAAATAAGGCATGAAGTAGACCTCTTGAATAACATTTTGAGACTTGAACCATTTAAAAACTCCAAAAATTGAGAAAGTTATGACTTGGTGACGTTGGTAAAAATTCATGAGATGACCTATAATTTTTTGCATCCTTAGGGCATCTTTCATCCATTTACAAGCTTAGCACATAAAATAAGAGTTGAATTTCACATATTTAAGATAATTATGGAAAAAGAGTGGGCTTAAGGAGATAAAAAATTACCAAGTTATGATCTTTTGAAGTCACATAAGGGATTTTGATGGCCTATCTAGAGGACTTGTGATCTTTCTTCATCATTAGGTATCCTCAAAACAAAATTTTCTTGAAACTTTTAAAGTGATTTATTGATAACCCTTTGAAGAGAATCATGTTTTTAGAATCACTCAAAAATACCAAAAGATGAGCAATATATAGCCTTTAGAAGTTCAAAACCCTAGCTCTTAGAGCAACAAAATTGCCTTGGAAAACCTTTTCAATTTTGACAATCCTTCTTGCACAAATACATTTGTAATGTAAATAGAAGTTTTGAGAATGATATGACAAACCATGGCAACCATAATCACTTACAAATATTGATAATTGAGGGATATATGCACTTGTGATCAAGAAATCAAAGACTTGTCTAATTAGGTCAAACTTCTCCAATCAACCCTTGCATCTTTGGACTACCTTTGATAACTTGAGGCATGATGGATCATAATAGACTTTGTCATGATATTACTTTAAAACATCTTCAATGATGAAACTTGAATCTCAATGAAGCTTTGTTGAAGAAGGCATAGGAATAAACTCATGAACCTATAGATCAACTTGATGGAATGTGTTATGCTTTCATCTATAATATCATCAATTAGGAAAAACATTCATTGTATTTATTAGTTAAAAGTTAATCAATACAAAACATAGATGATCACAGAATACAAGTTAAGGTGCTTGGTGATTCCCCATAAGCAAAGTTAAAGATAAGGAGAAGAACCAAACCCTAGTGTGATCTTGTTGTGATTGAGTTGATATGATATGATAGAGGAGTCTTAGGGGCAAAAATTTGGGTACAACACCCCCTTTTGAAATTTGAGTGCAATGTCAAATTAATTGAAGACTACCCTACCCTAGGTTAATATTGAGAGTTTTTCCGTACAGAAAATAAAGTCCTGCTCAAGCCTCAAAGGGGTTAAAGAGGGTTTCACTCCCTTATATATATGATGTTGGGATATTTGAAACAATGCCTTACATCATCAGCAGAGTTTTATTCAAAAGCATAAGACCAATGATTTCTGAACTTGTTATTTTTTTCTTGTTTTTGTTCTGAAATGCATTGCTAATTGAACTGTGATGTTAGTTTTTTTCTGTTTTGAAAAATGAAAGAGTGTAGGTTTCTTGTTATGGTTTTGATCCCATGCTTTTTTCCTTGTTTGGCTTTGATGTGTGTTGAATGCTAAGGCTTGGCTGAACTAGTTTCTCTTTGGTTTTGTTTGCATAATGTTGTAGTATTAATGATATTGGAATGTGGTTTGTAGGTTTATATTGCTGCATCATGGTGTTTATGTGAGCTCATGGTTTACAAATGATGCAAGTTTGGTTAAAGTAAGTTTAGCATAATCATGAAGTTGATACCCAGGTAAAGGCTACTTGAAGTTTGATCAAAGTGTTAGGAACATGAATGAGATTGATGATTAGAAACATGAAGAATTGAAGTTTGAAAAGGCATGAAGATGTTTAAGATATTAGGATAGGTTTAGAAAATTTCCATGTGATTTTCTTTGTGTAATGTGATATATACTTGAACTTGTGACAAAGTGATACACTTTGTAACCCTTGAAATACAACTAATAAATTCCAATCCAAAAATTCAAAGTATCCTTTATTTTTTTTAACTTGATTATAACTTTGCAATGGCCATGACCTTTGGGATGTTTTTGTATAATGACTTTACTTTGAACTTGTAATGACCTTGTAATGCCTTGATTTTTTACATGTCTTCAAGTGAATGAATGGGCCTTGCGAATAAAGTTAAATGATGAAGGTACTTGAACTAAACTTGAATTTTGAACCTCAATCCTTAAGTAACGGTGTATGCCTTGAATTTTTAATTAACAAAACTTGAATAGAATTTGAATTATTTCCAACAAAACTTACTCATAAACATACTCACATCTCATCATCATTGCACCAAAACAAATTCACAGATTTTATTTATACAATGCGACTCATGAAAATATCTCAGCTCAACATGCATGTGGTACCATACCATAAAAAGGTTCCTCAGGGAATTGGGTTCACCCTAGTCGAACCATGAATTCACCCTGCTTGGATTGCAACTTGTTTCATTAATCAGCAACAACAACATCATGATTTCATGTCAAAACATGTCAATGCAACAACAGAATAATGTTTAAAGTCCCCTCCTGACAATAAAAAAAAAAATGCATTTACCCAACAATAATAATCCTCCCTACTCGAACTATTATTCACCAATCACAACAACAACCTCAATATTATTCTCAACATCATAATCATCATCAACCTCATATACAACAACATCAGAATCATCATCAACATCATAACACAACCATATCATAATCAATGTTATGACAATCGACAAAAAACACCAACATTAGCAACTCCACAAGTACATATTCTCGAGCATTCCATAATGTTAATTCATTATAACATCAACACATCATCACATAAACACAACAATTCGTTAATCGATCATACAAGTCATCACCAATATCCATACAGTAGGAACATGACTACTACTCAAGTATTTCACCAAGCACTGCCATGAGGTACTGCTGCATGTTAGTTTTCTAATGCTTCGAATGAAAACTCAGTTGGACTTATGTATGAAAAGTTATGGTCAAAATCGTCGGGGAATGCAACTTAAGTTAAAATGACAATTTATTTCAAATTATGCCCAGTATGTGTCTACTCCTAGGGAGCATGTGTCGACTCTTGGGACTTATGTGTCGACCTATGAGACTTATGGTCCGACTCCAAAAGGATAGAAAGTATGAATTTGTAAACGACTCAGTATGGGTCGACTCCTACGACGTGTGTGTTGACTCCCAACTGCAGAATGCAAAATTTCTACATTTTTCATCATTTGAGGCCATCCTGACCTCTGATTTCGATTATGTAAAAAGCCTCGATCTCATAATTCGATGTATTACAATTGTCTAATGATTAAAATAGAAAATTAACAATATATGAGATATTAGAATCAATAAAATCATATATTTCATAACTTTATAAACTCTCTATACCTTCAAAACTTTAACAATGGCTTCCAAACTTTAACAATTTCAAATCAAAATTTTATACACTAGTTGCACACAAAATTGATCATCAAAAACATAATATCATCATCAACACAACATGAATAAACATATTAATATATAACATACAAACCTATTGGAAGTTAAGGGAAACCTCTATACTCTTTCATGATTAAGGCACCCATAGATAAACAATCCCCCTCCCTTATCTTGTAATTCCAGCAAACAATGGTAAAACAAGCAGCTTCTATGAATTCTCCTTTCAAAACCTAACTCTCCTTCTAGAAGCTCTTGCTTCCTATTCTATTTATTTTCACGTACAAATCCAAAATCCCTTAATTCTCTCAACTCCTCTTTTTATAATAACAAAAAATCCCTAATTTGGCTTTCACTATTCTACCCTCACTTACTCCCCAAACTCCCTACTTTTCCCTTACCTACTACCACAATTAGCATAATGCCCCTACTTCCTCATAATTCCATTTATTTTACTATTAAATCTAGTAATTCAATGTTCTACTAATATTATTATTTTAATTAAATAAATCTACTAAAATTATCAGTATTTAAAATTATAATTAAATTCTAAATAGTTCTAATTAACTCTAACTCACTCTCTACACCCCCGCCTTAAGCATGCATAACCCCACAATTACATAATAATTAATTAAATCATACAAAAATCATAGATAACTTAATTATAAATAATCTAACAAAAATAGGGTGTTACACTAGTGGTCCATAGAAAACGTAATGTAGGCAAGGAGAAACGAGAAACAATTGATGAAGAAACTGGGAAGCTTAAGGAGGTCAAGCTCATAACTGAAATAAAATACCCAACTTAGTTATCAAGCATGGGGCTGGTATGAAATGAATCATGAAAGTGGAGAATGTGTGTGGAATTCACCGATTTAAACTTGATGTGCCCTAAGTACCCTTACTCTTGCCAAAATATCAATAGGTTGTTTGACAGGTCATCAGGGTACAAAACTTTGAGCTTCATGGATGTCTACTTTGAATACAATCAAATTAGGATAAATCCTTTGGACGCACCCAAAAATGCATATGTGTCCAAAATTGTAACTACTATTACAAAGCCATACTTCTCGACCTCAAGAATGCAAGCGCTGCTTATTAGAGACTGATGGATGATACCTTCGCAAACCATATGGAACAAAATCTCAAAGTCTACATAGATGCCATGGTCTTGAAAATCTTGGAGGAGGGTACTCATTACAATACTAGAGAGATATCCTGAACCCATAATGTTATAATCAATTATTTACATTTATAATACCTATAATTGATTGGAGCAGACTCTTAATGGTTTGAAAAAATTAGAAATCAAAACATTCCATTTTGGGGTTCAATAATCGATTAACTTAATCAATTAGGACACGTATTTGACCCATGAGTTGTTTCTTAATTTGAACCATATTTTATCCTATAAATAGTGAGCCCCACTACCATTTAATGTCACTCAAAACACTATTTTTGATCTTACTTTCTCACTCTCCCATCTTTTTCCTATAAATATTTCTTTTCCTCACTTGAATTTGTCTTAAAGCTTTGAAAGTGTTCTTGTGTTTAGTAAGGATTTTTGTTTTGAGTGAATGTCATATTTGTAATTTATCCAAAAGTGTATCATCTCTTCAGTAAAGTATATCTTGTACAAAGTTATTAGGTGGTGAACTAAACCATTAAAAGGTATTGTTTAGTTTGAGATTATCTTAGGAAGTTTTTGGTTGGTTCATGAGTTACGCCCGTTCAGTTCTGAGATCATCCCGTGTAAAATCTCGTACAAGGTTCTTGAGTTAAGCTCATATAAAATCTCTGTCAAGTTCTGAGATCAACCCATATAATATCTCAAGAAAACGTTCAGAGATTTACCCATGTAAAATCTCCCATAAGGTTCGTGAGCCCAGTCCGGTGTAAAAGATTCATTTGGTTAGATGGTTAGCCTGTGTAAAATCCCATCTTAGTTCAGAAGACAACCTGTACAAAATCTCTATTTGGTTAGAAGTGAAATTCTGGTATCAGATATGTGATGTCAAATGAGATGTCATGACACAAATATCTGAGGAACAAAGTAAAGTGCAACAATAATAAATGCAGTAAAAACACAAGGAATTGTTAACCCAGTTCAGTGTACAACAACACCTACTCTGGGGGCTACCAATCCAGGGACAGGTCCACTAAATAGTATCAATTCATAGACCCTCAATAAACAACTTGTTTACGATATAATCACTTAATCACTACTCGTGCTATACTTCTACCTAAGACTCACCTAGGTATGAGGCCCTCCTCAAATCCCTTCAATCACTTACAGTGAAGAAACAACAGAAATAATAAGTTTAAAAACTTCAATCATTCAATGCTTAAAAGCTTATGAATGATACACAATTAACAATCCAAATAAAAACACAAGTATTAAATCAATACTAGAGTGTTTGACAATTAAAAGGCTTAGACTTCTAAAACAGAAAGAAAGTATTCTTCTTCAAAAGTTGCAGTGGTCTGAATAAGGAAGCAGGTCCTTATATATGCGCAGTAGTGGGCTTGGGCTGAAAAACAAATATTCAAATCTTTTGAATATTTCCATGAAAATAGGCTAAGATATAATCCATAAAGATAATTCAAATATAAAATTATTCCTCCATATTTTTCGCAGCCTATGAGTCATAAATCCTGAATTATGGCGCGCAGGAAATCAGGAAACAGAAAACATGAACTGATATTGGGCTGAGTTCAGTTCAGGAGGCAGATGTCAAGACATCTACTTTGACATCATTCAAAACAGTTTTTCTTCAAATGTTAAGACATTTAGAAAAACATTATCAAGTCATTGTTTTACCAAAATTGTTGTCAACAAACACTTACAAACTCCCCCTTTGGCAAATTTTGGCTAAAACATTATTGAGCATATTATCAGAATATTATTAGAGCATTATCAGCACAGCAACATAAGCAAAGCAATCAAAACAGAAAAAACTCAATTAACAGTTAGTTGTTAGCAAAGGAAGATGTCAAAACATCTTCTAAGACATGAGGCTCCCCCTCAAGTATTAAGCTCCCCATCAATCAGTGGCCAGTCAGTGTCAGTGGTTAGTGGTCACTCAGTCACTTTCTCTCCCCATTTTTAGTCATAATATGCCAAATAAGAGGATGTATTCAAGAGTGTATCAGGAATTTAGGTACAGACCATAGAAATCAAATGTCAAGCACATGCAAGTGACAAAAAGAAACAAAGGATTCAGATAAACATCAAATAGTCTAACTGTCGTCATGATCAGTAGACTTGGCTGAGTCAGAACTTCCTTCCTCACTAGAATCTCCTTCTTCAGAGCACACTCTATCATCAAAGTTGTTGTCATTTTGCAGCTCCTTGATCATCTTCTCAAAAGTTAGCTTCCTTGATAAGCTAACTTTGACCACATCATCTAATTCTTTGCAGGCTTCTTTCAATTTAGTGATCATGTCATCCTTGGTGGAGGTCTTGTTTTCAGCAGGTGTAGATGTCAAAACAATGTCTAGGACATGTTTTCCTGAAAAAAGCTTAAAATGAAGAGTCAAGGCAAACTCCCTCTTGAACACTACATCATTACCACTTAGAATCCAATGATGCTGATTAAGGATAATTCCATAGATAAGGGAAGGAAAGGCAATGGGCATCTTAATGGCACAACTTCCTGCATGCTTAATAGTCTGATCAAAGATGTAAGTACCATAATCAAACAATTTCTTGTTTCCAACAACATAAATAAACTTTCCTAAGCCAATAGTGATGGTTGAAGTGTGATTTGTAGGATACCAATTTGCTGCTCCAATTCTGTGCAAAATAGAATATTTCACACTAAGCTTGCTAATAGGAAGTTTATTTTTCAAGGGTCACTCACTTACTTGATTGGCAGTGATGGCTCCGCACACTTAACTATCTATTACTTCTAGCTCATAAAAGTCATCTTCAGACCTATCTAGAAATCTGTTTATGATAGCAGGGGAAAATTCTACACATCTACCCCTAACATACACCTTTCTATACTCCTTACTTTTATGATCAGCATAGTCAACAGGAATATTAACAATAAATTCCTTAACAAGAGTCTCATAGCATTTGGCAAACCTGGTTTCAGCTTCATGATTTCTTTGTATTCCAGAGCACCAGCTCCCAATTCTCTTTATAGGTCAATTCTTCTTTGAAACACATGCTTCCACTTTTCCATATTCCCAATAGAATGGAAGGAACTGTTGTTAAGGGGAGCATCAGGAACCCTAACAGAAATCTTCTTGCATGTGGACTTTATGATAGGAGAGATGTCCTGGACATCTTGCTCGACATCATAGTCTGAGTCAGATACTTCAATAACCAGAACTTTCCTTTTTACTTTTAGATCTTTTTACAGCATCATTATCATCATCAGTGGAGCTATCAGGTCTAGCTTTTCTTTTGCTAGAGGGAGGAACAACTTTACTTCCTAGATTTAGGGGTCCATACATGATTTTCTTCTTGGTTGTCTTGGCAGGGGTGTGACACTTGCATCCTTCACTTTCTTGGATTTGAGCCTTCTTGCAATACTAGGCACCACATTAGTAATGAGCTCATTGTCAAATAGCTCATCTACATTAACTACATTCTCAGCATTTTGACCTTCTGCATCCTTGGAGGCAGAAACATCTTCCTTAGAAGGATAGTTCTCTTCAACATCTTGTTCAACATTTTCTTCTTCCACTTCCTTTAGAGCAGAGATAGCAAGCTTCTCAAGTTTGCTTTTAGCAGCATCTTTCTTGAAGGTGGATGATTCAGCAGCAACACTTTTTGGGTTACTTCCTTTGTTATCCGGAGGAGGCATGCGAGTAAGAGGAGTAGAAATCCCAGGCACAACAAAGCCTTCATTTAATACTCGGTCTACTAGCCTTCTGATGCTTCTATCAACATTAACAATCTCTTCTTATGTCCTATTTTCAGTAGTAGTAGTAGTAGAAGAGTTACCTTTATCATCTTTGGATTTCTTTGTAGGTGATGATCTGGGTTTCTTGACCTTTTTCTCAAGAGGTGGTATGGTTGTTAGAGGAGTAGCATCAAGTATTATGTCAAGGGAGAGATTTTCGGGGAGGTTGACAGATTTTGAGGAAGACGATGTATGATGTTGAGACATCCTTGAAGAATTTTAAGCAAGGAGATGAAGAATGACAAGGGTTCTTTTTCTGTAGAGGAGAATGAAGAGTTTGTGAAAGTAGAAAGATGAAATTTCGTAGCGTGTGGGAAATACTATAAGGCAGTCTTGTAATGATTGCTTTCGAAATTTTATTTGTTGGAAACACAAATAAAATAATATCATGTTAATGATATTCCCACACGCCCTTAATTGCTACAAACCTTCATATAGGCAAATCCTTAATTTTCTTCGTAAGTTCTTAAACTGATTAGCATCCAAGGCCTTAGTGAAGATGTCAGCCAATTGCAATTCATTGGCTACATGTTCTAAGGCAACAATTTTTTCTTCAACAAGCTCTCTTATGAAGTGATGACGAATATCAATATGTTTGGTCCTGCTGTGTTGAATGGGATTCTTTGATATGTTTATGGCACTTAGATTGTCACAGAATAATGTTATGACATCTTGTTTGACATTGTATTCTGTTAACATTTGTTTCATCCAAACCAATTGAGAACAACTGCTTCCTGTAACAATATACTCAGCCTCTGCAGTGGATAGAGACACACAATTTTGCTTCTTACTGAACTAAGATATGAGATTATTTCTCAGAAAGAAGCATCCTCCTGATGTACTTTTTCTATCATTAGCACATCCTGCCCAATCAGCATCACAATAACCAATTAAGGCAGAACTAGATCCATGAGAGTATAGAATACCATAGTCACTTGTCTCATTCCCATATTTAAGAATTCTCTTCACATGGTTGGCATGGATAACGTTAGGACCAGCTTGATATGTTGAACACGCCCCTACAACAAAGGCAATGTCAGGTCTACTAGTTGTGAGATATAGAAGGCTGCCTATCATACTTCTGTAAAGAATTTGATCCACACTTACTCCTTTTTCATCTTTAGACAACTTCAGATGTGTGGGAGCAGGAGTTCTTTTGTGGTTGGCATTTTCCATCCCAAATTTCTTTACTATACTCTTGGCATACTTGCTCTGAGATAAGAATATGGAATCTTCCATTTGTTTAACTTGCAGACCAAGAAAATAGGTTAATTAACCAACAAGGCTCATCTCAAATTCTGACTGCATTTTCTTGACAAAATGTTGAACCATCTCATTTGACATCCCACCAAACACAATATGATCAACATAAATTTGTGAAATCATGATCTTCCCTTCTTCTTCCTTGACAAAAAGGGTTTTGTCTATGCCACCTTTCCTATATTCATTATCACCAAGAAATTTTGTCAACCTATCATACCAAGCTCTTGGAGCTTGCTTTAATCCATACAGAGCTTTCTTCAGTTTGTAAACATGTTTAGGGAAACTTGGATCAACAAATCTCTTTGGTTGTTCCACATAGACTTCTTCATTCAGATAGCCATTTAATAAGGTAGTCTTTACATCCATTTGGAACCAATTAAATTTCAGTATGCATGCAACTCCCAAGAGAAGCCTAATTGATTCAAGTTTGTCCACAGGAGCAAAGGTTTCATAAAATTAAACTCCTTCAATTCAAGTGTACCTTTATGCAACTAACCTTGCCTTGTTTCTAGTGACCACCCCTTTTTCATCAGATTTATTCTTGTACACCCATTTAGTGTCAATCACATTTGTCCCTTCAGGTCTTGGAACTAGATCTCAAACTTCATTTCTACTGAATTGTTCTAGCTCTTCCTGCATAGCATTAATCCAAAACTCACCAGTTAGTGCCTCTTTGACATTCTTAGGCTCAATTTTTTACACAAAGCAAGAGTTTGATATCCCATCTCTTAATCTGGTAGTAACTTCTTTATTTAGATCTCCTATGATGAGCTCCTTAGGATGACCTCTCTGGGTTCTAATTGAAGGTCCTCTATTGAGATATATAGGCTCAGGATCTTCTTGAGGTGGATTAGAATCAATACTTATGTTATTTGATTCTGTTGGAATATCAGACAAAGATGTTCCAACATCTTCTAAAACATCTTCTTCAATATTCCATCCTCTATCATTAATAATAACATTTATTGAATCCATCATAACTTTGGTTCTGGAGTTAAAAACTTTGTAAGCTCTGCTATTTGTAGAGTAACCTAGGAATATTCCTTCATCACTCTTGGGATCCATCTTCCTCCTTTGTTCACGATCAGCTAAGATGTAACATTTACTTCCAAAAATATGAAAGTATTTAACAGTTGGTTTTCTTCCCTTCGATATTTCATACAAGGTGGCTAAAGTAACTTTCCTTAGTGTGACTCTGTTATGGATATAGCATGCAGTATTCATAGCTTCAGCCCAAAAATGGTAGGGTAACTTCTTAGCATGAATCATGGCTCTGGCAGATTCTTGAAGGGTTATGTTCTTGTGTTCCACAATGCCATTTTGTTAAGGAGCAATGGGAGAAGAGAATTCATGACTGATTCCTTTATAAGAGAAAAAGTAAACAAAATTGTTGTTCTCAAATTCCTTTCCATGATCACTTCTAATTCTGATGACATGACTATCTTTTTCCCTTTGAAGTTTTTGACAGAGGTCTTTAAACACTTCAAAAGTTTCTGATTTTTTTCTAATAAAACTTATCCATGTGTATCTAGAGAAGTCATCTGCAATAACATAGGCATACTTCTTTCCACCAAGACTTTCAACCTGCATAGGTCCCATCAAGTCCATGTGAAGAAGTTCCAAAACTTTTGATGTAGTAAGACGTTGGATCTTTTGATGTGACATCTTAGTCTGCTTTCCAATCTGGAAGTCACCATATACCCTTCCTTCTTTTATATTGAGCTTAGGAATCCCTCCCACTGCTTCTTCAAATATAATTCTTTTCATACCTTTCAGATGCAAGTGCCCAAAATTTTGATGCCATAGTTTAACTTCATTATCTTTGGCTAAAACACATGTTGACGAGAAGTTCAACTCTTGAGGAACCCATAGATAACAGTTGTCTTTATATCTGATTCCTTTTATAATAACTTTATTCTTTTCATTACATACAAGACATTCTTCCTTGGTGAAGTTAACTTTGAATCCTTGATCATACAATTGGCTTATACTTATCAAGTTAGTTGTTAACCCTTTAACAGGTAACACATCATCAAGCTTAGGGACTCTTAAACAATCAAGCTTGCCAACACCTTTGATTTCACATTTTGCTCCATCACCAAAAGTCACATAACTGGTGGAATGAGATTTGACATCCACCAACAGATTCTTGACACCTGTCATGTGTCTAGAACAACCACTATCAAAATACCAGTCATCTTTGGTTGATACTCTGAGGGAGGTGTGAGCTATGAAACTAGCAACATTAGACTTGGGAATCCACTGTTTCTTCTTTTTGCTATTTTGTGGAATCTTATCAATTTTGGGAGGAGGAATAGTCTTAGGATACCCATACAACTTGAAACAGAAGGGTTGTATATGACCAAGCCTTCCATAGTGATGACATCTTTAGGGCTGGGGATTCTCCTTGGTGTGATTAAACTTTTTCTTGCCATGATGTTTAGACATTTGATTCGACATCCTTGGTTTAGACTTGGCATGAGTGGAATCTACTGAAGGTTCTTTAGAATTTGGTTCCTTTTTCTCATTAAACCCTAGACCACTCTTATCTCCTGTCACTCTTCCTGCTTGAAGAATTTCATCTAAAGTGTCAGACCCATTATTTAACATTTTGAGAGATTTGACCATTTTATCAAGGTTTGAATTCAAGGAGGTCACTTCACTTTCCAGTTTAGAGATAGTTTTTAAATGCTCTTATCTTTCTTCCTTCATCTGAGTTATGAGGACTTTCTGTTTCTCCCCTTCAAGGCACACTTATGCACTTCTGAGACACAGTTCTTTGTATGAAGCAGCTAACTCATCAAAGGTTAGTTCCCCATCACTAGACACTTCATCAGATACATATTTCCATGTCAATGCTTTAACATACTTGGCAGATTCTTCAAGATCACTCTCTGAGTCCTCTTCAGACCAAGTAACAGACAGATTCTTCTTTTGTTTCTTAAGATATGTGGGACATTCAGCTCTAATGTGACCAAAGACTTCACATTCATGACATTGTACTCCCTTCCCTTGAGTGGATTTTTCTTCAGCCCTTTTTCTTCCAAACTCATTTGACTTATGGATGTTAGATGAGATGTTCTTGACATTTGAGCTTTGGTTCCTATCCATTATTTTTATCACTTTGTTAAACTGTCTTCTAAGTATAGCTAAGGCATTTGATATTCCTCCATCTGTATCCAGATCACAGTCTTCCTCTTCATCTTCAGTATTTGATACAAAGGCTATGCTTTTGTTCTTATTTTCAGATCTTTCATTGATGCTTAATTCAAATGTCATAAGGGATCAAACAAGTTCATCCAATTTCATTTTGTCAATGTCTTGAGCTTCTTCTATAATAGTCACTTTCATATCAAATCTCTTGGGAAGAGACCTGAGCATCTTTCTCACCAATTTGTCTTCAGGTATTTTCTCTCCTAAAGCACTGGATGCATTAACAATTTCAAAAACGTTCATATGGAAGTTATTAATACTTTCATCATCCTTCATTATTAAATTCTCAAATTTTGTGGTGAGAAATTTAAGTCTTGACATCTTAACTTTGGATGTCCCTTCATGAGTAGATTGAAGAATTCCCCATGCATCCTTAGCAACTTCACATGTGTTCACTAATCTGAAAATGTTCTTGTCAATTACATTGAATATAGAATTCAAGGATTTAGAATTTCCAAGAGCAATTCCATCTTCTTCTTTAGACCAATCTTCTTCTGGTTTTAACTCAAAAGTAGGTTCTCCATTTTCTCCCAATTTGACAGGGTGTTTCCATCCTTTTAAAACAGCTTTTCAAGCTCTATTGTCCAAAGACTTTAAAAATGCAACCATATGTGGTTTCCAGTAGTCATAATTACTTCCATTTAAAATGGGTGGTTTGTCCATAAATCCTCCTTCCTTGTCCATAGTACCAGAAAGTACCTTCCCTGGATCTCACCCAGATAAAGAGCAGGATGCCTGCTCTGATACCAATTGAAATTCTGGTATCAGATATGTGATGTCAAATGAGATGTCACGACACAAATATTTGAGGAGTAAAGTAAAGTGCAACAATAATTGCAGTAAAAACACAAGAGATTGTTAATCCAGTTCAGTATACAACAACACCTACTCTAGGGGCTACCAAGCCAGGGATAAGTCCACTAAATATTATCAATTCATAGACCCTCAGTAAACAACCAGTTTACGATTTACTCACTTAATCACTATCCGTGCTATACTTCTACCTAATACTCACCTAGGTATGAGGCCCTCCTTAAATCCCTTCAATCAGTGAAACAACGGAAATAATAAGTTTAAAAACTTCAATCATTCAATGCTTAAAAGCTTATGAATGATACACAATTAATAATCTAAATAACAACACAAGTACTAAATCAATACTAGAGTGTTTGACAATTAAAATACTTAGACTTCTAAGACAGAAATAAAGTATTATTCTTCAAAGTTGCAGTGGTGTGAATAAGGAAGCAGGTCCTTATATATGCGAAGTAGTGGGCTTGAGCTGAAAAACAAATATTCAAATCTTTTGAATATTTCCATGAAAACAGGCCAAGATATAATCCATAGAGATGATTCAAATAGAAAAATATTCCTCCATATTTTTAGCCGCCTATAAGTCACAAATCCTGAATTATGGCGCACAGGAAATTAGGAAACAGAAAACATGAACTGATATTGGGCTGAGTTCAGTTCAGGCAGCAGATGTCAAGACATCTGCTTTGACATCATTCAAAACAATTTTGCTTCAAATGTTAAGACATTTAGCAAAATATTATCAAGTCATTGTTTTACCAAAATTGCTGCCATTAAACACTTACAAGAAGAATGGTCAGTAAAAACTCCAAGTTTGTTTGTAAGAATATTAGTGAATAAATATATAAAAATTTCACACAAGACATTTTGGAAACTCTCAAGAAAATATTCTTAAGGAGATAATTATATCACATTCATTTAGACCGAACCTCTATAATTTATTGGTGTTTTTCTCTTTTCATTATCTCTTTTATTTTTAAGTTATTTTCTTTTTCTCAATTTTTACATATGTTTATTCATCACAGAGGTATTTATTTATTTGTTTTACCAGCGATTTTAAACTCTAATTTTCTCAAAGATTTTGTTTTTAATTAAATATTTTCAAACCATCACAATTCACCCCTCCCTTCTTTGTGTTTAGAGTCACTTGTCCAATAGTAATCCCATGAGAAGCAAAAATAACATTATCAATCTAAACATCATTAACAAATTTCCCAGCGCTTTCATCAAAGAAAATGCTAGAAGAATCATCAGAAAAATCTTCCATAAAAATATATGGCTTAAATAGTCTTTTGGTCCCTGTAAGTTGACGTGTTTTTTGATTTTCTTCGCTGTATTTTATTTTTCTTGGAAATGATCCCTGAATATTAAAACCCTTTTCATGTTAGTTCCTAAAATCAAAATTTGAAGGAAAATCTGCAGGAAACCTACAGTTTTTCCTGCGAATTTTAACTTTAAGGACTAAAATACAAAAGATTTTAACATTTAGGGATCATTTTCAAGAAAAATAAAATACAGGGACAAAAATCAAAAACACGCTAACTTACAGGGACCAAAAGACTATTTAAGCCAAAATAGATTTACTAAAAGCACCATTAGATTCAGAGTTATCATAAATAACCACTAAACTCGAATTAGGGCGAGTATACATCCGAGAAGTATTATTCGAATCATTTGGGGTTTCTCCCCCCCCCCCCCCTCCCAAATAAGAAAAAAAATCATTGTCTGTAGAATTACTTCTCAAATTAGCAAGTTGACCATTTGTATTGGCCATCGTAAAATGTAAAGTTTGGAAATTATGAAATAGGAGTCAGTGGTTTAAAATGGTACCTGATACGAAGGTGGATCAAAGAAGAAAAGACAAGCAAATTAAGCGAAAGGTTATGCACAACTCAAAAGATACATCGGTTTGGTAGGAAAATGAGGAACTAAAACCATAGTTTGCCATAATTTTGAAGAGGAAAAGACGATTTCTCAAATATCAAGTATGCTTTAATTAGTAATGAGAGTGAAAGTCCATTCAGAAGGCTAAGCGGCCTTTTATAAAAAGGGTAAACCAGGCAAGCAACTTTCCAGATTAAAATAAAATGTAAAGACGATAAGCAACATCATATCACACCTTGAGAATACTATGACACTCAAGGACATGTGTTCAAGTTTCACGTGAAATGTCGTACTAATGCAAAAAAAAAACATTTAATGCATGTGTTCTCCACTCCCCGAATTCCAAAATACTTCATGTCCACTATCAACTTGACATTATAAGGCCAACTCAGATTCTGAAAGAGTTCCCCTGAGGTATTGAAAGCTATTATTCTAGTCGGTCAAAGGTCAAACAAAATAAGTCCCACCTATTATTCCAAAAAAGGTCCAATACCTACTATTGTTTTCAAGTTGTTTGTAAGCATATGGCCATAAGGTCTCTAGGATATTGAGAGTGAGTGTGGTCTTCACATAACACTTTTGGTGTGGAATGATCCGGCCTAAAATCCACTAATCCATTACATTGGACTTTGTGAAAATCCTTCACATTTTTATCTTTTAAAAATAGATCTCATTGGAGGAGTGTCTCTTGTATACAAATTATGATTCATCTTGATTTCGAAGTAATGTATGTTAAGAATGTAATTCCTTTGTGTTGAAGTAGCATGTTGCTCAGCAGGAGGGTGTGTCGAATTAGTCTGTAAGTGTGTCGAGTTATCTGTGTCAAAATATCGAAGCAGGTTGCTCAACAGGATTTTGACTTAGACCTATTTTAGTAAGTGTTAATTGAATTAGGTATTTTGGGTTTTTCTATTTTTGGATTAGGCTTAGGGAGAAAGCAAGACCAGTCATAAATAGAGGGATTAACGCCTATTATTTTATAAATTAGTATTCACAAAATTTGTAGTTGCGAATGAATAAGATTTTCCATAGTTTGTAGGCAGAGAGAAACTTAGCATAAAATCATCTTCTTCCCTTATCTTTCGTAAATCCTAATTCTTTCTTCCATTGTTATTGTGTATTGATAAAAATCTTGTTCATCAAGATTTATAGAAGTTCTTCATAGGTTTTGGTGGATTTCTAACATCTGGTATCTAGAGCTCCGGTTGAGCGATTCAAGGGAAGAAAATCATGATGGTAACGAATCATCCAAATGAGCATTTTCCAGCAAGTCTTTCAATTCTGAAATTTGATAGCTATGAGAATTAGTGCAAGCAGATGAAGGTTATGTTTTATTGTGAAGATCTTTGAATCTTGTGTAAGAAGGGTTATAACCACTTAAAGAAAACGCAACAGAATAAAAAGAGGTTGGACACAAAGAATTGAAGAAGAAGAATTATTAAGCTCTCTTTATAATTCATCAATGTTTGAGTCCAAACAATTTTGAAAAGGTGAGTAATGTAGAATATGCTAAATAAGCTTGGGAAATTCTCGAAAAGTCTTTTGGAGGTGTAGAAAAGGTGAAAGAGGTGAGGTTACAAACTCATAAAATAATGTATGAATTGCTTCAGATGGAAGAAAGTGAAAGTATAACAGATTTCTTCACTAGGGTTACGAAACTAGTGAATCAAATCAAAGTATGTGGGGAAGCGTTGACATCAAGATCAGTTGCGCAGATATTTAGGTCTTTAGCTCTGAAGTTTGACCATGTGGTAGTATCCATAGAGGAGTCGAAAGATTTGTCGAAATTGACAAAAGAAGAGCTTTAAGGGACACTTGAATCTCATGAACAAATAATGGCTAAAAGAGATATAGGTAGGTCTAAAAGTGATGTGGCTTTGCAGGCGCATTCATCAAGAGAAAAGAAAGGAAAAGGAAAGTGGTTTGACAATAAAGGTAGAGGAGGATACAATAATTCGTCTGGTAGAGGAGACCAGCAGGAAGAAATTATGTCGAATCAGAGAAGACCTCTATACCAAGGCAACCAAAGAGGTGATGCTAAAGGTAAAGGAATAGGTGGTGGTCAAAAACTTGACAAGAGTCACATTCAGTGTTTCAATTGTCATAAGTATGGTCATTGTTCTAGTGATTTTCCAGGAAAACAAAAGAATCAAGAAAGTGATGCAAAGTTTGTAAAACATGAAGAAGAAGAGATGATGTTGATGGTCACAACAAGAGATGAAGAGAGATTCAAGGACCAATGGTACTTAGATTCAGGATGCTCATTGTTGTACCCCAAAATTTTCCCTCCCATTTCATCAATATTTTCTCACCACAAGACCCTTGAAGCTCAAGATCAAGTTAGGGTTTGCTCTGCTCAAGACTCCTCTTTGCACTATTGACCCAAATTAGGGTTTGAGTTTGCACAAAGATGTTTTGAACTAAAATGCCCAAAATGACTTTCATGCTTCATGTTGGACTCACAAGTTTATCCATACCAAGTTTCAAGCCTTGATTCCAATCTTTGCCCAGTCAATTGGACAGTTGACCTAGGAATCAACTGTATTGGGGAAAAAGTCAACTATGGTCAATTGACAGTCAAACCTCATGCTTTTTGACCCACATCAACATTATGAACTCATATGGACCATTTGATCAAGTTTGGATCACAAATCCACAAGAAATTTGATCAGATCACCAAAAGGGCAAAATGGTCATTTTTAGGGTTTTGATTGCACAAAGGCAATTTTTGACTGTTTGACCTGACCAATGGCAAACCAAGCTCACATATGGACTCAAGGACTCAATGACATGGTCTTGACACATTCAACAAGTTCAAAAGATCCCAAATGCACAAGATTGACAAATGAATTTTCCAGTCAACTGAGCAAATTTGACTGTATACTGAAAAGTCAAACTTTGACTTTTTGGTCAAAGTCAAGTGTCAAGATTCATTTTTCATCAAAACATGCCAAATTATGAAACTTGTTCATCAAGAAACCAAAAATTGCAAATTAGGGTTTAGAATGAGAAAATTTCATAACTTAGAATTTTTCTAAGTTATGAAACTTCCTTATTTTTTCCTAACTTTGTCCCATTTTTTCATCAAGATACATTTGGATTCAAACAAAACTCAAAACATGAAAGTTATAGTACATTGCAAAATATACAACTTTGATTCACAAAGTTTCCTCAAAAGAAGCTTGTAGCTCAAGTTATGATTTTTGGAACAAGGGTGCAAAACATTCTTAACTTAGAAATTTTTTGACCTATTTTAGGCAGGATTTTTGCCTAACTTCATGGCCACTTTTCACATGCTTCCACTTGGAATTTCAACTTGCATTACAAAGATGGATTGTAGTACACATTCCAAGCTTTCCAAATTGTCCAAGAACTTCTCAAACACCCTTGTGGTTAGGGAGAATCGAATTTGTCAATATGGGCAAAAGTCACTTTGTTCATGAGCCAATTTCATGTTCATACACTATGCATTTTCAAACTCAGCATGCACAAGCCAGGTTACAGGCCTCTAATCCCTTTCTTACTCAATAATTCAATGTTAAACCATTGTGCCAAGATGTTATTTCATTCATTTGGGCAATACACACAAAATTAAGCCATATTTGGAAAAAGCAAGTTTGCCATTTTGGAAAAGCATGGCTTTATGTCAAAACACAAATCAAAGAAGTACAAAGCATATATTTTAGGCACAAGTTTATGGACTAATCCCACTGATCAAGGAGATATTATGCAACATGCTTGAGGGACCTGCCTTGGCCTATAACCCAACTTGACAAACTTTGCTTATCTAGGAAGAAACTTTGCAAAACTGAACACATCTCTCATTCCTGTAACAACTAGCCAAAGAAAACATTGTGAACACATTCCATACTCCCTAACAGACCTAAGGCACGACCTAACCACCTTCAATACTTCCCCAAACATCAAAACACCATTTTGCTGCACAAAACAGGGCATCCCTGCAGATTGAGTTGCACAACTCAGTTTGCTCGTGCGTTTTGGCCAAAGTTTGTTCATACACACTCCATAACATCCATACAAGCTATCCCAAGCCCTAGCTACAGACTGTAACACCTCTAACCAAGTTCACCATTTTCATTTTTTCAGTTGTGCAGGTTGAGTTACATAGCTCGATTCAGTTAGTTTCAAGGCACACCAAGCATTGGAGAAGCATCCCTGAACTTCAAGCAAGTTGTACAAGTCCTCACTTTGCATTGAAAGTGCCTCCATTGTTGCACACGATTCAAGCTGAACAGGTAAAAGTTTGAACTTCTATCTCTCTATCCAAGCATATTTAGGCTTAGGTTTGTGAAGAAGTTATGCTCTACTCATGGCCCTGAAGCTACCTATATCCTCACTTTTCATTTATATTGTGTGTGTTAAGAGAATTTGGAACCTGAACATTAGAAAAAACTTAGGTCAGAAATTGGGGATGAAGAAATTCTCCCTTGTTTCTTAGAGTTAAGTCAAGTTTTTATATGTCTGGATTCGTCTCTTGATGCTCTACATTTTTGGTGTTATGAGTTTTGCTTGAAAGTCCAGGAATCAGGAGTTAGGAAGCGCGTATTTTTATTTGTTCAAACAAGTCTGGAGGTTGAAGATGACTGGCTTGGGCTGGGCCTGAGTCAGTCCTACTTTTTGCACCCCTTTTTTCAATTTGCACCCCCCTGGCCCATTGTATGATATATTTGTCATTTTTGAGTTTTTCTTTTATTTTCTGATTTTATATTTTTATTCAAGCATGGAAAAACACTAAAAATATTTTTCCCACATTTTTTGCATTTTATTTGATATTTATTTGTTTCATTTAGTTCCATATGTAAATAAATATATATATATATATATATATATATATATATATATATATATATATATATATATATATATACTTTTATTTAAAATACTAAAAATAATACAAATACATTTTTATTTTCTGATTTTATTTTATTTTATCTTTTGAAAACATTTTCCAAAAATATACTTTTTTTAAATAATAATTATTTTTATTTTTGTACATCTTTAATATATTTAGTAAATAATATAAATACTTATCTATCTTTTATTAAATATTTAGGATAAATATAAAAATAATACATTTTTTTATTTTTATTAATATTTGACCTCAAAAATTACTTTTTTACAATATACTTCTCTTTTATTTATTTTTTATATGATTAATAAATATTATATATAATATAATTGATAAATATTATTATTTAGAAAATTAGGGTTTTGCCCTAAAAAACACAAAATATACAAAAATTGATTCTTTTAATTTTTTTGTTTATATTTCACATAAAAAGATACTTTCCCATACATATAAAAACCATTTTTGTGCATAAAATACATTTTTGCATATTTATTTACTTAATTATTGTACAATCAATCTTTGTATATTCAATTTGGATGTAATAGCTTAGATTTTAATTTCTTGTTAAATATCCCCATTTGAACATTTGTACCCCCCATCCCATAATTGTGTTGTAATAATTTAGGATTTTATTTTTCGCATTTAAAAGCTTTCTAAATATGCCATGATAGACTTAGGGTTTTGTATGCAAAAATCAAACAACAAATAGCTTGACCTAATTCAAAGATAAAAAAACATGAAAATGGACAACACCAATCACACTTGCACCCCTAGGGTTACTCCACTTGTTGCCTTCAATAATGGGTCATGTTGCATGTTGAGTTTCTTTGGCAAAACAAAAACAATTCAAATGATCATAGTCCCTCGATGACGCTTTCGAAAGTTGCCTAAAAATGATCAAGTCCCTTAAAGGAAAAATTGCCAAAGACACTTGGCACCATTGCAATCATGGTCTAAACGATGACCCGCGCCCGTCCCGTTAACAACCTAACACAAGATTGTCCACCAAATACAATGGTGGAACAAAATTGTTAAAAGGGTTAAAACATGAGAAAAACCTTTGAGAAATTTAGGGTAGATAGCTCTTGGTTGCTTGACCAAATCTTGCAAAACAATCCTTGCCATTTTTTTTAAAACACACATCACAACACACTTTCAAAATAACTTCCAAAAAACATTGAAAACTTTTCAAAAGATACACACCTTTGTATACATTCAAACATGGATCATTACAAAGGTTGACACAACAAATGGCCTCTTTTCAAAACATTTTCAAACCCACACACAAAGCACCATTTCAGACAATTGAAAGCACCATTTCAAACAATTGAAAATGCAAGGCAGGTGATCTAAGCAAGTAACTAAGAGCCCATGGATAACCATGGATAGAAAGGGAGCTAATACCTTCCCTTTCTATAATCTACTCCCCGAACCCAAGAAAACATCTCAAAGGTTTTTGCTGTGCTTTTTAACCTTTCCTTAGGATAAAATAAAAAGTCGGTGGCGACTCTTGCTCAACCGAAACATTTGCAAAAACAAACGCAAAACCCAACTCAGTTCTCCCACCGTATCACAGAACTGGCGACTCTGCTGGGGAATATCTTTAAAGTGGAGTAACCTTAGGGCTTAGATCACCCTCTTGCATGACTAATTGTTTGCTTTGATTGCTTTATATCCTGGCTCTCTTGTTTGGGTTTGAAATCCTACACCCGGATTTGGGGAAACATTCATAGATAGCAATACATTGTGGAAACTGTGCGGGGTATACCGACACGGTTGAAGCAATAGCTATATTAGTGCGACATATTTGTGAGTACCGGTAACCCTTGAGTTCAATCAAGGAGAGTACGGGGCCGCTGAGTGATGTCACTAAGCACTAATGACCTAGAACCTTACTTGACCATCTTGGCCTTTTATTAGGGGTAGTGAGATGACCGGCTTTGGTGCAGTCCTAAGTTGGTAGATACTCGATACTACACTCATTGAGGGTTGTTTTCTTGGAATATTTTGGTCGCTAGTTAAGTGGCTAAACCAAAACAATGAACATAGAAAACAATCCAGTGATATTGAGCTCCTTAGAACCCGGTTACTATTTATAGGACAGGTTTTTAAGCCAACTACACTCAAGAGGGTACTTACCTATGAAACCCCATGCAAGCCTGAAACTAGGGTTTTGTGTGAATTGCTTGTACATATGTTTGTGCATACATCATGAACATCATAAAGCATCATATGCATCCACTAACCATTTCAAGGGTTTAGATCTTCATCTTTGTTGTTGTTTTGTAGGTCATAGAAATTCTTCGCAGGAAAACTATCCAAGTCAACCTTGTGAGAATCCCTCATCAACTCAAGGAGCTCACATCCAGAATTCCGGAAAGCTCTCCCTTCAGTGAAAGACATGGTAGACTGCTCAGCCTAGTCAACACCAGCATTGAAGAGGACATGGTAAAGGTGTTGTTCCAGTTCTTTGACCCCCTTCACCACTGTTTCACATTCCCCGACTACCAATTGGTGCCCACTTTGGAGGAATTTTCCCAACTCTTGAGAATTCCTATTCTTAATCAACTACCCTACAACGGTACGGAAAAAGAACCAAAGCCTGAAGATGTTGCTCAAGCATTACACTTGCAACCATCTGACATCAAGGGGCATTGGGAAACTAGAAGCGGTGTCAAAGGCTTCTTGGAAAAATTCTTGTTTGAGAAGGCACAAGAATGTTGGAATTCATTGGACCTACAAGCCTTTGAAGAAATTGTGGCACTCCTCATTTATGGGTTGGTCCTGTTCCCAAATCCTGACCAACTTATAGATGTCAACGCCGTCAAGATCTTCTTATCCAGAAATCCAATACCAACATTGCTTGGGGACATTCTTCACTCATTTTACACACGAACAATGAGAAAGAGGGGTGTTCTCATGTGCTGTACTCCTCTCCTTGCAAGGTGGTTTATTTCGCACCTTCCACAATCTATCTTGAAGAATGACCAAGGCTTAAGGTGGTCACAACGGTTGATGACCCTCACTCACGCTGATGTACATTGGTGTTCTCGGTCCAGAGAAAATGTCATCATCTTCGATCATTGTGGAGAGTTCCCTAATGTTCCATTACTTGGCATTAGAGGAGGCATTACCTACAACCCTTGTCTAGCTTTGAGACAATTTGGATATGCACGGAGGGATGACCCTCATGACATGTTGATTCTTGACCTAGTTTTTTACTTCGACAACGATGCGCAAGGACTTCGCCAAAGATTCATCAGAGCTTGGAGGATGCCTAACAAGGTAGACAGCAAGACACTGGGGCACAAGAACTCCATCCCTCTTGAGCCTTATCTCAAGTGGGTACGAACCCGAGCCCAGAGTCTAATGATGCCTTACCCTCATGTTCTCCCTGTGATTAAAGAGCCCGTTAAGGAAGGAGAGGTTCCCTACACCATCCTATATCCTGACATGCCAACATCATGGGAGGAGATGCAGAAGAGTTGGATCCAACTCAAGGAGGAACAGAACACTTTTGAAGCCAGCTTCTATGCCAGTGAGAAGAAGGTTTTGGAGCTTACCTGCCGACTCCATGAGGAAGAGACCCTCAACACCTACATCGCACCAAAGAGGATGCGCAACGTCTTTTTACCTTGAGAAGTTTTTTGTAATATTTGGCCCATGGGGCATTTATGTACAGACAAATTTCTTCTTATTAATATGACGTGCGTTCTTTTTGTTTGCAACAATTTTGAATTTTCTAAATCCTTGAATGCATTGCATAAATAAGCACATCATTCATCATATGCATAACAGGTACCCTTCTTCTACAGGTTGCTTAATCTTCTTCGCTGTTTATTTCAGCACTCAATCATCATGTCTTCCGAGCCTACTACCGAACAAGCTATCAAGGCCCTCCAGGCCCAGAACGCCCAGTTTCAGGAGCTGGTCATGAGCTTAGCCCAGGGTCAACAGGAGTTGAAGACTCTGCTTTTGAAAAAGAAGAAGAAGAACAAGAGGACTGTGTTGTTTAACATTGGACGAAGGTTTGGGAATACACTGCAGAATGAGGCTGATCAGGCTACTTCCTCCGCAGAGAAAGACAGTCCTCAAGGGGGAAGGGCTCCTAGTCCCGTGGTCTCCGACAACGAGACGGATTACAATGATGAACAGTACCCTCCTGCTGAAGACAGGTACAAGCAACTAGAGGACCGTTTAAGTGCCATGGAGATCCAACACGTGTCGGGGCTGGATTTTGGAGATCTAGGTTTATCTTCTGGGGTGATGATCCCACACAAGTTCAAGGCACCTGCCTTTGCGAAGTACGACGGGGCTTCCTGCCCTAAGCTGCATCTCAGATCATATGTAAGGAAGATCCAACCTTACACTGCAGACAAGAACCTATGGATCCATTTCTTTCAGGATAGCCTTTCAGGGGCTCAACTCGAATGGTTCTATCAGCTGGATGGAGCCAGTATTCGAAGCTGGGAGGACTTGGCTACTGCATTTTATAAGCAGTATCAATACAATTCCGACCTTGCTCCCACGCGTACCCAACTCCAGGGTATGTCACTGGGGAAGGGCGAAGGATTCAAGGAGTATGCGCAAAAGTGGAGAGACCTGGCTGGTAGGGTGCAGCCACCTTTGACGGGCCGTGAGCTTGTTGACATGTTCCTGGGGACCCTGTCTGGTCCATTCTTCAACCACCTGATTGGTAATTCTTCTGCTGGGTTCACAGACTTGATCTTAACCGGTGAGAGGATAGAAGCTGGTATCAAGTCGGGGAAGATACAGAAAGGTGCCTCCGCGAGTACTGAAAAGAAGCCCTTCAAGAAGGAAGTTAGTGTTGTTTATGGTCCCAGAAGACAAATTAAACCGGAACGCCGCCAAGCTGTCAACGCGTTGGTAATTTCAAAGTCTGCTACTGCTCCTCAGCAGTATAACCAACCAAGGGGTGAGAGACCCAAAAGGAAGTACACTCGGCTCAGCATGACCCTGTCTCAGATTTTGCTGCAACTACTATCGACCAATCTGGTAACTGTCAAAGAAGCTCTGAAGGTAGTGAACACAGCTTCTCCAAAGTACAACCCCAACGCCCGTTGCGCTTATCACTCTGATAGCCCGGGGCATACTACGGATGATTGCTGGGCTCTGAGGAATAAGGTTCAGGACCTTATTGATGCTAAAGAAATACAGTTCGAGGCGCCCGAAAGGCCCAATGTTGTGACTGCTCCCATGCCCCAGCATGGAGTGAATGTTGTGGAAGAAGACCCGTATGTGGCCTCTGTGGATGAGATTGTTACTCCGTTGCTGACCGTCAAAAGGAACCTGTTGCTAGCCGGTTTATTTCCGGGATATGGTAAAGGTTGCCTTCTATGTGTTGTTTCACCTGTTGGTTGTCCTTTGCTGAAATTAGGTATCCAGAGCCTGATGGATAGCAAAGAAATATTGTTCGAGAAGATCGTTGTTCCTGCTATCCCTGCTGAAGAAGTTTCTATTGTTAATATTTTCAACAACCCTCCTAAGGCTCCTTCGAAGAAGCCTATCAAAATCATCTCCACTCAGAAGATTGCTCCTATCATCATCACTATTCCGGGGCCCCTCCCCTATACGTCTGACAAAGCTGTCCTGTGGCACTATGGGGCAGATGTTTATGTGCTTGGAGTTAAACAAGAGTTTGATACTAGTACCGGCATCAGTAACATCACCGGGCCTGCCAAAGTTACTCGCAGTGGTAGGCTGTTCTCACCAGATATTGCGCCACCAGCTATTCAGAAACCTCTTGTCATTTCACCTACAAGTGTGCTTGTTCCCCTTCCTGATCAAGTTCCTGTTTCTACCCCTGCTGCCGAGTCATCTGACGCTCGGGGCAAAGGGATTGCTACTGATTTGCCTGCCCTGACGGAGGCACCAAAGATAACCAATGTTGAGGCTTCCCAGCAAGAGATGGAAGAGATTCTCAAGATCATTAAGAAGAGTGATTTCAATGTAGTTGAGCAGTTGGGGCACACCCCATCTAAAATTTCTATGCTATCATTGTTGTTGTGTTCGGAGGCCCATGCCAAGGCCCTGATTTCCTTCCTGAAGACGGCCCATGTGCCACAAGAAACATCTGTTGTTCAATTTACCGATTGTGTGGCCAACTTGACTGCCGATAATGGGTTGGGCTTTTCTGACACCGATCTGACTGCCAAAGGAAAGAACCATAACGACGCCCTGCATGTCTCCATTGAATGGAGGGGCACTACTCTTGCCCATGTGTTGGTAGACACCGGTTCTTCATTGAACGTATTGCCCTAAAAGGCCCTAGACAAGTTGGATTGTGAGGGTTTAGAGCTCAAGCCAAGTAACATTGTTGTCCGGGCCTTTGATGGTTCGAAAAGGATGGTACATGGGGAAGTTGACATTCCAATCAGGGTTGGTTCTCAAGTTTTTGATTCAACGTTCTATGTGATGGACATCCGGCCATCCTATTCTTGTTTGCTGGGTCGTCCATGGATCCACAAGGCTGGAGCTGTGACCTCCACACTACATCAGAAGCTTAAGTACCCGGTTAGAGGGAAAATTGTTACAGTTCAGGGGGAGGAAGAGTATATGGTCAGCCACCTCAACTCGTTCCGGTACATAGAGATGGATGGGGAGTTCATTGAGACCCCCTTTCAACACTTTGAAGAGGTGCCTCAGACACTGGCATCAGCTGAGACTGTGACTAAAGAAGACTCTCCTTTGAAGATGGCTTCCTTAAAGGATGCCCGGGCTGTTATTGAGAAGGGTGAGTGTGCAAAATGGGGCCGACTTCCTGATTTCACTCCAAAGACTGACAAGTTTGGTTTGGGCTTCACTGCAGAAGCTCAAAGGGTTGTTCGTAAGGCAAGAATTGGACGATCCCCTGTGTTCATCACCAACCCGGGAGTGAATGTTATTGAAGACGACGTGGAGGAATCTGAATTCGATAGCTGGATCTACCCAACAACCGACAGTGGACCAAGCAACTGGACTGCCAAAGACTTCACACCTATTACTTTTGTCACTCAGTAATGAACTCTCTTGTTTTGAATTTGTAACAGACAATATTTTGAAACTTTTATGGCTCAGTGTCTTACCCGGGGCACCGTGGCTTCATTTGTGAGGGCTTTTGTGTGTCATTTTCATATGTCATTAATAAAAAACATTGGACATTTGTTGCATTTCAAAATCTTGCGCTCCTTTTCTTTCTTTATTATATATTGAAAAACAGCTATATTTACACACACTCACCTATACAGGTTCCAATCCACTCTGGATCTCACTGGTAACGACTCTGCTACTGCTAGTTATGACTTCGAAAATCCGATCAACTTAGCCGAAGACGAAGGTGAAGATGATTGCGAAGTGCCTGGTGAGCTTGCAAGACTGTTACTCCAGGAAGAGAGGGCCATTCAGCCACATGAAGAGCCAGTGGAAACGGTAAATCTGGGTACTGAGACAGACAGAAAGGAAGTCAAGATTGGTGCCAATCTAGAGCTCAGTGTGAAACAACGGTTGATTCAGATGCTGCATGACTATGTGGAAATCTTTGCCTGGTCTTATGAAGACATGCCTGGGTTAGATGCTGACATTGTGGTTCATCACCTGCCTACCAAGGAAGACTGCCCTCCGGTTAAACAGAAGGTCCGCCGTATGCGGCCAGAAATGTCTGAGAAAATCAAAGCTGAGGTTATGAAACAATTCGACGCCGGTTTTCTAGCAGTGACTTCTTACCCTCAGTGGGTTGCCAACGTGGTTCCAGTTCCGAAAAAAGATGGTAAGGTCAGAATGTGTGTTGATTACAGGGATTTGAACAGGGCCAGCCCTAAGGACGACTTCCCTCTACCACATATCGACGTTCTGGTTGACAACACTGCTCAGCATAAAGTATTCTCCTTCATGGACAGTTTCTCCGGTTATAATCAGATCAAGATGCCTCCTGAAGACATGGAGAAGACCACTTTTGTCACTCAGTGGGGCACCTTTTGCTATAAGATCATGCCTTTTGGGTTGAAGAATGTTGGGGCAACCTACCAACGTGCCATGGTTGCTTTATTTCATGACATGATCCATCACGAGATAGAAGTATACGTTGACGATATGATTGCAAGGTCCCAAACTGAGGAGAACACCTTGACCATCTATGGAAGCTGTTTGACCGGCTGAAGTTGTACAAGTTGAGGTTGAACCCAAACAAGTGCACCTTTGGGGTGAGATCTGGAAAATTGCTAGGCTTCGTCGTAAGCGACAAAGGCATTCAAGTGGACCCTGCCAAAGTGAAAGCCATACAAGAGATGCCAACTCCCAAAACAGAGAAAGAAGTCAGAGGCTTTCTAGGACGGCTGAACTACATTGCCCGATTCATCTCGCATCTAACTGCTACCTGTGAACCAATCTTCAAGCTGCTGAAGAAAGATCAAGTAGTACGTTGGAACGATGAATGTCAGGCCGCTTTCGAAAGAATCAAAGAGTATCTCCAAGAACCACCCATTCTTATGCCACCGGTTGAAGGGAGACCTCTAATACTATACTTGACAGTACTTGACAACTCAATGGTGTGTGTGCTGGGGCAGCATGACGAGTCTGGCCGAAAAGAACACGCCATTTATTACCTTAGCAAAAAGTTTACCGACTGTGAGACCCGATACTCACTGCTCGAGAAAACTTGATGCGCTTTGGTATGGGCTGCTCGCCGGCTGAGACAGTATATGTTGACTCACGCTACTCTGTTGATTTCAAAAATGGATCCAATAAAGTACATATTTGAAAAGCCCGCCTTGTCCGGAAGAATAGCAAGATGGCAGATGATCTTGACGGAATATGACATCCAATACACGACTCAAAAAGCAATCAAAGGAAGTGTGTTGGCAGACCATTTGGCACACCAGGCGGTGGATGATTACCAGTCGATGAACTTTGAATTTCCAGACGAGAATATCATGGTAATGACTGATTGTGAAGTACCTGGACCGGATGAAGGACCTGAGGAAGGATCCTGATGGTCTATGCACTTTGACGGAGCCTCGAACGCTTTGGGTAATGGTATCGGCGTTGTGATCATATCCCCTAAAGGCACTCATACTCCACTCACCGCCTGGCTATGTTTCAACTGCACCAACAATATGGCAGAGTATGAGGCATGCATCATGGGTCTTCAAGCTGCAATTGACTTAAGGATCAAGTTTCTGAGTATCTTCGTAGATTCCGATCTCGTGATCAATAAAATCAAAGGCGAGTGGGATACGAAACACCCAAATCTTATTCCTTACAAGGAGTACGTGCTGACATTGCTTCCCCACTTCGAGGAGATAACTTTTGAACACTTCCCAAGAGAGGAGAATCAGTTAGCAGACACGTTGGCTACGATGCCTTCTATGTTCAAAGTCAAATGGGATAACGAGGCTCCCCGGATCATCATTTGGAAGTTGGATGAACCTGCATATTGCTGTGATCTTGAGGCTGAAGAGGTAACTGAAAAACCTTGGTATCATGAAGTGAAGAGGTACCTTGAAGCTCAAGAATACCCCGAAGGCGCATCTGTTAATGACAAGAAGTTCCTGAGAAGGTTTGCGGCAAAGTTTTTCCTCAGCAATGGCACTCTCTACAAGCGAAACCATGATTCGACCTTACTGCGTTGTGTGGATAAGACTGAAGTAGAAAGGATCATGGCAGAGCTACATGAAGGTGACTTCGGAACACATTCCAGTGGACATACTATGGCAAAGAAAATCCTTCGGGCAGGATATTTCTGGTTCACAATGGAAGCCGACTGTTATCAGCATTCTCGAACTTGTCATAAATGTCAGATCTATGCTGATAAGGTGCACATTCCTCTGGTTCCTCTGAATGTCTTGGCAGCACCTTGGCCTTTTGCAATGTGGGGCATTGATATGATCGGTGAAATCAGACCTATGGCATCCAACGGGCATCGCTTCATCCTGGTAGCGATTGATTACTTTACAAAATAGGTTGAAGCAGCTTCCTACGCTACGGTAACCAAGAACGTCGTGGCACGGTTCATTCGGCACAACCTGATCTGTCGATACGGCGTACCTGAGAGGATCATTACGGACAATGGTACCAATCTTAACAACAAGATGATCACTGAGCTCTGCGAGCAATTCAAGATACAGCACCACAACTCTTCTCCATACCGGCCGAAGATGAATGGGGCTGTAGAAGCAGCGAATAAGAACATCAAGAAGATTGTGCAGAAGATGACAGTGACCTACAAAGATTGGCACGAAATGTTACCGTTTGCTCTTCATGGGTACCGTACCTCAGCACGGACGTCAGCGGGGGAAACTCCCTTTTCCTTGGTCTATGGCATGGAGGCAGTCTTGCCTATTGAAGTCCAGATACCCTCTCTCCGGATAATGAAGGATGCAGGTTTGAGCGAAGATGACTGGATCCAGACTCGGCTTGATCAATTAAACCTGATTGACGAAAAGAGACTCACTGCTATTTGTCATGGTCAGACGTACCAAAAACGGATGATCAGGGCATTTAACAAGAAGGTCAGACGACTGTTTACCGTGGGAATTGGTAAACAACCGCTGATCTTCCAAATGGTTACTTATTTGGTTACTCGCAGGATCGATCAGATTGATCCTAAGACATGGTTGATTTTGGGGTTTTGATTAAGTTTGACAATGGTTAAATGACAAGAAAATAAAGAAGCTTTATGTAAATTGCATGAAGAAGAGAACTTGATAAAATAAAGGAAGGCTTCAAATAAAGGTTTTCGACAGGAAAAGTAAAGGAGAAAGCAAGTAAAGTTTCTGGAAAATAAATTACTTTGATTAATAAAAGTGGTGTTTCACACATACATTCTCAACAATTCTTTCTCACACGCTGGGTACTCGAATCTATATGAGTGACTTGTATATAATTGTGAACACACGCGAAAAACTGTGTGAACTACTAATATTTATACTAAACATCCCAAGTAACTGTCGGGCAGTTACACTTCTTCGAGATGACTCCACTTGGCACGTTCTCAGCGTTCGACGCTCCAGATCTTTGCATGTTGCACTTGGTAACCGCTGGGAACCGTTTTCCCTCCAAACGTTTGAATTTCAAACCGCCCCACTCTGAGCAATTGAACACCTTCGTCGAGAGATATCTTCGACGAGCCACACCTTCGACGTCGAAGGCAACCAAATTCTCCCTTGGAAGAAATCCTCTAAGTACATTGCCATCTTCTGATGGGCATTTCGACAGACCCAGCTGGTCGAAAACATCCTTCAGCTTTAATGGCTGATATTAATAAAAACAAGGGTGTCGAATTTAGGAGCCAACAAATTGCCCCCCAAGAATGCCTTATTTCGACTCTGAAAAGAAAAAGGCATTCTTTGAAACTCCATTCGACACCTGTCTTTTCATTCTTAGTCACAAATTAAATTGTGCACTTTTTGTCTTCTACCAACTACTGACAATCCCGAGGAAAAGCCATGATTTCATCTGTACCTAAGACGTCACCTCAGTACGGCGTGCAGCGTGCCAAATGTCTTTTCACAAATTGTCATCATGACAATTCCCAAAAACGAGGGTGCACGCTGCACCCTTTCATTTCTGCAGAACGGCTATGTCAACAGGGGGACGCCACGTGTCCCACTACCTTCTGCAACATTAAATGGCATTAAATGGCCTCGAATTTGAGGATTTCCCAACTACTATAAATAGCGCCAAGTACCCATTGTGGGACTTTTTCACGCTACCTTGCCTTCAAACTTCCTTATTGAATACAAACTCTCTGCAAACTTTGCAAACCACCTGTTCTTCACTTCATCTTCAACCTTAACATCAACAATGGCGTCCGGTTCTTCAACCGCTCCTAGTTCTAACATCCCTTCCGGAAATGCTAAACCCAAGATTTTCTCCACTGCTCCCGTAGTTACTCCTACAGGCCAACGAAGGGTCCCTGAGCCCTTAGACATTGCTGAACGTGACGCTTATTCACGCCAACTCATGATTCCGGTTGGATACTCCAAGAAAGATGCAGAGGATAACGAAGATCCCGCTAAGGAGAAAATCGATCTTCGCTTCTTCAATAGGGTTGTTAGGGCTTTCAGGTCTAGCCCTAGCCTCACTCCTGACTACAGTGCTTGGCTGGAAAAAATGGAGAAAAGCCAGGCTTCGATCTGGAAAGACCTGGGGATATTCGACCTAGTTATGTTGTCGAAGACGGGTTTCAACTATTCCCCAGAAATGTTGATAACTTCCTTACTCTTCTGGGATTACACTCATTTCACCTTCCACCTTCCCTGTGGAATGCTGACACCCACGCTGTTCGACGTGGCTGCCATCACTGGCCTTCGACCCACTGGGGACTATTTCGACCCAGAGGAAATGTCGGAGGATCAGATTGGATTCTCTGCCACAAAACCAACCTACACCACCTATATCAACCATTACCACGATAAGTCGACGGCCACTGTGTTGGATGTAGAGCATATCGCGTTTCTAGCCTTATGGCTGTCACGCTTTGTGTTTTGCACAAAGTCTTTACAGGTGACAAAGAAGATGGTCACCCTCGCCACTCAACTCCACCATGGCCAAAATATTTGTTTGGCAGAATTGATCTTGGCGAATCTGTACGAGTCGATTAGCAGCGGAGCGACTCTTTTGAAGATCATCGAGAACAGAGCCAGTCTGCTGCTTGCAGGACCTTTTTGGCTACTTCAGATGTGGCTCAATGCCACCTTCGAGTCTTTCTTACCTCAGAAGACTCAAATAAATGAGCAAGCTCCGGAGATAGCAAATAGGTGCATCGAAGGCACCAGATTGGCTCTGCTGACCCCAACTGAAGATGGGTTGGAGCTTCAACAAACTTTTACAAACTTCGTCTTGATGTTTGCAAAAAGGAAAGAATTTGTTTCGACCATGGCTCCCTTTGCTCGACGAAAGGTTGGTCCAGAGTGGTTCACGAGGCCCCATCCTAAGTCGTCAAGTGACCCTCAGGTCGAAGAACATACAACAGTGTGGGAAGCATTTCTCACACCAAGAATAATGCCCCTGCGATTCAAGAGCTCCAAGACTCACTTGAGCCTGATCGCGTATCAACCAAACTTGGTCTCTCGCCAGTTTGGTATCATTCAAACACTTCCTTCTCCTATTTTTCCCAGGGAGAAGTCTATGTTATACTTTTGCAACGACTACACTGAAGACGCTGCCACTAAGCATATCGGCAGGTATGCTGGTCGAACAGTTCTTTCGTTGTTCGACTATCAGCTTAACTTTCTCTGCTCACCATCCTTTGAAGAGTGGTGGAAAAGTTACTACGCTGAAGAGTTCTTCGACGAGAAGGACTTCGTGGACGAACTTCATAAGTCTTTTGTTCTTGTCTTGGACAAAATAAAGAAATGTAAGTTCATCCTTCCAAATTATTTCGTCCTTCCCTTTCGACTGGTAGCCTGTTAATTATTTTATCTTCTTTCAGTTGTTCGAAAGCCTGCAGCCAAGAAAGCTGCAGAAGGCCATCAGGGAGGAGGTCCCTTGACAAAACCTCCACCACCGGCGAAGACTATAGCACCGGCGAAGACTACAACAGGCCATCAGGGGGAAGGTCCTTCGAAAAAGCCTTCTGCACCGGTAACCAGACTTTTATTATTTTCTTCTGGCTTTAACATTCTGACTTTCGATGTAGCTTCTAAATCGAACTCCAATTGGTTTTTAGGCACCTTCACCCAAGAAACGACCAGCACTGACGGTCGAATCTGGGAGTGACGAAGAAGACGATTCTCCCCCTGCTCCTCTTAAAAGGTGAAAGCTGAAGAAGGACGTTCCTTCTCCTGAGACTCGAACAATCAGAATAAAGGTTGCTGGGAGAAAGCCCAGGCCACCTCCAGTAATTATTGAAGAGCCAACGGAGGAGGAACTAAATGTTCTTCTCAATAAACCTGTCGAAAGCGACAATTCCAGCCCTGGGGCTGAAGTTCCTCTGCAGGTAATTTCTTTGACCCTTTTTTAACTCAGGTGTCAATACCCACGTTCGATTATGTCCCATCCTAACTTAGAAGATTCTTCTTCTGCTTTTCCCAGGAAACCACTGAAAGCTCAGCGCCAAAGACTTCTGAAACGTTAGATTCTGCTGAACTCAGTAGGCCGCAAGAAAAAGACTTGGCGAACGATGAAGCCAATGCTGAAACAGATGAAGCCAATGCTGAGACAAAAGAACAACAAACAGAAGATCCACAAACAGAAGAGCAACAACCAAAAGAGATTCAAGTGGTTGATCTGTCGGAGGGACAACATGACGAAGGAGGTCATGTCGATGCTGGTACTGCTGATCTTCAAGTCGAAGAAAGTCAAGTCGAGGCAAATGCTACTCAACAGCCTCAACCCCAAGGTAATGCTGCTGCGAAGGTTACCACCTCAACAAAGCATAGATCGAAAGAAGACTTGGCACTCTTGAAGCAAACTGATCCCGTTGGCTATCTGAATGCCATTATCGAGAGTAAGGGAAGTTCGTCTGATATTAGTCAGGAGGCTTCTACTCAGTCGGGGAAGTCCACTGAAACTTCTCCTCTCGATGAGGCTTTGACGAAGGTCAAGGCTCAGTTCTTCAAGAAAGATTTGATGAAAGCTTTGGAGGGGGACCCTACTGCTCCATCATATTTGGGGGGCTGTTTTGAATGCCGTAGACTTGCTAGCTGTGACTCCGGAGGTTTCAGGCTTTATCATGGAGTTACACTCCATTATTGATCAAGTCTCAGCAGACTATCAGCGACAAAGGGGCTTCAACAGCCAGCTTGAAGTGTTATATGGCAAAAGCTCTTCTGCATAGACTGCTGTAGCAGAGACGACTTCTCGAATTGCGGAGTTGTCGAAGCAAAAGGCATCTAAGCAGGAAGAAATTGATGCCATCGATCGAGAGAATGCTTCCATAAAGGCGCAAATCGAAGAGCTAGAGGCCAAGATGAATGCCAATACTAAGCGCAAGGAGGAACTTCTCTCGACTGTTCCAGACACCGAAAGTCAAGCTGAAATCACACAAGGCCTAGAATTTGCTGAGAAAGCTCAAGCCTTCGACGATCAAATTTCCAAGCTTGCCTAGGCGAATGCCTTGTGCAACAAAAGATTGGAGTTGCAGCAAGCTAAATACCTTCGACTCAAGGATTCCATCCCCTTCTGATTGACTCAGCTCTTTAACCATGTATTGTAATGTGTATTTGACAATATTGCCATTTTGGCTAATTTATAAAATTTTCCATTTTGGCTTATTTATGGTTAATTTAGTCGTTACTTGTTATTTATTTTTATCTCTTGGAGCATAGGTTTATACTTTTTCAAATATTTGCCATTTACTCTCAAGAGCCTTTTATCGTCACCTAATTCTTCGACTTCATAAGCTCCACCAGAAAAAGTCTGGATAATTCTGAATGGTCCTTCCCATTTGGGTGACCATTTTCCCATGCTTCGATCCCTTCGATCCATGGGAAGAATCACCTTCCAAACTAATTCTCCAGGCGAGAATGCCTTAGGTTTCACTTTTTTATTGTAAGAGTCTTCCACTCTTTTCTTCTGAAGCCTTAGTAGGTCGAGAGCGTGCAATCTTTCTTTGTCTAAATCTACTAGTTCGTCTAACAACATATCCCAATAAACTTCAGATGGAATATCATGGTGTCTCTGAACCCTTGCAGATTGAAGACAAATTTCTGCTAGCAACACTGCGTCATGACCAAAGGTTAGCCTATATGGTGTTGTACCTATGGCTTCTTTTGGGGACGTTCGACAGGCCCACAAAATCTGGTCTAACGTCTTATGCCAATTTTTTGGCTTCTTCCCAACATGCTTTTTTATCAAGCCAATCACTACTTTGTTCGCTGCTTCGACTTGACCGTTTGCCTGTGCATAATAAGGCGTTGATGTTAGGAGTTTAAAGCCTGTTTCCTGAGCGAATTCATGCATCTTTCGACCGGTAAAAACTGATCCTTGATCAGTAGTAATAGTCTCAGGGATTCCATATCTAAAGATAATGTTCTTTTGAATAAATTCAATGACATTTTCTTGGTCTACATTGACTAAAGGAATAGCTTCGATCCACTTAGTAAAATAATCAATGCCTACCAATATATACTTCTGGCTCTTTGATGATGCTGGTCGAATCTCTCCAATAAGGTCCAACGCCCATCCTCTAAAGGGCCAAGGTTTCACTATCGAGTGAAGTTCGCTTGCTGGTACATGTTGGATGCCTGTATGGACTTGACATTCTTGACAACCCTTGGCGAACTCGACACAATCTTTCAACATGGTGGGCCAGTATAGTCCTTGTCGAAACAACAACCATTTCATCTTATGGCCTACTTGGTGAGCCCCACATGCTCCAGCGTGCGTAGTCGAAAGGGCTATGTATGCTTCAGTTTCACTTAAGCATTTTAGCAATACCCCTTCAGGCGTCTTTTTAAATAACTCATTACCCATGAGTACGTAACTCAACGCCCTATACTTTGTTTTTCGTTCTATCGAAGCTACTGGATTTTGAAGATAATCCACAATGGGTTTCCTCCAATCTTGCTCTGACAAATTGTCTATGAACGAAATTTCGAAGTTAGTTTGATCAGCATACTCTAGTCTTGTCGATTCCAAGTCTGTTGGTGACAAACAGGTTGCTTTTATCTTTTCTCGAACTTCGATTGCTCTTTGTAATCTCGTTTTTGAAATTTTGTACCCAGATGCAATTTGTGCCAAATCGTTGGCTATTTGATTTTCCAATCTGGGTATGTGTCGAATATTGACCATTTCAAATTTTATTCAACAAACGATTTTATATCACAAAGTACATAATGAGATTTTCTCCTATGCATTTATATTCTTTTGTGACCTGCTTAATGACTAACTCTGAGTCTCCCATTATTTTGACTCGAGTTGCCCCCAATTCCAACAATATCTCAAGGCCAGTAATTAGAGCTTCATACTCAGCCTCATTGTTCGAACAAGAACCTGATATCTTGTACTTGAATGTTGTTGGAATTTTTTCTGGAGAAATAATCAAGACTCCTACTCCTGTTCCATCTTTATGGCTGGAACCATCGAAGTAGAACTTCCAAGGTTCTATCTCCACATAATTAATACTCTCAACTTGAATTGAGTGGTCGACTATAAAGTCTGCAACCACTTGTCCTTTTACTGCCTTAAGAGGCATAAAGGTCAAGGAGTATTCAGTTAATGCTAGTGCCCACTTGCCAATTCGACTGTGCAAGATGGGTTTCGACAACATGTACTTGAAAACATCAAAATGAGACGAAACATACACATCAACTGGTTTTATATATTGCTTGAGCTTTGTACAAGAGAAATACAGACATAGACACAATTTTTCAACTTCGCTATATCTAGTTTCTGCATCGTTCAAAACTCTACTAAGATAGTAAATGGGTCTTTCGACTCCACTTTCATCTTCTTGGGCTAACATGCTTCCCAAAGTTTTGTCGGATGCAGCTATGTACAATCTCATACTCCTGTTGCTACAAGGAGGCACCAAAATAGGTGGCTTTGTGAGGTACCCTTTGATTTTGTCGAAGGCTTCTTGTTGCTCTTGCCCCCATTCGAATCCCTTTTTGTTCAGTCGAAGTAAGGGTGAAAAGGCTTGAGCTTTCCCACTTAGGTTAGATATGAATCTCCTTAAGAAATTTATCTTGCCTAACAGAGATTGCAGTTCCTTTTTATTCGATGGCGCTTTCGCTTCCAGAATTGCCTTCGTCTTGTTCTGGTTGATTTTGATTCCTTTCTTGTGGACAACGAAGCCCAAGAAATCTCCAGCTTTCACACAGAATGCACACTTCAAAGGGTTCATCTTGAGACCATGTTCTCTCATTCTTTCGAATGATTGTCGAAGGTGGTCTATATGGTTCTTCCTGGAAACAGATTTTATAACAATGTCATCAATATATACTTGCATAAAAGTGTTAATAAAATCATGGAAGATAGAATTAATTGCTCGCTGGTATGTTGCCCCAGCGTTCTTTAGGCCAAAAGGCATCACTACCCATTCGTAAGTGCCTAAAGCTCCAGGGCATCGAAAACCTGTTTTCGACACATCCTCTTCAGCAATGAATATTTGATTATATCCTGAATAACCATCGAGCATACTCAGGTACTCGTAGCCAGCGGCAGAATCGATTAGCATTTCCGCCACAGGCATAGGATATTCATCTTTGTGTGTAGCAGCATTCAAATCTCTGAAATCTATGCACACCCTCAATGTACCATTTTTCTTAATTACTGGCACAATGTTTGCAATCCACTCGACGTACCTCGTAACGCGTATGAATTTGCACTTCAGCAGTCTTTCGACTTCCGTTTTGATCTTCGACAGTATTTCTGGAGCGAAGCATCTTGGACTTTGCTTGATTGGCTTCTTCCCAGGTTTGATTGGCAACTGAAGTTCCACCAATCCTCTGTCGAGACCAGGCATTTCGTCGTAATCCCATGCAAAACAGTCCTTGAACTCTTTCAACAAATGGATTACTTCCAACCTGAGTTCTGGGTCAATTTTTGCGCTGATGTAAGTTGGCTTTTTCTCTGACCCTTCGCCCAAGTTGATTTCTCTTAAAGGATCCTGCACTAACATTTTGATGTTGTTCGCCAAGGGGTCCTTTTCGAAGCCCAAAGGCTCATCGTCATAGATGGCGTCGAGCCTCTGTTCCTGCATCCCTTCTGGCATGATATCAGGAGGTTCTGGATCGAAGTCCTTTCCAGTAACTGTAGAAGATAACTGTTGATCATTGGCCTGTAGGGCCATGTATTTTACTTCGGCTTCGAGAGCCGTTATCATCTTTGTTTCGGCTACGTAAGCCGAAATTCGCTTCAACGATTGTGACTCAGTCATTATCACTGAATTCACCCCAACCAGTTGGTTGGATGTCAGTTAACCCACTGAAGTCTATGTGGGACAAGTCTTCTCTGTCCCATTGAAAACCATGCTCAGGGTGCAGGTATAGGGAACAAAAAGTATTTGGCGCTGGCGCCAAGTCGAAGTCAGGTGTTGGGCATGGCCCAATGTGAGCCAAGTTCTTGTCGAAGTCTGCCAGCCCTAGGTGATTCACTTCGCCCAGGTAATAGCTTTGGTCTGCTTCTATGTTTTCGACCATCCCATCAGGACGCCATAGCAGCAACCTCTGGTGCATTGATGATGGTACAGCTCCAACACCATGAATCCATTCACGACCCAACAAAAGATTATAGTTAGGTTTGGCCGATATGATCATAAACATAGTTGGTCGAAGGATAGATCCCACCTTGATATCCAGGTGGATCACACCCATTGTCGTCCCTATGCCGCCTTCATAATTCGACAGGACCATGTTGTGAGGCTTGATATTCTCATCACTTTTGCCTATTTTTCTTAGCATAAAGTGAGGAATAATGTTGATGGTTGCCCCACAATCCACCAAGATTTTATTTACTATGGTTTCTTCGAGTTTAGCCCTTATAAATAAAGGCTTGAGGTGATTCTTCATCGCCTCTGTAGGTGGTTCGAAGAACCCATTCTGCTCCTCAGTAGTGCCATTATCCATGACGAAATAGCACACTGGCCTATGTTTGGCCATTTCTTGCTCCACTTCCCAATCACTTGTTTCGACCTCCACCTGGCGGTTGAACTCTCTGGGCAGAACTGAGACTATGTTCACCATGATGTCCAAAGTGTCATCAGACTCAGAACCATCTTCGTTATCGACTTCACCTTGGTTAGGCCAAACTAGCCTATTGGTTACTGGTTCTCTTTCCAGAGGTTTCCTTTGCTTTCTTTGAGGAACATTTGAACTAGTTTCTGCCTTTGGTTCATTAGCAGCCTCCCTCTCAGCTTTTCGTCGCCTCTGGTATCTCCTCCATTGAGATCGAGACATGGGATTTTTCCCTTTGTAGTTGCTTGACACCTGTGTCACTTTAGGGGCAGCAACCTGAGGCTCTTTCTTATGTGTTAAAGATGAACCTCTTGGCACATTGAAGGAGTGCCATCTTTCCTCGCTTGGCCTCTTTCGACCAGATGTTTTGTACCATGTATCTACTGGCACATTAGTTGGAGGCCTGAAAGTCAGTGGCCTCTTTTCTTGGTTTGAACCTCTTTGGGAGGCTCTTCTGGGATCATGTAGAAGATCAACACTTTCCCTTTTTTTATTTGCTGCTCTTACACCTTGAATGTGTTCAGCAGCTTTTTTGTCGAAGATCGAACTGCATCTGGGACACAGCATCACTTCTGACTTCTTTTTCTGGCATCTTTGCAGAAAATCTGCCAGATTTTCATTTTCCCGAGGGAAAACAGTTTTGTTGGCTTGTTCTTGCCTCATGGCCTCCTCTGATGCTTTTGGTTCAGAGACTTCGACCATGTTGACATTCATGGTATCTTTGTTGGCAAGAGTCAACTGCTTCATTTGAATCTCCAAGTCCTCTGTCTGGCCTTGAACTGCAGCCAAGTGAGAACTGGGTTTTGTTCCAGATTTTTGGGCTCCAACTGTCTCCAGCTTTGGGCTTTCGACCGCTTTCTGAACCGCTTCAATTGTCTTTCTGGATAGATTCCCAGAAAAACTGCCAAAGATTGGCATGTTGACATGGTCCTTTGAGACTTCGACCATTGTGATTCCTGGCCTCTTCGACTAGCTTCTGGATGCCTCGATCACGTTCACCTCTGAAGGTTCAGCATAATGGGCTTCAGCCTGCAACGGGTTAGAGTCCACGGTCATGGGGGTCTTGTCAGCAAACTTCAACCTCCCTTCTTCGATAGCTTCTTGCACAAGATTCCTGAAAAGAAAAAATTGAGACGTTTTATGGCCCAGAAAATTATGATATTTACAAAAGCCTCTCTTCTTTCTTTGATCAAGAGGAGGCACTTTTACCCCTGGGGGTATTATCATTTGGCCATCTTTTACAAGCAAGTCAAAGATTTCATCACATTTTGTAATATCAAAACTATAAGTCTTTTTGGGGAACCTATCGTTGGTCCTTTCTGGACCAGTGGGATTTTTTCCACTTGAGGGGACTAACAGTTTGCAAGAATATGGTGGTCCTTGTTTTAGTTCCTCTAAATCGACTTCGCCTTCTTCGACAGTTATAGTTTTGTCGAAGGTTTCTGGATCTTCGTCATCCATCTCAACATACACTATCCTCTCTCTTTTATGAGTTTTCGTTGCTTTGGCTTTCTCAGCTTTAAGGCGTTCGACCTGTCGAACTCTATCAGCCAGTTGGGCCATGTCTCTTAGGTATTGAGTGTCTAACTTCTTCCTAATGGAATAATCTAAGCCGCCTGCGGCTATTTCGACTAACTCATGTTCTGGAACTTGTGTAAAACACATTGCTTTGAGCAACCTAAACCTATTTAGATATTCGTCTATGGGTTCAGTGAAACGTCTCTTTACACTGGCCAATTCTTTCAGGCTTATCTTGGTTTGTCCCATGTAGAATTGCTCATGGAACAATCTCTCCAACTGGGTCCAATGATGGATCGAATTGGGGGGGAGAGTTGTAAACCAAGTAAAAGCGTTCTTTGTTAAAGAACTTGGGAAGTACTTAATCCTCAGGTTTTCGTTGTTTGAAATATCTCCTGCTTCGATCAAGTATCTTGCCACATGTTCGACAGTAGATTCTGTCGTGTCCCCAGAGAATTTAGTGAACTTAGGGACTTTACATCTAGGAGGTAAGTCTGTCTGTAACACGTATTCTGACAGTGGGGATGTGAAGTTGGGCCTACGAAAGCCCATGTTCATCCCATTTTGCGTCATGATTCTTTCGATCATGGTTGCCAGATTATTTTCCAAACCCATATTTTGGTATTGGATATGCTGAACTACTTCGTCAGCATTTTGGTGTCTGTTAACTAACCGTACCTCTGGGGTTATTACCCTAGGTTCTTCGACAGGCTGCTCCAATCGTGCCCTAAGGTTTTCTTCGATAGGCTGCTGGCCTTGATTGATAGTGGTTTCTTCCTCTAAGAGTATACCTTGGTTTCCCCTTATTGGAGCCCTTTGGGGCTGTCGAATATGTTGGGTACTCCAAAGAAATCAGCCAAACGCGTCATTTGCGCTGTCATCTGCTGATTCGATTGGGTGGTGTTTTGTATTAGAGGATTCAGCACTGTACTTAAAGTTTGTGCCAACATTTGAACCATATCATGGTTGCTTTCGTCCATTTGTTGCCTCGAGACTGCTGTCGAGGCATTTGTAAGGCCATGTGCTACTTGGGACGTTCCTCCTAAGAGTTGGGTCCTATTTCTGTTTGCCATACCTACTCCAGAACCTTGGAGTGGCGAAGAGGTACTCACTAAAGGGTCTAAAAAGGTGGACGCTGCGTTCGTTAGGCTAGCCAAATCAGACGTTGGCATGCCATAGAGTGGTTCTCGATTATGACCGCCTGTCATAAATCCTGGGGGAACATAAGGCCTTGTGCCTAAATTTCCCCTTGGTGGGGGGGTTCCCAAAGGCACTCTGGGGCCAGTGAACGGAGGTAATGGCCTCGTCGTTGTGACCGTTACTGCTGGTGTTGAACCAGCGGTTATCGCTTCACTTACGGTTGGGATAACCGTTGTTCCAACATTCGTTTGTGGGATTTCGTTATTGTTTGGCGGATTCGCCATCTCTTCTCTTCTTCTGGCAGTATGGGTATTGTTAGTGTATATTCTACCACTTCTCAATAACATACAATACTCCTCGAAAAAGATGATATTTTGTGTAAACAGATTAAACTTCAAAATCAACACACTGTCCCACCAGGTGTGCCAATTTGTTTACCGTGGGAATTGGTAAACAACCGCTGATCTTCCAAATGGTTACTTATTTGGTTACTCGCAGGATCGATCAGATTGATCCTAAGACATGGTTGATTTTGGGGTTTTGATTAAGTTTGACAATGGTTAAATGACAAGAAAATAAAGAAGCTTTATGTAAATTGCATGAAGAAGAGAACTTGATAAAATAAAGGAAGGCTTGAAATAAAGGTTTTCGACAGGAAAAGTAAAGGAGAAAGCAAGTAAAGTTTCTAGAAAATAAATGACTTTGATTAATAAAAGTGGTGTTTCACACATACATTCTCAACAATTCTTTCTCACACGCTGGGTACTCGAATCTATATGAGTGACTTGTATATAATTGTGAACACACGCGAAAAACTGCGTGAACTACTAATATTTATACTAAACATCCCAAGTAACCGTCGGGCAGTTACACTGCTTCGAGATGACTCCACTTGGCACGTTCTCAGCGTTCGATGCTCCAGATCTTTGCACGTTGCACTTGGTAACCGTTGGGAACCGTTTTCCCTCCAAACGTTTGAATTTCAAACCGCCCCACTCTGAGCAATCGAACACCTTCGTCGAGAGATATCTTCGACGAGCCACACCTTCGACGTCGAAGGCAACCAAATTCTCCCTTGGAAGAAATCCTCTAAGTACATTGCCATCTTCTGATGGGCATTTCGACAGACCCAGCTGGTCGAAAACATCCTTCAGCTTTAATGGCTGATATTAATAAAAACAAGGGTGTCGAATTTAGGAGCCAACAACGACAAGAGTATCAAGTCGGAGATCTGGTAATCAAACGCATCATTCTTCCTCAAAGTGATCCCAGGGGAAAATGGACCCCTACGTACGAAGGGCCATTTGTGGTTAAACATATCTTCTCAGGAGGAGCTATGATTCTAACCACCATGGATGGTGACGACCTTCCTCACCCCGCCAATGCAGACATAGTAAAAAGATACTACGCATGAATTAAAGACCCGCTAGGTTGACACACCTAGGCAAAAATAAGGGCTTCCCGGCGAACCAAAAGGGTTCGGGCAAAAATAAGGGATGAAATGAAAAAAATTTGTACACCTGGCAAGTCGAAAACCTAAAAAGGCGGCTTGGGCAAAAATGGGTATCCCGGTGGACTGAAAACCCGAAAGGGTGGTCCAGACAAAAGTTAGGGATAAAGCGTAATACTATATCTCATTGGATCACCTGGCATCCAGAATTCGGCATCAACTATCAGGTTCAGACGGCATCGATCAATCAGCTTCATCTTCAACTAAGCAGCAAAGTGATGAGACGCTTGAAGACATAAAGGCGATAGCAGAGTTGGAACCCAGTGGGATTATTTTTTTCACATAGCTGTTTTGTTTCCTTTTAACAAAAATTGTATAAACTCTATGTTGCTCGGCGGCGTTCTCTTACTAGGACGTCATCCTCCTGTACATAAAACGCCTATTTACAGGCAAATTTCAAAATCAATACAAATTCACTTTTCAGACAAATTACCCATCGTTTTTCCTTTTTCTGTTTTGTTTTGCAAAGAACGTCCAATGTTCATTTTTGATATATGCGTTTGACATTAATTACTAATCATGAATATTTGCATGCGAAACAAAGGACTAATTACAGATGACATCAGAAACAGGGGCAATAAAGAATTGTCTAAGCGATCTAGTGGCTCTGTCCACCAAGGTACCAAAGTAGGTTCGGCTGAAGAATGTAACCAAGTTACCTCAACTCCCTACAGAGTAAGACCGGATTCAGCAATACTCTCCCCAGGCAGAGTTGGTCCCCCATCAGCCCTGAAAAGGCACAGTATTTCCAGCAAGTCAGCGATACTCTCCCCAAGCCGAGTTAGGCTACTGTCAGCCTTAAGGAAGTTGGGTATCCCCAGAAGATCTCAACATTCCCCAGCGGAGTATAGATATTCCTCAGCAAGCATCCCCGGCAGTCTTAATATAAGATTGTTCTCCGACGGAATACCAGACACCCCAGTGGAGCCCCTTCCCCAGTACAGTCTGAAAAGTTTCCCCAGGAAAGTTGAACCATCCTCCCCAGTAGATTCTGAAGCTTATCCCCAGTAGATTCTGGAAGCTTATCCCCTGTAGAGTACGAACGCATCTCCCCGGCTTCATTCAAAGGTTATTTCCCATCGGAGCTTATAATTGGGTTATCCTCAGCTAATTACCATGGAAAGATCGTCCTCGGCGAAGTTCTTCCTATCCCCAGCGGAGTTCATCAAATTCCCCAACATAACATATCAGTGGAATCCCCAGCGGAGCTGTCATCAAAACCTCAGCGAAGTATCTCTTCCCACAGAGTGATTCCCCGCAGAGTAATCTCTCCAACAAGTTTATTCCTCAATGGAGTCATCTTCTCCTACCAGTTTATTCTTGCAACCATCATCCCCAGCGGAAGCGAAGAACTCTACTCTTCGACATCATCCCAGGATTTGATTTCCCGGCCCTCGTCAAGGATTTATTTTCCTAGACGAAAATACATTCATAGACATTTCACATTTCATACATCTTGTTTACATACATGATAAAGTGCATACAACGCTATCTCATTTTGAGCATCATGACATCATGCATTTCATACATCATGACATTGCATACAACTAATGTTTTGCCTTTTCAGGAAAAGGTCAATCCAAAGATGATTACTATCAACTGTCACAATCCCAGATTCGACTCCTGTATCCAGCCAGGGCATATCTGTAGACGGTAAATTCTAGATTCGATTCCTGTATCCAGCCAGGGCATATCTGTAGACGACAAATTCCAGATTCGATTCCTGTATCCAGCCAGGGCATATCTGTAGACGACAATTTCCAGATTTGATTCCTGTATCCATCCAGGGCATATCTGTAGACGACCAATTCCAGAATCGATTCCTGTATCCAGCCAGGGCATATATGTGAGTATTTGATTGTGGATTCGACACCTGTATCTAGCCAGGGCATATCTGCATGAATAGTTTAGAGATTCGATACCTGTATCCATCCAGGGCACGTCTGTAAGCAACCTTTTGAAGTTCCGGATTCGATTCCTGTATCTAGCCAGGGCATATCTGTGAGCAATTGATTATAGATTCGATACCTGAACCTAGCCAGGGCATATCTGCATGAAGAGACTGAAGATCAACACCTGTAACAGGCCAGTAAACCATCTTCCTTTCTCAAAGTACACAAGTTCTCGCTAAGGAATCTCTTACGCGATCAACACTTCCAAATGGCATCTATAAGCCCATTCCCGACAAGGTCCTGTCACACCCCCGGATGGCATCTATAAGCCCATCCTCCTATCCACCATCTCTCCAAATGGCATCTATAAGCCCATTCCTGCCATCACATTACTGATACTCCACTATGCGAGTGCAAATTTCTGGGCACTTTAGTGTTCAATCATCTTCCACCTTAGGATCACGAAAGGCACGCAAGCCAATCTACATCCTCAGGTCTAAGAAGATTGAACAGGGGCAATTGTTGTACCCCAAAATTTGCCCTCCCATTTCATCAATATTTTCTCACCACAAGACCCTTGAAGCTCAAGATCAAGTTAGGGTTTGCTCTGCTCAAGACTCCTCCTTGCACTGTTGACCCAAATTAGGGTTTGAGTTTGCACAAAGATGTTTTGACCTAAAATTCCCAAAATGACTTTCATGCTTCATGTTGGACTCACAAGTTTATCCATACCAAGTTTCAAGCCTTGATTCCAATCTTTGCCCAGTCAATTGGACAGTTGACCTAGGAATCAGCTGTATTGGGGAAAAAGTCAACTATGGTCAATTGACAGTCAAACCTCATGATTTTTGACCCACATCAACATTATGAACTCATATGGACCATTTGATCAAGTTTGGATCACAAATCCACGAGAAATTTGATCAGATCACCAAAAGGGCAAAATGGTCATTTTTAGGGTTTTGATTGCACAAAGGCAATTTTTGACTGTTTGACCTGACCAATGGCAAACCAAGCTCACATATGGACTCAAGGACTCAATGACATGGTCTTGACACATTCAACAAGTTCAAAAGATCCCAAATGCACAAGATTGACAGATGAATTTTCCAGTCAACTGAGCAAATTTGACTGTATACTGAAAAGTCAAACTTTGACTTTTTGGTCAAAGTCAAGTGTCAAGATTCATTTTTCATCAAAACATGCCAAATTATGAAACTTGTTCATCAAGAAACCAAAAATTGCAAATTAGGGTTTAGAATGAGAAAATTTCATAACTTAGAATTTTTCTAAGTTATGAAACTTCCTTATTTTTCCTAACTTTGTCCCATTTTTTCATCAAGATACATTTGGATTCAAACAAAACTCAAAAACATGAAAGTTATAGTCCATTGAAAAATCTACAACTTTCATTCACAAAGTTTCCTCAAAAGAAGCTTATAGCTCAAGTTATGATTTTTGGAACAAGGGTGCAAAACATTCTTAACTTAGAAATATTTTGACCTATTTTAGGCAGGATTTTTGCCTAACTTCATGGCCACTTTTCACATGCTTCCACTTGGAATTTCAACTTGCATTACAAAGATGGATTGTAGTACACATTCCAAGCTTTCCAAATTGTCCAAGAACTTCTCAATCACCCTTGTGGTTAGGGAGAATCGAATTTGTCAATATGGGCAAAAGTCACTTTGTTCATGAGCCAATTTCATGTTCATACACTATGCATTTTCAAACTCAGCATGCACAAGCTAGGTTACAGGCCTCTAATCCCTTTCTTACTCAATAATTCAATGCTAAACCATTGTGTCAAGATGTTATTTCATTCATTTGGGCAATACACACAAAATTAAGCCATATTTGGAAAAAGCAAGTTTGCCATTTTGGAAAAGCATGGCTTTATGTCAAAACACAAATCAAAGAAGTAAAAAGCATATCTTTTGGGCACAAGTTTATGGACTAATCCCACTGATCAAGGAGAGATTATGCAGCATGCTTGAGGGACCTGCCTTGGCCTATAACCCAACTTGACAAACTTTGCTTATCTAGGAAGAAACTTTGCAAAACTGAACACATCTCTCATTCCTGTAACAACTAGCCAAAGAAAACATTGTGAACACATTCCATACTCCCTAATAGACCTAAGGCACGACCTAACCACCTTCAATACTTCCCCAAACATCAAAACACCATTTTGCTGCACAAAACAGGGCATCCCTGCAGATTGAGTTGCACAACTCAGTTTGCTCGTGCGTTTTGGCCAAAGTTTGTTCATACACACTCCATAACATCCATACAAGCTATCCCAAGTCGTAGCTACAGACTGTAACACCTCTAACCAAGTTCACCATTTTCATTTTTTCATTTGTGCACGTTGAGTTACATAGCTCGATTCAGTTAGTTTCAAGGCACTCCAAGCATTGGAGAAGCATCCCTGAACTTCAAGCAAGTTGTACAAGTCCTCACTTTGCATTGAAAGTGTCTCCATTGTTGCACACGATTCAAGCTGAACAGGTAAAAGTTTGAACTTCTATCTCTCTATCCAAGCATATTTAGGTTTAGGTTTGTGAAGAAGTTATGCTCTACTCATGGCCCTGAAGCTACCTATATCCTCACTTTTCATTTATATTGTGTGTGTTAAGAGAATTTGGAACCTGAACATTAGAAAAAACTTTGGTCAGAAATTGGGGATGAAGAAATTCTCCCTCGTTTCTTAGAGTTAAGTCAAGTTTTTATATGTCTCGATTCGTCTCTTGATGCTCTACATTTTTGGTGTTATGAGTTTTGCTTGAAAGTCCAGGAATCAGGAGTTAGGAAGCGCGTGTTTTTGTTTGTTCAAACAAGTCTGGAGGTTGAAGATGACTGGCTTGGGCTGGGCCTGAGTCAGTCCTACTTTTTGCACCCCTTTTTTCAATTTTCACCCCCCTGACCCATTGTATGATATATTTGTCATTTTTGAGTTTTTCTTTTATTTTCTGATTTTATATTTTTATTCAAGCATGGAAAAACACTAAAAATATTTTTCCCACATTTTTTGCATTTTATTTGGTATTTATTTGTTTCATTTAGTTCCATATGTAAATAAATAAATATATATATATACTTTTATTTAAAATACTAAAAATAATACAAATACATTTTTATTTTCTGATTTTATTTTATTTTATCTTTTGAAAACATTTTCCAAAAATATACTTTTTTTAAATAATAAATATTTTTATTTTTGTACATCTTTAATATATTTAGTAAATAATATAAATACTTATCTATCTTTTATTAAATATTTAGGATAAATATAAAAATAATACATTTTTTTATTTTTATTAATATTTGACCTCAAAAATTACTTTTTTACAATATACTTCTCTTTTATTTATTTTTGTATATAATTAATAAATATTGTATATAATATAATTGATAAATATTATTATTTAGAAAATTAGGGTTTTGCCCTAAAAAACACAAAATATCCAAAAATTGATTCTTTTAATTTTTTGTTTATATTTCACATAAAAAGATACTTTCCCATACATATAAAAACCATTTTTGTGCATAAAATACATTTTTGCATATTTATTTACTTAATTATTGTACAATCAATCTTTGTATATTCAATTTGGATGTAATAGCTTAGATTTTAATTTCTTGTTAAATATCCCCATTTGAACATTTGTACCCCCCATCCCATAATTGTGTTGTAATAATTTAGGATTTTATTTTTCGCATTTAAAAGCTTTCTAAATATGCCATGATAGACTTAGGGTTTTGTATGCAAAAATCAAACAACAAATAGCTTGACCTAATTCAAAGATAAAAAAGCATGAAAATGGACAACACCAATCACACTTGCACCCCTAGGGTTACTCCACTTGTTGCCTTCAATAATGGGCCATGTTGCATGTTGATTTTCTTTGGCAAAACAAAAACAATTCAAATGATCATAGTCCCTCGATGACGCTTTCGAAAGTTGCCTAAAAATGATCAAGTCCCTTAAAGGAAAAATTGCCAAAGACACTTGGCACCATTGCAATCATGGTCTAAATGATGACCCGCGCCCGTCCCGTTAACATCCTAACACAAGATTTTCCACCAAATACAATGGTGGAACAAAATTGTTAAAAGGGTTAAAACATGTGAAAAACCTTTGAGAAATTTAGGGTAGATAGCTCTTGGTTGCTTGACCAAATCTTGCAAAACAATCCTTGCCATTTTTATTAAAACACACATCACAACACACTTTCAAAATAACTTCCAAAAAACATTGAAAACTTTTCAAAAGATACACACATTTGTATACATTCAAACATGGATCATTACAAAGGTTGCCACAACAAATGGCCTCTTTTCAAAACATTTTCAAACCCACACACAAAGCACCATTTCAAACAATTGAAAGCACCATTTCAAACAATTGAAAGCACCATTTCAAACAATTGAAAATGCAAGGCAAGTGATCTAAGCAAGTAACTAAGAGACCATGGATAACCATGGATAGAAAGGGTGCTAATACCTTCCCTTTCTATAATCTACTCCTCGAACCCAAGCAAATATCTCAAAGGTTTTTGCTGTGCTTTTTAACCTTTCCTTAGGATAAAATAAAAAGTCGGTGGCGACTCTTGCTCAACCGAAACATTTGCAAAAACAAACGCAAAACCCAAGTCAGTTCTCCCACCGTATCACACTCATCATATATGTCTGGAAGGAAAGATTGGTTTGTCAACATAAAATCTTCAATGAAGAACATTGTGAAATTTGCAAATGACAATACTCTAGAAGTTTAAGGTATTGGAGATATTTCTAATGTGTTATACATACCAGACATGAAGAGCAATTTGCTCAATATAGGGCAGTTGGTCGAAAAGAATTATAAAGTTTCGATTGAATATAATATGATGAGAGTTATCGATGCAAGAGGAAGGTTAATCTTGAAGGATTTCATGTCTCAGAATAGAACCTTTTAGGTTGAACTAAATATGATGGAGCACAAGTTCCTTGCGACTGCAGCTAGTAGGGATGAATGGATATGAAACTATCGACTTGGATATCTAAACTTTAAAGACATCAGATATTTGAAAAGAAAAAATATTGTTTCAGGATTGCCAGAAACCTATATTCCAGACGAGATGTGTGAGGAATGCGTGCAGGCAAAGTAACACAAGAAATGCTTCAGCAAGGATGCAAGAAGCAGTCAAAGGCTATTCTTGAAATCATATACTCTAATGTATATGGATCAATCTAGGTGGATTCAATTTGAGATGTTAAATACTTTTTCACTTTCATAGATAATTTCAGTCGAAAACTATGGACTTATCTGATCAAGAAGAAAAGTGAAGTGATTGAGGTTTTTTCCAAGTTTAAATCTATGGTTGAAATACAAAGTGATCAAAATATCATGATTCTAAGAATTGACGATGGTGGAGAATATGTGTCTAAATACTTCGATGTGTTATGTGAAAAATAAGAGATAATGCATGAGGTGGTGCCACCCTACACTCCACAACAAAATGGAACTCCATAAAGGAAGAATTGAACCATCATGAATATGGTGAGAAGTATGTTGAAAGGTAAGTCTTTACATAAAGAGTTTTGAGGTGAAGTTGTGTCAGCTGCAACATATACTTTGAACAGATGTTCGATGAAGAAGCTATAAGGAATTACTCCAGAAGAATATTGGTCTGGTGTAAAACCTATCCTGAGTCATCTGGAGCTATTTGGATCTATAACACATAGACATGTGCCAGACCAGTTAAGAAAAAAACATAATGATAAGTCGAGTCAAACGATCCTAATATGATATCATTCGATTGAAGGTTACAAGTTGTTCGATCCAGTGAACAAGCAAGTAGTGATAAGCAGAGACGTGATCATTTATGAGCTCAAAGAAAAAGACACATGTCTGCAAGGTTGCAAGAATGTGCGATTATATCAGATAATGCAATCTATAATGAAGGTGAGCTGGTACACTATACTTTCTATGTAGATGTTGAACCATGTGATAAGGTGGCAAAACCGACTGTTATATTGGTTTTGCGTTTTGTGTTTGCAAAATGTTGCGGTAAGCAAGAGTCGCCACCGACTTTTCTTTTATCCAAATTAAGGAAAGGGTGAAAAGAACAGGAAAAAAAACCTTTTCGAGAATTTTTTGAGTAAGGGGGTAGATTATTGAAAGGGAAGGTGTTAGCACCCTTTCCATCCGTAGTTTTCTATGGGCTCTTAGATGCTTAGCTCATTTTTTTAAATACCTTGTGCTTTGTATTTTTTTGAAAAGAAGGTAGTTTTGCAAATTCCTTAGTGCGGAGATTTGCTTTATGATAACTCTTGTATCAGTCCTCAAGAGTGTTGACAAAGCAAATGTTTTTTTAAAGTGTTTTGAAATTTTTTGTGAAAGTGTAAAAAAAAATTTTTTGAGCAAGCATCTAATAGCTATCTACTTGTACTCGAAAAGGTTCGTTCTTTTCTTCATATCCTTTAGACAGTGCTATCCTACTATTAGTGAGTAGGTAGCCCTATTGTTGGATGTATGGGGGAAATTCGAAGGGACGTCTTTATAGTCACAGAGGCAACTGGGAAAAAAACTTTAGTAATTACCTTAAGGTTCTAAGACTATATTTTTACCGAGGCAATGCCGAGCGGGTCATCGAGGGACTTATGATCTTTTTGAACCAGAGGGTAACCACTAAAACCTCTCACGTTTCGAGAGTTGTGACTATTTTCTGAAGGCAATCGAAGTGGGCGTATCCTAGAAGTGTATATGTGCAATGTGTGTTATATTCAGTTCATTTATCTTTGAATTTAAGTTTGCTAGCGTTTTGTTATTATGATCTTGTCATGCAATCCAATTAGTCATGCATCTAAGTAGTTAATATATTGCAGAAATTTAAAGTGCGGAAAGTTAAATCCTACGCTATTATAGTGCTTGGGGATGGGTAATTTACATGTCTAAAAGTTGGGAGAAAAAATAATGAAAGCAATAAAGTCCTATTTTAATCTATTACATACTGTCAGCAGGTACATTATTATAAAAAATGCAAGAATAAGATAATGCGCGCGAAATAGAGACGAACGTCTAAAACCCTAAGAAATTGTTAAGTAAACATAAAAATATTTTTTGGTTTTGTTTATTTATTAATAAAATACTTAAAATTAAAATGAGAAAGGCTAAACTTAATCCTAATTAATCAAATAAATACAAGAAAACTAATTCTAATAATATTTTTTGTATTTTTGTTAAGAAAGATTTCGAATGAAATAAATCTAAGTCTAATTGATTTTAAATTAATTAAATAAAGGTAAAAATAATTAATTTAATCAACTTATGAAAGTTAAATTAATTTAAGAAAAACTAAGTCTATTTTTTATGGTTTTATATTATCATGAGAGAAAAAATGATTAAATAAACAAAATGATAAAACAAATAAAAGAGAAAATGCAAATGGGCCTGGTGTGCAAAATTAAATGGGAGGTGTGACATTTGAATTCACTGGGCCCAAATGAAAGGAATTCAATGTCCACCTGATCCTGTGTGGTTTGTCCCTTGAGAGTTCATCATGTACAATGCGCTTGGAATGTTAGATCTCTATCTGCTGGCATTTGATGGCCCAAACATGAAGGCACATGGTGGGCGCTTGATTATGCAACGCATGGAATCTGCAAAGCAATGTTAGAAAAATAAAACTTCAGACCTGGGTATCAAACCCAGGTCCTTTCCCTTTACACCTGCCTGCCTTGCCATTTGAGCTACTGTTTCTATCGAAATAAATGAAACCAACACTGAATCCTGCAAATTTTGTTAGTTTCAAAATCAAACAAAGGCCTATCTCAATCGAAATCACCCCCTGAATCCCAATCTGGGGTTGTTTCGATCTATGACGGTATGTGCCCTGGGGTTTCGAAGATAATCTATTTCGAAAACCTCTAGCCATGGTAACCTGCAATTTCAACACTTAAGTTCTCATGTAAAACGTCAGACCTTTTCTAATCATTATCGCAAACATATATGCATGCATTAAATGGACCAACAATACATATTTCAACAAGTTTGAATCAAAGAAATATACCAAACCAATTATTATTATGGGGGTGTTTTTGGGATGTGTTGGACTTGTGTGATGATTGGGGATGGCTTCTGGGACCTTCAGGAAGAATATAGATGATGGTTTTGGATCGAAGGTGTTTGCAAAAGGTGTTTTGGTTTTGACAACTTTGCTGAATTTTTGAGAATTTTTGTCCCTCTTTGAGGTAGCTTTCAATAGGCAATTTTGTGTGCGTCCTCAGCTTGCAGATATGATGGATATTTTTAGGAGCTGGGGGAGGGAGTCTTAGCATGGAAATAAATATCCTTAATCATGTCCTTTAAGAACAAAATCACACACTTTGGAAAATTTCCATAATTGCATATTCTTGCCCAATTTACGTGTGTTATGAACCTGGACATGTGATGTTTGGCACCTTGAACAAATTCAAATTGCTCATAATTTCCTTCACCAGAGTGTCTTTGATCAGTCCCCAAGTGTTACCTTCTTCGATTGCCTTTCTTTCAATTCAAACCAAATCGAAGCATTAACTCTCCCTTTCTGACTGGTCGAATGTTGCTTCAGCTCTTTATCAATCGAAGGCTTTATAGACGCCTCCTCACTTTCCTTCGAATTGCTCCAGGCCTCATCATTGTGGCTTTCGATTGAGTCCCTATTTTCCTTGTTCTTCGATTGGCTCTGCACTACCCAACTAAGCCAAACGAAAGACTTCATCCTGGCCAGTCGAAGCTTTCTTGAATATTTCTCTTTCGTTTTGACCAACTAGATCCAATCTTTGACCAAACCCTTTTTTCAGACAACAATATGTGTCCTTCGAATGGGCCTTTGAATGCTTCTTCGAATGGATCACTTACATGTCCTTCGAATGGCTCCCAATATGTGTCCTTCGAATGGACCTTTGAAGTGCTCTTTCGAAGGGGTCATATTGTGTGTCATAGTGCAGAAACTGCATTGAGGGGTCTTGGCCTTGTGCATTGAAATAAAGCACAGAGGAAGTCTTTGCCTTATGCATTGAAGGCAATCATAGAAGAAACCTTTGCCCTTGTGAATCAAAATAAACATGCAGGAGGCCACTACTGGTGAATCGAAGGGAACTTGTAGGGGGTTCTTGCCTAAATGAAACTTGGACCAAGGCTTTCTCGAAGGGGAACCAATGTGCAATCGAAGCCGATGTCCCAATGCTTGATCGAAGGGTTTTAGATGCCCAATCGAAGCTTGTTGACATGCCAATCGAAGGACCCTTTACTCTGATATGCCAATCGAAGGACATTGTTCAGATGCCAATTGAAAGACATTGTTGACATGCCAATCGAAGGGAATTTGGTTGACATGTCAATCTAAGAGCACTATTCAGATGCCAATTGAAAGACACTTGACCATCCTTCAAAAAAATTCATTTTCTTTAGGCAAGTGTTTGTAACTACCCATGTAAGAGGAAAACCTTGGGAAACATGATAGGAAAAATTTTGGGGTACAATAGTTGCCCCTGTTCAATCTTCTTAAACCTGAGGGTTTAGATTAGCTTGTCTGCCTTTCGTGATCTGAAGGTTGAAGATGATTGAACACTAGAGTGCCCAGGAATTTGCACTTGCATGAAGTAACACTGATGATTGATGATGTCAGGAATAAGCTTACAGATTCCATTTGGAGAGGATGATTGAGAGTCGTCGGATATGGGCTTAAATATGCCATCCAAAGTAGATACTGACTTCAAAAATGGTCCCTTTGCAAGGATTCATGTTCCTGTTGTTTGAGGAGGAGTCCGCTGGAGAATATGGATTTCTGTTGTTCTCCTGTTTGAGGAAAACTCTGTGGGAATAGAATCTAGGAACTTCAGTTGTCCAAGGCTCTACTGAGGAGTTATCTTTATACTAAAGAGATGAGAGTTTGCTCTTTCTGGTTGAAATCCAGGATTCACAGTAACTTGTTGGGGATAATGGAATTAACCGTTATCTGGAAAGGTATTTAGAAAGAGCCTGTGTAGGGATTTTTCAGGATGAGTCCGCATTAGACTGCATTTGGATGATGAGAAGGAACCCATGTAAGATTGCTTCATCTGGTCGTGTAGATAGTTTTCCTGTCTGGTTTCAGGCTTTGATCTACAAATCCGTTGTTCACAGATAGTTGTCCTGCCTAGTTTCAGATATTAATCTGGAACTTGAAAATTGTCGGTCGTTGAGATAGTTATCCTGGCTTGTTACAGGTATTAATCTCTGACCTGAGAAAGAAAGATAGTTTTCCTGGCTTGTTACAGGTATTAATCTTCAATCTCCTCATGTAGATAGTTCTCCTGGCTTGTTACAAGTATTAATCCACAATCGGTCATCCACAGATAGTTGTCCTGGCTTATTACAGGTATTAACCTGGAACTTGTAAATTGTTGGTCATTGAGATAGTTGTCCTGGATGGTTTCAGGTATTAATCTCTGACCTGAGAAAGAAAGATAGTTTTCCTGTCTTGTTACATGTATTATTCTTCAATCTCCTTATGTAGATAGTTTTCCTGGCTTGTTATAGGTATTAATCTACAATCGGTCATCCACAGATAGTTATCTTGGCTTGTTATTGGTATTAATCTGGAACTTGTAAATTGTCGATTGTTGAGACAGTTGTCCTGGCTGGTTTCAAGTATTAATCTCTGACCTTAGAAAGAAAGATAGTTTTCCTGGCTTGTTACAGGTATTAATATTCAATCTCCTCATATAGATAGTTTTCCTGGCTTGTTACAAGTATTAATATACAATTGGTTATCCACAAATAATTCTCCTGTCTTGTTATAGGTATTAATCTGGAACTTGATTTTGTAGGTCACATAGATAGTTTCCTTGTCCAGTTTCGGGCATTAATCTGTGGCCTGCTGTATTTGTTGGTAAACTCGTCTTGTTCCGGGAGTTCATATCACTTGGTAGTGTAGATAGTTTCCCCGTCTGGTTTCGGGCATTAATCTTTGACCTGCTCTATAGGTTGACAATGTTTATCTTTCTGCAAACTCAATCTGAAAACGTAAATTCATCTTCATGTGATATCATGATGTATGAATTGCATGATGCTCTCAAAATAAATGAGATTGTGATATACACATTTGTGCTGCATATGCTATGATGTTTGTAGAATGATGCATGAATGCAATGTATGATCGTATCAGCTGTTCCATTGCAGTGTTGTTGAATTAGGGAAAGTAAATCCTTGATTGTTGCTGGCGATGAATAATGTAGGTCTTCAAATATGTTGAAGTTAGAATGCTGGAAGATGAACTTCCGTTGTTAGAGAAATAAACTTTGTTGGGGAAGGTAAACTCCGTGAACTGCTTGAGGATTTTGTTGAAATCATGTTGGGAAATCCTAAGAAGCTTGGCGGCTTCACTGGGGGATCTTTTGTTGGAGCAATAATTTGAAGATTCTTGCTTTGTCGGGGATATGAGAACCTGGCACCATTAGGTTGCATACTAAGAATATGGCAGTGACCTTGCAGTAGGATGTCTCTACCTCTGTATCTGTTGGAGGAAATATCTACAGGAGAAAATATCTGCGGGGATTTTGTGGATGGCCTTTAAATATCGTCTCGTTTCTTAAAGTCATTAGTAACTGTCTTTCTATTTTTTATATGTATATTTACAAGCAGTAATCACATTCAAATGCATATGTTCAAAAATAGTCACTGGACGTTTTGCATACAAACAGAAAAATAAAAACAAAAGTTTTTCACTTTCGAAGAGATAACTTTATATTAACTTGAAGAAGTGTTTCTGTACAAGGAGACGGACATCCTAGTAAGAGAATTCCATTGTAAAAACTGAAAACTATACAAAATAGTATACAAAGAAAAACAGCTATGTGCAATAATCCCATTGGGTTTCCATTCTGCTATTGCCTTTATGTCTTTGTGGGTCTCATCTCTTTCGCTGCTTGTCCGAAGCTGACTGGATTGATTAGTACCACTTGAGCTCGATAGTTGATACTGAAGATTGGTTGTAAGATGATCCGAAGGGACAGAGTTATATGCTTTAAATCCCTAACTTTTGCCTGGACCTCCCTTTTGGGTTTTCAATTCACCGGGATACCCTTTTTTTCCCAAAACGCCTTTTTAGGTTTTCGACTTGCCGAGTGTACATATTTTTTATGTATATCCCTGATTTTTGCCCGAACCCTTTTGGTTCGCTGGGATGCCCTAATTTTTTCCTAGGCCAGTCGACCTAGCGGGTCTTTGTTTATGCGTAGTATCTTTTAACTATGTCCGCGTTTATCGGGTATGGAAGGTCGTCACCGTCCATAGTAGTTAAGATCATGGCTCCACTAGAAAATATGTTCTTGATCACAAATAGCCCTTCGTATGTGGGAGTCCACTTGCCCCTGGGATCACCTTACGGTAGGATAATGTGCTTGATTACTAGGTCACCAGCCTGATATACCTGACGTCTGACCTTTTTGTTGAAAGCTTTGATCATACATTTTTGGTACATCTGACCATGGAAGGCAGCCGTGAGCCTTTTCTCGCCAATCAGGTTTAATTAGTCAAGTCGAGTCTGAAACCTTCGTCTTCGCTTAGCCCTGCATCCTTCATGATTATCAAGGAAGGGATATGGACTTCAATGGGTAGGACAACTTCCATACCGTACACCATAGAGAAAGGAGTTGCCCCTGTTGATGTACGCATTATGGTGCGGTAACCATGAAGAGAAAATTGTAACATCTCGTGCAAGTCTTTATATGTCACCGTCATCTTCTATATCATTTTATTGATGTTTTTATTAGCAGCTTCTACAGCGCCATTCATCTTCAGTCGGTGGGGAGAATAGTTATGATGTTGGATCTTGAATTGCATGTAGAGCTCGGTGATCATAATGTTATTGAGATTGGTACCATTATCCGTAATGATTCTTTTTGGAATACCGTACCAACAGATAAGGTTATGTCTGATGAATCAAGCCACAACGTTCTTGGTAACAAAAGAAAATGAAGTTGCCTCGACCCACTTCGTGAAGTAATCAATGGCAACCAGGATGAAGCGGTGCCATTAGAGGTTGTAGGTCTAATCTATCTAATCATGTCGATGCCTCACATTGCGAATGGCCAGGGAGAAGTCAAGGCGTTTATAGGAACTGAAGGCACATGTACCTTATCAACATAGATCTGGTATTTGTGACAAGTCCGCGAATGCTGATAACAGTTTTATTACATAGTGGACCAGTAGTATCCTACCCGTAGGATATTTTTAGCCATTGTGTTCCCACTAGAGCGGGTGCCAAAGGTACCTTCGTGGAAGTCATCCATAATCTTTTCTGCCTCAACCTTGTCTACACATCGAAGCAAGGTAGAGTCGTGGTTGCGCTTGTAAAGGATCTCGTTACTAAGGACGAACTTGGCAGAGAACCTTCTTAGGAACTTCTTGTCGTTGACTGAAGCTCCCTCGGGATACTCTTGGGCTTCGAGATATCTTTTGACTTCGTAGAACCAAGGTTTGTCCACTACTTCTTCAATATCAATCTCATGACAGTATGTCAGTTCGTCCATTCTCTCAATAGGTATTTGAGGAGCCTCATTATCCCACCTGACCTTGAACATGGATGACATAGTAGCTAGCGCGTCCGCTAGTTGATTTCCCTCTCGTGGAAAATGCTCAAAGGTAACTTCTTCAAAGTATGGAATCAGTGTCAGCACATGTTCTTTGTAAGGTATGAGATTAGGATGCTTTGTGTCCCATTCTCCCTTGATTTTACTGATTACTAAAGCCGAGTCTCCAAATACACCCAAGAATTTGATCCTCAAGTTGATGGCAGCTTTGAGACCCATAATACATGCTTCATACTCAGCCATATTATTGGTACAATTGAAACACAGTCTGGCAGTGAAAGGAGTATGATAGGCTTCGGGAGATATGATCACAATGCCGATGCCATTGCCAAAAGCTTTGTAAGCTCCATCAAAAACTATAGTCCATCGGGATCCTTTTTCAGATCCTTCATCTGGTCCAGGTTCTTCACAATCAGTTACTAACATGATGTTCTCATCCGGGAACTCAAAATTCATGGATTGGTAGTCATCCACAGCCTGATGAGTCAAATGATCAGCTAATACACTTCCCTTAATCACTTTTTGGGTTGTATACTGAATGTCGTATTCGGTCAGGATCATCTGCCATCTTGCTATTCTTCCGGAGAGAGCGCGCTTCTCAAAGATGTACTTGATAGGGTCTATTTTAAATATCAACAAGGTAGTGTGGGTTAACATATACTGTCTCAGTCGGCGAGCAGCCCATGCCAAAGCGCAGCAAGTTTTCTCGAGCAGTGAGTATCTTGTTTCACATTCGGTAAACTTTTTGCTAAGGTAGTATATTTCATATTCTTTTCGACCAGACTCATCATATTGCCCCAGCACACACCCCATTGAGTTCTCTAATACTGTAAGTACGTGATCAGAGGTCTTCCTTCAACTGGAGGAATTAAGATTGGAGGCTCTTGAAGATATTCCTTGATTTTGTCAAAGGCGTTCTGGAAATCGTCATTCCACTTCACTGCTTGATCTTTCTTCAATAATTTGAAGATTGGCTCACAAGTAGCGGTTAGGTGGGAAATGAATCTGGCAACGTAGTTCAAACGTCCCAAGAATCCCCTGACCTCCTTCTCAGTGTGAGGAGTTGGCATTTCTTGTATAGCTTTAACCTTTGCAGTGTCTACCTCAATACCTTTGTCGCTGACAACGAAGCATGAGAGTTTACCAGATCTTACTCCAAAAGTGCACTTATTCGGTTCAGTCCCAGCTTGTACTTTTTCAGCCTTTCAAACAGCTTTTGTAGATGATCAAGGTGTTCCTCTTCAGTCTGAGACCTGTCTATCATATCATCAACGTAGACCTCTATCTCGTGATGGATCATATCGTGAAACAAAGCTACCATGGCACGCTAATAGGTAGCCCCGACATTCTTTAACCCAAATGGAATAACTTTGTAACATAAAGTGCCCCACTGTGTGACAAAGGTCATTTTCTCCATGTCTTCGGGTGCCATTTTGATCTGGTTATACCCGGAGAAACCATCCATGAAGGAGAATACTTTATGTTGTGCGGTGTTGTCAACCAGAACATCAATATGGGGAAGCGGAAAGTCATCCTTGGGGCTTGCCCTATTCAGGTCTCTAATCCACACACATACGTACCTTACCGTCCTTCTTAGGTACTGGAACAATGTTGGCAACCCATTGTAGATAAGAGGTAACAGCTAAGAAACCAGTGTTGAACTGTTTCATGACTTCAGCCTTGATCTTTTCTGACATCTCAGGCTGCATGCGACGAGCCTTCTGTTTCACTGGAGGGAAATCCTCTTTTGTCGATAGGCAATGAACCACAATATCTGTGTCAAGTCCCGGCATGTCTTCATATGACCAGGCAAAAACCTCAACATAGTCATGTAGCATATGAATTAACCGCTCCTTGACGTTATGCTCCAGATCGGCACCTATCTTGACTTCTTTCTTGTCCTCTTCAGTACCCAAGTTCACTGTCTCAACTGGCTCTTCATGAGGCTGTATTGCCATTTCCTCCTATTGTAACAGTCTGGAAAGTTCTCCTAGTACTTCACAATCTTCCTCACCTTTTTCCTCGGCTTGGTAGATTATATTTTCAAAGTCATAATGGGCAGTAGCAGAACCGTTATCAATGGGATCCAGAGTGGATGTGGATCTGCAGTTTGATATGTGGGTGTGTGTAAGAGCATAACTGTATATTTTTTATAAAGTAAAGAGGCAGAAAAAGAAAAACAAAGAGCGCAAAATTTGTATGCAAAACGTCCAATGTTTTATTAATCTCATATAAAATGAAGCAATGAACCTCACAAATAGACCATTGTGCCTCGTGTAAGACACAAGGCTTTAAAGTTCCAATTGTTCAAATATTACATTTCCTCAAAAACAAAAAGACAAAGTACTCTTGAATGAAAGTAATGGGCACGAAATATTTAGCCTCCCAATTGTTGAGTCCACCACTGATGGTTGGGAAGATCCAATTGTCCAGGTCATAATCACTATCGCTGTCTTCCAGAGCATTGACTCCATGTTGCTGATTCGTAAAGGTGGTCCCCCGGTGCGAGCACGACGGACAACTCTCTGGGCTCCTGAAGTAAAACCCAAACCAAATTTGTCAAATTTGTAGGGAATATCCAGAAGTTGTCCCCAAATTATACACCCACCTTCTTCGACTACTGCCTTGGCATCTTTCAAAGAATCCATCTTCAATGGAGGTCTAGTAGTCTTTGGAACACCAGCAGTAGTCTTGGTCGCAGAAACAGTCTGTGGAACCTCCTCAAATTTCTAACAGGCGGTCTCAATGAACTCACCGTCCATTTCAACATACCTGAAAGAGTTCAGGTGGCTCACCATGTACTCCTCCTCCCCATGGACTGTGATAATTTTCGCTTTGACTGGGTACTTCAGCATCTGATGTAGGGTGGAAGTTACAGCACCAACCCCATGGATCCAGGGTCAACCCAATAAACAGGAATAAGACGGGCGGATGTCCATCACATAGAAGGTGGAATTAAAGGTTTGAGTACCAACTTTGATAGGGGTGTCCGCCTCCCTGTGCACCATTATTTTAGAACTGTCAAAGGCCTCACCACAATGTTACTGGGCTTTAGCGTGAGTCCTTCGCAATCTAACCTGTCTAGAGCATTCTTGGGCAAGACATTCAGTGAAGAACCTGTATTCACCAGAACATGGGATAATGTGGTGCCCCTACACTCAATGGAGACATGTCGGGCATCATTGTGTTTCCTTCCCTTAGGAGTTAGGTCTGCATCAGAGAATCCCAAGCCATTGTTAATTGTCAAACTAGCCACACAACTCTCGAATTGATCAGTGGAGGTCTCCTGAGGCACATGGGCAGACTTCAGGAATTTTACTAAAGCATTAGCATGGGATTCATAGCACAACAGTAGGGCTAGCATTGAGATTTTTGAATGGGTCTTCCCAATTGCTCCACGACATTATAATCACTCTTCTTGATTATCTTTAAAATCTCTTCCATTTCCTTTTTAGAAGCCTCGGGAATGACTTATGGGTGCGCCTTCATTCGGACAGGCTCAACCAATACCTCTTTGCCCCGAGTATCGACAGACTCGGTAGCAGGGATAACAGCATGACTAACAGTAGGAGTAGAAATGGGAATACTGACAGGAGCAACAACAGGAATAATCACAGGAGTAGTAATGGGAGTACTGGCAGGAGCGACAACAGGGATGATCACAGGAGTAGTAATATTTTTTGGAGAGATCTCGAGAGAGAAAACTCTTTTGCTTCTCGTTATTTTACTGGTCCCAACGATATTGTCTATGTTGGGATCAGTATCTTCAACAACTCTGTCTTCAATAGCCAACAGGTCTTTCTTGACGCCATGGTAATAGACGTCAGCCCCATAATTCCAGGGAACAGCTTTATCCGAGGAATATGGTATTGGCCCCAGCATGGTGATGATCAGGGGAGAAAATTTTGGAACAAATGTAATCCTGAAGGGTTTTTTGGTGGAGACCCTGGGAGGATTGTCGGAAATGGTGATTATTGAGACATCTTCACATGAACTTCTTGCAAAAGGAAATTTTCCGAACATAATTTCTTTGTTAACCATCAGGCATTTGACGCCCATCTTCAATAACAAACAGCCATCTGGTAGAGACATAAATAAGTGGCAACCTTCACCATAGTCGGGAAATAAACCGGCTTACAACATATTCCTTTTGATAGTCAGAAGAGTAGTAGCTAACTCATTCATATAAGAAACAAAACGATTGTCATCAACAACATTGACACCTTGGCCATGTTTGGTAATTGGCACAGTTATTACGTTAGGCGTCTCTAGAAGGTCAAACTCAATCTCCTTCGCCTCAATGAGATCTTATACCTTATTCTTTAAAGCCCAACAATCATTTGTATCATGCCCCGGAGTCTCAGAATGGTAGGCACATCGAGCATTTGGATTGTAGCGGGGAGAGGCAGTATTAGGATTCTTTATAGCATCCTTTAGGGTCACCAGATTAGACTTCAGCGGATGTGGCAAAACCTAGGATAAGGTCATGTTGATCTGGTTAAATTGTCTTCTGGGCGCATCTGGTCTGTGCTGATTGTTTCGTTGTTGGTTTGATGCAGGATTGGAAATCATAACATTCCCTATCGTCGAACAATGCTCAATTTTATTGTGATTTCTTTGGATATAAGCAGCATTGACCTCCTTCTTTCCTGTGAATGATTTATTTGCAGTATTGGAGGGTGCATCCCTCTTTATTTTACCACTTTTTATGCTAGCCTCTACCCGTTCACCAGTCAATATCAGTTTAGTGAACCTAGCAGACGAACTTCCAATCAGATGGTTAAAGAACAGACTAGACAACGTGCCCAAGAACATGTCTACCAGCTCCCTATCAGACAACAGAGGTTGGACTCTTCCCACAAGGTCTCTCCATTTTTGGGCATAATCTTTAAAACCCTCATCGGAACCCATAGACATGCTTTATAATTGCATACGAGTCAGGGTGAGGTCAGCATTATATTGGTACTGCTTGTAGAAAGCAGCAGCCAAATATTCCCAATTGCGAACGTTGGTTCTCTCCAGTTGATAGAACCATTCCAACTGAGTCCCTGCCAAACTTTCCTGGAAGAAGTGTACCCACAGATTCCTATAAGTAGTGTGGGGTTAAATATTCTTGACATATGACCTTAAGTGCAACTTAGGGTAGGAGACACCATCATACTTGGCAAAGGTGGGGACTTTGAATTTTTGCGGAATGACCACCCCTGAAATCAATCCTAGCTCCTCAAAATCCAGCCTGGGTATCTTCTGGATCTCCATAGCATTGAGTTGATCCTCCAGTTGTTTGTATTTATCATTAGCAGGAGGATATTGCTACTCAGAATAGTCAAGTTCATCTTCCTCAGACCCTGGATTATTGTTTTCTTCCACTAGCTTCTCTTCTTGATTTCCCCCCTCATTTGATGGGGTTGCGAAATCTATAGCTCGCTTAACCGGTCCTCTGATCCTTCTTCCAAAATTTAATACACCATTTGGTTTCTTTGGCTTCTTGATCTTCTCTTTGATGATTAAAGCTTTCAGATCTTCTTGCCCCTGGGCCAGAGCCAAGAAGATTTGCTGAAACTGAGTGTTCTGAGCTTGGAGATCTTTCACTGTTTGTTCGAGATCCATTTATTTTGCTGAAATAAACAGCGAAAAGAATAAGAAACATGTCTTAAAATACCTGTTTATGCAATGAAATGCATGATAATGTTTATGAAATGTTTTCAAGGACTTTTGAGATCTTAAATTTGCTTAGTCAAAGAGAAGAACAGACATTAATTGCATTCATAAGTTTAAATGATTACAATGATGCCTCTTGGGCTTTCAATGGAAGAAACAAAAGTAAAATAAAAAATCCTAAATCAACCAAGACTCAGGCTTCCAATGAGCGCATCCTCTTTGGTGCAATGTAGGCATTCAAACTCTATTCTTCATGCATTTGTCTTGTAAGCTCCAAAACCCTTTTCTCACTTGCATAGAACTGGGCTTCAAAGGTATCTCGTTCCTCCTTAAGTTGAACCCAATACTTTTTCAATTCCTCGAGAGTATTTGGCGTGTTAGGATGGAAAATAGTATGAGGTACATATGTATCTGCAATAGGTTCCATGATGATGGATAGAATGGCGGGGTAAGGCATCATGAGATTTTGAGCGCGAGCTCGCACCCACTTAAGGTAAGGCTCCAAGGGGATGGAGTTCTTATGCCCCAGTGTCTTGCTATCTACTTTTTTTACCATGCCCCAAGCTTGAATGAACCTCTGACGGTACCCTTGAGCATCATCCTCGTAGTTGAACACAATACCTTGAACCAATACATCATGAGGACCATCCCTTCTAGCATACCTAAACTGTCGTAACGCCAAACAAGGGTTATAAGTTATTTCTCCCCTAATGCCTAGGAGAGGGACATTAGGGTATTCCCCATAGTGATCAATGATGGTAACGTCTTCCATAGATCGAGGACACTAGTGAATATCTGAATGTGTGAGAGACATCATCCTGCTAGACCATCTTAAGCCTTGTTTGTTCTTCATAACAGACCGGGGTAGGTGCAAAATAAACCACCTAGCCAATAGAGGGGTGTAACACATAAGGGTCCATATTCTCTTTACAGTGTGAGTGTGAAAAGAGTGCATAATATCTCCAAGTAAAGTAGGCACCGGGTTACGTGACATGAAAACTTTAACCACATTCACGTCAATGAGTTAGTCCGGATTAGGGAACAATATCATCCCATAGATGAGAAGGGCCAATACCTCTTCAAAGGCTTGTAAGTCCAAAGTATCCCAAAAATAGTGATCTTTTCAAACAAGAACTTGGCTAGAAATCATTTGATACCGCTTCTTGTTTCCCAATTTGCAACAACATTGGATCATTGTAAATACAGGGCTTGAGCAATTTCCTCAGGCTTTGGGTCTCTTTCCGCACCGTTGAAGGGTAACTGATTGAGGATAGGCACACCTAATAACTGAGAAAACTCTTCCATGGTAGGTACCAACTGGTAGTCGAGAAATGTAAAGCAGTGATGTAACGGGTCAAAGAATTGGAAGAGAACTTTCACCATGTCTTCATTAGGGCCTGAGGTGACCAAACTAAGGAGTCGACCATGTCTCTTATTGAACGGGGAATTCTCAGGAACTCTTGATGCCAATTCCTTGAGTTGAGGAGATACCCTTACAAGGCTGACTTGGATAGTATTTCTGCAAATATGAGTCATGTCCTACAAAACAGACACAAAGATAAGTCCTAAAAGTCCTTGAAATGGTTAGTGCGATATGCCATGTTATGATGTTATGATGTTATGTACAAACAGATATATATACAATCACACAAACAGATCCTTAGGTTTAGGCTTGCATGGATTCCACAGGTAAGTACCCTCTTGAAGTTTAGTTGGTTCAACATGTCCTATCGATAGTAACCGGGTTCTAGGGAATCTCAATATCACTGATCTTTCTTCACCGAGCATTGTTTCAGCGCAAGCCTCTTTATTGGCGACCGAAATATCCCGGAAGTCAGATCTCAATGAGTGTAGTATCGAATATCAACCAACTTCGGACTGCACCAAAACCAGCCATCTCACTACTTCCTAATGGCCAAGTTGGTTTAATTAAAGGTTCTAAGGCCAGTTGATGCTTCATGACACCACACAGCGGCCCCGTATTCTCCTTGTCTACTCAAGGGCTACCGGTACCAACAAATGTGCCACATCAACGTAGCTATCATTTCAACTGTATCGGTATACCCCGCACAGTCCCCACGATCTATTGCTACTTACCTAAAAAGTTCCCCAGATCCGGGTGTAGGATCTTTACAAGTAAACCCAAGCAAAACCCTTTAAGATAAAGCAAGCTAAGCATACAAGGAAAGCAATTTAAAAATGATGAACTAAACTCTAAGGTAACCCCACTTTTTAAAGATCCCCAACAGAGTCGCCAGTTTTGTGATACGGTGGCAGAACCGACTGTTATACTGGTTTTGCATTTTGTGTTCACAAAATGTTGCGGTAAGCAAGAGTCGCCACCGACTTTTCTTTTTATCCAAATTAAGGAAAGGGTGAAAAGAATAGAAAAAGACCTTTTCAAGAATTTTCTGAGTAAGGGGGTAGATTATGGAAAGGGAAGGTGTTAGCACCCTTTCCATCCGTAGTTTTCTATGGGCTCTTAGATGCTTAACTCATTTTTTAAAATACCTTGTGCTTTGTGTTTTTTTGAAAAGAATGTAGTTTTGAAAATACCTTAGTGCGGCGATTCGCTTTGTATCAGTCCTCAAGAGTGTTGACAAAATGAATGTTTTTTTTGTAAGTGTTTTGAAATGTTTTGTGTAAGTGTAAAAAGTTTGTTTTTGAGCAAGCATCTAACAGCTATCTACTTGTACTCGAAAAGGTTCGTTCTTTTCCTCCTATCCTTTAGACAATGTTATCCTACTATTAGTGAGTAGGTATCCCTATCATTGGATGTATGAGGGACATTCGAATAGATGTTTTTATAGTCACAAAGGCAACTGGGCCAGAAGCTTTAGTAACTACCCTAAGGTTCTAAGATCATATTTTTACCGAGGCAACGTCGAGTGGGTCATCGAGGGACTTATGATCTTTTTGAACCAGAGGGTAGCCACTAAAACCTCTCACATTTCGAGAGTTATGACTATTTTCCGAAGGCAACCAAAGTGGGCGTACCCTAGAGGTGTATATGTGCAATATGTGTTATATTCAGTTCATTTATCTTTGAAGTTTGCTAGCGTTTTGTTATTAGGCTCTTATCATGCAGTCCTATTAGTCATACATCTAAGCAGTTAATATATTGCAGAAATTTAAAGTGCGGAAAGCTAAATCCTACGCTATTACAGTGTTTCGGGGAGGGGGTAATTTATATGTCCAAAAGTTGGGAGAAAAAAATTAAGAAAGCGATAAAGTCCTATTTTAATCTATTACATATTATCAGCAGGTACGTTATTATAAAAATGCAAGAATAAGATAATGCGTGCGAAATAGAGATAAACGTCTAAAACCCTAAGAAATTCCTAAGTAAACATAAAAATCTTTTTTGGTTTTGTTTATTTATTAAGAAAATACTTAAAATTAAAATGAGGAAGACTAAACTTAATCCTAATTAATTAAATAAATACAAGAAAACTAATTCTAATATTATTTTTTGTATTTTTGTTAAGAAAGATTTTGAATGAAATAAATCTAAGTCTAATTGATTTTAAATTAATTAAATAAAGGTCAAAATAATTAATTTAATCAATTTATGATAATTAAATTAATTTTAAAAAAATCATGTACTTTAAGAACAAAATCATCAATCATGTACTTTAATCATGTACTTTAAGAACAAAATCTTAGTATGGAAAGAAACAACCTTAATCATGTACTTTAAGAACAAAATCACATACTTTGAAAAATTGCCATAATTGCATATTCTTACCCAACTTGTGTGTGTTATGAACATGGACATGTGATGTTTGGCGCCTTGAACGAATTCAAATTGCTCAGAATTTCCTTCACCTGAGTGTCTTCAATCAATCCCCAAGTGTTACCTTCTTTGATTGCCTTTCTTTCAATTCAAACCAAATCAAAGCATCAACTTTCCCTTTCTGACTGGTCGAATGTTGCTTCAGCTCTTTATCAATCGAAGGATTTATAGACGCCTCCTCACTTTCCTTCGAATTGCTCCAGACCTCATCATTATGGCTTTCGATTGAGTCCCTATTTTCCTTATTCTTTGATTGACTCTGACACTACCCAACTAAGCCAAACGAAAGACTTCATCCTAGCCAGTCGAAGCTTCCTTGAATATTTCTCTTTCGTTTTGACCAACTAGATCCAATCTTTGACCAAACCCTTTTTTCTGACAACACTATATGTCCTTCGAATAGGCCTTTGAATGCTTCTTCGAATGGATCATTTACATTTCCTTCAAATGGCTCCCAATATGTGTCCTTCGAATGGACCTTTGGAGTGCTCTTTCGAAGGGGTCATATTGTGTGTCATAATGCAGAAACTGCATTGAGGGGTCTTGGCCTTGTGCATTGAAAGCAAGCACAGAGGAAGTATTTGCCTTATGCATTGAAGGCAATCATGAAAGAAACTTTTGCCCCTGTGAATTAAAACAAACATGTAGGAGGCCACTGTTGGTGAATCAAAAGAAACTTGTAGGAGGTTCTTGCCTAAATAAAACTTGGACCAAGACTTACTCGAAGGGGAACCAACACACAATCGAAGTTGATGGGCCAATGCTTGATCGAAGGGTTTTAGATGCCTAATCGAAGCTTGTTGACATGCCAATCGAAGGATACTTTACTCTGATATGTCAATCGAAGGACATTGTTCAGATGCCAATCAAAAGACATTGTTGACATGCCAATCGAAGGGCATTTGGTTGACATGTCAATTGAAAGACACTGTTCAAATGCCAATCGAAAGACACTTGACCATCCTTCAGAAAAAATCATTTTCTTTAGGCCAGTGTTTGTAACTACCCATGTAAGAGGAAAAACTTGGGAAACATGAGAGGACAAATTTTGGGGTACAATAAACCAGTCAATGCAGTTAAGACATTGAAGGATTCGAAGTAGGTGAAAGCGATGAATGAGGAATTGGAGTATGCTGAAGTCAACAACACTTGGTCACTTGTCAAATTGCCTCAAGGCAAAAAGGTAATTGATGTTAAGTGGATATAGAGGGTGAAGTTGAATCTCAATGGAGAGGTAACTCGACACATGGCAAGACTTGTGGCGAAAGATTTTTTTCAGAAAAAAGGAATCATTTGTGAAGTTTTTGCACCTGTTTCTAGAATCGAAACAATCAGGTTGGTTGTTGGTCTAGCGGAAATGAAAAGTTAGCACATATATCAGATGAATGTGAAATGTGAATTCCTAAATGGACCCTTAGATGAAGAAGTTTATGTTGCACAACCAGTTGGATTTGTGAAACATGGCAAAGAGAGAAAGGGATACATGCTGCATAAATCCATGTATGGACTCAAACAAGCTCTAAGAGATTGGAATAAGAAAATTGATGAGAAGGAATTTGTGAAGCACATAGCTGAGCATGTAGTATATATAAGAAGAAGCAAGATTGAATTGATTATACTATGTCTCTATATCGATGACTTGTTAATAAAGGTAGCTGCAAGAAAGAAATCAAAGACTTCAAAGGTGATCTTAGCAAGGAATTCGAAATCTCTAATCTGTGTGACATTTCATATTTCCTTGGTATCAAATTCTACAAGAGTAGTAGAGGTTTGATGACGTGTCAAAGAAGATATGAAAGTAAATTTTTTAAGAGATTTGAGATGGAAGAATGCAACTCGACTTCAACATATTGTGAACCAAGACTGCAACTGCCGAAAGATTTAGATGAAAATGATCTCAACTCAACCCAATAAAGAAGACTTATTGAGTCATTAAAGTATCTTTATCACACAAGACCTGACTTAGCATACTGTGTAGGTATGGTGAGTAGATTCTTGCACAAGCCAAAAGTATCACATCTAACAACGACAAAAAGGATATTGAGGTATCTGAAAAGAACTCTCAACTACGACATTCTTTTTCCTGCAGCTGATAGAGGAAAAGAATGTAAATTAGTGGGATACACAGACTCAAGTTGGTGTAATGATGTTGAAGATCAAAAATCCATAACTGGCTATGTGTTTATGCTAAATAGTACACCAGTTTCCTGGAGTTCGAGAAAAAAACCAGTAGTGACACTATCATCATGTGAAACAGAGTGCATAGCTACTTCTCTTTGTGCATGTCAAACAATATGGTTGATGAACTTGATCGAAGAGATTACATGAAAAAGTCATGGAGAAATTATCATGAAGAACGACAACATGTCAACTATCAATCTAGCGAAGAACCTGATAGCACATGACAGAAGCAAGCATATCGAAATGAAATTCCATTATCTTCGTAAGCATGTAGCATATGAGACAATAAACTTGAAACACTGCAGAACTGAGAATCACATTGCAGACATCGTGATAAAAGGTATGCAAATTGAAGTGTTCAGAAGACTACGAACTATAATGAATGTAGACAACTTAGACACAGTGAATTAAATGGTGTGTTGAGAATATAATTCATTTGTGTCGAAGCAACAAGTTACTCGACTAGTCTGTAAGTGTGTCGAGTTGTACGTGTCAAAATATCGAAGCAAGTTTCTCGACAGAATTTCAACTTAGACCTAGATATTTTGGGTTTTTCTGTTTTAGACTTTGACTTAGAGAACAAGCAATCTGACTTGTAAATAAAGAAAGCTTATTGCAATCAAATGTTGAAAAAGAATATAGTAAAGATTAATAATAGAAATATATTCATGTGATCATCACATTCCTAAACATATCACCACAAAAATTGTATTAAAATAGGTGCAGAAATTCAACTGATATTTTCCCTAACCATCCCCACAAAAATTGACTAGCAAGTACACATTAGACTTTTTTTTTTTTTTGGGTGGGGTGGGGGAATTAGCTACAATACAACTAAGATAACCTGCCTAATTACCTAATACATAAACTTTAGACATGTGTACAAAATTAGGACTTTGTCCAAAGTGAGTAGCCCACAGTTTGTGTACATATCTTTCATTGCCAAAAACAGTCCTAAAAAAAAGACGCTATTGCTAATCATTTCCTATTGTTATCAACCTTCTATTCCTGCAACATGCTTTAGCAACCACCCTACTAAATAAGCCGCAGCTCCAGCTATAACACCGCTGAAAAGAGTAACACCTGTGGTCAACATCATGTTTTGACCAGCAATTCTTGCCCTTGCCACACCAAGAAGTGCAAGGCCAAGTGATGAAACAAGACAAGCACTAACAAACTTAACCGAATCATTATCTGTAAATGGTATAAGGATGATGAAAGATAGCAGAGGTATTGAGCCAAAAACCATGAACGATGCAAAGGTCACTAAGCCATTCTTCCATGGCTTCTTTTCTTGATCTGCTGGTAGCATTCCTTTGTCAGCTGCCATTCTTTGGTCCACTAGTATGTCATTGTATTTTGTAAATATGTTCACAACCTTGCACCAAAGTAAATAATCATGTTTAGAACTTATAAGCAATTTTGCAGTTTATTAGACCAGACTCTGTTTGAATTGACTTATTCGAGTTTATCTACTACACGTACACGTACCGCGGTTGCGTCGTTGTAATCCATTCCAAGAGACTGATAGTATCTAACTAAATCTCTTTGTTCATTTTCTCTACTATTTAAAACATCCCATTCAGTGACTCTCCTCTCCTCCATGGTTACATCCCGCTCGGAGCTAGCAGAGACTATGTCTCCGAATCCCATTGATATTGCATCTGCTACTAAGTTTGCAAACCCTAGAACCAACACATTCCCTATATTCACATAACACACAAGTTAAATTAAAATTAGAGTATGATATCTTCTAAGAAAAAGAATATGTATATTTATGTATAATTATACCAGAGGAACTAGTGGTAGCTGAAATGGAGGAAATGAGAGAAAAGCATGTGATAATAGCATCAAGTCCTCCATAAACTATGCTCTTTACATATTCTCCTCTCCAAGGTTCTTTTGGTCTTTCACTCTTCCTTTCAATATCACCACTATGGAGGAGGCTTGTGGTGTTCTTGTTGTCACCTCTCTCATCCATTATACCACTGATCAATCAAGCCTCTTCTTTTTTAAATAATTATTTTTGGAACTTTGTGGTTAATTATTATTTGCAGAAGGATTTAACTTCTTGCAATGTTTTCAGTTCACAGTAATGAACAACTTTATTTTTATTCTTTTTTTATTCTCTTCGTTTTAGTTATCCTAGTGTCACTTTGCATGTAAATGAACAAACACGTAGCGGTATTATGGTTGTCTGTTTTGAAGGAACGTTGTTGACACGTTTGAATCACCACATGGCCACCGACCAACGTTCTTACATAGCTGTAAACTACTACTTCTACTACATATAGAGCATAGTTTATGGAGGGATAATAGTTTGATTTTAAGTCATTAATAAATATAATAGTTTCGGAATAGTAACATTTTAGAAATAATTCAATTACATCCTCTTTCTTTTTTTATGTTAAAATATATATATTTTCCTTCCTTGGCTAAACATTTTACATTTTCATATAATTATATTTATAATGCATATTACTTTATTGGTTTTTATTTCACAATAATAAACTACAAAATACTTCAATATAAAACAAAAATATCAGATATCATAAAAATTTCAAATGTTAAACAAATTATTATAATTGAATAAATTAATTAATGACGTATTCGAAAATTTTAAGGAATAGTAAGCGCTCGACTTAGAATAAAAATACTTGTTATAAATACAAAATTTATCGTATAAGCTCTGGAATCTACTAGAAAAGTTCTGGAATCCACCAGAAAGAAAAATATATTCTAATTATTTTTTTGTAATCAATAAAAAATAATTTTATTGAAAAAAGATTTAAAAAAATCAGAACAGAACAAACTAGCAAGACTAAAATAAAACAAAGGGCAAGAAAACTCAAATCACTAACAAATTATTAAGGAAATTTCTAGCTTTAGGTTTCATCCAAATCCGATAGGTCACAACATCAATAATATTGTTTACAACCACTCTATTATCTATAGTGTTATTAAAGTTAATCTTGTTATCGTGCATCGCACGAGTGGACGTCTCATAATACTTAATAAATTTTATTTACCTTCAACTTACCAGAGCCTCTTACTCCAAATAATTAGAGGGGTAAGACTAAACTTTAAACTCTATTCAACCATCAAAACTAAAAATACCGATATTATAAAATAATAAAATTATTTATTAAAAAATCTCAACGACAATTCTTGGACTTTGTTGGTTTATATTTTCCAAAAACATCAATGATATTGTTTACAACCACTCTACTATCTATAGTGTTACCAAAGCTAATCTTGTTACGAGAAAGTCAGTACTCATGAATTGTTTCAGTGAAAGCACACTGAACAATTCTGTTTTCCGGTCTTTCTTCCTACAAATGTTAACAATCCAGCTAATCTCTTTTGACCAATTCTATGGGTCATGATTTACCTCTAACCACCTCAGAATGTGGCCCCAAATAGGCTTCAGCCCAGGGCAAGCAAACAACAGATGCTCTTGTGTATCAGAGTTCCTACAGAACCAACAATAATCAGAGTCCATGACACCAATGCGCACCAGTCTAGTCTTAGTTGCAAGGCTTCTATGGCAAGCCATTCAGAGTGTATGAATTGTTTTAGGTCTAGCAAAGTTGTTATATATAACAATTTTCCAAGGAACATCGGGTTACATGTTCAGGAGGCCAAGATAAATCTTCCTCGTGTGGAATTTGGATTGGTCCTTCAAATCCTCCCACTCTTGAAGATTATACACCTTATCTCTAATCTTCAGCAGGTTTTTCAAAATCCACGAGCTACTTTTACTTATATGCATAGTTCTAATGTCTTTTCCTTTATAGTAATAGCAGTGCACCCAACAGATCATGAGCTATCAGTTTTCTCTGATAGATTCCACAGATTTTTAGCAAGGCACACAATATTCCACTCCTTGAGAGACATGATATTGAGATCACCCTTGTTTCTGGGTAGACATACTTTTTTCCATGCGATAAGAGATTTTCTGGTGATGATATCAGTCTCAGCCCATAAGAAAGACCTACAAATTACCTCCACTTTCTTAATGATCAATTTAGGGACAGGTAGACTTTGCATCCAGAAATTGCCAATAGAAAAAAGGACACTACAGATGAGTTGGGTTCTACCAGCATGGCTAAGAAGCATAGAACTCCAATGTCTGATCTTGCCAACAATTTTCTCTACAAGACCCATACAATTGCTCACAATTAACTTCTTGCTAGTAAGAGGAATGCCAAGGTACCTAAAAGGAAAATTTCCATCCTCAAACCTAGTGATATCCTTGATTTCCTGCTTGATGTTATCCTCCACATTCCCAAAGAAAAAGTTTACATTTATCCTTGTTCACAGCCAGGCCAGTAGAATCAGAAAAAGTTTTAAAAATCTGCATCATTAACTGGACAAATATGGTGTCACTCATGGCAAACATTAATAGATCGTCTGCAAACTCAAGTTAACAATATTCAAGGTTTCACACTTGGAGTGGTAATTAAAATTGGGTTGGTTCTTTAAGTCTACTAAAAGCCTTCGGAAGTAATCCATGATCAACACAAAAATAAGGGGGGATAAGGGGTCCCATTGGCATAAACCCCTTTGAGCTATCAGATTATCAGTAAGAGAACCATTTACCTTATATCTATAAGTCATAGTCTGAATCATCAGCATAACCCACTTGATGAATTTATTGGGGAAACTCGTCTCAGATAGGATATCTTCCACATCTTTCCACTCAACATTATCATATGCTTTTTGCATATCCATTTGCATCATGCATCTAGGAGCTCCACCTTTAATGTTATACCCTCTTATAAGTTCATACGCCAGCAGGACATGATCTTGGATATGTTGTTCAGGGACAAGGGTAGTTTAACATGGTAGAGCAGCATAAAATAGGCCTAAAATCCTTAATCATGTTGGATGGGACAGTTTTGAAGGAAAATTGCGATCAAAAGCACAGCGGAATTTAAAATTTTCCTTTAGCGATCCTTACGAATGAGCATGGTCAGTGATAGAAATATTTACCTCTTGTGGCGATTCAGACCTTTGATGTTGTGATCACGAGCGTTGATGAAGAACAACGCCTCTACTCAGTCCACACGAACAGATCGCTTCTGGTCACAGTGCTAGCTGATCACGAACAGAAACCTTGAGTGAGAGAGAGAATCAAAAACGAAATTGCATCAAGTGAAATTGCTTCATCACAAGGGATCTATTTATAGAATCACTCGTGGGGGCTACAAGCTAAAAGCCCAATTAAGGCTATAAGCTAAAAGCCCAATTAAGCTTATGGACATCATACCTTATGATGTACCATATATCACTTATCCACTTGGTACCTTACCACTTTCCGTATTACACTTAAGTGCACCGTATCTTACGGTGTTCCTTATTTATTCTATCTCTCATCAACCTGTCCTTATGTGTGTGACCCTGTAGGTTTTCGTGACGTTGACAATTATATTAAATCACACATTTAATATAATAAATAGTGAGCGGTATCTAGCAACACATCACTGTTACCCAAGTCACGAAAATGTCATGTGATCTGACCAAACCTTTTCCGTGATAATATTTGTGTTGTACAATTACCCTTTTGCCCTCATGTCTATATTGAACACAAGGCATACACTGTGTCACCCTTGTCCAGTTCAATATTGGGCCCTTAGACATTTATCCTGTTATGCAGGATGAGCAAATTCCATCTAGGTCACTCATGTCTCTTAGCATGCTTTGTGAAGTACCCATCAACCGTCTTTATAGTCATCCAGTTACGGATGACGTTTGATCAGCAATAAAGTACTTGACTCTACATCTAGGGTCCATAGTGGTTTCAGGTCGAAGGGTGGTATACACCATTATCATCATGAGAATAACTTATGACACTTTACATAACATTCTATGTAGTATTCTCATAGCGGGTCAATCCAGTATAAATATTACTCCTAATATTCATACCTATGTCAAGACTTGATAACTCCTTATCTATGATCCATGAGATGTGATCATCAATCTATCTTCATAATAATCTTAATGCTTTAATGTTATCCCACTTCACATTAAAGCTTGACTACAGATACTTTAAGAATAGTGTCTTATGTTTAATGGGATCTCATGATTAAGTCACACTTAACATTTCATTAAACAAACAAACCATTCTAGGGACTTTATTATTTTGGAAAGCAAACATAATAAAGAAATGCCTTTTATTATTAATAAATAATTCGATACAAGTACCAAAAGTATTGGCCTCTAGGGCTTACACCAACAAGTTTTGGGGATAATAGTAACCAGAGTATTGTTTACAGCCTTATAGATTCTATCATTATTAAAGAAATCTTGCACTGTAGCATTGACATCCTGATTAATAATAGGCCAATCACCTTTAAAAAAAATTGAGCCATACCCATCAATACCTAGAGCAGTGATGTCACTAATGCTCTTCAAGGCTTCAAGGATTTCCTTCTCACAAACAGGCGTGATCAGAAACTTGCATTGGTCAGAGTTAAGTTTCTTTCCATTCCTCATAGCCTCGATATTAATACACTTCATGTCGGGAGCTTTACTCCCCACAAGATATTTGTAGAATCTCAACACTTCCATATCAATTTTTTTTGGTCATGCAGTTTATTCCCATTATTATCCAAGAGAAACTGAATGTGAGAGTTGTTGTATTTTCTTTTCATAGATGCGTAAAAATAGGAGCTATTACTATCACCTAATCTGATCCAGTCTATTTTAGTCCTTTGTCTAAGCATATCTTCTTCAACTTCTTGTACAGTCTATAAACTCATCTTCTCATACAAGGATTCCTTTGGGCCACTGATGTATCGAGCCACTTTCTGGGCCTGTGATTCTCCCAATTAATTGCGCTTAGAAAATCACAGGAACTCAGTAGCATATTCAGTTACACTTCTCTTTCCCTAAACACATTCGATGTACATCTTATAAAGAATATGTTCATAATCCTCCGGTAAAAACCGCTCCAACATCAATTGTTTCATTCTTCGTCAAGTTCTGACTGGTCCCTTCCTTTGCCTTTTTCTTTGAACAACAAGTTTATCCCACTAAACAGGTGCAATACTCTTTAGGTTGATCGCCACCATCTTAACTTGTTTATTCTCAGGAAAGCCATAACGTCGAAGAACCTGTCAACATCAATATGCCAATCTAGAAATTTCTCCACTCCCATCATTCCACAGAATAATGAAATATCAGTATTCACTCGATAATCATGGTTATGTTGATTCCCATGTTCACCGACCTATTCCTCGTAGGATTCTTCTTCAGAACTCGAATTTTCAGCAATAACATTAATAGCACAATGATTGTTTCCACTCGTGGAACCTTAACCTGTTATGTTCACATATTTATGTTTTGTTGTCGTTGTTCACCTTATTTACTAAATTTGTCATCTGTTAGTCAAAGTAGTTAGAGCCGCGGTAAAAGCCACAAGATCTATTCTAGTTACCAGTTGATCCGCCATGACCGTCAAGATTCAAAAAGAACATGAGAAATCTACTCTAATACCAACTGACGCAGTCAAAAATTCTAAGGAATATCAAGCGTTAAACCTCGAATAAAAACATAGGTTGCTTGCGCAAAATCTATCTGAAAAGCTCTGAAATCCATTAAAAAAGTACTAAAATCCACCAAAAAGAAAAATAAACTTTAATTTTATTATAATGAAATATAATCCTTATAACTATACCAAAAATCTTTAAATACATAAAACATAAAAACTTTAAACTTTAAAGAAATTTATAAATCTTTAATCTAAAATATAGTTAAATAAAAAAATAAAATAAATTATTTAAATATTCAAATAAAAGTTATTTAAATATTCAAATATTTTCCGACGTGATATTTCTTGATACGCCTAGATAAGCCCCATACATCAATTAGTTAGAATTAAAATTGTGATTAAAAAAAGCACTAATATTGTATTTAAAGTTATTATCATTGATATTTAAATTTGTAAAAATTGATTTCTTTAAATGACAGCTTGAAATTATTTATAGGTGATTGAAAGTTAATTATTATTAAAACTAAATTATTTATGTTCAAATATATTAAAGTTTAATATATATTTAATCTTTAAAATAAATTAAAAATAATAATAAATACTAAAATAAATTATAAATTAATAAATAATAAATTAATATAATAAAATAGAATATATAATACTAATAAATAACTAAATAAATACTATAAATATGCAGTTTGATTTATTAATATCCAAATACTTATATAAGTCACTTAATCAAACAATGTTATTCAATAACATTATTTTTTTTATTTTATTTTATTTTAATGCAAATTAAATTATAAATCAATTTTAACTAAAAATATATCCAACTAAAATCCATAGTTCATACTATAGTACCAAATAATTTACCATTGTTTTGCTCTTTTTTTTTATCAATTTGTAATTTTATTGGCTTTAGATTTATTAAAAGGACCACATCTCGCACTATATATTTTTTCGGTTACAGTGGCCAATAATCGAAATTATACTATTTTTGTTTTTTGTATTAATATTTTGTAGACTTGTTGTGACCGACTTCTCTGTCATAATCACGACTATTCGTTGGATTAAAATACAAGGCTGAAATTGTCACATTTATAAGCTTGCAAATGGATTATTTATATCTAAACCATTTAACTAAAATTAATATATTAAACATCAAATCATTTCTTTTCTTTTTCCTTTAACTAACAAACAAAATATGAAAAATTCAAAATAATAACATGAAAAAAAATTAATAAAAGTTGCATTAACAACATTTAAATTTTAAGCTAAACCAAAGGCCTTCTTTCATCATCTTCACCACCTACAGAATCATGGACTCCACCCATCTCTTCATCATCACCAGTAGTTGATTTTGAACTATTAGGAGAAGAATTTAAGGCTTTTTTGTTGATGGTGGGTTTGTTTTCAGGCAACATTTTCAATGTGATTCCCATAGCTATGAGTATTAGTCCACTTCCATGTTGTTCGGTTAATGGCTTTGTAAATATCAAATATGACAATAGCAATGTCACTGCCTTTCTTGCTGTTGTTATCTGTCATCATACACAATTCAATGAATTCAAATAAGGTTAATTTTATGGTAAGGTGAATTAATAGCATTGGTGATGATGCACAAGGTGCTTGTTTTTTCAAATATGTGACATATTAATGTTAGGTTTGGTACAAAGTTCCAAAGTGACAAATTGAAATGAGGAAAAGGTTGTGATAGTAAATTACCATGGCTGTGGTGGCGGCACCAAAAAGGGCAATAAGGGATAGGACAGAAACTTGACCTATAAATGTTGCCATTGCTTCAAAGACTAAAACACCATACACATAAGGATGCTGCAAGGACAAGAAAAGTGTGATTCTATTGATGAGAAAAGTGTGATTCTATTGATGAGAAAAGTGGAATAACAGAATAATGTTGTATGTGGTAAAAACAAGGTGCTGTTTATTCCAAATTTACCTGTGAACATGAAGTCCATGCTTTGAATAATTCTCCTGTAAAAAGCATCGGGGGGATTAAGAAAGGTAATCCCACTACAGTTGAGCAGAACAGCATCTCCATCTGTGTCAAGAAATTATTATTTGTGTCACGTCTCAGGGTCGTGTATCAGATAGACAAATTTGGGGTAAAAGGCATATAGTTGATGTATGGTATACTACTAGAAAATTTTGAATTAACGACAGAAAATTCATCTAGGTCGTGTTTGTGTTTGTGTCTGTGTTGGTGCTACATAGATGGTTAGGAAGTGACGGAAAATCAATCAATCACCTGTGTGGTATCAGGGTTCATAGTAAAGATAGCTTCTTGAAGATTTCCGAGAAAAGAATCCATGACCAAAGCGCCGGTTATCATAACAACACCAACAACACTGAAATTAGGTGATGTATGTGCATCTGCTAGTGTGAAAAGGATCAATCCAACAACCAAGAGTATTGCAGATATATATTCATGAATTGGATACTTCCTTCTCAAACCAGGAATAAAAGCACCCATTATCATCACTGGCAGAACCTACATAGCATCAAAAATTGCAACATTCAATCTTCACTAAGCTATACAACATGAATCACACAGTTTCAAGACCAAAAAGCATGTTAGAATTGTGATGTAAGCACATAAAGTGGAGAGTGTGATTCCATGTGTTTCAAACATAACCAAATGATACTTTTGTCATAAACTTTACCAAATGAATAAAGTTTTTACAGAAATAAAAGACAATCGAACAACAAAATTAGCAGATCAAAAACAGTACCCTTCAAAAATGGGTAAAGTAAAGATAGTTATTTTCTTTTGTCTATTGTGCTTTTTTTTAGTTACCTTAGTGGATTTGAACATGATCTGTGCAGGGTAATTAAGAAAAGCCAAAGAACCCTTTGTTAAACCATGTGAACCCATGAGTACAGCAGAAAGCTTCACATAAGTTTTCCAAGGGTTCACCATTTGCTTGCTTGTGAAACCTTGAAGGTAAATCAGAAACAGGTACACAAATCCTTGAATAAATGTGAAGTACCAACCATAGCTGAAACAAACAAAAAAAATCAAATCAAAATCACTCATTTCACTTCAAAGCTAAAAAAAAAAACTACTAACAGATGAAACAGTAATAAAAACATGTTATGAAATTCACCTGAAATGAAGCCTGTTATACACATATTCCTGAAAATCAAGCAAAAACGGTAAATGAAAAATTGATGAAATTTACCAAAATCAAACAAAACTAAATTCAATTTAACCACTAATAAACACACATAGAAACAAGACAAAATAAAAAAGCATAAAAATTCAGTTTTTTCTGCAACCCAATTGCTGAAATTGTAGTCATTATTAATCAACAAAACCAGAAAGAAAAAAAATTCAAGAAAAACCAAAACAAGAACAGAGTATATATAAAAAATCTACCTCACAGATACCATTAACAAGGTATCCAAAGAAGAATCCAGAAGAACAAATGAGGAATTGTTGCCATCTGGGTTTATCAGAGAGTGAAATTCCAAACAACTTACGACCCTGTTCTTCTTTCTTCATCACCATTTTGTCTTCTTTTTCTTCAAATTTGACACAAACCCAAAATTCAATTCAATAAAAAGAGTATATTTTTGCAAAACTTAAACGTGATCAAACCATTTGGGGCTAAAATCATTGCATGTTGACTTTAGCTCCAGCAATGAAGAAGAAGAAGAAGAAAAAAGAGTTTTTGGGTGGCACAAAATTGAAACTCGGTGTATTAGTCTAATCAAGCATATGATATATTATAATGTGCATGGAAATTTTAGAGAGAGAAAGTTATAGAGAGAGCGTGGGTTTGTGTGTGTGTGTTGTTGTTGTTGTTACAGTAGAATTTATTTATGGTGTGTTATGAATGTGATTATACGCAAAGGCAAAGGTTGAATTAATTGAATTAAGGAGAGAATTTCCTCTATACTTAATTACTCATATGTAATTAAAAAATAACTCTGGTAAAATAAATATTTTATTCATTTTTAATTTATTTATGGTATAATTAATACAACAACAGTATTGTTTGCATGAGGAGAAGAATGGAAATTTAATATTTTGGTAAATATCGGGAAAGTATTGAATATTTTTGATAAATAACGAGAACGCCAGTTGTTGGGTCATGCGAGCTACATGAAAATATTCATGCTCTGTAGAGATTAAATTTAAGAGTATATATTTGGGAATGATTTAGGTGGGGTTCTTTTAGTATTTTACTTTGTTGCTGATTTTCATGTTAAGTTATTTATGGCTGATTTTGTCGCTGTCCATTTTTCTTTTAGTGTTTTTTTATTTACTAAAAATATATATTCTTACCAAATATTTTGCAGGCTAGTTTTAGTATTATAAAAAATATGTATTTTGTGTAGATTCAAGTAGACGTATTAAAAGAATATAATGGAAAGAAAATTGATAGTACTTTTTAAAAGTATCCTTTTCACGTTTTTTATATATGCAAATAAAGACTTTTGTAAAAAAAATGCAAATAAAGTAAAATATATTGAATTGCTAGTGATTAAAATAATATTATCAAATAAATACAATGAAAAAAGAATTAATATTGTATTAAAATTAAAAATACTTTTAACTTGATATAGGCAAAAGTATTAAAGAAGAAAAAAAAAATTGACTAGGATAACTTTAATTTTTGTCCCTCTCATTTTTTTAAATAAGTGGTTTTTCTTGTAGATTTGTTTTTTTTTTGTTTTTTTTTTATTTTTAAGTTTTAGTTGTTTTGTGCATTGTTTGTTGATTTATCCGTCTTAGTATGATATTTGTTGGTTGAGATTCATATATTTACTTCAATGCATTATTGATATCATAAAGACTTAGACGTCAATGTTGCAGATCTGGAAGTATGAATATTTCAGTTACTTTTATTTTATTATATTTTTAGGTATTTTCATGTTGTCGTTGTATGATATTAACCTAGTTATTGCAAGATTATTTATATATTCTCCTTTTTTCCGTTTTTAGCAATCTTTATTTTGTAATGATCAATGTATTTTTCAATTTGAATTAATATATTTTTTAGTCAAAAAACTTTAATTGGACTAAAAAAAAGCAACTCATAACTTAATATGTCCAAAGGTGTCATAAAGGGTTACTGAAAGAAATCGACGAAAGTGACATGTGACAGGATGGGTAATGAGTCTCCCAATTCGGTGCATCACGATTAGGGCATGGGTCGCCAGAATCAAACTCATATTCATTACGTGGCATTCATGTCAATAAGTGTCATGCCACTTATTTCTGAAGGAGTAGATATTGTTACTTCTTTAATGAAGAAATTATTCTTCTTATTTTTAGGAAAGAACGACTCTTCATATTTCCACGTCGTAGCCATGTATTTAGGTTAGAATTGATTCTTCACCGACAACTTGCCACATGTATCGTGGCTATAAATTATTCTTCTTATTTTATTCAAATATTCAGGATACCTAAAAGCCTTATTGCATTCCTCACACGAGCAACACATCTTTATTTTATTTTCACAAGTACATTTAACGCTCGTCGTGGGCCTTCGACAAAATTGACCTAGACTACACTCTCACTTATTACTGAATCGCCTCACTCATCTCTCCACCATGGTGACACAACGAGGCACAACAACAACTATAAGTAGTGGTATCGGCAACAATAAAGCCTTAGTAGAGTTGCGAGTTATAAAGGAATTGTGTCGCTTCAACCAAGTCTTATAGGATAATGTCTTAAACCTTCAAGAAAGACATCGTGATGACAATCAGCTTAAAGACGACAAGGTTCTGGATCCCCATTATCTCTTTGAGAAAATTTGGGGTACCCTCGTACGAGAAAATTCCAAACCGCTATCAATGGTTGAATTTGATGGGAAATGTGACCCCTCATTAGCACATCGCTTCCATCAATGCTCTGATGGTGATAATTAGTGCTTATGGCTCCTTGAAATGTAAGATATTGTTTATTACTTTCAAGTAAGTGGCACTCAGGTGGTTTATAAACCTCCCTTATTTTTCAATGACCAGTTTTCAAGAACTCTCGAGGAAACTCCATCAGTTTTTGGCGAGTAATCACTAGAACAACACGCTTATTCAATGTTCTTCAGGGGAATTCCAAGTCTCTGAGGGATGACCTTACCTAATTAAATGAGGAAACTATAAAGGTAATACATCAAAACCATAAGATGTTTATGAGAGCATACCAAAATGGCTTAAATGCCAAACACATTGATGAGTCTCCCTCCTTAGAAAATTGTCGTTTCCGTGGTTGAATTTATGGTATAACACCCCAAAATCTAGAATTATTTATTCATTTGATTATTTTTTATTTATTATTGATTTTATGTGATGTGTGATGATATATGGTGGGGAAATAGTGAGAGATAGATGATAGTTAGAGTTATCTAGATTTAAATAATTTTAGTTGTGATATTTAGAATTATATTAATAATTAAAATAGAAATAATTGAGTGTGCATAGGTGTCAAGGGCATGATGGTAATAGTACGATGATAAGTGAGGGCATAAGGGGTATTACATAGAAAGGGTCTAAGGGGTAACAAATGAAAAGAGAAAATTAGAGAGGAAAGATTCATTCTGTACGATCGTAGAATTTGGGAGAACGTGAAGAGAAAGTTAGGGCTTAGAGAGAACCAAAGAGGAATTTCGTAGAACACAGAGGAAGAGAATGAATTGCTAGGAATTCGAGGTAAGGGATGTAATCGGGTTTATTATGATTGATATGGGGTTATGATTGTCATGGTTGGATTGTGTTTGTGCATAATTGTGATAATCATTTTTTGTGTTTGAACCAATTCGAGGAATACTGATATAATGTTATTGTGTTGATTGATGTGTTTGTTTATGAATAATGTAATTTTGTATGATATTGGGATTGGACCTGTACAATTTGACTACCAATTGTTTTGGAAAAGTTTGGGTTTTGGGGTTGGGATGAAACTGGTTTTCGTACACTACTGAAATAGCAGAAAATTGTTTCTATCATAGTGGAAATTTATTTCCACCTTTTGGGAAATCGATTTCAAATTAAAAAATTGTGAAAATTGGCTTCTAGAGTGGAAGAAATCAATTTCCTTAAAGGGGTAACAAATAAAAAGAGAAAATTAGAGAGGAAAGGCTCATTTTGTACGATAATAGAATCTGGGAGAACGTGGAGAGAAAGCTAGGGCTTAGAGAGCACCAAAGAGGAAATATGTAGAACACGGAGGAAGAGAATCAATTACTAAGAATTCGAGGTAAGGGGTGTAATCGGGTTTATTATGATTGATACAGGGTTATGATTGCCATGGTTGGATTGTGTATGTGCATAATTGTCATAATCTTTTTTTGTGTTTGAATCAATTTGAGGAATAGTGATATGATGTTGTTGTGTTGGTTGGTGTGTTTGTCGGTGAATGATGTAATTCTATATGATATTGGGATTGAACCTTTACAATTTGAATACCGATTATTTTTAAAAAGTTGGGGTTTTGGGGTTGGGATGAAACTGGTTTCCGTATACTGAAATAGAAGAAAAATGGTTATGTCACAGTGGAAATTGATTTCCACCTTTTGGGAAATCAATTTCCAATTTGAAAATTGTGAAAATTGGCTTATGGAGTGAAGGAAATAGATGTCCTTAAAGGGGGGACATCGATTTCCATCAGTTCTTGCAACATTTTTATAAAACTTCAAAAATTTATAAGTTGAGGTTCGGGTGTTCGTTTAATGCGCCATTTGATAATATGGAAATAAAATACAGTTTACTTTCTTGTAAAAATGGTTTCAAGTTTCTTGAACTAAATTTAATCTGTATGTAATGAGGTTTTGTGGTGTTAGTGTATGTTGCGGTATGATGTCGATGTGTTTATTAATTGTATTATTTATATGTTGGTATACTATGATGGTTTGTTAAAATGACATAACTTGATGTATTCTAATGATGTTACCATGGTGCTGGTATTTGATGATGTTATGATGATTGAAGTTTATGTTGGGCATGTTGAGTGTGTGTACATGCCATGTGAAGATTATATGATGATTATGTGAATGATGATGCAATTGACTAGTTGTGGTCAAATTTATATGTGATATTGTTGTGCATCATGTATTTATAGCATTTTTTTACGGTGGTCCACTTGTGACGAGCCTCAATACCATTGTGCGGATTGAGTGTGTTTGTCATATGCTCTGATTCCAAGAGGGAATCGATCCTATGATGGGAATTACAGAGGATGATGAACCAAGTGTTTATAAAATTCGGTACCACATGCATTTGAGTCACTGTTGTTACATTAACATTTTATGTGGCATTTGTATAATTTTTTGTTGATGAGATGTGATACGATGATATTTTAGAATTATGAGATTATATGATGGTTGTTATGACGCAAGATATATAATTGTTATCATGGTGTGAGTAACATGTATTGATGAATGATATGTGCTGATATAATGATGTTTTCAACTACTAATTGTTGTACCCCAAAATTTGTCCTCTCATTTGTCAAGTATTTTCTCACAAGATCACTGATGCATCAGTTTAGGCTTGAAATTGACACAAGGGCAAAATGGTCAATTGCATACTGAAAAGTCAAACTTTGACTTTTTGATCAATATTACATTTCAAATATCAAATTTCATCAAAACATGTCAAAATATGAAACTTATTCATCAAGAAATCAAAAAGTCAAGATTTCATTTTGAAAAGTCAAAATTTCTAAACTTAGAAATTTTTCTAAGTGTTGGAAATTTCGTGTTTTTTTCATAACTTTGAGCAAAATTTTCACCATGATGCAAGATGATTCAAGAGAAACTTCCAACATGAAAGTTGTATATATCCATGATATCTACAACTTTTCCTTACACAACTTCTCCTAAATATGCTTGGATTTCAAGTTATAAATTCATGAAGTCATGACATTTTCATTTAACACTTAGAGAAATTTTCAGCAGTTTTGGTCAGGTTTTTATCCCAATTTCTTGGCCAATTTTCATCAAGTTCCAGTTTGATTTAACAAAAGTGGTCAACATGAAAGTTGTAGGGGAGGTTCCAATATTTCCAAAAAGTCCAAGAACTCATTGAGATCATTCTTGAGCTGAGAGGATCGAAGAGATGAAGTTAGGGTTTCATTCTTGAATTACAAAGCAGAATTTGTGATGAACACTTGACTAAATTCCAACCAAAGATACAAGATCTCTCTTTTCAGGCTATGTTCTCTCCAAATCTATGCATAATCAAGCAATTACACAAACCCTAAGTGTATTTGTTGTACCCCAAAATTTTCCCTCTCCTTTTATCAACATTTCTCATCACAAAGCCCTTGGAACTCAAGATCAAGCTAGGGTTTGCTCAGCTCAAGACACCTCCTTGCACTGTTGACCCAAATTAGGGTTTGAGTTTGCACAGGGATATTTTGACCCACAATGCCCAAAGCGACTTTCATACTTCATGTTGGACTCACAAGTTTATCCATACCAATTTTCAAGCCTTGCTTCAAATTTTTGCCCAGTCAATTGGACAGTTGACCTAGAAATCAACTATATTGGAGAAAAAGTCAACAGTGGCCAATTGACAGTCAAACTTCATGATTTTTGACCCACATCAACATAATTAACTCACATATGTCATTTGATCAAGTTTGGATCATAATTCCACAAGAAACTTGGAATTTTTTTTATTAATAACCAAGTATTAAAAAAATATTTCGCGAATAACCGGGTTTCGGAAAAAATTACGCAAATAACCATGTTTGAGATGGCTCCACAAAGGAGGAGCCATCTCATTTGGCGCCTCCTCCTCTTTTTATAAGGGAGGCGCCATCTCATTTGGCGCCTAAGGGCAAATGGCAAGCCCTAAGCCAAATGAGATGGCGCCTATGTGCAAAATTAGGTCAAAAAAAAAAAAATTTTCCTTTCCTGCGCGTTGCGTATTAGACAGAGATAAACAAAATTGATTTTTTATTTGAAAAAAAATAATTACATTCAACTGTTTTACATTTAAATAACAGTAAAAAAATAGATACAAAAACTACTGGAAAAAAAAAAGATACATCAATGATCCCCAGGAACCCGGTAATGACCCCCAGTTCCGCATCCCCGTCCTCGCCTTTCTCTTGCTGGGTGCCGTCTCGTTTCCTGTTGCGGCAAGGTCGATGGCCCAGCGAAGTCAATGCGATCCGAATCCATAAAATCAGTAAGATCTCCATATCTCGAAGATCCGCTCTGGTACAGTCGGTTACCCATACCCTCGAAGTTTGGTCGTGTTGGCGGTGGGTGGGGTTCCATGGTTGGTCGGTAGCATTGGTCGTCTGAGTATGGGGGGTAGAAAGGAAATGGATCTTGGGGTGTTTGGTACTGTGGATGTTGGGTTGTTTGGTGATATGGTGGTTGATGGTAGGTTTGGTCGGGTTGGTCATAATCTTCTGACATTCCCATATCAGGGCTAAGGCTGGATGTTGAGGGCCCCATATTGGGATATGTGGAAGACTGAAATTGTGTATGGGGTATGTGGGTTTGCTGGTATTGGGGTTGGTATTGTGGTTGGGTTTGAGGCATATCTGGGTATTGGTAGTTTGGCGGTGATTGTGGTTGGTAGTACGGCATTTGGTTGTAGTTGTGTTGTGGTGGGGAATGTGGTTGTGTGTTTGTTGGTCTGTTTCTTCTTGGGGGTTGGTTTGAGGTTGATGGATTTTGGGTTTGTTGGTGGGGAATCGAGGGTTGTGCCCATTGTGTGCGTGGGTCAACCAAGTATCTCGGATGAGACACGTGCATATCTGGGTTACTAACCGACCTGTACCACGACATATATTGATTGGTGTGTCGCATGTTACCTTGAGTAAGGAAAATAGGGGATTGCAAGATGTAGCGGTGACGCCTTTGCCACATTTTACACCATTCTGGAGCAAAGTCTTTCCAGTTGGTTAGATTCCACTGGGCGTCGACCCTTTTTAGATGCCAGGGGGACAAATCTGTTGGGTCACTTGGTATCTCTTGGATCATTCCGAACTGCATCTTCACACGGTCGCTGTGGTGCATCTCCACAATGTTGAACCGAATGAGTGCAGTCTTTGTAGTCCAAGCTGCTGCATCCTCTGGATTTGGAGAATGGTCCAAACCCAAATATGGTCTCCAGACGAACTGCGATAAAATTTAAATCAGGTAAGCGCAAAAGTAATGTATAAATAATTAAAATGAACAAAAGTTAAAAGCTACGACTTACGTCATCTGGGCCTAAGTGATCCAACAGATTCCGGTAGAGTGCGACATTGAATCTGGGATTCTTGCCGTAATCCATACCCCTCACGCAGTACCTATAGGAAATGAGAAACATGTTATTTTTAGCATATATTTTGGAAAGAGAAGAATAGTTATAAATGCTATAACTTAATGACTTACTTGTTGCGTAAGGGAAACCAAAAGTGTTGTTGTTGATGGGGTTTAAGGACTCCATCCTCCACCAACCCCAGGCTTGTAGTAAAAATGCGCACCCGTAAAATGTACATTTTTCCTTGACCGCGTTTTTGCACAAGGAACTGTACAGGTGGGCTAATACTGCAGAACCCCAACTAAATTTTCTAGTTTTATCAAAATTGGTTAGTAAATGTAAGTACATGAAATTTACACTATTTCCCGTACTTTCGGGAAATAAAAAAGTACCAAAAAGTATCATAATATACGTTCGGGCTTTTACTACTCGGTCATTTTCTGAGGAATTTTCATTTAATTCCATACTTGCATAATGTCGTTTCAGGTCAGTGAGTAGTATTCCCTGCCCTCTTGCTCCACCACCTTCTACCATGTCCCTACCCAACAGTTCTTCACACTGTGAGTTGGGTTGTTGAACCGACCCGTTCACCGCTTTACCGTCAATAGGTAGACCCAGTAGCATGTACACATCTTCGAGAGTGATGGTACATTCACCTATTGGTAGGTGAAATGTATGGGTCTCCGGTCTCCACCTCTCCAACATTGCAAGGATGAATTTGGAGTCAATGGTGCAGTTGGAGATCTTTATCACGTGTCCAAAACCTACATATTCCAGATAAGGGACGATAAAAGGGTCGGGAGCCAAGTATTTGTGCGAACGGATTCTGAATCTTTGTGTATCCTGAGATCATAATTACACAAGAGTAAGATTAATTAAGATGAACAACACGTTTTTTAAAGTATGAAAAATGTATAACCAAAGAAGAGACTTACAAATGCAGCAATGTTTTCCCTTGTGCCTCTGTGAGTATCTCCCATTGTTAGAAGGGCCATTCTTCAGAACGCTTGAGAGAATGAAAGACTTAGGAAGAAATAAAGAGTACGAGAGACTTAAGAAATATTTCGTAGCAGAGAGTGAGAGAGTGAGAGTTGTGTGGGTGTGAGAGATGTTTCATAAGGTATGTATTTATAGGCAAATAATTTTGATGTAGTGGTTGCATGCCTGCGAGGTGTCACATTTGCATGCTTAGGGAGTTACACATATGCATGCATGCATTTACAAATAATGTAAGGTGTCACTCTTGCAGGCTAGGTGGCAGCCCATGCATGTATCACGATTGGACAGTAAGGGAGGCGCCATCTCACTTGGCGAAATAGTACAAAAATGAATGTTGTCGCCACCCCATTTGGCGAATAAGAGGTGTCACGTTTTACAGTATTGGCTCAGGCTACGTGACAGCCTTTGGGATTCCTTTCTCTGTTGCATGCAAGGCCATTGGAGTTGATGGGTGGCAGGCTTACACAAAACATTTATGTGTGTAGCATAGGGCCAGGCTAGGTGGCAGCATAAGCCCATGCATGTAATATTATTGGACAGTAAGGGAGACGCCATCTCACTTGGCGAAATAGTACAAAAATGAATGTTGTCGCCACCCCATTTGGCGAATAAGAGGTGTCACGTTTTACAGCATTGGCTCAGGCTACGTGACAGCCTTTGGGATTCCTTTCTCTGTTGCATGCAAGGCCATTGGAGTTGATGGGTGGCAGGCTTACACAAAACATTTATGTGTGTAGAATAGGGCCAGGCTAGGTGGCAGCATAAGCCCATGCATGTAATATTATTGGACAGTAAGGGAGGCGCCATCTCACTTGGCAAAATAGTACAAAAATGAATGTTGTCGCCACCCCATTTGGCGAATAAGAGGTGTCACGTTTTACAGCATTGGCTCAGGCTACGTGACAGCCTTTGGGATTCCTTTCTCTGTTGCATGCAAGGCCATTGGAGTTGATGGGTGGCAGGCTTACACAAAACATTTATGTATGTAGAATAGGGCCAGGCTAGGTGGCAGCATAAGCCCATGCATGTAATATTATTGGACAGTAAGGGAGGCGCCATCTCACTTGGCGAAATAGTACAAAAATGAATGTTGTCGCCACCCCATTTGGCGAATAAGAGGTGTCACGTTTTACAGCATTGGCTCAGGCTACGTGACAGCCTTTGGGATTCCTTTCTCTGTTGCATGCAAGGCCATTGGAGCTGATGGGTGGCAGGCTTACACAAAACATTTATGTGTGTAGCATAGGGCCAGGCTAGGTGGCAGCATAAGCCCATGCATGTAATATTATTGGCAGCCTTGGGGGGTTGCATCACTTACTTAATTGAAATATTTTGCCTTAGGTTGAACATAACATTCATTCACATAAACTGTAAAATTTTCCAACCTTCGAATCAGTCATCTAACCTTCAAACATTCCAGCATTCATACCTTCATATAATCAATAAACCCAAAACATTCCCACCTTCATACCTAAAACAATTCTACACAATGGCCTCTTCACCACAATTTGTTGTCAAATCACATTTCAACGGTGAGACATACATGTGTCCCACAGTTGGGTTTTTGTTTAGAAACACCGACAATGTCCGATTTCTCTTAAACAGGAAAGCAAATTTCTCCTACTTTAAGAAAAGATTGGAGGCCAAACTTGAACGAGGCCCGGTATCCCAGATATTTTATCAGAGTCCAGTCTTTTTTGGAAACAACCAAGTCATATTTTATAAGGTTGCAATTCAAGATGACGAGGATTTCCAGAACATGATTTCCAGCCATGTCTATTCTGGAAACGACTCTATTGAGTTGTACGTTCTGTTTCAAGAGCCTCCGGTGACACAGGAGGTAGAGCCTCCGGTGACACATGAGGTTGATCCTTTGGAGAATGAGCAAGATGAGGTGGATGCAGTTGATGATGAAGAAGAAGATAACGAGTTAGAGTTCGATGAAATGGTGAACGACGATTCTGACGATGATGGCATCCCAAGTATTCCTACCGACAAAATCTACACACCACCTACGCACATGACAAACTTCAACATGGGCGGAGATGAACCTTCTATGGACTTGTTTTTCCAACCGTATATGCAATCAGATGAAAATTTAAAAGAGAAGGACAAGTTTCGTAATAGAGAGGAATGCATAAGGGCCATCAAAAAATTTCACATGCTCAACTCGGTTGATTATAAGGTGGATCGTGTAAACCCGGAAAGGTACAAGATCAAGTGTGTCCACCCTGACTGCATGTTCAAGCTGACCGCTTCATACAGACTAAGGGGTGACTGCTGGGTCATAGGTTCCATGACTACCCATACTTGTGTAAGTTCCACTCAATCACAAGACCACCGAAAACTCAACCATGATCTAATATGTCAAGAAATCCTACCCCTGGTCAGCAACGACCCTTCTTTGAAGGTGAAAACAATCATCTCCCTCTCCCACATCACCACGGTTTTTAACTACACTCCGTCTTACCGTAAGGCGTGGTTAGCAAAGACTAAGGCGATTGAAAGGGTGTACGGAAACTGGGAGGAGTCATACCGAGAACTTCCCCGCTACCTAAATGCACTCAAGACATATTCTCCAGGTAGTGTTTATGTTCTGGAAACATTGCCAGCGTACGCTCAAGATGGTAGTCTACTACATGGCAACGGAATATTCAGTCGCGTCTTTTGGGCTTTTCAACCATGCATCGCAGGGTTTGCATCATGCAAACCAATTCTACAAATAGACGGGACTTGGTTGTATGGGAAGTACAAAGGCACGCTTTTGATGGCAGTTGCACAAGATGGCAACAATAACATTTTCCCCGTTGCGTTTGCCCTTGTCGAGGGGGAGACCGGTGGTGCTTGGAGCTTTTTCCTGAAAAATCTTCGTACACACGTGGCTCCTCAACCAGATCTCTGTTTGATCTCGGACAGACATGCCTCCATTGAAAGTGCCTATAATAATCCGGCAAATGGTTGGCATGACCCTCCTTCTACGCATGTCTATTGCGTCAGGCATATCGTCCAGAATTTCTCGAGGGAGGTCAAGGACAAAACATTGAGGAAAGCGGTGATGAATGCGGGATACGCACTGACACAGCCCACATTCAAATATTACCGCAACGAGATCCGTTTGTCTAACCCAGAAGCCGGTACGTGGATCGACAATATACCGGTCGAAAAGTGGACTAGGTCATACGACAATGGCCAAAGATGGGGGCATATGACAACAAATCTTATTGAATCAATGAATGGGGTATTCAAGGGTATACGAAACCTCCCCATCACTGCCTTGGTGAAATCCACGTATTTTAGGATGGCTGCGTTATTTGCCAAAAGAGGTGAAATGTGGTATGCGGTCTTGCAATCAGGACAACTATGGAGTGAAAGCTGTATGAAATACATTAAGGCTGAAAGTGCTAAAGCCAACACTCACATGGTTACACGGTTTGACCGCCATAGCCACAACTTCATTGTGAAAGAGACAATTGACCACAATGAAGGCCTGGCAAGACAAGAATACAGGGTCATTTCACCTTCTCAATGGTGCGATTGTGGCAGGTTTCAAGCTTTTCGTATGCCTTGCTCTCATGTCATTGCCGCTTGTGCGCATACCCATCAAGACGCGCTTCAACTGCTCTCAAACGTTTATAAATCTGAAACGTTGCTCACTGTTTACAACAACAACTTTCCTTTGGTGGAAAAACCGGACTATTGGCCTGAATACAACGGTGATATAGTTTGGCACAATGACCAAATGCGAAGGAACAAGAAGGGTCGTCCCAAAAGCAGGCGCATAACAACAGAAATGGACGATCTTGACAGGTTGGAAATAAAGTGTGGTTTATGCCGTCAGGTCGGACACAATCGCAAAAACTGTCCGAATCGGGCGTCTGGCTCGACCACATAAATTTTGTAATACAATAAATCTTTTCAATATTTGTGTTGTAAACATTATGGGTTTTCCGTTAATAAAACTGTTCACACAATTTAAGAAATTCAATATAGGAAATTACATTAGGGTTCTCGCGTACAACAATGATTAACGATAATCAATATAGGAAATTACATTAGGGTTTTCGCGTACAACAATGAGTAACGATAATCAATCTAGGAAATTACAACTGTTAACACAATTTCATCTGACCCATGCATCATCAGCATTACATCACTGTCTGTTTTGACTTCCTCCAACCACACATTAGGTCTTCCTGTCGCATGCGAGGTTGTTGTTCGTTTTCGCTGGATCCTTCGAATTTTTTCCCCCTCGGCGATGTCTCCATCTAGCCACCGCATCAACTCCCGCTTCAGACGCTCCATGGAGTGAATGTGCCAGAATTTCATTTTCATCGCGGGTTTCGTGGCGGAGAATATAACGTAACCATCTCTGCTAAAAATCATAGGCGACGTCATTACGTAAATAAGGGAGTACAAAATAAAAATACAGTGCGAGAAAGTGTGAGAAATTTCAAAGAAACGGACGAATTATTTATAAAACAGCAAAAAACCCTAGTTTTGCCCTAGGCATCAAGTGAGATGGCGCCTCCTCTCCTTTTTAAGGAGCATGCGCCATCTCACTTGGCTAAAAGCCAATGGAGGCGCCAAGTGAGATGGCGCCTAGGGCAAAACCCTAGGTGCATGCGCCAAATGACTTGGCTCCTCCTTTGTGGAGCCATCTCAAACATGGTTATTTGCGTAATTTTTTCCGAAACCCGGTTATTTGCGAAATATTTTTTTAATACTTGGTTATTAATAAAAAAAATTCAGAAACTTGATCAGATCACCAAAAGGGCAAAATGGTCATTTTTAGGGTTTTGACTGTACAAAGGCAATTTTTGACTGTTTGACCTAACCAATGGCAAATCAAGCTCAACCATAGACTCAAGGACTCAATTACATCATCTTGACCCATTCAACAAGTTCAAAAGATCTCAAATGCATAGGATTGACAGATGAATTTTTCAGTCAACTGATCAAAATTTAACTGTATACTGAAAAGTCAAACTTTGACTTTTTGGTCAAAATCAAGTGCCAAGGGTCATTTTTCATCAAGACATGCCAAATTATGAAACTTGTTCACCAAGAAACCCAAAAATGCAAATTAGGGTTTAAAATGGAAAATTTTCATAACTTAGAAATTTTCTAAGTTATGAAATTTTCTTATTTTTTCCTAACTTTGACCCACTTTTTCACCAAGATGAAAATGGATTCAAACAAAACTTGAAACATGAAAGTTATAGTCCATCACAAAGTATACAACTTTTATTCACAAAGTTTTCTCAAAAGAAGCTTGTATCTCAAGTTATGATTTTTGGAACAAGGGTACCTAAAACTTTTAACTTAGAGAAAATTTACCCTAATCTAGGCAGGATTTAGACCCATCTTCTTGGACACTTTTCACATAGTTCCACTTGGAATTTCAAGTTGCATTGAAAATATGGATTATAGTACATGTTCCAGGCTTTCCAAATTGTCCAAGAACTCCTCAAACACCCTTGTGGTTAGAGAGAATCGAATGCTTGAAGTTGGCAAAAACTCACTTTTGTCCATGGCCAATACATGTTCATAACAACTTGCAATTATGATCTAGCTAGCTTGGTTCAACATTACAGGCCTCAAAACCAATTTGTAATCCTTAATTTAATGCATATCCATTGTATTAAGGTATTGTCTTGGTCATTAGGGCATTATACTTTAGTTTAAGCCTTAAAAGGAAAAAGCAACAATGCCATTTTTGCCTAATTTCACTTTATGTCAAAACCAAATCCTTGAGGCATGGGGGCCAGATATTTGAAGCAAGATCAAGTCCACTAATTCCAGTAACCAAGAACAAAAGTTGCAGCATGATAGGAGGGCTTGTACATGGCTATAACATCATTTCCATTCTCTTGCTTCAAGTAGAAGAAAGGTGGCAAAACATAAGCAATCTCTTATATCTGTGAACAGAAGCTTACAAGAACTTTGTGAACGAGTTCCATACATCCCAACAAGCCTAAAGCACGACCCTTTCATCACTAAAAACTCCTCATACTCAGAATCACTATTTTTCTGCAAGAACAGAGCAAGTTCTGCATCTTGCAAGCCACAACCAATTTCCATCGTGCGTTTTGTCCCAAGATAGTTCCAACACCTTCCAATCAACTCACCTGAACTATCCCAAGCCCCCATTGCAAGCTGTAACACCTCTAACACACTTTGCCATTTTCATTTCAAAGCTCTGCAGGTTGAGTTCTACAGCACGATTCAAGTTGTTTCAAAGCAAGCCAAGCATTAGAGAAGCTTCCTTGGACCTCAAGCAAGCTCAACAGAAGCTCAAACACCATTGAAGGTTGCTACATTGTCCAGCTCGAAGTCAACTGAAACAGGTATTTCATGGACTTCTATCTCTCTATTTAAGAATGGTTAGGCTTAGGTTTGTGAATGAAATATGTTGTACTCATAGCCCTGAAGCCATACCTATGCTTAGTTTTCATTTATATTAATCGTGATGAGAGAATTTCACTCATGAACTTTCTGAAAAAACTAGGTTAAAAATTAGGGCCAGAGAAATTCTCTCTGGTCTTTGAGAGTTAATCCAAGTTTTTTATATGGTTGAATTCGTTGTTTAATTCTCTACAATGTTCATGTTATGAGTTTTGTCAAAAAAATCAAAGAATCAGGAGTTGGCCATTGATACACAGAAGCGCGTGTTTTGTGAACAAGAGGAAGAAGAAGAAGTCTGGTGGGCTGGGCCTGTTGTGTTTTCACTTCTAACACCCCTATTTTCTGTTTACACCCCCTTGGCCCATTTGTTTAATATTTATCATTTTGACATTTTATTTTTTTATCCTGCCTTTATTATTTTTTTGTATAAATGTAAAAAATGCCAAAAATAATTTTCCATTTTTTTCTTCATATTTATTTGATATTTATTTTATTTTATTAAATATACATATGTAAATAAACTATTTTCTTTTTAAAAAAAAACTCAAAAATAATACAAAAAATATACTTATTTCCATTTATTTCATTTATTTATATTTAAAAACATTTTCTTGAAAATATTCATTTTTGTAAATAATTTATTTTTTGCACATATATATATATATATATATATATATATATATATATATATATATATATATATATATATATATATATATATATATATATATATATATATATATATATATATATATATATATATATATATATATATATATATATATATATATATATATATATATATATATATATATATATATATATATATATATATATATATATATATATATATATATATATATATATATATATATATATATATATATATATATATATATATATATATATATATATATATATATATATACTTATATATTTTATCTTGTTAAATAATTAGGTCAAAAATACAAAAAAATATTACATTTTCATTTTTATTATTATTTTGGACCAAAAATATCATTGTATAATATAATTTTATTTTCTGTATAAATTAGTATATTATTGCACATAATTAATAAATAATATTATTTATTAGGAATTAGGGTTTCTTGCCCTAAATAGGAAAATAGTTAAAATTGATCTTTTTTACATTTCACATTGAAAAAATACTTTTTACATACTAAAAACATTTTGGCATGATACATTTTATTTACATTTATTTATTGTATTTATTTCAATTAATGTACATTTAAATATTGTATCTTGTACGTTCAATTTGGTTGTAATAGTAATCTAGGGTTTAATTTCTTGTCAAATACCCCCAATTCAAATTTGTACCCCCCTCCCTATATCATGTTGTAATAGTGTAGCATTTAAATTCTCGCACATTTAAAAGCTTTCAATTATGCCATGTTAGATCTAGGGTTTGTATGCAAATAAAATCAACAACTAGCTTGACCTAATCCAAGATAAATATGCATGAAAAACAAACACAATGCACACTTGCACCCCTAGGGTTACAATCCTTTTGTTGCCTTCAAAAATGGACCATGGTTGCATGTTGAGTACTTTGGAAAAACAAAAACAAACAAAAAGATCATAGTCCCTCGATGACGCTATCTGACTTGCCTAAACAAAATGATCAAGTCCCTCAAGAAAATTGCCAAAGATACTTAACACTATTGCTATCATGGTCTATACGATGACCCGCGCCTGTCCCGTTAACATCCTAACACAAGGTTGTTCACCAAATACAATGGTGAAACAACATTGTTAAAAGGGTTAAAAACATAAGAAAGATCTTTGAGTAGAATAGGGTAGATAGCTCCTAGTTACTTGATCAAACTTGCAAAAACATCCTTGCTACTTTTCAAAACACACTCCACAAACACAATTTCAAAACCCTACTTTCAAACATTGAAAACCTTTCAAAAGACAAAAACACCTTTGTATACATTCAAACAAGAATCATTACAAAGGTTGCCACAACGATGGCCTCTTTTCAAAACATTTTCCAAAATCACAAAGCACCATTTCAAACAATTGAAAAGCACCATTTCAAACAATAGAAATGCAAAGCAAGTGATCTAAGCAAGTAACTAAGAGCCCATGGATAACCATGGATAGAAAGGGTGCTAATACCTTCCCTTTCTATAATCTACTCCCCGAACCCAAGAAAACAATTCAAAGGTCTTTCCTGTGCTTTTTGACCTTTCCTTAGGATAAAATAAAAAGTCGGTGGCGACTCTTGCTAAAGCGAAACATTTGCGAACACAAACGCAAAATCCCAAGTTAGTTCTTCCACCGTATCACAGAACTGGCGACTCTGCTGGGGAAATCTTTAAAAGTGGAGTAACCTTAAGGCTTAGATCACCCTTGGCATGACTATTGTTTGTTTTGATTGCTTTACATCTTTGTTCTCTTGTTTGGGCTTGAAATCCTCCACCCGGATTTGGGAAACATTCATAGATAGCAATACATTGTAGAAGCTGTGCAGGGTATACCGACACGGTTGAAGCAATAGCTATATTAGTGCGACATATTTGTGAGTACCGGTAGCCTTTGAGTCAATCAAATAGAATACGGGGCCGCTGAGTGATGTCATTAAGCACTAATGAACTAGAACCTTACTTGACCATCTTGGCCTTTTCATTAGGGGTAGTGAGATGACCGGCTTTGGTGCAGTCCGAAGTTGGTAGATACTCGATACTACACTCATTGAGGGTTGTTTTCTTGGAATATTTTGGTCGCTAGTTAAGTGGCTAAACCAATACAATGAACATAGAAAACAATCCAATGATATTGAGCTCTTTAGAACCCGGTTACTATTTATAGGACATGTTTTGAACCAACTAAACTCAAGAGGGTACTTGCCTATGAAACCTCATGCAAGCCTGAAACTAGGGTTTTGTGTGACTTGCCTGTACATGTGTTTTTGCATACATCATGAACATCATAAAGCATCATATGCATCCACTAACCATTTCAAGGGTTTGGATCTTCATCTTTGTTCCTGTTTTGTAGGTCATGGAATCTCTTCGCAGGAAAACAATTCAAGTCAATCTTGTGAGAATCCCTCCTCAACTCAAGGAGCTCACTTCTAGGATTCCAGAGAATTCTCTCTTCAGTGAAAGACATGGTAGACTCCTCAACTTAGTCAACACCAGTATTGAAGAAGACATGGTGAAAGTACTTTTCCAGTTCTTTGACCCCCTACACCACTGTTTTACATTCCCTGATTACCAACTGGTACCAACTTTGGAGGAATTTTCTCAACTCCTGAGAATTCCTATTCTTCATCAACTACCCTAAAACGGTACGGAAAAAGAACCAAAGCCTGAAGATGTTGCTCAAGCATTACACTTGCAACCCTCTGACATCAAAGGGCATTGGGAAACCAGAAGTGGTGTCAAGGGCTTCTTGGCAAAGTTTCTGTTCGAGAAGGCACACGACTGCTGGAATTCTCTTGATCTACAAGCCTTTGAAGAGATTGTGGCTCTCCTCATCTATGGCTTGGTCTTGTTCCCAAACCCTGATCAGCTTATAGATGTGAATGCTGTCAAGATTTTCATATCTAGGAATCCTATACCTACATTCCTTTGGGACATCCTACACTCATTTTACACACGAACAATGAGTAAAAGAGGTGTTCTCATGTGCTGTACTCCCCTCCTATCAAGGTGGTTTATTTCTCACTTTCCACAATCAGTTCTGAAGAATGAGAAGGGTTTAAGGCGGTCACAACGATTGATGACCCTCACACATTCTGATGTACATTGGTGTTCTCGGTCCAGAGAAAATGTCGTCATCATTGATCGTTGTGGGGAATTCCCTAATGTCCCATTACTTGGCATTAGGGGAGGCATTACTTACAACCCTTGTCTAGCTTTAAGACAATTTGGATATGCTCAGAGGGATGGTCCTCATGACATGCTGATTCCTGACCTAGTTTTTGACTTCGACAACAATGCGCAAGGACTTCGACAAAGGTTCATCAGAGCTTGGAGGATGCCTAACAAAGTGGATAGTAAGACACTGGGGCACAAGAATTCCATCCCCCTTGAGCCTTACCTCAAGTGGGTACGTACCCGCTCCCAGAATCTTATGATGCCATATCCACACATTCTCCCCTTGATCAAAGAGCCTGTTATGGAAGGAGAGGTTCCATACACCATCCTACATCCTGACATGCCGACATCATGGGAGGAAATGCAAAAGAGTTGGATCCAACTCAAATAAGAACGAGATACTTTTGAAGCCAGCTTCTATGCCAGTGAGAAGAAGGTTTTAGAGCTCACCCGCCGACTACACGAGGAGGAAACTCTCAACACCTACATCGCACCAAAAAGGATGTGCAATGTCTTTTTACATTAAGAATTTTGTAATATTTCGCCCATGGGGCATTTATGTACTAACAAATCTTTTCTTAATATGACGTGCGTTCTTTTTGTTTGCAACAAATTTGAAATTTTGAACCCTTGAAAGCATTACATGAATAACATACCATTCATCATATGCATAAACAGGTCTTCAAGCCAGGTTTCCTTATCTTTCTGCTGTTTATTTCAGCAAGATGGATTTGGAGTAAATAGTAAAGGACCTACATGCACAAAATTCACAATTTCAGCAACTCCTCATGACCTTGGCAAAGGGTCAAGAGGATCTCAAAGTTCTGCTAGAGAAGAATAAAGAGAAGAAAAAGAAAAAGAGACCGGGGGTAGCCACTTTCGGAAGAAGGTTTGAGAGCGATGCTAGGAGGACTCTGGAGTTCCCTTCGACGTCTGACGAAGGGGCTGGCAAGGGGAAAGGAGTTACTATACCTTCTGAGTCTGAGGTAGAAGAGGAGGAAGAGGAAGAAGATGAGGACTATTCCAAACAATAGTATCCACCAGCGGATGACAAATATAAGAACCTTGAAGACAGATTGGCAGCTATGGAGTTGCAGAGGGTACCCGGATTGGATTTTGAGGAACTGGAATTGGTAGCTGGGATTGTTATCCCTCCCAAGTTCAAGGTGCCAACATTTTCCAAGTACGACGGTCTGTCTTGCCCTAAGATGCACCTGAGGTCATATATTAGAAAGATTCAACCTCATTCATCCGATAAAGATCTCTGGGTACACTTTTTCCAAGACAGCTTGTCTGGCCTCAGTTAGACTGGTTTTATCAGCTCGAGAGATCAGAGATTCACAATTGGGAAGACTTGGCAGCTACTTTTTATCATCAGTATCAGTACAATGCTGATTTGGCGCCCACTCGTACTCAGTTACAAAGTATGGGGATGGCTTCAAATGAAGGGTTTAAGGAGTACGCCCAGAAGTGGCGTGATCTGGCTGGAAGGGTGCAGCCACCGCTATCAGATAGGGAATTAGTTGACATGTTTCTAGGGACCCTGTCTGGCCCCTTCTTCAACCATCTAATCGGAAGCTCCTCTGCGGGATTTACTGAACTGATTTTGACCGGCAAGAGGGTGGAGGCCGGTATTAAAAGTGGAAAGATTCAAAAGGATGCTTCCGCATCCACAGCTGTTAAAAAACCTTTTCCAGCCAAGAAAGAAGCATCTGCTGTGTATTCTTAGAAGGGATTGGGAAGAACTGAGCGTCGTCCGAATGTAGGGGCCGTGATGATTCAAAATTCGTCAAATGATCAACCTCGTAACAATCAATCGAGACCTAATCAGCAATGGGTAGAACGGCCACAACGGCAGTTCACCCGCATCAACATGACGCCCGCTCAGGTCCTTCCCCATTTGTTGAAGTTGAATCATACCAGTTTGAAGGAGGCGCCAAAAAACCCTAACACCTCATCTCCGTACTACCACTCTAATGCTAAGTGTGCTTACCATTCCGATAGTGCTGGACACGATACCAATAATTGTTGGGCACTTAAGAACAAAATTCAGGATTTAATTGACGCCAAAGAGGTTGAATTTGACGCTCCTGAGAAGCCCAATGTTATATCTGCTCCGATGCCCAAGCACGGCCACAATGTGCATGCTGTTTTGGAAAACCTCCATGTTACTGATGTTGCCGATCTGTTGACTCCATTGTTAGTGATTAAAGAAAATTTGTTGAGAGCCAGGATCTTTCCTGGTTGTGGTAAGGACTGTTATTTTTGTTTGAGCATTCAAGATGATTGTCCAATGTTGAAGTCGGGTGTCCAACGCCTAATGGATACGCAAGAGATACTTTTCCAGAAAACCCCTGTTAACACTTTCAATCCGATTACTCCTGATACTTGTGATACTTCAACCAACGATATTGCTATCATAACCATTTCCGACAATCCTCCCAAGGCTTGCAAAAGGCCTGTCAGGATTACACCTAACTCTGAATGTGTACCTTTAAAGATCACCATGCCGGGACCTGTCCCGTACCAATCGAGCAAAATGATACCGTGGAACTATGGGGGAGAAATCTTCTACCACAACATCAAACAAATCGAAACAGTCCAAGAGATTTCTGAAGAAGACCCTGATATAGGGAACATCGCGGGTACAAGCAAGATAACCTGCAGTGGCCGAATCTTTTCTCTGGAGATTGCTCCCCCTCGAGCAGTTTTCGGACCCTTAAAAGCTTCTACACCTGTTGGGCCTTCTGTGCAAGGCCCAGTGATTGAAGAATTAAATAATCCTGAAGAAAGACCATCTGCTGATAATACCGACAAGGGTAAGGGGATACTGGAAATGCTTGTCAGGACGAAGGCTCATGCTGTGGTTATCCCCGAAACCACCCAGAAGGAAATGGATGAAATCCTAAAAATAATCAGAAAAAGTGACTACGACGTTGTGGAACAATTAGGGCAAACCCCTTCTAAAATTTCAATGTTGGCTCTTCTTCTTTGTTCTGAGGCCCATGCCAAGGCCCTAATAAAATTCTTGAAAGCGGCACATGTACCCCAAGAGACCTCGGCTGACCAATTTCAGGAATGTGTGGCCAGTCTTACTGCTGACAATGGCCTGGGCTTTTCCGATGCTGACTTAACTCCTAAAGGAAGGAAGCACAATGATGCATTACATGTTTCAGTTGAATGTCGGGGAACTACTCTCGCCTATGTCTTGGTTGATACTGGTTCTTCCCTAAATGTGCTGCCAAAGAAAGCCTTAGACCGTTTGGATTGCGAAGGTTTGACCCTCAAACCTAGTAACATCGTCGTTAGGGCTTTCGATGGTTCCAAGAGAATGGTTCATGGAGAGGTTGGTATTCCTTTCATGGTAGGCACCGAAGTATTCAACTCCACCTTCTACGTAATGGACATCCGTCCATCGTACTCGTGTTTGCTAGGAAGATCGTGGATCCATTATACCGGGGCAGTTACATCCTCTTTGCACCAGATGCTGAAATATCCTGTTAAGGGTAAAATCATAACTGTGCACGGCGAGGAAGAGTACATGATCAGTCATCTCAATTCCTTTCGATATGTGGAGTTAGATGGCGAGTTCATCGAAACGCCTTTTCAACATTTTGAGGAAGTTTCTCCCGAGGTAGCAGTTGCGAAGACAGTGGTTGAGGTACCTATCATTCCCAAGCATGTGGCTAGGATGGCATCTCTCAAGGACGCAGAGGCTGTGATTAAGGAGGGGAAGAGCACGGTATGGGGACAATTGCCTGACTTTCCCCATAAGATGGACAAGTTTGGTTTAGGGTTTACTGCTGCAGGACAAAAGGCTATGCGTCGCTCTAAGGTCAGAGGACCACCCGTAAGGATCTCACACCATGGAATCAATGCTGTAGAAGACGAAGATGAGGAAAGCCACTTTGAAGATTGGATCTTTCCGACTGTCGAAGGGGGTTTGAGAAATTGGGAAGCAGAGGATTTTGTTCCTATCACCTTTATTAACCAGTAATTTTATCTTTGAACAATTTCCCATTTTTATGGTCTGTAATAACTAAAACAATTCGCACACTATTTTCACCTCATGCCTTGCCCGGGGCATGTAGGTCCATTTTTAAGGGCTTAATTTTCTTCATAATCATATGCCATGTTTTAGTGAATCATTGGACGTTTTTCATCTATAAACTGCTGTGTTCATTTTTCTTTCCTTTTGCATTTTTGTTTTGTTTAAGGATGGATATCCCTTACACACACCCACACTCACAAATGCAAGTACCCATCCATTTCGGATTCCATGGGCAATTATTTTGTTTCATCCTTCGATAACTCTGAAGATTTGGTCAATCATGCTGAGTACGAAGTTGACGAAGATTGTGAGGTGCCAGGAGAGTTAGCCAGACTTCTACAACAAGAAGAGAGGGCCATTCTGCCTCATGAAGAGTTGCTAGAAACCATCAACTTAGGGACAGAGGAAGACAGGAAGGAAGTAAAAGTGGGTGCCAACCTGGAACCGAGTGTCAAGGAGCGCTTAGTGCAGTTGTTGAATGAATACATTGAAATCTTCGCTTGGTCTTATGAAGACATGCCAGGGCTAGACACCGACATCGTGGTTCACCATCTCCCTACAAGAGAAGATTGTCCACCGATCAAGCAAAAGGTTTTCCGGATGAGGCCTGACATGTCTGAGAAGATTAAGGCTGAAGTAATGAAGCAATTCAACGCTGGCTTTCTGGCTGTTATAACCTATCCACAATGGGTTGCTAATATTGTGCCCGTACCCAAAAAGGACTGCAAGGTCAGAATGTGTGTGGACTATCGGGATTTGAACAAGGCTAGCCCTAAAGATGATTTTCCGCTGCCACATATTGACATCTTGGTTGACAACACAGCTCAGCATAAGGTGTTTTACTTCATGGATGGGTTCTCGGGATACAACCAGATCAAAATGGCCCCCGAAGACATGGAGAAAACTACCTTTATCACGCATTGGGGTACCTTCTACTATAAAGTGATGTCGTTCGGACTGCAGAACACAGGGGCAACTTACCAACGCGCCATGGTAGCTTTGTTTCATGATATGATACATCATGAGATCGAAGTTTACGTGGTCAACATGATAGCTCGATCACAGACAGAAGAAGAACACCTTGAACATTTGCAAAAGCTGTTTGCCAGGTTGAAGGAGTATAAGCTCAGACTGAATCCAAGCAAGTGCACTTTTGGAGTTAGGTCTGGTAAACTTCTGGGATTTATTATCAGCAACAAGGGCATTGAGGTTGATCCAGCTAAAGTAAAAGCTATACAAGAAATGCCTGCCCCCCGTACTGAAAAGGAGGTTAGAGGATTCTTGGGACGCTTGAACTATATTGCGAGGTTCATCTCCCACCTGACATCTACCTGCGAGCCGATTTTCAAACTGTTGAAGAAAGATCAGGTCGTTGAATGGAACGATGATTGTCAAGTTGCCTTTGATAAGATCAAGGAGTACTTACTAGAACCTCCTATTCTAATGCCACCCGTCGAAGGAAGGCCGTTGATCATGTATCTGACCGTTTTGGATAACTCAATGGGGTGCGTGCTGGGTCAACATGACGAGTCTGGTCGAAAAGAGCATGCCATTTATTACCTTAGCAAAAAGTTTACCGACTATGAGACTCGATACTCATTGCTCAAGAAAACTTGTTGCGCTTTGGTATGGGCTGCTCGCTGGCTAAGGCAGTATATGTTGACTCATACCACTTTGTTGATTTCCAAGATGGATCCAATCAAGTATATCTTCGAGAAGCCTGCTTTATCTGGAAGAATCGCTAGATGGTAGATGATCCTGACTGAGTATGACATCCAGTATACTACCCAAAAAGCTATAAAAGGGAGTGTACTAGCTGACCATCTAGCTCATCAAGCCGTCGAAGATTATCAATCTATGAGATTCGACTTCCCTGGCAAGGACATCATAACATTGGACAACATTGAAGGTAACGAACCGTATGACGGACCTGAACAAGGATCCCGATGGACCCTGTACTTTGATGGTGCTTCAAATGCACTTGGCAACGGTATCGATGCGGTACTAATTTCTTCGAAAGGTTGCCATACACCCTTCACTGCCCGACTTTGTTTCAGCTGTACCAACAACATGGCCGAATACGAAGCTTGCATCTTTGGTCTCAAGGCTGCTATAGACTTGGGAATCAAATCTTTGGTCGTATTTGGGGACTCGGCTTTGGTTATCAGTCAAGTCAAAGGAGAGTGGGACACCAAACATCCTAATCTTATCCCATACAAAGAACATGTCCTGACGTTATTGCCTCATTTCGAGCAGATTACTTTCGAACATTTCCCGCGAGAAGAGAATCAGCTAGCAGATGCTCTGGCTACAATGTCTTCCATGTTTAAACTCAACTGGGATAACGAGGCTCCCCAAATCACCATCGAGCGAATGGACGAACCTGCACACTGTCATGAGATTAATACCAAAGAAGTAGTGGAACAACTCTGGTTTCATGAAATCAAAAGGTATCTCCAAACTAGAGAATACCCTGAAGGAGCTTCTGTCAATGACAAAAAGTTCTTAAGGAGATTTGCTGCCAAGTTCTTCCTAAGCAATGTAATCCTTTATAAGCGCAACCATGATTGTGTTCTCCTTCGTTGTGTGGACAAAGCTGAAGCAGAGTTGATCATGACTGAGATACACAGTGGCACATTTGGCACCCACTTAAGCGGACATACGATGGCTAAGAAGATTCTAAGGGCATGCTACTACTTGTCTACCATGGAAGCTGATTGTCATCAACATTCTCGTACCTGCCACAAATGCCAAGTTTACACCGACAAGGTACATATTCCTCCTGTTCCTCTCAACATTCTGACAGCTCCTTGGCCATTCGCAATGTGGAGCATTGACATGATTGGAGAGATCAAGCCCATAGCATCCAATGGACATCGCTTCATCCTGGTGGCTATTGATTACTTCACCAAATGGGTCGAGGCAGCTTCCTTTGCCTCCGTTACAAAGAATGTGGTTGCCCATTTTATCAAGCAGAATCTCATATGCCGGTATGGTATCCCCGACAGGATCATCACAGACAACGGTACAAATTTGAACAATACTATGATCACCGCTCTATGCGAACAATTCAAGATTTATCATCACAATTCATCTCCCTATCGGTCGAAGATGAACGGTGTTGTTGAAGCCGCGAACAAAAATATCAAGAAGATCATTCAAAAGATGACAGTCACCTACAAAGACTGGCATGAGATGTTACCATTTGCTCTGCATGGATATCGTACCATGGTACGTACTTCAACAGGGGCAACCCCGTTTTCTTTAGTATATGGCATGGAGGTTGTTTTGCCTATGGAAGTTCAGATTCCTTCTTTAAGGATTATGAAGGACGCTGGTTTGAGTGAAGACGATTGGATTCAGACCCGGCTTGATCAACTTAATTTGATCAACGAGAAGCGACTTACTGCTGTTTGTCATGGTCAGACATATCAAAAACGGATGATCAAGGCTTTCAATAAGAAAGTCAGACGTCAGGTATATCAAGTCGGAGATCTTGTAATCAAGCGGATCATCTTGCCGCAAAGTGATCCCAGGGGAAAGTGGACTCCTACTTACGAAGGACCATTTGTGATTAAGAGCATCTTTTCTGGTGGGGCAATGATTCTGACCACCATGGGCGGCGACGATTTTCCGCACCCTGCAAACGCAGACATAGTCAAAAGATACTACGCATAAAACGAACCGGCAAGTTGAAAACCCGAAAGGGCGATGTGATCGGTGGAAATAGAACTGACTGTTTTGGAATGCTGGTTCGCAAAATGTCGCGGTAAGCAAGAGTCGCCACTGTCTTTTATTTTCTCCAACAAGGAAAGGACAAAAGCACAGCAAAATTCCTTTTCGAGATGTTTCTCGGTTCGGGAGGTAGATTATAGAAAGGGAAGGTGTTAGCACCCTTTCTATCCGTGGTTATCCACGGGATCTTAGGTACTTGCTCATTGTGTTTTCAAAATTTTGCTTTTCTTTGTATTTGTGGGTTTTGAAAAAGTTTGTTTGAAAACTTCGATTTACCTCTTGTATCAGTCCTCAAGAGTGTATGAAGTGTTTGTTTGAAAACTTTTTTGTCAGAAAAGTGTAGGTGCGAAAAGTATTTTTTGTTTTGAAAGAGGGACATGTGGTCAATTCGATTATAGGGACATGTGGTCACTAAAGCAATAGTAGGACGCCTTAGCGGTAACCCTAATGTCCTAGATCCTTTTTATCCGAGGCAACCGTTTCGAGGCAACTTGGATCTTTAGATAAGAGGGCGACCTCTAAAACACCCTATACTCAATGACCACGTCGAGGCAACCAAGTGAGGCGTACCCTAGGAGTGGCATGTGCGAGTGTGTCAGGTTTCAGATTATGTTATCTTTGCACATGTTATGGTGAGCTACGGGTTGATTTTATTTTCAGAGAAGTCTTGTCATGCATAATTAACATACATCTAACAGTTAATAGTTTGCGGGAAGTAAATTGCGGAAAGTAAAGCTACGCTATTACAAGGCGTCGGGTATTTACATCGCCAAAAGCAAACCCTTGAAAAGTAAATTGCGGAAAATAAAGAAAGCGATAAAAAGTCCTAATTACGCTATTACATCCTCGGAGCAAATAAATAAGTATGATAAAAAATAATTAATATGCGCGAAAGAAATTGAATCGGAGAAGTTCTTAGGGTTTTGACCTTTTTTTGAGAAAAGAAATAAGTCTTGGTTATTTTGCATTTAATTAGATTAAACCTAAAACTAATTAATTAATTAATTAAAAGAAAAAAAGTATTTTTTAGTTTTTTAATGTTTTAATGAAATGAAAGAAAAGAAATTAAAATTGTCAAGAAAACCCTAATTCTAATTTATTTTTATTTGTTATGAAAATAATTAAAGTTAACCTAATTAAAAAGACTAAATTAATTATGTTAGTATTTATTTACAAAAATAATAAATTAAAGGTGAAATTAATAAATAATAATAATAATAATAAAAATATTATATTTTTCTGAATTTATCATGAAAATAATTAATTTGTGAGTTAACTAAATAATTATTATTATTATTATTAAAAGTAAAATAATTAAATGGAAAAAATATAAAAGAATAAAAAAGAAAGAATAAAAAGAATAAACCAGGGGGGGTACTGTCCCAATAAGGAGGTATTCTTGGCAATTCTCAGGCCCATTAACTCCAAGCCCTTTTGACTTTCTGGATTGTCCATGCGCATGGTTGACTGGGAGTATGGTGATCCTTCATCTTTGGCCACAGGATTTGAGCTCAGAGACACATGGCGCTTGGATGTTAGAGGTGCATAATGGACTCCTTTTGGAAAGCTGCATATGAATATGTAAAGAAAAATAATAGAAACGTTTTGGGGGACCTGGGATTCGAACCCAGGTCCCAATGATTCCAATCCAATGCCTTAACCACTCCAACTGCACGCTTTAGTCATTAATAAAATAAAAGGCAATTAATATATTGAGAAACTAAACAATATGATGTACAAAAGAAAAAGCGTGCGTTTCTTTTCAAATGATCCAATGACATGATAACACATCATCATCTTCCTCGTTTGTACCTGTGAAAGGAATGTTAGATCGCGGGGGTTTTTAACCCCCACAAACTGCAGCGGCGAAAAATAGCGATTAGCCCTGTGATTAATATAAATATTTCGCTAATAGTCAGTTATGTTCGTCTGGTTCTCACGAATCTAGTCATATGTCTTATAAGGCCTAATTTTTCCTGGATTGCAAAGCCCTAATTTGAAAGCTTATGAACCCTAAAATTCGTCAATGGCATTCTGTGATTTATGGCGTTATAATTCAATTGAGCTATACCATTAGCTTTGTACAGTCCCTAGCAACACAAATCAAACACAAAATCATGTTAATGATGCATGAATTAAGCTGTACGATTCTCAGAATAAAACGCAAACCGTGACTCTGTTCTTGATGATTCTTTGAGCTTCAATGCTTGGTTTTTACTGCAAAACGTCCCTGAGAACTCCTGCAATAGATTAGAATCAACAAAAGTTCTTGAATCGTCCTGGAATATAGAAATCAGTTTTCAAGTTTTCTTGGATTTTTTCAATATGGTTATGGCTTTTTCTGCAGAGATTTCACGTGTGCATGATCAGGGTTAGCTTGTATATTTATAGGAGAATGAGATTAGGTCAGAATCTTGAGCAAAAATCCATCGAATGATGATTTGAATATTTGATTGGAAATCATATATTTTTGAATCTTCATGATTGGAAAAAGTTGCCAAATTTGGAGATATTGCATCTTTGACTTGGTGCACGAAATTGCCAGCCTTTTTAGGTCATCCTTGCTTCACAAAAAGATTGAAAAATCAAATCTTTGTATTTCCTACAATTTAAATTAATTAAATGAATTAATATTGATTAAAAATCCAATTAATTAATAAAAAATAAAAAAAATAATTCAATTAAGCTTGATGGGTCTTGCATAGGCCATGGATAAAGTTTCAAGAAGAGATTTGAGGCCCATTAGCAAAAACAAGGTGTTTTGAGCAAAGTTGACTTTTGCAAATTCATAAAAATTTCCCAACTTCTCCAATGCATATCTTGCTCAATTTTGATCATATGAACATGTTCTTGGACATTTTGGAAAGGTCTTGAAGTCCTCTAACCAATGCCTTTGGTCCCATGTCATTTGGATTTACCAATGTCAAGTTATGGTCTTTGACTTAAAGTGCATTTTTGTTGACTTTTGAATTTGACCTATAATGTAGAAATTGATAAATTCTTGTGAGAGCATTTCTTGGACTTGGAATGTGAAGATGGGTTGTAGGAAATGTCATCCCCTTCAAAATGAGCATTGGATGGGATTTTTCTGATGAACCATGAGAAAGTTATGCCCTGGTCAAGATACAATTGACTTTTCTACTGTCCAAAAATAGTAACTTCTTGTATCTTGATGATTTTTTGGGCTATTCTTGAGGAATCATGATCAATACTTGATCAAATGATGATTGTGAACTCAAAATAAGATGTTGACCAAAAATTCTGACTTTTGACTGCAAAATGACCATTTTGCCCCTATAGTGGACTGTGGATCAAATAGGGCTTTTGACTGTGCAACTTGGGACTGTGAGTCTTGAAACTTGGTATGTAGGTGATTGAGGATGTATATAGGACCTTGAGACTTGGTTGAACCATTGAAAACCTCAAATTCCTTGAAAGAACCAAAACCCTAATTTTAGCTGGCTTTGGAGGTATTTGGGCTGTGCAATCCTTGAGTAATCTTGAACCATTTGAAGATCATTCTTGAGGGATATGGGAGGGAAAATTTTGGGGTACAACAGTTGCCCCTGTTCAATCTTCTTAGACCTGAGGATGTATATTGGCTTGCGTGCCTTTCGTGATCCGAAGGTGGAAGATGATTGAACACTAAAGTGCCCAGAAATTTGCACTCGCATGGTGTAGTATCAGCAATGTGATGTCGGGAATGGGCTTACAGATTCCATTTGGAGATGATGGATAGGAGGGTGGGCTTATAGATGCCATCTGGAGATTGCGTGTTGAATTGTAACTTGGTAGGTTGAAAGAAGGAACCTGTGTGGGGTTGCCTGACGATGAGTCCGTGTAAAACTGCGTCTTGGAAGAGAAGGAGCCGGTGTGGGGTTGCTTCATGATGGTCAAGTAGATAGTTGTCCTGTCTGGTTTCAGGTATTAATCTACAATCCGTCGTCCACAGATATTTCCTGGCTAGTTACAGGTGTTGATCTGGAACTTGAAAAAGGTTGGCAGACGAGATAGTTGTCCTGGCTGGTTACAGGTATTAATCTCTGACTTGAGAAAGAAATATTGTCTTCCTGGCTTGCTACAGGCATTGATCTTCAATCCCTTCATGTAGATAACTTTCCTGGCTAGTTACAGGTATCGAATCTACAATCAGTCGTCCACAGATATTTCCTGGCTTGCTACAGGTATTGATCCGGAACTTAAGAAGGCTTGGTCGGGGAGATAGTTGTCCTGGCTGGTTACAGGTATTAATCTCTGACCGGAGAAAGAAAGATGGTTTCCTGGCCTGTTACAGGTGTTAATCTTCAGTCTCTTCAATGTAGATAACTTTCCTGTCTGGTTTCAGGTATAGATCTACAATCAGTCGTCCACAGATATTTCCTGGCTAGTTACAAGTGTTGATCTGGAACTTAAGAAAGGTTTTTTTTTTATAATGACGTGATGAAGGAATCTGAGACGATTGCTACTCCAAATAGATGATGAAGGAATCTGGAACGACTTCTACCTCAACAGGATGATGAAGGAATCTTGGACGACTTCTACCTCAACAGGATGATGAAGGAATCTAGGACGACTACTACCTCAGCAGGATGATGAAGGAATCTGGGAAGATTACTACCTCAGAAGGATGATGAAGGAATCTTGGACGATTACTACCTCAATGGGATGATGAAGGAATCTTTGACGACTTCTACCTCAACGGGATGATGAAGGAATCTTGATGACTTCTACCTCAATAGGATGATGAAGGAATCTTGGATGACTACTACCTCAACAGGAATGGTGAAGTAATCTTGGACGACTTCTACCTCAACGGGATGATGAAGGAATCTGGGACGATTACTACCTCAGCAGGATGATGAAGGAATCTGGGATGATTACTACCTCAGCCGGATGATTAAGGAGTCTTTGACGACTGCTACTCCAAAAGGTAATGACGTTTATCTGTTGATCGATCTTTCCTGAAAAGGCAAAGAGTTAGTGGTATGCAATGTCATGATGTATGAGATGCATGATGTCATGATGTTTTCCAGAATAAATGAGGTCGTGTCGTATGCACTTTATCATGTATGTAAAATGTGAAATGTGATATGTTTATGAATGTATTTTCATCTGGGAAAATAAATCCTTGACAAATGTCGGGGAGTTTGTTAAATCCTGGGCTGATGTTGAAGAGTAGAGTTCTTCGTTTCCGCTAGGGATGATGAACGAAGATGATTGCAAGAATAAACCGGTAGGAGAAGATGACTCCGTTTGGGATAAACCTGGTGAAGAGATTACTCTGCGGGGAATTACTCTGTGGGAAGAGATGCTTTGCTGAGATTTTGATGATAACTCCGCTGGGGATTCCGTTGATAAGCTCTTGTTGGGATTTCTGATGATGAACTCCGCTGGGGATAGAAAGAGCTTCGCTGGGGATGATCTTTCCGTTGTAACTCGCTGAGGATAACCCAGTTATACTTTGGTGGGGATAACCTCTGAATATGGCTGGGGAGAGATATTTGTACTCTGCAGGGGACAAGCTTCCAGAATCTACTGGAGAAGATGATTCAACTCTCCTGGGGAAACTTTTGAGGAACTGGCTCCACTGGGGGTGTCTTGTATTCCTCCGGGGAACAATCTTATATTTCTGTCGAGGAATATTAAGACTGTCGGGGATGCTTGCTGGGGAATATCTGTATACTCTGCTAGGGAATATTAAGATCTTCTGGGGATACCCAACTTTTTCAAGACTGATGGTAGACCAAACTCTACTTGAGGGAGAGTATTGCTGACTTGTTGGGGATACTGTGCCTTTTTAGGGCTGATGGGAGACCAACTCTGCTTGGGGAGAGTATTGTTGAATCTTGTCTTACTCTGCGGGGAGTGGAGGTATCTTGGTCATATTCTTCAACTGAACTTACCTTGGTACCTGGTGGACGGAGCGACTGTAGAGTTCGGACAATTCTTATTGCCCCAGTTTCTGCGGGAGAAGAAGGCCTATGAGGAGCTTGATAACTGCCGATTGACAAATATTCTTCTGGTAGGAAAGTGACGAGATGACAGGACATAGTCGTACGCTTTGATCCCTAATTTTTGCCTGGACCGCCCTTTCGGGTTTTCGGTCCATCGGGATACCCTTTTTTGCCCAAGCCGCCTTTTCAGGTTTTCGACTTGTCGGGTGTACATATTTTTTTCATTTTCATCCCTTATTTTTGCCCGAACCCTTTTGGTTCGCTAGGAAGCCCTTATTTTTGCCTAGGCCAGTCGACCTAGCGGGTCTTTGATTATGCGTAGTATTTTTTCGACTATGTCCATGCTCTCAGAGTACAGGGAGTTGTCGTTGTCGGTAGCATTGTGTTGCCATACTACCAGAAGATGTTTGATCGTGCAAGATTCGTTGCTGGAATTCATGTCCAATGCCCCAAGTGACTCAGGCGGAGATTTGCCCCTGGCTATTTAGCATTTTGAGAGATTCCTTGAATCTTGACTTGACTGCCCCAGATGATGGACAATGATCATGCCGTGCCCCTTGATTGGAAGTGTTTTTCCACTTGAGGTGATCCTTGAGAAGATTTTTGTTCACTAGATATTTGTCGTGCGAATTTCTCTGCTGTTCGAACAAATAGTCATATGCAAACAATATTATTTAAAGAATGCAAAGCTTATGTCTGTCTTGAAGTTTTTGAAAATGCAGTTTTCAATAAAACAGGCGATTTTTTTGTAAAATGTGATGTCAACTCAGGATTTACAGCAAGCCCTACAAGAGTCAGGATACCTTTTGTAACAGTATGCTTTCGAACTAACCCGTGCTTCAGTTGGGACTTTTGAAGGGTTGTAATGTGGCTTGGTTCACGGCTTAAGAAACAAAGGATAAAGGCTCAAAATTTATTTGTACCCACCCGCTCTTCGTGATGTTCTTCGATCCTAAACTCAGCTAATCGCGCATTAGATCTTGTTTGAATCTTTGCTCTGATATTCCGGTGATGGTTCAGATACTGATAGTTTATTTTGAATAAGCAGTCATTTCTTTTTTGGTTGAGGGTTTGTAGGACCTCTTTCTTTTTGATTTTATTATCCCTGTCTTTTTCCTGAACTACTTCTTTTGTGATTACAGTCAGTGGGATGCCCCAGTTTTGTAAGTATCCTTCATAGGTTTTGACTTGTTGGGCTTTTGTTTTGAAATATGACGACTGCCTGTCCTGACGATTATAGGGAACCATCACTGTCTTTTGTTTTGGAAGGACTCCTTTGATTCCATTCATTGTGCACCTGGATCAACTGAGAGAACTACCCTGCCCCAGGTTATGATTAAGGGTTTTAATTTTTGAAAAGAAAAACTCCAACTTCTTTGGCTCAAAGGGGTTAACTGGGGATTATCTTCCTTATAACTCCACTGTTTAAGATTTGAAACAATGCCTGTACCTCAATCAGCGGGGTCTATTCAAAAGCATACTGTAAAGATCGTGGTATCGTTTTCGTCATCCTTCCTCAAAAGGTTTAGAGTTTTTAATCGAGAGTTGAACATCACAAAAAGGAAATATGAAGCAATTTTAAGCATAGTGAAAACAATTAATTCAAAACAGACATGTGTAATGCATTAATGAAATAAAAGATTTTGACATGATAATTGTTTGAATAAGCAAAGAAAAATACAACTTCAGAATTCAAATGAACAGAAATCTCTTAATCCTAGCCATGTTTTGGCAAGGGAGCAGTGACCACATTGGGAGTCTCAGGAGACTCGAATTCGATCTCCTTAGCGTCAATCATATTCTGAATCTTGTATTTCAGCGCCCAACAATCGTTAGTATCGTGCCCCGGGCTACCGGAATGATAAGCACACCTTGCATCTGGGTTGTAGTTAGGAGAAGAAGTCTTAGGGTTCGAAGGAGGGTTTATCACCGTAATCAGATTCATCTTCAACATATGCTGCAGTGCTTGTGACAATGGCATGTTGATGTTGGTGAACTGTCTTTTAGGCTCGTCCGGCCTTTGTTGATTTCCCTTTTGATGTTGTCGGTGTGACGCAGAACCAGAGATCAAGACTGCCCCTACGTGTTGGTCACGACGACTCTTTTGACTGTACACAGCATTGGACTCTTTCTTCCCACTGTAAGGCTTTTTATGAGCATCAGAAGGTGTAGCTTCTTGAATCTTCCCACTTTTGATGCCAACTTCAATTCTTTCCCCAGTCAAGATAAGGTCTGTAAATTCGGCTGAAGAGTTTCCAATCAAATGGTTGAAGAACGGACCAGACAGGGTCCCCAAGAACATATCCACAAGTTCATGATCAGTTAAGGGTGGCTGCACCCTTACAGCAAGGTCTCTCCATTTTTGAGCATATTCTTTAAATCCTTCACCCATCCCTAGTGACATACCCTGGAGTTGGGTACGCGTAGGAGCAAGGTCGGAATTATACTGATACTGCTTATAGAACGCAGTAGCCAAATCCTCCCAGTTGCGGATACTGGCCCCATCCAGCTGATAGAACCATTCGAGTTGAGTCCCTGAAAGACTATCCTGAAAGAAATGGATCCACAAATTCTTGTCAGCGGTGTAAGGCTGGATCTTCCTTACATACGACCGGAGGTGCAGCTTTGGGCAGGAAGCTCCGTCATACTTGGCAAAGGTGGGTGCCTTGAATTTATGGGGAATCACCACCCCAGAGGATAAACCTAGGTCTCCGAAGTCCAACCCGGGCACATTCTGTATCTCCATAGCACTTAGGCGGTCCTCCAGCTGTTTGTACCTATCCTCAGTAGGAGGGTACTGTTCTTCATCATAATCCGTCTCGTTGTCAGAGACCACGGGACTAGGAACTCTTCTCTCTTGTGGACTGTCTTTCCCTACAGAGGAAGTAGTCAGATCAACCTCATTTTGTAGTCCATTCCCAAATCTGCGTCTAGTGTTAAACAAGACGGTCCTCTTCTTCTTCTTCTTCAGAATCAGAGTCTTCAACTCCTGTTGACCCTGGGCTAGGCTCATATCCAACTCTTGGAACTGGGCGTTCTGGGCCTGGAGGGCCTTGATAGCTTGTTCATCGGAAGGTTCAGTAGACATGATGATTGCTGAAATAAACAGCGAAGAAGATAAGTGACCTGTAAAAGGGGTACCTGTAATGCAATGATATGTATGATATATGTATGCAATGTTTTCAAGGATCTCGTGGGGTAAAAAAAGAAACTTGTTAGAATTTGAATTTTGCAGCTTGATTGAAGGAACTTCATGTTGCTGAGAGTCCTTCTTCAAGAGTCAGGCTCACCATATCGAGTGGGTCATAGCCCCTGACTCAAGTTATCATGTTTTGACCTCCAAGCAACCTTGGCTAGAGGAAAATAAATCCCCTTTGCCCCTTGCTAGACAGTTGGTTCATCATGACCTACATCACAAACCCTTGAGATCCTTGAAATGGGTTAGTCCTTATGCAGGATGCATGCAATGTTTATGATGTTATGATGTTATGTACATGGATGCAAAAAGTAAGCAAGTGTATGTACAAGCAGTCATATTCACACAAAGCAAACAAGTCCTTAGGTTTTAGGATTGCATGGGGTTCGTAGGTAAGTACCCTCTTGAAGTTAGTTGGATCAATATCATTGGATTGTTTTCTATGTTCATTGTTTTGATTTAGCCACTTAACTGGCGACCAAAATATTCCAAGAAAACAACCCTCAATGAGTGTAGTATCGAGTATCTACCAACTTCGGACTGCACCAAAGTCGGTCATCTCACTACCCCTAAAGAGGCCAGGATGGTCAAGTAAGGTTCTAAGGTCAGTTGATGCTTCACGACACCACGCGGCGGCCCCGTACTCTCCTTGACTTGACTCAAGGGTTACCGGTACTCACCAAAGTGCCACATCAACGTAGCAATTGCTTCAACCATGTCGGTATACCCCACATAGTTCCCTCACAGTTTGTTGCTACTTCTAAAGGGTATCCCCAGATCCAGGTTAGGATCTATAAAACTCCGATACAAGCCCAAAATTTTAAAGCATTCAAGGCATACAATTGAAAACATGGTGATCTAATCCTAAGGTACACCTCACTTATAATATTTCCCCAGCAGAGTCGCCAGTTCTGTGATCGGTGGAAATAGAACTGACTGTTTTGGAATGCTGGTTCGCGAAATGTCGCGGTAAGCAAGAGTCGCCACCGTCTTTTATTTTCTCCAACAAGGAAAGGACAAAAGCACAGCAAAATTCCTTTTCGAGATGTTTCTCGGTTCGGGAGGTAGATTATAGAAAGGGAAGGTGTTAGCACCCTTTCTATCCGTGGTTATCCACGGGCTCTTAGGTACTTGCTCATTGTGTTTTCAAAATTTTTCTTTTCGTTGTATTTGTGGTTTTGAAAAAGTTTGTTTGAAAACTTCGATTTACCTCTTGTATCAGTTCTCAAGAGTGTATGAAGTGTTTGTTTGAAAACTTTTTTGTCAGAAAAGTGTAGGTGCGAAAAGTATTTTTTGTTTTGAAAGAGCAAGTACCTTAGAACCTCTACCTACTCAAAAGAAATTAAGCTGTGTAAATGTCCTTTAGACAATACTATCCCACTATTGAGAATTAGGTAGCACTGTCGTTGGAGTTTCGGGTCAATTCGATTATAGGGACATGTGGTCACTAAAGCAATAATAGGACGCCTTAGCGGTAACCCTAATATCCTAGATCCTTTTTATCCAAGGCAACCGTTTCGAGGCAACTTAGATCTTTAGACAAGAGGGCGACCTCTAAAACACCCTATACTCAATGACCACGTCGAGGCAACCAAGTGAGGCGTACCCTAGGAGTGGCATGTGCGAGTGTGTCAGGTTTCAGATTATGTTATCTTTGCACATGTTATGGTGAGCTACGGGTTGATTTTATTTTCAGAGAAGTCTTATCATGCATAATTAACATACATTTAACAGTTAATAGTTTGCGGGAAGTAAATTGCGGAAAGTAAAGCTACGCTATTACAAGGCGTCGGGTATTTACATCGCCAAAAGCAAACCCTTGAAAAGTAAATTGCGGAAAATAAAGAAAGCGATAAAAAGTCCTAATTACGCTATTACATCCTCGGAGCAAATACAAAAGTATGATAAAAAATAATTAATATGCGCGAAAGAAATTGAATCGGAGAAGTTCTTAGGGTTTTGACCTTTTTTTGAGAAAAGAAATAAGTCTTGGTTATTTTTCATTTAATTAGATTAAACCTAAAACTAATTAATTAATTAAAAGAGAAAAAAAGTATTTTTTAGTTTTTTAATGTTTTAATGAAATGAAAGAAAAGAAATTAAAATTGTCAAGAAAACCCTAATTCTAATTTATTTTTATTTGTTATGAAAATAATTAAAGTTAACCTAATTAAAAAGACTAAATTAATTATGTTAGTATTTATTTACAAAAATAATAAATTAAAGGTGAAATTAATAAATAATAATAAAAATAAAAATATTATATTTTTCTGAATTTATCATGAAAATAATTAATTTGTTAGTTAACTAAATAATAATAATTATTATTATTAAAAGTAAAATAATTAAATGGAAAAAATATAAAAGAATAAAAAAGAAAGAATAAAAAGAATAAACCAGGGGGGGTACTGGCCCAATAAGGAGGTATTCTTGGCAATTCTCAGGCCCATTAACTCCAAGCCCTTTTGACTTTCTGGATTGTCCATGCGCATGGTTGACTGGGAGTATGGTGATCCTTCATCTTTGGCCACAGGATTTGAGCTCAGAGACACATGGCGCTTGGATGTTAGAGGTGCATAATGGACTCCTTTTGGAAAGCTGCATATGAATATGTAAAGAAAAATAATAGAAACGTTTTGGGGGACCTGGGATTGGAACCCAGGTCCCAATGATTCCAATCCAATGCCTTAACCACTCCAACTGCACGCTTTAGTCATTAATAAAATAAAAGGCAATTAATATATTGAGAAACTAAACAATATGATGTACAAAAGAAAAAGCGCGCGTTTCTTTTCAAATGATCCAATGACATGATAACACATCATCATCTTCCTCGTTTGTACCTGCGAAAGGAATGTTAGATAGCGGGGGTTTTTAACCCCCACAAACTGCAGCGGCGAAAAATAGCGATTAGCCCTGTGATTAATATAAATATTTCGCGAATAGTCAGTTATGTTCGTCTGGTTCTCACGAATCTAGTCATATGTTTTATAAGGCCTAATTTTTCCTGGATTGCAAAGCCCTAATTTGAAAGCTTATGAACCCTAAAATTCGTCAATGGCATTCTGTGATTTATGGCGTTATAATTCAATTGAGCTATACCATTAGCTTTGTACAGTCCCTAGCAATACAAATCAAACACAAAATCATGTTAATGATGCATGAATTAAGTTGTACGATTCTCAGAATAAAACGCAAACAGTGACTCTGTTCTTGATGATTCTTTGAGCTTCAATGCTTGGTTTTGATTGCAAAACGTCCCTGAGAACTCCTGCAATAGATTAGAATCAACAAAAGTTCTTGAATCGTCCTGGAATATAGAAATCAGTTTTCATGTTTTCTTGGATTTTTTCAATATGGTTATGGCTTTTTCTGCAGAGATTTCACGTGTGCATGATCAGGGTTAGCTTGTATATTTATAGGAGAATGAGATTAGGTCAGAATCTTGAGCAAAAATCTATGGAATGATGATTTGAATATTTGATTGGAAATCATATATTTTTGAATCTTCATGATTGGAAAAAGTTGCCAAATTTGGAGATATTGCATCTTTGACTTGGTGCACGAAATTGCCAGCCTTTTTAGGTCATCCTTGCTTCACAAAAAGATTGAAAAATCAAATCTTTGTATTTCCTACAATTTAAATTAATTAAATAAATTAATATTGATTAAAAATACAATTAATTAATAAAAAATAAAAAAAATAATTCAATTAAGCTTGATGGGTCGTGCATAGGCCATGGATAAAGTTTCAAGAAGAGATTTGAGGCCCATTAGCAAAAACAAGGTGTTTTGAGCAAAGTTGACTTTTGCAAATTCATAAAAATTTCCCAACTTCTCCAATGCATATCTTGCTCAATTTTGATCATATGAACATGTTCTTGGACATTTTGGAAAGGTCTTGAAGTCCTCTAACCAATGCCTTTGGTCCCATGTCATTTGGATTTACCAATGTCAAGTTATGGTCTTTGACTTAAAGTGCATTTTTGTTGACTTTTGAATTTGACCTATAATGTAGAAATTGATAACTTCTTGTGAGAGCATTTCTTGGACTTGGAATGTGAAGATGGATTGTAGGAAATGTCATCCCCTTCAAAATGAGCATTTGATGGGATTTTTCTGATGAACCATGAGAAAGTTATGCCCTGGTCAAGATACAGTTGACTTTTCTACTGTCCAAAAATAGTAACTTCTTGTATCTTGATGATTTTTTGGGCTATTCTTGAGGAATCATGATCAATACTTGATCAAAAGATGATTGTGAACTCAAAATAAGATGTTGACCAAAAATTCTGACTTTTGACTGCAAAATGACCATTTTGCCCCTACAGTGGACTGTGGATCAAATAGGGCTTTTGACTGTGCAACTTGGGACTGTGAGTCTTGAAACTTGGTATGTAGGTGCTTGAGGATGTATATAGGCCCTTGAGACTTGGTTGAACCATTGAAAACCTCAAATTCCTTGAAAGAACCAAAACCATAATTTCAGCTGGCTTAGGAGGTATTTGGGCTGTGCAATCCTTGAGAAATCTTGAACCATTTGAAGATCATTCTTGAGGAATATGGGAGGGAAAATTTTGGGGTACAACAGGCGACTTGGGCAAAAATGGGCATCCTGGTGAACCGAAAACCCGAAAGGGCGGTTCAGGCAAAAATTAGGGATAAAACAAAAAAAATCTGTACACCCGGCAAGTTGAAAACCCGAAAGGGCGACTTGGGTAAAAAAGGGTTTCCCGGTGGATCGAAAACCCGAAAGGGCGGTCCAAGAAAAAGTTAGGGAATTAAAGCGTATGACTATGTCTCGTCGGATCACTTTAAGGACAATCTCTTCACCAGACAAGCTCCAAGTCTGATCAATCCAGTCATCGACGGACGAAGTAGTGAATGAACAAGATATTCAGAGTTGTGAAGGCTATAGCAAAATGGGAATCCCATGGAATTGTTACACATAGCCATCTTCCTTTTGCATAAATTTTTTTTCAATTTTTACGACAACATTCTCTTACTAGGGTGTCTGTCTCTTTTGTACAAAGATACTCACGAAAGTTAAATACAAAGATACTTCAAAGTGCAGAAATTTGCTTGCCTTTCTTTTCCTTTTACACTTATGTTTTATTTGAAAACGTCCAATTTTTCGTTAAAATAGGCATATGCATTCGAATATAATCACTGCTTACAAATAGAACGAAATTGAAAAAAGGGTAATTACTGATAGGTTGAAGGTGTAGGAAGATATCTTTGTGCCATTCCAGAAGGAATCCCCTACGATACATCATTCAGATCCTCAACAAAGCTGAAACCTTGGAGTATTTCCCCAGCAGAGTTAAACTTCAAGATCCCCAATAAAGCCAGTTTAATCTAAACCTTATCCCCAGCGGAGCCAGAATGGTGAGTATTTCCCCCACAGATTTATCTCCCGGCAAGATCGAAGATTCTTGGTCCCATTTCTCCAAGGCTTCAATTCCCTAGAAGAGATCTTCATAGTTTCCCCAATATCCCAGGAAAGTCAACAAGGATTTCTCATCTTCAACAATCAAAGTGTTGGAATCCCCAGCTTCGGTCGAAGATTTATTTTCCCCGACAGCAGTCAAAGATGTCATTATCTCCAACTATCCAGGATTTATCTTCCTCAGCAAGACAGCTATTCAGCTTACATGCATAAACATTACATCCATATATCATAAACATGGGTTACAATTCCTTGCATCATACATATCATGCAATATAACTTCGTGTTTTAGCTAACACTTTACCCTTTTCAGGATAAGATTAAAAGGCTATTGTTAACAATTATTCAGATACAGTATGGATACACCCCAGACACGATGTTCATTATATTACTCATTCAGACTTCAGTAATCAGATACAGACTAGATACGCTCCAGACATGGCAGCCATTCTATCTCTCATTCAGATTCGACTATCAACTACAGGTTCAGATACGCTCCAAACACGGATGCCATTCTGGCTCCTACATCAGCAGTTTGACTCTCCCAATGCAGTCGCCACGGAAATCATTATGTCACTTATTCAGATCCCCGATAAAGTACGGATACACCCCAGACACGGAGGTCATTCTACTACTCCTACATGTCTCAACTTCAGATACAGTCCAGATACGCTCCAGACACGGTTGCCATTCTGTCACTCATTCAGATTTTAACCCCAGCACACAGCTGCTCCATACACAGAAGTTTTCCTGTTACCCAGAAACAATACAGATACACTCCAGACACGGCAGTCATTCTGATGTTCATTCAAAGTTCAAATACAGTTACATCTCGGATTCGCTCCAGACACGGATGCCATTCCTTTGCTCATACAGACCCAGTCTCCAGATACAGTTCAAATGCATTCCAGACGCGGATACCATTTTGATGCTCATTCTCCTAACCTACAACATTACAGTTCAACAAATACTCTTAGATGGCATCTTTAATCCCATCTCCAGCAAGATTCTACCATCTCCAAATGGCATCTTTAAGCCCATTCCCTCAACAATATTTTGGCGAGTGCAAATTTTCGGGCACTTTAGTGTCCAATCTTCCTTTACCTTCGAGTCACGAAAGGCAAAACTTGCCAATCTAACTCTTCAGGTCCAAGAAGATTGAACAGGGGCAACTGTTGTACCCCAAAATTTGCCCTCTCCTTTTATTAACATTTCTCATCACAAAGCCCTTGGAACTCAAGATCAAGCTAGGGTTTGCTCAGCTCAAGACACCTCCTTGCATTGTTGACCCAAATTAGGGTTTGAGTTTGCACATGGATATTTTGACCCACAATGCCCAAAGTGACTTTCATACTTCATGTTGGACTCACAAGTTTATCCATACCAAGTTTCAAGCCTTGATTCAAATTTTTGCCCAGACAATTAGACAGTTGACCTAGAAATCAAATGTATTGGAGAAAAAGTCAACAGTGGTCAATTGACAGTCAAACTTCATGATTTTTGACCCACATCAACATAATGAACTCAAATATGTCATTTGATCAAGTTTGGATCACAATTCCACAAGAAACTTGATCAGATCACCAAAAGGGCAAAATGGTTATTTTTAGGGTTTTGACTGTACAAATGCAATTTTTGACTGTTTGACCTAACCAATGGCAAATCAAGCTAAACCATAGACTCAAGGACTCAATGAAATCATCTTGACCCATTCAACAAGTTCAAAAGATCTCAAATGCATAGGATTGACAGATGAATTTTTCAGTCAACTGATCAAAATTTAATTGTATACTGAAAAGTCAAACTTTGACTTTTTGGTCAAAATCAAGTGCCAAGGGTCATTTTTCATCAAGAAATTCCAAATTATGAAACTTGTTCACCAAGAAACCCAAAAATGCAAATTAGGGTTTAAAATGGAAAAATTTCATAACTTAGAAATTTTCTAAGTTATGAAATTTTCTTATTTTTTCCTAACTTTGTCCCACTTTTTCACCAAGACGCAAATGGATTCAAACAAAACTTGCAACATGAAAGTTATAGTCCATCAAAAAGTCTACAAATTTTATTCACAAAGTTTTCTCAAAATAAGCATTTATCTCAAGTTATGATTTTTGGAACAAGGGTACCTAAAACTTTTAGAGAAAATTTCCCCTAATCTAGGCAGGATTTGGACCCATCTTCTTGGCCACTTTTCACATAGTTCCACTTGGAATTTAAAGTTTCATTGCAAACATGGATTATAGTACATGTTCCAAGCTTTCCAAATTGTCCAAGAACTCCTCAAACACCCTTGTGGTTAGAGAGAATAGAATGCTTGAAGTTGGCAAAAACTCACTTTTGTCCATGGCCAATACATGTTCATAACAACTTGCAATTCTGATCTAGCTAGCTTGGTTCAACATTACAGGCCTCAAAACCAATTTGTACTCCTTAATTTAATGCATATCCATTGTATTAAGGTATTGTCTTGGTCATTAGGGCATTATACTTTAGTTTAAGCCTTAAAAGGAAAAAGCAACAATGCCATTTTTGCCTAATTTCACTTTATGTCAAAACCAAATCCTTGAGGCATGGGGGCCAGATCTTTGAAGCAAGATCAAGTCCACTAATTCCAGTAACCAAGAAAAAAAGTTGCAGCATGATAGAAGGGCTTGTACAGGGCTATAACATCATTTCCATTCTCTTGCTTCAAGTAGAAGAAAGGTGGCAAAACATAAGCAATCTCTCATATCTGTGAACAGAAGCTTACAAGAACTTTGTGAACGAGTTCCATACACCCCAACAAGCCTAAAGCACGACCCTTCCATCACTAAAAACTCCTCATACTCAGAATCACTGTTTTTCTGCAAGAACAGAGCAAGTTCTGCATCTTGCAAGCCACAACCAATTTCTATCGTGCGTTTTGTCCCAAGATAGTTCAAACACATTCCAATCAACTCACCTGAACTATCCCAAGCCCCCATTGCAAGCTGTAACACCTCTAACACACTTTGCCATTTTCATTTCAAAGCTCTGCAGGTTGAGTTCTACAGCATGATTCAAGTTGTTTCAAAGCAAGCCAAGCATTGGAGAAGCTTCCTTGGACCTCAGGCAAGCTCAACAGAAGCTCAAACACCATTGAAGGTTGCTACATTATCCAGCTCGAAGTCAACTGAAACAGGTATTTCATGGACTTCTATCTCTCTATTTAGGAATGGTTAGGCTTAGGTTTGTGAATGAAATATGTTGTACTCATAGCCCTGAAGCCATACATATGCTTAATTTTCATTTAAATTAATCGTGCTGAGAGAATTTCACTCATGAACTTTCTGAAAAAACTATGTTAAAAATTAGGGCCAGAGAAATTCTCTCTGGTCTTTGAGAGTTAATCCAAGTTTTTTATATGGTTGAATTCGTTGTTTAATTCTCTACAATGTTCATGTTATGAGTTTTGTCAAAAAATCAAAGAATCAGGAGTTGGCCATTGATACACAGAAGCGTGTGTTTTGTTAACAAGAGGAAGAAGAAGAAGTCTGGTGGGCTGGGCCTGTTGTGTTTTCACTTCTAACACCCCTATTTTCTGTTTACACCCCCTGGCCCATTTGTTTAATATTTATCATTTTGACATTTTATTTTTTTATCCTGACTTTATTATTTTTTGTATAAATGTAAAAAATGCCAAAAATAATTTTCCATTTTTTTTCATATTTATTTGATATTTATTTTATTTTATTTTATTAAATATACATATGTAAATAAACTATTTTCTTTTTAAAAACAAAACTAAAAAATAATACAAAAAATATACTTATTTCCATTTATTTCATTTATTTATATTTAAAAACATTTTCTTGGAAATATTCATTTTTGTAAATAATTTATTTTTTGCACACTTAATATATTTAATATATATATATATATACTTATATATTTTATCTTGTTAAATAATTAGGTCAAAAATACAAAAAAAAATATTACATTTTCATTTTTATTATTATTTTGGACCAAAAATATCATTGTATAATATACTTTTATTTTCTGTATAAATTAGTATATTATTGCACATAATTAATAAATAATATTATTTATTAGGAATTAGGGTTTCTTGCCCTAAATAGGAAAATAGTTAAAATTGATCTTTTTACATTTCACATTGAAAAAAAATACTTTTTACATACTAAAAATATTTTGGCATGATACATTTTATTTACATTTATTTATTATATTTATTTCAATTATTATACATTTAAATATTGTATCTTGTACGTTCAATTTGGTTGTAATAGTAATCTAGGGTTTAATTTCTTGTCAAATACCCCCAATTCAAATTTGTACCCCCCTCCCTATATCATGTTGTAATAGTGTAGCATTTAAATTCTCGCACATTTAAAAGCTTTCAATTATGCGATGTTAGATCTAGGGTTTGTATGCAAATAAAATCAACAACTAGCTTGACCTAATCCAAGATAAATATGCATGAAAAACAAACACAATGCACACTTGCACCCCTAGGGTTACAATCCACTTGTTGCCTTCAAAAATGGGCCATGGTTGCATGTTGAGTACTTTGGCAAAACAAAAACAAACAAAAAGATCATAGTCCCTCGATGACGCTATCTGACTTGCCTAAACAAAATGATCAAGTCCCTCAAGAAAATTGCCAAAGATACTTAACACTATTGCTATCATGGTCTATACGATGACCCGCGCCTGTCCCGTTAACATCCTAACACAAGGTTGTTCACCAAATACAATGGTGAAACAACATTGTTAAAAGGGTTAAAAACATAAGAAAGATCTTTGAGTAGAATAGGGTAGATAGCTCCTAGTTACTTGATCAAACTTGCAAAAACATCCTTGCTACTTTTCAAAACACACTCCACAAACACAATTTCAAAACCCTACTTTCAAACATTGAAAACCTTTCAAAAGACAAAAACACCTTTGTATACATTCAAACAAGAATCATTACAAAGGTTGCCACAACGATGGCCTCTTTTCAAAACATTTTCCAAAATCACAAAGCACCATTTCAAACAATTGAAAAGCACCATTTCAAACAATAGAAATGCAAAGCAAGTGATCTAAGCAAGTAACTAAGAGCCCATGGATAACCATGGATAGAAAGGGTGCTAATACCTTCCCTTTCTATAATCTACTCCCCGAACCCTAGAAAACATCTCAAAGGTCTTTCCTGTGCTTTTTGACCTTTCCTTAGGATAAAATAAAAAGTCGGTGGCGACTCTTGCTAAACTGAAACATTTGCGAACACAAACGCAAAATCCCAAGTCAGTTCTTCCACCGTATCACAGAACTGGCAACTCTGCTGGGTAAATCTTTAAAAGTGGAGTAACCTTAAGGCTTAGATCACCCTTGGCATGACTATTGTTTGTTTTGATTGCTTTACATCTTTGTTCTCTTGTTTGGGCTTGAAATCCTCCACCTGGATTTGGGAAACATTCATAGATAGCAATACGTTGTGGAAGCTGTACGGGGTATACCGACAGGTTGAAGCAATAGCTATATTAGTGCGACATATTTGTGAGTACCGGTAGCCTTTGAGTCAATCAAAGAGAATACGGGGCCGCTGAGTGATGTCATTAAGCACTAATGAACTAGAACCTTACTTGACCATCTTGGCCTTTTCATTAGGGGTAGTGAGATGATCGGCTTTGGTGCAGTCCAAAGTTGGTAGATACTCGATACTACACTCATTGAGGGTTATTTTCTTGGAATATTTTGGTCGCTAGTTAAGTGGCTAAACCAAGACAATGAACATAGAAAACAATCCAATGATATTGAGCTCTTTAGAACCCGGTTACTATTTATAGGACAGGTTTTGAACCAACTAAACTCAAGAGGGTACTTACCTATGAAACCTCATGCAAGCCTGAAACTAGGGTTTTGTGTGACTTGCCTGTACATGTGTTTGTGCATACATCATGAACATCATAAAGCATCATATGCATCCACTAACCATTTCAAGGGTTTAGATCTTCATCTTTGTTCCTGTTTTGTAGGTCATGGAATCTCTTCGCAGGAAAACAATTCAAATCAATCTTGTGAGAATCCCTCCTCAACTCAAGGAGCTCACTTATAGGATTCCAGAGAATTCTCTCTTCAGTGAAAGACATGGTAGACTCCTCAACTTAGTCAACACCAGTATTGAAGAAGACATGGTGAAAGTACTTTTCCAGTTCTTTGACCCCCTACACCACTGTTTTACATTCCTTGATTACCAACTGGTACCAACTTTGGAGGAATTTTCTCAACTCCTGAGAATTCCTATTCTTCATCAACTACCCTACAACAGTACGGAAAAAGAACCAAAGCCTGAAGATGTTGCTCAAGCATTACACTTGCAACCCTCTGACATCAAAGGGCACTGGGAAACCAGAAGTAGTGTCAAGGGATTCTTGGCAAAGTTTCTGTTCGAGAAGGCACAAGACTGTTGGAATTCTCTTGATCTACAAGCCTTTGAAGAGATTGTGGCTCTCCTCATCTATGGGTTGGTCTTGTTCACAAACCCTGATCAGCTTATAGATGTGAATGCTGTCAAGATTTTCATATCCAGGAATCCTATACCTACATTCCTTGGGGACATCCTACACTCATTTTACACATGAACAATGAGGAAAAGAGGTGTTCTCATGTGCTATACTCCCCTCCTAGAAAGGTGGTTTATTTCTCACCTTCCACAATCAGTTCTGAAGAATGAGAAGGGTTTAAGGTGATCACAATGATTGATGACCCTCACACATTCTGATGTACATTGGTGTTCTCGGTCTAGAGAAAATGTCGTCATCATTGATCGTTGTGGGGAATTCCCTAATGTCCTATTACTTGGCATTAGGGGAGGAATTACCTACAACCCTTGTCTAGCTTTGAGACAATTTAGATATGCTCGGAGGGATGGTCCTCATGACATGCTGATTCCTGACCTAGTTTTTGACTTCGACAACGATGCGCAAGGACTTCGACAAAGGTTCATCAGAGCTTGGAGGATGCCTAACAAAGTGGATAGTAAGACACTGGGGCACAAGAATTCCATCCCCCTTGAGCCTTACCTCAAGTGGGTATGTACCCGCTCCCAGAATCTTATTATGCCATATCCACACATTCTCCCCTTGATCAAAGAGCCTGTTATGGAAGGAGAGGTTCCATACACCATCCTACATCCTGACATGCCGATATCATGGGAGGAATTGCAAAAGAGTTAGATCCAACTCAAATAAGAACGGGATACTTTTGAAGCCAACTTCTATGCCAGTGAGAAGAAGGTTTTAGAGCTCACCCGCCGACTTCACGAGGAGGAAACTCTCAACACCTACATCGCACCAAAAAGGATGCGCAATGTCTTTTTGCATTAAGAATTTTGTAATATTTCGCCCATGGGGTATTTATGTACTAACAAATCTTTTCTTAATATGACGTGCGTTCTTTTTGTTTGCAACAAATTTGAAATTTTGAACCCTTGAAAGCATTACATGAATAACATACCATTCATCATATGCATAAACAGGTCTTCAAGCCAGGTTTCCTTATCTTTCTGCTGTTTATTTCAGCAAGATGGATTTGGAGAAAACAGTAAAGGACCTACAGGCATAAAAATCCACAATTTCAGCAACTCCTCATGACTTTGGCAAAGGGTCAAGAGGATCTCAAAGTTATGCTAGAGAAGAATAAAGAGAAGAAAAAGAAAAAGAGACCGGGGGTAGCCACTTTCGGAAGAAGGTTTGAGAGCGATGCTATAAGGACTCTGGAGTTCCCTTCGACGTCTGACGAAGGGGCTGGCAAGGGGAAAGGAGTTACTATACCTTCTGAGTCTGAGGTAGAAGAGGAGGAAGAGGAAGAAGACGAGGACTATTCCGAACAACAGTATCCACCAGCGGATGACAAATATAAGAACCTTGAAGACAGATTGGCAGCTATGGAGTTGCAGAGGGTACCCGGATTTGATTTTGAGGAACTGGGATTGGTAGCTGGGATTGTTATCCCTCCCAAGTTCAAGGTGCCAACATTTTCCAAGTACGACGGTCTGTCTTGCCCTAAGATGCACCTGAGGTCGTATGTTAGAAAGATTCAACCTCATTCATCCGATAAAGATCTCTGGGTACACTTTTTCCAAGACAGCTTGTCTGGCACTCAGTTAGACTGGTTTTATCAGCTCGAGAGATCAGAGGTTCACAATTGGGAAGACTTGGCAGCTACTTTTTATCGTCAATATCAGTATAATGCTGATTTGGCGCCCACTCGTACTCAGTTACAAAGTATGGGGATGGCTTCAAATGAAGGGTTTAAGGAGTACGCCCAGAAGTGGCGTGATCTGGCTGGAAGGGTGCAGCCACCGCTATCAGATAGGGAATTAGTTAACATGTTTCTGGGGACCCTGTCTGGCCCCTTCTTCAACCATCTAATCGGAAGCTCTTCTGCGGGATTTACTGAACTGATTTTGACCGGCGAGAGGGTGGAGGTCGGTATTAAAAGTGGAAAGATTCAAAAGGATGCTTCCGCATCCACAGCTGTTAAAAAACCTTTCCCAGCCAAGAAAGAAGCATCTGTTGTGTATTCTCAGAAGGGATTTGGAAGATTTGAGCATCGTCCGACTGTAGGGGCCGTGATGATTCAAAATTCGTCAAATGATCAACCTCGTAACAATCAATTGAGACCTAATCAGCAACGGGTAGAACGGCCACAACGGTAGTTCACCCGCATCAACATGACGCCCGCTCAGGTCCTTCCCCATTTGTTGAAGCTGAATCTGACCAGTTTGAAGGAGGCGCCAAAAAACCCTAACACCTCATCTCCGTACTACCACTCTAATGCTAAGTGTGCTTACCATTCCGATAGTGCTGGACACGATACCAATAATTGTTGGGCACTTAAGAAAAAAATTCAGGATTTAATTGACGCCAAAGAGGTTGAATTTGACGCTCCTGAGAAGCCCAATGTTATATTCGCTCTGATGCCCAAGCACGGCCACAATGTGCATGCTGTTTTGGAAAACCTCCATGTTACTGATGTTGCCGATCTGTTGACTCCATTGTTAGTGATTAAAGAAAATTTGTTGAAAGCCGGGATCTTTCCTGGTTGTGGTAAGGACTGTTATTTTTGTTTGAGCATTCAAGATGATTGTCCAATGTTGAAGTCGGGTGTCCAACGCCTGATGGATACGCAAGAGATACTTTTCCAGAAAACCCATGTTAACACTTTCAATCCGATTACTCCTGATACTTGTGATACTTCAACCAACGATATTGCTATCATAACCATTTCCGACAATCCTCCCAAGGCTTGTAAAAGGCCTGTCAGGATTACACCCAACTCTGAATGTGTACCTTTAAAGATCACCATGTCGGGACCTGTTCCGTACCAATCGAGCAAAATGATACCGTGGAACTATGGGGGAGAAATCTTCTACCACGGCATCAAACAAATCGAAACAGTCCAAGAGATTTCTGAAGAAGACCCTGATATAGGGAACATCGCGGGTACAAGCAAGATAACCCGTAGTGGCCGAATCTTTTCTCCGGAGATTGCTCCCCCTCGAGCAGTTTTCAGACCTTAAAAGCTTCTACACCTGTTGGGCCTTCTGTGCAAGGCCCAGTGATTAAAGAATTAAATACTCCTGAAGAAAGACCATCTGCTGATAATACCGACAAGGGTAAGGGGATACTGGAAATGCCTGTCAGGACGAAGGCTCATGCTGTGGTTATCCCCGAAACCACCCAGAAGGAAATGGATGAAATCCTAAAAATAATAAAAAAAAAGTGACTACGACGTTGTGGAACAATTAGGGCAAACCCCTTCTAAAATTTCAATGTTGGCTCTTCTGCTTTGTTCTGAGGCCCATGCCAAGGCCCTAATCAAATTCTTGAAAGCGGCACATGTACCCCAAGAGACCTCGGCTGACCAATTTCAGGAATGTGTGGCCAGTCTTACTGCTGACAATGGCCTGGGCTTTTCCGATGCTGACTTAACTCCTAAAGGAAGGAAGCACAATGATGCATTACATGTTTCAGTTGAATGCCGGGGAACTACTCTCACCCATGTCTTGGTTGATACTGGTTCTTCCCTAAATGTGCTGCCAAAGAAAGCCTTAGACCGTTTGGATTACGAAGGTTTGACCCTCAAACCTAGTAACATCGTCGTTAGGGCTTTCGATGGTTCCAAGAGAATGGTTCATGGAGAGGTTGATATTCCTTTCAAGGTAGGCACCGAAGTATTCAACTCCACCTTCTACGTAATGGACATCTGTCCATCGTACTCGTGTTTGCTAGGAAGACCGTGGATCCATTATGCCGGGGCAGTTACATCCTCTTTGCACCAGATGCTGAAATATCCTGTTAAGGGTAAAATCATAACTGTGCACGGCGAGGAAGAGTACATGATCAGTCATCTCAATTCCTTTCGATATGTGGAGTTAGATGGCGAGTTTATCGAAACACTTTTTCAACATTTTGAGGAAGTTTCTCTTGAGGTAGCAGTTGCGAAGACAGTGGTTGAGGTACCTATCATTCCCAAGCATGTGGCTAGGATGGCATCTCTCAAGGACGCAGAGGCTGTGATTAAGGAGGGGAAGAGCACGGTATGGGGACAATTTCCTGACTTTCCCCATAAGATGGACAAGTTTGGTTTAGGGTTTACTGTTGTAGGACAAAATTCTATGTGTCGCTCTAAGGTCGGAGGACCACTCGTAAGGATCTCACACCATGGAATCAATGTTGTAGAAGACGAAGATGAGGAAAGCCACTTTGAAGATTGGATCTTTCCGACTGTCGAAGGGGGTTTGAGCAATTGGGAAGCAAAGGATTTTGTTCCTATCACCTTTATCAACCAGTAATTTTATCTTTGAACAATTTCCCATTTTTATGGTCTGTAATAACTAAAACAATTCGCACACTATTTTCACCCCATGCCTTTCCCGGGGCATGTAGGTCCATTTTGTAAGAGCTTGATTTTCTTCATAATCATATGCCATGTTTTAGTGAATCATTGGACGCTTTTCATCTATAAACTGCTGTGTTCATTTTTCTTTCCTTTTGCATTTTTGTTTTGTTTAAGGATGGCTATCCCTTACACACACCCACACTCACAAATGCAGGTACCCATCCATTCCGTATTCCATGGGCAATTATTCTGTTTCAGCCTTCGATAACTCTGAAGATTTGGTCAATCATGCTGAGTACGAAGTTGACAAAGATTGTGAGGTTCCAGGAGAGTTAGCCAGACTTCTACAACAAGAAGAGAGGGCCATCTGCCTCATGAAAAGTTGCTAGAAACCATCAACTTAGGGACAGAGGAAGACAGGAAGGAAGTAAAAGTGGGTGCCAACCTGGAACCGAGTGTCAAGGAGCGCTTAGTGCAGTTGTTGAATGAATACGTTGAAATCTTCGCTTGGTCTTATGAAGACAAGCCAGGGCTAGACACCGACATCGTGGTTCACCATCTCCCTACAAGAGAAGATTGTCCACCGATCAAGCAAAAGGTTCGCCGGATGAGGCCTGACATGTCTGAGAAGATTAAGGCTGAAATAATGAAGCAATTCAACGCTGGCTTTCTGGCTGTTATAACCTATCCACAATGGGTTGCTAATATTGTGCATGTACCCAAAAAGGACGGCAAGGTCAAAATGTGTGTGGACTATCGGGATTTGAACAGGGCTAGCCCTAAAGATGATTTTCCACTGGCACATATCAACATCTTGGTTGACAACACAGCTCACCACAAGGTGTTTTCCTTCATGGATGGGTTCTCGGGATACAACCAGATCAAAATGTCCCCCGAAGACATGGAGAAAACTAGCTTTGTCACGCAATGTGGTACCTTCTGCTATAAAGTGATGCCGTTCGGACTGAAGAACGCAAGGGCAACTTACCAACGCGCCATGGTAGCTTTGTTTCATGATATGATACATCATGAGATCGAAGTTTACGTGGACGACATGATAGCTCGATCACAGACAGAAGAAGAACACCTTGAACATTTGCAAAAGCTGTTTGCCAGGTTGAAGGAGTATAAGCTCCGACTGAATCCAAGCAAGAGCACTTTTGGAGTTAGGTCTGGTAAACTTCTGGGATTTATTGTCAGCAACAAGGGCATTGAGGTTGATCCAGCTAAAGTAAAAGCTATACAAGAAATGCCTGCCCCCCGTACTGAAAAGGAGGTTAGAGGATTCTTGGGACGCTTGAACTATATTGCGAGGTTCATCTCCCACCTGACATCTACCTGCGAGCCGATTTTCAAACTGTTGAAGAAAGATCAGGTCGTTGAATGGAACGATGATTGTCAAGTTGCCTTTGATAAGATCAAGGAGTACTTACTGGAACCTCCTATTCTAATGCCACCCGTTGAAGGAAGGCCATTGATCATGTATCTGACCGTTTTGGATAACTCAATGGGGTGCGTGCTGGGTCAACATGACGAGTCTGGTCGAAAAGAGCATGCCATTTATTACCTTAGCAAAAAGTTTACCGACTGTGAGACTCGCTACTTATTGCTCGAGAAAACTTGTTGCGCTTTGGTATGGGCTGCTCGCCGGCTAAGGCAGTATATGTTGACTCATACCACTTTGCTGATTTCCAAGATGGATCTGATCAAGTATATCTTCGAGAAGCCTGCTTTATCTGGAAGAATCGCTAGATGGCAGATGATCCTGACTGAGTATGACATCCAGTATACTACCCAAAAAGTTATAAAAGGGAGTGTACTAGCTGACCATCTAGCTCATCAAGCCGTCGAAGATTATCAATCTATGAGATTCGACTTCCCTGACGAGGACATCATGACATTGGACAACATTGAAGGTAACGAACCGTATGACGGACCTGAACAAGGATCTAGATGGACCCTGTACTTTGATGGTGCTTCAAATGCACTTGGCAACGGTATCGGTGTGATACTAATTTCTCCGGAAGGTTGCCATACACCCTTCACTGCCCGACTTTGTTTCAGTTGTACCAACAACATGGCCGAATACGAAGCTTGCATCTTTGGTCTCAAGGCTGCTATAGACTTAGGAATCAAATCTTTGGTCGTATTTGGGGACTCGGCTTTGGTTATCAGTCAAGTCAAAGGAGAGTGGGACACCAAACATCCTAATATTATCCCATAAAAAGAACATGTCCTGACGTTATTGCCTCGTTTCGAGCAGATTACTTTCGAACATTTCCCGTGAGAAGAGAATCAGCTAGAAGATGCTCTGGCTACAATGTCTTCCATGTTTAAACTCAACTGGGATAATGAGGCTCCCCAAATCACCATCGAGCGAATGGACGAACCTGCACACTGTCATGAGATTAATACCGAAGAAGTAGTGGAACAACCCTGGTTTCATGAAATCAAAAGGTATCTCCAGACTAGAGAATACCCTGAAGGAGCTTCTGTCAATGACAAAAAGTTCTTAAGGAGATTTGCTGCCAAGTTCTTCCTAAGCAATGACATCCTTTATAAGCGCAGCCATGATTGTGTTCTCCTTCATTGTATGGACAAAGCTGAAGCAGAGTTGATCATGACTGAGATACACAGTGGCACATTTGGCACCCACTTAAGCGGACATACGATGGCTAAGAAGATTCTAAGGGCAGGCTACTACTGGTCTACCATGGAAGCTGATTGTCATCAACATTCTCGTACCTGCAACAAATGCCAAGTTTACACCGACAAGGTACATATTCCTCCTGTTCCTCTCAACGTTTTGACAGCTCCTTGGCCATTCGCAATGTGGGGCATTGACATGATTGGAGAGATCAAGCCCACAACATCCAATGGACATCGCTTCATCCTGGTGGCTATTGATTACTTCACTAAATGGGTCGAGGCAGCTTCCTTTGCCTCCGTTACAAAGAATGTGGTTGCCCGTTTTATCAAGCAGAATCTCATATGCTGGTATGGTATCCCCGACAGGATAATCATAGACAACGGTACAAATTTGAACAATACTATGATCACCGCTCTATGCGAACAGTTCAAGATTTATCATCACAATTCATCTCCCTATCGGTCGAAGATGAACGGTGTTGTTGAAGCCGCGAACAAAAATATCAAGAAGATCATTCAAAAGATGACAGTCACCTACAAAGACTGGCATGAGATGTTACCATTTGCTCTGCATGGATATCGTACCACGGCACGTACTTCAACAGGGGCAACCCCATTTTCTTTAGTATATGGCATGGAGGCTGTTTTGCCTATGGAAGTTCAGATTCCTTCTTTAAGGATTATGAAGGACGCTGGTTTGAGTGAAGACGATTGGATTCAGACCCGGCTTGATCAACTTAATTTGATCGACGAGAAGCGACTTACTGCTGTTTGTCATGGTCAGACGTATCAAAAACGGATGATCAAGGCTTTCAACAAGAAAGTCAGACGTCAGGTATATCAAGTCTGAGATCTTGTAATCAAGCGGATCATCTTGCCGTAAAGTGATCCCAGGGGAAAGTGGACTCCTACTTACAAAGGACCATTTGTGATTAAGAGCATCTTTTCTGGTGGGGCAATGATTCTGACCACCATGGACGGTGACGATTTGCCGCACCCCGCAAACGCAGACATAGTCAAAAGATACTACGCATAAAACGACCCGGCAAGTTGAAAACCCAAAAGGGCGACTTGGGCAAAAATGGGCATCTTGGTGAACCGAAAACCCGAAAGGGCGGTTCAGGCAAAAATTAGGGATAAAACAAAAAAATATGTACACCCGGCAAGTTGAAAACCCGAAAGGGCTACTTGGGTAAAAAAGGGTTTCCCGGTGGATCGAAAACCCGAAAGGGCGGTCCATGCAAAAGTTAGGGAATTAAAGCGTATGACTATGTCTCGTCGGATCACTTTAAGGACAGTCTCTTCACCAGACAAGCTCCAAGCCTCTGATCAATCCAGTCATCGACAGACGAAGCAGTGAATGGACAAGATATTCAGAGTTGTGATGGCTATAGCAAAATGGGAATCCCATGGAATTGTTACACATAGCCATCTTCCTTTTGTATAAATTTTTTTCAATTTTTACGACAACATTCTCTTACTAGGGTGTCTGTCTCTTTTGTACAAAGATACTCACGAAAGTTAAATACAAAGATACTTCAAAGTGCAGAAATTTGCTTTCCTTTCTTTTCCTTTTACACTTATGTTTTATTTGAAAACGTCCAATGTTTCGTTAAAATAGATATATGCATTCGAATATAATCACTGCTTACAAATAGAACGAAATTGAAAAAGGGTAATTACTGATGGGTTGAAGGTGTAGGAAGATATCTTTGTGCCATTCCAGAAGGAATCCCCTACGATACATCATTCAGATCCTCAATAAAGCTGAAACCTTGGAGTATTTCCCCAGCGGAGTTAAACTTCAAGATCCCCAGTAAAGCCAGTTTAATCTAAACCTTAACCCCAACGGAGCCAGAATGGTGAGTATTTCCCCCACAGATTTATCTCCCGGCAAGATCGAAGATTCTTGGTCCCATTTCTCCAAGGCTTCAATTAACCATAAGAGATCTTCAGAGTTTCCCCAATATCCCAGGAAAGTCAACAAGGATTTCTCATCTTCAACAATCAAAGTGTTGGAATCCCCAGCTTCGGTCGAAGATTTATTTTCCCCGACAGCAGTCAAAGATGTCATTATCTCCAGCTATCCAGGATTTATCTTCCTCAGCAAGACAGTTATTCAGCTAACATGCATAAACATTACATCCATATATCATAAACATGAGTTACAATTCCTTGCATCATACATATCATGCAATATAACTTCGTGTTTTAGCTAACACTTTACCCTTTTCAGGATAAGATTAAAAGGCTATTGTTAACAATTATTCAGATACAGTATGGATACACCCCAGACATGGCGGTCATTCTATTACTCATTCAGACTTCAGTAATCAGATACAGACTAGATACGCTCCAGACACGACAGCTATTCTATCTCTCATTCAGATTCGACTATCAACTACAGGTTCAGATACGCTCCAAACACAGATGCCATTCTGGCTCCTACATCAGCAGTTTGACTCTCCCAATGCAGTCGCCATGGAAATCATTATGTCACTTATTCAGATCCCCGATACAGTACGGATACACCCCAGACACGGCGGTCATTCTACTACTCCTACAGGTCTCAACTTCAGATACAGTCCAGATACGCTCCAAACACTGTTGCCATTCTGTCACTCATTCAGAGTTTAACCCCAACACACAGCTGCTTCATACACAGAAGTTTTCCTATTACCCAGAAACAATACAGATACACTCCAGACACGGTAGTCATTCTGATGTTCACTCAAAGTTCAAATACAGTTACAGCTCGGATACGCTCCAGACACGGATGCCATTCCTTTGCTCATACGGGCCCAGTCTCCAGATACAGTTCAAATGCATTCCAGACACGGACACCATTTTGATGCTCATTCTCCTAACCTACAACATTACAGTTCAACAAATACTCTTAGATGGCATCTTTAATCCCATCTCCAACAAGATTCTACCATCTCCAAATTGCATCTTTAAGCCCATTCCCTCAACAATATTTTGGCGAGTGCAAATTTACGGGCACTTTAGTGTCCAATCTTCTTTTACCTTCGAGTCGCGAAAGGCAAAACTTGTCAATCTAACTCTTCAGGTCCAAGAAGATTGAACAGGGGAAAATGTTGTACCCCAAAATTTTCCCTCTCCTTTTATCAACATTTCTCATCACAAATCCCTTGGAACTCAAGATCAAGCTAGGGTTTGCTCAGCTCAAGACACCTCCTTGCACTGTTGACCCAAATTAGGGTTTGAGTTTGCACAGGGATATTTTTACCCACAATGCCCAAAGTGACTTTCATACTTCATGTTGGACTCACAAGTTTATCCATACCAAGTTTCAAGCCTTGATTCAAATTTTTGCCCAGTCAATTGGACAGTTGACCTAGAAATCAACTATATTGGAGAAAAAGTCAAAGTGGCCAATTGACAGTCAAACTTCATGATTTTTGACCCACATCAACATAATTAACTCACATATGTCATTTGATCAAGTTTGGATCATAATTCCACAAGAAACTTGATCAGATCACCAAAAGGGCAAAATGGTCATTTTTAGGGTTTTGACTGTACAAAGGCAATTTTTGACTGTTTGACCTAACCAATGGCAAATCAAGCTCAACCATAGACTCAAGGACTCAATGACATCATCTTGACCCATTCAACAAGTTCAAAAGATCTCAAAAGCATAGGATTGACAGATGAATTTTTCAGTCAACTGATCAAAATTTAACTGTATACTGAAAAGTCAAACTTTGACTGTTTGGTCAAAATCAAGTGCCAAGGGTCATTTTTCATCAAGACATGCCAAATTATGAAACTTGTTCACCAAGAAACCCAAAAATGCAAATTAGGGTTTAAAATGGAAAAATTTCATAACTTAGAAATTTTCTAAGTTATGAAATTTTCTTATTTTTTCCTAACTTTGTCCCACTTTTTCACTAAGATGCAAATGGATTCAAACAAAATTTGCAACATGAAAGTTATAGTCCATCACAAAGTCTACAACTTTTATTCACAAAGTTTTCCCAAAAAAGCTTGTATCTCAAGTTATGATTTTTGGAACAAGGGTACCTAAAACTTTTAACTTAGAGAAAATTTACCCTAATCTAGGCAGGATTTGGACCCATCTTCTTGGCCACTTTTCACATAGTTCTACTTGGAATTTCAAGTTTCATTGCAAATATGAATTATAGTACATGTTCCAGGCTTTCCAAATTGTCCAAGAACTCCTCAAACACCCTTGTGGTTAGAGAGAATAGAATGCTTGAAGTTGGCAAAAACTCACTTTTGTCCATGGCCAATACATGTTCATAACAACTTGCAATTCTGATCTAGCTAGCTTGGTTCAACATTACAGGCCTCAAAACCAATTTGTAATCCTTAATTTAATGCATATCCATTGCATTAAGGTATTGTATTGGTCATTAGGACATTATACTTTTGTTTAAGCCTTAAAAGGAAAAAGAAACAATGCCATTTTTGCCTAATTTCACTTTATGTCAAAACCAAATCCTTGAGGCATGGGGGCCAGATCTTTGAAGCAAGATCGAGTCCACTAATTCCAGTAACCAAGAACAAAAGTTGCAGCATGATAGGAGGGCTTGTACAGGGATATAACATCATTTCCATTCTCTTGCTTCAAGTAGAAGAAAGGTGGCAAAACATAAGCAATCTCTCATATTTGTGAACAGAAGCTTACAAGAACTTTGTGAACGAGTTCCATACATCCCAACAAGCCTAAAGCATGACCCTTTCATCACCAAAAACTCCTCATACTCAGAATCACTGTTTTTCTGCAAGAACAAAGCAAGTTCTGCATCTTGCAAGCCACAACCAATTTCCATCGTGCGTTTTGTCCCAAGATAGTTCCAACACCTTCCAATCAACTCACCTGAACTATCCCAAGCCCCCATTGCAAGCTGTAACACCTCTAACACACTTTGCCATTTTCATTTCAAAGCTCTGCAGGTTGAGTTCTACAGCACGATTCAAGTTGTTTCAAAGCAAGCCAAGCATTGGAGAAGCTTCCTTGGACCTCAGGCAAGCTCAACAGAAGCTCAAACACCATTGAAGGTTGCTACATTGTCCAGCTCAAAGTCAACTGAAACAGGTATTTCATGGACTTATATCTCTCTATTTAGGAATGGTTAGGCTTAGGTTTCTGAATGAAATATGTTGTACTCATAACCCTGAAGCCATATATATGCTTAGTTTTCATTTACATTAATCGTACTGAGAGAATTTCACTCATGAACTTTCTGGAAAAAACTAGGTTAAAAATTAGGGCTAGAGAAATTCTCTCTGGTCTTTGAGAGTTAATCCAAGTTTTTTATATGGTTGAATTCGTTGTTTAATTCTCTATAATGTTCATGTTATGAGTTTTGTCAAAAAATCAAAGAATCAGGAGTTGGCCATTGATACACAGAAGCGCGTGTTTTGTGAACAAGAGGAAGAAGAAGAAGTTTGGTGGGCTGGGCCTGTTGTGTTTTCACTTCTAACACCCCTATTTTCTATTTACACCCCCCTGGCCCATTTGTTTAATATTTATCATTTTGACATTTTATTTTTTTATCCGGACTTTATTAATTTTTGTATAAATGTAAAAAATGCCAAAAATAATTTTCCATTTTTTTTTCATATTTATTTGATATTTATTTTATTTTATTAAATATACATATGTAAATAAACTATTTTCTTTTTAAAAACAAAACTCAAAAATAATACAAAAAATATACTTATTTCCATTTATTTCATTTATTTATATTTAAAAACATTTTCTTGAAAATATTCATTTTTGTAAATAATTTATTTTTTGCACACTTAATATATATATATATATATATATATATATATATATATATATATATATATATATATATATATATATATATATATATATATATATATATATATATATATATATATATATATATATATATATATATATATATATATATATATATATATATATATATATATATATATATATATATATATATATATATATATATATATATATATATATCTTGTTAAATAATTAGGTCAAAAATACAAAGAAATATTACATTTTCAATTTTATTATTATTTTGGACCAAAAATATCATTGTATAATATACTTTTATTTTCTGTATAAATTAGTATATTATTGGACATAATTAATAAATAATATTGTTTATTAGGAATTAGGGTTTCTTGCCCTAAATAGGAAAATAGTTAAAATTGATCTTTTTTACATTTCACATTGAAAAAATATTTTTTACATACTAAAAACATTTTGGCATGATACATTTTATTTACATTTATTTATTGTATTTATTTTAATTATTGTACATTTAAATATTGTATCTTGTACGTTCAATTGGTTGTAATAGTAATCTAGGGTTTAATTTCTTGTCAAATACCCCCAATTCAAATTTGTACCCCCCTCCCTATATCATGTTGTAATAGTGTAGCATTTAAACTCTCGCACATTTAAAAGCTTTCAATTATGTCATGTTAGATCTAGGGTTTGTATGCAAATAAAATCAACAACTAGCTTGACCTAATCCAAGATAAATATGCATGAAAAACAAACACAATGGACACTTGCACCCCTAGGGTTACAATCCACTTGTTGCCTTCAAAAATGGGCCATGGTTGCATGTTGAGTACTTTGGCAAAACAAAAACAAACAAAAAGATCATAGTCCCTCGATGACGCTATCTGACTTGCCTAAACAAAATGATCAAGTCCCTCAAGAAAATTGCCAAAGATACTTAACACTATTGCTATCATGGTCTATACGATGGCCCGCGCTTGTCCCGTTAACATCCTAACACAAGGTTGTTCACCAAATACAATGGTGAAACAACACTGTTAAAAGGGTTAAAAACATAAGAAAGATCTTTGAGTAGAATAGGGTAGATAGCTCCTAGTTACTTGATCAAACTTGCAAAAACATCCTTGCTACTTTTCAAAACACACTCCACAAACACAATTTCAAAACCCTACTTTCAAACATTGAAAACCTTTCAAAAGACAAAAACACCTTTGTATACATTCAAACAAGAATCATTACAAAGGTTGCCACAATGATGGCCTCTTTTCAAAACATTTTCCAAAATCACAAAGCACCATTTCAAACAATTGAAAAGCACCATTTCAAACAATAGAAATGCAAAGCAAGTGATCTAAGCAAGTAACTAAGAGCCCATGGATAACCATGGATAGAAAGGGTGCTAATACCTTCCCTTTCTATAATCTACTCCCTGAACCCAAGAAAACATCTCAAAGGTCTTTCCTTTGCTTTTTGACCTTTCCTTAGGATAAAATAAAAAGTCGGTGGCGACTCTTGCTAAACCGAAACATTTGCTAACACAAACGCAAAATCCCAAGTCAGTTCTTCCACCGTATCACAGTATTACATAAGCATTTGAAGCTTTGTCTAAGTCTTGATACCATTTATGGTTAGAAATGCAAAAGCAACATTTCCATTTGCATAAAGCTTCACTTTTCTAACCACTCTCTTCTTTCAAAGCTTGAAATCTGTTCCAAAGATGACAAAAAAATCTCTCAACATCAGAAGCAATCCACAAGACCTGCAAAGCATGGCTAAATTCCTTAATTCACTCCTTTCTTCATCATGAAGCAACTTGTCTTTATGAATTTGAAAAAAAGGCATAACATGTGATTAAAAAAAAGTCTGAGTTTCTCAAGTCTCAAAACTTCTCTATAAATAGAAGCATTTGCAAGACAAGGAGGTTAGAAAAAAGAGAGAGAAAATCCAGAATTTTTATTGGTAAACCCTCAAAATCTCATATTCACAAAAGTCATACCAGTTCACAAAACTTCCACTCTTGAGTTTTAAAGTCCAAACCTTTGAACCTCTCATACCTTGCAAATTATGTCCAAACATCTAAACACTCCACATACATCATATAGAAATTGTTCAAACACAAGAAAAACTTCTGTAACATTATTATCATCACTTCCCAAGTTCAACAATAGCCCATACAGCAGCTCAAACTCAAAGCACAAATTTCAGTTTCAAGGTAAGTTTTCTTGGCTTTAAACTCTTCATTTCAATCATCATTATTTGGTTCATTTTTGAGGCTAAAATGCAGTGACCTTTGAAGAAAAGGTTTGTAAAAAATCATGAAAAATTGCCAAGATTGAGTGAGAAGTTTTCCATGAAATAGCATCATGAACAGGCAGGTGTAAGGCAGCTGTTTTTCAAAATCATATAGCGTGAAATCGATTGCACAACCATGCAAATCGATTGCACGGGGTTCCAGTAGCCAAATTTCCAAAAAATTTGAGTGGGCAATCGATTGCACAACCATGCAAATCGATTGCACGGGGTTCCAGTAGCGAAATTTCCAAATTTTTTGACTGTGCAATCGATTGCACAACCATGCAAATCGATTGCACTAGAAGTCAGTAGCCAATGTTTTGAAAAACTGAAGCGTGCAATCGATTGCACTAACATGCAAATCGATTGCACTAAAATAAAAATTGATTTTTTGCTTTGAAAGAACTTGAATAAAGGGTTGGACAACATAACATGTTTCCTTTTGGTCATTGAGCATCTATATCTTAAGTTCAAGGTACATATTATCATTATACCTTGAAATTTGCTAAGGACTTGAACCAAAGACTTCATCCAAAGAGGCTTTTAGCTTGATCAATAATTTTTTCTTTCTTTATCAATCATGATCTGTCTTCATCAAAACAAGAGTGCATTCGAGAAGCTTGAGTTTACGGCATGTGTTGACACATAATGATCCAAAATGTTTTCTTTTCCTTTCACTATCTTTATGTGCTTCATATATTTTCTTCATGGCTATTCAATATAGTTGTAATAGATAATTAGGACTTTAATTTCTTGCAATCCTTATTTGTAAATTGTATACCCCATCCCCAAATGATTGTAATAGCGTAGGATATTTACTTTCCGCAAATTTATCACTTTATATATATCATGTTAATAATTAGGGTTTGTATGGAAAGATAAAACCAATCAAATAGAAAACCCTAATTCAAGACAAGATCAAGCATGAAAATGACACACTTGCACACAAACACCCCTAAGGTTACTCCACTTGGTTGCCTTGAATAAAATGGCCATATTACGCATGTAAGGTAATTTAGCAAAACAAACAAAAAAATATATCATAGTCCCTCGATGACGCTATTCAAAGTTGCCTTACAAAAATGATCTTAGTCCCTCAAAATGCTAAGATACTTTGCAACATTGCTAATCATGGTCATACGATGACCCGTGCCCGTCCCTTCACATCCAACGATGGGGCTTCTTACCAAATCAATGGTAAGATAGAAACATCTAAAGGAGGAGGAAAAGAACATCTAAGACCTTTTGAGTAGGTAGGTTCGCTCTTAGTTACTCGCTTGCTCACAACAAAACATTTTTACACCAACACTCTCATTTGAAACATTTTCAAAAGACAACACTTTGTATGCGTTCTTATAGAAACGAGAATCATCACAAAGACACCTTTTCAAAATCACTTTCAAAACACACATCTCACAAACTTCTCTTTGAACTATTTTCGAAACAAACACTTTGTATGCGTTCTTATAGAGACGAGAACCATTACGAAGTTCCATTTTTAAAATACTTTCAAAAATCACCACCACAAGCACACATTCAAACAAAAGCAAGTGATCTAACAAGTAACTAAGAGCCCATGGAAAACCATGGATGAAAAGGGTGCTAATACCTTCCCTTTTCATAATCTACCCCCCGAAGTCAAAAACAATCTCAAAGGTCTTTCCTGTGCTTTTTCACCTTTCCTTTTGGATAAAAGAAAAGTCGGTGGTGACTCTTGCTAACCGCAACATTTGCGATAAAACGCAAAACCTTCAAGTCAGTTATCCCACCGTATCACAGAACTGGCGACTCTGCTGGGGACCTATTCTAAAAGTGGGATTACGTTAAGGGTTAGATCACATTTACTTGCTTACATTGTTTGACTTATTTGCTTTACATTATGGTTCTTTGTTTGGGTTTGAATTCTCTACCCGGATTTGGGATACCTTATAGGTAAGTAGCAATACATTGTGGAAACTGTGTCGGGTATACCGACATGGTCTAAGCAATAGCTATGTTAGTGTGACATATTTGTGGGTACCGGTAGCCTTTGAGTCAATAAAATAGAATACGGGGCCGCTGAGTGATGTCATGAAGCACTAATGAACTTCTAGAACCCTTTACTTGACCAACTTGTCCTTTTAGGATCTAATGAGATAATCGGCTTTGGTTCAGTCCGAAGTTGGTAGATACTCGATACTACACTCATTGAGGTTTGGTTTTTTGGGATATTTCGGTTGCCATTAAAGAGGCTTGTGCTGAAATAATGACCAAGGAAACAAACCAGTGATATTGAGCTCCTTAGAATCCGATTACTACTACTAGGACAGGTTGAGCCAACTAAACTTCAAGAGAGTACTTACCTACAAACTCCATGCAAGCCTAAATCTAAGGACTTGTCTGCTTTGCGTGTACATGATTATTTGTATAAGCTTGTTTACTTCGCATACTTGTGCATAACATTATAACATCATACCATAGCATTTTCAATAACCATTTCAAGGATCTCGAGGGTCTTTGATGCAGGTTCACAATAAACCAGACGTCTATCAAGGGGAAAGAGGATTTATTTTCCTCTGACCAAACACCGTCAAAGATCAATTACAACAAACTTGAGTCAAGGGCTATGACCCACTTGACATGGTGAGCTTAATTCTTGTGGAAGGACATCCACTGATACAAAGTTCTCCAATCAAAGATATTGATAAAAATTCAATCTCTAACTTTTTCTTGTGTTTACTCCGCGAGATCCTTGAAAACATGCATCCACATATCATGCATCATATCATGACAGGTTTCTCCCATACAGGTTTCCTTATCTTCCCACTGTTTATTTCAGTAAGATGGATATGGAACAAACGGTGAAAGATCTCCAAGCTCAAAACGCTCAATTCCAACAAATGTTTCTGGCTATGGCTAGGGGGAAAGAGGACCTGAAAGCTCTCCTTCTCAAAGACAAGAAGAAAAAGTCCAAGAAGTCAATAAGCGTCCTGAACTTGAGAAGAAGACCTGGAGGACCAGTCAAGAGAGCTCTAGATCTTTCAACTCCATCCAACACGGGGGATAGTCTTGAAGAAGACCATAATTTAGAGATTGATGAAGTTGGAGCCGACTACTCCGAGGAACAATATCCTCCCACTGATGACAAATACAAACAGTTGGAGGATTGCCTCAGTGCTATGGAGATTCAACAAATACCTGGCTTTGATTTAGGAGACATGGGTTTGGTTTCTGGAGTGGTCATCCCGCCAAAGTTCAAAGTCCCTACCTTTGCCCTGTACGATGGAGTCTCTTTCCCTAAGATACACTTAAAGTCTTATGTCCGCAAGATTCAACCATACACAACTGATCCAAGGCTTTGGATCCATTTCTTCCAAGAAAGCCTGGCAGGGACTCAACTCGAATGGTTCTATCAATTGGAGAGTTCTCGAATCCACACTTGGGAGGATTTGGCTGCTGCTTTCTACAAGCAGTATCAGTACAATGCTGATCTTGCACCAACTCTTGTGCAATTGCATAACATGACCATGGGTTCCAACGAGAGCTTCGAAGGATACGCCCAAAAGTAGAGAGATCTGGCTGGTAGGGTGCAACCCCCTTTAACTGACATGGAGTTGATTGACATCTCCATGGGAACTTTCACAGGGCCTTTCTTCAAACACTTGATCGGAAGCTCTTCAGCCGGGTTCACCGAGATAATACTGACCGACGAAATGGTCTAAGCTGGCATCAAAAGTGGGAAGATTCAAGAAGCTACACCTTCTGATGCTCAGAAAAAACCCTACAATGGGAAGAAAGAGTCCAATGTTGTGTATGGTCAAAAGAGTCGTCATGACCAACACGTAGGAGCAATCTTGATCTCTAATCCTACGCCTGCTCAACAAAGACAGGGGCATCAACATAAGGAGGTCGCGCCTAAAAGACAATACACTAAGATTAACATGTCGCTGGATCAAGCGCTACAACACATGTTGAAGGCAGAGCTGATTACGTTAAAGGCTCCTCATCCGAACCCTAAGACTTCTTCTCCTAACTACAACCCGGATGCAAGATGTGCTTATCATTTTGGCAGCCCAGGGCATGACACAAACAACTGTTGCACTCTGAAGAACAAGTTCCAAGACATGAATGATGCCAAGGAGATCGAGTTTGACCCTCCGGAGACTCCAAACATAATCACTGCTCCTATGACGAATTATTGAAAGCTTTTGTTCATTTGAATTTTCAAGTTGTAATCTCTTTTGTTATTCAAACAATTATCTATTAATGTCAAACTTTGTTTTCATTAATGCATTGTGTGATACGGTGGGAGAACTGACTATGGTTTTGCGTTTGTATTCGCAAATGTTTCGGTTGAGCAAGAGTCGCCACCGACTTTTTATTTTATCCTAAGGAAAGGTTGAAAAAGCACAACAAAAACCTTTTGAGATATTTCGTGGGTCTGGGGGGTAGATTATGAAAAGGGAAGGTATTAGCACCCTTTTCATCCATGGTTATCCATGGGCTCTTAGTTACTTGGTTTTTTAGATCACTTGCCTTGATTTTCGACTGCTTGAAATTGTGGTATGTGTGTGTGTGTGTTTTGAAAATGTTTTTGAAGAGATGCCTTGTCTTAGGCGACCAATGTATTCGACTCGTGTTTGAGTGTTTTACAAAAGTGTGTATCTTTTCGAAAAGATGTTTCAAATGTTTTTGAGAGTTTGTTTGAAAATATGTGTGGAGTGTGGTTTTTTAAAAGAAGGCAAGCGTTTTTTGCAAGTTGATCTCAAGTAACTAAGAGTTTTGTCTACCCTATTGTACCCAAAGGTTTTCTCTATGTTTTCAACCCTTTTTAACAATTTTGTTCCACCATTGAATTTGGTGGACAATCTTGCGTTTAGGAAGTTTGTTCGGGACGGGCGCGGGTCATCGTACGGACCATGAATGCAATGGTGCCAAGTGTCTTTGGCAATTTGCTTTGAAGGGACTATGATCATTCCGTTTTAGGCAACATTCGAAAGCGTCACCGAGGGACTTATGATCATTTGAATTTGTTTTGCCAAAGATACTCGACGTGCAAGCATGGCCCATTTTGGAAGGCAACATGTGGGATTACCCTAGAGGGTGCAAGTGTGATTGTGTATTGATTTCATGTATTTGTCTTGTATTAGGTTATCTAGCGTTTGATTTTATGTACATGCAAACCCTAGGTCTAACCATGGTATAATTGAAAGCGGTAAATTGCGAAAATGTAAAGTCTACGCTATTACAAAATAAGTATCCGGGAGTGGGGGTACAAATTTATGAATGGGGATGAGACTTAGGAATGTAATGTCCAATAAGTTACAACCAAATCGAATCGATCAAATGTAAATGTAACGAATATACAAATAAAAGCAAATGTGTATAGGAGCAATGTAAATGTATTGTGTAAGTGTACGTGTATACGTGTATGTAATTATTTACAGGTGCGAAATGTGAAATTAATGTATTATTAAGCATTGTTTAACCTAATGGAAAGAATTAAATGTTTATTTAATCTTTGATTTGTGATCTTGTATTTTCTTTAGTATGTACAAAAAAGAATGTTTCGATTAAATGTTCTAAGTTCTAATTATGTTATGTATAAAAAATGTATCTTTATTTATTATATACCAAAAGTATGTTTTAAATAAATATCAAGAATTAAATTAGAAAAAATGTATTTTTATTTGTTATGTACAAAAAGTATTTTAATTAAATGTTTTAAAGTTTATGTATATTAAAAAATATATTTTAAAAGTGTTAAAGTATTAATGTATTGATTAAATATTAATCTTAAGAAAAATTATATTCTATGTATAAAAGAAAATAAAAGAAAATGTAAGTTTAATTAAGCTATATATATAAAAATTGTTAGTGTAAAAAGCTATGTTTTTGTTAATCAAAAAAATAATATGTTTTAAAAGAACTAAATGAAAGGGTTTGAATGGGCTTGGGCCCAAGCAGAAAAAAGAACAAAGAAAAGAAAAAGGGGGTGTACTAGGTAAAACAAAAAGGCTTGGGCGTTGGAAAAAATGTGTTAGGACCAAGTTGAATGCACATGTTTTTGTTTAGGGTTCCTGAGTTTCTGTTTCAATTGGGATTACGCTTAGGGTTTATGTGGCGCGCCGCTCGTTCGTTCTTCGTTCATCTTCTCCGATCGTTCGTCCTTTGGCCATGGTTGCTGAACAGCGCCTCCTCTTTGCCCAGCCATCAGCGCCTCCGCTTCCTTCCTTCTTCCTTCTTCCTTGATGCAGTGAAGCGCAAAAAAAAGGGTAACCCTCTTGCTTGTTTAACGCGTTTAGGGTTTTTCCTTTTACATGTTATGAATTACTGCCTTCTTTCGATTAAGACGTCTTGATTCTGTTTGTTTATGTTGTGTTTATTATTGATTTTGTTGGAGGTACGCGAGAAAGGGTGAAAGAAAATCTGTTACCTTTACTGAGGAGGGGAAGGAGCGGTGGAGGCTCGTAGGAGGCTTAGTGGCGAAGGAGATTGCACGATGAAGCTACCTCCTTGGTGACCCCGGTTAGGTTTTATGATGTTTACCCTGAAAACCCTTTATATCTTCTTTATCTCTTCTCCTCGTTGGCTTGCCTTTGATTTTCTCTCTTCTTCTGACTTGTTGCCTCGTTGCTTACTTCTGTCGCCTATTTTGTGTATCTTGGCCTATGATGAAGTTTTTTCTGAGGCCCTTCATGTTGCTTCTTCTTGTTGGCTTTGAATTGAATGCTTTTGCTCAATGATGGTTTTTTTTACTGAGGGCTCGAGGGTTTGACTTTGAATGCTCTTGGTTGCCTTGATACTTTTCTTTGAGTTGCCTATTTACTTCTTCTTTGCCCCATGATGAGCCTAGGGTTCTAAGGGCCTGTGGGTTAGCTTTGGATGCTTTGATGTTGCTTCTGAACGATTTGCCTTTTGAGTTGCCTTTTGAAATGTGATGCCTTTGATGTTTTGCCTGTTTGGTTCTTTAGGCTTGGTTATGATCTTGGATTGTTCAGGCCGGTATTGGTATATGCTGGTTATCTGGTTTTAAGCTTGTTTAAAGCTTTAGGTTAGGCCTGTTTTGTGTTGGTTTAACTTGACAGGTTTGGGTGAACTTGTGGCCTTTTCTTGTTATGCCTGTACAGGTTTATTGTGAGGCTTGAAGGTTTCAGGGTGAGGCTTGAGGCTTGAACTGGTTATTTGGATTTTCTGATTTTGGTTATTTGACAGTTTATGCTTAGGCCTTGGTTTGAGCTGAATGGTACAGGTACAGGTTTGTGAGATTAACTGGTTTATGGCTTTTCTCCTGCAGTTTGGGTTTCAACTGCAGGTTATGGGCTTTTTACTTGCTTCAGGCAGGTCTTAGGTCTTGTGTTATCTGGTTGTGAGGCTTTACAGGTTTAATGCTGGTTAATGGCCTTTTGACTTGCTTCAGGCAGGTTTTTGCTTTAGCTGGTATGATCTTTGGTTTAGGCTTCAGGTTTGTATGTTGAGGCAGGTTTGATGTTGAGGCAGGTTTTTTATGCTGAGGCAGGTTTGATGCTTGATAGGTCTAATGGCTTAGCAAGTTTGATGCTTGGGTTATTCAGGCAGGCATTGGCATATGCTTGGTTGTCTTTGTTTGAGACTTGAACTATGCAGTATGTTGACAAACTTTGCATTTTTTCAACTTTGTGCATTCATGATTAGCAAATAAAAATTCTTCCCTCTTTGTGAACCGGGAGAAATCCCGTGATTTGCAGAGAGGGTTAACTGATCCCAATCAGTGGCCCTTAATGATGAACTGTCTTTTATTTATCTGTCATTATTTTTTTATCTACTTTTTGACTTTTCTTCCTTTCTTTTGCAGATGAATATTTGAATGGAGAGGGGTACTAAATGAAGAATGAAGAATTAGAAAAAATAGGATAGTTTTCTTTTTATTTAAATTTAAATTAATGTAAAATCATTGCTTGTAATTAAATTATAAACAATAATTGTACAAATAATTTAAGAATAAATAAAAGTCTTTATTATCCAATTAATTCTATTTCCTCCTTTATTGTTTATTTATTATTTAAAATTCTTTGAATTAAAATAATTGAAAAATAAATTCCAATCACTTAACCTCAGAATAATAAATAATTTAAATAAACAATGCTTTAGCAATTTACTCAGTTAAACCTGGCCTTTCCAATATCCAAAGCAAAGCAATAGTTAACCAAAACAACTGATCAGGCGTATTCCTTTTTCACTGATTTTTACCAAACACTGTAAATCCAAACTGCATGGATCTTTTGACTGGTTCAATCAAACGAACGTGAATTCAAACCAAATGCCTTCTTTTACTCATTAAATCAAACAATGCGAATTCAACCCAAATCTCGGAATAACTTGCAAAGCATTACAGATTTTGAATCCTTCTGAGAATGTGCCCACAAAAACCCTAATTCCTGATTAAATTCCAAAGAGCGTTCCCCTGATCAAAGTTGAGCCAAAATCAACCAAAACCCTAAGCCAACTGTGTGGAACATTCCAGAGCCCTGAAAATCAATGAAACCCTAATTTTGCTTGGCTGACGAGAAAAGTTTGTTTGACCGATTCTTGAGCCAGTTTAAAAAATCAGGAAAAGCCTGAAGTTGTAATTTCTTGTGGAAAAATGCGAGGGCAAATTTTGGGGTACAACAGTTGCCCCTGTTCAATCTTCTTGAACCTGAAGAGTTAGATTGGCAAGTTTGCCTTTCGCGACTTGAAGGTAAAATAAGATTGGACACTAAAGTACCCAGAAAATTTGCACTCGGCAATGTGATGGTAGAGGTGAATGGGCTTAAAGATGCCATTTGGTGATGGGCTTAAAGATGCCATCTGATGTGACAGGATCTTGTCGGGGGATGGGCTTAGACATGCCATCTGGAAATGGGCTTAAAGATGCCATTTGGTGACTGCTGGTAGGAGGATGGGCTTATAGATGCCATCTGGAAATGTTGAACTGTATGTCAATGGTGAGTGGATGAGTATCAGAAAGGCACCCCTGTTTTGGAAAATTTCTGAATTGGGGGTCTGAGCAAGCAATAGATTGACATCCACGTTTCGGAGAATCCGTAAACTATTTTCAGGAGTTGAGATTGAATAAGCAATAGAGCAGCATCCGTTGTTGGGAAGCGTCCGTAAACTGTTTTCAAAAGTTGAGAAGAGTCTGAACAAGTTGGTAGATTAACGTCCGTTGTTGGGGAGAATCCGTGAACTGTTTTCATAAGTCTTGAGAAGAATCTGAACAAGCGATAGGTTGACCTCCGTTACTGGAGAACCCGTGAACTGTTTTCAGAAGTCTTGAAGTTGAATAAGCAATAGAGAAGCATCCGTTGTTGGGAAGCGTCCGTAAACTGTTTTCAAAAGTTGAGAAGAGTCTGAACAAGTTGGTAGATTAACATCCGTTGTTGGGAAGAATCCGTAAACTGTTTTCAGACGTCTTGAGGTTGAATAAGCAATAGAGCAGCATCTGTTGTTGGGAAGCGTCCGTAAACTGTTTTCAAAAGTTGAGAAGAGTCTTAACAAGTTGGTAGATTAACATCCGTTGTTGGGAAGAATCCGTAAACTGTTTTCAGAAGTCTTGAGAAGAAACTGAACAAGCGATAGGTTAACATCCGTTACTTGGAGAACCCGTGAACTGTTTTCAGAAATCTTGAAGTTGAAGAGGAACCGGTGTAGGGCTTCCTGATGATGAGCTCGTGTAAAACTGCATCTGGATGAATCTGGAATAAGTATCAGAATGTCGCCGTGTCCGGGTCACATCTGAACTATTTCTGGATGAATCTCGGAAGATGATATGTGTCTGTCGACTGATCTTACCTGAAAAGGTAAAGGGTTAGCTGTATGCAATGTTATGATGCATGATGCAATGTATGTGACATCAATGTTTATGACATGAATGGGATGAATGCGCATGTAAGCTGAAGAGCTGTCTTGCGAAGGATAGATGGATCCGAGATGGTTGAAGATAAAAGCATCTTGACTGCTGCCGGGGAAAATAATTCTTTGGCTGCTGCTGTGGAGGGCAGGAATCTTCAATTGTTAAAAATGAGAAGTCTTGGGACCACTGTTGGGAGAATCAGAAGCTTGGGTTGTATGCCAAACTACTGGGGACTTTCTGTTTTGAGGAGATCTGTATAGGAATTCCTGATGATGAGTCCGTGTAAAACTGCATCGGGTTTTTGATCACTTTTGACATTCGAATGCCCCAAGTGGTGATGTAGATAATTTCCTGGCTTGTTACAGGTGTTGATCTGGAACTCTTCAGACGTGCCCTGGCTAGATACAGGAATCGAGTCTGGAAATGTGATAGTTGACAGATATGCCCTGGCTGGATACAGGAATCGAATCTTTAAACTCTTCAGACGTGCCCTGGCTAGATATAGGAATCGAGTCTGGAAATGTGATAGTTGACAGATATGCCCTGGCTGGATACAGGAATCGAATCTTCAAACTCTTCAGACGTGCCCTGGCTAGATACAGGAATCGAGTCTGGAAATGTGATAGTTGACAGATATGCCCTGGCTGGATACAGGAATCGAATCTTCAAACTCTTCAGACGTGCCCTGGCTAGATACAGGAATCGAGCCTGGAAATGTGATAATTGATTTGTTGAACACTTTTGACATTCGAATGCCCCAAGTGGTGATGAAGGAGTCTTGAATCAGATTACTCTGCATATTGAGAGATTTCTTGAAATCTTGACTGGACTGCCCCAGGTTAATTGAATTTTGAAAGATCTATTGAAACTTGACTGGACTGCCCCAGGTTAATTGGATTTTGAAAGATCTATTGAAACTTGACTGGACTGCCCCAGGTTAATTGGATTCTGAGAGATCTGTTGGAACATCGACTGGACTGCCCCAGGTTAATTGGATGGTGACATGTCATGCCCCTTGCTGATAGGAGATTTGTAAAGGAAGTGTCGTCCTTTTGAAGTGATTTGGCTCACTGAGAGAGTTTTCGTTCCTCCGAACATTCGCTGTATGAATTTCTTCGCTGTCAAACAAAAAGCCAAATGCAGACAGTAATATTTAACTAATGCAAAGTTTATGTTTGTCTCGAAGTTTTTTTGGAAAAATGCGTTTTTAGCAGAAAACTTTTTATAAGACAGATCAACACAAGATTTAGAGCAAAGCCTTACAGGAGTCAGGATACCTTTTGTAACAGTATGCTTTCGAACTAACCCATACTTCAATTAGGACTTTTGAAGGGTTGTAACGTGGCCTGGTTCACGGTTTGAGAAACAAAGGATAAAGGCTCAAAGTATATTTGTACCCACCCGCTCTTCATGATGTTCTTCAACCTAAGCTCAGTTAATTGTGCGTCACACTCTGTTTTGAGTTTGGAACGACTTTTGGGCGATGGTTCACCAGTTGAATTTGGGGAGACAGTCATCATCTCCTTTTTTCTTTTTCAACATTTTTCATGTTGTTGAGGATTTTGTAATGACCTCACTATTTTGATTTTGATTTGTTATCCCTAACTTTTGCCTGACTGTTCCCGTTTTCGAGATTACAGTCAGCGGGATGCCCCAGCTTTCTTAAGCCTCCTTTATAGGTTTTGGCTTGGTGGGATTTTTTCTTTTGAGAGATTGACTGCCTATGTGATAGGGAACCACCCTTGTCTTTTGATTCCAAAGGAATGCTCTCTTTTTCGACGTCGTTCATTGTGAACTGAGAGTTTGCGACTTCAATGCGCATTTTCTTTTGAATTAACTGAGAGACTACCCTGCCCCAGGTTTATATCAAATGTTTTGATTGCTTAGAACAGAAAACTCCTACTTCTTTGGCTCGAAGGGGTTGACTAGGGATTAACTTCCTTATAACTCCAGTGTTTGGGAATTGAAAGAAATGCCCGTACATCATCAGCAAGGTCTGTTCAAAAGCATATTGTATAAGATCATGGTATTGTTTCGTCATCCTCCCTCTAAAGGCTTGCAGCTTTTTATCAAGAGTCAAATATCATAAAGAAAAGCATGAGAGTAGTGAAACGAATGGATGAATTCAAGACAAACATATGCAATGCATTAATGAAAACAGAGTTTAACATCAACAGATAATTGTTTGACAGCAAAAGAAATTACAACTTTTAAAATTCAAAAAGAAGCAAAAGTCTTTCAGCTTGAGCTTCGTCACTTCATGTGGAGAACCCTTTAACGGAAGATTTTTATCTCGCCGTCTGGCATGAATTCCAGCACCCCAATGTCGATCAGATCTTGAATCTTGTTCTTCAAGGCCCAACAGTCGTTGGTGTCGTGTCCCGGGCTGTAGGAGTGGTAAACACAAAATGCGTCGGGACGATAGTTAGGAGAGGAGATATTGAGCTTCTGAGGAGGGTCCTTTAGGGTAAGCAGGTTGACCTCCAACAGGCGCTTCAGTATGAAGAATGATGGTATCTCAGTCTCCGTGAACTGTCTTCCCGACGTTTCTTGCTTACGTCGATTACCCCGTTGACGCTGGCGAGGTTGTTGCTGGGCTTGTGACCCTGAATCAAGCAAAGGAGCTTTCCCCTTGTCTTCTTGAGTGGATGGAGGCTGAGCGGTGACTTGCTCTTCAACCTCATATGTTTGCCCCAGTTGGTTGTTTGGAAGCAGTTGGCGGACAAGAACTCTGAGTTCCTCTTGTCTTTGAGATAGGTCTTGGATGAGAGCCATCTGGCCCACCAACTGTCCCATCACTTGGGTCCTCAAGGTTGTCAGATCAAACTGCAGATCCGCAAGCTGATCACTCCTGGCACTGTTGGAATTCTCCAAGCCCTTTGTGAGGAGAGCTTTCATCTCTTCTTGCCCCAGAGACAAGTTCAGGAACAACTCCTGCAGCTGAGCAGTCTGGTCTTGGATGTCTTTGACAGACCTTTCTAGAGCCATCTCTTACTGAAATAAACAGCAGGAGAGTAAGGAAACCTGAAAAAGGAGAGACTGTCAAAATGCAATGCATGATAATGTGGATGCATGCTTTCAAGGATCTCTTGGGGTAAACACAAGAAAATGTTAGAGGTTGAACTCTGCTCTTGGATTGGAGAACTTTGCACCGGTGGATGTCCTTCCACTAGAATCAAGCTCACCATGTCGAGTGGGTCATAGCCACTGATTCAAGTTGTTGTACTTGATCTTTGATTGGCATTGGTTAGAGGAGAAACCTCTTACCCCTTGGTAGACGTCTGGTTCAACGTAACCCTGCATCAAAAGAACCCTCGAGATCCTTGAAATGGTTATTGAAAATGCTATGGTATGATGTCATGATGTTATGTACATGTATGCAAAAAGCAAGTGAGTGTATATACAGGCAAACATATTCACACAAAGCAAACAAGTCCTTAGGTTTAGGCTTGCATGAGGTTCAGGTACTACCCTCTTTCAGTTTGTTGGTTAAAACCTGTCCTATCAAAAGTAACCGGGTTCTAGAGGATCTCAAATCATTGGCTACCCTCGATCGGTCATAACTCCAACATCGCTATCTTTTCTTGCGGCCGGAACCATCGCGGGAGTTTAGCCTCAATGAGTGTAGCATACTGCTACTGTTCTAATGGCCAAGTTGGGTCAATTTAGGGTTCTAAGGTCAGTTGGTGCTTAATGACTCCTTGGAAGACCCATATTCTCCCCGTTTCAACACGAGGGATATCGGTATAGACCAAAGGCGTCACACCAACGTAGCCACTGCTTCACCCATGTCGGTATACGCCGGACATGTCCCTCACAGATTATGCTACCTAAAAGGGTATTCCCCAGATCCGGGTTAGGATCTATGAAACTCCGATACAAAGCCCACAAATGTAAAAGCAAACAAAGCAATCAATTGAAAATAAAGGTGATCTAAACCCTAAGGTAACCCCACTTTGAGTAGTAATCGCCAGCAGAGTCGCCAGTTCTGTGATACGGTGGGAGAACTGACTATGGTTTTGCGTTTGTATTCGCAAATGTTTCGGTTGAGCAAGAGTCGCCACCGACTTTTTATTTTATCCTAAGGAAAGGTTGAAAAAGAACAGCAAAAACCTTTTGAGATATTTCGTGGGTCCGGGGGGTAGATTATGAAAAGGGAAGGTATTAGCACCCTTTTCATCCATGGTTATCCATGGGCTCTTAGTTACTTGGTTTTTTAGATCACTTGCCTTGATTTTCGACTGCTTGAAATTGTGGTGTGTGTGTGTGTTTTGAAAATGTTTTTGAAGAGATGCCTTGTCTTAGGCGACCAATGTATTCGACTCGTGTTTGAGTGTTTTACAAAAGTGTGTATCTTTTCGAAAAGATGTTTCAAATGTTTTTGAGAGTTTGTTTGAAAATATGTGTGGAGTGTGGTTTTTGAAAAGAAGGCAAGCGTTTTTTGCAAGTTGATCTCAAGTAACTAAGAGTTTTGTCTACCCTATTGTACCCAAAGGTTTTCTCTATGTTTTCAACCCTTTTTAACAATTTTGTTCCACCATTGAATTTGGTGGACAATCTTGCGTTTAGGAAGTTTGTTCGGGACGGGCGCGGGTCATCGTACGGACCATGAATGCAATGGTGCCAAGTGTCTTTGGCAATTTGCTTTGAAGGGACTATGATCATTCCGTTTTAGGCAACATTCGAAAGCGTCACTGAGGGACTTATGATCATTTGAATTTGTTTTGCCAAAGATACTCGACGTGCAAGCATGGCCCATTTTGGAAGGCAACATGTGGGATTACCCTAGAGGGTGCAAGTGTGATTGTGTATTGATTTCATGTATTTGTCTTGTATTAGGTTATCTAGCGTTTGATTTTATGTACATGCAAACCCTAGGTCTAACCATGGTATAATTGAAAGCGGTAAATTGCGAAAATGTAAAGTCTACGCTATTACAAAATAAGTATCCGGGAGTGGGGGTACAAATTTATGAATGGGGATGAGACTTAGGAATGTAATGTCCAATAAGTTACAACCAAATCGAATCGATCAAATGTAAATGTAACGAATATACAAATAAAAGCAAATGTGTATAGGAGCAATGTAAATGTATTGTGTAAGTGTACGTGTATACGTGTATGTAATTATTTACAGGTGCGAAATGTGAAATTAATGTATTATTAAGCATTGTTTAACCTAATGGAAAGAATTAAATGTTTATTTAATCTTTGATTTGTGATCTTGTATTTTCTTTAGTATGTACAAAAAAGAATGTTTCGATTAAATGTTCTAAGTTCTAATTATGTTATGTATAAAAAATGTATCTTTATTTATTATATACCAAAAGTATGTTTTAAATAAATATCAAGAATTAAATTAGAAAAAATGTATTTTTATTTGTTATGTACAAAAAGTATTTTAATTAAATGTTTTAAAGTTTATGTATATTAAAAAATATATTTTAAAAGTGTTAAAGTATTAATGTATTGATTAAATATTAATCTTAAGAAAAATTATATTCTATGTATAAAAGAAAATAAAAGAAAATGTAAGTTTAATTAAGCTATATATATAAAAATTGTTAGTGTAAAAAGCTATGTTTTTGTTAATCAAAAAAATAATATGTTTTAAAAGAACTAAATGAAAGGGTTTGAATGGGCTTGGGCCCAAGCAGAAAAAAGAACAAAGAAAAGAAAAAGGGGGTGTACTAGGTAAAACAAAAAGGCTTGGGCGTTGGAAAAAATGTGTTAGGCCCAAGTTGAATGCACATGTTTTTGTTTAGGGTTCCTGAGTTTCTGTTTCAATTGGGATTACTCTTAGGGTTTATGTGGCGCGCCGCTCGTTCGTTCTTCGTTCATCTTCTCCGATCGTTCGTCCTTTGGCCATGGTTGCTGAACAGCGCCTCCTCTTTGCCCAGCCATCAGCGCCTCCGCTTCCTTCCTTCTTCCTTCTTCCTTGATGCAGTGAAGCGCAAAAAAAAGGGTAACCCTCTTGCTTGTTTAACGCGTTTAGGGTTTTTCCTTTTACATGTTATGAATTACTGCCTTCTTTCGATTAAGACGTCTTGATTCTGTTTGTTTATGTTGTGTTCATTATTGATTTTGTTGGAGGTACGCGAGAAAGGGTGAAAGAAAATTTGTTACCTTTACTGAGGAGGGGAAGGAGCGGTGGAGGCGCGTAGGAGGCTTAGTGGCGAAGGAGATTGCACGATGAAGCTAGCTTCTTGGTGACCCCGGTTAGGTTTTATGATGTTTACCCTGAAAACCCTTTATATCTTCTTTATCTCTTCTCCTCGTTGGCTTGCCTTTGATTTTCTCTCTTCTTCTGACTTGTTGCCTCGTTGCTTACTTCTGTCGCCTATTTTGTGTATCTTGGCCTATGATGAAGTTTTTTCTGAGGCCCTTCATGTTGCTTCTTCTTGTTGGCTTTGAATTGAATGCTTTTGCTCAATGATGGTTTTTTTTACTGAGGGCTTGAGGGTTTGACTTTGAATGCTCTTGGTTGCCTTGATACTTTGCTTTGAGTTGCCTATTTACTTCTTCTTTGCCCCATGATGAGCCTAGGGTTCTGAGGGCCTGTGGGTTAGCTTTGGATGCTTTGATGTTGCTTCTGAATGATTTGCCTTTTGAGTTGCCTTTTGAAATGTGATGCCTTTGATGTTTTGCCTGTTTGGTTCTTTAGGCTTGGTTATGATCTTGGGTTGTTCAGGCCGGTATTGGTATATGCTGGTTATCTGGTTTTAAGCTTGTTTAAAGCTTTAGGTTAGGCCTGTTTTGTGTTGGTTTAACTTGGCAGGTTTGGGTGAACTTGTGGCCTTTTCTTGTTATGCCTGTACAGATTTATTGTGAGGCTTGAAGGTTTCAGGGTGAGGCTTGAGGCTTGAACTGGTTATTTGGCTTTTCTGATTTTGGTTATTTGACAGTTTATGCTTAGGCCTTGGTTTGAGCTGAATGGTATAGGTACAGGTTTGTGAGATTAACTGGTTTATGGCTTTTCTCCTGCAGTTTGGGTTTCAACTGCAGGTTATGGGCTTTTTACTTGCTTCAGGCAGGTCTTAGGTCTTGTGTTATCTGGTTGTGAGGCTTTACAGGTTTAATGCTGGTTAATGGCCTTTTGACTTGCTTCAGGCAGGTTTTTGCTTTAACTGGTATGATCTTTGGTTTAGGCTTCAGGTTTGTATGTTGAGGCAGGTTTGATGTTGAGGCAGGTTTTTTATGCTGAGGCAGGTTTGATGCTTGATAGGTCTAATGGCTTAGCAAGTTTGATGCTTGGGTTATTCAGGCAGGCATTGGCATATGCTTGGTTGTCTTTGTTTGAGACTTGAACTATGCAGTATGTTGACAAACTTTGCATTTTTTCAACTTTGTGCATTCATGATTAGCAAATAAAAATTCTTCCCTCTTTGTGAACCGGGAGAAATCCCGTGATTTGCAGAGAGGGTTAACTGATCCCAATCAGTGGCCCTTAATGATGAACTGTCTTTTATTTATCTGTCATTATTTTTTTATCTACTTTTTGACTTTTCTTCCTTTCTTTTGCAGATGAATATTTGAATGGAGAGGGGTACTAAATGAAGAATGAAGAATTAGAAAAAATAGGATAGTTTTCTTTTTATTTAAATTTAAATTAATGTAAAATCATTGCTTGTAATTAAATTATAAACAATAATTGTACAAATAATTTAAGAATAAATAAAAGTCTTTATTATCCAATTAATTCTATTTCCTCCTTTATTGTTTATTTATTATTTAAAATTCTTTGAATTAAAATAATTGAAAAATAAATTCCAATCACTTAACCTCAGAATAATAAATAATTTAAATAAACAATGCTTTAGCAATTTACTCAGTTAAACCTGGCCTTTCCAATATCCAAAGCAAAGCAACAGTTAACCAAAACAACTGATCAGGCGTATTCCTTTTTCACTGATTTTTACCAAACACTGTAAATCCAAACTGCATGGATCTTTTGACTGGTTCAATCAAACGAACGTGAATTCAAACCAAATGCCTTCTTTTACTGATTAAATCAAACAATGCGAATTCAACCCAAATCTCGGAATAACTTGCAAAGCATCACAGATTTTGAATCCTTCTGAGAATGTGCCCACAAAAACCCTAATTCCTGATTAAATTCCAAAGAGCGTTCGCCTGATCAAAGTTGAGCCAAAATCAACCAAAACCCTAAGCCAACTGTGTGGAACATTCCAGAGCCCTGAAAATCAATGAAACCCTAATTTTGCTTGGCTGACGAGAAAAGTCCGTTTGACCGATTCTTGAGCCAGTTTAAAAAATCAGGAAAAGCCTGAAGTTGTAATTTCTTGTGGAAAAATGCGAGGGAAAATTTTGGGGTACAACACATTTCATATGTTTGTCTTGATTTGATCCACTCATTTTCATTACATTTAAACTATGCTTTTTATTCTCTTTATGACATTCAACTCTTGCTAAAAGTTACAAGCCTTTAGAGGGAGCATGATAAAAACAATGCCATACAGTATGATTTTGGACAGACCTTGCTGACGATGTATAGGCGTTCTTTCAAATCCTAAACACTGGAGTTATAAGGAAGATAATCCCTAGTCAACCCCTTCGAGCCAAAGAAGTAGAAGTTTTCTGTATACAAATTGAAACCTTTAATCAAAACCTGGGGCAAGCTAGTCTCTCAGTTAATTCAAACACGCGTTTAGCCGCAAACTCTCATTTCCTAATACAACGAATGACATCAAAAACATTCCTCTAGAATCAAAAGACGGTGATGGTTCCCTATCACATAGGCAGTCATTATCTCTTAAAAAAAGAAAGGCCCACTAAGTCAAAACATACAAAGGAGACTTAAGATAACTGGGGCATCCCGCTGACTGTAATCTCAAAACAAGAACAGTCAGGCAAAAATTAGGGATAACAAATCAATCAAAAGAGGTTACTACAAATCCTCAACAAAATGAAATTTTTTTGCAGAAAATGATGGCCTTCCGACAAACTTAACCTATCTGAACCATCACCAAAAGTTCATTCCAGACTTAATTGGAGTTCAAACGCACAATTAACTGAGCTTAGGATTGAAGAACATCACGAAGAATGGGTGGGTACAAATACACTTTGAGCTTTTATCCTTTGTTTCTTAAACCGTGAACCAAGCCACGTTACAACCCTTCAAAAGTCCTAATTGAAGCATGGGTTAGTTCGAAAGCATACTGTTACAAAAGGTATCCTGACTCCTGTAAGGCTTTACTCTAAATCCTGAAATTGAATTTTCTTACAAAATTCCTTTACTTACAAAAACGCATTTTTCAAAACTTCAAGACAAGCATAAACTTTGCATTACTTGAATATCATTGTTTGCATATGGCTATTTGTTTGACAGCGGAGAAATTCACATAATGAATATCCAGTGAACGAAAGCTCGCTCAGTGAACAAAATCACTTCAAGTAGGATGACACTTCCATTGACAAAACTCCTATCAACAGGGGGACATGACATGTCACTATCCAGCACACCTGGGGAAGTCCAGTCAAGATTTCAAGAAATCTCTCAAGAATTGCGGAGTAACCAAGGGCAAGTCACCTCTCCAACAGACTGACGATATGGTTTATTTCCCCAACAACACCAGGATTCCCCAGCTTGAGTTTGCCTCTATGACTACTACAAATCAAAGGACCACAACTCCTCTTCCCCAGTAGACTATTCTACAATCCCCGTCAAGTTACTGTGAAACCTAGACCCGAACAGATATCAGTTCAACTTCGATTCCCCAGTAAGAGCAACGGACAATCGAGACTCCTGAACTCTTTCCCCAAGCAGGAATAAACATACTCCCCACAAAGTTTTCAATATTTCCCAGCGGAGTTCTCCTCAAACAACAAAACAGGAATCCCTAGTGGAAACATTCTAAGAAAAGTTTGAAGACACACATACTCTTTAACAGCAGTCCAGGATTTAACAAACTCCCTGACATTTGTCAAGGATTTATTTTCCCAGACGAAAATACATTCATAAACATTTCATATTTCATACCTCCTATTTACATACATGATAAAGTGCATACGACACAATCTCATTTATTTTTGAGAACATCATGACATCATGCATTTCATACATCATGACATTGCATACATCTAACATTTTACCTTTTTCAGAAAAAAGGTCAGTCAACAGATGGCTACCAACAACCTTTTCAAGTTCCAGATTAATACCTGTAGCAAGCCAGGAAAACTATTTGTGGACGACTGATTGTAGATTAATACATGTAACAAGCCAGGAAAACTATCTACATGAAGAGATTGAAGATTAATACTTGTAGCAAGCCAGTAAAACTATCTTTCTTTCTCGGGTCAGAGATTAATACCTGAAACCAGACAGGACAACTATCTCGTCGACCAACCTTTTCAAGTTCCAGATTAATACCTGTAGCAAGCCAGGAAAACTATTTGTGGATGACTGATTGTAGATTAATACCTGTAACAAGCCAGGAAAACTATCTACATGAAGAGATTGAAGATTAATACTTGTAGCAAGCCAGGAAAACTATCTTTCTTTCTCAGGTCAGAGATTAATACCTGAAACCAGACAGGACGACTATCTCGTCGACCAACCTTTTCAAGTTCCAGATTAATACCTGTAGCAAGCCAGGAAAACTATCTACATGAAGAGATTGAAGATTAATACCTGTAGCAAGCCAGGAAAACTATCTTTCTTTCTCAGGTCAGAGATTAATACCTGAAACCAGACAGGACAACTATCTCGTCAACCAACCTTTTCAAGTTCCAGATTAACACCTGTAACAAGCCAGGAAAACTATCTACATGAAGAGATTGAAGATTAATACCTGTAGCAAGCCAGGAAAACTATCTTTATTTCTCAGGTTAGAGATTAATACCTAAAACCAGACAGGACAACTATCTCGTCGACCAACCTTTTCAAGTTCCAGATTAATACCTGTAGCAAGCCAAGAAAACTATTTGTGGACGACTGATTGTAGATTAATACCTGTAACAAGCCAGGAAAACTATCTACAAGAAGAGATTGAAGATTAATACCTGTAGCAAGCCAGGAAAACTATCTTTCTTTCTCAGGTCAGAGATTAATACTTGAAACCAGACAGGACAACTATCTCGTCGACCAACCTTTTCAAGTTCCAGATTAATACCTATAGCAAGCCAGGAAAACTATTTGTGGACGACTGATTATAGATTAATACCTGTAATAAGCCAGGAAAACTATCTACATGAAGAGATTGAAGATTAATACCTGTAGCAAGCCAGGAAAACTATCTTTCTTTCTCAGGTCAGAGATTAATACCTGAAAACCAGACAGGACAACTATCTCGTCGACCAACCTTTTCAAGTTCCAGATTAACACCTGTAACAAGCCAGGAAAACTATCTACATGAAGAGATTGAAGATTAATACTTGTAGCAAGCCAGGAAAACTATCTTTCTTTCTCAGGTTAGAGATTAATACCTGAAACCAGACAGGACAACTATCTCTTCGACCAACCTTTTCAAGTTCCAGATTAACACCTGTAACAAGCCAGGAAAACTATCTACATGAAGAGATTGAAGATTAATACCTGTAGAAAGCCAGGAAAAATATATTTCTTTCTCAGGTCAGAGATTAATACCTGAAACCAGACTGGACAACTATCTCGTCGACCAACCTTTTCAAGTTCCAGATTAATACTTGTAGCAAGCCAGGAAAACTAGTTGTGGACGACTGATTGTAGATTAATACCTGTAACAAGCCAGGAAAACTATCTACATGAAGAGATTGAAGATTAATACCTGTAGCAAGCCAGGAAACCATCTTTCTTTCTCAGGTCAGAGATTAATACCCGAAACCAAACAGGACAACTATCTCGTCGACCAACCTTTTCAAGTTCCAGATTAATACCTGTAGCAAGCCAAGAAAGCTATCTACATAAAGATATTAAAGATTAACACCTGTAACAAGCCAGTAAAACTATCTTTCTCAGGTCAAAGATTAATACCTGAAACCAGACAGGACAAATATCTACTCGACCAGCTCATTCTAATTCAACTTCAGATACAGTTTCAGATACGCTCCAGATACGGATGTCATCCTGATACTCATTCAATTTCAACCTTTTGATACAGTTCAGATACGCTCCAGATACGGATGCCATCCTGATACTCATTCAATTTCAATTCTCAGATACAGTTCAGATACACTCTAGATACGGATGCCATCTTGATACTCATTCAGATTCAGCTTTCAGATACAGTTCAGATACGCTCTAGATACATATGCCATCCTAATACTCATTCAGATTCAACTTTCAGATACCGTTCAGATATGCTCCAGATACGGATGCCATCCTGATACTCATTCAGATTCAGCTTTCAGATACACTCCAGACATGGACGCAATTCTGATACTCATTCTTTCAGCTTACAAATTACAATTCAACAAGCATTCTTGGATGGCATCTACAAGCCCATCTCCAACATGATTCTATCACCTCTCCAAATGGAATATTTAAGCCCATTTCTCCTATCATCGTATCATCGAGTGCAAATTTCCGGGCACTCTAGTGTCCAATCATCTTCCACCTTCAAGTCACGAATGGAGGATCCGCCAATCTAACTCTTCAGGTTTAAGAAGATTGAACAGGGGCAGCTGTTGTACCCCAAAATTTGCCCTCTCATTTGTCAAGTATTTTCTCACAAGATCACTGATGCATCAATTTAGGCTTGAAATTGACACAGGGGCAAAATGGTCAATTGCATACTGAAAAGTCAAACTTTGACTTTTTGATCAACATTACATTTCAAAGATCAAATTTCATCAAAATATGTCAAAATATGAAACTTATTCATCAAGAAATCAAAAAGTCAAGATTTCATTTTGAAAAGTCAAAATTTCTAAACTTAGAAATTTTTCTAAGTGTTGGAAATTTCGTGTTTTTTTCATAACTTTGAGCAAAATTTTCACCATGATGCAAGATGATTCAAGAGAAACTTCTAACATGAAAGTTGTAGATCTCCATGATATCTACAACTTTTCTTTACATAACTTCTCCTAAATATGCTTGGATTTCAAGTTATAAATTCATGAAGTCATGACATTTTCATTTAACACTTACAGAAATTTTCAGCAGTTTTGGTCAGGTTTTTATCCCAACTTCTTGGCCAATTTTCATCAAGTTCCAGTTTGATTTAACAAAAGTGGTAAACATGAAAGTTGTAGGGGAGGTTCCAATCTTTCCAAAAAGTCCAAGAACTCATTAAGATCATTCTTGAGCTGGGAGGATCGAAGAGATGAAGTTAGGGTTTCAATCTTGAATTACAAAGCAGAATTTGTGATGAACACTTGACTAAATTCCAACCAAAGCTACAAGATATCTCTTTTCAGGCTATGTTCTCTACAAATCTATGCATAATCAAGCAATTACACAAACCCTAAGTGTATTACACAAGCATTTGAAGCTTTGTCCAAGTCTTGATACCATTTATGGTTAGAAATGCAAAAGCAACATTTCCATTTGCGTAAAGCTTCACTTTTCCAACCACTCTCTTCTTTCAAAGCTTGAAATCTGTTCCAAAGATGACAGAAAAATCTCTCAACATCAGAAGCAATCCACAAGACCTACAAAGCATGGCTAAATTCCTTAATTCACTCCTTTCTTCATCATGAAGCAACTTGTCTTTATGAATTTGAAAAAAAAGGCATAACATGTGATTAAAAAAAGTCTGAGTTTCTCAAGTCTCAAACCTTCTCTATAAATAGAAGAAGCATTTGTAAGACAAGGAGGTTAGAAAAAAGAAAGAGAAAATCCAGAAGTTTTATTGGTAAACCCTCAAAATCTCATATTCACAAAAGTCATAACAGTCCACAAAACTTCCACTCTTGAGTTTTAAAGTTCGAACCTTTGAAGCTCTCATACCTTGCAAATTCTGTCCAACCATCTAAATACTCCACATACATCATATAGAAATTGTTCAAACACAAGAAAAAATTCTGTAACATTACTATCACCACTTCCCAAGTTCAACAACAACCCATACAGCAGCTCAAACTCAAAGCACAAATTTCAGTTTCAAGGTATGTTTTCTTGGCTTTAAACTCTTCATTTCAATCATCATCATTTGGTTCATTTTTTAGGCTAAAATGCAGTGACCTTTGAAGAAAAGGTTTGTAAAAAATCATGAACAATTGCCAAGATTGAGTGAGAAGTTTTCCATGAAATAGCATCATGAACAGGCAGGTGTAAGGCAGCTGTTTTTCAAAATCATATAGCGTGCAATCGATTGCACAACCATGCAAATCGATTGCACGGGGTTCCAGTAGCCAAATTTCCAAAAATTTTGAGTGTGCAATCGATTGCACAACTATGAAAATCGATTGCACAGGGTTCCAGTAGCCAAATTTCCAAAAATTTTGACTGTGCAATCGATTGCACAACCATGCAAATCGATTGCACTAGAAGTCAGTAGCCAATGTTTTGAAAAACTGAAGCGTGCAATCGATTGCACTAACATGCAAACCGATTGAACTAAAATAAAAATTGATTTTTTGCTTTGAAAGAACTTGAATAAAGGGTTAAACAACATAACATGTTTCGTTTTGGTCATTGAGCATCTATATCTTAAGTTCAAGGTACATATTATCATTATACCTTGAAATTTGCTAAGGACTTGAACCAAAGACTTCATCCAAAGAGGCTTTTAGCTTGATCAATAATTTTTGCTTTATTTATCAATCATGTTTTGTCTTCATCAAAACAAGAGTGCATTCGAGAAGCTTGAGTTTACGGCATGTGTTGACACATAATGATCCAAAATGTTTTCTTTTCCTTTCACTATCTTTATGTGCTTCATATATTTTCTTTATGGCTATTCAATATGGTTGTAATAGATAATTAGGACTTTAATTTCTTGCAATCCCTATTTGTAAATTGTATACCCCATCCCCAAATGATTGTAATAGCGTAGGATATTTATTTTCCGCAAATTTATCGCTTTATATATAACATGTTAATAATTAGGGTTTGTATGGCAAGATAAAACCAATCAAATAGAAAACCCTAATTCAAGACAAAATCAAGCATGAAAATGACACACTTGCACACAAACACCCCTAGGGTTACTCCACTTGGTTGCCTTGAATAAAATAGCCATATTACGCATGTAAGGTATCTTAGCAAAACAAAACAAAAAGGATCATAGTCCCTCGATGACGTTATTCAAAGTTGCCTTACAAAAATGATCTTAGTCCCTCAAAATGCTAAGAGACTTTGCAACATTACTAATCATGGTCATACGATGACCCGTGCCCTTCCCTTCACATCCAACGATGGGGCTTCTTACCAAATCAATGGTAAGATAGCAACATCTAAAGGAGGAGGAAAAGAACATCTAAGACCTTTTGAGTAGGTAGGTTCGCTCTTAGTTACTCGCTTGCTCACAACAAAACATTTTTACACCAACACTCTCATTTGAAACATTTTCAAAAGACAACACTTTGTATGCGTTCTTATAGAAACGAGAATCATCACAAAGACACCTTTTCAAAATCACTTTCAAAAACACATCTCACAAACACCTCTTTGAACTATTTTCGAAACAAACACTTTGTATGCGTTCTTATAGAGACGAGAACCATTACGAAGTTCCATTTTCAAAATACTTTCAAAAATCACCACCACAAGCACACATTCAAACAAAAGCAAGTGATCTAGCAAGTAACTAAGAGCCCATGGAAAACCATGGATGAAAAGGGTGCTAATACCTTCCCTTTTCATAATCTACCCCCCGAACTCAAAAACAATCTCAAAGTTCTTTCCTGTGCTTTTTCACCTTTCCTTTTGGATAAAAGAAAAGTCGGTGGCGACTCTTGTTAACCGCAACATTTGCGATAAAACGCAAAACCTTCAAGTCAGTTCTCCCACCGTATCACACTAATCTTTTCCTTATAATATTTTATAATGAATTGTGATTACTCACCCTTTTTGTTTGAATGTTTCCTCCATGTAGGTAGCGTGCAGATACTCAGGAGTAGCTTGCTAAGGTATCGAGGATAGAGCTTTGGGGTATTTTATTAATTTTCTGTTAATTAGAAGGTTTCTTGCTCTGATATGTAACATCGGGTTAGGAACACTTAAAATTGATGTTATGTTCCTTTTTTTTATCATACAAAAGTTTAGGTGAGTTGGTCTTCGGGGGCTCACCAGGGTCGGGGCAAGCCTCAAGGCTCAAAGAGCGCTTGTAAAGGTAGTTACAGATCACCCACTAAGAATATCCTCACATAGGCAGTGGGAGTTGAACGCACGACCTCTCGGTGTGTGATCCAACTCCTTGCCAACTGAGTCAACCTTCCTTGGTTGTTATATTCCTTTTTGTTGACATACTTTAAGAAGGCTTTTTTATTGTTAAAGTGGTTTTTAATTACAACCTTTGATGAGACGAAAATACTAAGAGTTTTTATTTATAAAGGATTTCTTTTATGACGATGATTTTGTTGCGATGTTCATAATTAAAATGATGTGTTAAATTATAAAGATATTGATGTTAATAATGTAACTTGTGTTACAGAGTATGATTATTAATGTTATGTTTTCTATGAAGTGTAACACCCTTGAGCGGTGATGTTAATTGAGTTATTCTTAAATTATTCGTGATTTAATTGTGGGGTTTAGAATAGTGCTACATTAGTGGTATTAGAGTTGGTTGGTGTGTCTGACCAGGTTGTCTAACGTTGTTTGTTCCTTAGTACGTGACATGTGTGTATAACATTGTTGGGGCTTATTTTTTTTTTCTAACCATTTGTCTGCAAGAGTTATTTTAAAACAAGTGGGGGAGAAGCTTCTTCTTCTCTGAGATGTTTTCAAGTGTGGAGTGTTGGTTTGGTGTGCTGTTAATTGCAAAAGTGCAAGTGTTATTGAATATGTTTTGTTTCACAAACCCGAAGAGAGTGTAAAATCGAGATTCTTATATGTATGTCAAGTTGAGATGTCTTTGAGGGAGAACAGTCAGTTATTGTTAATGTTTTCATCTTAGAGAATAGAGAGCAATGTGACGGCTAGTTAAGGGCCAATGGTGTGTAATTCCTGATGTTTTTCTGAAGATATCAATGACTTGCCTCCAGAGCGTGAATATGATTTTGGTGATAGTAGAGAGTTAATGTTTTATTTGCTAAGTAAGTAAAATAACTCTTGAAGGGTGAGGAGAAGATGTTTGTGATGTTTATTGCTTTAGAAATCGATAGTAAAGCTAAGATGATAGAGTTGTCACTTGTGTGTAATTTTTTGGAAGTGTTTCCAGATGACATTAGTGATTTTCCTTCAGAGCGCGAGGTAGAGTTTTCCATAACATTAGTACCAGGTATGAGTTTCGTGTTAATGTCTCCTTATAGGATGTCAACTTCATAGTTGGGTGAGTTTAAGAAACAATTGGAAGAGTTGCTTGAGAATAAGTTTGTTCAACTGAGTGTTTCTCTATGGGGTGCTTTTGTGTTGTTGGTTGAGAAGAATGATGCTAGTATAAGGTTATGTGTGGACTATAGGAAGTTGAATAATGTGACTATTAAGAATAAGTATCCACTTTTGAGAATTGGTGATTTGATGGATCAGTTGGTAGGTGCTCGTACGTTTAGAAAGTGATTTGAGGTATGGTTATCATCGTATACGTGTTAAACTAGATGATATTCCTAAGATGGATTTCAGAATGCGATATGTTCACTATGAGTATACTGTAATTTCATTTGGGGTGTCTAATGCACCAGGTGTTTTCATGTAATACATGAACCAAATCTTTCATAAGTATTTAGATAATTTTGTGGTGGTCTTCATTGATGATATTCTAATCTATTCTAAATAAGAAGAAGAACATGTTGAGAATTTGCAAATTATGTTGCAAGTACTGAAAGAGAAAAAGTTGTATGCAAAGTTGTCAAAGTGTGAGTTCTGGTTGAAGGAAGTAAGTTTCCCTAGGCATGTAATCTAGTGGTGGAATTTTGGTGGGTCCTTGTAAAGTTGATGTTGCATTGCAATGGGAAACTCTGAAGTATGCGACTGAGATTCAATTTTTTCTTGGTTTTCCTGGTTATTATCGCAGGTTTATTGAAGGATTTTCGAAGTTAGCATTACCTTTGACTCAGTTGACTCGAAAGGGTCAAGCTTATGTATGGGATATTGCATGTGAAGAAAGTTTTATGGAATTAAAGAAGAAGTTGGTGACCGCTCCTGTATTTATTTTGCATAATCCAAGAGAATCCTTTTTTTTGTATATTATGATGCATTAAATATGGGTCTTGGTGGTATGCTGATGTAGAATGGTCAAGTTGTTGCTTACGCCTCTAGAAAACTGAAATTTCATGAAACAAATTATCCTACGCATGATTTAGAGTTGTCATTTGTGGTGTTTGTGTTGAAGATTCAGAGAAATTATCTTGTTGGCTCTAAGTTTGAGGTGCTCAGTGATCATAAGAGTCTAAAGTATTGGTTCGATCAGAAGGAGTTGAACATGAGACATAAAAGGTGGCTCGAACTTCTGAAAGATTATAATTTTATTTGGGTTACCATCCGAGTAAAGTAAATGATGTGGTTGATGCTTTGAGTAGGAAGTCTTTGGATATGTCAATACTTATGGTAAGAGAGTTAGAATTGATCAAACAATTTAGAAACATGAGTTTAGTGTGTGAAAAGACTCCTAACAGTGTGAAGTTGAGGATCCTGGAATTGACTAGTGGTATTCTTGAGGAAATCAGAGAATATCAGAAATATGATTTGAGGTTGGTTGATCAGTTGACATTGATTAACCAAGGTAATAAAGATGAACTCTGAGTTGATGAGAATGGTCTAATGAGGTTTAGAGATAAAGTATGTGTTCTGAATGTGTCAGAGCTTAAGAAGAGTATTCTTGAGGAAGGGCATCGAAGTGGTTTGAGTATTCATCCCAGTGCTACGAAGATGTATCAAGACCTGAAGAAATTGTTTTGGTGGCTCGGTATAGAAAATGATATTGTTGAGTTTGTGTATGCTTGTTTGACTTGTCAGAAGTCAAAGATTGAACATCAGAAGCATTTGGGTTTGATGCAACCATTGAATATTCCAGAGTGGAAGTGGGATGGAATTTCCATGGATTTTGTGTCAGGTTTGACAAAAACTGCTAAGGGCAATGACTCTATATGGGTAATAGTGGATAGATTGACTAAGTCGACTTATTTCTTGTCGATTAAGATCAATCATTCCATGCAGAGATTGGCTGAGATGTATATTGAAGAGATTATGAGATTTCATGGAATACCTTCGAGTATAGTTTTAGATAGAGATATGAGATTTACGTCGAGGTTTTGGGGAAGTTTGCAGAATGCTCTGGGTACTAAATTAAAATTGAGTTATGCATATCATTCATAAATGAACGGTCAGACAGAGAGGACTATCCAGACTTTGGAGGATTTGTTGAGGGCTTGTGTGCTAGAACAAGGATAAGCTTGGGATAGCCATTTTCCATTGATTGAGTTTACGTATAACAATATTTTTCATACTAGTATTGGAATGACACCATATTAAGCCTTGTATGGTAGGATGTGTATGACTCTATTTGTGTTGGTATGAGTCAAGCGAGAGTGTTGTGCTCGGGCCTGAGATTGTGTAGGAGACGAATGATAAGATCAAAATGATCCAAGAGAGGAGGAGGGTTTCACAGAGTCGTCAAAAGAGTTATCATTATAAGAGAAGGAAATAACTTGACTTCCATAAGGGAAATCACATGTTCTTGAGAGTTACCCGAGTAACTGGTGTTGGGAGAGCTTTGAAGTCACGAAAGTTGTCGCCGCATTTTTTAGTCCATAGCAGATTGTAGAGAAGGTAAGTAAGATGACATATTAGATTACTTTCTTGCTGACGCTTGCAAACCTTCATGATGTGTTTCATGTGTCTCAGCCGAGGAGATACATTCTGGATCCATCACATGTGATTCAAATGGATGATGTACAGGTAAGAGATAATATGACAGTTGAAGCATCACTCGTGCAGATAAATGGTCGGGAAGTGGAACAGTTGGAGGGTAGAAAGATTTCCTTGGTGAAGGTAGTGTGAGGTGGACCAACTGGTGGAAGTATGACTTGGGAGCGTGAGGATTAGATGAGAGATTTGTATTCGACTCTGTTTTCCTCCGATAATTTTCGGAAACAAAAATCCTTTAAGTGTAGGAGAGTTGTAACACCCCAAAATATAGAATGATTTATTCATTTGATTGTTTGTGATTTATTATTTATTTTATGTGATGTGTGATGATATGTGGTGGGGAAATAGTGAAAAATAGATGATAATTAGAGTTATCTAGATTTAAATAATTTTAGTTGTTATATTTAGAATTATATTAATAATTAAAATAGAAATAATTGAGTGTGTAGACGTGTCAATGGTGTGATGGTAATAGTACGATGATAAGTGAGGGCATAAGGGGTATAACATAGAAAGGGTCTAAGGGGTAACAAATAAAAATAGAAAATTAAAGAGGAAAGGTTAATTATGTACGATCATAGAATTAGGGAGAACATGAAGAGAAAGTTATAACTTAGAGAGACCAAAGAGAAATTTCGTAGAATGCAAAGGAAGAGAATAAATTGTTAGGAATTCGAGGTAAGGGGTATAATCGGGTTTATTATGATTGATATAGAGTTATGATTGCCATGGTTGGATTATGTATATGCATAATGTTGTAACTGGTTTTTAAATAAGAGTCTCCACCCTTAATTTTTATCCTAAGGAAGGGAATATAAAGGTTAAACCTAAAAAAGTTAGAGATTCTAAGTTTTTGGACTCGGTTTTAGATGAAGGGAAGGTGTTAGGCATCCCTCATCTACCTTGTTCGTGAGGATACTAGGATTTAGAAGCGTAATCGTTAGAACTAGGGTTTTCATATTTTATTAGGGGAACTCGCCACGATTTTAGTCGTATGCCTATGTATCCTCTTATGAGGAATCAGAGTCTCGATTCATAGTTCTTAGTTGTTTGGTTAGTATTTTTTTTATTGGTTGTAGAAATATCTCGAATTCTCCTTGAACCAAGTCCAGGTTTATAAATTGCGGAATCGTAGGCATAGCCCGTAATCGATAAAAGATATTAAAATAACCCTTTTTGAAAATCGATTGTTGAATTTAATTTATTATGAACAATAGTTTAATGTTGGTTAAATGTCTTTTAGTGTATTAATTATAAAAAAATCTAAATAATGCATGATTAAAATAATTTAATGCCATAAATAAACAAAATATTTGAATGAATTTTTAGAAAAATATTTGATTTAGTAATGATAATAAAATAATATTTATGATTTTATAAATATATTTAAATACAAAAAAATAATAATAAAATAGTAAAAGAAAATAACAAAACGCCATGGGATGTAAATTAAGTTTAGAAGTAAAAATGAGGGGTGTTAACAGCAGGGCCATGAATTCAGATATTGAATTCAGGCCCAATGTAGGGGTGTAGGTTTGAGTGGGTTAGAAAAACAGGGGTATGCAGAAGTAAGGGTCCAAGTCCAGATATTGGACTTGGCCCATAAGGCCGAGGGGTGTAGATTTGCACCTGGTAGTAAAAATAAAATTGAAGGGAGGTTTGGTTAGCAATGGGCTAGGCCCAAGGGAAAGTTGGGAGTCTATTTGGACTCCATGCATGCGGTCGTATGGTAAGGTCATGGGCGCTCGTTTCTGTAACGTACGATGGTGATCAGATGATCGTGATTGAGGGAACACGATGACACGCATGTAGTGACAAGCACATAACTATATATATATATATATATATATATATATATATATATATATATATATATATATATATATATATATATATATATATATATATATATATATATATATATATATATATATATATATATATATATATATATATATATATATATATATATATATATATATATATATTGTTTTACAAAAAATTTCATCACTTTTACCCGTTCCTCTCTCTCTCTCTCTCTCTCTCTCTCTCTCTCTCTCTCTCTCTCTCTCTCTCTCTCTCTCTCTCTCTCTCTCTCTCTCTCTCTCTCTCTCTCTCACTCAGTCCCTCTTATCCTCTCTCTTGAACCATAACAAACCCTAGCCGCAACCCAACGACGACGACGATGTTTTTTTCCAACAATTTTCACCCTAAATATAATCCTAATCCCCGAACCCCTCAACAATTAAACCAGACATAAATCAAAAATCTCAAAAGCTAAGTGAAATGAGAGATACCTTTATCACGGTGATTTGTGTTTTTTTTATCCTTCGGTCTAACCTCTTTTTGCTAATCCCTTCCTCCTTCTGTTTGCAGGTGATGGCGGCAGATTACGAGTTTAGGATTTAAGATATTGAAACCCTAAGTTGAAGCAGCGATGAACACGAATTGACAACGGCAACACTCAAAACTTCCTCTCTCAAGGATCTCTGTTCTTCAGGCTCTCTCCCTCTGTTAATTATTTTTTCTATCAAAATTTCCTCCCCTCTGTCTTAGAAATTCTTAGGTTTTATAGCTTTTTAGATTAGATAGATTTATGAAGTTTTTTATGAAATTGTCGTTACAATAAGATTGTTTAGGAATTTAGGGATTTGATTCATTTGTAATTTTAGGGATTTGATTTAGTTTATGTTTTGCATTGATTCTATATTAATTCGTTAGGATTTTGTTTGCAAATTGTATCAATTTCTTCCTGTAAGACCTACAGATGATTCAAAGTGTATTGTAAAGATTTGATCTCCTTTTCGATCTGAACAATATACGCTATATCATTAAATTGTGCGTTATTTTTTTTCAATTTGTGCAATGCATGTTTGTTTTGTTTAGAGCATGTGTTTTCTTTTGGTTCGAACATTAACATTTTTTTGTTTTTGGACTGTAAGTGCTTCTTTGATTTGGGCTTGAATTAGGCATGTGAAAAGGGCTAGACTGAAAAAGTTCTTTAATCAAACATTTTTTCTAATCATTACAACAATAATTATTTTTATAAAATAATAATTTTTAATAATAACCTTAATAATAACTATCCATAATCGTGCAAAACAAAAACAATAAAACTGGAACGGTCCTAATTTCATCAATTTATTGGGTCTTAACAAAATGAGTTATTTATGGGCCTTCCTGAAAAAGACATACACCTCTATCCTTATTTAAAACAAGTCTCACTACTTTAGTGGGCCAGTCTATTTAATCAACAACTCCCCATTCAAATAGTGTACCCCCTTCTTTTATTGAATTTTAAATGGTCCAAAGACTATACACGAGCTTTTCTGATTTTTAGAAAGGCCCAAAAGTTCTCAACTAATACAAACCCTATCCTTATATTTATTCATAAACGGGCCAATATTTTTTAACGAATACACCTCTGTTGTACCCCAAAGTTTGCCCTCTCCTTTCTCAAGACAATTCCTCACAAAGGATCTCCAATGCTCAAGGATTCTCAAGAATTGATCAGACAAAATCACCTCTAAAACACTGAGACCATAATCTATTTGTTTGAAACATAATTTCAAGGACGAAAATACCACTTGTTGACCTAAATCGTGACTCAAGTCATTTCTCCAGATCAAAAGGTCAATAGTTGAATTTTTGATCAACTGACGAAAAGTCAATCGATACATAAAAAGTCAAACTTTGACTTTTTGGTCAACATTGAATTTCAAAAATCAAAATTCATTAAGACATTCAAAAATATGAAGCTTGATCATCAAGAAATCAAGAAAGTCAAAAGTCAATGAAAAAAGTCAAACTTTTCAAGACTTTGAAATTTTTCTAAGTGTTTTTGTGCGTGATAAAATCATTATTTCATGACATTTTTTCACCAAGATGCAAGATAATTCAAAGAATAATTTAAACATGAAAGTTTTAGATCTTGATGAATTCTATAACTTTGTATTAGAGGGTTGATGTCCAAAAAATTCTTAGATTTGAAGATACAGGCCCCTGAAGTCATGACATTTTCATCTAAGACTTAGAGAAAATTTTCAACAGGTTATGGTCGGGTTTTTGTCCCAACTTCTTGGCTAATTTTTATCAAGTTCCAATTTGATTTATCTAAAATGGTCAACATGAAAGTCGTAGACAATGTTTCAAGCTTTTCAAAACATACAAGAGCACAAGTTTATCATACTTGAGCTAGGAGATTCAAAGACATGAAGTTGGGCATTCATTCTTGAATTGCAAGTCTTTTTGTTGAAGAACACATAATCCAATCTATATGCCATACTGCATAATCCCATGTTGCAGGCCTTCTAACTTGCAAATCTCACCATAATTTAATACTTACACCTACTCTTGAGCTATTACCCAAGTGTTTGAGCCCTTGTCCAAAAGATCTTTCCATTTATGGCATAAAGGCACCATTGCTATTCTTGAAAAGTAAGCTTTTTGGTACAAAATTTGTCTTGAGCCCATACCTTGCTTACTTCTGATTATACTCCACCATTAATCATGGAAAGTAGCCCCTCTATACCAACAACTTTGATACTTCATCTTGGGACCATGGAAGACTTGACATAACTTGATATTTGCATTCCAACCCAACCATAATTTGTTATCTTGCAAATATGATTACTTCAACTTCCCAAACCTTTTCTCTATTAATATAGAGGCCATTTGCAAGCTTAAGAGGCCATATTCTTATGTGTTGAAAAATCCTCAAACCCCCTTATACTCTAAAAAACCAGAATTGTCCACAAAACCTCCATTTCTGAGCTTTGAAACCAAAATCTTCAAATATCTCAAACCTTGCAAATCTTGTCCAAACAAACCACCCAAATACTTCATATACATCATATAGAAGTTGTCCAAACACAAGAACGACTTATGTAACATCACTATCACCATCTTCCAAACTCAAAAAATAGTACTTTGTAACTTGACTTCTCCAAGACAATACAACAACTCTCAATAAAAACTAAGAATTGCATTAGCTTCCTGGAGGTCCATTGAAGCTATTTTGATCACCACAACACCTTGAAAGGTTCTCTAAATCAAAACACAAATTTCAGTTTCAAGGTAAGTTTTCTTGACTTTGAACTCTTCATACAAACATCATTAGTGGTTCATTTGTGAAGATAAAATGTAGATATCACTGCCCTGAAGATAACCATATGCTTACTTTTCATTTTCATTAACCATGTGTTAAGAATTTTAGAATTGAAAATCTAGAAAAGTTAGGCTTTATTTTGGTACCAAACAAAATTCCCACTCATCTTTGATTTATAGTTTATGAAATTTATATGGATGAATTTGTGTTAAAAAATAGAGCAAGTTTCATGTTTACATTTTTCTGATTTGGTTGAGAAATAAGGAAGAAGAAGCTGATGCGAGGTTAGGGATGAAGTGCAAAACTGACTTATATATGAAACAGAAAAATGTTAGAAGTAAAATTGCAGCATGAGTCGATGCATATATCATATGATTTGACTCATGTTAGTCACAAAACATGGCATAAGTCGATACAATACATTATGTATCAATACATATTGTTATTAAGACATATTACAGAGAGATAAAATATGCATGAGTCGATGCAAAACACGAATGTGTCGATGCAACTAGGAAATGAGTAGATACAATGCATTATGTATTAATACATACTGTTATCAAGACATATTACAGAGAGACAAAATGTGCATGAGTCGATGCAAAACACGAATGTGTCGATGCAACCAAGAAATGAGTCGATGCAAACCATTATGTATCAATACATAGTGAGTTGGTTTTAATTTCCAAAAACAATTAGTGATATGTATCGATGCATAAGTGCATGTGTCCATGCATAAAGGTTTTTTAAAACATTTTTCCTTTCTTTTTACATTATTTATATATTTTTATATATGTTTATTCATTATTCAATATGGTTGTAATGGTAATTAGGTTTTAATTGCTTTCACTCCCCATTTGTAAATTGTATCCACATCCCCTAAATTATGTAATAGCGTAGAATTTTAAATTTCTGCAATTTATCGCTTTCAATATTATTGCTAGTAATTAGGGTTTGTATGGCAAGACTTAAAATCAACAAGTAGAGAATCCTAATTCAAGATAAAAATGCATTAAAACAAAAACCCTTTGCACACTTGCACCTCTAGGGTTAACCCACACTTGTTGCCTTCGAATAAAATAGTTATGTCCCTCGAACGTGGAATACTTTAGCAAAGACACTCGATTACAAGATCGTAGTCCCTCGATGACCCTTAAATGTTTCCTTTGGTAAACGATCTTAGCCCCTCACAATAAATTGATAAGGTATCCTACAATGTTGCCTTCTATGACAGTACAACGACCCATGTCTGTCCCTTCACATCCAATGATAAGGTTGCTTATTAACTAATGGTAAGATAACACTATCTAAAGGAGGAGGAAAAGAACAAAGAATTTTTGAGTAGGTAGAACGCTCGTAGTTGCTTGCTCACAAACAAAACCATTTTTACACCTCACACTTTCAAATCATTCTTCAAAACAAACATCTCTTTGAACTATTTTCAAAAGTCAACACTTTGTATACATTCTTATAGAGACGAGAATCATTACAAAGTTCTCCTAAACAAAGACACTTTTCAAAAATATTTTCAAACAAACACTGTGATACGGTGGGAGAACTGACTTGAGGTTTGCGTTTGTTTTCGCACTTGTTCGGTTTAGCAAGAGTCGCCACCGACTTTTTATTTTATCCTAAAGGAAAGGTTAAAAAGCACAGGAAAAACCTTTTGAGATGTTTCGTGGGTTCGGGGGGTAGATTATGAAAAGGGAAGGTATTAGCATCCTTTTCATCCATGGTTCTCCACGGGCTCTTAGTTACTTGGTTTAGATCACTTGCCTTTGATTTTCAATTGCTTGAAATTGTGGTGTGTGTTTTGAAAATGTTTTTGAAGAAGACGCCTTGTCTCGGCAACCGTTGTAATGACTCGTGTTTGAGTATATACAAAGGTGTGTATCTTTTCGAAAAAGATGTTTTCAAATGTTTTTGGAAGTTGTTTGGAAATTGTGTTTGTGAAGTGTGGTTTTGAAAAGTAGGCAAGCGTGTTTTGCAAGTTTGATCAAGTAACTAAGAGTTGTCTACCCCTAAATTTACTCAAAGGTTTTTTCTCATGTTTTAACCCTTTTAACAATTTTGTTCCACCATTGTATTTGGTGGACAATCTTGCGTTAGGATGTTAACGGGACAGGCGCGGGTCATCGTATGGACCATGAATGCAATGGTGCCAAGTGTCTTTGGCAATTTTGCTTGAAGGGACTATGATCATTTTGATTAGGCAACTTTCGAAAGCGTCATCGAGGGACTATGATCATTTGAATTGTTTTGCCAAAGAAACTCAACGTGCAAGCATGGCCCATTTTGGAAGGCAACAAGCGGGATTACCCTAGGGGTGCAAGTGTGATTGTGTATTGATTTCATGTATTTGTCTTTGTATTAGGTTATCTAGCGTTTGATTTTATGTACATACAAACCCTAGGTCTAACCATGGTATATTTGAAAGCGATAAATTGCGGGAATTTAAAGTCTACGCTATTACAAATAAGTATCAGGGAGTGGGGGTACAAATGTTTACAAATGGGGATGAGACTTTAATAGGAGAGTAGTATCCAAATAATTTACAACCAAATCGAATTGCGCAAATGTAATATGTAGTGTATAGCAATGTATAAGAATAGAATAATGTAAATGTGTATCAATGTGTAAGTGTATGATTATTTACAGGGGAATGTTAAATTAATGTAAGATTAAGTATTTATTTATGTATTGTTATCATTTTGTATTTTTGTTTAAGTATGTACAAACAAAATATTTTAAAAAAAGAAAAGGAAATGTTTTAAGAATTCTATCCTTTTTTAATGTATTAATATTTTTATGTTTTATATACAAAAGTTCAAAAAGAAATGTTTTAAGAACAATTAATGTTTTATGTATTAAAAGATTTATTAAAAGTTTTAAGACCCAAAATCTATTAACCTAATTAATCCTCTATTTACACATTTTGGTATAAGAAAAAAAATATTGTTAAAATAAATTATTATGGAAGATTAAGGTACTAATTATTTATAAACAAAACAAATTGTGTTTAAAAAAAGAAAACAAAAAAAAAGTGTTAGTATACAAAACAAAACAAAACAAAGAGTCAATGGGCTTCAATGTTCATTATGGGCCCAAACAAAACAGGCAGAATTAAGGAAAATGGGGGTATGTGCGCTGGCTTTATGATGGGCCTAGGCAGAAAATGGGACAGGGCCCAAGCGCGTTTCACAAATTGATTAGGGTTACTTGATTTTTGTTTCAGAAAGAGGATTAGGGTTCGTGATACAGAGGCGCCGTTCACTTTTTCTCTTCGTCTTCATCTCTAAGCCATGGATTTTGAGCTTTCCTCCGCCTAGGGCCACTGAGCGCCAACATCCGTCCTCCTCCCTCCGTGAACCACTCAGACAATGTCGTACAAAGGTATTTCTGTCTCTATCGCGTTAGGGTCTCAAGCTTTTATGTCTTGCATGTTTTACTTTTCGTTTATTGATTCTGTTTCTTATGTATTGTGGTTCACATGAGGTTTTGAAAGGAGGGAGAAGAAATACTACCTTTATTGGAGACGAAGGAGGATGGATCGGAGGTGCCCTGGGACGGCCGGAGGCGAGGGATAACACGTGACGTTTGAGCTAGCTTCCTGGTATCTTTATTTTTTACCTTTTTGTTGTTGATTTGATGATGATGCCTGGAAATCTGAAAATGCCTAGACAGTTGCCTCTCTTCTTCTCTATTTGCCTTGCTTTTGTTGCCTCTGAATATTTGTTGTTGATTTCTTTTCCTCGCCTCAGTATGCTTATTGGTGTTTGATTCTTGAGTATTGCTTCTGATGGCTAGTTGAATGTTGCTTCTGTTTGTATGCTATGAGATGATGATGTTTGCTTGCTCTGTTGCCTTGGATGTTAATCTTGAGTATTGGTTTGAATAAGGGTTATGGCTTTTAGGCTTATGTGTTTGTGGCTTCAGCAGGCTGTAAGCTTGTTTGTGTTTGATGGCTTTTGGATTTTAGGCTAGCAGGTTTATTGATGGCTTTGATACAGGTTTACAGGCAGGTTCAGAGCTTTGAATGGTTATTGAAAGGTTGATGTGTTTACCAGCTTGTGGTTTGTTTTTGATGTTTATTGATGGTTAAGGCTTGGCTTTGAACCTCTGTTTGCAGGTTTAAGCTTGTTTTGACAGGTTGGGTTAGAAAAATGGTTTAAGGCTTATGGTCTTGACAGGTTTTGTATGTTTGTGATGTGAACTGAGTTTTTGGTTTCAGTTTTGAATGAAGCGGGGTGGAGGCAGCTTTTCATACAGTTTTGGGGTGTCTTTCTTTTGTGATATTTCTGCCTCCTTTCTACTGTTCTATCTCAGTTTTGTTTTATATTCTAAAACCTAAAGCCTGTAAGCCTCTTTCTTATTTTTCTCTTCTCTCTCTACAGTTTTAAGCATTTTTATTGCTTAGATGTACTCTTTTCTGAAAAAGCAAATGGCCTTGAAAATGATGACTTTTGAAATGTTGCTTGCAATAGTTGCTTAGCTCTGCATAATTCCAGTTTTCCTGCATCTTTGTTGACAGCAAATTGTACTTTGATATCTTTCCATATCCTTTTGGACAGCTTTTGACATCTTTGATGTTTTGATATCTTTGAATAGTTGCTTTGACAGCTTTCTGTCCAGTTTAGACTTTGGTTAGGCATGCTTTGCACTTCTGGACAGTTTAGTTTGCTATTCAGTTTGCCTTTTTGATTATGCAGCTTGTTGACAATGCAGTATGCTTGAAAATTTGAATTTGTGCATTTCATACTTTTTTTTGTAAGCATTTTTCATCCCTCTTTGTGAACCGGGAGAAATCTCGTGATTTGCAGAGAGGGCAAACTGATTCCGGCCAGTTGCTTTTAATGATGAATTCATTTTTTATTTGTCTGTCTTTTATTTTATCTGCTTTTGACTTTATTTCTCTTTCTTTGTTTTGCAGATAAAAATCAAAGGAGCAGAAGAGGAGTAGCAACTGGAGGATGAAGACTTAGAAAAAATTAAGACTCAATTTTATTTCAATTTTAATCATTGTAACCATTATTATTATAAATACTTTTGTAAATAAATACTGTATTTAAATAACAATTGTAACAAATAATTAAAGATGAATAAAATCCATTTTTGATCAGTTAATTCTTTTTCCAGCTATCTATTTAATTACTTATAAATTCTTAAATTATAATAAATGGAAATAAATCCCAATTATCCTAACTTAGAAGAAATAAACAATTAATAAACACTGTGGTCAATCAATAATAAACCCGACGTTTCAAATATCCAAAGCAATGCACAGCTAAACAACAAATGTCCACATGTCCTTTTTCTTTTACTGATTAAATCAAGCACTGCAAGTTCTTAATTCAACTGCCTCAGCTCATATCTCAGAATAACTTGAAAAGCACTGTAGAATTAATTCTTTCTGAGAAATATGCGCACAAAAAACCCTGATTCTTGGTTAAATGTCAAAGAAGCGTCCGCCTGATCAAAACCTGAGCCAACTCAACCAAACCTCAGCAATCTGCCTTAACAGCTTTAAAATCAATGAAAACCCTAATTTTGTCTGACTGATAAGAAAAGTCTGTTTGACTGATTCTTACGCCAATCTGAAAAATCAGGAAAAGCCCGAAGCTGTGATTTCTTGTGGAAAAAGAGGAGGGAAAATTTTGGGGTACAACAGTTTCCCCTGTTCAATCTTCTTGAACCTGAAGAGTTAGATTGGCAAGCTTGCCTTTCGCGACTCGAGGGTAAAAGGAGATTGGACACTAGAGTGCCCAAAAATTTGCACTCGGTGATGTGATGGTAGAGGGAATGGGCTTACAGATGCCATTTGGTGATGGGCTTAAAGATGCCATCTGGAATGTGATAGAATCTTGTCGGGGGATGGGCTTAGAGATTCCATCTGGAAATTGCTGGTAGGAGGATGGGCTTATAGATGCCATCTGGAAATGGGCTTAAAGATGCCATCTGGAAATGTTTGTTGAGGAGGATGGGCTTATAGATGCCATCTGAAAATGTTTGTTGAACTGTACGTTACTGGTGAGTGAGACGAGTATCAGAAAGGTATCCATGTCTTGGAACGTCTCTGCACCGGGGATCTGAATAAGCAATAGATTGACGTCCGTGTTTGGAGAATCCGTAAACTGTTTTCAGAAGTCTTGAAGTTGAATAAGCAATATAACAGCATTCGTTGATAGGGAAGCGTCCGTAAACTGTTTTCAAAAGTTAAGAAGAGTCTGAATAAGTGATAGGTTGACATCTGTTACTGGAGAACTCGTGGACTGTTTTCAGAAGTCTTGAAGTGGAGGAGGAACCGGTGTAGGGTTTCCTGATGATGAGTCCGTGAAAAAATGCATCTGGATGAATCTGGAACAAGTATCAGAATGTCGCCGTGTCTGGGTCATATCTGAACTATTTCTGGATGACGGGTGTCTATGACGACAGGTTGTCTTCAATGACGGGTTGTCTTTAATGACAGGTTGTCTTCAATGACGGGTTGTCTTCAATGACGGGTTGTCTTCAATGACGGGTGTCTATAATGACGGGTGTCTATGATGACGGGTGTCTATGATGATAGGTTGTCTTCAATGACGGGTGTTTATAATGACGGGTGTCTATGATGACGGGTGTCTATAATGACGGGGTGTCTTCAATGACGAGATGTCTTCGATGACGGGATGTCTTCAATGACGAGATGTCTTCAATGACGGGATGTCTTCCATGACGAGATGTCTTCAATGACGGGTTGTCGTCAATGACGGGATGTCTTCAATGATGGGTTGTCTTCAATGACGGGATGTCTTCAATGACGGGTTGTCTTCAATGACGGGTGTGCATCAGAAAAATCTTTAGGAACTGGACTTGTCTTCTTTGAATGGATTTGTCTTCTTTGACTGGATTTGTCTCTTTTGACTGTATTTGTCTACTTTGACATAGCTGATCATTTAACTGTATCCTTCTTGAAAGGTAAAGGTCAGTCATATGCAATGCATGATATGGATCAAGCAATGATGTTCTCAATATAAATGAGATTGTATGATATGATGCGTATATGCTATATCAATGTTTATGATATGAATGGGATGAATGCACATGTAAGCTGATGAGCTGTCTTGCTGAGGATAGATGAATCCTGGATGGCTGAAGATAAAAGAATCTTGACTGCTGCCGGGGAGAATAATTCCTTGGCTGCTGCTGGGGAGGGAAAGAATCTTTTGATTGCTGCAGATGAGAAGTCCTGGGACCACTGTTGGGGGATCAGGAGCTTGGGTTGTATGCCAATCTACTGGGGAATTCCTGTCTTAAGGAGATCTTCATTGGGGAATATTCGAATATTCTGTGAGGAACTGAGAAGGAGAGTCTCCATTCTGTTTGGGGATTGATAGTTGGAAGTTTTAGCTCCGCTGGGGATTGACAGTTTTGGCTCCACTGGGGATTTTGAATCTTGACTTTGAGGGGAGTTAGCTTCTGGAAGGCTCTCTGGCTGGGGAAATCAGCTTTGAGAAAGCTCTTGCTCTGCTGAGGATCCTGAAGTTAGACTCTGTTTGAGAACTCAGGTTATGTGCCACTTTGAGAATGAGAATCTTCATTCTGTCGGGAATGTCAGGAATTGGGAGTGTACCAATCTTCTGAGGTGATGAGAAATCTTCATGCTGTTAACGGTCAGAAACTGGGAGTATACCAATCTTCTGAGGTTTTGAGGATGAGAGTCTTCATTCTTGAGAGAAACAGATTTTTTAGTTGTCTGTTATCTTGTTGGTGGTTGTAATTTTCAGCAGGTGATGAAGAAAATTTTGATGATTACTACTTCAAAAGATGAAGGAACCTTGATGATTACTACTTCAAGATGAAGGAACCTTGATGATTACTACTTCAAGATGAAGGAACCTTGATGATTACTACTTCAAGATGAAGGAACCTTGAGGATTACTACTTCAAGATGAAGGAACCTTGACGATTACTACTTCAAGATGAAGGAATCTTGATGATTACTACTTCAAGATGAAGGAACCTTGATGATTACTACTTCAAGATGAAGGAACCTTGATGATTACTACTTCAAGATGAAGGAACCTTGACGATTACTACTTCAAGATGAAGGAACCTTGATGATTACTACTTCAAGATGAAGGAACCTTGACGATTACTACTTCAAGATGAAGGAATCTTGATGATTACTACTTCAAGATGAAGGAACCTTGATGATTACTACTTCAAGATGAAGGAACCTTGATGATTACTATTTCAAGATGAAGGAACCTGGATGATTACTACTTCAAGATGAAGGAACCTTGATGATTACTACTTCAAGATGAAGGAACCTTGCTGATTACTACTTCAAGATGAAGTAACCTTGATGATTACTACTTTAAGCTGAAGGAACCTTGATGATTACTACTTCAAGAGAAGGAATCGATCGATCAATCTGCATATGTTAAGAATGCTGTTGAAAGGTAATTTGTGCTGGAGAATAAATCCTTGACAAATGTTGGGGAAATAAACCCATGATTGCTGGTCTGCTAGAGAGGTGTCATCACTGCCCCTAGTATCAGATACATGTGATATTGCCAGGAAACTTGGTCTGTTCGTAACCCTTGAGATTTGACATTCGAATACCCCAAGTGATGGTGAGGGAAACTTGCCCCAGGTTAATCTGCAATTGAGAGATTTTGTTGAAATCTTGACTGGACTGCCCCAGGTTAACTGAACTTTGATAGATCTGTTGAAACCTTGATTGGACTGCCCCAGGCTGATTGGATGGTGACATGTCATGCCTCTTTGTTGATAGGAGACTCGTTGTTGGAAGTGTTATCCTTTTTGAAGTGATTTTACTCACTGAGAGAGTTTTCGTTCCTCCGAACATTCGCTGTATGAATTTCTTCGCTGTCAAACAAATAGTCAAATGCAAACAGTGATATTCAAACAATGCAAAGTTTATGTCTGTCTTGAAGTTTTGAAAAATGCGTTTTTTAGCAGAAAACTTTTTATAAGACAAATCAACACAAGATTTAGAGCAAAGCCTTACAGGTGTCAGGATACCTTTTGTAACAGTATGCTTTCGAACTAACCCATGCCTCAATTAGGACTTTTGAAGGGTTGTAACGTGGCTTGGTTCACGGTTTAAGAAACAAAGGATAAAGGCTCAAAGTATATTTGTACCCACCCGCTCTTCGTGATGTTCTTCAATCCTAAGCTCAGTTAATTGTGCGTCGCACTCTGTTTGAGTTTGGAACGACTTTTGGGGTGATGGTTCACCAGTTGAATTTTTGGAAGACAATCATCATATCCTTTTTCTTTTTCAACATTTTTCATGTTGTTGAGGATTTGTAATGACCTCTTTATTTTGATTTTGATTTGTTGTCCCTAACTTTTGCCTGACTGTTCCCGTTTTTGAGATTACAGTCAGCGGGATGCCCCAGCTTTCTTAAGCCTCCTTTATAGGTATTGGCTCAGTGGGCTTTTATCTTTTGAGAGATTGACTGCCTATGTGATAGGGAACCACCCTTGTCTTTTGATTCCAGAGGAATGCTTTTCTTTTTGATGTCGTTCATTGTATTACGAACTGAGAGTTTGCGACTTCGACGCGCACTCTTTTTTTTTTGAATTAACTGAGATACTACCTTACCCCAGGTTTATATCAAAGGTTTTGATTGTTTAGAACAGAAAACTCCTACTTCTTTGGCTCGAAGGGGTTGACTAGGGATTATCTTCCTTATAACTCCAGTGTTCGGGAATTGAAAGAAATGCCTGTACATCATCAACAAGGTCTGTTCAAAAGCATACTGTATGAGATTATGGTATTGTTTCGTCATCCTCCCTCTAAAGGCTTGCAACTTTTTATCAAGAGTTAAACATCATAAAGAAAGCATAAGAGTAGTGAAAACGAATGGATGAATTCAAGACAAACATATGCAATGCATTAATGAAACAAAGTTTGACATTAATAGATAATTGTTTGAACAACAAAAGAAATTACAACTTGAAAAATTCAGATGGAACAAAAAGTCTCTCAGCTCGAGCTTTGTCATCTTAGGTGGAGCACCCTTGGTAGAAGATTTTCATCTCACCATCCGGCATGAATTTCAGCGCGCCATTGTCAATCAGATCTTGAGTTTTGTTTTTCAAGGCCCAGCAGTCCTCGGTGTCATGTCCAGGACCATAGGAGTGGTATGCACACCTCCTATTGGGATGATAGGTAGGAGCAGAAGTATTGAGGTTCAGATGAGGGACCCTTAATGTAATCAGCCCTGCCTGCAACATGCGTTGTAGCACTTGACCCAATGACATGTTGATCTTGGTGAATTGTCTTTTGGGTGCGACCTTCTTACGCTGATGCCCCTGTCTTTGTTGAACAGACGTAAGATTTGGTTGGGCTTGTGACCCTGAAGCAAGTTGAGGAGCTTTTCTCTTGTCTCCTTGTCTCAGAAAAGGTGGAAGGATGATTTGATCCTCAGCCCCAGTTGTCTGCCCTACTTGGTTGTCCTGAAGCAGTTTGTTGATGAGAACCCCGAGCTCTTCTTGTTTTTGAGCCAAGTCCCGGATGAGAGCCCTCTGACTCACCAGTTCCCCTTTCAATATGGCTATCTCAATGTGTAGCTCCCACTGATCATCCCTGTCGTCCCCAGGATTTCCCAAGATCATGCCCCTGGTGAGGAGCGTCTTAACCTCTTCTTGCCCCTTGGATAGGTTCAAGAACATCTCTTGAAGTTGAGCGTTTTGAGCTTGGAGATTCTTGAGAGTCTGTTCCAAGGCCATCTCTACTGAAATAAACAGTAGGAGAATAAGGAAACCTGAAAAGGAAAAAGGTTATGATGCAATGCATGATATGTGAATGCATGCTTTCAAGGATCTCTTAGGGTAAACACAAGAGAATGTTAGAGGTTGAACTTCGGTCTTCGATCGGAGAACTTTGCACTGGTGGATGTCTTTCCACGAGAATCAAGCTCACCATGTCAAGTGGGTCATAGCCCCTGATTCAAGTTGTTGCACTTGATCTTTGACGGCATTTGCTTAGAGGAGAAAACCTCTTGCCTCTTGGTAGACGTCTGGTTCAACGTGACCCTGCATCAAAAGAACCCTCGAGATCCTTGAAGTGGTTATTGAAAATGCTATGGTATGATGTCATGATGTTATGTACATGCATGCAAAAGCAAGTAAGTGTATATACAAGTAATCATATTCACACAAAGCAAACAAGTCCTTAGGTTTAGGCTTGCATGGGGTTGTAGGTAAGTACCCTCTTGAAGTTAGTTGGCTCATCCTGTCCTAAAATAGAAACCGGGTTCTAAGGAGCTCAATATCATTGGATTATTTTCTGTGTTCATTGTTTTGGTTTAGCCACTTAACTGGTGACCAAAATATTCCAAGAAAACAACCCTCAATGAGTGTAGTATCGAGTATCTACCAACTTCGTACTGCACCAAAGTCGGTCATCTCACTACCCCTAAAAAGGCTAAGATGGTCAATTAAGGTTCTAAGAGTTCGTTAGTGCTTCACGACATCACTCAGCGGCCCCGTACTATCCTTGATTGAACTCAAGGGTTACCGGTACTCACAAATATGTCACACTAACATAGCTTATTGCTTCAACCATGTCGGTATACCCCGCACAGTTCCCTCACAGTTTTTTTGCTATTTACCTAAAAAGGTGCCCCAAATCCGGGTGTAGGATTTACAACAAACCCAAACAAGGACCCAAAAAGTAAAGCAATCAAAGCAATCAAAGCAAGAATGTAAAGGTGATCTAAACCCTAAGGTAACCCCACTTTTAGATTTCTTCCCCAGCAGAGTCGCCAGTTCTGTGATACAGTGGGAGAACTGACTTGAGGTTTGCGTTTGTTTTCACACTTGTTCGGTTTAGCAAGAGTCACCACCGACTTTTTATTTTATCCTAAAGGAAAGGTTAAAAAGCACAGGAAAAACCTTTTGAGATGTTTCGTGGGTTCGGGGGGTAGATTATGAAAAGGGAAGGTATTAGCATCCTTTTCATCCATGGTTATCCACGGGCGCTTAGTTACTTGGTTTAGATCACTTGCCTTTGATTTTCAATTGCTTGAAATTGTGGTGTGTGTTTTGAAAATGTTTTTGAAGAAGACGCCTTGTCTCGGCAACCGTTGTAATGACTCGTGTTTGAGTATATACAAAGGTGTGTATCTTTTCGAAAAAGATGTTTTCAAATGTTTTTGGAAGTTGTTTGGAAATTGTGTTTGTGAAGTGTGGTTTTGAAAAGTAGGCAAGCGTGTTTTGCAAGTTTGATCAAGTAACTAAGAGTTGTCTACCCCTAAATTTACTCAAAGGTTTTTTCTCATGTTTTAACCCTTTTAACAATTTTGTTCCACCATTGTATTTGGTGGACAATCTTGCGTTAGGATGTTAACGGGACAGGCGCGGGTCATCGTATGGACCATGAATGCAATGGTGCCAAGTGTCTTTGGCAATTTTGCTTGAAGGGACTATGATCATTTTGATTAGGCAACTTTCGAAAGCGTCATCGAGGGACTATGATCATTTGAATTGTTTTGCCAAAGAAACTCAATGTGCAAGCATGGCCCATTTTGGAAGGCAACAAGCGGGATTACCCTAGGGGTGCAAGTGTGATTGTGTATTGATTTCATGTATTTGTCTTTGTATTAGGTTATCTAGCATTTGATTTTATGTACATACAAACCCTAGGTCTAACCATGGTATATTTGAAAGCGATAAATTGCGGGAATTTAAAGTCTACGCTATTACAAATAAGTATCCGGGAGTGGGGGTACAAATGTTTACAAATGGGGATGAGACTTTAATAGGAGAGTAGTATCCAAATAATTTACAACCAAATCGAATTGCGCAAATGTAATATGTAGTGTATAGCAATGTATAAGAATAGAATAATATAAATGTGTATCAATGTGTAAGTGTATGATTATTTACAGGGGAATGTTAAATTAATGTAAGATTAAGTATTTATTTATGTATTGTTATCATTTTGTATTTTTGTTTAAGTATGTACAAACAAAATATTTTAAGAAAATAAAAGGAAATGTTTTAAGAATTCTATCCTTTTTTAATGTATTAATATTTTTATGTTTTATATACAAAAGTTCAAAAAGAAATGTTTTAAGAACAATTAATGTTTTATGTATTAAAAGATTTATTAAAAGTTTTAAGACCCAAAATCTATTAACCTAATTAATCCTCTATTTACACATTTTGGTATAAGAAAAAAAATATTGTTAAAATAAATTATTATGGAAGATTAAGGTACTAATTATTTATAAACAAAACAAATTGTGTTTAAAAAAAGAAAACAAAAAAAAGTGTTAGTATACAAAACAAAACAAAGAGTCAATGGGCTTCAATGTTCATTATGGGCCCAAACAAAACAGGCAGAATTAAGGAAAATGGGGGTATGTGCGCTGGCTTTATGATGGGCCTAGGCAGAAAATGGGACAGGGCCCAAGCGCGTTTCACAAATTGATTAGGGTTACTTGATTTTTGTTTCAGAAAGAGGATTAGGGTTCGTGATACAGAGGCGCCGTTCACTTTTGCTCTTCGCCTTCATCTCTAAGCCATGGATTCTGAGCTTTCCTCCGCCTAGGGCCACTGAGCGCCAACATCCGTCCTCTTCCCTCCGTGGACCACTCAGACAATGTCGTACAAAGGTATTTCTGTCTCTATCGCGTTAGGGTCTCAAGCTTTTATGTCTTGCGTGTTTTACTTTTCGTTTATTGATTCTGTTTCTTATGTATTGTGGTTCACATGAGGTTTTGAAAGGAAGGAGAAGAAATACTACCTTTATTGGAGACGGAGGAGGATGGATTGGAGGCGCCCTGGGACGGCCGGAGGCGAGGGATAACACGTGACGTTTGAGCTAGCTTCCTGGTATCTTTATTTTTTACCTTTTTGTTGTTGATTTGATGATGATGCCTGGAAATCTGAAAATGCCTAGACAGTTGCCTCTCTTCTTCTCTATTTGCCTCGCTTTTGTTGCCTCTGAATATTTGTTGTTGATTTCTTTTCCTCGCCTCAGTATGCTTATTGGTGTTTGATTCTTGAGTATTGCTTCTGATGGCTAGTTGAATGTTGCTTCTGTTTGTATGCTCTGAGATGATGATGTTTGCTTGCTCTGTTGCCTTGGATGTTAATCTTGAGTATTGGTTTGAATAAGGGTTATGGATTTTAGGCTTATGTGTTTGTGGCTTCAGCAGGCTGTAAGCTTGTTTGTGTTTGATGGCTTTTGGCTTTTAGGCTAGCAGGTTTATTGATGGCTTTGATACAGGTTTACAGGCAGGTTCAGAGCTTTGAATGGTTATTGAAAGGTTGATGTGTTTACCAGCTTGTGGTTTGTTTTTGATGTTTATTGATGGTTAAGGCTTGGCTTTGAACCTCTGTTTGCAGGTTTAAGCTTGTTTTGACAGGTTGGGTTAGAAAAATGGTTTAAGGCTTATGGTCTTGACAGGTTTTGTATGTTTGTGATGTGAACTGAGTTTTTGGTTTCAGTTTTGAATGAAGCAGGGTGGAGGCAGCTTTTCATACAGTTTTGGGGTGTCTTTCTTTTGTGATATTTCTGCCTCCTTTCTACTGTTCTATCTCAGTTTTGTTTTATATTCTAAAACCTAAAGCATGTAAGCCTATTTCTTCTTTTTCTCTCCTCTCTCTACAGTTTTAAGCATTTTTTATTGCTTAGATGTACTCTTTTCTGAAAAAGCAAATGGCCTTGAAAATGATGACTTTTGAAATGTTGCTTGCAATAGTTGCTTAGCTCTGCATAATTCCAGTTTTCCTGCATCTTTGTTGACAGCAAATTGTACTTTGATATCTTTCCATATCCTTTTGGACAGCTTTTGACATCTTTGATGTTTTGATATCTTTGGATAGTTGCTTTGACAGCTTGCTGTCCAGTTTGGACTTTGGTTAGGCATGCTTTGCACTTCTGGACAGTTTAGTTTGCTATTCAGTTTGCCTTTTTGATTATGCAGCTTGTTGACAATGCAGTATGCTTGAAAATTTGAATTTGTGCATTTCATACTTTTTTTTGTAAGCATTTTTCATCCCTCTTTGTGAACCGGGAGAAATCTCGTGATTTGCAGAGAGGGCAAACTGATTCCGGCCAGTTGCTTTTAATGATGAATTCATTTTTTATCTGTCTGTCTTTTATTTTATCTGCTTTTGACTTTATTTCTCTTTCTTTGTTTTGCAGATAAAAATCAAAGGAGCGGAAGAGGAGTAGCAACTGGAGGATGAAGACTTAGAAAAAATTAAGACTCAATTTTATTTCAATTTTAATCATTGTAACCATTATTATTATAAATACTTTTGTAAATAAATACTGTATTTAAATAACAATTGTAACAAATAATTAAAGATGAATAAAATCCATTTTTGATCAGTTATTTCTTTTTCCAGTTGTCTATTTAATTACTTATAAATTCTTAAATTATAATAAATGGAAATAAATCCCAATTATCCTAACTTAGAATAAATAAACAATTAATAAACACTGTGGTCAATCAATAATAAACCCGGCGTTTCAAATATCCAAAGCAATGCACAGCTAAACAACAAATGTCCACATGTCCTTTTTCTTTTACTGATTAAATCAAGCACTGCAAGTTCTTAATTCAACTGCCTCAGCTCATATCTCAGAATAACTTGAAAAGCACTGTAGAATTAATTCTTTCTGAGAAATATGCGCACAAAAAACCCTGATTCTTGGTTAAATGTCAAAGAAGCGTCCGCCTGATCAAAACCTGAGCCAACTCAACCAAACCTCAGCAATCTGCCTGAACAGCTTTAAAATCAATGAAACCCCTAATTTTGTCTGACTGATAAGAAAAGTCTGTTTGACTGATTCTTACGCCAATCTGAAAAATCAGGAAAAGCCCGAAGCTGTGATTTCTTATGGAAAAAGAGGAGGGCAAATTTTGGGGTACAACAAACACAAACACATTTCACAAAAGCGTTTCAAAGTGAGCTAGCAACTAAGATCCCGTAGATAACTACAGATGAAAATGGTGCTAACACCTTCCCTTTTCATAACCTACCCCCCGAACTCAAGAAAATATCTCAAAAGGTCTTTCCTGTTCTTTTCACCCTTTCCTTTATTGGATAAAAGAAAAGTCGATGGAGACTCTTTCTATCCGCAACAATTGCGATAAAACGCAAAACACCCAAGTCAGTTCTTCCACCGTATCACAACCCCCATACAAGAGAACCTGAATGGGCTTTAAAAATTACATGAGCCTTTTCTTATTTAGAAAAACCCAAGAGTCTTTAACAATGTAAAACCCTTTTCAAATTAAACGAAAGTGAATATAAAAAAAGTCTTGATTGAAACATAATAGGCTTGAAAATTTACATGGGATTTTTCTGATTTAAAAAAGCCAATTAAACCCCCTTTTAAAAACCAAACCCCATTAGCATATCATAAAGAAAAAAATGATATTTAAAAATAAAAATATTAGCAGGTCAAATTTGGGGTATGACACATAATTGTCATAATCTCTTTTTGTGTTTGAATCAATTTGAGGAATAGTGATATGATGTTGTTGTGTTGATTGATGTGTTTGTCGGTGAATGATGTAATTCTATATGATATTGGGATTGAACCTGTACAATTTGAATACCGACTATTTTAAAAAGCTGAGGTTTTGGGGTTGGGATGAAACTGGTTTTCGTACACTGAAATAACAGAAAACTGCTTCTATCACAGTGGAAATTGATTTCCACCTTTTAGGAAATCGATTTCCAATTCGAAAATTATGAAAATTGCTATCTGGAGTGGAGTAAATCGATTTCTTGAAAGGGGGAAGTCGATTTCCATCAGTTCTGGAAGCATTTTTGGAAAATTACAAAAAATCATAACTTGAGTTTCGGGTGTCCGTTTAACGCGTCGTTTGAACCTAAAGAAAGAAACTATAGTGTATCGTCTTGTAAAAATGGTTTCAAGTTTCTGGAACTAAATTTAATTTGTGTGTAATGAGTTTTTTTGGTGCCGTTGTATGTTGCGGTATGATGTCGGCGTTTATATTTTCTGAAAATTTTAAAAATTCATATCTTAAGTTTCAGGTGTCTGTTTGACGCACTGTTCGAAGTGTTGAGAAGCTAATGCACAAAAATATGTTATGGCAGAACTGAATGAAGTTTTTTATGTATTATTCCAGTGTCTATGTGTTTATGAATTGGATTATTTATATGTTGGTATACTATGATGGTTTGTTGAAATGACGTAACTCGGTGTATTCTAATGATGTTACTCTAGTGATGGTATTTGATAGTGTTATGATGATTGAAGTTGATGATGTGCATTTTTAATGTGTATATATGCTATGTGAAAATATTATGTGATGATTATGTGAATGATGATGCAATTGACTAGTTGTGGTTGAATTTATATGTGACATTGTTGTGCATCGTGCATTCATAGCATTTTTGGACGGTGGTCCAATTGTGATGAGCCTCAATTGCATTGTGAGGATTGAGTGTGTTTATGATATGCTCTGATTCCAAGAAAGAATCGATCTTATGGTGGGGATCATGGATGGTGATGAACCACGTGTTCATAAAATTTGGTATCACAGGCATTTGAGTCACTGTTGTTGCATTAACATTTTATGTGACATTTGTATGAGTTTTGTTGTCGAGATGTGATATGATGATATTTGAGAATTATGATATTATATGATGGTTGTTATGACGCAAGATGTATAATTGTTATCATGGTGTGAGTAACATGTATTGATGAATGATATGTGCTTATATAATGATGTTTTCAACTACTAATACTTTCCTTATATATTTTATAATAAATTGTGATTACTCACTCTTTCTGTTTGAATGTTACCTCCATGTGAGTAACGCGCTAATACTTAAGAGTAGATTGCTAAAGTATCTAGGATAGAGATTTGAAGTATTTTATTTAGTTTTCCGTTAGATAAATAAAAGGTGTCTTGCTATAATATGTAACATCGGGTTGGGAATGCTTGGAATTGTTATGTTCCTCTTTGTTGATATACTTTATGAAGGCTTTTTTATTGTTAAATTGGTTTTTAATTACAATCTTTGATGAGACGAAAATACTAAGAGCTTTGATTTACGAAGGAGTTCTTTTATGACGATGAGTCCACTGTGATGTTAACAATTTAAATGATGTGTTGATTTCTAAAGATATTGATGTTAATAATGTAACATGCGTTACAGAGCATGATTGTTAATGTGATGTTTTCTATGAAATGTAACACCCTTGGGTGGTGATGTTAATTGAATTATTCTTAAATTATTCTTGATTTAATTGTTGGATTTAGAAGGGTGTTACATATGGAACACTCCAAGTGATATATCCACGGGGAAGAGAGAAATGTAGAAAAGGAGGTCTGACACTTAAACAAATCTATTGTATTAACATCGAGTGAGCTTTTCGCCAAGTTTCTTGGCAACTTCATCTTTACTTTTTTGAGGTTCCTTTAGCTCATTAAAAGAGTAATGTGCCTCATCACACTCTCCAGCAGTGAAATTTAATGATTTCTGGGTTTGGGCAAGTGTCTCCCTCATGGTGTTATGCTTGGTCTTTAAGTTCAAGACAATCTTAATTGATGGACTGTGGGCATCGAGCATTATACACTCCAACATAAGACTTCTTAGCAAGCGAGTCTCCACTAATTGAACATCTGAATGGATCCCAATTGGCTCCCATCTTATGATCGTTGGGGAAGTTATCTAAAAAATTGAAACACTCTCCCGCATAATTCTTCACGTTAAAATTTGTATTCCAAAGGGAATGTGCCTTTGTGTTCCTTAAAGGAGCTGAGGAAATATTTACCTTTGCAAGCGTTCGCTCAATGTCCATATTCTCTTTGTCGTCCAAGTCTATGATCAAATCAGGTTAGATGATCTTACCTTTCTGACCCTGAACTGGAGATGAGGCTCATTATGTCAAGACATACTTTATGGTCTTTTAGAGACCCTAGAGATTTGTCGTTTCTCAGCTTTGGTGAACAAATGCAGAGTTTCATGATCAAATGAGTTAAATTTTATTCAATAGGGGAGTTAGAGTTGAGTTTGAAATGTTTAAATTTGATACGAGTTAAATGAGTTAAGGTTAAAGTACACTTTGTAACTTTTTAATTTCCTAAATAAAAAGTGAAAGAGTTCTTATTAGTCCTATTGAGTTATGAGTAGACCCTATTGAATTCTTAGAGTTGTGTAGTGTTATTTTTACCTTGCTGATAAGTATTGTTGATTAATTATATAATTATAAATATTTTTAAGTTGTAATTATATATCACGTTGAATTATGTTGAGATAATTAGTTTAGATATGAAATATTGTGGTGGATTTATATTGACGATATTTATGTTGAGATATGTAATTCAGAGAGGAACTACAATGGTGGCTTTATATTAGCAATATTGTGGGTTCATAGAGGAATTAGTGATGATTATTCTATTGATATTATTTTTTACATTGTACACATCATGTATATCGAAGATAGGTAGGAATTTGGTCGAGTGAGGGTCACAAATTCAGAGAGGAATCATTGGTTTAGAGAAGTACCAGTGACGAGTCTCAGGTTCATAGAGGAATCGTTGGTTCAAAGAGGAACTAGAGACGATGGATCAATCAGTAACATAACTATGACATCCAAAATTCGGTACCACGTACATTGGAGTAGAAGAGGATAATTTCATTTCATTATATATATGCATTGTGATTGATTATTATTATGAATAAATCTATGTGATTGATGAATAATATGCTTAAGTTATCCTCGTTATTTTATGCACCATTAACATTTATGAATGTATTTTTACCCCATGTTTGTTTCTTGTATTGGCTTTACGCATATGATGTGTATGTCATGTAGATATTGAGGAGCCTTAGATGTTGCTTATGTGAAATATGGATAGCGGCTCTATTCATTTATTGTTTTCGCGCTGTTTAGTTGTCTTCGTGTCGCTCTGATATTGTAACACTTTGGTTGAGAATGTTTTCTTATTTTATTCTGCAAGTTCTTGAATTGATCTAAACTGATGTTTCTTTTAAGTTAAAGTGAATTCCATGTTATGATACAATTCACAGTTTCATTTTAATTATTTTAAATTCCGCTGCTATTACATATAAGTTGAGGAAGGCGTTTAATTGAGAAATAATGAGGCACCCTTTTTGAGAAAAATTACTCTAGTTAATTTATAAATCATGTGTTGGGAGTTAGGGTGTTACAAATACCATGGAACGCTTGTCTCGCCCCCATACTGTCACGAACATGTCTTTTTAGTTTTTTTTTAGTTATTTGAATAAAGAGAAAGGAACTATCACAAGCAGTGAGCCTAAGGCAATTGAGTCACCCTTGCTCACCGCTTAGTACCATAAAATGAAAAAAGATCTATGTGACTACAAATGAGTTCAAGCACCCTGATGAAAGCCCATCCGATGGGCGATATTTGATAGAGGTAACATTAATGGCTTTAAGGACCTTAGATTCAAACACTATGAAAGAAATTAGCACCCCTAAGCAATATATGACAGGGAGATGCATGTAAAAAAACTTCTGAGTGAGCAGGGGTTGTCATGTTAATTTTCTCCTCCCCATACTATGGTTCTAATATGACGTCTTCTTCATCTTCCAAACCAGATAGGTTTATTCTCTTACGAAAGAAAGTCACATTTTCCTCAATTGTATACAGTGTCTCAAAATCTTCAACTCTAAGGGACTCGCCCCTAAGTAACACACGAGGGACTCTCTCCAATCACAATTGAGGAGCTCACCCAAGGTGATGGACTCGCTCGCAAGTAATACTTGATGGACTCACCCATAAACCTTATCTAGGGTAATTGTTTTTGTGATTCTCCCCCAAAAATATTTTATTTCTACCTAGCTTAAAGTATTTTACCCTTCTCAAGCATTATGCATGAGGGACTGCAGAATATGATAACTTTAATTGGACTTTGAAAGGGAGTGATCCATTACTCAATTATTCCAAAAACACGGTCATTAGGTGAGATCATTGGGCGTGGCGTGGCAGGTCATGGATTGCCTGATCCGATCTATAACACTCAAGGCATAGGTCACTCGACCCAAACCCATCCTCATTAAGTGACCGCGTTAATATGTTTTAAACTAATTATTTATTTGTAACAGTTAGGGGTGTTCAAATCCAAACCAATCCAAATAAAAAACCGAAAACCGATCCAAAAAACCGAAAATCATAAAAAACCGAAAGTTATTGGTTGTGTTTGGATGTTATTTTATGAAAACCGATCAGTTCGGATTGGATTTCGGATGAATTTTTCAAAACCAATCCAAACCAAACCGAACCGCATAAATATATTTTGATACTTATTTACTTTTTATTAGTATGACATGTTATGTGAATTTATTATTAGATGATAATAATTTTTTTAATAATATTTATTAGTTTGGTATAATCTATTTATTTTTATTATTTCAAGCATAATCAATCACTCTCATTTTGTAATATTAACTTTTAATATACTATATGTTATATATTATATCAAATCTATGATTTATTAGTAGTTTTATAATATTAATAAAAATATAATGTGTAATTTGGATATCCAAAAACCGATCCAAATTAAACCGCATAAAATTGGATCGGATCAGATTGGATTTTTTTTAATATATCATCCAAAACCGAACCGAACCTTAAGTGAATTAATCTTTAGATCGGATGAGTTTTTGCTTTAAAACCGATCCAAACCGAATCACGAACACCCCTAATAACAATTATTGCCATTTCTCAGAAGAATAAATTGTTTCTCCTATTTTTGAAGAAGAACGAGTCTTCTTATTCCCAAGTCATAGCCAAATAGTAGGCTGGAATCAATTCTTCACTCACAATTTAATCCATAGACTTGACTATAAATATCTCTACCTCTAAAAATATCTCTACCTCTAAGATTGAGAAAGATTATTCACTATTTAGATATTTAAGATACATAAAAATCTCTTTCTCAATTATTGAAATATTCAAATATTGTATTTTCCTAATTACATTATCCTTTTTAAAATACATAATCTAATTAATTTGGATGTAAAAATATTTTATGTGGAATTCAAGTTTAAATTTAGATCAACATATTTCCTTCTTCTGCAAATATTTATTGAAATATGTACTGTCTATTAAAAAAATGTATAATACAATTTAAAGATATTAATTGCAAGGAAACCAACTAAAGACCAGCTATATAGAGCGGATGAATTAGAAGTCACTGGCGTCGGGCAAAGGATATACTACATGTTAGGGCTTTAGATTTAATTTTGGATTAAAATAGACAAAAAAAACTAATTAATTATAATTATATAATAAAAATAGTTATAATTGTTTGTCTAACTTAATTAGTAAATAAAAAAGCTTTGAATGAAAGACTCAGCTAAAAAATAAATTTTTTGTATATATTTTATATTATTTAAAAACAAAGAGGCTTCATTCTTTAGAGGTTGAAAGTATATGGTATTTTAAAATTTTACAACTAACGTAAATGTTAAAAATATTGATGTGTAATCAATTAAAATTTTCAATTTTAAATTATAAATTAGTAAGAAATTTGTGTTATCGCATGAGTTCCGTTTGAATTCTCATTACATGTCTATCAAACTATTATTTATAAAGTTTGTACTTATAATATAAATCAACTTTTAAATATTGATTTGTACTTATAATAAATCGTACATTTGATTCTCTAATTTCAATTATATAAAACAATAGCAATTGTGTTATCTCATAGATACGATTACATCTACCTGTGAATATATTTAATGTATTCAATTGATTCATATAGTTATAATATACAATCATTTATCAAATTTCTATTTTCCGTTTATAAAAATAATTGAAACTTATCTTCATTTATAAAAATAATAGTATTAATAATTAAATTTTCTCCGTTTATAAAAATATTTGTAATTTATTTTTGTTTATAAAAATTATTTTAACTTATTTTCGTTGGTAAAAGTAATTATACAAATATATAGACTTTTTCCGTTTATAAGTGTTTTGAACCCGTGTAACAATTTATAAAAATATTTTAACTTATTCATATTAAAAATAATTGTATCAATAGTTGATTTTTTTTCTGTTTATAGTAATATTTGTAACTTATTCTTGTTTATAAAAGTTAATGTAACTTATTTTTGTTTCTACAAATAACTATATCATCATGTAAAATTTTTCTTGTTTATAAATACTTTGAACTCGTGTAACTATTTATAAAAATATTTTTAACTTATTCATGTTAAAAACAATTGAATAAATAGTTGATTTTTTATCGTTTATAAAAATATATAAATGCTTTGTCGTATCATCTTAAATTTAGTTACTCAATAGTATAAATAAATATCGCATATTAGTAATATATATTAAATATACTATTTTAATACCTAATTTATTTATTTTCAAGCAAAATAAATATTATAACTAATTAAAATAAATTTATTATTAACAATCAAAATTACAATATTAAATAATAATATAACATTTATTATTGTATATATCAGTAGGGAAATAAATAAAAAATTATATCTAAAAATATTGAAAAATAAATTATAATATTAAATGACAATTTAATATTTATTATTACAATGAATCATACATAATATTTTAAAATTATTTATTTTATTTCTTATATTTTATTATATCCGATTTTTAATAAATATTTTTTAATTTAGTGGAACTTTTCAATAATTAAATCTTAATAATATTATATAAAATTAACTTCATAAATAAATTTATAAATTAAATTTTATATAAATATTTAATACTTTATATATAATATGAATTTATATGAAAATTATTTTATACCATGAATTTATATAAAATAATTATAACTTATTATCGTTTATAAAATTATTGTAATTTTTTTTTCCTTTTATAAGCATCTTGAACATGTGTGTCCATTTATAAAAATATATGTAATTTATTCTCATTTATAAAATAATTATATAAATAGTTGAGTTTATTATATTTATAAAATTATTGGTAATTTATTCCTGTTTATAAAAATAATTGTAACTTATTCAAGTTATAAAAATGAATGTACCAATAAATTTTTATCTTTTATCCTTAGTTTTTTATAATTATCATCTATCATTAAATTTTCATAACTACCATTTAATATTTTTCTTATCACGATTATAATTATAAAATTAATTTGAAAAGATTCTAATATGTTTTAGTTATTTCATAAGTATAAAAAATTACAAAATCTCAATTGATTTTGTTTTGTTTTATTAACCTTTCTATAAAAATCTAAATAATTTCAAAATATATTTTATCTCAAATAAGGATCTAATTAATTATAAAATAATTTTTATTCTTACATTCTTAGAATGATAAACTAAATATTTAACTTTGAAATAAAAAAATTATAATTTGTAGTAAGAAGGATAATCATGATTTTTACATATACTTTATACCTTATGTTTAATATTTCTTAAAAATATGTAATTTTTTTAAATATTTCTTAAGTCCTTCTTATTATATCATATTTACAATTTTATATATATATATATATATATATATATATATATATATATATATATATATATATATATATATATATATATATATATATATATATATATATATATATATATATATATATATATATATATATATATATATATATATATATATATATATATATATATATATATATATATATATATATATATATATATATATATATATATATATATATATATATATATATATATATATATATATATATATATATATATATATATATATATATATATATATATATATATCATGAGCTATTAATAAGAAAGATCAATTAATAATTAATTTTAAAAACGGATGCCCACATCCTACCCTTTACAACTCAAACACCTTACGATTGAGTTGAAAAGCTTGTTTCACAAATATATTACCTTTAATTTTTGTTATAATGATCTATTACTGCATTAATATAAGGGTCTATTATATAAAAATACAATTTCAATTATTTTATAAACTATTAAATAATTATAATCAATTACATAAAAATTTAAAATGATCTATTAAATAATATTTTTAAATAAATATTTATTACATAATATTAGTTAACCCATTTATTAACTACAAAAAATATGATTAATTCAATAGAGTAAATAAATTCATAATAAAAAAGTAATTAATTCATTTATATAAACTAATTGTCAAAATAATCCTGAATTCTACCGGATGCTTCAATTGTCAAAGTAATCCTACCAATTCTATTTATATCTCGTTTGTTTCATATATAAATTTATATTAGGTAAATTATTAAATAATTGTAAACTATTTTATTTTTTATTTAATTATTTAATTTTAAATAAACTATTATATAATAGATTTTAGCTTACTTATATGTTTTCTATCAAATGGATATTAACTTTTAATTATATTTTATCATGTAAATAAGAATAATTATTTTATTAATTGAATTGATATATTTATATATTTGATTAATTATATATTTCTCATGTGTAAAAAAAATTGTATATATAAAATATTTTTCTAGCCAATAATCTTATATCATAAACTTTATTTCACTAGCCATTTATTTAATAAATATTTATGACATAATATTAGTAAAAAATATATTATCTTTATGACATGTATATATTTATAAATATTTATATGTATATAACATGTATACATGTAAATAACATGGATATTGTCTTTTAAATATTTATAATATTTAAATATTATATTTATTATATTATATTTTCTTGGTTTATGTTGTATATGCTCAAATCTTCACCCGCTCATTTGATTCTTCAACTTCGAAGCACGATACTCTTTAACATCTATATTTTTTTCTTTGTTTATTTTGTATATATGCTCAAGTCAGTATACGAGTACATTTTTCATATGCTTTAGGTCTAGATTTTCATATGCTCAAGTTAGTTTTTGGATTATATTTTGGTGTGTAATTCACATAATTATACGTGTATAAATTTCAGAAGTTGTTATAGATCGTAGTTGGATGAAAGCTAATATATTAGGTCTGGTTTATGAGAAATGAGTTCTTGAATTCTTTGAATACGCTGATAAACATCTTCTCGACAATGATGGTATCTTTTATTGTCTTTGTGTTGTTTGTGTGAATATCAATAAGGGTACAAAGGAAGAAATATTCCAACACCTTTGTTGTGATGGTATATGTCAAAATTATATAATATAGACGTGGCATGGTGAGGTGGATAAAGAGCAAAGTCGAACGTCACAAAGTCAAATAGTGGATGAAGATGAATATATGGAAGATCAACTAGAGGACATGTTCCGTAATATTGGGGGATCTTCTTTTAAGAATGCTCATATTTATGATACTATATGTAGTGATAAAGACACCTCTTTATATAAGGGATGCATAAATTTTACACGATTATCGGTGGTGTTAAAGTTGTTTAATCTGAAGACAAAAAAATAGATGGTCGGATAAAAGTTTCACGAAATTACTTGTATTGTTAAAGCAAATGTTTCCATAAGATAACAAATTGCTGGATCTTTGTTATGAGGCCAAGAAGATATTGTGTCCAATGGGTCTAGAGTATATCAAAATACATGTTTTCCCTAATGATTGTATATTATACATGAAATAGTATAAAGACTTGTATCAATGTCCGAAATATGGTGTGTCGCGTTACAAGATGTAAGGCAACAATGGTGATGACAATGACTATGGAAATGTTAGTAGGAAGCATCCTCCTGCTAAAGTGTTATGATACTTTCCAATAATTTCACAATTTAAGAGACTTTTTGCTAATTCGAATGACGCAAAGAATCTTAGATGGTATGCGGACGAAAGGACTCGTGATGGAAACATTCACCATGTAATTGATTCGTTGCAATGGAATAAAATTGATTCGTTGTTTCCGGATTTTGGAGTTGAGCCAAGAAACCTTAGGCATGGGCTTGCCACCAATGGAATGAACCTCTTTGGTAAACTGAGCACTAATCATTCTTCGTGGCCTATTCTTCTCACTATTTACAACCTATCACCTTGGTTGTGCATGAAACGCAAGTATATACTATTAAGTATGATGATTTCTGGACCACGACAACCTCATAATGACATATATGTTTATCTTGCCCCATTAATTTATAATTTATGACTATTATGTAATGAAGGCGTTGAGGTTGATGATGCATATTCTGGGGAAAAGTTTAAGATGTGTGCAATATTATTTTTCACAGCCAACCACTTTCCTACTTATGGTAACTTGGCTGGATATAGTGTCAAAGGACATAAAGTGTGTCCTATTTGTGAAGATAATACTTGTTATCACCAACTTGAGTTTAGAAAAAATACTGTTTACCTTGAGCATCAAAAATTTCTAAAACCCGATCATCCTTATTGTAGATTGCGGAAGACTTTTAATGGAGAGTAAGAGTTTGATGGGACTTCTAAATCTTTAATCGGGGATGAAGTTTATCAACAGCATGAACACATTAATGTTGTCTTCAGGAAGAGAGAAAAAGAAAAATGGGAAGTTACGAAAAATATATGGAAAAAGATGTTCATCTTCTTTAATCTTTCATATTGGTCAAGTCTTGATGTTAGACATTGTGTTGATATGATGCACATGGAGAAAAATGTGTGTGATAGTTTGATTGACACACTTCTAAATATTACAGACAAGACTAAAGATAGTAAGGCTTCCCGTTATGATATGGAGGAGATGAGTATACGAAAATAGTTGGCTCCAATAGAGAAAGGAAAAAGAACTTATCTGCCTCCAGCATGACACACTCTATCTAAAAAGGAAAAGGAAATTTTCTGTGAGTGTTTGCAAGGTATTAAAGTTATGCAAGGTTACTCATCAAACATCAATAAACTTGTATCAATAAAATATCTCAAGTTAATTGATTTAAAATCTCTCATGATTGTCATGTATTAATGCAACAACTTTTACCAGTGACTATTCGTGAGATCCTATCAAAGAATGTGAGAGTAACTATAATAAGATTATGCTTATTATTCAATGTCACATGTAATAAAGTTCTTGATTTTAGAAAATTAGATGAATTAAAAGAAGAGGTTGTCATAATCTTGTGTCAATTGGAGATGTATTTTCCTCCATCATTTTTTGACATTATGGTTTACTTACTTGTTAATCTAGTCAGAGAAATAACATTTTATGGTCCAATTTATTTAAGGTGGATGTATTTAATAAAGAGATATATGAAGATCTTTAAAGGATACACAAAGAATCATCACCAACTGGAAGCATCGATTGTTGAAAGGTACATCACTGAAGAAGCTGATGAGTTTTATACAAATTATTTGTCGGAAGTAGATTCTAAAGGCATTCCAAAGTCCCGTCACGCTGATCACACAGACAAAAGAGGTATTCAAGGTATAAATGTTAAGTCAATGACTCGGGATGTAGTTATTCAAGCACATTTCTATATATTGAATAATATAAATGAAGTTCAACCTTTCACAGATACTCACAAAAGACTTTTGAGGAAAAAATATCCCCAAATGAGTGACAAGTTATTGTTGATAGAGCATAACAAGAGGTTCATAGATTGGTTTAATAAAAGTGTATCTAATGATCGTAGTGCATCCGAGATACTTAAATGGTTTTTGTACGAGCCAAAATTTTGTGTCATTACTTGGACTGCATACGACATCGGTCATTATACCTTTTATACAAAATCAAAAGATGATCATAGTACAATACAAAATAGTTGGGTTATGGTTGAAGTCAAATCGATGTATTTCTCTAGTTTGAAAGATAAGAATCTTGTATTGGCAACTACTGTGTTTTATGGTGTTATTTATGAGATTTGGGAGATTGATTATGTTATTTTTAAAGTGACTTTATTTAAATCCAAGTGGGTTCCCAATAATAGTAATGGTGTACATATTGATACCTTAGGATTAATCCGGGTCGACCTTGGTAGGGCATCTTTTATGATCGAATCATTCATCATGACTTCTCAAGCAAAACAAATTTTCTATGTTACCGACCCATCAGACATATCGAGAAAATGGTCAATCGTGCTCCAAGGAAAATGCATTCCTCTTAGAGGTAAAAGTCTTGATATTCCATCCACACATTCTTACACAACACAAGTTCTTACCTCATATGATGAAGTTGATGGAGATGTTGTCCATGCTATTCAAATCGATCATGAAGAAGGCATTTGGGAAAATTAACAGGTACATAGTTTATTCTTTATTCATAATATATTCATGCATGTTATAGTTCCAAGTATTTTTAATAACAATTATAATTATTTGAAATTATAGGTCTTTAGAGTTAAGAGACCAAGAGACAAGACATCAAGAGACAAAATTGTGATATGTAGAATGAATTATAGGCCTTTATGTAATGTGTAAACTGTAGATTGTTTATTCGGATAAATTGTAGGATGTTTGTGTATGGTACAATTGAATATAATACAATTATGTGATATTATGAATATGATATAATTAATATTATTCAGACAACTTTATCACAAATGTGAGTTTTATTTTCTGTTGTGATATGGTGAACAATAATATAAGTTAAAAAATGGAATGAATTATAAAAGCAGGATAATATATGTTAATTATGCATAATATTTAATAACGGTTATAGTCATAACCGTTATAATATCTCGCGCCCTTTCCAGAAGAAAAAAAAAATCAAAACGACGCATATGGGAATCGAACATATGACCATTAAATTTATCACAACAGACGTTTGGAAAACTGTTGTGATAAGGGGCGTGTTTTTCAATTTATTACAACAACTACTGGACTATGATTGTAAGTATCATATATTCAACGACACTCTACATAACAACACTTGGGCCCGTGTTGTTATACATTTTTCCTAACTGCTGTGAATTGAGTTTTCTGTAGTAGTGCATTAAGACAATATCAGTTGGTCCAAGCATCGTCATAAGGACATCATAGTCGGTTTTAACAGGTTTCTAAGAACGAGTTTCTTCATTTTTGTTGGACACCGTAACAAGCCTATAAATTCTCCTGATCTATTCACCGTCAGAAATGTCTTTGTCTAACCAATGGATCAAGTTTCTCTGAAAATGCTCGATAGTCTGTGTGTTTCAAAGTTAGATATTCATCAGAAGTTTTGTTGGCGAAAAATAAATTGAGCATTTCTTTTTGATAATTGAAAATATTAGAAGCACACTGAAAAACATATTTAAGAGTGGAATGAGAAGATGTGTGGTAAATGGTAGAGATGAATGAGTGTATTTATAAAATATCCAAAACAACTGAATAGTCATATTAGATGACACCTCCTCATTACAGGCAAAATGCATGTGTCATGATGCATGACATGACAGTGAAGCATGCATCATGTTGTGTGACATCTCCTCTTTAATTTAAGTGCATGTACTATACAAAGTGATGCCTCTTTTGTATAGTAAAAAAATTTTATTTTAAAATATAATTAGTCTGATATATAATTAAAAATAATGACTATTTAAGAAATTTTTATAAGAAATGTGAATTATCTAAAAAAAATTATATATCACTCAAGATAAATTATGTGAATCCAACCCCCACACTTTAATTATAAACTTTTATTCTCTCTTAAAAGATTTATAAATATTAATAATTTATTTATATTTAAAAAAATATATATAAATACTACTCAGAACTTGAACTCTAGACAACTCAGCTAATACACTCTAGATTAACATTTAATTTGTTTTTGTTAGTGCTACGATTATTTTTGGTGTCAACATAGCAGCTCTTTCTAAAAAAAAGTGAAATGAACCATCTTGATTTTCTTTTCTCTTATGTATTCATTCCCTAAAAAACTAGCTAGTGAAAGGTGCAACGAAGACCCGCATAGTAGAGGAGTAATTATGGCTACGATCCAAATGTCAAATTACGAAATTCACATTTTAAATGAGGTAATTAATTGTTAACCATACGAATACTCTTTGGCCGAATTCAATCAATCGGTGCTTTTCCGTTTCAGTCACGTTGTATGTCAAAGTGGCAAACATTGATCGTCTTCTTAATTTCTGGCCCTCCTTCCTAAAATTAGTTACTCTTAAATAACTACAAAGTCAATACACTATTTCAAATTGGATAAAGTTTTATGTCAAAAAAGCATTGTATGCCTAAAATTTGGGTTAAGTAATAATGATGGAATGGAAGTTAAGTATGGGTAAAATCTTATGTGAACTTCAAGGGAAAAATTCTTAAAGATTAATACGTGTGCTTTATAATGTTTTTGAAAAAACAAAGCATTCTTATGCATACTCTGTCATATACATCGTCAATGTTATTAATTTTTGTTTTAAATTTTTTTTAGATGATTCTGATTATGGAGAAATATTTTAAGATTCAAATAGCACTTACAAAAGTACTTACAAACTATTCACTAAAAAAGATCTTATAAAAGTACTTACAAAACTAAGTAGTTTATGATTGCCAGGCAATATCTATTGTTGGAGTTGTGAGTAAGTCTAACATATTTTAAAGGGATTAGTAGTTAGGCTTAATCTTACGAGGCAAAATGTTATTCAAGAGGACATTGGGGTAGATTGTGTTCCGTGTGTAGGTCAAGTTGAATGGATAGAGCGTTTGTTTGTTCATTGTAATGCAACTTCATCTATTTGGTACATAGTCTTTATAAGTGGGTGGGTTGTTCCATGCCTATTCCATATTCAGTTTAAGAAGGATGCAAGTCAATCAGTAACGACTTATTTTGATGATGATAATACTTGAAGTCAAGTAACGATTAAAGATAGCTCAAGTAATTAAAGATGTACAAGATGATTGATGAAGCTATTCTTATGAATCAAACTAAATATTTGTTTAAAGTCAACAGTGTAGTCCAACTTCTCCCAACTGAAAATTTAGCATTTATGATCATCGATGGTTTAAGCTTTCAATATCTCATATCATGGTAATTAACATGGAGATATCTCAAGTCTCATTCAAAAGACTCAAAGTTCTTGTGTGATGCTAAAATCAAATATAATGATGTCAAGACTTGAAGCTTTAGAGTGTGAAAGCTCACATTTTTTTAAAGTTATAGTTAAATCACACACACACACACACACACTAAAATCATTGAGAAGCCTTGTGGAACCTTATTTTTCAAGTAATACGCTCCAAACAAAAAACCCGCTTTTGATGATGACAACTACTGGGAATGACAACACTGATGACAACTATGATAAGTCAATCACGAACGGTTAAGCTGTTAAAGATGCAAACCTAAGTATTATGGTTTGATGAACTTGACTATTCAATGAGAGCAAATTAAATGAAAATAATCTAAAGCCTCGTGTCTAGATCTCAAGGAGTGTCAACATAAAGAGAAGTATATAACAAAAGTTTGTAGAAAAGAAGTAATCTCCTAATTTAGTATATGAGTGGACATATGTAAAGCAAATGGGCTTCTCTGTAAAAGCACAAAGCTAAAATAAACACACACACATACACACACACACTAAAACTATTTTTCAAAATGATTTACCAAAATAAAATACTTTGAAAAACATCTAGAAGTTGTATCAGATGAATTGGGAGCAGTCAAAATAGCCATGACGGAATTTTGAATTTTCTAATCAATTAGAGAATAATGCCCAATCGATTAGAAATTCATAAACTTAAGGCCCAAGCTAGTTTGAAAGCACTTTGATTATGTGCAACAACTAGATATCTTAACTTTCCATTTTGAGAACTTACTGTAAGTGCCTTCGTTTGGGATTGGCTCATCTCTTGTAAAACAAATAGCAACAACAATAATGTAATGTAATGTACAATAGGAACAGCCTGAAAATTCTATTGTAAATGCCTAAACATGTTGATCAACATCTGGAACAACATGTCTCAAGAGATGTCATAACATCATACCAGACATCAAGCTACTGAACTGTCAAGACTGATACAGTTCTGTTCCTAAAGTTATGCAGAATATTCTGCCAAATAGAATGCATAACAAGTAGCGAAAATTGAAGGCATACGTGGAGCCCTAGAAGATTCAATCAGAAGCTAAGGATAAGGAGAAAAGCTCGATTGAAGACCTAACTTGTAGCAGAAGTTTTCTGCTTATTTTATGCAGGTCGTTAAAGCTGCATTGCTGTCATATGAAGGCCCAAATCCAGTTGGGTAAAAAGTGTTATAAATAGAAGTATTGTAACCTAATTTGGGTGATCGCTGATTGACAAGATGTAATCATTTAGGGCTAGTTGTGAACCACCCGGGCTGTGGGATGGTCACCATACTCCTTGAAACCTGTAGGTTAAAGGATGTATGCATTGTACTTGATTGAAGCTTTTAAGCATGATCAAGATGTGTAATGGAAGTGTATCTTCTGAGCAGTTTATGTACTGTAGAAAGTTATCACTGCGGTGATTGAGGGGGAGTGAGAGGGGTCTCATATCTAGGATTGGATCTTAGGTAAAAGTGTCATTGGGTAGTGATTAAGTGAGAAGGCTGTCAACGGGTGTGTTGGCTGTAGGGTCTTTGAATTGATACTACTAATAGTGAACTTTATCCCTGGCTTGGAAGCCCCCAGATGTAGGTTGGTTGAACCGAACTGGGTGAACAATTCTGTGTGTTATTTACTTTCTGTATTGGTTATCTGTTTGATGTCACAGCATTCCTCGTAACATCAATGTGTAAGATTAACCTTAACTGTTCTGAACTTCAGTAAATCAGAACCTGCGTGTTGTTGGCTCTGGTATGTTAGTCCAGTGACTGTTGTAGAACAGATATCAAAAGTTCAGCCTAGTCTACCTGTACAGCGCTTAATGTCAGATCAGATGTCTTAACATTCCATTAGATATTCTGAGTCTGTGACATTCCCGGAATTTCAATTGGTATCAGAGCAGGCATCCTGTCTGACTCTGGATGAGATCCATGGGGGATACTTTCCGATTGTGTACAAGGTAGAATATTGTTTGAACCAGTAGTGTTCATATTGTTTGGTCCCTAGGAGTGGAGGATGGACAAATTTGGGAGAAACTAGATCAGCTATGATGAAAGTGTTTGAACAAATTCAAAGACCTCATGCGGGAGTAAAGATTTTGGAGTGCATTGTTCAAACTGTATTCAGCACAGAGAAGAATATTATCAAAATCTTCATGCGGGAGTGAAGATATTGATAAGGCATCATATGTGTTTATAAAGCCTTCTTTTAACAGGGCTGTAGAGTTGGGTCTAGAAAGTTGTTCGGTGAAGAAGCAAACAACTTGAGGGATTGATTTATTTTCAATCCTTATGTGTCATGCTTACTATATGGAGTAAGCACTGTGTAAGTTCTGGTGAAGTACTGCTATTCCGCTGCATAGCTTCTGATACAACCCCTAAAAGTGAAAGAAGAACTCTAGGGCTATTATTTTTGCTGTTGATTGATCAATGATTCTCATATGCGTCTGTAAGCTACTTGAAGACCTTGAAGATTATCAAGGATGATGTGTTCCAAGAAGATGGAACTAATGTTCTTAAGGATGGTAGAACATCATGCAACTGCCAGTTGAAGAACAAATGTTCTGGGTGCTAAACACATGTAATGTGAATACATATGTTTGGAACCTACTCCTGATCTGGAAGAGGAGACATCTGTTTTGAAATAATTGATCAGGACACGATCAACAGGTCATCTACTCCAGTTGTGAGTTTAAGGGAGTATATGTGCTGAGCTAAATGCATTTAAAAGGACTTTAAAGCTGTGGATGATGGAAATCATTTATGTGTCTTCAGCCAAGTAAATATGCTTAGCAAGCGTGAAGAAGTAATCAGTCTAGTGTGATTAGATAATTCTAGTTGAATAAATGATGGAAGCAGAATCTTTATGTGTGGAAATCTAAAGCTTGTGATGATAAAGAATGTACAACATCACAACTGTTGAAGACATCAGTTGTTGAGGAAAGACGGATAAGTCCCAGATTGATAATGAAGTTTCTTCTAGTACAAGTTACAGAATGTGGCAACCTGAAACTTGCACAACAAGCAAACTAAGGACTCTTAATTTGGAACCTGTGGCAAATTCCAAATAAAGAGTATTTACTATGTGTCTAAAGTAAAGAGCTCTACACTGTATCCATAAAGAGGGAAGTTGGATAACAGTTTGTTCAGAGGAAGTAGTATGATCAAGCTGATGTGAAAGGGAGTTCATCCTACCTTGTTCTATAAGATGCCTGAGTTTATTTCTCATGATCTTAGTGATTTCCAAGGAAGATAGGAATAGAACAGGTTATGTCTACCAATCACATAAACTGCAGCATGTGAAGGAGAATTCACTTAATTCTCTACAAAGATCTGAGCTGTGTTTCAGGGGGAGTCCTTAACCTGAAGATCCTGGAAGACATGTCATACAAAATGTCCTGACATCCTGGACCAAAGTCAAATGGTGGATATCTGCACTTTTACAAGTCATCCCCATCACCTAGGATGAACTTGTTAGTTGTATGTAGCAAGGAGGAGTTCTCTTCAAAAGATCATGGGTTCCTGAGAAGATCCTCTTCTTACTTGAAGTTCATTTATGTGAACAACTTGGTTTGCTCTTGTCTACAGGAGTATGGTACAATTAACTCCTTTGTACTGTTCAAGGGTCAGCAGACAAGGTGAAGGTGATCCATGCTAGTTGCTGCATGGTTATGTGATTGTTGTGGTTCTTCATGCATGGAACAGAAGATTGTTAGAATAATTATCCTACCTTGAGAAGATGACATAATCTAACTAATAATGAATACTTTGACGGGAGACTAAGTATTCATTAGGATCTTGCATAAAGATATATATAAGCACTTTGATGGGAGACTAATTGTTTGTCTAATATGTATGCAAGGCTGTATTCTGAACCTATTTCTCAGAACTTGATAGAGAGTTTATTTCTCTCTAAAAATATTCTGGTGAGTAATCATACCTTTCTTATGGGGAATATAAAAGGGCATCAATCCCCTGGATGTTAACTTCAGAATCCAAGTAGATAGGTTCATGCTGTAATATCATTTATTGTTAGAAGACCGTGGCAGAGACTTGGAACTGTGAATCTTAATATTATAGTGTGGCAGTTTTATTGTTGGTTTGGAATTAATAGATTCTACTTGTGTTTAAAAGAAGTATGCTTAACAACGCATAACTACTGTTGTGGTCTGAAGAATTTACTAGTATTAGCAACTACTAGTAAATATATTATACAGAAGGATGACATGATCAAAGGATAATCCTTTTAGAAAGTCTGAATCTTAGTAAAGCTTGTAAGCACACTAAGAAGGTTGGAGGCGCAAGGGCATGAATCAGAGATGTCCTTACTATTCTAAGACTAGTTCAGGGTGCTTGAAATTACCACCTCAGAGCTAGTGCTACTGGTTTCCACGCCACTGTTTTGATTGGCCTTAACAAGGGAAGTCACTGAGTGTTGCACTTTTCCCAATTACAATATACATTGAAGGGAGACTCTGTATCTGTAATGATTGGACTTAATCTGAAGATCAGAAGTCTGAAGAGGGCAGTGGTATGCTGATGTGTTCTGATAATATGACATTGTGAAGTCATGTCTCAACAACAGGAGATTGAAGAATTGCTTAAAAGTATCATAAGTGGCAGTTTTGATACTTTTGGAGCAATTTGGAAGATTCAGATCTTATCAATAGCAAATTGGTCTAGCAAATCAAACTTCACTAGCTCCAACAACTACTAGTGAATGGAAGATCAGAAGAAGGAAATCAGATATATTCAGCATATGTTCAAGGGGTTCTTTTACCACAAGAAATAGAAGTGGCATCTAAATTTGTGTATTAGAACCAATCTGTGATGTCCTGTGAAGCATGTTGGAGTCTTCTGGTGTATTGGATCTCAGCAACACAAAGCATGAGTGATGGCCATGCTTAAGGCTGCTAATCTCTTGCTACTAGCTGGTTAAAGTGCCCTTCTCTGTGCCTAAATGAGAGAATGCAAGGTAATGTCTAAGTATGTGTCATGACATTATCAACGACATTGCAACCTTGTGGAAATCAAGAAGAATACGGGAAAATAACTTCGCCACGTCATTGGTATTCTGTTTCCTAGAAGGAATAAATCTTCAGTCCCGAAAATGGGTCAAAGGCTGATTTTATTCAGGAATTGCTTTGACCTAAATTTATGCATGAATTAGGACTGGTTCTTTTTGTGGTATTGGCAGAAACAAACAAATACGTCTAAAATACATGCACAGTCAGTCTGAAATATGCACATGCTTTAACAGGTATCCTTGACCAAGATTTTATATTACCATCTTCTTGAACCTGGTATCTCCCTATATAACCTCCTGTCACACATTCTTTTCTCTCACAACCATCATGGGCTTTCTTTGGCAATTTTTGGCCAAAAAGGGGGAGAAAGGAGTACTGTTAGAAACTGTCCTCGTTGCAGCAGCTACTCAAAATTTTGATCACAAAGACTTGTCACAAACTCAGCAGAAATTCAAATGGCGTGAATTTCTTTGTGACTTGTGATCCGAGTTATGAACACAGTTGTGACCTGTGTTCTGAGTTACAAGGGAGATATTCTGGTCACTCCTTAAAGGTTCTCTGATGCCTCTGAAAGGATAGTTTATCTCCCACGGTCCTCTTTTTCCACCATCAGTGACAAGAAATGGTTCGTGGTCTAAAAGGGAATGAGGTGCATCCTCTTCCTCCTGTGCCTCAAGAGGTCCTGAATGGTGAGTATTATTGTTGTATTTGTTTTAGCCAAAATTAGCCAAAGGGGGAGATTGTAAGTGCCTTCGTTTGGGATTGGCTCATCTCTTGTAAAACAAATAGCAACAACAATAATGTAATGTAATGTACAATAGGAACAGCCTGAAAATTCTATTGTAAATGCCTAAACATGTTGATCAACATCTGGAACAACATGTCTCAAGAGATGTCATAACATCATACCAGACATCAAGCTACTGAACTGTCAAGACTGATACAGTTCTGTTCCTAAAGTTATGCAGAATATTCTGCCAAATAGAATGCATAACAAGTAGCGAAAATTGAAGGCATACGTGGAGCCCTAGAAGATTCAATCAGAAGCTAAGGATAAGGAGAAAAGCTCGATTGAAGACCTAACTTGTAGCAGAAGTTTTCTGCTTATTTTATGCAGGTCGTTAAAGCTGCATTGCTGTCATATGAAGGCCCAAATCCAGTTGGGTAAAAAGTGTTATAAATAGAAGTATTGTAACCTAATTTGGGTGATCGCTGATTGACAAGATGTAATCATTTAGGGCTAGTTGTGAACCACCCGGGCTGTGGGATGGTCACCATACTCCTTGAAACCTGTAGGTTAAAGGATGTATGCATTGTACTTGATTGAAGCTTTTAAGCATGATCAAGATGTGTAATGGAAGTGTATCTTCTGAGCAGTTTATGTACTGTAGAAAGTTATCACTGCGGTGATTGAGGGGGAGTGAGAGGGGTCTCATATCTAGGATTGGATCTTAGGTAAAAGTGTCATTGGGTAGTGATTAAGTGAGAAGGCTGTCAACGGGTGTGTTGGCTGTAGGGTCTTTGAATTGATACTACTAATAGTGAACTTTATCCCTGGCTTGGAAGCCCCCAGATGTAGGTTGGTTGAACCGAACTGGGTGAACAATTCTGTGTGTTATTTACTTTCTGTATTGGTTATCTGTTTGATGTCACAGCATTCCTCGTAACATCAATGTGTAAGATTAACCTTAACTGTTCTGAACTTCAGTAAATCAGAACCTGCGTGTTGTTGGCTCTGGTATGTTAGTCCAGTGACTGTTGTAGAACAGATATCAAAAGTTCAGCCTAGTCTACCTGTACAGCGCTTAATGTCAGATCAGATGTCTTAACATTCCATTAGATATTCTGAGTCTGTGACATTCCCGGAATTTCACTTACAAACGTATAAATGCAGAAGGAGAACTTGAATGGTCTACAACAAAAGGAAGAATTAAGGATAAAGGTAAGAACAATGCAGTTATGAACAATTCAGCTAGGAACATAACATCTAGTATAAAATGCAACAATGACTTTAATTCTCTAGGGGACTCGATAGATCCCATAGTGAAATTTTCCATTGATCCATGTTAGTCTCTTGGAATGTTAGAGGGCTCAATAAGGTAGGGAAGTTGAGAGAGATTGGCTTCCGTCTCTTAGAACTCCAACCTAATATTTGTATCTTACTTGAAACTCGTGTGAAGAAAAATAAGGCTATGTTGATTAGAGAAAAGTTAAGAATTCATGATTGTTATGTGGATAACTATAATCACCATGATAATGGTAGAATTTGGGTCAGTTGGAATTCTAAGCTCACTGAGGTGTGTGTTGATAGCTGCTCTAGTCAATGTATCCATTGTAGGGTGAAAGATAAGGAGGGAAATCTCGTTCAGGATAACTGTTATGTATGCACAGAATACTCTTGAGCAAAGAAGAATCTTATGGCCTGACATTGAGAAGCTACCTAGGCATAACAATAACCTTTGGTGCATTATTGGTGACTATAACAATGCGCTGAGGAGTAAAGATAGAATTCGAGGGAGATTGGTGTGATAAAATGAGTTTAAAAATATGCAGACTATGATGGACAATTGCAATCTCTCTGAGATGGATAACCAGGGTGACTATTTTACTTGGCATAATAAGCATGAGAAAGATCCCATCTACTCTAGAATTGATAGAGTTGTGGGAAATGCTGCTTGGTTTCAAAGAATGGACGTGCAGCTGAGACACCTTCCCCTAGTATGTTTGACCATGTCATACTACATCTTTGTAGCCAGGCCCAAAGAAGTCCCTCTAGAAGAAACTTCAAGTTTATAAACTGTTCAGTTGAGCTTGAGGGATTCACATAAGCTATTACTAATTCCTGGAGTGATCCAATAATGGGAACCCTCCTTACATTTTATGGAAAAAACTAAAAAGATTGAAGCTTATCATGACTTCTGCTTTAATCTTCTCCGACATATTTGGTCGCATGCAACATAACTTTTGCTTTACTGGTGGACAGTCTTCTTTTGTAGGTAGACGGTGTACCACAATATTTGCATCAAGTCCTGGCATGTCTTCATATTACCAGGAAAAGACCTCGACATAATCGTGCAACAACTGAACCAGACGCTCTTTGGAACTGGGTTCCAGATTGGCACCCACCTTGACTTCTCTTTTGTCTTCCTCGGTACCTAGGTTGATTGTATCCATGGGTTCCTCGTGGGGCTGAATGTTTCTCTTTCTTGTTGTATCAATCTGGCAAGTTCCCCTGGTACTTCACAATCTTCATCACCTTCGTCTCCGGCTTGGTAGATTAGATTTTCAGAGTCACAAAAGGCCATAGCAGAATCGTTACCCATGAGATCCAGAATGGATGTATACCTGTATTATGAGTGTGAGTGTGTGTAAGGATATATCTATCTTTGAAAGAAATAAAAATGTAAAAAGAAAAACAATGAGCGCAAAGTTTGTATGCAAAAACGTGCATGATTTATTGATGTCATATGGAAATGAGATAATAACCCTTACAAATGGACCATTGTGCCTCGGGTAAGACACAAGGCTTTAAGAGTCTGAATTGTTTTAATATTACAGATCCAATAAAACGTAAAGACAAATTACTGTGGGATAAAAGTGATCGGGATAAAATCTCTAGCCTCCCAATTGCTGAGTGCTCCACTGACAGTTGGGAAGATCCAATCCTCCATGTTGCAGTTGTCTTAATCATCCTCTACCATGTTGACTTCACGGTTGCTGATCTTCAGGGGTGGTCCTCCAGCACGAGCGCAACGTACAGCCTTCTGGGCAACTGAAGTGAATCCCAAGCCAAATTTGTCAAATTTGTATGGGATATCCGGGAGTTGTCCCCAGATAGTGCACCCACCTTCTTCTATCAGTGCCTTTGCATCCTTCAAAGATGACATCCTGAGTGGAGGCCTTGTGATCTTGGGAACAACCTTGGTCACTGCCACATCTTATGGGACTTCTTCAAAGTGTTGGAATGGAGTTTCAATAAATTCACCATCTAATTCCACATATCGGAAGGAATTGAGATGGTTGATCATATGCTCTTCTTCTCCATGAACGGTGATAATCTTCCCTTGAATTGGATATTTCAGCATTTGGTGCAACGTAGAAGTAACAATGCCAGCATTGTGGATCCATGGTCGGCCTAGTAAGCAGGAGTATGAAGGGCGGATGCCCATTACATAAAAGTTGAATCAAATGTTTGGGTTCCAACTTTTATGGGGATATCCACTTCCCCATGCACCATCCTTTTTTAGCCGTCAAAAGCCCTTACTACTATGTTGCTTGGCTTCAATGTTAATCCTTCGCAGTCAAGCCTATCAAGAGCCTTTTTAGGCAAAACATTCAAAGATGAGCCTGTGTCCACCAAAACATGAGCCAAGGTTGTGCCTCTATATTCAACTGAGACATGCAATGCCTCATTATGCTTCCTTCCTCTTGGTGTTAAATCAGCATCCGAAAAGCCTAGACCATTATCTGCAGTTAAGCTAGCTACGTAGTCTTGGAACTGATCAACAGATGTTTCTTGGGGTACATGGATAGTTTTCAGGAATTTTACCAAGGCTTTTGCGTGCGCCTAGGAACATAGTAGTAAGGCCAGCATGGAAACTTTAGATGGAGTTTGCCCCAGTTGCTCAACTACATCGTAATTGCTTCTTTTTATGATCTTTAGAATTTCCTCCATCTCTTTCCGAGAGGTCTCAAGGATAGCCAATGATTGTGCCTTCGTCCGGACAGGCTCAATCAGAATACTTTTACCTCAAGTCTCGATTAACTCGACAACAGGAATGTCAGTAGGAGTGATAACAGGGATTGTAACAACTTTGTCAGTTGGAGTATTAGCGGAGATAATTGTAGGACTGATAATATCTTTTGGAGGAGTAACAACATGAATGATTACGGGTCCAGAAACTGCTTTTTGGGGAGAAATTTCTGGAGAGAATATCCTTCAGCTTCAGGTAATCTTGCTAGTCCCTGCAATATTACTAATATCAGAGTCAACTTTCTCAGAACTTGAATCTTCAGTGGCTGGCCAATATTTCTTGATATCGTGGTAGTAGACATCCCCTCCATAATTCCATGGTATGGTTTTGTCTGACGAATACGGGACTGGTCCAAGCATTGTAATTATCAAAGGAGCTGCTTTTAGAACTGATGTAATTCTAACGGGTCTTTTGGTGGAGACCCTGGGAGAATTGGTGGAAGTGGTAATGATAGAAGCATCATTAAAAGGAATAGGTGGAACAGAAGTCTTTTCAAACAAAATTTCCTTGTTATCTATTAGGCACTGAACGCTTGCTTTCAACAAAGGACATCTGGTTGGTGAGGACAAATAGAAATGACAGCCTTTATCGCAGCCTGGGAATACACCAGCAATCAACAAATTCTTTTTAATAATCAGGAGTGGGGTCACAAGATCATCAACTGCAGTAACAAACGTATCTTCCTCAATGGCGTTTGTATTATGGTCGTGCTTGGGCATAGGGGCAGAAATGACATTTGGCTTTTCGGGCGCATCGAATTTAATCTCTTTGGCTTCAATGAGGTCTTGTACTTTGTTCTTCAGAGCTCAATAATTGTTAGTGTCATGGCCGGAACTCTCAGAGTGGTATGCACAGCGGGCATTAGGATAATAGTAAGGAGATGTTGTGTTAGGATTCTTTGGAGCTTCTTTCAAGGTCACTAGGTTGGATCTTAACAGATGTGGCAATACTTGAGATATGGTCATGTTAATTATGGTGAACTGTCTGACTGGTCTGTCCATCCTTGGTTGGTTGTTTCTTTGCTGATCAGGCGCATGTTTAGGGATCATAACAACCCCCACCATTGGACGGTGTTCGACCCTATCTTGATTTCTCTGAGGATATACAACAACCACTTATTTATTTATGATGAATGGCTTCCTAACATCAGCAGAGGATGCATCTTTTTTGAATCTTTCCACTTTTTATCCCGGCTTCTACTCTTTCTCCAGTCAATATCAATTCAATGAAACCTGCCGATGAACTCCCAATTAAGTGATTAAAGAAGGGACCAGACAAGGTGCCCAAGAACATATCAACTAACTCTCTTTCAGATAAAGGAGGCTGGACTCTCCCTGCCAAGTCCCTCCATTTTTGCGCATAGTCCTTGAAGCCTTCATTGGAAACCATGGCCATACTCTAGAGTTGAGTACGGGTAGGCGTAAGATCAACATTGTATTGGTATTGTTTGTAAAGTGATGCAGCAAGATCTTCCCAATTATGAGCATTGGCTCTTTCTAACTGCTAAAACCAATTAAGTTGAGTTCCAGACAGACTGTCTTGGAAGAAGTGTACCCACAAGTCTTTGTCAGCGGTATAGGGCTGGATTTTCCTCACATAGGACCGGAGATGCATTTTAGGGAATGAAACTCCGTCATATTTGGCGAACACAGGTGGTTTAAATTTTGGAGGAATGACAATCCATGATACTAACCCCAACTCCTCAAAGTCCAACCCAGGCACTTTTTAGATTTCCATCGCACTCAACCGCTCTTCTAAATGCTTATACTTGTCGTCGACCGGAGGGTATTGTTCTTCAGAATAGTCTTCTTCTTCCTCTTCCTCTTCTGACTCTAACTGGACAATTGTTTCCTTGCCCTTCCCATCTTGGTTGTCTTTCTCACTGGATGTTATTGCAAAATATAAGGCCCTTCTTGTCTGCCCTTGGAATCTTCTTCCCATGTTTAGAACTCCGGTTATCTTCTTTGTCTTCTCCTCAGCCAGCAAAGTCTTCAACTCTTCTTGTCCTTTGGTTAGAGTTAAGAACAACTGTTGAAACTGGGCATTTTGAGCTTGGAGGTACTTCACTGTTTGCTCGAGATCCATCTTACTGAAATAAACAGTAGAGAGATGAGGAGATTTGTTTCAAGAAACCTGTTTTATGTTATGATGAATGGTAAATACATATGCAATGTTTTCAAGGATTTTAAGATTCAAATTTGTTTTAGACAAAAAGGAAACATACGTTATATTAATCAGTTAAAGTTTTGAGTACATCAGTGCCTCCTTGGGAAAAATAATATAAAAACTCAGATAAAAAGGTAGTACGCATCCTCTTTGGTGCAATGTAGGCATTCAAAGTCTTCTCATCATGAAGTTGCTTAGTGAGTTCCAAAACCTTCTTCTCGCTTGCGTAGAATTGGGCTTCGAAAGTATCTCGCTCCCCCTTGAGTTGTATCCAATCCCTTTGTAGGTCTTCAAGAGAGGTGGGCATGTCAGGATGTAGGATAATATATGGGATATCTCCTTCCATGACAGGTTCAATGATTACCGGGAGAATAGAGGGATAAGGCATCATAAGACTCTAAGCACGAGTTCGTACCCATTTGAGGTAAGACTCAAGAGGGATAGAATTTTTATGCCCCAAAGTCTTGTTATCTAACTTGTTCAACATCCTCCAAGCTCAGACAAATCTCTGGCGAAGACCTTGATCGTCGTTGTTATAGTCAAATACCAAACCTTGAATCAGCATCTCGTGCGGGCCATCCTTTCGGGCATAACCAAACTGTCTTAAAGCTAAGCAGGGGTTGTAGGTAATACCTCCCCTAATGCCAAGTAAAGGGACATTAGGAAATTCACCACAACGGTCGACAATAGTAACATTCTCTATGGATCGGGAGCATCAATGAATGTCTGAATGTTTGAACATCATCAACCTTTGTGACCACCTTGAACCTTGCTCATTCTTTAATACAAATTGGGGAAGATGCAAAATAAACCATATTTCCAAGAGAGGAGTGCAACACATAAGGACACATCTTTTCTTTATTGTGCGAGTGTGAAAAGAGTGTAGGATATCCCCTAGCAATGTAGGCACAAGGTTGCATGATATGAAGATTTTGACGGTGTTCACATCTATGAGTTGGTAAGGATTTGGAAACAAAACCATCCCATAGATGAGGAGAGCCACAATTTCCTCAAAGGCTTGCAAATCCAAGGAATTCCAACAGTTTTGGGCTTTCTCAAACAAGAACTTTGCTAGGAAACCTTTGACACCGCTTCTTGTTTCCCAATGAGTTGTGACATCAGATGGGTGCAAGTGTAGAACTTGAGTATCTCTTCTGGCTTTGGGTCTCTTTCCATACCGTTGAAAGGTAGTTGATTGATAATGGGAGTCCTCAAGAGTCTGGAGAATTCTTCCAATGTAGGCACAAGTTAGTAGTCGGGAAATGTGAAACAATGGTGTAAAGGATCAAAGAATTGAAAGAGCACCTTCATCATGTCCTCATCTGTGTTGGAGGTGACCAAGTTGAGTAGGCGACCATGTCTCTCGGTGAATGGAGAGTTTTCAGGAATCCTTGAAGCTAGCTCCTTAAGTTGTGGAGGGATCCTTACAAGGTTGACTTGAATAGTTTTCCTGCGAAGAGAATCCATGTCCTACAAAATAGAACAAAGATGAATCCCAAAAATCCTTGAAATGGTTAGTAAAATGTGTATGATGTTATGATGTTCATGATGTTATGCACAAGTATGTATATACAAACAAAGCAAAACAAGTCCTTAGGTTTATGCTTGCATGGAGTTTTATAGGTAAGTACCCTATTGAAGTTTAGTTGGCTCAAACCTGTCCTAGTAATAGTAACCGGCTTCTAAGGAGCTCAATATCACTGGATTGTTTCCTTGATCATTGTTTCAGCACAAGCCTCTTAAATGGCGACCGAAATATCCCAAGAAACCAAACCTCAATGAGTGTAGTATCGAGTATCTACCAACTTCGGATTACACTAAAGCCGGTCATCTCACTACATCCTAAATGGCCAAGTTGGTCAAGTAAAGGTTCTAGAAGTTCATTAGTGCTTCATGACGTCGCTCAGCGGCCCCGTATTCTCTTTGATTAACTCAAAGGCTACCGGTACCCACAAATATGTCGCACTAACGTAGCTATTGCTTAGACCATGTCGGTATATCCCGTGCAGTTTCCACAATGTATTGCTACTTACCTATAATGTATCCCAAATCCGGGTAGAGGATTCAAACCTAAACAAAGAACCATAATGTAAAGCATACAAGTCAAACAATGTAAGCAAGTAAATGTGATCTAGCCCTAAGGTAACCCCACTTTTAGAAATTTCCCCAGCAGAGTCGTTAATTATGTGATACAATGGGAGAACTGACTTGAGGGTTTTGCGTTTGATCGCAAATGTTGCAGTTAGCAAGAGTCGCCACCGACTTTTATTTTATCCAAAAGGAAAGGTGAAAAAGCACAGGAAAGACCTTTGAGATTTATTTCTTGAGTTAGGGGGGTAGATTATGAAAAGGGAAGGTATTAGCACCCTTTTCATCCATGGTTTTCTATGGGCTCTTAGTTACTTGCTAAATCACTTGCTTTTTGTTTGAAATTATGCTTTGTGTGGTTTTTGAAAGTATTTTGTAAAGAGGCTATTGTTTAGGCAATCTTTGTAATGATTCTCGTTCGTAAGAATGTATACAAATATGTTGATCTTTTGAAAATGTTTCCACGTTTGTAAGATTTTTGAAAGTGTAGGTGTTTGTTTTTGAAAATAGCAAGGATGTTTGTTTAAAGTTGAGCAAGTAATTAGGAGCAATCTACCTACTCAAATGTCTTTCTTGTTCATTTTCTTTTTCTTTGACATTGTTGTTTTACCATTGATTTGGTAAGCAACCCTATCTTTGGATGTAAACGGGATGGGCGTGGGTCATCGTATAACCATGTTTAGCAATGTTGCAAGGTATCTTAGCATTATTTTTGAGGGACTAAGATCATTTGTAAGGCAACTTAGATAGCGTCATCGAGGGACTATGATCTTGTATTTGCTTGTTTTTGCTAAGATACCTCACATGCGTAATATGGCCATTTTGTATAAGGCAACCAAGTGGAATAACCCTAGGGGTGCTTGTGTGCAAGTGTATGGTTTTCATGCTTGTTTTTTTGTCTTGAATTAGGATTTTCTAAGCATTGGTTTTAGTCTTTCCATACAAACCCTAATTACTAGCATGTTATATAAAAGCGATAAATTGCGAAATTTAAAGTTACTACGCTATTACAACATTTGTAGAGAGGGGGTGTACAATTTGTAAATGGGGGTTGCAAGAATTTAAACCTAATTAGTCTATTACAACCATATTGAATTGGTATGAATATACAAGGAATTAAATAAATACAAAGTATAAAAATGAATAAATGTACAAGGATGCAAAATGTAAATAAAATGAATTTTGTTTGGTTTTCATGAAAAAAAGATTTTGTCTTTAACCTAATTAAATAAAGAAAATAGTTAATTAAGTTTGAATTTATTAAGAAAAGATTTTAGATGAAAACCCTAATTCTATTAATTAATCAAAAGAAAACAAGTTTAAGAAAAATATCCTTTTTTGGTATTTTTTTATCTTGAAAATATTTATAGTATTATCAAATATTTTTAGTCTCTTTTTTTTATATATTAAAATAATGTATTTTAAATGGTGTGAAAAAATAAATAAATAAAAGAAACATAATATTAATTAAATTTACAAGGTTTACTTGATAAATAAATAAAGTATAATAAATAAAAAATATTTTTGTAGGAAAATAAAATAAAATAAGTCAAAATATAAATATGTCATTTTTTGTATTTTATGATTTTTTCCAGTATTTTTAGAAAATATATTTAAGAAAATAAAATAAAATAATTTTAAAAAAAAATCAAACTTGGGCCAGGGGTGCCATTAGTCAGCAGGGAGGTTAGTGAGCAAAAACAAAAAAATAACCAAAGTCAGAAAAATGTGAAAAAATAAAAAAAGGATACCACTGGGGCTAGAACCCAGGTCCCATAGGTTACAAGCACGCGCTTCTATCACTGGGGTGGCTATACATCCGTTAATTCAAATGAAACAATAAATATGTAAGTAAAAACGCGCCCTGAAGACTTCATCTTCAACCTCCAGCTAGACCAACTGTAACTTGCTCATTTCTCATCAAAAATGAAAACTGTAAACATGAAACTTGTAGCAAATTTTCTCACGATTCCATAAATGTAAAGTATTAAAACTATAGATCAAATATAAGCAAGAATTTTAATGGCCCTAATCTGAACCCTAAAAATTTCAGAAATTTCAGTTTCAAAATTCACTAAGCTCAAGCAAAATTAATGGAAACTATGGACATGGTTAGCTTCAGGGAAATGATATCTACATGTTTTATTCACAAATAAACTATTGATGATGCATGTATGAAGAGTCCCAAGTTGAGAAAACATACCTCAAAACTGGAAATCGTGTTTGGAGTTTGAGCTTTTTTCAAGTGATGGTGATGATCAGGTTAGCTTCCTTGAGGTCCTAGGAAGCTAATGCAATGGTTTGCTTGAGTTGAGAGTGGCTGAAATGACTTGGAGAATTTAATGTGTAATGCTCTGTTTTTGGTTATGGAAGATAGGGTAAATGATGTTACATAAATGAAATAGGTACAGGGATAAGTTACACTTGATGTAAGGAAGCTTTAGAAACTAAAAGGCCAAGAAACGCACGAGAGAAATGTGAGTTTGATGTTCAAGGTCAGAAACTGTGCAACAATGGAGTTTTTTTGAGAAATTTCTGATTTGAGAGAGTTTTGGTGTATTTCAGGGTGCTCAAGCTTGTGTCCTAGCTTATAAATAGTGACTCTATTTATAAGAAATAAGTTTGGAGTGCTCTAGTTGATCATAATTCAAATTTACATGTTTAAGTTAAACATGTGATTTTTTTGACAAAACAAGTTTCAAAGTCTTGTGTACTTGCTAAGATATAGTGGTTATGATTTAAACAAGCTTGCTTCTGAATTTTTAGATGGAGTGTAATCATAGGGAACACGTTAGAGGCTCAATGTGAACTTTATGCAAAAAGCTTGCTTTACAAGAATGACAATGTTAACTTTGTGCCATTAATGGAAATGCAACTTGGATAATAGCTCAATTGCTTGGATCAAAGCATAAACAACTGTGTAAACATTTAATTATGGAGTGAAAAACAATTTTGAGGCCTTCAAAGCAAATATTATGCAGCCTAGCATGGATTTGGTTCATGTGTTCATAAAAAATGGCTTCTAATTCAAGTGACAAAACCCCAATTTCATCTCTTCGATTCTCCCTACTCAAGAATGATCTCAAGGAGTTCTTGGACATTTTGGAAATATTTCAATGTGATATACAACCCATATTTGAATTACTTTTGAATATTCCCCTTGTAACTATATGAAAAAGTGTTATGAAGTTAGGTCAAAATCCTGGCCAAATTAGGGCAAAATTTCACTGTGTTTAGTTTCATGACCCTATGTTCATAAAATTATAACTTGAGATCCAAGCATTTTTGGAAGGAGTTAAGTAAATAAAAGTTGTAGATTTAATGGATATCTACAACTTTCATGTTGGAAGTTTCTCTTGAATCATCTTGTATCATGGTGAAAATTTGGCTCAAAGTTATGAAAAAACATGAACTTTTCAACACTTAGAAAATTTTCCAAGTTTAGAAATTTTGACTTTTCAAAATGAAATATTGACTTTTTGATTTCTTGATGAATAAGTTTCATATTTTGACATTTTTTAATGAATTGAGATCTTTGGTACTTGAATTTGACCAAAAAGTCAAAGTTTGACTTTTCAGTATACAGTTGACTTTTGATTAGTTGACTGAAAAATTCATCTGTCAATCCATTGGACTTGAGCAATGTTTTGAGCCATGTAATTAGGTAAAAATTATGCAATTGGACTCTTGATATCATTCCTTAAACCAATTGATCATTTGCTAGGTCAAAAATCAAAAATTGCTCTTTCCCAGTCAAAACCCTAATTTTGACCATTTTGCCCTTTTGAAGATTTGATCAAATTTCTTGAGGAGTTGTGGTCCAAACTTGATCAAATGATACATATGAGTTTAAAATGTTTACGTGGATAAAAAATTATGAAGTTTGACTGTAAATTGGCCATGGTTGACTTTTTCCCCAATACAGTTGATTTTTAGGTCAACTGCTCAATTGATTGAGCAAAAGTGTGATCCAAGGCTTGAAACTTGACATGAGTGATCTTGGGGTCCATAATGATCCATGAAATTCATATGGGGCATTGGAAGTTCAAATATTCTTGTGAAATCTCAAACCCTAATTTTGGTCATCAGTGCTTAAGGAGGTGTCTTGAGCTGATCAAACCCTAGTGCAGTCTTGAGTCAATGAGATCTTGTGAGCAAATTCTAGATAAGAGAGAGGGAAAATTTTGGGGTACAACACACATCAACATAAAACATCACATATTATTAATGTGGGAAGCAATGCCATATAAAACGGGACTGTCCAGATATCTCAAAGAAAAATGGATATAAAGGAAATAAAGACACCAAGTACAAGAAAGCCTACATTGCTTGGGAAGAAAATGAAGTTATTTCATCATCAGAATCGAAAAGCGAAGAATGTGCAAATTTAAAATTAATGGCTACTCACGATTCTAAAGATGATGAAGACGAAGAGGTAATGCTTTAAATCCACCGAAAATCTATGGTATCTCGATAGTGTATGTTTGAAGCATATGACGGGAAATGCTAACAAACTTCCATATATAACATTGAAATCCAAGGGGTATGTCACATATGGAGATAATACCAAATTTTCATATCTAACATTGAAGATGTTCTTTATATCTAAGGAATCAAGCATAATCTTATAAGTATTAGCCAACTTTGTGACAAAGGTTTCAAGATCAAGTTCAATAAAGATGAATGTTTGATCATGGATGAAACCACTGATGAGATAAAACTCAAAGGTAATCGAACTAATAATATTTTTATGATTACCTTAGATGATTTATCATTGAAGGTAAAATGATTATTGGTAAAAAATAATGATGTATGGATATGGAACAAGAGAGCTTCTCATATTCACATGGAGCACTTGAACAAAATTATCAAACATGACATAATCATTGGATTGCCTAAAATAAAATTCATTAAAGACAAAACATGTGACGCCTGTCAAAAAGGCAAACAAACAAAATCAACTTTAAAACCAAAGAACGTGGTGTCTATAACAAGACCACTTCAATTATTGCATATGGATCTCTTTGGACCATCACGAACTAAAAGTTTCAGGGGTAATGTATATGCACTTGTTATTGTTGATGATTTTTCAAGATATACGTTGACTTTGTTTTTAGTGCAAAAAAGTGATGCATTTAAGGCCTTTAAAAGATATGCTAAGCAAGTCCAAAATGAAAAATCACTAAAGATTACATCAATCTGAAGTGATCATGGTGGAGAATTCCAGAATGCATCATTCGAAGAATTTTATGAAGAAAACAGTATCTTCTATAATTTTTCAGCACCTAGAACTCCTCAACAAAATGGTATGGTAGAAAGGAAGAACCGATCACTCATAGAGCTTAATCGCACAATGTTAAGAGACTCAAAATTACCGAAGTACTTTTGGGATGATGCGGTAAACACAACTTGTTATGTAAAAAACTGTGTGATTATCCGACCAATGTTGAAGAAAATGCCATATGAGTTGTTCAAGAATCAAAAGCCGAATATTACTCATTTCTGCATTTTTGGATGTAAGTGTTTTATTCTTAACAATGATAAGGACAACCTCGGTAAGTTCGATGAAAAACCGGATGAAGGTATATTTCTTGGCTACTCTCTTTCAAGTAAAGCTTATAGAATATACAATAAAATAACTTTAACTATAGAAGAATCTATGCATGTTTCTTTCAATGAAACTAACCCCTCAAAAGAGGATATAGTCTCTTGTGATAATGATGATGTTTTAGATATGCCAATAGAAGATGTTACCAAGGCCAATCAAAATAACAATCAATATTCTCTCATAGAAGAAACTTCTCAACAAGATCTACCTAAAGAATGGAGAACTCATCGAGATCACCCAATTGATAATATTATCGGTGATATTAGCAAAGGAGTGTCAACAAGACTTAATCTTTAAGATACATGTCTACACATGGCATTTGTATCTCAAATTGAACCTTCCAAAATAAATGAAGCTTTGTTGGACGACCATTGGATGGTTTCTATGTAAGAAGAATTAAACCAATTCGAAAGAAGTCAAGTTTGGGAACTAGTACCAAGACCGAACGGAAAACATGTCATTAGAACTAGATGGGTATTCAAAAACAAACTCGACAAGAATGGGATAATTGTTCAGAACAAAGCAAGATTTGTCGCACAAGGATACAATTAATAAAAAGGAATTAATTTTGAAGAAACTTTCGCTCCGGTTGCAAAGTTAGGAGCAATTAGATTATTATTTGCTTACACTTGTTCTATGAATTTTCAGCTTTTCCAAATGGATGTCAAGAGTGCATTCTTGAATGGATACATCAATGAAGAAGTCTATGTGAAATAACCTCCTGGTTTTGAAGACTTCAAGAATCCTTCACATGTCTTCAAGTTAAAAAAGGCACTTTATGGCTTAAAGCAAGCACCAAGGGCATGGTACGATCGACTAAGCGATTTCTTATGTGAAAAAGGTTTTGAAAAAGGAAAAGTGGATAAGAATCTATTCATTAAAAAGATAAAAAATCACACATTACTTTTTCAAGTCTATATCGATGATATCATCTTTGGATCAACCAACAAATACTTTTGTGAAGAATTTTCATCAATAATGCAAGGGGAATTTGAAATGTCAATGATGGGAAAATTGAACTACTTTCTTGGACTTCAAATTAAGAAACTTGCAACGGGAACATTCATTCATCAATCAAAATATTGTAAAGAGTTTAAATAAATTTGAAATGGATAATTGCAAACCTATCTCCACTCCAATGGGTTCCAGAACATACGTGGATCTTGACGAAGTCGGTGTTTCCATAGTCACTTCAAAGTATCAAGGAATGATTGGTTAACTTTTATACTTAACGGCAAGTCGAGCCGACATTATGTTTAGTGTTTGTCTATGTGCTTGTTTTCAAGCCAATCCTAAGGAATCTCACCTTGCTGCAGTCAAGCGCATAATGAAGTATCTCAAGGGAACTACAAATGTCGGCCTATGGTATGCGAAAGTTAGTATGTGTTCTTTGCTTGGTTATTCTGATGCATATTATGTAGGCTGTAAAACTGATAGGAAAATAACTAGTGGCACTTTCCATATTCTTAGGAATGCTCTAGTATCATGGTCATTTAAGAAGAAAGCATGTGTGGCGCTTAGCACAGATGAAGCGGAATACATTGTTTCCGGAAGTTATTGCGCGTAAATCTTATGGTTGAAACAACAATTATGTGACCATGGAATTGATCTTGGATGCATCCCTCTAAAATGTGACAAAACAAGCTCTATTAACATCACAAAGAACCCAATAATTCACTCTCGAACAAAGCATATTGATATTAGACATCACTTTCTTCGGGATCATGTGCAAAATGGCGATGTTGAAATTTCATTTGATGATACTCACAATCAACTAGCCGACATCTTTACCAAACCATTGACAAAAGATCCTTTCTTTAAAATTCGATGGGAACTTGGCATATTAGATGAATATGATGTATAGTCATATCTTAAGAATCATGAATCAGTCATAAAAGGTGCACGTAATACTTTCATTAACTTTTATTTTCAAGTTTTTCTCACTTTATCTCACATTCGAAATGAATAATTCTTATATATATATATATATATATATATATATATATATATATATATATATATATATATATATATATATATATATATATATATATATATATATATATATATATATATATATATATATATATATATAAGAAGATCTTTGGAATATTTCTGGACTGAACTGCCTAAAAAATTTTCAAATCTTTTATGTCAGTAACCAGTTACCATCAGTCAGTAACCGGTTACCACGTAAACAGAACTGAAGTACACTTTCTGGGCACCTTCAGTAGCCGGTTACCAAGTACCTGTAACCGGTTACCGCATACAGATTTTTGAATTTTTTTTATTAAAAAAAGGCATTTATGAGTAAAAGTTTCATACTCCCTCCATTTTTGTCTTCTTGCTTTTTGAGAAATCTCAAAAGTTGGATTTATATCTTCCCTCCTTTTGTTCCCTCTCAAATCTATAATATCAAAAATTCAATTCCTTCCTAAATCATATTTCCCAAATTTTCTATTCCCTCCAAAATATATCTATATATTCATTACCTCTACACACTACTCACAACAAAATCTTCACTTCTCCAAAATTCGTCCTTCCAATAACCCTTCTCTCTCAAAGAATCCTTCAACCTTTGTCATGGGTCCATCCAAAAGAGGAAGAGGCAAGGGAAAAGCTATAGCCGAATCATCACTAAGTGAAGAAGAATCAAACCTTCTCATGGCTTTTCGTTACCGTCCTCTCACCCCTATAAATTAAGGTAATCTCTCATCATTCCCAAACACAAGTTTCAATTTTCCTGAACTTTTGGTAAAACAAAACCTAGCAGATCTCATCTCCAAATGTGGCTCATATTACCCCGATTTGGTTCGTGAATTTTATGCAACTTTTGAAATTTGTGTCAGTGGAATCCTCACCCCAAAGGTCAAGAGAAAGAGTATTAATATGTCAATATTTTAACTCGGTGAATTCTTAGGCGTTCAAAGTTATAGACTATTCATCAAACATGGGTGCACCATTGATGATGATGATTATAACCGTACCCGCTACTACTTCAACATTTCTTGTCTTTCCGAGAAGGAAATCTTGGATAAGGAAAAGGAAGCAGGGTCCTCTTCCAAATGGCTGATTTTTTACTCTTCTAATCTCTATGTAAGTGATATAATACTTCATTATTTCGTTGCTTACATTTTCTCCTTAAAAATTCTAATCACTCTCAAATAAGTGACGTTGAAATGTAAGTCTTGTATGCAATTAAGAATAATTTTCAAGTGAATTGGGCATACTTATTTATGAATTTTATGGAACATCAAAAAGATTTATTTGGTGGCTTACCTTATTCTCATTGGATAAAAAAGATGCTTAAGCATGCTAAAATTAGCCTCCAAGGCGATATTGTAAACAAGATGACCTCAAAAGAATGTGAAATCTGTTTCGGTGGCAAACAAGAATATGGGAATTTTCAAGGATAAAGATGGTATTTTCAAGCATAGAGAGAAAGGTTCATCTTCTGCTCCTTCTCAAGATATCCCTCAACCTCCTCCACCCATCTATGAAGGTCTTGTCTCGAATGAAATGATTTATCATAAAATCTACTCTATGAAAAATTTCATGATTTCTGAATTTCGAGACATTCGTCAAGAATTGACAGCCCTTCAGACACCAATTCAAGAGGTATCTATGGATGAGGATAATGATAATTATGACTATAATGCCTAATTATTTCTGAATATTTTGTGTTAATTGTTCTTGTTTTTCAATTATATCTTTATTTTTAATTTTCTATCGCATTTTCATTTCCGTACCATTTTTACTATGTAATTCCAAAGACTTCATGTCTCTTATGGTTAAGTATGCAGTTTTATTTCATGTGTTGAGTATGCTATCTTTTCTTAAATTATGTCTATTTTTAGTCTTTTCCTCATCCTTTTTGAGTTTGATAAAGGGGGATAAGACATTATGTTTGCTTGTGTTTAGTGGTGCAAAAATTTTTCTCCAGATTTTATAAACATCCTCTTGGAATCATGAGGCTATATTCAGGGGGAGAAATACCCCTTAGGGGGAGAAGTAATTCCACTATGATACTCATGCAAGCAACATTCAACGCACCTTGATGCACAAGCAACAACATATGTCAAATTGGTTATCTACATCAAAAAGGGGGAGAATATGAATGCATGCACCTCATCAACGTGTTTGATGAATACCACCATGGAATCCATACAAAGAAATACCAAGAATGTGTAAAATAAGTTCTTCAATATATATATATATATATATATATATATATATATATATATATATATATATATATATATATATATATATATATATATATATATATATATATATATATATATATATATATATATATATATATATATATATATATCAAACTTTAAAGATCAAGTTATGACTTATGAAGTGTACAAGCAACTTTTAAAGATGAAGACTTTTGAAGATTCATCACCATTACATAGGTACAAGTATTAATAAGAAGTTTAAGTATGTCTAAATGCTCAAAATACGTCTAAATATCATGCATACATGTTTCATGAACTTAAGTTCATTTCCATTACATTTCTAAGCTTTTCTAAAACTGATTTTTCACTTTCAAAATAGTGGTAATCGGTTACTGGGTTGAGTAACCAGCTAAAACCCTTTTAATTATTTCTGGAAAATTATTTTCGTTTAGTGGTGACTGGTTACTGCTTCTGGTAACCGGCTACTGCTTCACATTTTTTGAAAAATCTGAATGTTAGAAAGTCTGGGTAACCGGCTACCACCGATACATTTTTGAAAAACAATTCTGTTATGATGGATGTTGAATGGGAACTTTTGGGCATGAAACATTGCACTCTTTTATGCATTTAGAGTCTTTTGAAAGGGTGCATTACATGTATAAATATCATTTTTATTTCTGGTGTAAAACACAACACATCATTCTAAAACATTCAATTTAATTTTTCTACAAAACTTCAAACTTAGAAAAATCTAAATTTGCATGAAACTTTGAAACTCAACTTTCATACTCATCATAGTTTTTTCATAAAGTGAGCACTTAAACTGATCATAAACTTCCCATTGATTCTTGCCATATTTCTTGACAACCATAACGTTAATCAAGATTGTTGAACATTATAAAAATTCAGAATTCATTATTATTTCCCTTGCTGTCCAGGATTGTTGGAAGCAAGTATGTGCATTGAAGAGGATTGTTCTTCCTGCACTTAGTGTTTATATCTTAAAGGTTTTAAGAGAATTTGATCTCCATATAGGTTAGATAGTGAGCATCACAATTGGTGTGAATAGGTTGTACAATCATTCTAACTATAGTGAAATCTCTTTCATGTTGAAAGGTGACTGAAGTACCTTCAAAGTATGAAAGGAACCATGATATAACTGGTGTCATTTATTTATTTTTTCCATTTACCGCTTTAATAACCTTCATTATAACCATAAAAATAATCCTAACTTCATAAAAATTTGAGAATTTCCAAATCGCCTAATTCACCCCCCTTCTTTGGCGCACTAATAACTTACATGCTACAGTCTTCTGTTGACATGTTAGTCGAAGTAAATCCCAATCTATCAAGACTGTAGAATCACCACCAAGAAAAACTCCACAAAAATTTTAGAGCTTGATATCTCTATGAACCACCTCAATTCATTCTCATTCTCCATTCATTATGAGAAAATCACCATCACACTCTCTCTCCATTACCTTCAATCTTCATTTTCTAAGAACTTGGAATTTGCTACAATCTTCATCTTAATCTCCATCCAGTTCACCATTGTTCTTCATCTTCTCAACTTCATCAACATATCGTCAACAACACTGTAATTTTTGTCCTCCAATCCGCAGTGTCATCATTATCTGCATATCTGGTTCTTAGCATCATCATCAAGAATCTACAAATAGTAATAACAATTAGTTTTATATTCCATTCCGTAAATCGCAACATAAAACACATAAGGTAGAGGGAGATTGAGCCAAGAATTTGTTACCTACGTTATTGAAGCGAGAACGAAGATCGTTAAAGTCAAAGCGGAATCACAAATGGGAGAGGTTGAGCATGTGAGGGGAGCCATGACTGACGCATAGAGAGTTTAAGTCAAAGTCGACGGAGGTTGATCTAAGACAAGAAGAATATGTGAGGAGACTGTACAAAGTCGCGAACAAAAGAAAGTTAGGAGAGGCAGAATCATTAAGAAGAGTCCATGACGGAGGCAAGCGGAGCTTCAACATCAGAGGTTGACGTATGAACGAAAGAAAGAGTAGAAGAATCGCGTTGTCGTTAAAATGAGAAAGGGAGTTTATCGAGATGGAGAGAAGGTGAAAATTCCCTCCTTTTAATCGTAGCCAAACGCTCGCATTTTGTCATTGTTGATGTTAATTCTATTTTTTTTCGTTTATGGTCTTTACTAAATATGCTAATAAAAAAGGAATGTGCTAAACATAATTGCATTGGGCTATGGTGATGGACCGAGCCACACTCCCCTAAATTGAATGGGCCTAGAAATTATTTTTCCTACTATACAGTGTGTTGTATCCCAAAAATTTTCATCCTATTTTCTTTAGGACATCTCCTCGTGCTCCTAGGGTTTTCAATTGCTCAAGGCTACTCAATGTTTGATCAGACAAATTCTCCTCATAAGTAATTGACCTATAACTAGGGTTTCACTTTTCTTAAGGAAATTTGAGCTTATAATGCCTCAAGTGGAATTCATGGTTCCTCATATGTCTTAAGGAATTCTCATGCCAAATTTCAAGCCGTGCATCACAAGTTTGCTCAGTCAATTGCTCAGATGACTAAAAATACATTGTATTGGGTAAAAAGTCAATTGTGGTCAACATACAGTAAAAATTAAATATTTTTGGTCAACGTCAAGATTTTGAAGTCATATTCATCATTTGATCAAGGGTTGATCATGATTCATCAAGAAAACTCTCAATTCATCAAAAGTCAAAGTTGCCAAATTAGGGTTTTCTTAAGGAGAAGTCAACTAAACTTTGACCAAGCATAACTTTCACATGCTTCATCATATTTTTTATTAACCCAAAGCTCATTTAGAAGGAAATTCATTTCTCTACAACTTTGACTCTCTAAGCTCAAGTTAAAAATGCTTCATTTGGGAGATATGGGGCAAAACATTATAGGTCATTTCAAAAGTCAACAAAAAGACACTTTTTGTCAAGGCAACTTAGATCAATATAAATTATTAAAATGAAAAAATGATCAAAATAGAGATTGTAAAGGACATCTTGATATTTCCAAAAAGTCTAAGATCACCTTCAAATGATAAACATTTAGAGAGTTATGATTGGTTCAAGTTGGGAAAGATTGAGAAAATGCATGAAACCTAAATTGACCAAACGTGAATTTTTGGGCTAATGGGCTATTATTTCAAGGTCCATGTGGGTTATATACTTCATAGTGAACCTCATAACTTATTCATATACCCCTTGGTTTTTTATTTTATTTATTTTGTTTTTTATTAATTTAAATTCAAAATTAAATAAGATAAAGTCAAGGATTTTCTTACAAGGTCCAAACCCACAATCTTTTGACCTAATTCAAGCATTATATATCCTTTTCATTCAGACATAATATCACACAAAACCCTTGCAACAAGAAGCCTCTCCAAAATTCCAAAAAATATAAAAAACTAAGGAAAAGTGAAACCCTATCTTGCAGCCTCCCTCAAGGCCAAATACATGTCCAATTCCTCTCCAGAAGAACTAGAGTAAGAATGGACCAACCTTGAAGATCCAAAAGGCCTGAAACCCTCGTATATGCTTCGTCGGTTTCTAACATTGCATGAATTTGCATTTTTGTTTTTCTTTGTGTTTTAATGCATACTAACCTTGCTGATGTGTTTATGAGGTATCAATGTGCAGGATAGACTCATCGTGTGAGTCCCATAATGACTGAACCACAAGCCGCCATGTTTAGACCGTGTCATGTTATTTTCATCTTATCTCTTTTTATAGCATGTTTTAGCCAAAACTGATACTACCATTGAACTTGCAATGCCTGAATTAGGGGGGTAGGGTTCCTGAGAATCACCAACTTCCATTGTTTTGCAGATTGAAAAAATATAGTCACCGGAGAAGACGACCGGAGCTAGGGCTCCGGCGCCTCTCCGATCCATGCCATGATGTTTATTTTATGTTTAATTCGTTTCATTTATGTTACCGGATGTATAGCCACCCCAGTGACAAGGAAGCACATGTTGAGGTCTTACTATACTAGAGCGTGGGTTCGATCCCTGCCTTTTGATGTTTTGGGAATTTTTTCACATTTTTTTATATTTTGCAGGTTTTGTTACATAGCATGTTGATTCCATTCTCTTAACACAGGCGTGCACATGGCGCAGTGGCAAGGCATGCAATAAAAAAGGCTAAGGGCGTGAGTTCAACACCCACCCCTGACATTTTATTTAATTTTGGTTCCAACTTGTTTTCTCCTTCCTTAATTTCTTTCCAACCCTAACTTCTTTTGGCAAACTTAACCCTAATTTCACTTAACCATAAAACAAAACCTTTTTTTCACAAATTCTAAAAATAATTAGGTTTTAGGTTTTTATTAATATTTTTAATTTCATCAATTAACCTTTGTTTTTATTAAAATTAACTAGTTTTTTAAATTTAATTAATTAATTATCATTAAAACTTTTTTCATAAGAAAAATAAAAAACACTTCTTTTTCCTTCGATTCTATTTTCATTTTACATTTTTAGATCGATTGTATAGGTTTCGTGAATGTAATATTTATTGGCCGCTTCATTTTTCATTATTATGTAGCTGCTCTTGGATGTAATAGCTTAGGGTTTCTTTTCCGTACTATTTATTATGTATCTGCCCCAAAGCGATGTAACCGTTAGGTTTATATTTGTTGCCTTTACTTTCTGCACCTTTACTGTCTTTTTATATTTATCATATTACTGCTTAGTAATTAGGGTTGTATGGAAAGATAAAAATAAAATGATAGAAAACCCTAAATCAAAATATGAAATAACTGAATACAATACACTCACACACTCACACCTCTAGGGTAACCTCCCTTGTTACCTTCGAAACAAAACGGTCATGTCCCTCGAAAGTGGGGATGATTTAGAAAATTCCATCGAATAAAAGATCATAGTCCCTCTCTTTTACCCCAAAATTTACCCTCTCTTTCCTCAAAACATTTCACACAAGATCTCCAATAGCTCAAGTTTGCACAAGTGTTGACTAGGTCAAACCATCTCCTAAACACTGATGCCTTAAATTAGGGTTTTAATTTTCACAAGGATAATTGGACTTCTAATGCCTCAAATGACCTTCATGGATCATTATAGACCTCCAAGAATACTCATGTCAAGTTTCAAGTCTTGAATCACAAATTTGCTCAATCAATTGACCTGATGATTGAAAATCAACTGTATTGGGTAAAAAGTCAACTACAGTCAACCTACAGTTAAAATTCATGATTTTTGGCCAAAATAAAAATTTTAAAGTCCTATTCATCATTTGATCAAGTATTGATGACAATCCCTCAAGAAAAACACTCAATTTACTAAAGGGGCAAAATGGTCAAAAATTAGGGGTTTGACTGTAATTGCCTGATTAGTGACTTTTGACCTAATACATGATCTAATGGCTTGAATCATAACCACGAGGATTCAAATAAAACATGTTGACCTAATTTCATAGTTCAAAACATTCCTCAAGATCAATGGATTGATAGTTGAAATTTGATCAACTGGTGAAAAGTCAACTAATGCACAAAAAGTCAAAATTTGACTTTTTGATCAAGATTTGATTTCAAAGATCACAATTTATAAATAAATTCAAAAATATGAAGCTTTATCATCAATGAATCAATAAAGTCAAAAGTCAATATGAAAAGTCAAACTTTTCAAGACTTAGAAATTTTTCTAAGTGTTTTATACATGACAATTTCATTACTTCATGCCAATTTTTCACCAAGATGAAAGATGATTCAAATAAAACATTTAACATGAAATTTGTAGATCTTGATGAGATCTATAACTTTTATTTACTGATCAAGTCCTATAAGTTCTTGGATTTTGAGTTATAAATTCACGAAGTCATGCACTTTTTCTAAAACACTTAGTGAAAATTTGATCTAGTTTAGGCAGATTTTTGACCTAACTTCTTGGACAATTTTCACCAAGATCCAAGATGATTTTTTCAAAATGGTCAACATAAAGGTTGTAAATGATGTTTCAAGATTTCCAAAATGTCAAACAACTTGAAGAGATCATGCCTAAGCTAGAAGTTTTGAAGAGATGAAGATGGCCTCATAAACTTGAATTATAGGTCATTTCCTTGATGAACATTTGATCCAATCTCATAGCCATGCTGCATAATCTTGCTTTGAAGGCTTCTAACTTGTGTTTCACTCTATAATTAATTAATTACACAATTGATAGAGCCATTGTCCAAGCATTTTAGCCATTACCCAAGTTGCATTTCTATTTATGGCACAAAGTTACCATTCCATTCTTGAAAAGTTGCTTTAATCACAAAGTCAACTTGGCTTGAGCTTCTAACTTATTTGTTCAGCACACACTCAATATACAAAGTCAGATAAACATGTTTAAATCTTTTAACCACTCTAGATAGCCTTGTACTATGCATTGGGACAATGTGTATCAAGCTTGCTTAAAAAACAAGCCAAAGAGCCATAACATGTGAACTTGTACTTATGATCACCTCAAGCTCTCAAAACCTTTTACTATAAATTGAGACATTATTATGCAAGCTAGGATACGAAGGAACAAGCATTGAAACTCCCTCAAACTCACTCAAACCAGAAATTGCACAAAAACTCAATTTTTACCACAGTTCTGCCCAAGAACTTCCATCTCATAAACCACTCGTGCGTTTATTCTCCAAATCAGTCCTAAAGCTTCCTCACATCAAATATAACCCATACCAACACCTATTACACAATTGTAACTCCATCTTCACTATCCTCCATAACCAAAAACAGGATGCTGCATATTGACTTCTCCAGCACGATTCAACCATCCTCAATCCAGACTAATCGTTGCATTAGCTTCCTAGAGGTTCAAGGAAGCTAACTAGATCATTACAACACCTTGAAAGTTGCTCAAACTCAAAACACAAAATACATTTTCAAGGTGATTTTTCTGACTTTTGAACTCTTCATATAGGCATCATTTAGTTTCCATTTGTGAAGATAAAATGTAGACATCATAGCCCTGAAACTAATCACGTCCTTAGAATTCATTTATATTGCCTCAGTAGTGTGAATTTTAGTTTTGAACTTTCTGGAAAAATTAGGTCAGATTTGGTATCAAGCAAAATTCGTATTCATCATTGATCTATTGTTTAAGTTAGTTATATATTTGGAATCGCGGTTAAATTTCAAGCAACTTTCATGTTTATATTTTCCATTGGTTGAGAAATGAGGAAGTTACAAATTTGAACAATTGTGATGAATTTTTTGGCGCGAGGAAGAAGATGTTGTCATCAGGAATGAGTTTGTAATATATTTATTGATTTGTGCATTAAACACCAGATGTATAGTCACCCCAGTGGTAGAAAACGCGTGCGTAAGGCTTGGAACTATAGGGACTTGGGTTCGAGCCCCAGTGGCACCCTTTTGTATTTTTCTTATATTTTTCTTGCAGATTCAGTGCAGCAGACCGCACACGCCCATCATAAAGCCTCATATTACCACCATTAGATCACTGTAAAGATAAATCCAACACATTCCAATACAAGCACATGGTATACCTCAGGAGGGCAGCCACACTTGATCCAAACAGGCGCTAGGTTATTGCCTTGGGCCCGGTCTGAATTGCTGACTCTCACCCCCATTTTACTTTTAATGCAGGCCCGTTCATGCATTTTTTATTTATTTTTCTGATTACAAAAAAACACCTTTGGGCATAGCGCCCCTTTTTACTATCTTTAACCTCCATTTCCATTTTTTAACCCCCTGACTTATAATTTATATTTTTATTTTATTTTATTTTAACATTATTATTATTATTATTATTATTATTGTTATTATTATTATTATTATTATTAATTTTAATCAAAAATACCAAAAATATTTTATTAAATACTTAGACTAATTATCTTTTAGTTTATTTCCATTTTATTTTATTTCCTTAAATCCCTAAAAATATTTTCTTAACAAATTTAACTTCTTTTCTTAATTAGAATAAATTTAGACTTAGTGTTTATTTTTAATTTGTTCTTTAAATCAACTTAGACCATAATTAATTAATTTCTTTCTTTTTATTAATTTAATTAGGTTAAAACATTTTTCATATATAAAAAAATTATAAAAAAAAAACAGTTTTCTTTTCTTGTACATTATCTTTATGTTCTTGTATATTTTTATTGTATTCATTATTCAATATAGTTGTAATAGTAATTAGGTTTTAATTGTTTTCATCCCCATTTGTAATTCGTATCCCCATCCCCTAAGTATTGTAATAGTGTAGGATTTTAAATTTCCAGAATTTATCGCTTTCAATATTATTGCTAGTAACTAGGGTTTGTATGGCAAGCCATAAAATCAACAAGTAGAAAACCCTAATTCAAAGACAAAAAACATGAAAAACAAATACTTTGCACACTTGCACCTCTAGGGTTAACCCACACTTGTTTCCTTAGAATAAATAGTCATGTCCCTCGAACGTGGGATACTTTAGCAATGACCCTCGAATACAAGATCATAGTCCCTCGATGACCCTTTAATGTTGCCTTCGGTAAACGATTTTAGACCGTTAAGATAAATTGCTAAGGTATCGTACAATGTTACCTTCTATGACTGTACGATGACCCACACATGTCCCTTCACATCTAATGATAGGGCTTCTTACCAATCAATGATGAGATAGAAATATCTAAAGGAGGAGGAAAATAAAAAATACTTTTTGAGTAGGTAGAACGTTCGTAGTTGATTTCTAACAAACAAAACCATTTTCACACTTGCGCTTTCAAAACATCTTTCCAATAACAAACATCTCTTTGAACTATTTTCAAAACCAACACTTTCTATACATTCTTATAGAAACGGGAATCATTACAAAGTTTTCCGAAACAAAGGCGTTTTCAACATATTTTCAAACTTACACAAACACAAAGACATTTACAAAGCATTTCAAAGTGAGCTAGCCACTAAGAGCCCATAGATAACTACAGATGAAAAAGGTGCTAACACATTCCCTTTTCATAACCTATCCCTCGAACTCAAGAAAATTCTCAAAATGACTTTCCTGTTCTTTTCACCCTTTCCTTTATTGGATAAAAGAAAAGTCGGTGGCGACTCTTGCTATCCGCAACAATTGCGATAAAACGCAAAACACCCGAGTCAGTTCTCCCACCGTATGACACACTCGATGACCCTTTCGACGTTGCCTTTCGATGAATGATCCTGTCCCTTACATAATTGCTAAAGCGTCCTTACTAGTTGCCTTCGATGACCGTACGATGACCCTACGCTTGTCCCTTCACATCCAACGATAGGGCTACCTACCAACTAATGGTATGGATGGCACTATCTTAAGGAGGAGGAAAAGTACAAGAACGACCTTGAGTGGGTAGAACTTTTAATCGCTTGCTCACAAAAAGACAAAACATTTTACACAAATACTTTCAAAGATATTTTCAAAACACTTTGTATGCATTCTTTAGGACCGATACAAGAATCATTACAAAGTTCAAATTTCAAAATATTTTTCAAACACACAAAAAAATAAAATTTTCAAGGTGAGCTAAGCGATTAAGAGCCCGTAGATAACTACAGATGAAAAGGGTGCTAACACCTTCCCTTTTAATAAACTACCCCCCGAACTCAAAATATTCGAGGTCTTTCTTGTTCTTTTCACCCTTTCCTTATTGGATAAAAGAAAAGCCGGTGGCGACTCTAGTTATCTTCAACTTTTGCGATAAAACGCAAAAATAAGTTAGTTCTCCCACTGTATTATAAAACTGGCGACTCTGCTGGTGATTATTGAAAAGTAGGGGTTACCTTATAGTCTAGATCACTTTATTTAATTTTACTTGTTTGCTTTAAATTTACGGGTTGCTCGGGTTTATATTTCTTGCAAAGATCCTACACCCAAATCTAGGGATACCTTAGGGAAGTAGCAATAGATCATGGAAATTGTACGACATAGACTGATATGGTTGAAGTGATGGATACATTAGTGTGACACTTTGGTTTGTACCGATGTTCCTTGAGTCAGTCCAGGATAACATTAGAATGTCGCGTGGTGTCATAAGCATTAACAGACTTTTAGAACCTTAATTGACACATCTTGGCCATTAGCAGGTAGTGAGATAGCCGACTTTGGTGCAATTCACAGTTGGTTGATACTTGATGCTACACTCATTGAGATTCAACTCGCGAGATGTTTTGGTGGCAAATCAGTTGTTGTACTAAAATAAAACCTTCAAGGAAGATCCGTGATATGAGATCCCTAGAACCCGGTTACTATTTTTAGGACAGGTTGAACCAACTTAACTTCTATAGAAAGGGTACTTACCTACGAACCTCATGCAAGCCTTTAAACCTAAGGCTATTGTGTGCTTTGTTTGTGTTTGCTATCTGTTCAAACATGACATCATGATATCATAACATCGCATTTTCATTAACCATTTCAAGGATATCAGGAACCTATGATACAAGTTTATCATGAACCAGATTGTTAGCGAGGGGCAAGGGGATTTATTTTCCTCTAACCAAATTCCGTCAAAGACCGAAGTACATTCCCCTGAGTCAAAGGCTAGGATCTATTCTACACGGTGAGCTTGATTCTCATAGAAGGACGTTCAAAGACATAAAGTTCTCCAGTCAAAGCTGCAACCATACTCAACTTCTAAAATTTCACTTTTGTCTATCCCGGGAGATCCTTGAAAACATTGCATACATATACCATACACATCATATCATAGCAGATATTTCCCAAGACAGGTTTTCTCATATCCTTGCTATTTATTTAAGTAAAATATGGCTCTCAAACAAATCGTCAAAGAAACCCAAGCTCAAAATTCTCAATTTCAACAAATGTTGCTGGACTTAGCCAAGGGGAAAGAACAACCGAAGACCCTAATCACAAAAGAGAGGAAGAAAAAGACTAAGAAACCAGTCGTCATCCTTAATATGGGTAGAATATTCAAAGGTCTGGTCAGGAGGGCTCTAGATTTTGAGGTCCCATCAAATGAAGATGATAACCAAGAGGAAGATGATAAGAGTGTGAAAGCTGAGGAGAATAACAACCAGGATTCTAATAAAGAAGAAGAGGACTATTCAGATTAACAGTATCCTCCTACTGATGACAAATACAAACAATTGGAAGATCGTCTAAATGCTATGGAGATTCAAAGATTTCCTGGGTTGGATTTTGAAGATTTGGGTTTAATCTCGTGAGTTGTAATTCCTCACAAATTCAAGGTCCCTACCTTTGTGAAGTATGATGGTGTTTCATGTCCAAAACTTCATTTAAGGTCGTATGTTCAGAAGATTCAACCCCATACTGATGACAGGAAGTTATGGGTGCACTTCTTTCAAGAAAACTTGTCGGGAAAATAATTGGAGTGGTTCTATTAGCTAGAAGGGACCAATATACGTACTTGGGAAGACCTGACTGCTACTTTTTACAAACAATTCCAGTACAATGCTGATCTTGCACCAACTTACATGCAATTACAACTCGAACGATTGCTTCAAAGAGTATGCCTAGAAATGGAGAGATTTATCAGGAAAAGTTCAACCTCCTTTGTCTGATAAGGAGTTGGTTGGCATGTTAATGGGAACTTTGATATGTCCTTTCTTTAATCATCTGATCGGAAGCTCTTCAGCCGAATTCACCGAGGTGATATTAACAGGGTAATGGGTTGAAGATGGAATCAGAAGTGGAAAAATTTAAGTGGCTGCATCTTCAAGTATTGTGAAGAAGACGTTTAATGGAAAGAAGGAAACTAATGTTGTGTATTTCTAGAAGGGTCGTGCTAGAAATGACCGCAACCAGTCTGTAGGAGCTGTGCTAATTTCTAATCCTACGCCAGTGCAACAACATCAACAAGGAAATCAGTGTAGGTCAGACACACCCATGAGACAGTTTACTAAGATCAACATGCCATTGCCTCAGGCATTACAACATCTATTGAAGGTAGAGTTGATAACGTTAAGAGATCTTCCTCATAATCCCAACACTTCCTCCCCTAAGTACAATCCTAATGTGAGATGCGCCTATCATTCCAATAGTCCTAGATACGATACAAATAGCTGTTCGAATTTTAAAAATAAAATTCAAGATATGATTGACAACAAAGAGATTGAGTTTGATCCTCCAGAGACCCCTAATGTGATTACTTCACCTATGCCTAAGCACGAAAAAGGCATAAGTTCCATTGATGATGTTTTTATGTTCCTGTTGTAAGTGAATTGACTACCCCCCTCCTGATTATCAAGAAGAATCTGTTGCAGGATGGTTTATTTCCGGGTTGCATTGAAAGGTGCTATTGATGTGCATCCCAACCCAATGGCTGCAAGTTGTTGAAAGAAGGTGTTCAATGTCTGATGGATAACCATATCATTATAGTTAAGAAGATTCCTTCAATTGAGAATTTGTTTCAAGACTTGGAACTTGAAGAAGTATCTGTAATTTCCAACACTCCTATCAAGATCACTGCCAAAGGCCCTGTGAAGATTAAGGTTTAACCTGGAGTGGCTCCTATAATAATCACCGCACCTAGACCAATCCCATACTCCTCTAACAAGGTTTTCCCTTGGAATTATGGGGCCGAAGCCTTCTACCATGGCATCAAGCAAGAACCATTGAATGTTGAAAGTGAAGGTATTGAAGTTACTTATTCCAACATGGACAATATTGTCGGGGCCAGTAAAGTTACAAGAAGTGGAAGGGTTTTCTCTCTCGTAATCTCTCTGAAGACTGTCACCACACCAATTCGTGTTACCGCTACCAAGTAAATTACTGAGACTCAGGGAAAAGAATAAATGAATGAGCCCGCCCAGAAGGAGGAACCAAAAGAGGTTACTGCTGAAGATACCTCCAACCAAGAGATGGAGGAAGTACTAAAAATCATCTGAAAAGTGATTACGATATTGTTGAACAGCTGGGACAAACTCCCTCTAAGATCTCCATACTATCCTTATTATTACATTCGGAATCCCATGCCCAGGCTTTGGTGAAGTTCTTGAAATCCGCTCACATGCCACAGGAAATCTCTGCTGGCCAATTTGAAAATTATGTTGCTAGCCTGACGACTAATAACGGGCTGGGATTTTCCGATGCCGATTTGACTCCTGAAGGAAGAAACCATAACAGGGCTCTGTATGTCTCTATTGAATGTGGGGGTGCTACCTTATCTCATGTGTTAGTGGACACAGGTTCCTCACTGAACGTTCTACCAAAGGGGGATCTAGATAGGCTTGATTGTGAATAGGTTGTGCTGAAACCCAGTGATATTGTGGTGAGAGCCTTTGACGGTTCAAAAAGGATCATGCACGGAGAGGTGGATCTTCTGATCTGATTAGGTTCAAATGTACTCAAATTTACCTTCTATGTAATGGATATTCGATCGGTCTATTACTATTTACTTGGACGCCCTTGGATTCATGGGGTAGGCGCTGTTACCTCCACTTTACATCAAAAACTAAAATATCCCGTAAAAGAAAAGGTTGTCACAGTTTATGGTGAAGAAGAGTACATGGTAAGTCACTTAAACTCATTCAAGTATGTTGAGATGGACAACGAATTCATCGAGACTCCCTACCAGACTTTTGAAGTTATTCCTCGGACAACTACCGCTACTGAAGACGTTTCTACTATTCCTAATATTACCAGTGTTCCGCCTAGAATGGCTTCTCTGAAGGATGCAAGAGCTGTGGTAGAAGAAGGTGGTTGTACTACTTGGGGTCAGCTTCCCGATATTCTGTACAAGTCTGACAAATTTGCTTTGGGTTTCACTACAGAGGTGTTGTACCCCAATTTTTGACCTAAGATCCCATTTTTATTTTTGCATTTTTACAAAAGTCAAGGTCACTAAATACAGTTGGTTTTAACCTCTCACCTTTGAGCATTGATTATGCAGAAATTGTCAAGTGTTTTGAACATTTTTTGCCTATGTATCACTAACTTCTAATCAAGCATGAAATGTGTGTTTTTGTTTCTTTGATTTCATGTGCTGACAGGTCTCCTTCGAATGCAACTTGGGCATGTCCTTCATTTTAAACTTAAAGCCTCCTTCAAATGCAAGTTTAGGCCTACTTCGATTTGGACAAATTTGCTGCCTGCAAGCCTACATCGATTTGGACAAATTTGCTGCCTGCAAGCCTATTCGATTTGGACAAGTCTACTGCCTGCAAACATGTTTCGATTGGGCAACATTGCTTCCTTCGATCAACAGCCTTCGATTGGGCAATATGTCTGTTTCGATTCACAAGCTTCGATGGGTAATACAATCTCCCTTCAGTCACAAGCTTCGATGGGCAATACAGCCTCCCTTCAGTCACAAGCTTCGATTTGGCCATGTAGTTTCCTTCGAAGTGACCTCCTTCGATTCACAAGTTGGACCACTGTACTGCCATGCAACAAACACTACTACACTGCTATGCAGCAGTCTTGCACCAACCTGCCACTAAACTCCAAAATACTGAAAAGCCTGCTACAATAGTCCTGTACTTGCCCAAAAAGGAGTGTACAAGAGCTGCATTGAAGAAAGGATCGAAACAACATTCCCAAACTGTTCAAATCATTTTGTTTTCCCCCAAAACCATATCAAAGCTCGCCTATAAATACAAGGCTTCACAACATGGGAAAGAGAGGACTTTGGGCCAGACGAATCTCTCCCCAATTTTCTCCAACCCAGAAAAATTCTCAAAGATTCATAACATTGTAGAAAATCACAAAAATCCAAAGAGGATTTTTGGGACCAGACGAACCCCTCCCAAACTTTCTCAAACATAGAAAAATTCTCAAAGTCATCAACACTTGAGAAATAAAAAAGAGAATCCCACACACTTCAGTCTCCTTCGATTCTGAAGAGCATCAACACACATTCTCAAAAACACCAAATTTTCCCAAACACAAAAATCTCTCAAGTCCCTTCAATACTTGTGAGAACAAACCCAGAATCCCCAAACACTTACTTCCTTCGATTCTGAAGAACAACCACACTTCAGTCTCCTTCGAATCAAAGAAGCACACTTGCTTTTTCTTTCCTTCGAATCCAGCGCTCCAAGCACTGCCTGTGACCCCTCTTTTGAATCTAGCATCCAGGCAACCACCACTCAAGGCCCAGCACACGTTCCAGCCTGAAGCCAGGTAAGTCACTCTTACCCTTGAACTTTTCATTTCCAGCATAACATGTAAATAATACCTTTGTTCGTTTCAAGCATGTACATAACACTGTGTTTCCTTTCATTTCCACATTTTTAACATACCTTTCAGAACTACCTCTTTCGTTTCTGCTTATTGTTTACTTGAACAAGCTTGAATTATTAAACTGTTTTACTAGCATGGCCTCAGGCCATGTTGTCATTTAATGTTTGAAATGAAAGAAACAGGAAACAGGAAATAAGGAACGAAGCTTCTGGCTTCTACCATCTTTCTCCAGGTCGAACGAAAGAGACAACCAGGAGGCAAATCATGTCCAATCGAAAGGCATTCCACCACTGCTTTCAACTTCCAGTCGAAGAAGGCAATAAGGCAGAATCAAAAGACTTCGCCATACACTGACTGCCAGGTCAATCGAAGGACAGAACCTCACTGGTGCGAACTCCCAGTCGAAGGATACAACTTGCTGCTGCCTTTTCCCAATCGAAAGACAGGACCTCGCCCCTGCCAAGGCCTAATCGAAAGACGTGACTTCACTATTTCCATCCCCAATCGAAGGAGGCCAACAAAATGCCAGTCGAAGTGTGCTGCTGCCTGGGTCGAAATACACTCAGTTTTCTCACTTTTTTTCTTTTCCTTCATATTTTTTATGCCTTTTGATATGTTTGTAATAGCGTAGGTTTTTATCTTTCTGCATTTTATTTACTTTGTACAAATGCTAGTAATTAGGCAAGATAAAATCAACAAGAAAACAAACACAAAAAAAACAAAAAAAAACACTCAACAAATCAAAACTCCCCCAAGGGCATATTATCTCCGTTCTACCGCGATATCGGCTGTGCCTATTGCTAGAATGCGTGCGTTAATGTCGCCCACTAAAAAACACAAACAAATCAACTTTTTTCTAGAGGAACTACGGTGTTTTGATTCCTTCATTGGATACGTAGGCAAAGGGTCGCGAAACCCTCACGAACACAATAATAAAAACTCATTTCTTTCCCCTTAAGCAAACATAGTTGTAGATAAATACACCCTTGTACATAACAAACAATTTTAAACCAAAAAACAGATATTTCAAAAGGTTCCTGCGGAGTACCGCAGATGCATTGGGTGCTAATACCTTCCCATTGCATAACCAACCCCCGAACTCTTGATCTCTTTCAAAAAACGCATTGTATTACTTTTATTTTACATTGCATGTTTTTTTTAGGGTTTTATTTCGCTCTTTTCCCTTTTCCCTTGGAAATAATAAAGCGCGGGTGGCGACTCTTGCTTTTGTGAGTCAAGTTAATTAATAGCTTGATCTCCGATTTTCACCGCTACAGAATTGGCGACTCTGTTGGGGACAGATTGACCTCTTGCTGGTCCATCCCTAAGTAGGTTAAGCCTAGTTTGTTTTATCTGTTTTATCATTCTTTGATTGTTTGATTATATGTATATATTGTGGTTATTTGGGTGTTGATTACAAAGGACAAGTCCTATACCCGGACTAAGTTACACTTAGGAATAGGACGGGTGGTATAGTCATGTTAACTTTGAGGGAGTAATCCCGAAGAAGGAGGCATGAAATCCCCCACTCAGTGGAAGCCCTTTTGAACGTAATATTTGTTTACCGAGTAATCGGGAAGACATTATTATTTTCAACCTGGGAGCAAGAGAAGCTGAGAACCGTAGAACCCCTAACCCATCTTGGTCTCTTAGGTGTAGCACGAAGATTATAACGGAGTAATCCGGAAGTAATTGTTACGCGATGCTACGCTCTGATGAGTTTCTCTTGAGAATATTGCTAATTATTGAGTAATCAAGACGTTGGTAATATCTGAAGGAGGAATGTAGACTCCGGGAACTCTTAGAACCTTGTCTTGCAGGTGTGATTAAATCGTTAGTACATACCTTGGGGATGTTTTTTACCTTTGACTCCATGCTCGTGATGTTAAACCTTTCGACTTTATTTGTGACCTTGCTTGTGGTTGTTGCATAGCCATGTGTTGTACCCCAAAATTTGCCCTCCCATATTTCTCAAAATATTTCAAGAAAAATTCACAAGTCCAACCCGGCGCGTCATATTCAGGTATTCTTTCGCCAAGATATCTCTGATAACGTATTCTCAAATTCAGGTTCGGCTCAAGAGTCAATTCTTTAAAGAAGGTATCCGAATGTGTGAGTTTTCTCGAAGAAATATGGTGAAAAAGTGTGCTGAAAGTGCAGTTTTTACGCGCTAAAAAATTAATAACTTGAAGATCGTGGCTCGTTTTGAACCCGTTCCGGTGGCCAAAATTCCGTCTTGACATTATCTATGTTTTCATCTCTCACGGCTGGAAGCCAATTTCGATCAGAAGGTCTTCAAAAATGTGCATTTATCAAGTATTTTCATACAGAAAATTTGTGACAGAAGTTTATTTGTGTCATGTTCAGAAAATCATAACTTGGTCGATTTTCATCGTATCAAGCTCGTTCCGGCGCCAAAATTTCACAAATTGAGTTGGCTACATTTTCACAGAAGGTATTGAGTTCAAACGATATTCCAAAGGCCTTCGTTTTTTGCTCAGAGTGCATGACACGCTGAAAATCCTGAATGCTGAATATTATTTCATCTGGGCCGAAACTTCGAAAATTCATAACTCGGTCAATTTTTATCGGATTGAGCTCATATTTTTACACAAGGTCACTGACTCATAGATCTACAACTTTGCTTTAAAAGTCGAGACCGGATTATGCTCAGATCAATACCAGTTTTTTATTGAAGAACGTGTCAGAGTCGACACTGGAGCCCAAAATAAGTTTGTCTGAGCTGAAACTTCAAAAATTCATAACTAATTCACCGTTTATCCGATTGAGCTGATTTTCGGACAAGAGTTAGTTATCGATGTCAGCTACATTTTTTTTTCACATTTCAACTTCAAAAATTGCACTTAAGTTCCTGCGATTTAGCCTGGAAAGTGACGAACTCAAGTGAACATTGGAGGCCCAATTGCACATTCAAAGCCCATTTTCTTTACCCTAAGTTCCATTATATAATCACCTTCTTTTCACACAAACCAGAGAGGAGAAAAAGAGAGAAAAAACCTTGCTGCAACACTGTTAGAATATCAAATTCTTTCAAGAACCCTAAAACCTTGAAATCCTTATTACAAATCTCTCTCTCACTACAAACAAGCCATCACAGTTACCAACACCTCACTACTTCTTCAGTAAGGATAAGGCTGACTTGATCTCCATGATCCAAAGGGCATAAAAGCATTCAGGTCACTAATTTTCCAGTAAGGGTAGGATTGATTTGATCTCCATGATCAAAAGGGTATAATCATTCATACATGCCATATTGTGCCTAAACATTAAATTTCTTCATATATTGGCTTTATTTGCATTTTATGATTTTATTTAATGTGTTCATGAGATTCAACCCTGCAGATTTAGACACGATCCCATGCAGGTTCATTAAGGAACGTTGAGGCCAAAAGCCAAATGGCCAAAAGCCAAAAGCTAAATGGCCAAAAGCCAAAAGCCAAAAGCCAAATGGCCAAAAAAGAACAACTTATGCATGACATCAATACATGGCGAGACAGACATCCTGAGAAGATTAAGGAACGTTTAGGCCAGAACACAAATGGCCAACAGCCAGAACACAAATAGCCATGAAACCCAATCCAATGGCCAAAGAATGCAGACCACGGTACTCAGGAGTCAATGAACACGCACGTGATGCCAGAAAGTCAAACAAGGCTTTTTGTCTAATAGGCCAGAATACTTCAAAAAAACCTCCCCTTGGGCCTGAAACCCCCCTTGGTTTGCATCCTTTTTAATTTTCTTTTCTTTTCTTTTCTAATTCTTTTTTAATTGTTTTAATTGTTTTTTCACCATAAAATAATTTTCTATAATAAAAACAGAAAAATCAAAAATACAAATATATTTAATTATTATTAATTTCATCACTAACCTATTTTTTTGTAAATAAACTCTAACAATTAACTTAGTTTAAAATAGGTTTTAAAACTTAAATTTTTTTCTTAACAAATTAAAATATGTAGAAATTAGGGTTTTTAACTTTTTTATCACTTTTCTTAATAAATAACTTTTTTTTCTTCTTATTATCATTATTATTAATTACTAATTTATTTTGTAAATAAACATGTACATTAAATATCTAGTAAAATTAGGTTAAACTTTAATGTTTTCTTAATAATTAAAACAACTTAGAATTAGAGTTTCTTTTAATTTTAATTTTTATTTTCTTTATTTTCATTAAATACAAAAAAACATAAAAACATTTCTTTTCTTAATTAAATAATTAATTAGCTTTTTAATTTCATTTAATTTCTCAAAAGGGTCCAACGCCCTCGAACGTTCTATTTCTATTCTTTCGCGCATTTATTTTATTTTATTGTGAATATTATGTAATTGCTCAAGCTTTGTAATAGTAATTAGGAATTTATTTACTTTCCACATTTTTATTAAAAACGGATCTTTGTTAATTTGGCGATGTATAGACCCGCGCCTTGTAATAGCGTAGGATTTTACTTTCCGCATTTAAATTTCCGCACTTTTAAACTGCTAAATTTTGCATGAAAGAATGTATGGCCTAAAATAAAAACAAGCGTAGATCACCATGATGCATGTACAAGATAAATATCAACATGAAAATAACACACAAATTCACACACCACTCTTAGGGTACGCCTCACTGTTGCCTTGCCCTCGAAACGTGGTCGTCGAGTATAGGACGTTTTAGTAAGTCCTTATGTCCATGACATGATATAGTTGCCTCGAAACGGTTGCCTCGTAATTAAAAAGGATCAATGGCATAAGGGTAGCTTCTAAGGTGTCCTACTGTTGCTCTGGTGACCACACTGTCCCTAACAAACGAATTGACCCGAACACCTCCAACGGTGGTGCTACCTACCTCTCAATGGTGGGATGGCACTACCTTAAGTACATTTACACAGCCTAATTCCTTAGGGTAGGTAGATGACTCATAGATACTTGCTCTAAAAACAAATCAAAAACTCTTTTCACACCGACACTTTTCAAAAAGCTTTCAAAACAATTTTTCAAACACTCTTGAGGACTGATACAAGAGTCGATCTGAAACTTTTAAACAAAACTTTTTCAAACTCACTCACAATTAAAAAGAAAACACTTTTGAAAACACAATGAGCAAGTATCTAAGAGCCCATGGATAACCATGGATAGAAAGGGTGCTAACACCTTCCCTTTCTATAAATCTACCTCCCGAACCGAGAAACTATCTCATAAGGAATTTTGCTGTGCTTTTGTCCTGTCCATGTTGGAGAAAATAAAAGACGGTGGCGACTCTTGCTTCCGCGACATTTCGCGAACCATGCTTTAAACAATCAGTTCCAGATCCACCGATCACAGAACTGGCGAATCTGTTGGGGACTTTTTAAAGTGAGGTGTACCTTAGGACTAAGATCACTTGTGTTTTCAATTGCTGTGTTTGTTTGCTTTATTATTGTGGGCTGCATCGGAGTTACATAGATCCTAACCCGGATCTGGGGATACCCTGTTAGGTAGCATAAGTTGTGAGGGACCTGTCCGGCGTAGACCGACATGGGTGAAGCAGTGGCTACGTTGGTGTGGCGCCTTGGTCTGTACCGATATCCCTTGTGTCGCAACGAGGAGAATATGGGTCTTCTGAGGAGTCATTAAGCACCAACCGACCTTAGAACCTTAAATGACCCAACTTGGCCAATAGAACAGTAGCAGTATGCTACGCCCATTGAGGCTAAACTCTCGTGATGGTTCTGTCCGCAAGAAAAGATTGCGATGCTGGAGTTATGACCGATTGAGGGTAGTCAGTGATATTGGGATCCTCTAGAACCCGGTTACTTCTAATAGGACAGGTCTTAACCAACAAACTGAAAGAGGGTAATACCTAGACCCCATGCTGGCCTAAACTCTAAGGGCTATCTGGTGTGACTTGTGTGTCTTAAAACTTGACTACTTGCATGCTTGTTATCTGACATTTGAGTTTCTTGCAGGTTTTGTTTACAGTCCTTAATCTGGACCCATAACAGGGTTACATACATCACCCCATGCATAGCATAACATCATACCATTGCATGCATCCTGCATAAAGACTAACCCATTTCAAGGATCTCAAGGGCTTGTGATGCAGGTCATGATGAACCAACTGTCCAGCAAGGGGCAAAGGGGATTTATTTTCCTCTAGCCAAGGTTGTCAGGGGCTATGACCCACTCGATATGGTGAGCCTTGACCCTTGAAGAAGGACTCTTAACAACATGAAGCTCCTTCAATCAAGCTACCGGATTCAAAATCTGACAATTTTTTCTTGTTTACCCCGCGAGATCCTTGAAAACATTGCATGCATACATACACATCATTGCATTACAGGTACCCTTTTGACAGGTCACTTACCTTCTTTGTTGTTTATTTCAGCAGTCTCATTATGAATCCTGAATCATCTACTGAGCAATCCATCAAGGCCCTCCAGGCTCAGAACGCCCAGTTCCAGGAGTTGATTAAGAGTCTAGCCCAAGGTCAACAGGATTTGAAGACTCTGCTCTCAAAGAAGAAGAAGAAGAGAACAGTGTTGTTCAACCCGAGACGCAAATCTGGGAATGGATCACTAAATGAGGTTGAGCAGACTACCCCATCTGTTGGAAAGGACAGCCCCCATGAGAGAGAGGTTCCTAGTCCAGTGGTCTCCGACAACGAGATAGAGTTCAATGATGAACAGTACCCTCCAGCTGAGGACAGGTACAAATAGTTGGAAGACCGACTAAGTGCTATGGAGATACAAAAGGTGCCCGGCCTGGACTTCGAAGATCTAGGTCTGTCTTCTGGGGTAGTAATCCCACACAAATTCAAGGCACCTGCCTTTGCAAAGTACGACGGGGCATCCTGTCCTAAGCTGCATCTCAGGTCTTACATAAGGAGGATCCAGCCCTACACGACTGACAAGAATTTGTGGATTCACTTTTTTCAGGATAGTCTGTCGGGAACCCAACTCGACTGGTTCTATCAATTGAATGGAGCCAACATCCGTACCTGGGAAGACTTAGCCACTGCATTCTATAAACAGTACCAGTACAATGCCGACCTTGCTCCCACGCGCACTCAGCTTCAGGGAATGTCTATGGGTGCAGGCGAAGGTTTTAAAGAATATGCTCAAAAATGGAGGGACCTTGCTGGAAGGGTACAACCACCTCTGACTGACAGCGAGCTCGTCGACATGTTCTTGGGGACCCTGTCTGGTCCATTCTTCAACCACCTGATTGGGAATTCTGCTGCTGGGTTTATAGATCTGATCTTGACCGAGGAAAGAATATAAGCTGGCATCAAGTCGGGGAAAATACATAATGGTGACTCCTCAAACATTGAGAAGAAACCGTCCAGGAGAGAATCTAGTGATGTCAACGCGGTAACTCTTGCAAAACCGGCCGGCGCTCCTCAGCGTCACAATCAGCAAAGGGAAGAGAGACCCAAAAGGCAATTTACTCCCCTCGGCATGACCTTGTCACAGATATTGCCACAGTTGCTGGAAACCAAGTTGGTAACCCTCATGGACCCTCCAAAGAATCCCAACAGGACGCCTTCAAGGTATAACCCCAACGTTCGCTGCGCTTATCATTCTGACAGCCCGAGGCATGCTACAGATGACTGTTGGACTTTGAGAAACAAGGTTCAGGATCTGATTGACGCAAAGGAGGTCCAACTCGACTCTCCAGAGGCTCCCAATGTGACCACTGCTCCCCTGCCCAAACATGGCTAGGATTGGAAACTTTTGTTCATTCGAATGTTCAATTTGTAATTTTCCTTTGATTGTTCAAACATTTATTCATGTTAAACATTGTTATTTCATTAATGCACTACACATGTCTGTTTTGAAGTAATTATTTGGTATTCACTATATGCAAACTGTTTTCATTTTTCTGTGATGATCAATTCTCGGTTAATAATTCTAAGGCTCTTGAGGGAGGATGACGAAAACGATACCGCTATCTTTACAGTATGCTTTTGAGCAGACCCCGCTGATGAGGTACAAACATTGTTTCAATTCCTAAACACTGGAGTTATAAGGAAGATAATCCCTCGTCAACCCTTCTGAGCCAAAGAAGTAGGAGTTTTTCTTTTCGAAATTTAAAACCCTTAATCATAACTTGGGGCAAATCTCCATCTGGATCACTTGGAGCATTGGACGATCAAACGAAGATCTTCTGGTATGGCGACACAACGCTACAACAGGGGCACCTCCCTACATCCTGAGAGCATGGACATAGTCGAAAAAATACTACACATAATCAAAGACCCGCTAGGTTGACACACCTAGGCAAAAATAAGGGCTTCCCGGCGAACCAAAAGGGTTCGGGCAAAATAAGGGATGAAATGAAAAAAATCTGTGCACCCGGCAAGTCGAAAACCTGAAAAGGCGGCTTGGGCAAAAAAGGGTATCCCGATGGACTGAAAACCCGAAAGGGCGGTCCAGGCAAAAGTTAGGGATCACAGCGTACAATTATGTCCTGTCATCTCGTCACTTGCCTACCAGAAGAAGATTTTTCAATCGGGAGTCATCAAACACCTTCACAGGTACCTTCTTCTCCAACAGAAACTGGGGCAATAATGAGTTGTCTAAGTAATCCGGTTGCCCTGTCCACCGAAGTGCCAAGGTAAGTTCAACTGATGAATGCGACCAAGATACCTTCACTCCCTGCAGAGCGAACGCGTCTCCCCGGTTTTATTCAAAGGTTATTTCTCCACCAGAGCTTATAACTGGATTATCCTCAGCTAAAAGCCACGAAAAGATCGTCCTCGGCAAAGTTCTTCTTATTCCCCAGCGGAGTTCATCAAAACTTCCAACAGAGCACAACAACGGTATCCCCAGCGGAGTTATCCTCATCAACCTCAGCAAAGTACCTCTCTTTCCCCGCAGAGTAATCTATTCGCCAAGTTTATTCCCCAACAGAGTCATCTTCTCCTACCGGTATTCTTGCAATCATCATCCCCAACGGAAACGAAGAATCTCACTCTTCAACATCAGCCCAAGATTTGACTTCCCGGCATCTGTCAAGGATCTATTTTCCCTGACGAAGATACATTCATAACATCACATTGTTATACATCATGATACATGCATATAAGCATCATATCATACAATCTCATGTGTTGAGAACATCGTTGCTTGATTCATATTATGCATTGCATATGACTGACCTTTACCTTTCAGGAAGGATACAGTTAAATGATCAGCTATGTAGACGAATACAGTCAAAAGAGACCAACCCAGTCAAAGAATACAAATCCAGTTAAATCAATGCCTAAAGATTTCTCTGATACAACCCGTCGTTATAGACACTCGTCGTTATAGACACTCATCGTTATAGACACTCGTCGTTATAGACACTCGTCGTTATAGATACTCGTCGTTATAGACACTCGTCGTTATAGACACTCGTTGTTATAGACACTCGTCGTTATAGACACTCGTCGTTATAGACACCCGTCGTTATAAACACCCGTCGTCATAGACACTCGTCGTTATAGACACTCGTCGTTATAGACACTCGTCGTCATAGACACTCGTCGTCATAGACACTCGTCGTTATAGACACTCGTCGTTATAGACACCCATCGTTATAGACACCCGTCGTCATAGACACTCGTTGTCATAGACACTCGTCGTTATAGACACTCATCGTTATAGACACTCGTCGTTATAGACACTCGTCGTTATAGACACTCGTCGTTATAGACACCCGTCGTTATAGACACTCGTTGTTATAGACACCCGTCGTTATAGACACTCGTCGTTATAGACACCCGTCGTTATAGACACCCGTCGTTATAGACACTCGTCGTTATAGACACTCGTCGTTATAGACACTCGTCGTTATAGACACTCGTCGTTATAGACACTCGTCGTCATAGACACTCGTCGTCATAGACACTCGTCGTTATAGACACTCGTCGTTATAGACACCCGTCAATAAAGACCACCCGTCCATGGAAATAACCTGTCAGTAGAGAAAACTCACCAACCTTTCTGAATTCCAGACTCGATTCCTGTATCCGGCCAGGGCACGTCTGAAGAGTTCGAAGATCTGATTCCTGTATCTCGCCAGGGTGTATCTGTTGACGACTAACATTACCAGACTCGATTCCTGTATCTTGCCAGGGCACGTCTGAAGAGTTCGAAGATCCGATTCCTGTATCTTGCCAGGGTGTATCTGTTGACGACTAATATTCTCCGGACTCGATTCTTGTATCCTGCCAGGGCACGTCTGAAGAGTTTAAAGATTCGATTCCTGTATCCAGCCAGGGCACATCTACGTAAAGAGTTTGAAGATCAACTCCTGTAACAAGCCAGGTAATTATTTTTCTTTCTCAGGTACGCAAGTTCTCGCTAAGGAATCTCTTACACGATCGACACCTAGGTGGCGTCTATAAGCCCATCCCCGACAAGGTACTATCATACTTCCAGATGGCATCTATAAGCCCATCTCCACATACCTACAGTCTCCAAATGGCATCTGTAAGCCCATTCCCTGCATCACACTGCTGACATTCTACTATGTGAGTGCAAATTTCTGGGCACTCTAGTGTTCAATCATCTTCCACCTTCAGATTACGAAAGGCACGCCAGCCAATCTACATCCTCAGGTCTAAGAAGATTGAACAGGGGCAACTGTTGTACCCCAAAATTTGCCCTCCTATATTTCTCAAAATATTTCAAGAAAAATTCACAAGTCCAACCCGGCGCGTCATATTCAGGTATTCTTTCGCCAAGATATCTCTGATAACGTATTCTCAAATTCAGGTTCGGCTCAAGATTCAATTCTTTAAAGAAGGTATCCGAATGTGTGAGTTTTCTCGAAGAAATATGGTGAAAAAGTGTGCTGAAAGTGCAGTTTTTACGCGCTAAAAAATTCATAACTTGAAGATCGTGGCTCGTTTTGAACCCGTTCCGGTGGCCAAAATTCCGTCTTGACATTATCTACGTTTTCATCTCTCACGGTTGGAAGCCAATTTCGATCAGAAGGTCTTCAAAAATGTGGATTTATCAAGTATTTTCATACAGAAAATTTGTGACAGAAGTTTATTTGCGTCATGTTCAGAAAATCATAACTTGGAAGATTTTCATCGTATCGAGCTGGTTCCGGCGCCAAAATTTCACAAATTGAGTTGGCTACATTTTCACAGAAGGTATTGAGTTCAAACGGTATTCAAAAGGCCTTCGTTTTTTGCTCAGAGTGCATGACACGCTGAAAATCCTGAATGCTGAATATTATTTCATCTGGGCCGAAACTTCGAAAATTCATAACTAGATCAATTTTTATCGGATTGGGCTCATATTTTTACACAAGGTCACTGACTCATAGATCTACAACTTTGCTTCAAAAGTCGAGACCGGATTATGCTCCGATCAATACCAGTTTTTTATTGAAGAACGTGTCAGAGTCGACACTGGAGCCCAAAATAAGTTTGTCTGAGCTGAAACTTCAAAAAGTCATAACTAATTCACCATTTATCCGATTGAGCCGATTTTCGGACAGGAGTTAGTTATCAATGTCAGCTACATTTTGTTTTCACATTTCAACTTCAAAAGTTGCACTTAAGTCCCTGCGATTTAGCCTGGAAAGTGACTAACTCAAGTGAACATTGGAGGCCCAATTGCACATTCAAAGCCCATTTTCTTTACCCTAAGTTCCATTATATAATCACCTTCTTTTCACACAAACCAGAGAGGAGAAAAAGAGAGAAAAAACCTTGCCGCAACACTGTTAGAATATCAAATTCTTTCAAGAACCCTAAAACCTTGAAATCCTTATTACAAATCCCTCTCTCACTACAAACAAGCCATCACAGTTACAAACCAACACCTCACTACTTCTTCAGTAAGGATAAGGCTGGCTTGATCTCCATGATCCAAAGGGCATAAAAACATTCAGGTCACTAATTTTCCAGTAAGGGTAGGATTGATTTGATCTCCATGATCAAAAGGGTATAATCATTCATACATGCCATATTGTGCCTAAACATTAAATTTTTTCATATATTGACTTTATTTGCATTTTATGATTTTATTTAATGTGTTCATGAGATTCAACACTGCAGATTTAGACAGGATCCCATGCAGGTTCATTAAGGAACGTTGAGGCCAAAAGCCAAAAGCCAAAAGCCAAAAGCCAAAAGCCAAATGGCCAAAAAAGAACAACTTATGCATGACATCAATACATGGCTAGACAGACATCCTGAGAAGATTAAGGAACGTTGAGGCCATAACACAAATGGCCAACAGCCAGAACACAAATGGTCATGAAACCCAATCCAATGGCCAAAGAATGCAGACCACGATACTCAGGAGTCAATGAACACGCACGTGATGCCCGAAAGTCAAACAAGGCTTTTTGTCTAATAGGCCAGAATACTTCAAAAAAACCTCCCCTTGGGCCTGAAACTCCCCTTGGTTTGCATCCTTTTTAATTTTCTTTTCTTTTCTTTTCTAATTCTTTTTTAATTGTTTTAATTGTTTTTTTCACCATAAAATAATTTTCTATAATAAAAACAGAAAAATCAAAAATACAAATATATTTAATTATTATTAATTTCATCACTAACCTATTTTTTTGTAAATAAACTCTAACAATTAACTTAGTTTAAAATAGGTTTTAAAACTTAAATCTTTTTCTTAACAAATTAAAATATGTAGAAATTAGGGTTTTTAACTTTTTTATCACTTTTCTTAATAAATAACTTTTTTTTCCTTCTTATTATCATTATTATTAATTACTAATTTATTTTGTAAATAAACATGTACATTAAATATCTAGTAAAATTAGGTTAAACTTTAATGTTTTCTTAATAATTAAAACAACTTAGAATTAGAGTTTCTTTTAATTTTAATTTTAATTTTCTTTATTTTCATTAAATACAAAAAAACATAAAAACATTTCTTTTCTTAATTAAATAATTAATTAGCTTTTTAATTTCATTTCATTTCTCAAAAGGGTCCAACACCCTCGAACGTTCTATTTTTATTCTTTCGCGCATTTATTTTATTTTATTATGAATATTATGTAATTGCTCAAGCCTTGTAATAGTAATTAGGAATTTATTTACTTTCCGCATTTTTATTAAAAATGGGTCTTTGTTAATTTGGCAATGTATAGACCCGCGCCTTGTAATAGCGTAGGATTTTACTTTCCGCATTTAAATTTCCGCACTTTTAAACTGCTAAACTTTGCATGAAAGAATGTATGGCCTAAAATAAAAACAAGCGTAGATCACCATGATGGATGTACAAGATAAATATCAACATGAAAATAACACATAAATTCACACACCACTCTTAGGGTACGCCTCACTGTTGCCTTGCCCTCGAAACGTGGTCGTCGAGTATAAGACGTTTTAGTAAGTCCTTATGTCCATGACATGATCCAGTTGCCTCGAAACTGTTGCCTCGGAATTAAAAAGGATCAATGGCATAAGGGTAGCTTCTAAGGTGTCCTACTGTTGCTCTGGTGACCACACTGTCCCTAACAAACGAATTGACCCGAACACCTCCAACGGTGGTGCTACCTACTTCTCAATGGTGGGATGGAACTACCTTAAGGACATTTACACAGCCTAATTCCTTAGGGTAGGTAGATGACTCATAGATACTTACTCTAAAAACAAATCAAAAACTCTTTTCACACCGACACTTTTCAAAAAGCTTTCAAAACAATTTTTCAAACACTCTTGAGGACTGATACAAGAGTCGATCTGAAACTTTTAAACAAAACTTTTTCAAACTCACTCACAATTGAAAAGCAAACACTTTTGAAAACACAATGAGCAAGTATCTAAGAGCCCATGGATAATCATGGATAGAAAGGGTGCTAACACCTTCCCTTTCTATAAATCTACCTCCCGAACCGAGAAACTATCTCATAAGGAATTTTGCTGTGCTTTTGTCCTGTCCATGTTGGAGAAAATAAAAGACGGTGGCGACTCTTGCTTCCGCGACATTTCGCGAACCAGCTTTAAACAGTCAGTTCCAGATCCACCGATCACACCATGCATTCATGCATCCATAAAACCCTTTTCACTTGATTTTCAAGGAATTTGGAGGTCTTTCTTTGTAAACATCACAAGTTTCATCAAACTCAATGGATCTTGGGTGTTGATAGTGTGAAAAACCCTAATCCACAAAAATGGATGATTGATCTTGATGATAACTTGATCAACGCTCTGATCCAATTCAGAATTCATCTTCTATCTTCATACTTTGATGTTTACAACTTAATATCTTGAGTTCCTTGAAAGTAAAAAAAAAAAACACTCTCTTTTTCATATCATGCATCATTCTACATTTTTTGGTTTCACTTTCAAAGGTCTTTTTCCAAGTCTTATTTTCCTTTTGGTCTCACCAGTACAACACTCGCGCTAAGAGAACAATGGAGAATATCAAGCAAGAGGTTTCTAAACTCCACAGAGAGGTGACTAATTTGAAAGCTAATGTGGAGCCCTCAACTGATTTGGTCTGAATTTTTGTTGCCGCCCAAGTCAACCCCTTTGCTAAAGCATAAGTGAATCTCTGTTATTTTTGGCCTTGAAGTTTAGGACAGGTTTCCTTCAGCACAAATCCAGATGGAAAGCCTTCCCAGATCATTAACTTATTTATGCTTTTTGCAATTTTTCTTGTTTATCAAAACATTGTTTGCATGTAAAAACTTGTTTGCATTTGAATGATTATCTTAATACAATGAGTATGTTTGTCTTGAAGAAATTCATTTGTTTCACACATATTTGTTTTCAAATTCTAAATTGCTTTTTGCATTATGATACCAACTTGTTGCCCATTCCCTTGCCTAGGTAGAGATTGAAGGGAGGATGATGATCTAAAGAACACAAAATCTCTGGTTGCATGCTTTTGGATAAAATCTTGCTGATGATGTATAGGCATTGTTTCAAATCCTTAAACACTGGAGATATAAGGAAGATAATCCCTTGCTAACCCCTCTTGAGCCTTGAAGTAGGAGTTTCTTTTCTATACGAAAAAAACCCTCAAATTTTAACCTGGGGCAGGGTAGTTTTCAGTTAATCTGATTGAGTGTTCAAAATTCAAAAGGAAGATATTTCCGAAGAGAAACTGCGAGGGCCATCCTTCATGTATAATGAAGCCAAGAGATGTGGAACCACAATGTTATCCCTCATTCATCAATAAACGAGGCAGTCACAATCTTTTCAACAAGTTAAGACAAGCTAATGTCACCTGTTTTGTTCAAAAATCAAAAATCAAGAAAAAAGAAAAAGCCTGCTAAGTCGAAAACTTGAAAACAAGTGACTTAGGCAAAAATTAAGGCATCCCGCTGGACTATCAATTCAAAAGAATTAGTTCAGGCAAAAGTTAGGGAAAATAAAAATTGCAAGGAAAGGAATACAAAGAAAATTCCTCAGCAAAGAACAAATTGGTGACTACAAACACGAAGACATGAGGGTGGTTTCTACTCCGAAAGCCTCGTCGTTTCATTAACCGTCACACAATCCTTTTGAGAGATGAACACTCATGTTGAATTAACTGAACATAAGATTGGAGAACATCACGAAGAATGGGTGGGCACCAAATATTTTGAGCCTTAAAAATCTTTTTTCTAAAGCCGTGAACCAGGCCACGTTACAACCTTCAAAAGTCCTAATTGAAGCAAGGTTATTTTGAAAGCATATTTCAATGAGATAGTGTTCCTGACTCCCATGAATGTTCTAAATAGTTATGTTGGTATCATATGTTTTTCCTACACAAAAATAAATGGTGCTCTAACTCGCAAAATTTGTGCGATATCTTTTCAAAATCTTCAAGACTTACATAACTGTTGCATTAGAATTTTCATTCTCATTGTAAACTTTTTTCTAACTGCAAAATATTTGTTTGATATCAAGGAAACTCACATATAAGCACTAGTGATGAGTTTATTCTTTTAAGGCCTGAAACCATGTTGAGTAATTGGAGAATCATTTCAAGAAAAAATCATATCCATGGGCATGCCACATGAAGACCTTAGGCACATACATGTTTCTTCCCCTAGTTAATGCTTTCCCAACTTGTTTACTCTTTTGGGGCAAAATTTGAAGACTTTGTTATGCCAACTACAGTCAATCCGGGGCAATCACATCGAGATTTGATGAATCTCTCTAAGAGTTTGAAGACACCAGAGCATGGTGAATGCCAGGTCTTTTGTAAAATCCTCTTGAGACGATTTCTCCTCATCAACCATATAGCTTGGGGCATTTTAGAAGTGAAGTTATTCGCAAGAATTGTCGTGCAACATGCAGCTTATCAGCAGTAAACTTGGGGCATCCAAAATTAGTCCCAGGGGCAATCCAGATTTGTCAAGATATGTTTTGCACACATTATCAGAGGGTGGTGTTCCCAGTTATCTCCAGCTAAGCATGACTTTTTCCAGCTGAAACATTGTTTGTGTTGTTATCCTTTCAATGGATTGTTAGCAATAGAAGAATGGACTTTGGGTTTTCTACCTGAAAATATCTTCCTCTCCAGAGATATTTAAGCCTTGTAAAAGGACCTTGCTCCAATGATGGCCTGTGTTCTATCTCCAGTAATGTTCCCATCTTGTTGAGATTAGCTAAGTGTTGGGTTTGTGCTGTGATGTCTTATCATCTTCTGTCTATCTCCCCTGTCTGTTTTGTCAGCATATACATGACATTCATTTATTCATTCACACTTGCATCATGCACGCACAATTGTATTTGTTGATGTCATTGAGTTCGTATACCTTGGTTGTGTCTATTCAAATAACGTATTTGATCTTTCCAAATAGAATGTCAACTTAAGCAGAAAGTGCGCCTCCTTTCTAATTCCCCACTGAGTTAACCCTCGTGGAAGAATCTTGCTTTAGCTTTCCTTTTCCATCTCTGGATAGGATAAATCCCCATTTGAGTTGTTTCCTCATTGGGTGGAGTCTTGTTTGACTGTTTTCTCTCCAGTTTATTCCTGGATTGAGCTTTGTCTCTTGTGAACGATACCCTGTGGATATCTCTAGGCTGTGAAACCTAGATGGAGAGTGCATTTATTTTGCAATGTAAATACTTGGTCTCCTCAGGAAGGATTTATTCATGGTTCCCCATTGAAGATGAACTCTATTCCCTAGTAGTGTCATCACAACATTCTTCTGGAATATCGACGGGACAACAAGCGACTGACTCTTTATTTGAGCAGTTTGATTATTTCTGAATTTCTTCATGTTATGACAAATGGAGGTCTCTTCATGAGCAGTTTGTCTATCCCCGAGGAAATTATTGATTCTCACCTCCAGCAATATCTTCATGATATTTTATGGATATCTTTGAAAGCAACAAGTGGCAGACTCTTCATGAGCAGCTTGTGTGCTTTGATATTCTTTGAAGACAGCAAGTGGCAGCTTCTTTATGAGTAGCTTGTGGGTTATAAGCAGCAAGTGACAACTTCTTTATGAGCAGCTTGTGTGCTTTAATATTCTTTGAAGATAGCAAGTGGCAGCTTCTTTATGAGCAGCTTGTGGGTTATAAGCAGCAAGTGGCAGCTTCTTTATGAGCAACTTGTGTGCTTTGATATTCTTTGAAGACAACAAGTGGCAGCTTCTTTATGAGCAGCTTGTGGGTTATTGGCAACAAGTGGCAGACTCTTTATGAGCAGCTTGTGTGCTTTGATATTCTTTGAAGACAACAAGTGGCAGCTTCTTTATGAGCAGCTTGTGGGTTATTGGTAGCAAGTGGCAGCTTCTTCATGAGCAGCTTGTGTGCTTTAATATTCTTTGAAGACAGCAAGTGGCAGCTTCTTTATGAGCAGCTTGTGGGTTATTGGCAACAAGTGGCGGACTCTTCATGAGCAGCTTGTGTGCTTTGATATTCTTTGAAGACAACAAGTGGCAGCTTCTTTATGAGCAGCTTGTGGGTTATAAGCAGCAAGTGTCAGCTTCTTCATGAGCAGCTTGTGTGCTTTGATATTCTCTGAAGACAGCAAGTGGCAACTTCTTTATGAGCAGCTTGTGGGTTATTGGCAACAAGTGGCAGACTCTTCATGAGCAGCTTGTGTGCTTTAATATTCTTTGAAGACAGCAAGTGGCAGCTTCTTTATGAGCAGCTTGTATGTTATTGACACCTTTGAAAGGAAGCAAGTGGCAGCCTCTTTATTTGAGCAGCTTGTGTATCCCCAACAATAATGTCTACTCAGCAAATGGCATCCCTTCGGAAAAGTCCCGTGGGGAAGTTTGCATTTTATCCTTTTCAAGCGATATCTTGGTTAAAGAAGAATTGTGTTACCATTCTTGGTAAAATTCAGAAGTCAGAGATGTTTATCTCCAGTCTCAGTACTGATGACAATCATTTTCCAGTCACAGTACTGATGTAACTCATTTTGTTTTCCAGCCACAGTGCTGATGTCACTCATTTTGTTTTCCAGCCACAATGCTGATGTCAATCATTTTGTTTTCCAGCCACAGTGCTGATGTCAATCATTTGTTTTCCAGCCACAGTGCTGATGTAAATCATTTCTTCTCCAGTCTCCATACGGATGTAAATCATTTTGTTTTCCAGTCACAATGCTGGTGTAAATCATTTCTTTTCCAGTCTCAACACTGATGTAAATCATTCAAGAGTCTCTTATTTGAAGCCTATGACTCTTGTTTCCCCAGTGGAGTTATAATCTCTCCCCCTGTGGGATTACTGTATAATGTGCTTGGTTTCTCCAGCATTAGTCTGTCTCATATGGCGTCATTCCCCATAAAATTCAGAGCATTGCATTCATATCATATCATGAACATAATTGTGGTATCTTAAGGCCAAAAATTATGTATTCTATATTTAAGTCCCTTCAATCTCGTCGAAATGAAGATCCCAATCTTCATATCTCCAGATAGAAGAAACTTAAATAGGGGCAGCTGTTGTACCCCAATTTTTGACCTAAGATCCCATTTTTATTTTTGCATTTTTACAAAAGTCAAGGTCACTAAATACAGTTGGTTTTAACCTCTCACCTTTGAGCATTGATTATGCAGAAATTGTCAAGTGTTTTGAACATTTTTTGCCTATGTATCACTAACTTCTAATCAAGCACGAAATGTGTGTTTTTGTTTCTTTGATTTCATGTGCTGACAAGTCTCCTTCGAATGCAACTTGGGCATTGTGATACGGTGGGAGAACTGACTTGAGGTTTTGCATTTGTATTCGCACTTGTTCGGTTTAGCAAGAGTCGCCACCGACTTTTTATTTTATCCTAAAGGAAAGGTTAAAAAGCACAGGAAAAACCTTTGAGATGTTTTCGTGGGTTCGGGGGGTAGATTATGAAAAGGGAAGGTGCTAGCACCCTTTTCATCCATGGTTATCCATGGGCTCTTAGTTACTTGTTTTAGATCACTTGCCTTGATTTTCAATTGCTTTAAATGGTGTTTGTGTGTGTATGGTTTTTGAAAATGTTTTGAAAAAGATGCCTTGTCTAGACAACCGTTGTAACAATTCTTTACTCGAATGTTTTACAAAGGTGTTTGTCTTTTTGAAAAGATGTTTCAATGTTTTTGAAAGTTGTTTTGGAAGTTGTGTTGTGGAGTGTGTTTTTGAAAGTAGGCAAGTGTGTTTTGCAAGTTTGATCAAGTAACTAAGAGTTGTTTACCCCTAAATTTACTCAAAGATCTTTCTTATGCTTTTTAACCCTTTTAACAGTGTTGTTTCACCATTGTATTTGGTGAACAACCTTGCGTTAGGATGTTAACGGGACGGGCGCGGGTCATCGTATAGACCATGAATGCAATAGTGTCAAGTGTCTTTGGCATTTTTTCTTGAGGGACTATGATCATTTTTTTTAGGCAACTTCGAAAGCGTCATCGAGGGACTATCATCATTTGATTTGTTTTTGTTTTGCCAAAGTACTTGACATGCAAACATGGCCCATTTTGGAAGGCAACAAGCGGGATTACCCTAGGGGTGCAAGTGTGAATTGTGTATTGATTTTCATGCATTTGTCTTTGTATTAGGTTATCTAGCGGTTGATTTTGAATCTTCGTATACAAACCCTAATTACTATACAGTATATAGAAAGCGATAAATTGCGGGAATTTAAAGTCTAAGCTATTACAAATAAGTATCCGGGGATGGGGGTACAAATATTTACAAATGGGGATGAGTCTTATCAGGATAGTAGTGTCCAAATATTATTTACAACCAAATCGAATCGCATTCTCAATGTAAAAGTATAGCAAAGTATAAGAATCAAAGAGAAATAAAAGTATTATGCAATGTATGTGATTATTTACAAATGATGCAAATATGTATTTATTAAGTATTTATTTATTTTTGTATTTTTGTTAACTATACAAACAAAAGTTTTAAAGAAAAGAAAAGAAAAATGTTTAACTTAAAGAAAACTAATGTTTATGTATTTTAGTTAATGTTTTAAAAAGCTTATGTAAAAAGATTTATTTAAACAAAAAAAGTTTTAAACACAAGGAAATTATTTAAACCTAATAACCTAATATTTATGTATTTTAAATTGTAATAAAAAGTATTAGTAATATTTTTACATGAAAAAAAATTAACATATTACTTAACAACAAAAAAGGAATTAGGTTATAAAAATTAAAAAGTGCTGATTTAAAAAATATAAAAAAAGCTATATGGGCCTTAAAAGATGTTCTTGGCCCAAGAAAACAAAATAACCAAAACAAAAAAAAGGGTAAGAAAGAAAAGAGGGGGTAAGGCGCCAGAATTCAGTTGGGCTTAACAATTTATGGGGCAGAGGCCCACGACGCGTTGGACAAATTTGTTTTAGGGTTTGTTTTGTTTTGGCTCAGACTAGGGTTCGTACAGTTTGATGAGCGGCGCCATTTCTATCCTTTCTTCTTCGCCTCTTCATGCTTCTCGAACTTGAGCTTCTGATGTTCCTCCTCGCCCCAGCTTCCAGATGCGACGCCTCCACCTCCTCCTCTTCATGGTTGCTCAGGCGGTGGTAAAGAGGTAATGATTCTGTTTCTCCTTCATGCGCTTTAGGGTTTCAAGTTTTGCATGTTATTGATTTTTTTTTACAAGTTCTGATCTTTATGTTATTTGATGTTTGTGTGAGGTGTTGAAGAAAAGGGAGGAATTACTACCTTTGGAGAGGAGACGGAGGAGGACGGCGGCGCGTCTCAGGTGGCCGGAGGCAGAGGGACTGGTGATGCTAGCTTTGTGGCCTTCCTGGTATTTGGTATCTTTAACCTTGTTTAATGATGATAGTTGCAATCTGAAAACCCTAGGGCATCTGTTTCTGAAACTTCTTTTCCTCTTCTGCTTGCTTGCCCGTTTCTGAGTTTGATGATGTTGTTGTTGCTTTTGCTTCTCAATGACGAACCTTGGTTCTGAGAGACTTGGACTTTTTGATGATTATTCTGAGATTGCTTGCTTATTGCTGTTATGATAACTTGATGATGATAACTCTGAGATTGCTTGCTTCAGTACTGCTCTCTTCTGAGTTTCTTTTCCTCTCTTGATGCTGTGTTACTCAATGATGAACTTTAGTTCTGAGAGTTTGGATTTTAGCCTATGATGATTTTGATTCTGAGGCACTGGGATTTGTTTGATTCTGACTTGGTTTGGATATTCTGTATGTTTTGATATTTGGACTGGCTTGGTGGTTTTAGCAGGCTTCAAGGTTTTGTTGGCACATGCAAGCTTAGTTATGCTTGCTTGAAGTGTTTGAGGCTGGCCTGTGGTTTGAAACAGGTTGGGTGAAGCTTATGTTTGTTGTTTGAAGGCAGGTTAGCAGGCTTCAGGCTTGTGTTGTTATATGTTTGAGTTGGTTTTGTGTAAATGCAGGCTAGCTTGAATGTTGTATAGTTTTTGACAGGATGGTTGGATACAGGCTATTGTTTGCTTGCTTCTACCAGTTTTGCTTTGGCTTCAAGGCAGTTTGAAGCTTGTTCTTATTCAGGTTTCAGGGCTTGAGGTTACAGGCTCATTGGCTTGTATCTGTAACAGGTTTTTGAGGGCTGCAAGGCTTGAGGTTACAGGCTTCAAGGTTTTGGTTGTTTTTTGAGATCTTTTGCAATGTTACAGTTTTGTGGTTTTAGGCAGGATGAAACAGGTTGGAGGCAAGTTTTGTGTTATTTGTTTTTATGTGTATTCTTCCCCCCCCCCCCCTTGAACTGTTCTCATGCTCTTTGTTTTATATCTCTTTGTCTTAAGCCTGCAAAACTGTAAGCCTCTCTACTTCTCTCTCTCTTTCTCTCTCCACAGAAAAAAGCATTGTTTATTGCTTAACTGTCCTTTTCTGAAAAAGTGTTTGGCTGGGAAATGATGATAATGTTTAAATATTGCTTGCATATTGTCTTTCCTCTGCATATTGTACTTTCCAGATTTCCTGCATTGCTTTGATATCTTCTTTGGACAGTTTTGATAGCTTTGACAGTTTTTTGGACAGTTTGGTTGACATTTTGAATTTATGCAACTTGGTTTTGGCATTTCAGTTTGGTTTGCCTTTTCAGTTTGCAATTTGGTTTGAAATTATGCAGCTTGTTTTGGCATATTCAGTAGCTTGTCCCTTTTCATGTAGCTTGTTTGGCATTTCTTTATGCAGCCTTGTATTAGTTCATATGCTTGCAAACTGTATTTTCTTTCCCTCTTTGTGAACCAAGAGTCTTCTTGCGATTTGCAGAGAGGGAGAACAAACTGATTCCGGCCAACACTTTTAATGATGAGTTTTAATTGTCTGTCTGCCTTTTTAATTCATCTGTGTTGACTTCTTTTTCTGTTTTTGCAGGTAAACACCAGTCGGGCAAAGGAAGCAGCGGTAGAGGATGAAGACCTCAAGAAACTTTAGGATGTAGTTTTATTTTATTTTAATCATTTGTAATAAATATTATTATAAATACTGTAAAGGAAATTACCGTATTTAAATAACACTTGTACCAATAATTAAAAATAAATAAAAGTCTTTTTGTCAGATAATTCCCTGTTTCACTGTTTATTTATTTATTTAAGTCTCTTGAATTAAAACGACTGGAAATGCATTCCAATTATTTTAACTTAGATAAAATAAATAATTAATAAACACTGTAGTCTTGCAACTTCGCATTAACCAATAATAAACCCGACGTTCCAATTAAACATAAGCAATGCACAGTTAATCAAACAAACGTCCATATGCCTTTCCTTTACTTATTAAACCAAACACTGCAAATTTTCAACCAGAAGCCTCAGCTTCTAACCCAGAGGTTCAGGTTTTTGAGAAACAAAACTGAAATCTTGAGCAGGCGTCAAAGTAGTGTAACAGCCAATTAAGACACTGTGGATTCAAATTCTTCTGAAAATGCGCGTGCAAACCCTAATTCTTGATTTATTGTCAAAGAAACGTCCTCCTGATCAAACCCTGAGCCAAACTCAAACAAACCCTAGCAATCTGCTTGAACTGATTCAAAAGTTAATGGAAACCCTAATTTTGTCTGACTGATGAGAAAAAACTGTTTGACCGATTCTTAAGCCAATCTGAAAAATCAGGAAAAGCCCAAAGCTGTGATTTCTTGTGAAAAAGAGGAGGACAAATTTTGGGGTACAACAGTTTCCCCTGTTCAATCTTCTTGAACCTGAAGAGTTAGATTGGCAAGTTTGTCGTTCGCGACTCGAAGGTAAAAGGAGATTGGACACCAGAGTGCCCAAAAAAATTTGCACTCGTCAAAGCGTAGTTTGAGGGAATGGGCTTAAAGATGCCATTTGGTGATGGGCTTACAGATGCCATCTGGAGATGTGACAGGGGGATGGGCTTAGAGATTCCATCTGGAAATTGCTGGTAGAAGGATGGGCTTAGAGATGCCATCTGAAGGTGTGACAGAATCTTGTCGGGGGATGGGCTTAGAGATGCCATCAAAGAATGTTTGTTTAACTGTATGTCGTTGGTGAGTGGGTGAGTATCAGAAAGGTGTCCCTATTTGGAACATCTTTGAACTGGTGGTCTGAGTAAGCAATAAACTGACATCCATGTTTGGAAGCATCCGTAAACTATTTTCAAAAGTCTTGGATCTGAACAAGCGATAGGTTAACGTCCGTACCTGGAGAACCCGTAAACTGTTTCTAGAAGTCTAGAAGTTGAATAAGCAATAGATCAGCATCCATGTTGGGAAGCGTCCGTGAACTGTTTTCAAAAGTTGAGTCTGAACAAGCGATAGATTAACATCCATGTTTGGAGAATCCGTAAACTGTTTTCAAAAGTCTTGAAATTGAATAAGCAATAGATCAGCATCCATGTTGGGAAGCGTCCATAAACTGTTTTCAAAAGTTAAGTCTGAACAAGCGATAAATTAACATCCGTGTTTGGAGAATCCGTAAACTGTTTTCAAAAGTATTAAAATTGAATAAGCAATAGATCAGCATCCATGTTGGGAAGCGTCCGTAACCTGTTTTCAAAAGTTGAGTCTGAACAAGCGATAGATTAACATCCGTGTTTGGAGAATCCGTAAACTGTTTTCAGAAGTCTTGGAATGGCGAAGGAACCGGTGTAGGGTGGCCTGATGATGAGTCCGTGTAAAACTGCATCTGAATTTTGAGAAGGAACCGGTGTAGGGTTGCTTCATGATGAGTCCGTGTAAAACTACATCTTGGATTTTGAAAAAGCTGTTGTCCACCTTTTGCTGAAAAAGGTAAATTGTTAGTTGAAACACAAAGTTATGTCGCATGAAATGTATGATGCAACATATGTTATATCAATGTTTATGATATGAATGTAATGAATGCGCATGTAAGCTGATGAGCTGCCTTGCTGAGGATAGATGAATCCTGGATATCCAGAGATAATAGAATCTTGACTGCTGCCGGGGAAAGTGAATCCTTGACTGCTGCAGGGGATTGCAAGAATCTTTTGATCGTTGAAAATGAGAAGTCCTGGGACCACCGTTGGGGAATCAGGAGCTTGGGGTGTATGCCAATCTACTGGGGATTCCTGTCTTGAGGGGATCTTCACTGGAGAATATTTGAATACTCTGTGAGGAACTGAGAATGAGAGTCTTCATTCTTCTTGGGGATTGATAGTTGGAAGTTTTAGCTCCGCTGGGGATTGCAAGAATCTTTTGATTGCTGCAGGTATTGATCTGGGATCTTGAAAAGGTTGGTTGGTGAGATAGTTGTCCTGGCTTGTTTCAGGTATTGATGTCGGGAATGGGCTTACAGATGCCATTTGGAGATAGGATGGATAGTTACTGGAGATGTGGTTAAAGATGTCATCCAAGAATGATTGTTGAATTGTAATTTGGTAAGTTGAAAGAAGGAACCTGTGTAGGGTTTCCTGATGATGAGTCCGTGTAAAACTGCATCTGAATTTGAGAAGTAACCAGTGTAGGGTTGCCTAATGATGAGTCTGTGTAAAACTGCATCTGGATTTTAGAAGGAACCGGTGTAGGGTTTCCTGATGATGAGTCCGTGTAAAACTGCATCTGGATTTGAGAAGGAACCGGTGTAGGGTTTCCTGATGATGAGTCCATGTAAAACTGCATATGGATTTGAGAAGGAACCGGTGTAGGGTTTCCTGATGATGAGTCAGTGTAAAACTGCATCTGAATTTGAGAAGGAACCGGTGTAGGGTTGCCTAATGATGAGTCCGTGTAAAACTGCATCGGGATTTGAGAAGGAACCGGTGTAGGGTTTCCTGATGATGAGTCAGTGTAAAACTGCATCTGAATTTGAGAAGGAACCGGTGTAGGGTTGCCTAATGATGAGTCCGTGTAAAACTGCATCGTGTCTGGAGCGTATCTGAAACTGTATCTTCCAACAGGTGATGAAGGAATTTGAACGACCTTGATTTTGACATTCGAATGCCCCAAGTGATGATGAAGGAGACTTTCCCCAAGTTCAATGAACTTTTGAAAGATTTGTTGAAATCTTGACTGGACTGCCCCAGGTGTGCTGGATAGTGACATGTCATGCCCCCTTGTTGATAGGAGATTTGTCAATAAAAGTGTCATCCTTCTTGAAGTGATTTTGTTCACTGAGAGGGCTTTTGTTCACTGAATATTCATTGTGTGAATTTCTCCGCTGTCAAACAAATAGCCAAATGCAAACAGTGATATTCAAGTAATGCAAAGTTTATGTCTGTCTCGAAGTTTTGAAAAATGCATTTTTTTAGCAAAAAACTTTTTATAAGACAAAATCAACACAAGATTGAGGGCAAAGCCTTATAGGAGTCAGGATACCTTTTGTAACAGTATGCTTTCGAACTAACCCATGCTTCAATTAGGACTTTTGAAGGGTTGTAACGTGGCTTGGTTCACGGTTTAAGAAACAAAGGATAAAGGCTCAAAGTATATTTGTACCCACCCGCTCTTCGTAATGTTCTCCAATCCTAAACTCAGTTAATTGTGCGTCGAAACTTATTCGAGTTTGGAACGACTTTTTTTTTTGTGATGGTTCACACAAGTTGAATTTGGAGGGCAGTCATCATCTCCTTTTTTCTTTTGCAACATTTTTCGTGTTGTTGAGGATTTGTAATGACCTCTTTCTTGATTTGTTATCCCTAACTTTTGCCTGACTGTTCCTGTTTTCGAGATTACAGTCAGCGGGATGCTCCAGCTTTCTTAATCTTCCTTTATAGGTTTTGGCTTAGTGGGATTTTCTCTTTTGAGAGATTGACTGCCTATGAGATAAAGAACCATCACTGTCTTTTGATTCCAGAGGAATGCTTTTCTTTTTCTTTTTGATGTCGTTCGTTGTATTACGAACTGAGAGTTTGCGACTTCAATGCGCATCTTTTTTTGAATTAACTGAGAGACTATCCTGCCCCAGGTTTAAATCAAAGGTTTCAATTTGTTTAGAACAGAAAACTCCTACTTCTTTGGCTCGAAGGGGTTGACTAGGGATTATCTTCCTTATAACTCCAGTGTTTGGGAATTGAAAGAAATGCATGTACATCATCAACAAGGTCTGTTCAAAAGCATACTGTATGAGATTATGGTATTGTTTCGTCATCCTCCCTCTAAAGGCTCGTAGCTTTTGCAAGAGTTAAATGTCATAAAGAAAGCAGAAAGCATAGTTTAAGAATAGCGAAAACGAATAGATGAATTCAAGACAAACATATGCAATGCATTAATGAAACAGAGTTTGACATTAAAAGATAATTGTTCGAATAACAAAGAGTTTACAACTTGAAAATTCAAAATGAAACAAAGGCATTCTCAATGATTTGGCGTAGGAGCAGTGATCATGTTGGGGTCTCTGGAGGACCAAACTCAATCTCCTTGGCATCAATCAAATTCTGAATCTTATACTTCAATGCCCAACAATCATTAGTATCATGCCCGGGACTGTCAGAATGATAAGCACATGTGGCCTTAGGATTTTAGTTAGGAGAAGAAGTCTTGGGATTTGGATGAGGCCCTATCAATGCAATCAGATTCATCTTCAACAAGTGTTGCAGTGCTTGAGACAGCGGCATGTTGATGTTGGTGAACTGTCTTTTAGGCTCGTCTGGCCTTCGTTGATTTCCCCTTTGCCGTTGTCGGTGTGACGCAGAACCAGAGATCAGGACCGCCCCTACGTGTTGGTCATGGTGACTCTTTTGACTGTTCACAGCATTAGACTCTTTCTTTCCATTATAGGGAATTTTCTGAGCATCAGAGGGTGTAGCTCCTTGAATCTTTCCACTTTTGATGCCAGCTTCGACCCTTTCACCGGTCAGTATTAGCTCGGTGAACCCGGATGAGGAGCTTCCAATTAAGTGATTGAAGAAAGGCCCTGTCAAAGTTCCCATGAAGATGTCAATCAACTCTCTGTCAGTTAAAGGGGGTTGTACCCTACCAGCCAGATCTCTCCACTTTTGAGCGTATCCTTTGAAGCTCTCGTCGGAACCCATGGTCATGTTCTGCAATTGCACACGAGTTGGTGCAAGATCAACATTGTATTAATACTGTTTGTAAAAAGCCATAGCTAAATCTTCCCAGGTGTGGATGCGAGAACTCTCCAATTGATAGAACCACTCGAGTTGAGCCCCTACCAGGCTTTCTTGGAAGAAATGGATCCAAAGCTTTGGATCAGTTGTGTATGGCTGAATCTTGCGGACATAAGATTTTAAGTGCATCTTAGGGCAAGAGACTCCATCGTACAGGACCAAGGTAGGGACTTTGAATTTTGGAGGGATGACAAATCCAGAAACTAAACCCATGTCTCCTAAATCCAAGCCAGGTATTTGTTGAACCTCCATAGCATTGAGGCGATCTTCCAACTGTTTGTACTTGTCATCAGCGGGAGGATATTGTTCCTCGGAGTAGTCAACTTCATCAATCTCCAAATTGTGGTCTTCTTCAAGACCGACCCTCTTGTCTTTGAGAAGGAGAGCTTTCAGATCCTCTTGCCCTTTACCCATAGCCAGAAGCATTTGCTGGAATTGAGCGTTTTGAGCTTGGAGATCTTTCACCGTTTGTTCCATATCCATCTTACTGAAATAAACAGTAGGATGATAAGGAAACCTGTATGGGATAAACCTGTTATGCAATGATATGTATGATATATGTATGCAATGTTTTCAAGGATCTCTTGGGGTAAACACAAGAGAATGTTAGAGGTCGAACTTTGGTCAACATCTTTGATTGGAGAACTTTGTAATGGTGGATGTCTTTCCACGAGAATCAAGATCACCATGTCAAGTGGGTCATAGCCCCTGATTCAAGTTGTTGCACTTGATCTTTGATGGCATTTGTTTAGAGGAGAAACCTCTTGCCCCTTGGTAGACGTCTGGTTCAACGTGACCCTGCATCAAAAGACCCTCGAGATCCTTGAAGTGGTTATTGAAAATGCTAGGTATGATGTTATGATGTTATGCACATGTATGCAAAAGCAAGTAAGTGTATATACAAGTAATCATATCACACAAAGCAAACAAGTCCTTAGGTTTAGGCTTGCATGGGGTTTGTAGGTAAGTACCCTCTTGAAGTTAGTTGGCTCATCCTGTCCTAAAATAGAAACCGAGTTCTAAGGAGCTCAATATCACTGGATTATTTTCTGTGTTCATTGTTTTGGTTTATCCACTTAACTGGTGACCAAAATATTCCAGGAAAACAATCCTCAATGAGTGTAGTATCGAGTATTTACCAACTTCAGACTGCACCAAAGTCGGTCATCTCACTACCCCTAAAAAGGCCAAGATGGTCAAGTAAGGTTCTAAGAGTTCGTTAGTGCTTCATGACATCACTCAGCGGCCCCGTATTCTCCTTGACTACTCAAGGGCTACAGGTACTCACAAATATGCCACACTAACATAGCTACTGCTTCAACCATGTCGGTATACCCCGCACAGTTCCCTCACAGTTTTATTGCTATTTACCTAAGAAGGTGCCCCCAAATCCGGGTGTAGGATTTATAGCAAACCCAAACAAGGAACCCAAAAAGTAAAGCAATCAAAGCAATCAAAGCAAGTATGTAAAGGTGATCTAAAACCCTAAGGTAACCCCACTTTTGAATCAATCCCCAGCAGAGTCTCCAGTTCTGTGATACGGTGGGAGAACTGACTTGAGGTTTTGTGTTTGTATTCTCACTTGTTCGGTTTAGCAAGAGTCGCCACCTACTTTTTATTTTATCCTAAAGGAAAGGTTAAAAAGCACAGGAAAAACCTTTGAGATATTTTCGTGGGTTCGGGGGGTAGATTATGAAAAGGGAAGGTGCTAGCACCCTTTTCATCCATGGTTATCCATGGGCTCTTAGTTACTTGTTTTAGATCACTTGCCTTGATTTTCAATTGCTTTAAATGGTGTTTGTGTGTGTATGGTTTTTGAAAATGTTTTGAAAAAGATGCCTTGTCTAGGCAACCGTTGTAACAATTCTTTACTCGAATGTTTTACAAAGGTGTTTGTCTTTTTGAAAAGATGTTTCAATGTTTTTGAAAGTTGTTTTGGAAGTTGTGTTGTGGAGTGTGTTTTTGAAAGTAGGCAAGTGTGTTTTGCAAGTTTGATCAAGTAACTAAGAGTTGTTTACCCCTAAATTTACTCAAAGATCTTTCTTATGCTTTTTAACCCTTTTAACAGTGTTGTTTCACCATTGTATTTGGTGAACAACCTTGCGTTAGGATGTTAACGGGACGGGCGCGGGTCATCGTATAGACCATGAATGCAATAGTGTCAAGTGTCTTTGGCATTTTTTCTTGAGGGACTATGATCATTTTTTTTAGGCAACTTCGAAAGCGTCATCGAGGGACTATGATCATTTGATTTGTTTTTGTTTTGCCAAAGTACTTGACATGCAAACATGGCCCATTTTGGAAGGCAACAAGCGGGATTACCCTAGGGGTGCAAGTGTGAATTGTGTATTGATTTTCATGCATTTGTCTTTGTATTAGGTTATCTAGCGGTTGATTTTGAATCTTCGCATACAAACCCTAATTACTATACAGTATATAGAAAGCGATAAATTGCGGGAATTTAAAGTCTAAGCTATTACAAATAAGTATCCGGGGATGGGGGTACAAATATTTACAAATGGGGATGAGTCTTATCAGGATAGTAGTGTCCAAATATTATTTACAACCAAATCTAATCGCATTCTCAATGTAAAAGTATAGAAAAGTATAAGAATCAAAGAGAAATAAAAGTATTATGCAATGTATGTGATTATTTATAAATGATGCAAATATGTATTTATTAAATATTTATTTATTTTTGTATTTTTGTTAACTATACAAACAAAAGTTTTAAAGAAAAGAAAAGAAAAATGTTTAAGTTAAAGAAAACTAATGTTTATGTATTTTAGTTAATGTTTTAAAAAGCTTATGTAAAAAGATTTATTTAAACAAAAAAAGTTTTAAACACAAGGAAATTATTTAAACCTAATAACCTAATATTTATGTATTTTAAATTGTAATAAAAAGTATTAGTAATATTTTTACATGAAAAAAAATTAACATATTACTTAACAACAAAAAAGGAATTAGGTTATAAAAATTAAAAAGTGCTGATTTAAAAAATATAAAAAAAGCTATATGGGCCTTAAAAGATGTTCTTGGCCCAAGAAAACAAAATAACCAAAACAAAAAAAAGGGTAAGAAAGAAAAGAGGGGGTAAGGCGCCAGAATTCAGTTGGGCTTAACAATTTATGGGGCAGAGGACCACGACGCGTTGGACAAATTTGTTTTAAGGTTTGTTTTGTTTTGGCTCAGACTAGGGTTCGTACAGTTTGATGAGCGGCGTCGTTTCTATCCTTTCTTCTCCGCCTCTTCATGCTTCTCGAACGTGAGCTTCTGATGTTCCTCCTCGCCCCAGCTGCCAGATGCGACGCCTCCACCTCCTCCTCTTCATGGTTGCTCAGGCAGTGGTAAAGAGGTAATGATTCTGTTTCTCCTTCATGCGCTTTAGGGTTTCAAGTTTTGCATGTTATTGATTTTTTTTGACAAGTTATGATCTTTATGTTATTTGATGTTTGTGTGAGGTGTTGAAGAAAAGGGAGGAATTACTACCTTTGGAGAGGAGACAGAGGAGGACGGCGGCGCGTCTCAGATGGCCGAAGGCAGAGGGACTGGTGATGCTAGCTTTGTGGCCTTCCTGGTATTTGGTATCTTTAACCTTGTTTAATGATGATAGTTGCAATCTGAAAACCCTAGGGCATCTGTTTCTGAAACTTATTTTCCTCTTCTGCTTGCTTGCCCGTTTCTGAGTTTGATGATGTTGTTGTTGCTTTTGCTTCTTGTTGTACCCCAAAATTTGCCCTCCCATTTCCTCAACATTTTCTCATCACAATACCCTTAGAGCTCAAGATCCAGTTAGGGTTTCCTCTACTCAAGACTCCTCCTTGCACTGTTGACCCAAATTAAGGTTTGTGTTTGCACAAAGATGTTTTGACCTAAAATGCCTAATATGACTTTCATGCTTCATTTTGGACTCACAAGTTTATCCATACCAAGTTTCTGGTCTTAATTCCAAACTTTGCCCAGTCAATTGGACAGTTGACCTAGAAATCAGCTGTATTGGGGAAAAAGTCAACTGTGGTCAATTGACAGCCAAACCCCATGAAATTTGACCCACATCAACATTATAAACTCATATGAACTATTTGGTCAAGTTTGGATCACAATTCCACAAGAAATTTGATCAGATCACCAAAAGGGCAAAATGGTCATTTTTAGGGTTTTGACTGCACAAAGGCAATTTTTGACTGTTTGACCTAGCCAATGGCAAACAAAGCTCATATATGGACTCAAGGACCCCATGGAATTGTTTTGACATGTTCAACAAATTCAAAAGATCCTAAATGCACAAGCTTGACAGATGAATTTTCCAGTCAATTGATCAATTTTTGACTGTATACTGAAAAGTCAAACTTTGACTTTTTGGTCAAAATCAAGTGTCAAGATTCATTTTTCATCAAAACATGCCAAATTATGAAACTTGTTCATCAAGAAATCAAATATTTGCAAATTAGGGTTTAAAATGAAGAATTTTCATAACTTAGAAAAATTTTAAGTTATGAAAATCCCTAATTTTTTCCTAACTTTGTCCCACTTTTTCATCAATATGAATTTGGATTCAAGGAAAAGTCAAAACATGAAAGTTGTAGTTCATTGCAAAATCTACAACTTTTATTCACAAAGTTTCCTCAAAAGAATCTTGTAGCTCAAGTTATGATTTTTGGAACAAGGGTGCAAAACATTCTTAACTTAGAGAAATTTTGACCTATTTTAGGCAGGATTTTTGCCTAACTTCATGGCAACTTTTCACATGCTTCCACTTGGAATTTCAATTTGCATTACAAAGATGGATTGTAGTACACATTCCAAGCTTTCCAAAATGTCCAAGAACTCATCAAACAACCTCATGGTTAGGGAGAATCGAATTTGGCAATATGGGCAAAACTCACTTTGTGCATGACCAATTTATATGTCCATAACCTTGCATTTTGAACTCAGCATGTTTTAAGATGGATTACAGGTCCTTTATCTCATTCACACTCATAAATTTAATACAAACCCCTTGTGTTCAAGCCTTGCATTATGTGTTTAAGCATTGCATACAAGATTAAGCCTTAATAAGAAAAAGCATATTATCCATTTTTGTAAAGTGTTACTTTATGTCAACTTTGCAATCTGTGAAGTACAAGGCCATATCTTTGGGCACAAGTTCAGAAGCATATCACACTGATCAAGGGGGATGTTTGCAGCACATTAGAGGGGCCTGTACAAGTCTAGAGAACCAAGTTGACATTTCTTTCTTAAGTGTGAAGTAACTTGGCATAACTAACACCAACTCTCATTTCAGCAAAAAGAAGCTTAAGCAAAGTTGTTGTACACCTTCCAAATAACATAACTGAGTTGAAACACAAGCCTATCACCTTCCATATCTCTCCATTCACAAAAACACCATAAAACTGCAAAAACAGGGCATAAGCTGCAGTTTGAATCCCATAGCTCAATCCACTCGTGCATCTTCATCCAAACCAGTTCAAACACATTCCCTACCATCCATACAAACTGTCCTAAGCCTTGGAAGCAGACTGTAACACCTCTAACCAACTTCACCATTTTCACATTTTCTGTTTTGCAGGTGGATTGCTATAGCTTGATTCACTTGGTTTCAAAGCAAACTAAAGGTTGGAATAGCATCTCTGAACTTCAAGCAAGTTGTACCAATCCTCATTTTGCCTTGAAGGTGCCTCCATTGTCAGATACGATCCAAGCTGAACAGGTAAGTTCATGAACTTCTATCTCTCAATGTAGGAAGAGTTAGCTCTAAGTTTATGAATGAAAAATGTTCTACTCATGTCCCTGAAGCCATACATATCTTTACTTTCCATTTATATTGCACATGCTGAGAGTATTTTGAACCTAAACATTGACAAAAACTTAGGTTAAGAATTAGGGATGGAGAAATTCTCTCATTTCTGAGAGTTAGGTTAAGTTTTTTATATGTCTGGAATCGTGGCTTGATGCTTAACATTTTTCATGTTGTGAGTTTGTGCTAAAAGTCCAAGGATATTGAGATAGCAGAGGCACGCGTTTTGTTCAAAGAAGCTGAAGGTTGAAGAAGACAGAGTCTTGGGCTGGGCCTGAGATTTGTTTTTCTTTTCACACCACTATTTCACATTTGCACCTCCTTGGACCATTGCATTTTATTTTCATCATTTTTGACTTTTGATTTTTGTTTCTGACTTATTTATTTTTGACAAAACATAAAAAATATTAAAATTATTTTTCCATATTTTTTGTATTTATTTTGATATTTATTTGGCTTTATTTAGTTTTGTATAGAAATAAACCTAAATATACTATTATTTTAAAATACTAAAAAACAATACAAACATGTTTTATTTCTGATTTTTATTTTATATTATCTCTTGAAAACATTTTACATAAAATATACTTTTTTTAATAATATTAAACTTTTATTTTTGTACATATAATATATATTTAATAAATAATGTAAATACATGTATATTTATTAATATATTTAGGAAAAATACAAAGAATTAATATATTTTGTTTTTATTAATATTTTGACCTCAAAAATACCTTTCTTACAATATACCATTCTTTTATTTATTTTTATACATAATTAATAAATATTACATAATAAATACCCTTTTATTTATAAAATTATGGTTTTTCCCTAAATGCATAAAAATACAAAAAATTAATTAATTTTATTTTTGTTTATTTGACCCATAAAAATACTTTTTTTTTTCATACATATCAAAAACCATTTTTTTGCATCTTGCACATTTATTATATTTGCATTTTTGTTTAATTGTTGTATATTAAATAATTTGTATAATTTGGATGTAATAGTTTAGGTTTAATTTCTTGCTAAAATATCCCCATTTGAACATTTGTACCCCCCATCCCATATATCGTGTTGTAATAACTTAGGACCTTTTATTTTTTCGCATTTAAACGTTTTCTAATTATGCCATGTTAGAATTAGGGTTTTGTATGCGAAATTAACCAAAAAAATAGTTTGACCTAATTTCAAGATAAACAAGCATGAAAATGGACAACACTAATCACACTTGCCCCCTTAGGGTTACTCCACTTGTTGCCTTCAAATAATGGGCCATATTGCATGTTAGGTATCTTTGGCAAAAACAAAACAATCAAATGATCATAGTCCCTCGACGATGTTTTCGAAAGTTGCCTAAAAATGATCAAGTCCCTTAAAGAAGAATTGCCCAAAGATACTTGGCACCATTGCAATCATGGTCTAAACGATGACCCGCGCCCGTCCCGTTCGCATCCTAACACAAGATTGTCCACCAAATACAATGGTGGAACAAAATTGTTAAAAGGGTTAAAAACATAGGAGAAATCTTTGAGAAATTTATGAGTAGACAAACTCTTAGTTACTTGAATCAAACTTGCAAAAACACTTGCCTATTTTCAAAACCACACCTCACAAACACATTTTCAAAACAACTTTCCAAAAACATTGAAAACTTTTCAAAAGACATACATCTTTGTATACATCCCGACATGGATCATTACAAAGGTTGCCACCCCATTGGCATCTTTTCAAAACATTTTCAAACCCACACACAAAGCACCATTTCAAACAATTGAAAATGCAAGGCAAGTGATCTAAGCAAGTAACTAAGAGCCCATGGATAACCATGGATGGAAAGGGTGCTAATACCTTCCCTTTCTATAATCTACTCCCCAAACCCAAGAAAACATCTCAAAGGTTTTTGGTGTGCTTTTTAACCTTTCCTTAGGATAAAATAAAAAGTCGGTGTCGACTCTTGCTCAACCGAAACATTTGCGAAAACAAACGTAAAACCCTAGTCAGTTCTCCCACTGCATCACAGAACTGGCGACTCTGCTGGGGAGAATTGAAAAGTGGAGTAACCTTAGGGCTTAGATCACCCTCTTGCATGACTAATTGTTTGTTTTGATTGCTTTACATCTTGGCTCTTTTGTTTGGGTTTGCAATCCTACACCCGGATTTTGGGGAAACATTCATAGATAGCAATACGTTGTGGAAACTGTGCGGGGTATACCGACACGGTTGAAGCAATAGCTATATTAGTGCGACATATTTGTGAGTACCGGTAACCCTTGAGTTCAATCAAGGAGAGTACGGGGCCGCTGAGTGATGTCACTAAGCACTAATGACCTAGAACCTTACTTGACCATCTTGGCCTTTCATTAGGGGTAGTGAGATGACCGACTTTGGTGCAGTCCGAAGTTGGTAGATACTCGATACTACACTCATTGAGGGTTGTTTTCTTGGGATATTTTGGTCACTAGTTAAGTGGCTAAACCAAAACAATGAACAATGAAAACAATCCCGTGATATTGAGCTCTTTAGAACCCGATTACTATTTATAGGACAGGTTTTTAAGCCAACTACACTCAAGAGGGTACTTACCTATGAAACTTCATGCAAGCCTGAAACTAGGGTTTGGTGTGAATTGCTTGTACATGTGTTTGTGCCTACATCATGAACATCATAAAGCATCATATGCATACACTAACCATTTCAAGGGTTTAGATCTTCATCTTTGTTCTTGTTTTGTAGGTCATGGAAATTCCTCGCAGGAAAACTATCCAAGTCAACCTTGTGAGAATCCCTCCTCAACTCAAGGAGCTCACATCCAGGATTCCGGAAAGATCTCCCTTCAGTGAAAGAAGTGGTAGACTGCTCAGCCTAGTCAGCACCAACATTGAAGAGGACATGGTGAAGGTGCTGTTCCAGTTCTTTGACCCTCTTCACCACTGTTTCACTTTCCCCGACTACCAGTTGGTACCCACTTTGGAGGAATTTTCTCAACTCTTGAGAATTCCTATCCTTAATCAACTACCTTTCAACGGTACGGAAAAGGAACCAAAGCCTGAAGATGTTGCTCGAGCACTACATCTACAACCATCTGACATCAAGGGGCATTGGGAAACTAGAAGCGGTGTCAAAGGCTTCTTAGCAAAATTCTTGTTTGAGAAGGCACAAGAATGTTGGAATTCATTGGACCTACAAGCCTTTGAAGAAATTGTGGCCCTCCTTATCTATGGGTTGGTCTTGTTCCCAAATCCTGACCAGCTCGTAGATGTTAACGCTGTCAAGATCTTCTTATCCAGAAATCCAATACCAACATTGCTTGGGGACATCCTTCACTCATTTTACACTCGAACAATGAGAAAGAGGGGTGTTCTCATGTGCTGTACTCCTCTCCTTGCAAGGTGGTTTATTTCGCACCTTCCACAATCTGTCTTGAAGAATGACCAAGGCTTAAGGTGGTCACAACGGTTGATGACCCTCACTCACTCTGATGTACATTGGTGTTCTCGGTCCAGAGAAAATGTCATCATCGTCGATCATTGTGGAGAGTTCCCTAATGTTCCATTGCTTGGCATTAGAGGAGGCATTACCTACAATCCTTGTCTAGCTTTGAGACAATTTGGATATGCACGAAGGGATGGCCCTCATGACATGTTGATTCCTGACCTAGTTTTTGACTTCGACAACGATGCGCAAGGACTTCGCCAAAGATTCATCAGAGCTTGGAGAATGCCTAACAAGGTTGACAGCAAGACACTGGGGCACAAGAACTCCATCCTTCTTGAGCCTTATCTCAAGTGGGTACGAACCCGGGCCCAGAGTCTAATGATGCCTTATCCTCATGTTCTCCCTGTGATTAAAGAGCCCGTTACGGAAGGAGAGGTTCCCTATACCATCCTATATCCTGACATGCCTACATCGTGGGAGGAGATGCAGAAGATTTGGATCCAACTCAAGGAGGAACGGAACACTTTTGAAGCCAGCTTCTACGCCAGTGAGAAGAAGGTTCTAGAGCTTACCCGCCGACTCCATGAGGAAGAGACCCTCAACACCTACATCGCACCAAAGAGGATGCGCAACGTCTTTTTACCTTGAGAAGTTTTTGTAATATTTGGCCCATGGGGCCTTTATGTACTGACAAATTTCTTCTTATTAATATGACGTGCGTTCTTTTTGTTTGCAACAATTTTGAACTTTCTAAATCCTTGAATGCATTGCATACATAAGCATACCATTCATCATGTGCATAAACAGGTCTCCACACCAGGTTTCCTTATCTTTCTGCTGTTTATTTCAGTAAGATGGATCTCGAATAGACGGTCAAGGACTTGCAGTCTCAGAACGCACAATTTCAACAACTCCTGATGACCTTGGCTAAAGGTCAGGAGGATCTGAAGACCCTGCTTGGGAACAAAGACCAAGTAAAGAAGAAAAAGAAGAGAGTCGGGATGGCTACCTTGGGGAGAAGGTTTAAGGGTGAAGCCAGAAGGGTTCTTGATTTTCCTTCCGCATCCGAAGAAGAAAACAGTAAAGGAAAAGGGGTTGCGGTACCTTTCGAATCTGAAGCTGAAGAAGAAGAGGCTGAAGAAGACGAAGACTACTCAGAACAACAATACCCGCCGGCTGATGACAAGTACAAGAGTTTGGAGGATAAGTTAGCAGCTATGGAGCTGCAGAGAGTTCCAGGTTTGGATTTCGAAGATTTGGGATTAATTGCTGGAATTGTGATCCCCCCGAAGTTCAAAGTGCCTATTTTTGCAAGATATGACGGGCTGTCCTGCCCAAAAATGCACCTAAGGTCATATGTCCGAAGAATCTAACCTCACACATCTGACATAAACCTTTGGGTACATTTCTTTCAAGATAGCCTGTCTGGCACTCAGCTAGATTGGTTTTACAAGCTGGAAAGGTCGGAGATACGTAGTTGGGAGGATCTGGCAGCTGCTTTTTATCGCCAATATCAGTATAACTCTGACCTGGCACCAACCCGCACTCATCTGTAGTGTATGGGAATGGCCTCAGGTGAGGGATTTAAGGAATACGCCCAGAAGTGGCGCGATCTGGCTGGAAGGGTGCAACCGCCTCTTTCCGATAGAGAACTTGTTGATATGTTCCTTGGGACCCTGTCTGGTCCATTCTTTAATCATCTGATCGGTAGCTCTTCCTCGGGGTTTACTGAATTAATTCTGACTGGCGAGCGGGTAGAAGCCGGTATCAAGAATGGGAAGATTTAGAAGGATGCCTCTGCATCTACAATTGCTAAGAAATCATTTCCAGCGAAGAAAGAAACAGCTGTTGTGTATTCTCAAAGGGGAGCAAGAAGAAGTGAGCACAGGCCGACTGTGGGGGCCGTAATGATCCAAAATCCACCAGGTGATCAGCCTCGCAATAACCCGTCCAGACCTAAACAGCAATGGGGAGAACGACCACCACGGCAGTTCACCCGCATTAATATGACGCCCGCGCAAGTTCTTCCACACTTGTTAAAGTTGAATCTCACAAATATCAAAGAAGCGCCGAAAAATGTGAATACAACCTCACCAGCCTACAATGCCAATGCCAAATGCGCCTACCATTCCGATAGCGTCAGACATGACACAAATAATTGTTGGGCGCTGAAAAATAAAATTCAAGACTTGATAGATGCAAAAGAGGTGGAGTTCGATGCTCCAGAGAAACCAAACGTGATATCTGCTCCGATGCCGAAGCACGGTTGAAATGTCCATGCTATTGAGGAAGATTTGTATGTTTCTGATGTCAATGACCTGATAACTCCGTTGTTAACCATCAAGTTAAATCTGTTAAAGGCCGGGATTTTCCCGGGATGCAAAGAAGACTGCTACTGTTGTTACTCTCTGCCAGTTGACTGTCCGTTATTGAAGAAAGGCGTCCAAGGCCTGATGGACAGTCAGCAAATTCTGTTTGAAAAAGTTTCTGCTATTCCAACCCCTACTGAAGATGTCTCAATTATCACCATTCACGCTAATCTTTCCAAGGTCGTCAGAAAGCCTGTTAAGATTACATCTGCTATAAAGTCTGTTCCTCTGAAGATAACCATGCCAGGGCCTGTCCCCTACAGTTCTGAAAAGTCAATACCATGGAATTACGGTGGAGAAATCTACTACCATGGTATTAAACAATTTGAAATAACCGAAGGAAGCTCTGATGAAGAAGATGCCAGCATTGGAAACATTGTCGGCACAAGCAAGATCACCCGAAGTGGGAGAATATTTTCTCCAGAGATTGCTCCCCCAAAGGCAATCTTTGGACCCTCATCTGCCGCCAAAGTTATTCCTGCACCAATAAAACTTTCCGCTGGAACCCCATTGATTGAAGATGCTGCTGTTCCTGTTGTTGTCCCTCCTACTTCTGCTGATAAGGGTAAAGGGATCCAAGATGAGCTCGTCAGGATGAGGGCTCAACCTTTGGTCATCCCGGAAACCTATAAGAAAGAGATGGAGGAGATCTTGAAGATAATTAAAAAGAGTGATTATGACGTGGTAGAGCAACTGGGGCAAACCCCCTCGAAAATCTCCATGTTAGCATTGCTACTTTGTTCAGAGGCGCACGCCAAAGCATTGATAAAATTCCTGAAGACAACCCATGTACCCCAGGAAACCTCTGCCGACCAATTCCAAAACTGTGTAGCCAGTCTTACAGCAGACAACGGTTTAGGTTTCTCTGATGCTGACCTAACCTCAAAAGGAAGAAAACACAACGACGCATTACATGTGTCAGTAGAATGCCAAGGAACTACTCTGGCCCATGTTCTAGTCGACACTGGTTCTTCTCTGAACGTGCTGCCTAAGAAGGCCCTCGAACGATTAGACTGTGAAGGCTTGGAGTTAAGGCCAAGTAATATCATTGTAAGGGCGTTTGACGGGTCAAAGAGAATGGTACATGGGGAGGTAGACATTCCCATTAAGGTTGGCACAGAGGTTTTCCCCTCAACTTTCTATGTGATGGACATCCGTCCGTCATACTCTTGCTTATTGGGGAGACCATGGATACACAATGCTGGGGCAGTCACCTCTTCCCTACATCAAATTCTGAAGTACCCTGTCAAGGGAAAGATAGTAACCGTCCACGGTGAAGAAGAGTATATGGTCAGCCACCTGGACTCTTTCCGATATGTAGAGGTAGAAGGTGAATTCATTGAGACACCATTCCAGCACTTCGAGGAAGTCTCTCCTGAGGTGGAAGTAGCAAAAGTGGTAGCGGAGGTACCAAAGCAGATGTCCAGGATGGCATCTCTAAAAGATGCGAAGGCCGCAATGAAGGAAGGGAAGAGCTCAACATGGGGGCAGTTGTCGGACATTCCTCACAAAACAGACAAGTTTGGTTTAGGATTCACTGTTGCGGGACAGAAAGCTATGCGCCGCTCAAAGGTTGAAAGAGCACCCATCAAGATCTCTCCTTATGGGATTAATGCTTTGGAAAGTGAAGACAAAGATGCCAACATTGAAGATTGGATCTACCCAACCATCGAAGGGGGACTACGCAACTGGGAGGCAAAGGACTTTGTCCCCATTACTTTTATTAATCAGTAATTATCTGTCAAACATTTCCTTTGGTCTGTAATAATTACTTTTGAACAATCCGTACACTACTTTTTCACCTCTTGCCTTGCCCGGGGCATGTAGGTCCATTTGTGAGGGTCTTGATTATCTTCATATCCATATGCCATGTTTAATGATTCATTGGACGTTTTTCATCGATAAACTGTTGTGTTCATTTTCTTTCCTTTAGCATTTTTGTTTAAAGATGGCTATCCCTTACACACACCCACACTCACAAATGCAGGTACCCATCCACTCTGGATTCTATGGGTGACTATTCTGCTATGTCCTTCAATAACTCTGAAGATCTGGTTAATCAGGCTGAGTATGAAGATGATGAAGGTTGTGAAGTACCAGGAGAGCTAGCCAGACTTTTACAGCAAGAGGAAAGGGCCATCTTACCTCACGAAGAATTGTTGGAAACTGTCAACTTAGGAACAGAGGAAGACCGGAATGAAGTGCAAGTGGGTGCCAATCTGGAACAAAGTGTCAAGGAGCGCCTGATACAGCTGTTAAATGAGTATGTTGAAATCTTCGCATGGTCTTACGAAGACATTCCGGGTTTAGACACCGACATCGTGGTTCACCGTCTCCCTACAAGAGAGGATTGTCCACCGATCAAGCAAAAAGTCCGCCGAATGAGGCCTGACATGTCTGAGAAGATTAAAGCAGAAGTGATGAAACAATTCAACGCTGGCTTTCTGGCTATTACATCCTATCCACAATGGGTTGCTAAGATCGTGTCAGTTCCTAAAAAAGATGGCAAGGTCAGGATGTGTGTAGACTACCGGGATTTGAATAGGGCCAACCCCAAGGATGATTTTCCGCTACCGCACATTGACATTATGATTGACAACACAGATCAGCACAAAGTGTTTTCCTTCATGGATGGATTCTCGGGCTACAATCAAATTAAAATGGCCCCCGAGGACATGGAGAAAACAACCTTTGTTACACAATGGGGTACTTTCTGTTACAAGGAGATGCCGTTCAGACTGAAGAACGCAGGGGCAACTTATCAACGCGCCATGGTAGCTTTATTTCATGATATGATACATCATGAGATCGAAGTTTACGTAGACGATATGATAGCTCGGTCACAAACAGAGGAGGAACACCTTGAGCATCTAGAAAAGCCGTTTTCCAGGTTGAAAGAGTACAAACTCAGGCTGAATCCAAGTAAGTGTACTTTTGGAGTTAGGTCTGGTAAACTTCTAGGGTTTATTGTCAGCAACAAAGGCATTGAGGTCGATCCAGCCAAAGTGAAAGCAATACAAGAGATGCCGGCTCCCCATACTGAAAAGGAGGTTAGAGGGTTCTTGGGGCGCTTGAACTATATTGCCAGATTCATCTCTCATCTGACTTCTACCTGTGAGCCAATTTTCAAATTATTAAAGAAGGATCAGGTAGTCGAATGGAACGACGATTGCCAAGCTGCTTTTGATAAGATCAAGGAGTATTTGCTAGAACCTCCTATTCTGATGCCTCCCGTCGAAGGAAGACCTTTGATCATGTATCTAACCGTCTTGGATAACTCAATGGGGTGTGTTTTGGGCCAGCATGACAAGTCTGGTCGAAAAGAGCATGCTATTTATTACCTTAGCAAAAAGTTTACCGACTGTGAGACTCGCTACTCACTGCTCGAGAAAACTTGCTGCGCTTTGGTATGGGCTGCTCGCCGACTAAGGCAGTATATGTTGACTCATACCATCTTGTTGATTTCCAAAATGGATCCTATCAAGTATATCTTCGAAAAGCCTGCTTTATCTGGAAGAATAGCTAGATGGCAAATGATCCTAACGGAGTATGACATCCAGTACACCACTCAAAAAGCTATAAAAGGGAGTGTACTAGCTGATCATCTGGCTCATCAGGCTATCGAAGATTATCAATCCATGAGAGTTGACTTCCCGGACGAGGACATCATGAATTTGGACAACATTGAAGGTAACGGACCGTATGACGGACCCGAAAAGGGATCCCGATGGACCCTATATTTTGATGGTGCTTCAAATGCACTTGGAAACGGTATCGGGGCGGTACTCATTTCCCCGGAAGGTTGTCACACGCCTTTTATGGCTCGACTCTGTTTCAGCTGCACAAACAACATGGCGGAATATGAAGCTTGCATCTTTGGTCTCAAGGCTGCTATAGACTTGGGGATCAAATCTTTGATCGTATTTGGGGACTCGGCTTTGGTTATCAGTCAAATCAAAGGAGAGTGGGATACTAAACATCCTAATCTTGTCCCATACAGAGAACATGTCCTGACGTTGTTGCCTCATTTCGAGCAAATTACCTTCGAGCATTTCCCGCGAGAAGAGAATCAGCTAGCGGATGCTCTGGCTACAATGTCTTCTATGTTTAAACTCAACTGGGATAACGAGGCTCCCCAAATCACCATCGAGCGAAAGGATGAACCTGCGCATTGTTATGAGATTAATACTGAAGAAGTAGTGGAACAACCCTGGTTTCACGAAATCAAAAAGTATCTCCAGACTAGAGAATATCCCGAAGGAGCTTCCGTAAATGACAAGAAGTTCCTAAGGAGATTTGCTGCCAAGTTCTTCCTGAGCAATGGCATCCTCTATAAGCGCAACCATGATTGTGTTTTACTCCGATGTGTTGACAAAGCTGAAGCGGAGTTAATCATGACAGAGATGCACAACGGTACATTTGGCACCCATTTGAGCGGGCATACTATGGCTAAAAAGATCCTGAGGGCAGGCTATTACTGGTTTACCATGGAAGCAGATTGCCATCAGCACTCCCGTACTTGCCACAAGTGTCAAGTCTACGCTGACAAGATTCATATTCCTCTGGTTCCTCTCAACATGCTGACAGCTCCTTGGTCATTCGCAATGTGGGGCATTGACATGATAGGAGAGATCAAGCCCACGACTCCCAACGGACATCGTTTCATCCTGGTTGCCATTGACTACTTCACCAAATGGGTCGAAGCAGCTTCTTTCGCCTATGTCACTAAAAATGTGGTTGCCCGCTTCATCAAGCAAAACCTTATATGCCGGTATGGTGTTCCAGACAGGATCATCATGGACAACGGTACAAATCTGAATAATACTATGATCACTGCCTTGTGCGAACAGTTCAAGATTTATCATCACAATTCATCTCCCTATCGGCCGAAGATGAACGGTGCTGTTGAAGCTGCGAACAAAAACATTAAGAAGATCATTCAGAAAATGACAGTCACTTACAAGGACTGGCATGAGATGTTACCGTTTGCTCTGCATGGATACCGTACGACGACACGTACTTCAACCGGGCAATCCCATTTTATTTGGTATATGGCATGGAAGCTGTCCTGCCCATGGAAGTTCAGATTCCCTCTTTAAGGATTATGAAGGACTCAGGTTTGAGTGAAGATGATTGGATTCAGACCCGACTTGATCAACTCAATTTGATCGACGAGAAGCGACTCGCTGCTGTGTGCCATGGTCAGACGTATCAAAAGCGGATGATCAAGGCCTTCAACAAGAAAGTCAGATGTCAAGTATATCAAGTTGGAGATCTCGTAATCAAGCGGATTATCCTGCCGCAAAGTGATCCCAGGGGCAAATGGACTCCTACATACGAAGGACCATTTGTGATTAAGAGCATATTTTCTGGTGGTGCAATGATTCTGACCACCATGGACGGCGACGATTTGCCGCACCCTGCGAATGCAGACATAGTCAAAAGATACTACGCATAAAATAACCCGACAAGTCGAAAACCCGAAAGGGCGGTCCAGGCAAAAATTAGGGATAAAACAAAAAAAAATCTGTACACCCGGCAAGCTGAAAACCCGAAAGGGCGGCTTGGGCAAAAAGGGGTTTCCCGGTGGATCGAAAACCCGAAAGGGCGATTCAGGCAAACGTTAGGGAATTAAAGCGTATGGCTATGTCTCATCGGATCACTTTAAGGACAATCTCTTCATCAACCAGCTCCAAGCTTCTAATCAATCCAATCATCGGCAGACGAAGCATTGAATGGACAAATGTTCAGAGTTGTGAAGGCTATAGCAGAATGGAATCCCATGGAATTGTTTCACATAGCCATCTTTATTTTGTATAAATTTTTCAATTTTTTCGACGACATCCTCTTACTAGGATGACCGTCTCCTTTGTATAAATATACTTATAGAAAGTTAATATAAATACTTTTCCAAGTACAGAAATTTGCATTGTCTTCCTTTTCTCTTTTCTTTTGCACTTGTGTTTTATTTGAGAAACGTCCAATGTTTTGTTAAATAGGCATATGCATTTGAACATAATCATTTCCTTATGAATCAAGAAACATGATTACTGATAGGTTGAAGGTACAAATGGATATCTTGATGCCCTTTCAGAGGGAATCCTCAGCAGAGTTAAATTCCAAATTCCCCAGCCAGAGGGCCTTCCAGAACTCGATTCCCCTCAGAGTCAAGTTACGAAATCCCCAGTGGAGCCTTAAAAATCTGAGAATCCAATCCCCAGCGGAACCAGGCTAGTGAAACTTCTCCCCACGGAGATACCTGCCACCAAACTGAAATTCTCAATCATACCTCTCCAGCACGAGTCTATCAGATTCTGAACTTCCCCAGTAGATATCTTTAGGAATTCTCATTCCCCGCACATCACCAAGGAACGACAGTCCTCCGGCAGTGGCCCTAAGATCCCTCAACGGTTGAAGATCTTGTATTCCCCAAGCAGAATGAAGGTTCATTCTCAGTGCCTCACATGATAATCAGAAGTTCTCCAGTGAAGATCTCCTCAAGACGAGAATCCCCAGAAGATTGGTATACAACCCAAGCTCCTATTTTCTCCAGCAGTAGTCGACAAGGATGTTTCATCCTCAGCAATCAAAGTTTAGTGTTCCCCTGCAACTATCAAGGATTCACTTTCCCTGGCAGCAGTCATGATTCTTTATCTCCAGGATTCATCTATCCTCAGCAAGACAGCTCGTCGGCTTACATACGCATTCATTTACATTCATATCATAAACATTGATATAACATATTTTGCATCATACATATCATGCAACATAACTTTGTGCTTTAGCTAACATTTTATCCTTTTCAGGATAAGATTAAAAGGCTATCATTAGTAATTATTCAGATACAGTATGGATACACCCCAAATACGGCGGTCATTCTATTACTCATTCAAAATCTCAAGTCAGATATAGTGTGGATACACCTCAGACACGACGGTTATTCTACTACTCATTCGGACTACAACAATCAGATACGGACTAGATATGCTCCAGACTCGGCAGCCATTCTATCTCTCATTCAGATTCGTTTATCCACCTCAAGGTTCAATGCATTCCAAACACGGATACCATTCTGACCCTTACAACAGCAGCTTGATTCTCTCCAGTGCGTTCGCCACGGAAGTCATTCTGTCATTTATCTGGATCCCAGTTACAGTTTCAGATATACTTCAAACACAGGAGTCATTCTATTACTCATGCGGATCTCAATCCTAGTTACAGTTTCAGATACACTCCAGACACGGAAGTCATTATGCTACTCATACAACTTTCAACTTCAGATACAGTCCAGATACGCTCCAAACATGGTTGCCATTCTGTCACTCATTCAGAATTTGTCCCCAGCACGCAGGTGCTCCATACAGATGTTTCTCTATTACCCAGATATAATACAGATACACTCTAGACACGGCAATCATTCTGATATTCGTTCTACACTTCAAACACGGTTACAACTTAGATACGCCCCAGACACGGAGGCCATTCTTCTGCTCATACAAACTCAGTCCTTAGATGCAGTTCAAGTACATTCCAGACGCGGATACCATTTTGATCCTCATTCTTCTGACCCGTCACACTATAGTTCAAAAAACCTTTCAGATGGCATCGTTAAGCCCATCTCCGACAAGATTCTGTCACCCTTCAGATGGCATCTTTAAGCCCATCTCCAAATGGCATCTCTAAGCCCATTCCCATATCCATTGTTCTGATAAGTGCAAATTTAAGGGCACTCTAGTGTCCAATCTCCTTTTACCTTCGAGACGCGAAAGGCAAGCCTGCCAATCTAACTCTTCAGGTACAAGAAGATTGAACAGGGGCAACTATTGTACCCCAAAATTTGCCCTCCCATTTCCTCAACATTTTCTCATCACAATACCCTTAGAGCTCAAGATCCAGTTAGGGTTTCCTCTGCTCAAGACTCCTCCTTGCACTGTTGACCCAAATTAGGGTTTGTGTTTGCACAAAGATGTTTTGACCTAAAATTCCTAAGATGACTTTCATGCTTCATTTTGGACTCACAAGTTTATCCATACCAAGTTTCTGGTCTTAATTCCAAACTTTGCCCAGTCAATTGGACAGTTGACCTAGAAATCAGCTGTATTGGGGAAAAAGTCAACTGTGGTAATTTGACAGCCAAACTCCATGAAATTTGACCCACATCAACATTATAAACTCATATGAACCATTTGGTCAAGTTTGGATCACAATTCCACAAGAAATTTGATCAGATCACCAAAAGGGCAAAATGGTCATTTTTAGGGTTTTGACTGCACAAAGGCAATTTTTGACTGTTTGACCTAGCCAATGGCAAACCAAGCTCATATATGGACTCAAGGACCCCATGGAATTGTTTTTACATGTTCAACAAATTCAAAAGATCCCAAATGCACAAGCTTGATAGATGAATTTTCCAGTCAATTGATCAATTTTTGACTGTATACTGAAAAGTCAAACTTTGACTTTTTGGTCAAAATCAAGTGTCAAGATTCATTTTTCATCAAAACATGCCAAATTATGAAATTTGTTCATCAAGAAATCAAAAATTTGCAAATTAGGGTTTAAAATGAAGAATTTTCATAACTTAGAAAAATTTGAAGTTATGAAAATCCCTAATTTTTTCCTAACTTTGTCCCACTTTTTCATCAAGATGCATTTGGATTCAAGGAAAAGTCAAAACATGAAAGTTGTATTCCATTGAAAAATATACAACTTTGATTCACAAAGTTTCCTCAAAAGAATCTTGTAGCTCAAGTTATGATTTTTGGAACAAGGGTGCAAAACATTCTTAACTTAGAGAAATTTTGACCTATTTTAGGCAGGATTTTTGCCTAACTTCATGGCAACTTTTCACATGCTTCCACTTGGAATTTCAATTTGCATTACAAAGATGCATTGTAGTAAACATTCCAAGCTTTCCAAAATGTCCAAGAACTCATCAAACAACCTCATGGTTAGGGAGAATCGAATTTGGAAATATGGGTAAAACTCACTTTGTGCATGACCAATTTATATGTCCATAAACTTGCATTTTGAACTCATCATGTTTTAAGATGGATTACAGGTCCTTTATCTCATTCACACTCATAAATTTAATGCAAACCCCTTGTGTTCAAGCCTTGCATTATGTGTTTAAGCATTGCATACAAGATTAAGCCTTAATAAGAAAAAGCATATTATCCATTTTTGTAAAGTGTTACTTTATGTCAACTTTGCAATCTATGAAGTACAAGGCCATATCTTTGGGCACAAGTTCAGAAGCATATCACACTGATCAAGGGGGATGTTTGCAGCATATTAGAGGGGCCTGTACAAGTCTAGAGAACCAAGTTGACATTTCTTGCTTAAGTGTGAAGTAACTTGGCATAACTAACACCAACTCTCATTTCAGCAAAAAGAAGCTTAAGCAAAGTTGTTGTACACCTTCCAAATAACATAACTGAGTTGAAACACAAGCCTATCACCTTCCATATCTCTCCATTCACAGAAACACCATAAAATTGCAAAAATAGGGCATAAGCTGCAGTTTGAATCCCATAGCTCAATCCACTCGTGCATCTTCATCCAAACCAGTTCAAACACATTCCCTACCACCCATACAAACTGTCCCAAGCCTTGGAAGCAGACTGTAACACCTCTAACCAACTTCACCATTTTCACATTTTCTGTTTTGCAGGTGGATTGCTATAGCTTGATTCACTTGGTTTCAAAGCAAACTAAAGGTTGGAATATCATCTCTGAACTTCAAGCAAGCTGTACCAATCCTCATTTTGCCTTGAAGGTGCCTCCATTGTCAGATATGATCCAAGCTGAATAGGTAAGTTCATGAACTTCTATCTCTCAATGTAGGAAGAGTTAGCTCTAAGTTTGTGAATGAAAAATGTTCTACTCATGTCCCTGAAGCCATACATATCTTTACTTTCCATTTATATTGCACATGCTGAGAGTATTTTGAACCTGAACATTGACAAAAACTTAGGTTAAGAATTAGGGATGGAGAAATTCTCTCTCATTTCTGAGAGTTAGGTTAAGTTTTTATATGTCTGGAATCGTGGCTTGATGCTTAACATTTTTCATGTTGTGAGTTTGTGCTAAAAGTCCAAGGATCTTGAGATAGCAGAGGTACGCGTTTTGTTCAAAGAAGCTGAAGGTTGAAGAAGACAGAGTCTTGGGCTGGGCCTGAGATTTGTTTTTCTTTTCACACCACTATTTCACATTTGCACCTCCTTGGACCATTGCATTTTATTTTCATCATTTTTGACTTTTGATTTTTGTTTCTGACTTATTTATTTTTGACAAAACATAAAAAATATTAAAATTATTTTTCCATATTTTTTGTATTTATTTTGATATTTATTTGGCTTTATTTAGTTTTGTATAGAAATAAACCTAAATATACTATTATTTTAAAATACTAAAAAACAATACAAACATGTTTTATTTCTGATTTTTATTTTATATTATCTCTTGAAAACATTTTACATAAAATATACTTTTTTTAATAATATTAAACATTTTATTTTTGTACATATAATATATATTTAATAAATAATGTAAATACATGTATATCTATTAATATATTTAGGGAAAATACAAAGAATTAATATATTTTGTTTTTATTAATATTTTGACCTCAAAAATACCTTTCTTACAATATACCATTCTTTTATTTATTTTTGTACATAATTAATAAATATTACATAATAAATACCATTTTATTTATAAAATTAGGGTTTTGCCCTAAATGCATAAAAATACAAAAAACTAATTAATTTTATTTTTGTTTATTTGACCCATAAAAATACTTTTTTTTTCATACATATCAAAAACCATTTTTTTGCATCTTGCACATTTATTATATTTGCATTTTTGTTTAATTGTTGTATATTAAATAATTTGTATAATTTGGATGTAATAGTTTAGGTTTAATTTCTTGCTAAAATATCCCCATTTGAACATTTGTACCCCCCATCCCATATATCGTGTTGTAATAACTTAGGACCTTTTATTTTTTCGCATTTAAAAGTTTTCTAATTATGCCATGTTAGAATTAGGGTTTTGTATGCGAAATTAACCAAAAAAATAGTTTGACCTAATTTCAATATAAACAAGCATGAAAATGGACAACACTAATCACACTTGCACCCTTAGGGTTACTCCACTTGTTGCCTTCAAATAATGGGCCATATTGCATGTTAGGTATCTTTGGCAAAAACAAAACAATCAAATGATCATAGTCCCTCGATGACGCTTTCGAAAGTTGCCTAAAAATGATCAAGTCCCTTAAAGAAGAATTGCCCAAAGATACTTGGCACCATTGCAATCATGGTCTAAACGATGACCCGCGCCCGTCCCGTTCACATCCTAACACAAGATTGTCCACCAAATACAATGGTGGAACAAAATTGTTAAAAGGGTTAAAAACATAGGAGAAATCTTTGAGAAATTTAGGAGTAGACAAACTCTTAGTTACTTGAATCAAACTTGCAAAAACACTTGCCTATTTTCAAAACCACACCTCACAAACACATTTTCAAAACAATTTTCCAAAAACATTGAAAACTTTTCAAAAGACATACATCTTTGTATACATCCCGACATGGATCATTACAAAGGTTGCCACCCCATTGGCATCTTTTCAAAACATTTTCAAACCCACACACAAAGCACCATTTCAAACAATTGAAAATGCAAGGCAAGTGATCTAAGCAAGTAACTAAGAGCCCATGGATAACCATGGATGGAAAGGGTGCTAATACCTTCCCTTTCTATAATCTACTCCCCAAACCCAAGAAAACATCTCAAAGGTTTTTGCTGTGCTTTTTAACCTTTCCTTAGGATAAAATAAAAAGTCGGTGTCGACTCTTGCTCAACCGAAACATTTGCGAAAACAAACGCAAAACCCTAGTCAGTTCTCCCACCGCATCACACTTCTCAATGACGAACCTTGGTTCTGAGAGACTTGGACTTTTTGATGATTATTCTGAGATTGCTTGCTTATTGCTGTTCTGATAACTTGATGATGATAACTCTGAGATTGCTTGCTTCAGTACTGCTCTCTTCTGAGTTTCTTTTCCTCTCTTGATGCTGTGTTACTCAATGATGAACTTTAGTTCTGAGAGTTTGGATTTTAGCCTATGATGATTTTGATTCTGAGGCACTGGGATTTGTTTGATTCTGACTTGGTTTGGATATTCTGTATGTTTTGATATTTGGACTGGCTTGGTGGTTTTAGCAGGCTTCAAGGTTTTGTTGGCACATGCAAGCTTAGTTATGCTTGCTTGAAGTGTTTGAGGCTGGCCTGTGGTTTGAAACAGGTTGGGTGAAGCTTATGTTTGTTGTTTGAAGGCAGGTTAGCAGGCTTCAGGCTTGTGTTGTTATATGTTTGAGTTGGTTTTGTGTAGATGCAGGCAAGCTTGAATGCTGTATAGTTTTTGACAGGATGGTTGGATACAGGCTATTGTTTGCTTGCTTCAACCAGTTTTGCTTTGGCTTCAAGGCAGTTTGAAGCTTGTTCTTATTCAGGTTTCAGGGCTTGAGGTTACAGGCTCATTGGCTTGTATCTGTAACAGGTTTTTGAGGGCTGCAAGGCTTGAGGTTACAGGCTTCAAGGTTTTGGTTGTTTTTTGAGATCTTTTGCAATGTTACAATTTTGTGGTTTTAGGCAGGATGAAACAGGTTGGAGGCAAGTTTTGTGTTATTTGTTTTTATGTGTATTCTGCCCCCCCCCCCCCTTGAACTGTTCTTATGCTCTTTGTTTTATATCTCTTTGTCTTAAGCCTGCAAAACTGTAAGCCTCTCTACTTCTCTCTCTCTCTTTCTCTCTCCACAGAAAAAAGCATTGTTTATTGCTTAACTGTCCTTTTCTGAAAAAGTGATTGGCTGGGAAATGATGATAATGTTTGAATATTGCTTGCATATTGTCTTTCCTCTGCATATTGTACTTTCCAGATTTCCTGCATTGCTTTGATATCTTCTTTGGACAGTTTTGACAGCTTTGACAATTTTTTGGACAGTTTGGTTGACATTTTGAATTTGTGCAACTTGGTTTTGGCATTTCAGTTTGGTTTGCCTTTTCAGTTTGCAATTTGGTTTGAAATTATGCAGCTGTCTTTGGCATATTCAGTAGCTTGTCCCTTTTCATGTAGCTTGTTTGGCATTTCTTTATGCAGCCTTGTATTAATTCATATGCTTGCAAACTGTATTTTCTTTCCCTCTTTGTGAACCAAGAGTCTTCTTGCGATTTGCAGAGAGGGCGAACAAACTGATTCCGGCCAACACTTTTAATGATGAGTTTTAATTGTCTGTCTGCCTTTTTAATTCATCTGTGTTGACTTCTTTTTCTGTTTTTGCAGGTAAACACCAGTCGGGCAAAGGAAGCAGCGGTAGAGGATGAAGACCTCAAGAAACTTTAGGATGTAGTTTTATTTTATTTTAATCATTTGTAATAAACATTATTATAAATACTGTAAAGGAAATTACCGTATTTAAATAACACTTGTACCAATAATTAAAAATAAATAAAAGTCTTTTTGTCAGATAATTCCCTGTTTCACTGTTTATTTATTTAAGTCTCTTGAATTAAAACGACTGGAAATGCATTCCAATTATTTTAACTTAGATAAAATAAATAATTAATAAATACTGTAGTCTTGCAACTTCGCATTAACCAATAATAAACCCGGCGTTCCAATTAAACATAAGCAATGCACAGTTAATCAAACAAACGTCCATATGCCTTTCCTTTACTGATTAAACCAAACACTGCAAATTTTCAACCAGAAGCCTCAGCTTCTAACCCAGAGGTTCAGGTTTTTGAGAAACAAAACTGAAATCTTGAGCAAGCGTCAAAGCGGTGTAACAGCAAATTTAGACACTATGGATTCAAATTCTTCTGAAAATGCGCGTGCAAACCCTAATTCTTGATTTATTGTCAAAGAAACGTCCGCATGATCAAACCCTGATCCAAACTCAAACAAACCCTAGCAATCTGCTTGAACTGATTCAAAAGTTAATGGAAACCCTAATTTTGTCTGACTGATGAGAAAAAACTGTTTGACCGATTCTTAAGCCAATTTGAAAAATCAGGAAAAGCCCGAAGCTGTGATTTCTTGTGAAAAAGAGGAGGGAAAATTTTGGGGTACAACAAGCATGTCCTTCATTTTGAACTTAAAGCCTCCTTCGAATGCAAGTTTAGGCCTACTTCGATTTGGACAAATTTGCTGCCTGCAAGCCTACTTCGATTTGGACAAATTTGCTACCTGCAAGCCTATTTCGATTTGGACAAGTCTACTGCCTGCAAACATGTTTCGATTGGGAAACATTGCTTCCTTCGATCAACAGCCTTCGATTGGGCAATATGTCTGTATCGATTCACAAGCTTCGATGGGTAATACAATCTCCCTTCAGTCACAAGCTTCGATGGGCAATACAGTCTCCCTTCAGTCACAAGCTTCGATTTGGCCATGTAGTTTCCTTCGAAGTGACCTCCTTCGATTCACAAGTTGGACCACTGTACTGCCATGCAACAAACACTACTGCGCTGCTATGCAACAGTCTTGCACCAACCTGCCACTAAACTCCAAAATACTGAAAAGCCTGCTACAACAGTCCTGTACTTGCCCAAAAAGGAGTGCACAAGAGCTGCATTGAAGAAAGGATCGAAACAACATTCCTAAACTGTTCAAATCATTTTTCCCCCCCAAAACCATATCAAAGCTCGCCTATAAATACAAGGCTTCACAACATCGGAAAGAGAGGACTTTGGGCCAGACGAATCTCTCCCCAATTTTCTCCAACCCAGAAAAATTCTCAAAGATTCATAACACTGTAGAAAATCACAAAAATCCAAAGAGGATTTTTGGGACCAGACGAACCCCTCCCAAACTTTCTCAAACACAGAAAAATTCTCAAAGTCATCAACACTTGAGAAATAAAAAAGAGAATACCACACACTTCAGTCTCCTTCGATTCTGAAGAGCATCAACACACATTCTCAAAAACACCAAATTTTCCCAAACACAAAAATCTCTCAAGTCCCTTCAATACTTGTGAGAACAAACCCAGAATCCCCAAACACTTACTTCCTTCGATTCTGAAGAACAACCACACTTCAGTCTCCTTCGAATCAAAGAAGCACACTTGCTTTTTCTTTCCTTCGAATCCAGCGCTCCAAGCACTGCCTGTGACCCCTCTTTCGAATCCAGCATCCAGGCAACCACCACTCAAGGCCCAACACACGTTCCAGCCCGAAGCCATGTAAGTCACTCTTACCCTTGAACTTTTCATTTCCAGTATAACATGTAAATAATACCTTTGTTCGTTTCAAGCATGTACATAACAATGTGTTTCCTTTCGTTTCCACATTTTTAACATACCTTTCAGAACTACCTCTTTCGTTTATGCTTATTGTTTACTTGAACAAGCTTGAATTATTAAACTGTTTTACTAGCATGGCCTCAGGCCATGTTGTCATTTAATGTTTGAAATGAAAGAAACAGGAAACAGGAAATAAGGAACGAAGCTTCTGGCTTCTACCATCTTTCTCCAGGTCGAAAGAAAGAGACAACCAGGAGGCAAATCATGTCCAATCGAAAGGCATTCCACCACTGCTTTCAACTTCCAGTCGAAGAAGGCAACAAGGCAGAATCAAAAGACTTCACCATACACTGACTACCAGGTCAATCGAAGGACAAAACCTCACTGGTGCGAACTCCCAGTCGAAGGATACAACTTACTGCTGCCTTTTCCCAATCGAAGGACAGGACCTCGCCCCTGCCAAGGCCCAATCGAAAGACGTGACTTCACTGTTGCCAGCCCAAATCGAAGGAGGCCAACAAAATGCCAGTCGAAGTGTGCTGCTGCCTGGGTCGAAATACACTCAGTTTTCTCACTTTTTTTTCTTTTCCTTCATATTTTTTATGCCTTTTGATATGTTTGTAATAGCGTAGGTTTTTATCTTTCTGCATTTTATTTACTTTGTACAAATGCTAGTAATTAGGCAAGATAAAATCAGCAAGAAAACAAACACAAAAAAAACAAAAAAAAACACTCAACAAATCAAAACTCCCCCAAGGGCATATTATCTCCGTTCTACCGCGATATCGGCCGTGCCTATTGCTAGAATGCGTGCGTTAATGTCGCCCACTAAAAAACACAAACAAATAAACTTTAGTGTAGAGGAACTACGGTGTTTTGATTCCTTCATTGGATACGTAGGCAAAGGGTCGCGAAACCCTCACGAACACAATAATAAAAACTCATTTCTTTCCCCTTAAGAAAACATAGTTGTAGATAAATACACCCTTGTACATAACAAACAATTTTAAACCAAAAAACAGATATTTCAAAAGGTTCATGTGGAGTACCGCAGATGCATTGGGTGCTTATACCTTTCCATTGCATAACCAACCCCCGAACTCTTGATCTCTTTCAAAAAACGCATTGTATTACTTTTATTTTACATTGCATGTTTTTATTAGGGTTTTATTTCGCTCTTTTCCCCTTTCCCTTGGAAATAATAAAGCGCGGTGGCGACTCTTGCTTTTGTGAGTCAAGTTAATTAATAGCTTGATCTCCGATTTTCACCGCTACAAGAGGCTTAGAGGGTTGTTCTTCATGCTCATGCTGGAAGACCACCATTCCACGTCAGTAACAATGGAGTCAACGCGGTAGAACATGCGGATAATGACTACGACCTAGAAAACTGAATTTTCCCCACCATCGGCAATGGACTCAGCAATTGGAAGACTAAAGATGTTATAACAATCTTCTTTAGTCAGGATTAAATGCTATTTTTTTGTTTCTTTTTGCTTTCAAGTTTTGGCTATTGTTGTACCCCAATTTCTGCCCCTAAGATTCCTCTATCATATCATATCAACTCGATCATAACAAGATCACATTAGGGTTGGTTCTTCCTCTTTTTCTATCTCATATCTTTAAGTTTGCTCTTGAGGAATTTCCAAGCACCTTGGTTGTGTATTTTGTATATGTGTTGTTGACTAACTTCTAATCAAAATACAAAAAAATATTTGTCTTTGTCTTTGTATATTTTTGTTTTGTAGGTACCTAGTTGAAGCATCTGACAAATAAGGATTTCTGGTATCATTTTCCTAAAATCTCTATTTTCAAAGAAAAAGAATTAAAAAAATTCATTTTTTTTCACTGATGCAATCGATTGCTCTTAGGGTGCAATCGATTGCACATAGTGCATTTTGCGCCATTTTTGAGAAAATACACTGTGCAAATCGATTTGCACTGTAGTGCAATCGATTGCACAGCGTGAAAATTTAAAAAAAAAATCAGCATTTTAAACTTGTCAAATTTTGGCTCCAATTTTCCTTCACTTTTGAAAGATGTATCATTAATTCAAATTTTAGTGCCAATCTTTCATTTTTAAGAATAATTATCATTAATTCAAATTTTGTCTCTAATATTTGAAAGAATTATCATTAATTCAAATTTTGGCTCTAATTTTTGAAAGAGTTATCATTAATTCAAATTTTGGCTCCAAGAATCAATTACCAAATTACCACTAATCCCAATCCTAAACTCTATAAATAGAGCCCTCATTTCATTCAAATTTCAAGCTTTTGATAGCCAAATCCACCTTGCTAAAAAATCTCTCAATTCTCTCCATCTACCAAATTCACTCAAAGCTCCATTTTCAAAAAGTTAGTAAGCTTTGCATTGAAGCTTACTAATCTTTGAGCTAAACCTTCATCCAAACGCTTTTTCTCCATCAATTCTCTACATCCAAGCTTGGCCAATTGATTCTTGTGGTTGAATTGAAGCAAATTCTTGAAGTTGTTTTGATAATTCTCTAGATCTACCTTTGGTAAGTTGGATAATTCATCTTTCACAATGTGATCTCTTGGTGATCTTTGGGATTGATTCTTTGAGCATTATTTTGTGATTTCAATGGTGTTATTTTCTCATAATTTGATGGAATTTTCGTGCTCAAGTGGATCCATGATCATAAGGTGTTTGATGGAAAGTTTGAACAAGAAATTGCCCTTTTAAAATACTGTTTTTGCTACTGTCACTGTGTGCAATCGATTTGCACTATAGTGCAATCGATTGCACAGAAGCAATTTCACATAGATTTTTAGAAAACTGTACTGTGTAAATCGATTTACACAATAGTGCAATCGATTTACACCAGGACAAAATGCACTTTTTGCCTTGTTTTGGGGCAGCTTTGATCCAAAATGCTTTTTCTACTCACTCCTTTTGATTGTTGGTTTGGATTGCAATTTTAAATGTCCAATTTGTCTTTAAACTCAATGGACTTTGTGATGTAGATGAAGTTGGATAAATGTTCATCAATTCAAATCTACCTAAGAGTGAATTATTTAATTCATTTTTGGTGCTTTGGATTAATGATATGTTTAGTTCTTTAATCCATCTAAAGGAGTGGTTGAATTTAAAGATGAAAGAATTTTGAAAGGTGATCCAAATTAGCTTATCATTCCCCTCCCTCTTCATCTTATCCCTTTCTTTTTTAATTGTGCTACATGTTAAGGGATGGTGATCTCTATATCATTTATCCAAACATGAAGTACATAGATTGCTATTGACCGGCCTCAAAATAGGTGTGACTTATACATAAGTCCACTTACGATTGCTTAACATAGCGCTAAATTTTGTCCCGACTCGAATAAATGATCATTCGTGGCCCAAACTTATGATTGCAAGCCCAAGTATGTTAATTTGATCTCTTTGATCCAATAACCTTGAGATTCATTGTGTGGAGGCTTTGGTTCTACCAATCCTCTAATGGATCTACAACACCTTTGGTCAATGCTGATCACTTAAACATCGTTGATCATTACATGTTGCCTTGTGAGAATTCCAAAATGGATGATATACTTGACAAAAAGCAAATGAAACTTGTTGTGTGGAGGCTTTGGTTCTACCAATCCTCTAATGAGTTCCAAATTCAAGTTTCAAGATGGTCATCCAACTAACCACTAATTACTAACAATTAACTTTACTTTACGCTTTTATTTTCATGCTTTATGTACCATTTGTTTTTAGCATTTTATATTTCATGCTATTTTCATCTTTGCTCACTTGAGCATTTACTTTTATGTCATTTTTATTTTGCTCACTTGAGCTTTTCTTTCTTTTTAAAGACACCTAATAATCAATATGAACCATAAAAATCATTAATGATACTTGGACTACATGGTTACTATCCTTTGCATTATGGAGTGATGAACTTCTTGGACTTAGGATTAGAGACCTTGGCCTATCTTGGAGACTTTGTGACTTTATTTGATATTTTGTCTGGAGTTCTTGAGGTTTACCTCAAGACATTAGGTTGTTTGTTTGTTTTGTGTGCAGGTTATTGAGATTACGATCTTTGTTTGTAATCTGGAATTCACCCGTATACAGCCGTTACTCTGCCCAATTTTTGCGAAGACTTAAAACACTTGAAGTTTGGTTCTTTAAAGAGGTCTAGTATCTTTGCTTGCTTGGTTTCAATCCGAAGAATGGGAATTCTATATTGACTCATAATGTTAAGTATTGGATTCTTGTTGGTTAGATGGTTCTTATCCCTAGCTTTTACCTTATGCTTTAGGATAGCCTCTTCTTCTCCTCCCATCTTCTTTAATTTCAAAAATCTTCTCCCTCCTTAAAAAAAAAAACTCTTCTTGTTTTGAAACTTGAAACATTTTCATAATAAACTTGGACTTAGGTCCATGCATCTTCGAAACATTTTCATAAATAAATTTCAATCAATTTAATAATACCTTGACCTTTTTTTGTGAGAAGACTAAAAGTCAATCAATCTCATTTCAAACCATTTTGCCACTTTGGCTTTTATCTTTAAACTTTTCTCAAAAGATTAGACTCTTGTCAATCCTTGTAGTGATGCAAACGACTATACTTATACAATATGTAGTGAAGTGAGATATTTTCCACTTGGGTGTTGAGTGAGGCATTGTTGATTTTAAAATCCAAGCCATATCCTCCACTTTGAGATGATGAAAATTCTCCTTTCTCATGATTGTGGGTAGTAAGTATGTTTTTCACACGGACAATTGCGATGATGTCTTATCTCATAAAATCAACCAACACACTTGTGTTTCAAATTTTTAAAAGAGGAACTACGTGTACCCTGATCCCCTATTGCATGAAAGGTGGTACGTAGGCACTAAAGGTTCGCAACCGCGGCGGGTGCAAAAAATCATAAAAAATATATTTCTTTTCTCACCTCCACCATCCATTTTATATACAACACATTTTTATAGCCAAAATATACATATTTTTCAAAGAGGTTCCTGCAGAGTACCGTAGATGTTTAGGGTGCTAATACCTTCCCTTTGCATAACCAACCCCCTTACCTTGAATCTTTCCCCCTCTTTTTATGTTATTCTCTCTTTTCCCATTCCTTTGGAAACAATAAAGCGCGGTGGCGATTTTTATTTTGATTTGTATAAAGTCTAGTCAATCCAATGGCTTAGTCTTGCACATTTCTACCGCCACAGGAAAAATGGCGACTTCACTGGGGAAAGATTGACCTCTTGCTGGTCCATCCCTAAGTGGGTTAAACCTATCTTTGTTTATATCTGTATATGTGCTATTGTTGTTTATGTGTTATATTTTGTATATATGTTTGTCTGGATTTTCCTGATTTTCAGGGTGCTTGGTGATTACTTATAAGTCCTATACCCGGACTTGGGCAAACTTTAAGATAGGACGGGCGATATAGTCATGTTAACTTTGAGGGAGTAATCCTAAAAAAGGAGGCATGAGATCCCCCACTCAGTGGAGGCCCCTTTGACTGTAGTGTCGTTTACCGAGTAATCGGGAAGACGTACTGCTTTCGACCTGGGAGCCTGCTGAAGCTGAGGACCGTAGAATACCAAACCCATCTTGGCCTTTTAGGTGTAGTGCGGAAGCTATGACGGAGTAATCCGGAAGTAGTTGTCACACGATACTACGCTCAGACGAGTTTTTCTTGAGAATATTACTAATTACTGAGTTAATCAGGAAGTTGGTAATATCCGAAGGAAGGATGTAGACTCTGGGAACCTCTTAGAACCTTGTTCGGCAGGTGATAACTTTTTAGACCAACACCTTATGGGTAGTACCTTCGACCTCATGCTCGTGACGTTGAACCTATGAACCCTATATATGTGATCTTGTGTGTGATTGTTGCATCATGCATCCATGCACTCATAAGCATCTTTTGGAAAAACAATATTTCAAGGGATTTAAAGGTTGACTATTTGTGAATATCTCAGGTACTTTTAAACCATGGAATCTGGAAAGAGAAACAAAAGCTTTATTACTTGGATGTTTGCAATGTGTCTATAAATCTTAAATCCATTGAAATATTAAATAATAAAGTAAAAATAATCATATAAATTGCATATCATGCATCATATTGCACATGTTTTTGCATTTGTTATGCATATCCAGGTGCCTTACCCAGCTTCTTTACTTCACTTAGCAAGCTGACTCATCACTACAACACTCAGGCTAATTTCAAGAGAGAAGATGGAAAACATTAAGAAAGAGATCTTTGAACTCCGCAAAGAGGTAACTACTTTAAAGGCTAGCATGGAGTATCTAACTGCTATGGTTAAAACTTTGGTTGTTGCCCAAGTCAATCCTTCTATGAAGGAAGAAGAGATGGCAAAGGTCTTCACAGAAACTCTGAAATTATTCTTTCATGAGAAGGTGATAGTCGATGCACCCAGTGATTTCCATGAAAAAGTAAATGTGGGAGTTCCTCTAGAAGAGGATGTCCGAAAGGGGTGTTCATCTGAAGATGGTGTCTCAGCTAGTGGTGTGAAGAAGTTTGATAATAACTTTTCTAAGAAGAGAACCAGAGGAAGAAACAATTATCGTCAGAATCAACATGTTCCTCCTGTCATTCCTGTGTTCAACTTACCTCCTGTTGCTCTAGTTTGTCAACAGAATCAGCAAGTTCCTGATCAGAGGAAAAATCAGTTTGATCCAATTCCAATGACCTATACAGAATTGTTTCCCATCCTGATGCAGAGAAATTTGGTTCAGACCCGACTTCCACCAAAGGTCCCTGAGAAGATGTCATGGTACTACAAAGCTGATTTGACTTGTGCCTTTCATCAGGGAGCCCCGGGGCATAGCATTGAAAATTGTTATCCATTGAAAATTGAAGTTCAGAATTTGGTTCGGAGTGGTATCTTGTCGTTTAAAGATATTTGTCTTGAAGTTCAAGTCAAGTCTTTGCCGAAGGACAAAGGTGATTGAAGAATGCCCTGGAGTTTAAGGATGATTAGCCTTCTCAATTTATTAGCATTTTACTGCTTTCTCATTTGTAATTTTTCTTGTTTATCATTGCACTGTTTGCATGTAAGAACTTGTTTACATTTGAATGTTTAATCTTAATAGAATGAGTATGTTAGTCTTGAAGAAATTCATTCGTTTCACTCGTATTTGTTTTCAATTTTAAATTTCTTTATGATACCAATTTGTTACCCATTCTCTTGCCTAGGCAGAGATTGGGAGGAGGATGATGATATTAAAACACACATTCTCTGTCTGTATGCTTTTGGATAAAACCCTGTTGATGATGTACAGGCATTGTTTCAAATCCTCAAACACTGGAGATATAAGGGAGTGAAACCTTTGTTAACCTCTTTGAGCCTTGAAGTAGGAGTTTCTTTTTCTATTCAGAAAAAACCCTCATTTTTGACCCGGGGCAGGGTAGTGTTCAGTTAATTTGATTGAGCATTCAGAACTCGTCAGGAGTACGCATCTAAGGATACAATAATGGTTATCCTTCAAAAGGTTGAGGGAATTCAAAACCGCAATGTTTAAATCTCCGCATATCAGTAGTGTGCTTCAAAAGAAGATGTTATCCCAATGGGTATATCTTACATATCAGGTGATCAACAAATGACGATACAACAATGGTTATCTTTTATCTACCCAGAAATAGGGCAGTCACAATTCTTCCAACTAGTCACAAATGACTCGAAGTCACGCGACATGTTCAAAAAAAAAAGAAAAAAAAGATGACATGAATAAAAAAAGAAAGAGACAAAAAGCCCCACTAAGTCGGAACTTGAAAAAATAAGTCGCTTAGGCAAAAGCCAGGGCATCCTGTTGCACTTCAAAGTCAAAATCAAAAGGAATTTGTCCAGAAGGCAAGAAAGAAATGGAAAGCCTGAAATGCGATAAAGGATTACAATGTGAAATCCTCAGCAAAGAACAGAGTCGTGTGACAAGAAACCCAAAAGAAGCAGGAATGAGTGACTTGCATGTCCAAAGAAAACCTTGTTTGATTCCTCAACCATCTCGAAATTTCTTGTGAGAGATGAATGTTCGTGTCAAGTTAACTGAACTTAGGACTGAAGAACATCATGAAGGGGGTGGGCACCAAATATTTTTGAGCCTTAAATCTTTTTTTCTAAAACCATGAACCAGGCCACGTTACAACCCTCAAAAGTCCTAATTGAAACAAGGTTTATTTCGAAAGCATACTCCAATGAGATAGTGTTTCCTGAATCCCATTAATTTTGCTAAATTATTGTGATTGGTATCATATTGCTTTTGTTATCTTTCGTACAAAAATCCATGTCGCATTCTGGCTAGTGATTCGTTCACAAGGTTTTGCGACATTCTTTTCAAATAAAATCTTCAAGACTTACATAATTTTTGCATTAGAATTTTCATTCTTAGAATAAACATTTTCTACTTGTAAAACAACTGCTTGATATCATGAAAGTTTACATTTGAGTGTCAGCAAAAGGCATGTTGCCGAGAAGAGTTGTGGAGTAAAGAGGATGCAACATTCAGCCAATCTAGGGCAGTTACGTCAAGATTCAACAAATCTCTAGAAGTCATTTTGATCAGAAAGGTTATCTTAAAAGCATACAGCCAAGGGCAAGTTACGAAAGTTACTTTGATCAGTATGGTAAGCTTGAGACACCAGATTGGTTTCCAAGGGCATATCCAGATTTCGTCAAGATAGTTACTATGTCTAACCCAAGCTGAGAACCTTCCTCAAGTTGTGTTATGATGTTGGGTTCATAATCCCATTTTTTCCAGTCTTGCTGCAGACTTCTCCAGCTGAGTGTGATTCTTTTCCCATCCAGGTGGTGATCAAATGGAGATTAAAAAGAGCTATGAAGCCTTTGCTCATTTGATGGAGTTCTTTCTCACTTTTTATTGATATGGAATCTCTTGTAGAGCAGTGATTTCTCTTGTTACGACATTATTGTTGTTATGTGCTTCCCAAGTAGCTAGACAAGGGCAGTATATTTTCTAAGAGATGTTGAGACAGTTGTCAACTTTTCTGGGTTTTCTCTCACCAAGTGCTGGGTCTGATTTAAAATACCCATAATTTTTGACTTCTTACTATAGTGTTAACTTCTTGGTTCCCCAGGAAGGTTCTCTCAAGTCATCTTGTTGGTATATGCGCAATCTTTGTGTGTTTCTCAGATAGTTGAAGATGATACCAATGGGTGCAAGGTACAATATTTGGTTTGTGATCCTATTATCCCCGGCCAAGTCTCGGTTCGCTTTTAATTTTGGTTTTGCATGGTCAGAAGCCTCTGTCCCAGATTCCCCAACGAAGTTTTCCCTCATATGATGAAATATTTTATTCCCTCGGTGTGCTAAGATATCGCTCTTTTTGCAGTATTGACATTAGTGTTGACTTATTGATTTCCCAGGAAGACCATACCAGGGCATATTTTGTTGGAATAGGTTTGTATGATATGAAGACTCAATCTAATATTCTCCAGTAAAGCCTCGTTTATTTGATAAAAGTCCTTTCTCCCCAAAGAGGTTAGTGCAATAATTACTCTCGAAGAACACGTATCTCTGGTTTCCCCAATGAAGAACGTATCTCCGGTTTCCCCAGTGAAGAACGTATCTTGGTTTCCCCTCGATGACGTGGTTTTGACCTCCCCATTGAAGTCAGCATGAAGTCCCCAGTATATGTCTCGATGATGAAGCATTGTCTCCCTTAGTGAAGTCTGTATGTTTTTATTCCGTCAAAGTGGGTTTGAATTCCCCAGTGAGGTTTGATTGTCTCGGCGTCAGTCTGCTTTATTTGAGGCTGATCTTGCAATCTCTAGTAGGAATGTTACTTGTGAAAAACTGGTTTCTCCGATGAAACCAGAAGAAAGATGTTCTATCCCGGTATCTGTTTGATTTAGCTACTTCCGGATTATGTTTCTCCTCAGTGAAGTTAGGACAGGCAATAGGTTTGGTTTCCACAGTTGCTTTTACCTTTCTTGGAGTGATCTCTCCAATTGATGTTTAGCCCAATGTTGTTGGTACCTGAGACGGTTTTGTTTGTTTGTACTGATTATGTATCCTTTTACCAGTATATGCACGATATCACTCATATATTCATACATACATCATACATAGTTGAATTTAGCAAATCATTGCTCATTTGCATTCATTAATTTTATTTTGTTGACATATTACCCTGTTTTACAGAGTTTTGTTGTCCTCTCTCCAATAGAGTGTCGGCCTTAAGCAGAAAGTATAGATTCTTTCAACTTACCCACTAAATTATCCCTCGTGGAAGATTTTTGCTTCAACCTTCCTGTACAGCTCTTTGTCTGGATGGATTTGATGTTCCCTCTTGAGTTTGTTTCTCAAAGGATGTATCACAGTTGCCTGTTTCATTCCAGTTCATTTCGGGTTTGAATCTGTGATCCCCAGCAATATTATTACTTTGGATTTTTGCAAGCTTTGAGCCCTGGTTTGAGAATGTGCATTTATTTTGGCACGAGAATACTTTATCTCCTCGGAAGGAATAACGTGGCATTTCTCCAGGAAGTCACATCTCTCCCCAGGAAGCCATATTTCTATCCCCAAAAAGTCATTTCTCTTTGCAATTCCCCTTGACAATGAGTGGAAGTCTCTTTATTTAAGATAAGCTTACATATTACCCTTTCCAGGCAGAGTGCCTTGGTTAAAGAAGAAGTTGAGACCCGTTCTAGGTGAAACACCAGAATTTTGGGGAAAACATGAGATATTATCTTTTTGCTATCATCAGTGAACGGTGATAGTTCCTCGTCAGTGAACGGCGGTGGTATGCTATTTTTATCTTCTACTTTCAACTATTGAGTTAGTAGTTTACCGTCATCTGTGAGTCAGTATCTTTTTGATCTTCTACCTTCAACTATTGAGTTGGTATTTTACCGTCATCTGTGAGTCGGTATCTTTTTGATCTTCTACCTTCAACTATTGAGTTGGTATTTCACCGTCATCTGTGAGACGGTATATCTTTTTCTTCTACCTTCAACTATTGAGTTGGTATTTCACCGTCATCTATGAGTCGGTATATCTTTTTCTTCTACCTTCAACTATTGAGTTGGTAGTTTACCGTCATCTGTGAGTCGGTATATCTTTATCTTCTACCTTCAACTATTGAGTTGGTATTTCACCATCATCTGTGAGTCGATATCTTTTTGATTTTCTACCTTCATCCATTGAGTTGGTATTTCACCGTCATCTGTGAGTCGGTATCTTTTTGATTTTTTTACCTTCATCCATTGAGTTGGTATTTTACCGTCATCTGTGAGTCGGTATATCTTTATCTTCTACCTTCAACTATTGAGTTGGTATTTCACCATCATCTGTGAGTCGGTATATCTTTATCTTCTACCTTTAACTATTGAGTTGGTATTTCACCGTCATATGTGAGTCGGTATCTTTTTGATCTTATACCTTTAACTGTTGAGTTGGTATTTCACCGTCATCTGTGAGCCGGTATCTTATTACTTTTCTACCTTCACCCATTGAGTTGTTAGTTCACAGTTATCTGTCAATTGTTATCATTCTTTACTTTTTCCTCAATATTTGAGCTGATGCTACCTTATCTCTTCTTTGAGTTTTACACCAATAGAGTCATGTCTTTTGTTCACCAGTGATTTATTTTCTTGGTGGGGTTGCTCCTTTGTCTCTTCATTTTTGTGGCATCCCCAGTGTTACCTTTGCGTCTCTTTTGTTCTATTCATACGCATTCATAATCATAAGCATTGCATGGCATCTTAGAGACAAAAATAGGGCTTGTTTTATATTTAAGTATCTTCAATCGCGTCGACACGAAGATTTTAAACCTTCGTATCTCTGGATAGAAGACACTTAAATAAGGGCAGCTGTTGTACCCCAATTTTTGCCCCTAAGATTCCTCTATCATATCATATCAACTCGATCATAACAAGATCACATTAGGGTTGGTTCTTCCTCTTTTTCTATCTCACATCTTTAAGTTTGCTCTTGAGGAATTTCCAAGCACCTTGGTTGTGTATTTTGTATATGTATTGTTGACTAACTTCTAATTAAAATACAAAAAAATATTTGTCTTTGTCTTTGTATATTTTTGTTTTGCAGGTACCGAGTTGAAGCATCTGACAAATAAGGATTTCTGGTATCATTTTCCTAAAATCTCTATTTTCAAAGAAAAAGAATTAAAAAAATTCATTTTTTTCACTGATGCAATCGATTGCTCTTAGGGTCCAATCGATTGCACATAGCGCATTTTGCGCCATTTTTGAGAAAATACACTGTGCAAATCGATTTGCACTGTAGTGCAATCGATTGCACAACGTGAAAATTTTAAAAAAAAATCAGCATTTTAAACTTGTCAAATTTTGGCTCCAATTTTCCTTCACTTTTGAAAGATGTATCATTAATTCAAATTTTAGTGCCAATCTTTCATTTTTAAGAATAATTATCATTAATTCAAATTTTGGCTCTAATATTTGAAAGAATTATCATTAATTCAAATTTTGGCTCTAATTTTTGAAAAAGTTATCATTAATTCAAATTTTGGCTCCAAGAATCAATTACCAAATTACCACTAATCCCAATCCTAAACTCTATAAATAGAGCCCTCATTTCATTCAAATTTCAAGCTTTTGATAGCCAAATCCACCTTGCTAAAAAATCTCTCAATTCTCTCCATCTACCAAATTCACTCAAAGCTCCATTTTCAAAAAGTTAGTAAGCTTTGCATTGAAGCTTACTAATCTTTGAGCTAAACCTTCATCCAAACACTTTTTCTCCATCAATTCTCTACATCCAAGCTTGGTCAATTGATTCTTGTGGTTGAATTGAAGCAAATTCTTGAAGTTGTTTTGATAATTCTCTAGATCTACATTTGGTAAGTTGGATAATTCATCTTTCACAATGTGATCTCTTGGTGATCTTTGGGATTGATTCTTTGAGCATTATTTTGTGATTTCAATGGTGTTATTTTCTCATAATTTGATGGAATTTTCGTGCTCAAGTGGATCCATGATCATAAGGTGTTTGATGAAAAGTTTGAACAAGAAATTGCCCTTTTAAAATGCTGTTTTTGCTACTGTCACTGTGTGCAATCGATTTGCACTGTAGTGCAATCGATTGCACAGAAGCAGTTTCACGTAGATTTTTAGAAAACTGTACTGTGTAAATCGATTTACACAATAGTGCAATCGATTTACACCAGGACAGAATGCACTTTTTGCCTTGTTTTGGGGCAGCTTTGATCCAAAATGCTTTTTCTACTCACTCCTTTTGATTGTTGGTTTGGGTTGCAATTTTAAATGTCCAATTTGTCTTTAAACTCAATGGACTTTGTGATGTAGATGAAGTTGGATAAATGTTCATCAATTCAAATCTACCTAAGAGTGAATTATTTAATTCATTTTTGGTGCTTTGGATTAATGATATGTTTAGTGCTTTAATCCATCTAGAGGAGTTGTTGAATTTAAAGATGAAAGAATTTTGAAATGGTGATCCAAATTAGCTTATCATTCCCCTCCCTCTTCATCTTATCCATTTCTTTTTTAATTGTGCTACATGTTAAGGGATGGTGATCTCTATATCATTTATCCAAACATGAAGTACATAGATTGCTATTGACCGGCCTCAAAATAGGTGTGACTTCTACATAAGTCCACTTACGATTGCTTAACATAGCGCTAAATTTTATCCCGACTCGAATAAATGATCATTCGTGGCCCAAACTTATGATTGCAAGCCCAAGTATGTTAATTTGATCTCTTTGATCCAATAACCTTGAGATTCATTGTGTGGAGGCTTTGGTTCTACCAATCCTCTAATGGATCTACAACACCTTTGGTCAACGCGGATCACTTAAACATCGTTGATCATTACATGTTGCCTTGTGAGAATTCCAAAATGGATGATATACTTGACAAAAAGCAAATGCAACTTGTTGTGTGGAGGATTTGGTTCTACCAATCCTCTAATGAGTTCCAAATGCAAGTTTCATGATGGTCATCTAACTATCCACTAATTACTAACAATTAACTTTACTTTACGCTTTTATTTTCATGCTTTATGTACCATTTACTTTTAGCATTTTACATTTCATGCTATTTTCATCTTTGCTCACTTGAGCATTTACTTTTATGTCATTTTTATTTTGCTCACTTGAGCTTTTCATTCTTTTTAAAGACACCTAATAATCAAAATGAATCATAAAAATCATTGATGATACTTGGACTACATGGTTACTATCCTTTGCATTATGGAGTGATGGACTTCTTGGACTTAGGATTAGAGACCTTGGCCTATCTTGGAGACTTTGTGACTTTATTTGATATTTTGTCTGGAGTTCTTGAGGTTTACCTCAAGACATTGGGTTGTTTGTTTGTTTTGTGTGCAGGTTATTGAGATTACGATCTTTGTTTGTAATCTGGAATTCACCCGTATACAGCCGTTACTCTGCCCAATTTTTGCGAAGACTTAAAACACTTGAAGTTTGGTTCTTTCAAGAAGTCTAGTATCTTTGCTTGCTTGGTTTTAATCCGAAGAATGGGAATTCTATATTGACTCATAATGTCAAGTATTGGCTTCTTGTTGGTTAGATGGTTCTTATCCCTAGCTTTTACCTTATGCTTTAGGATAGCCTCTTCTTCTCCTCCCATCTTCTTTAATTTCAAAAATCTTCTCCCTCCTTAAAAAAAAACTCTTCTTGTTTTGAAACTTGAAACATTTTCATAATAAACTTGGACTTAGGTCCATGCATCTTCGAAACATTTTCATAAATAAATTTCAATCAATTTAATAATACCTTGACCTTTTTTTGTGAGAAGACTAAAAGTCAATCAATCTCATTTCAAACCATTTTGCCACTTTGGCTTTTATCTTTAAACTTTTCTCAAAAGATTAGACTCTTGTCAATCCTTGTAGTGATGCAAGCGACTATACTTCTACAATATGTAGTGAAGTGAGATATTTTCCACTTGGGTGTTGAGTGAGGCATTGTTGATTTTAAAATCCAAGCCATATCCTCCACTTTGAGATGATGCAAATTCTCCTTTCTCATGATTGTGGGTAGTAAGTATGTTTTTCACACGGACAATTGGGATGATGTCTTATCTCATAAAATCAATCAACACACTTGTGTTTCAAATTTTTAAAAGAGGAACTCCGTGTACCCTGATCCCTTATTGCACGAAAGGTGGTACGTAGGCACTAAAGGTTCGCAACCGCAGCGGGTGCAAAAAATCATAAAAAATATATTTCTTTTCTCACCTCCACCATCCATTTTATATACAACACATTTTTATAGCCAAAATATACAGATTTTTCAAAGAGGTTCCTGCGGAGTACCGTAGATGTTTAGGGTGCTAATACCTTCCATTTTCATAACCAACCCCCTTACCTTGAATCTTTCCCCCTCTTTTTAGGTTATTCGCTCTTTTCCCATTCCTTTGGAAACAATAAAGCGCGGTGGCGATTTTTATTTTGATTTGTATAAAGTGTAGTCAATCCAATGGCTTAGTCTTGCACATTTCTACCGCCATAACTATGTAATTTTTTAAAACAATAACTTTAAGCCTTGTGCCTTACTCGGGGCACAACGGTCCATTTGTTAGTGTTGTCATTTAATCCGTATATTTTCATTCAATAAAACATTGGACGTTTGCATTCAAATTTTACGCTCTATGTCTTTCTTTTACTTTATTACTTTTAAAATAGCTATGTGTTCTTACACATACCCACACAACAAATTGCAGATCCACATCCACTATGGATTCCGTCGATAACAATTCTACTATTGCCAATTATGAATTCAAAAATCTGATCTACCAAGCCGAGGACGAAGGTGAGGAAGATTGTGAAGTACCTGGAGAGCTTACTAGGCTAATAATGAAAGACGAAAGAGCCATACAACCACATAAAGAGGCAGTCGAGGTTGTGAACTTGGGTACTAAAGAAGACAAGAAAGAAGTCAAGATAGGTGCTAATCTAGAAGATAGTGTCACAGACAGATTAATCCAGATGTCGCACGACTATGTTGAGATCTTTGCTTGGTCATACGAAGACATGTCATGGCTTGATACTGATATTGTGGTTCACTATCTACCAATGAAAGAAGGTTGTTCTCCAATAAAGCAGAAAGTTCGTTGTATGCGTCCCAAGATGTCAGAAAAGATCAAAGCTGAGGTTACAAAGCAGTCCAACGCAGGTTTCTTGGTTGTTACGTCTTATCCTCAGTGGGTTGGCAATGTGGTTCCAATACCGAAGAAGGATGGTAAAAAGTGCGTATGTATGTAGACTATAGGGATTTGAATAGGGCAAGCCCCATAGATGACTTTCCACCTCCACATATTGATGTTCTGGTTGACAACACCACTCAACACAAAGTATTTTCCTTCATGGATGGTTTCTCGGGTTATAATCAGATCAAGACGGCACCTCAAGACATGGAGAAGACTACATTTGTTATACAGTGGGGCACTTTCCGCTACAAGGTTATGCCTTTTGGGTTAAGGAACGCCGATGCAACATATCAACGTGCTATGGTAGCTTTGTTCTATGACATGATGCATCACGAGATAGAGGTTTATGTCGACAACATGATATCCAGATCTCAGACTAAAGAAGAACATCTCGACCACCTACACAAACTATTTGAAAGATTGAAGAAGTACAAGCTGAGATTGAATCCTAACAAGTGTACCTTTGGGGTAAGATCCGGTAAACTGCTAGGTTTCGTCATCAGAGGTAAAGGTATTAAGGTTGATCCCGCCAAGGTCAAAGTCATTCAAGAAATGCCAGCTCCCCGTACTGAGAAGGAAGTCATAGGTTTCCTGAGACGATTAAACTATATTGTCAGATTTATTTCTCATTTGATCTCTACTTGTGAGCCGATCTTCAAGTTGCTGAAGAAAGACCAAGTAGTAAAGTGGAACGACGATTGTCAGATAGCTTTCGACAAAATCAAGGAATACCTCCAGGAACCTCCAATTCTGATGCCACCAATTGAAGGAAGACCTCTGATCATGTACATAACAGTGTTAGAGAACTCAATGGGGTGTGTACTGGGGCAACATGACGAGTCTGGTCCAAAAGAGCATGCAATATACTACCTTAGCAAAAAGTTTACTGACTTTGAAACAAGATACTCACTGCTCAAGAAAACTTGTGGAGCTATGGTATGGGCTGCTCACCGACTAAGATAGTATATGTTAACTCATACAACCTTGTCGATCTCTAAGATGGATCCCATAAAATACATATTCGAGAAACCCGCTCTCTCCTAAAGGATAGCCAGATGGCAAATGGTCTTAACAGAATACGACATTCAGTACACCACTCAAAAGGCAATCAAAGGAAATGTATTGGTAGATCATTTGGCTCATCAAGCTGTAGATGACTATCAATCTATGATTTTTGAGTTCCCGGATGATAATATCATGCTAGTTACAGATTATGAAGAACCTGGACCGTATGAAGGACTCAAATAAGGATATCGATGGAATATGGTTTTTGATGTAGCTTCCAGCGCGCTTGGAAACAAAATTGGTGATGTGATTGTCTCTCCCAAAGGTTTCTATACACCCTTCACCACCAGATTATGTTTTTACTATACCAACAACATGGCAGAGTATGAAGCGTGCATCATGGGTGTCAAGGATGCTATTTATATAAGGATCAAGTTCTTGAATGTAAATAGGGACTTAGCTCTAGTGATCAGCCATATTAAGGGAGAATGGGATACGAAGCACCCAAATCTCATTCCTTATCGGGAGCATGTGATGGCATTAGTTCCGTACTTCTACGAAATCACTTTTGAACATATTCCACGAGAAGAGAACCAGTTGGCAGTCGCATTAGATACCATGTCATCTATGTTCAAAGTCATATGGGACAATGAAGCTCCTCAAATAACTATTGAAAAGCTAGACGAACCAGCGTATTGCTACGAAGTTGATACCGATGGAGTAGAGGAAAATCCTTGGTACCACAAATTGAAAAGATACCTTGAAGCTCAAGAGTACCCCGAGGGGGCATCTATCAATGAAAAGGAATTTCTATGGAGGTTCTCTGCCAAGTTCTTTCTGAGCAATGGAATTTTATACAAGTGTAATCATGATTTGACTCTGCTTCATTGTATAGACAAGAAGGAAGCTGAGAAGATTATGGAAGATATGCACGAAGGTATCTTTGGTACTCATTCCAGTGGGCACACAATGGCTAAGAAGATTCTAAGAGCATGTTATTATTGGTCTACCAAGGAAACTGATTGCCATCATCATTCCAGAACCTGTCATAAATGCCTGATTTATACTGATAAAGTACATGTGCCTCTGGTTCCTTTGAATGTCTTGAATGCTCGTTGGTCGTTCACAATGTGGGGCATTGATGTGATTGGAGATATTAAGCCTACTGCGTCTAACAGGCATCGTTTCATCCTGGTCGCTATTGATTATTTCACGAAGTGGGTTGAAGCAGCCTCATTTGCCTCCGTTACCAAGAATGTTATGGCCCAATTCATTAAGCATAAACTTATTTGTCGGTATGACATCCCCGAAAAGATTATCAAAGACAATGGTACCAATCTCAACAATACTATGATCATGGAACTCTGCACAAAGTTCAAGATTAAACACCACAATTCTTCTCCATATCGACCAAAGATGAATGGCACAGTGGAAGCCGCCAATAAGAACATCAAGAAGATTATACAGAAGATGACAGTGACATATAAAGATCTGCATAAGATGTTACCAATTGATCTTCATGGCTATCACACTTTAGTACAGACATCAACTGGGGCAACCCCATTCTCCCTAGTCTGCAGTATGGAAGTTGTCCTACTTGTCAAAGTCCAGATTCCTTCTCTAAGGATTATGAAAGACGTAGATTTAGACAAAACAAGTGGATTTAGACTAGGTTGGACCAGATAAATCTGATTGATGAGAATAGGCTTGCGACTGTTTGTCATGGTCAGATGTATCAGAAGCATATGATCAAAGCCTTCAACCAGAAAGTCAAACATCGGGTATACTAGGCTGGCGACTTAGTAATAAAACGCATCATCTTACCACAAGGTGATCCCAGGGGCAAGTGGACTCCCACATACGAAGGGCCATTTGTGATTAAGAGGATATTTTCTGGCAGTTCTATGATACTTACCACCATGGATGGTGAATATTTTCCGCATTCTGTGAACGCGGACATAGTTAAAGAATACTACGCATAAAAGTGACCCGCTAGGTTGACTGGCCTAGGCAAAAATAAGGGCATCCCGTCGAACCAAAAGGGTTCGGGAAAAAATTAGGGATATATATATATATATATATATATATATATATATATATATATATATATATATATATATATATATATATATATATATATATATATATATATATATATATATATATATATATATATATATATATATATATATATATATATATATATATAAGAGTGTACACCCGACAAGTCGAAAACCTGAAAAGGTGGCTTGGGAAAAAAAGGGTATCCCGGTGGACTAAAAACCCGAAAGAGAGGTCCAGAAAAAAGTTAGGGATTAAATCGTACAACTATGTCCTGTTGGATCACCTATATACAACAAGCTTTATTATCAACGTCAAGTTCAAATGGTATAGATCGATTCAGTCAAATTCTTCCGACAATAATGGATGAGATGGTTGAAGACATAGGGGCAATAACAGAGTTGAAACACGATGGGGTCATTTCCATATAGTTATATTTCCTTGTTTTTCTTTGTACTTTATTCATTTTTACGACAATTTCCTCTCACTAGGATCTTTGTCTCCTTGTACAAAATTGCTTGTTTATAGGCACACTATCGATACAAATATAATTCAAAATTCAAAATTCAAATTTACTTTCTTTGTTTTGTTTGCAAAAACGTTCAATGACTAAATTGAGTGAACATATGCATATGAATATGATTATTGTTAACAAATATGTGAACAAAAACAAGGTTAACATTTACTAAAGACTCTAGGAGTTAGCATAACGTTCAAGTCATCCACAAATCTCCACAGAGGAATCTCTACAGAGCTACCTTTACAAACTCATCCTCGATAGAGATACATTCCTCAATGGGTCTAATATACCTTCAGACAAAAATTGTGGCATCTTCCAGCAGTTTACTTGATCAGCTTCCCCAATAGGTCCCCAACAGGTAAATAAGTGTGATCATTTCCCCAACATATGATGGAAACTTCCTCCGTACAACCTATGAAATTCCAATTCCCGTTAGAAATGATTCCCTTAGCATCGTTTATAGGAATTTAATTCGCCAGCGGAGTTTATTCCTCCAACACTGTACAATCCCCGACAAAATTCTCTTCTCCAACAGAGTTATCTCCCCAACATGGTTTATTTCCCCAGCAGGGTTTATTCCTCCAGCAGGGTCTATATCCCAAGCAGGGGCTATTTATCTGATTATTGCAATTCCTTGACAAAATTCTCTTCCCAGGTCATATGTCATTCAACTTTGTCCTCCCCAAAAAAGTTGACATCCACACTGTTGTACCCCAAAATTTGCCCTCTCATTTATCAAGACTTTTCTCACAAGACTTCTTGGACTTAGGACAAGATCAGGGTTTGCTCAACTCAAGACATCTCATCTTGCACTGATAACCCAAAACTAGGGTTTGAGTTTGCACAAGGATTTTTGGATCACCAATGCTTCATGTGACTTTCATACATCATCTTGGACCCCTAAGATTGCTCATGTTAAGTTTCAAGCCTTGAACCATATTTTTGATCAGTCAATTGGACAATTGACCTAAAAATCAATTGTATTGGGGAAAAAGTCAACCATGGCCAATTTACAGTCAAACTTCATAATTTTTTACCCACATCAACATTTTAGACTCATATGCACCATTTGATCAAGTTTGGATCACAACTCCTCAAGAAATTTGATCAAATCATCAAAAGGGCAAAATGGTTAAAATTAGGGTTTTGACTGGGAAAGGGCAATTTCTGATTTTTAACCTAGCCAATGACCAATTAAGTTCAAACATGATTTCAAGGGTTCAATAGAATCATCTTGACCTAATTACATGGTTCAAAAGATCTCAAGTTCATTGGATTGACAGATGAAATTTGTAGTCAACTGATCAAAAGTCAACTGTACACTGAAAAGTCAAACTTTGACTTTTTGGTCAAAATCAAGTGCCAAGGGTCAAAGTTCATCAAGATATGTCAAAATGTGAAACTTGTTGACCAAGAAAACTAAATTTGCAAATTAGGGTTTTAATTTGAAAATTTTCATAACTTAGAATTTTTCTAAGTATAAATTTTTCTTATTTTTTCTCAACTTTGCACCACTTTTTCACCATGATGCATTTTGATTCAAAGAAAACTTCCAACATGAAAGTTGTATTCCTCCATGAAATCTACAACTTTTCTTCACAAATGTTTCCCTAAAGATGCTAGGATCTCAAGTTATGAATTTGTGAATATAGGCCCATGAACTAAATAACTTAGTGAAATTTTGCCCTAATTTAGGCAAGTTTTGGACCCAACTTCATGGACATTTTTAACCTAGTTTCAAGAGGTATCTAAAAATGCATTTCAAAGATGGATTATAAATAACATTGCAAGCTTTCCAAAATGTCTAATAACTCTCCAAGATCATTTTTGAGTAGGGAGAATCGAAGAAGGGAAGTTGGCATTTTCTCACTTTTGTTCAAGCCATTTTCACATAGAATCAAGTTGCATATCAAACCTATGCTGGTTATATATTGCTTTACAGGTCCTAAGCTTGTTATACACTCCATAATTAAATGCATACTCAGAAGCTAAAGCCTTTATCTTTGCTTTTGAAGCTTTAAGATGTATTTCCATTTTTGGCCAAAAGGTTACAATGCCATTTTCATAAAGGGGAACTTTTGCAACTTTGTCAATATTGAGCATTGAACCTGTCCCCTTGGTACAAGCAAACTCTACAACTCTCAAGCAAATTGTACAAGCTTATTTAAGCCCTCAAGAAAGCTGGTACAAGCATGTGAAGCATGAGTCTTGTCACTTTGCTTCAAGTACAAGAAAATTGGCAAAAGGTCCAAAGCTTGCACAACTAGTAAGGGATGACTTTGTATCACTTCTATACAAATATACAAACTTGGTACAAGGCATAACACGTTTTTGCTTGGACTTGAAACTCTCTAAAACTCAAAAACACCAAAATTCTGTCAAAACAGAGTTTCTGTAAAAGCACAGCCAACTCTCATTTGGCTCGTGCATTTTGTGTTTAATCAACTCAAACATCTCATACACTTGATAACTAATCAATCCAAGCCATTACCCTGGTTCTGTAACCCCTGTTTAAGCATCTGCCATTTTCAATTTGGAAGCTTGCAGTTGGACTTGGTCAGGCAGTTCCAGCCATCCTCAGAGCAAGATAAGCATTGGAATAGGTTCAGGGAAGTTCAAGGAAGCTTAAACAATCACCAGGCCTCCATTAAAGTCCCTACATTGCCCTACTCGATTCCAACTGAAGGAGGTATTTTTTCAAACTCTACCTCTCTGAATAGGCAACCTCAAGCCACGATTTTTGAAGGAAAAATGTAGTCCTTATCATAACGAAGTTGTACATATCATTACTTTTCATTTATATTACTTGTGCCAAGAGAATTTGAAGATTGGAAACTCTGAAAAAGTTAGGTCACGAATTAGGGATTCAAAAATTCTCTTTGATCTTTAAGAGTTAGGTTACATAATTTATATGGTTGGAATGGTGAGCTCAAATGCCACATTTTTCATGTTATGAGTTTTTGTTTTTATGCAAGCATAAGCAAGATACAGTTTGAACATGGAAGCGTGAAGAAGGAGATGAACGAAGGACAGGGACGATGGCTTCAGGGCTTTTGTTGCCTTGGTCTTTTTTGTTTTTGCTATTGCACCCCCTGACTTGCTACTGCACCCCCCTGACTAACTATTTTATATTTTTGCATTTTTTTTTTATATTTTCATATTTAATACTTTTGTTTATTTTTTCTAAATGATAAAAAATCCTAAAAATGATTTATTTATTTTCACACTTTTATTTTATTTTATTTTTATTATTTTTCTCACATGAAAAAATATCTTATTTTGATAAATAGAGTTTATTTTCTTAAATAACTTATAAATATAATTAAAAATACTTAATATTTTTATTATACATTTTTATGCTTACAAATACCATTTTTTACACATATTTAATTTTTAATATTCACATATAATATTATTTATTATTTTCTTATACAAAAAATATACAAGTTAATAAATATAGAACATTATTTTCTTTGAATGAAAAATTAGGGTTTCATCCCTTTCAAAAAGATTTATTTATTTTTTCCTTATTTTTAGGTTCAGATTAAATATCCTTTTATACAAAAACAAGACATAAAACATTTTTTTAACATGAACATATTGCATTTCATTTTAAATATTTGTCTTCATTTATTTAAATTCGCGCATATTCGATTTGGTTGTAATAATATATTTAGCTTTATATTTGTGCAAATCCCCATTCAAACTTGTATTCCCCCCTCCCATAAAAATTGTTGTAATAGCTTAGTTTATTTTACGCAATTTATTGCTTTATATACTATGACTAGTAAATTAGGGTTTGCATGACAAGAACAAAAAACAAAACAAATAGAAAAACCCTAAATGCAAGACAAAAGCATGAAAATGACACACTTTGCACACAAGCACCCTTAGGGTTTCTCCCACTTGGTTGCCTAAAATAAAATGGTCATGTTACGCATGCGAAGTATCTTGACAAAACAAAACAAGAATAAGATCATAGTCCCTCGATGACACTATTCAAAAGTTGCCTAAAAAAATGATCTTGGTCCCTCAAAAATTGCTAAGATACTTGGCAACATTGCTATCATGGTTATACGATTACCCACGCCCGTCCCGTTTACATCCAAAGATAGGGTTGCTTACCAAATCAATGGTAAGTCAACAATATCAAAGGAATACAAATGCACAAGAAAGACATTTGAGTAGGTAGATAGCTTCTAAGTTACTTGCTCCTTTTCAAACAATCCTTGCTACTTTCAAAAACAAACACACACACATTTCAAAACATCTTGCAAAACATTGAAAATATTTTCAAAAGACAAACATCTTTGTATACATTCTTACGAACGAGAATCATTACAAAGATCGCCTAAACGAATGGCCTCTTTTACAAAATACTTTCAAAATAACATCAAACACCATTTCAAACAAAACAAAGCAAGTGATATAAACAAGTAACTAAGAGACCATGGAAAACCATGGATGAAAAGGGTGCTAGCACCTTCCCTTTCCATAATCTACCCCCCGAACTCAAGAAAACATCTCAAAGGTCTTTCCTGTGCTTTTTTACCTTTCCTTTTGGATAAAAGAAAAGTCGGTGGCGACTCTTGCTAACCGCAACATTTGCGGATACAAACGCAAAAAAACTCAAGTCAGTTCTCCCACCGTATCACAGAACTGCGACTCTGCTGGGGAATTTTCCTCAAAGTGGGGTTACCTTAGGGTTTAGATCACATTTATTTGCTTACTTTGTTTGACTTGTTTACTTTACATTATGGTTCTTTGTTTGGGTTTGAATCCTCCACCTGGATTTGGGAAACATTATAGGTAAATAGCAATACATTGTGGAAACTGTGCGGGGTATACCAACATGGTCTAAACAATAGCTATGTTAGTGCGACATATTTGTGGGTACCGGTAGCCTTTGAGTCAATCAAATAGAATACGGGGCCACTGAGTGATTTCATGAAGCACTAATGAACTTCTAGAACCTTTACTTGACCAACTTGGCCTTTTAGGATGTAGTGAGATGACCGGCTTTGGTGCAGTCCAAAGTTGGTAGATACTCGATACTACACTCATTGAGGGTTGGTTTCTTGGGATATTTCGGTCGCCATTAAAGAGGCTTGAGCTGAAACAATGACAAAGGAAACAATCCAGTGATATTGAGCTCCTTAGAACTTGGTTACTATTGTTAGGACAAGTTGAGCCAACTAAACTTCAAGAGGGTACTTACCTATAAACCCCATGCAAGCCTAAACTAAGAACTTGTTTGATTTGTCTTTATATGCATGCTTGTACATAAACATCATGGACATCATGAACATCATATGCATTCACTAACCATTTCAAGGATTTTGGAGATTCATCTTTGTTCTTGTTTTGTAGGTTATGGATTCACTTCGCAGGAAAACTATCCAAATCAACCTTGTAAGAATTCCTCCACAACTCAAGGAGCTAGCTTCAAGGATCCCTGAGAACTATCCATTCACCGAGAGACATGGTCGTCTACTCAACTTGGTAACTTCCAACACAGAGGAAGATATGATGAAGGTTCTCTTCCAGTTCTTTGACCCTTTGCACCATTGCTTCACATTTCCTGACTATTAACTTGTGCCCACTTTGGAGGAATTCTCTCAACTTCTGCGGATTCCTATTCTCAATCAAATACCCTTCAACGGTATGGAAAGAGATCCAAATCCAGAAGAGATTGCTCAAGCCCTGCACTTGCACTCATCTGATGTCACAACACATTGGGAAACTAGAAGTGGTGTCAAAGGCTTCTTGGAAAAGTTTCTGTTTGAGAAGGCCTAAAGCTGTTGGAATTCCCTAGACTTGCAAGATTTTGAGGAGATTGTAGCTCTTCTCATCTATGGGATGGTCTTGTTCCCCAATCCTGACCAGCTCATAGATGTGAGCGTTGTCAAAATCTTCATGTCTCGCAACCCGATGCCTACATTGCTTGGGGATATCCTACACTCTTTTCACACTCATACAATAAGGAAAAGAGGTGTTCTTATGTGTTGCACTCCTCTCCTGGCAAGATGGTTTATTTCTCATCTTCCCCAATCAGTCTTGAAGAATGAGCAAGGTTTGAGGTGGTCACAAAGATTAATGACACTTAAGCATTCAAATATTCATTGGTGCTCTTGATCCAAGGAGAATGTTATCATTGTTGATTGTTGTGGAGAATTCCCTAATGTCCCTCTACTTGGCATTAAGGGAGGCATCACCTACAACCCGTGCTTAGCTCTAAGACAGTTTGGCTATGCCCGAAGGGATGGCCCACATGATATGCTGATTTAAGGCCTGATATTCGACTATGACAACGACGATCAAGGACTTCGTCAGAGATTCATTCGAGCTTGGAGGATTCCAAACAAGGTGGATAGCAAGACATTGGGACACAAGAATTCCATCCCTCTTGAGCCTTACCTCAAGTGGGTACGAACCCACGCTCAAAGTCTTATGATGCGTTACCTCTCCATTCTCCCAGTGATTATTGAGCCTGTTAAGGAAGGAGAAGTTCCATACACTATCCTACATCCTGACATGCCGACATCACTCGAAGACCTACAAAGGGATTGGATACAACTCAAGGGAGAGCGTGATACTTTCGAAGCCCAATTCTACGCAAGCGAGAAGAAGGTTTTGGAACTCACTCGACTACTTCATGAAGAGCAGACTCTCAATACCTACATTGCACTAAAGAGGATGCACAATTTCTTTTTACCTTAGAATTTTGTATTATTTTGCCCAAGGGGCATTGATGTACTCAAATTCTATCTTATTATTATGACGTGTGTTTCTTTTTTGTTTAAAACAAATTTGAATTTTTTTTAATCCTTGAAAGAATTGCATGAATACATATCATTCATCATAAACATAAACAGCTCTTTGCAACAAGTTTCCTCATCTCTCTACTATTTATTTCAGTACGATGGATCTCGAACAAAAGGTCAAAGACCTGCAAGCTCAGAATACACAATTTCAACAGTTACTCATAACCTTAGCCAAGGGGCAGGAGGAGCTGAAGACTCTGCTAGAAAAAGAGAAAGAGAAAAAGAAGAAGAAGACAGCTGGTGTGGTAATCATGGGCAGAAGGTTTCAGGGACAAGCCAGAAGGACCTTAGGTTTTCCAACAACATCTGATGAAGGGGAAAGAAAAGGAAAATAAACGGAAGTACCATCAGATTTTGAAGAAGAAGAAGAAGAAGAGGACTACTCTGAATAACAATACCCTCCGACTGATGACAAGTACAAATACCTTGAAGAGCGACTAAGCGCTATGGAAATCCAGAGAGTACCAGGGCTAGATTTTAAGGAGTTGGGGGTTGGTGTCAGGAATTGTGATCCCGCCAAAGTTTAAAGTGCCACTATTTGCCAAGTATGACGGGGTGTCTTGTCCTAAAATGCACCTCAGATCATATGTCAGGAAGATTCAACCACACTCTGCTGACAAAGACTTGTGGGTCCACTTTTTCCAAGACAGTTTATCAGGAATGCAACTTGATTGGTTCTACCAATTAGAAAGGGCTGACGTCCACAATTGGGAAGACCTGGCAGCAACTTTCTATAAACAATACCAGTACAACGCCGACTTGGCGCCTACCTGTACTCAGCTTCAGAGTATGGCTATGGTTTCCAATGAGGGCTTCAAAGATTACGCTCAAAAGTGGAGAGATCTAGCCGGAAGGGTGCAACCCCCTCTATCTGAAAGGGAGTTGGTGGACATGTTCCTGGGAACTCTATCAGACCCTTTCTTTAATCATCTGATAGGGAGTTCTTCTGCAGGGTTTACCGAATTGATTTTAACCGGCGAGAGGGTGGAAGCTGGTATAAGAAGTGGGAAAATTCAGAAGGATGCGTCTGCCTCTACGGCTGTGAAAAAACCTTTCACTGGGAGGAAGGAAGTATCTGCTATTTATTCACAGAGGAATCAGGGAAGAACTGAATGCCGACCAACGGTGGGGGCCGTTATGATTCCAAAGCCTGCATCAGACCAGCCAAGAAATAACCAGAAAAGGGTAGAAAGGCCAGTCCGGTAGTTCGCCAAGATTAACATGACTCCAGCTCAAGTTATACCACATCTTATGAAGTTGAATCTGGCCACTTTAAAAGAGGCCCCAAAGAATCCCAATACTGCGTCTCCACATTACCATCCGAATTCCATGTGCGCATACCATTTCGAAAGTCCAGGGCACGACACCAACAACTGTTAGGCTCTGAAGAACAAAATTCAAGACCTGATAGATGCGAAGGAAGTTGAGTTTGAAGTGCATGAGAAACCGAACGTTATTTCCGCTCCAATGCCTAGGCATGGTCACAATGCCAACGCCATTGAATAAGATTTGTTTGTTGCTACCATGGATGAACTGATGACTCCGCTCCCGATTATTAAGTTGAATTTGTTGAAAGCTGGCATACTCCCAGGTTGTGACAAAGACTGCCATGTTTGTCTATCCTCATCATTTGACTGCCCTCTGTTGAAAAAAGGTATCCAACAACTGATGGATAACCAAGAAATTCTGTTTGAGAATGCTCCTATTTCACCCGTTCCAGTTAAAGAAGTTTCAATTATAACCATCTACGCCAATCCTTCCAGGGTCCCTAAAAGACCCGTTATGATTACACCTGCTCCAAAGACTACTCCACTTAAGATTACAATGCCCGGGCCGACCCCATACAAATCAGATAAAACAGTACCATGGAATTATGGTGGAGAAATCTACTACCATGGTATTAAAAAGGATGAACTGACTACCGAAGAAGAAAGCTCCGAAGAGGATAATTCCGACATTAACAATATTGTTGGAACTAGCAAGATAACCCGCAGTGGTAGAATCTTCTCTCCAGAGATTGCCCTTCCAACGACAGTCTTTGGACCCGTGGCCATTCCGAAGATTACTTCTGCACAAGTGATTATACCTGCAAGCGTACCTACCGACAAAGACAATACAATCCCTATCCCTACTTCCAATGCTGAGAATAAAGGAAAGAACGTTCAAGAGGAGCCTGTCCGGACGAAGGCTCAATCACTAGCTATTCCCGAAACATCCAAGAAGGAGATGGAAGAAATCCTGAGGATAATTAAAAAGAGTGATTATGATGTGGTTGAACAGTTAGGGCAAACCCCTTCCAAGATCTCTATGCTAGCCCTGCTATTGTGCTCCGAAGCACATGCAAAAGCTTTGGTAAAATTTCTGAAGACAGCTCATGTGCCACAAGAGACGTCTGCTGACCAGTTTCAAGATTGTGTGGCCAGTTTGACAGCTGATAATGGCTTGGGCTTCTCCGATGCTGATTTGACACCCAGAGGGAGAAAACACAACGAGGCATTACATGTCTCAGTGGAGTGTAGAGGAACAACCCTAGCCTATGTTTTGGTGGATACGAGATCATCTTTGAACATCTTGCCGAAAAAAGCCCTTGACAGATTGGATTGCGAGGGGCTGACTTTAAAACCCAGCAACATAGTGGTGAGAGCTGTTGATGGTTCGAAGAGGATGGTCCACGGGGAGGTGGACATCCCAATAAAGGTGGGAAATCAGGTTTTTAACTCAACCTTCTATGTGATGAACATCCGTCCTTCTTATTCTTGTATGTTAGGACGCCCCTGGATCCACAATGCTGGTGCCGTCACCTCCACATTACACCAGATGCTGAAGTACCCCGTCCAAGGGAAGATCATAACTGTCCATGGGGAGGAGGAGTACAAGATTAGTCATCTGAATTCTTTCCGATATGTGGAGTTAGATGGCGAGTTCATTGAGACCCCTTTCCAACATTTTGAAGAAGTCTCTCCAGAAGTGGCGGCAACCAAGGCGGTATCCTCGATTCCTAAGATCACAAGACCTCCACCTCGGATGTCATCTCTAAAGGATAAAAAGGCAATAGTGGAAGAGGGGGATACACCATCTGGGGGCAGCTTCCAGACATTCTGTACAAATCAGACAAGTTTGGCTTGGGGTTTACTTCGACTGCTAAGAAGGCTGTGCGCCGTACCCATGCTGGGGGGCCACCTGTGAAGATTAACAATCAAGGGGTCAATGCGGTAGAAGACAATAAAGAGGATGGCATCTTGGAAGATTGGATATTTCCTACTGTCAGCGGAGGACTTCGCAACTGGGAAGCCAGAGACTTTGTTCCGATAACTTTCATCTCTCAGTAATTTATCTTTTACATTTCTGTTTGGACTTGTAATATTCACGAACAATTCACACTTTAAAAACCTTGTGTCTTACCCGAGGCACAATGGTCCATTTGTAAGGGTTTTTATTTCATCTACATATGACATTCAATGAATCATGGACGCTTTTTCATATATAAACCTTTTGTGCTCATTGTGTTTCTTTTACATTTTATTGTTTTAAGATGGCTATACCCTTACACACACCCACACTCACAAATGCAGGTACCCTTCCATTCTGGATCCCATGGGTAACGATACTACTATAGCCTTCAGTGACTCTGAAGATCTGATCTACCAAGCCGAATACGAAGGTGAGGAAGATTATGAAGTGCTAGGGGAATTGGCCAGACTACTACAACAAGAGGAAAGAGCTATTCAGCCTCATGAGGAGCTGTTGGATACAATCAACTTGGGTACCGAAGATGATAAAAAGGAAATTAGAGTGGGTGCCAATTTAGAGCCGAGTGTCAAGGAGCGCCTAATTCAGCTATTGCATGGTTATGTTGAGATCTTTTCCTGGTCATACGAAGAAATGCCAGGACTCGATACAGACATTGTGGTACACCGTCTACCCACAAGAGAAGACTGTCCACCAGTGAAGCAAAAAGTCCGCCGCATGAGACCTGACATGTCAGAGAAGATCAAAGCAGAAGTTATGAAACAGTTCAATGCTGGATTTCTAGATGTTACTTCTTATCCTCAATGGGTGGACAACATTGTTCCCGTACCTAAAAAGGACGGAAAAGTGAGAATGTGCATGGATTATAGAGATTTAAACAGGGCCAGCCCTAAAGATGATTTTCCACTTCCACACATTGACATCCGGGTTGACCATACAGCCCAACACAAAGTATTTTCTTTCATGGACGGATTCTCAGGCTATAACCAGATTAAAATGGCACCTGAGGACATGGAGAAAACTACATTTGTCACACAGTGAGGTACGTTCTGCTACAAAGTGATGCCATTCGGACTGAAGAATGCCGGGGCAACCTATCAACACGCCATGGTAACTTTGTTTCATGATATGATACATCATGAGATAGAGGTCTACGTAGATGACATGATAGCCCGATCACAAACTGAAGAAGAACACCTTGATCACTTGCAAAAGTTGTTTTTCAGATTGAAGGAGTACAAACTAAGGTTAAACCCGAACAAGTGCACATTCAGAGTCAGGTCCGGTAAACTCTTAGGGTTCATTGTCAGCAACAAAGGCATCAAGGTTGATCCTGCCAAAGTCAAAGCAATACAAGAAATGCCTGCTCCTCGCACTGAGAAGGAAGTCAGAGGATTCTTGGGACGCCTGAACTATATTGCCAGATTCATTTCTCACCTAACATCTACTTGTGAACCAATCTTCAAACTGTTGAAGAAAGATCAAGTAGTCAGATGGAATGATGAATGCCATATCGCTTTTGACAAAATCAAAGAGTATTTACAAGAGCCTCCTGTCTTGATGCCACCAGTCGAAGGAAGACCACTAATCATGTATCTGACCGTTTTAGAGAACTCAATGGGGTGCATATTGGGGCAGCATAACGAGTCTGGCTGAAAAGAGCATGCTATTTACTACCTGAGCAAAAAGTTTACCGACTATGAAACCAGATATTCACTGCTCGAGAAAACTTGTTGCGCTCTGGTATGGGCTGCTCGCCGGCTAAGACAGTATATGTTGACTCATACCACTTTGCTGATATCTAAGATGGATCCGATAAAGTACGTCTTTGAGAAGCCTGCTCTATCTGGGAGGATAGCTAGATGGCAGATGATCCTAACAGAATATGACATACAATACACTACCCAAAAAGCTATAAAGGGCAGTGTGCTAGCTGATCATCTTGCTCATCAAGCTGTAGAAGATTATCAGTCCATGAAGTTTGACTTCCCTGACGAACACATCATGACATTAGACGACGGTGAGGAAATCAGGCCATATGACGGACCTGGACAAGGATCCCGATGGACCCTGTTCTTTGATGGAGCATCCAATGCACTTGGTAATGGTATCGGTGTTGTACTCATATCCCCAGAAGGATGCCATACTCCTTTTACCGCCAGACTTTACTTTAACTGTACGAATAACATGGCGAAATACGAAGCATGCATATTTGGTCTCAAGGCTGCCATAGACTTGGGAATCAAATCTTTAGATGTGTTTGGAGATTCAACTTTGGTCATCAGTCAAATCAAAGGAGAATGGGACACTAAGCACCCAAACCTTATCCCTTACAAAGAACATGTTTTGACATTGTTACCACATTTCGAGCAGATTACCTTCGAGCATTTCCCGCGATAAGAAAGTCAGCTAGCAGATGCTCTAGTTACAATGTCATCTATGTTTAAACTTAATTGGGATAACGAGGCTCCCCATATCACCATTGAACGAATGGACGAACCAGCACACTGTCACGAGATTAATACTGAAGAAGTAGTGGACCAGCCGTGGTTTCATGAAGTCAAAAGGTATCTCGAGGCTCAAGAATACCCAGAAGGAGCTTCAATCAATGATAAAAAGTTCCTAAGGAGATTCTCCGCTAAGTTCTTCCTAAGTAATGGCATCCTGTACAAACATAATCATGATTCTATTCTGCTCCGTTGTATGGACAAGATTAAAGCTGAGAAGATCATGGCTGAATTGCATGAAGGTACCTTTGGCACTCACTCTAGTGGGTATGCAATGGCAAAGAAAATCCTACAGACAGGCTATTATTGGTCTACCATGGAAGCAGACTGCTATCAACACTCCCGGACCTGTCATAAGTGTCAAATCTATGCAGACAAGGTGCACGTGCCTCCGGTTCCTCTAAATGTCTTAACAGCTCCTTGGCCCTTCGCTATGTGGGGAATCGATATGATTGAGGAGATTAAGCCTACAACCTCCAATGGACACCGTTTCATTCTAGTGGCCATTGACTATTTCACCAAGTGGGTCGAAGCAGCTTCCTTCGCATCTGTTACTAAGAATGTTGTTGCCCGCTTCATCAAGCAGAATCTTATTTTCCGGTACGGTATCCCAGAAAGGATCATCACTGATAACGGTACGAACCTTAACAATACTATGATCACTGCCTTGTGCGAGCAGTTCAAGATTCAACATCACGATTCATCCCCCTACCGGCCAAATATGAATGGTGCAGTCGAAGCTGCTAATAAAAAGATTAAAAAGATCATACAAAAAATGACAGTCACCTACAAGGACTGACATGAAATGCTACCGTTTTCTCTCCACGGGTACCGTACTACAGCTCGCACATCAACTGGGGAAACACCCTATTATTTGGTTTATGGCATGGAGGCTGTTTTGCCTATCGAGGTTTAAATTCCCTCCTTGAGAATCATGAAGGATGCAGGTTTGAGTGAAGACGATTAGATCCAGACCCGGCTTGATCAACTGAACTTAATTGATGAAAAGAGACTTACTGCTGTTTGCCATGGTCAGATGTATCAAAAACGGATGATCAAGGATTTCAACAAGAAAGTCAGATGCCAGATATATCAAGTTGGATATCTAGTGATCAAGCGCATCATCTTGCCACAAAGTGATCCCAGGGGAAAATGGACTCCTACCTATGAAGGACCAATTGTAATCAAGAACATCTTTTCTGGTGGGCAATGATCATAACCACCACGGACGACGACGACCTGCCACACCCTGCGAACGCAGACATAGTCAAAAGATACTACGCATAAGAGACCCGCTAGGTTGACACACCTAGGCAAAACAAGGGCATCCCGGCGAACCAAAAAAGGTTCGGGAAAAAGTTAGGGATAAAATAAAAAAATCTGTACACCCGACAAGTTGAAAACCCGAAAGGGCGACTTGGGCAAAAAAGGGTTTCCCGGTGGACTGAAAACCCGAAAGGGCGGTCCAGGCAAAAGTTAGGGAATTAAAGCGTATGACTATGTTTCGTCGGACCACTTTAAGGACAATCTCTTCACTAACAAACCCGGAGCTTCTGATCAATTCAATCATCTTCGGACGAAGCAACAAATGGACAAGATATTCGGAGATACGAAGGCTATAGCAGAATGGGAACCCCATGGGATTATCACATATAGCTATCTTTCTTTGTATAAAATTTTCTTACTTTTATGACACCACCCTCTTACTAGGATGTCTGTCTCCTTTGTATAAAATACTTATCCAAAGTAAATACAAAGATATCTCTTTCAAAGTACAGAAAACTATTTGCCTTTTTTCTTTACACTTGTGTTTTTATTTGCAAAAACGCCCAATGATTCATTAATGAACATATGCATTTGAACATAATTACTGTTTACAAATAAACAAAACGGAAAAGAACAATTACTGACAGGTTGAAAGGATAGGAAAAAGTCTTTAGGCTATTCCATGAGCAATCCCTACAATACATCATTAGGATCCCCAGTGGAGCTGAAACTTTCAATCCCCAGCAGAAACCATCCAGTTTCTCCAGGTTCCCCAGCAAGTTGTCTTGAAGCCTGAAAATCAACCGGATATCAGCTAACTTCTGTTTCTCCTTAACCTAGGATAACTCCCCAGTAGAGTGGCAGACGACTGAAACTCCTGAACTTTTTCCAAACAGGAATAAGTTTTCTTCCCCACAGAGTTTTTGTTAAATCCCCAGTAGAAGTCATCAAAATTCTCTGGATTCCCCAAGCAGATTACTCAAACAGTATATGGCATTGCTTGCAACAGAATTTTTGTCAATACTCCAACTTCAAGACATGAAGAATCCACATATCCTCAGCAATCAAGGATTTATTTTCCTCAGCAATACAGCAAATCAGCTTACATGCGCATACATTACATCCACATATCATAAACATTGACAAAACACATATATTGCATCATACATTTCAGGCAACATAACTTTGTGTTTTAGATAACATTTTACCCTTTTCAGGATAAGATTAACAGCTACCGTTTAACAATATGCAATCATGATACAGTACAAATACACTCCAGACACGGAAGTCATTCTGTTACACATTCAGATTCAGCTTTCAGATACAGTACCGATACACTCTAGACACAGAAGTTATTCTGTTACTTATTCAGATTTCAAAGTTCAGATACAGTTCAGATACACTCCAGACACGAAGTCATTCTGTTACTCATTCATATTCAACCTTCAGATACAGTTCAGATGCGCTCTAGATACGAATTCCATCCTGATACTCATTCAGATTCAGATTCCAGATACATTACAGATACGCTCCAGACGCGGATGCCATTCTGTTACTTATTCAGACTTCAACATTCAGATACAGTTCAGGCACGCTCTAGACACGGATGCCATCCTGACACTTATTCAATTTTCAAGGTCGTGACACAGTTCAGATACGCTCCATACACGAATGCTATTCTATTACTCATTCAGACCTCAACTTCAAGATACAATTTAGATACGCTCCATACACAGATGCTATTCTATTTCTCATTCAGATTACAAGTTCAAGATACAGCTCAGATACATTCCAGATACGGACACCATTCTGATACTTATTCTTCTGACGTACAACGTACAATTCAACAAACATTCTTGGATGGCATCTACAAGCCCATCTCCAAGAAGATTCTATCACTTCTCCAAATGGCATCTTTAAGCCCATTCCCTCAACTACACTTTATCGAGTGCAAATTTATGGGCACTCTAGTGTCCAATCATCTTTTACCTTCGAGTCACGAACGAAAAAGCTCGCCAATCTAACTCTTCAGGTTCAAGAAGATTAAACAGGGGCAACTGTTGTACCCCAAAATTTGCCCTCTCATTTATCAAGACTTTTCTCACAAGACTTCTTGGACTTAGGACAAGATCAGAGTTTGCTCAGCTCAAGACATCACATCTTGCACTGATAACCCAAAACTAGGGTTTGAGTTTGCACAAGGATTTTTGGATCACCAATGCTTCATGTGACTTTCATACATCATCTTGGACCCCTAAGATTGCTCATGTTAAGTTTCAAGCCTTGAACCACATTTTTGATAAGTTAATTGGACAGTTGACCTAAAAATCAGCTGTATTGGGGAAAAAGTCAATCATGGCCAAGTTACAGTCAAACTTCATAATTTTGACCCACATCAACATTTTAGACTCATAATTACCATTTGATCAAGTTTGGATCACAACTCCTCAAGAAATTTGATCAAATCATCAAAAGGGCAAAATGGTCAAAATTAGGGTTTTGACTGGGAAAGGGCAATTTCTGATTTTTAACCTAGCCAATGACCAATTAAGTTCAAACATGATTTCAAGGGTTCAATGGAATCATCTTGACCTAATTACATGGTTCAAAAGATCTCAAGTTCATTGGATTGACAGATGAAATTTGCAGTCAACTGATCAAAAGTCAACTGTACACTGAAAAGTCAAACTTTGACTTTTTGGTCAAAATCAAGTGCCAAGGGTCATAATTCATCAAGATATGTCAAAATTTGAAACTTGTTGACCAAGAAAACTAAATTTGCAAATTAGGGTTTTAATTTGAAAATTTTCATAACTTAGAATTTTTCAAAGTATAAAAATTTTCTTATTTTTTCTCAACTTTGCACCACTTTTTCACCATGATGCATTTTGATTCAAAGAAAACTTCCAACATGAAAGTTGTATTCCTCCATGAAATCTACAACTTTTCTTCACAAACTTTTCCCTAAAGATGCTTGGATCTCAAGTTATGAATTTGTGAATATAGGCCCATGAACTAAATAACTTAGTGAAATTTTGCCCTAATTTAGGCAGGTTTTGGACCCAACTTCATGGACATTTTTCACCTAGTTCCAAGAGGTATCTAAAAACGAATTTCAAAGATGGATTATAGATCACATTGCAAGCTTTCCATAATGTCTAAGAACTCTCCAAGATCATTTTTGAGTAGGGAGAATCGAAGAAGGGAAGTTGGCATTTTCTCACTTTTGTTCAAGCCATTTTCACATAGAATCAAGTTGCATATCAAACCTATGCGGGTTATATCTTGCTTTACAGGTCCTAAGCTTGTTATACACTCCATAATTAAATGCATACTCAGAAGCTAAAGCCTTTATCTTTGCTTTTGAAGCTTTACACAATATGTATTTCCATTTTTGGCCAAAAGGTTACAATGCCATTTTCATAAAGGGGAACTTTTGCAACTTTGTCAATCTTGAGCATTGAACCTGTCCCCTTGGTACAAGAAAACTCTACAACTCTCAAGCAAATTGTACAAGCTCATTTCAGCCCTCAAGCAAGCTGGTACAAGCATGTGAAGCATGAGTCTTGTCACTTTGCTTCAAGTACAAGAAAATTGGCAAAAGGCCCAAAGCTTGCACAGCTAGTAAGGGATGACTTTGTATCACTTCTATACAAATATACAAACTTGGTACAAGGCATACCACGTTTTTGCTTGGACTTGAAACTCTCTAAAACTCAAAAACACCAAAATTCTGTCAAAACACAGAGTTTCTGCAAAAGCACAACCAACTCTCATTTGGCTCGTGCATTTTGTGTTTAATCAACTCAAACATCTTATACACTTGATAACTAATCAATCCAAGCCATTACCCTGGTTTTGTAACCCCTGTTTAAGCATCTGCCATTTTCAATTTGGAAGCTTGCAGTTGGACTTGGTCAGGCAGTTCCAGCCATCCTCAGAGCAAGATAAGCATTGGAATAGCTTCAGGGAATTTCAAGGAAGCTTAAACAATCACCAGGCCTCCATTAAAGTCCATAGATTGCCCTACTCGATTCCAACTGAAGGAGGTATTTTTTCAAACTCTATCTCTCTGAATAGGCAACCTCAAGCCACAATTTGTGAAGGAAAAATGTAGTCCTTATCATAACGAAGTTGTACATATCATTACTTTTCATTTATATTACTTGTGCTAAGAGAATTTGTAGATTGAAAACTCTGAAAAAGTTAGGTCACGAATTAGGGATTCAAAAATTCTCTTTGATCTTTAAGAGTTAGGTTACATAATTTATATGGTTGAAATCGTGAGCTCAAATGCCACATTTTTCATGTTATGAGTTTTTGTTTTTATGCAAGCATAAGCAAGATACAGTTTGAACATGGAAGCGTGAAGAAGGAGATGAACGAAGGATAGGGACGATGGCTTCTGGGCTTTTGTTGCCTTGGCCTTTTTTGTTTTTGCTATTGCACCCCCTGACTTGCTACTACACCCCCCTGACTAACTATTTTATATTTTTGCATTTTTTTTTATATTTTCATATTTAATACTTTTGTTTATTTTTTCTAAATGATAAAAAATCCTAAAAATGATTTATTTATTTTCACACTTTTATTTTATTTTATTTTTATTATTTTTCTCACATGAAAAAATATCTTATTTTGATAAATAGAGTTTATTTTCTTAAATAACTTATAAATATAATTAAAAATACTTAATATTTTTATTATACATTTTCATGCTTAAAAATACCATTTTTTACACATATTTAGTTTTTAATATTCACATATAATATTATTTATTATTTTCTTATACAAAAAATATACAAGTTAATAAATATAGAACATTTTTTTCTTTGAATGAAAAATTAGGGTTTCATCCCTTTCAAAAAGAATTATTTATTTTTTCCTTATTTTTAGGTTTAGATTAAATATCCTTTTATACAAAAACAAGGCATAAAACAATTTTTTAACATGAACATATTGCATTGCATTTTAAATATTTGTCTTTATTTATTTAAATTCGCGCATATTCGATTTGGTTGTAATAATATATTTAGCTTTATATTTGTGCAAATCCCCATTCAAACTTGTATTCCCCCCTCCCATAAAAATTGTTGTAATAGCGTAGTTTATTTTACGCAATTTATTGCTTTATATACTATGACTAGTAAATTAGGGTTTGCATGACAAGAACAAAAAACAAAACAAATAGAAAAACCCTAAATGCAAGACAAAAGCATGAAAATGATACACTTTGCACACAAGCACCCTTAGGGTTTCTCCCACTTGGTTTCTTAAAATAAAATGGCCATGTTACGCATGCGAAGTATCTTGACAAAACAAAACAAGAATAAGATCATAGTCCCTCGATGACGCTATTCAAAAGTTGCCTAAACAAAATGATCTTGGTCCCTCAAAAATTGCTAAGATACTTGGCAACATTGCTATCATGGTTATACGATGACCCACGCCCGTCCCGTTTACATCCAAAGATAGGGTTGCTTACAAAACCAATGGTAAGTCAACAATATCAAAGGAATAAAAATGCACAAGAAAGACATTTGAGTAGGTAGATAGCTTCTAAGTTACTTGCTCCTTTTCAAACAATCCTTGCTATTTTCAAAAACAAACACACACACATTTCAAAACATCTTGCAAAACATTGAAAATATTTTCAAAAGACAAACATCTTTGTATACATTCTTACGAACGAGAATCATTACAAAGATCGCCTAAACGAATGGCCTCTTTTACAAAATACTTTCAAAATAACATCAAACACCATTTCAAACAAAACAAAGCAAGTGATCTAAACAAGTAACTAAGTGCCCATGGAAAACCATGGATGAAAAGGGTGCTAGCACCTTCCCTTTTCATAATCTACCCCCCGAACTCAAGAAAACATCTCAAAGGTCTTTCCTGTGCTTTTTTACCTTTCCTTTTGGATAAAAGAAAAGTCGGTGGCGACTCTTGCTAACCGTAACATTTGCGAATACAAACGCAAAACCCTCAAGTCAGTTCTCCCACCATATCACACACACGTTAGAAGAGTATCCATCTCTTCCATCCCCAAGCAGAAGTCATACGTCCCCAGCGGAATATCCTCAAACGGAAAGCAGGAATCCCCAGCATAGACATTCTAAACAAGACGGAAGATTCATATTCTCAGCAACAATCAAGGATTTATTTTCCCCAGACAAAGATGTCATACGAAGCTACTGCTATCGTCAGCAACATCTTACATATATCCATCATTTATAAAACATCATGGCATATGCATACGAAACACATAAGACTCTCATTTACTTTGAGAACATCATTATGTAATGCATTACATACATCATGACATTTCATAAAAACCAACTTTACTGTCTTTCTAGGATAGTCCGCAAACAGACGAATATCATCAGCAATTTTCAAACAGGTCATAGATTAATTCCCGAAACAAGACGGGGAAACTATCTATATGGCCAGGAGGTATGAATTCCTGAAATAGGACGAGTTTACCAACAAAAATAGGTCATAGATTAATTCCCTAAACAAGACGGGGCAACTATCTATATGACCAGGAGGTATGAATTCCCGAAACAGGACGATTTTACCAACAAAAATAGGTCAGAGATTAATTCCCAAAATAGGACAGGACAACTATCTATGTGACCAAGAAAAGATTAATTCCTAAAACAAGACGGGGCAACTATCTATATGATCAGGTGGTATGAATTCTCGAAACAGGACAAGTTTACCATCAATAAAAGATTGTAGATCAATTCCTGAAATAGGATGGGGCGACTATCTGCATGACTAAAGCATCTCCCTTCAGAGAACGAATTCTAAAAAGCATCTGCTTCAGGGCCTTTGTTCTGAAAAGCATTTTTTTCCGGAAATTTTTATTCCATCAGATTAAGTCGAGCGTGGACTCATTCTGATATTCCTATCAACAGTCACTTTAGATGGCATCTTTAAACTCATCCCCGACGAAGTTCTAGCATCTCTTTGAATGGAATCTTCAAGCCCATTCAGGAAATACTATCAACCAACAACGTTACTTCATGCACCGACGAGTGCAAATTTCTAGGTACTTAAGTGTTCAATCCTCTTCCACCTTCAGATCACGAATAGTGGACATGCCAATCTAACTCTTCAGGTTTAAGAAGATTGAACAGGGGAAAATGTTTTACCCTAAAATTTTCCCTCCCATTTTCTTTAGGACATCTCCTCATGCTCCTAGGGTTTTCAATTGCTCAAGGCTACTCAATGTTTGATCAGACAAATTCTCCTCCTAAGTAGTTGACCTACAACTAGGGTTTCACCTTTATCAAGGAAATTTGAGCTTATAATGCCTTAATTAGATTTCATGGTTCCTCAAATGTCTCAAGGAGTGCTCATTCCAAATTTCAAGCCTTGTATCACAAGTTTTCTCATTCAATTGCTCAGATGACTAAAAATTAACTATATTAGGTAAAAAGTCAATTGTGGTCAACATACAGTTAAACTTCAAGATTTTTGGTTAACATCAAGATTTTGAAGTCATATTCATCATTTGATCAAGGATTGATCATGATTCATCAAGAAAAATCTCAATTCATCAAAAGTCAAAGTTGCCAAATTAGGGTTTTCTTAAGGAGAAGTCAACTGAACTTTGACCAAGCATAACTTTCACATGCTTCATCATATTTTTGTCAACATAAGCTCATTTTGAAGGAAATTCAATTCTCTACAACTTTGTATCTCTAATCTCAAGTCCAAAAAATGCTTCATTTGAGAGATATGGGCCAAAACATTATAGGTCATTTCAAAAGTCAACAAAAATACACTTTTTGTCAAGGCAACATAATTCAAGATAAAGTCTTCAAATGCAACAATGATAAAAATAGAGATTGTAGAGGCCATCTTGAGATTTCCAAAAAGTCAAAGATCACCTTCAAATGATAAAAATTGAGAGAGTTATGATTGGTGCAAGTTGGGAAATTTTGAGAAAATGCATGAAACCTAAATTGACCAAACTTGAATTTTCGGGCTAATGGGCTATTGTTTCAAGCTCATGGGTGTTATATACTTCATAGTGAACCTTATAACTTATTCATACACCCCTTGGATTTTTATTTTTTTTTATTTTTATTTTTGTTAATTTAAATTCAAAATTAAATAAGATAAAGTCAAGGCTTTTCTTACAAGGTCCAAGCCCACAATCTTTTGACCTAATTCAAGCATTATATATCCTCTTCATTCATACATAACATGACACAAAACCCTTGTAACAAGAAGCCTCTCATAAATTAACCTTTTTTCATTAAAATCAACTAGTTTTTTAGGTTTAATTAATTAATTATCATCAAAACTTTTTTTCATAAAAAACATCAAAAACACTTCTTTTGCCTTCGATTCTATTTTCATTTTACATTTTTAGATCGACTGTATAGGTTTCACGAATGTAATATTTATTGGTTGCTTGCTTTTTCATTATTATGTAACTGTTCCTGGATGTAATATCTTAGAGTTTCTTTTTTGCACTATTTATTATGTATCTGCCCAAAGCAATGTAATAGTTAGGTTTATATTTTCTGCCTTTACCATCTTTTTATATTTATCATATTACTGCTTAGTAATTAGGGTTATATGGAAAGATAAAAACTAATTGATAGAAAACCCTAAATCAAAAGATAAAATAATTGAATACAATACACTCGCACACTTGCACCTATAGGGTAACCTCCCTAGTTGCCTTCGGAAAAAAACGGTTATGTCCCTCGAAAGTGAGGATGCTTTAGAAAACTCCCTTGAATAAAATATCATAGTCCCTCGATGACCCTTTCGATGTTGCTTTTCGATAAATGATCTCGTCACTTACGAAATTGCTAAAGTGTCCTTACTAGTTGCCTTTGATGATTGTACGATGACCCTACGTCTGTTCCTTCACATCCAACGATAGGGCTACCTACCAACTAATGGTATGGATGGCACTATCTTAAGGAGGAGGAAAATTACAAGAACAACCTTGAGTGGGTAGAACTTTTAATCGTTTGCTCACAAAAAAACGAAACATTTTACACAAACACTTTCAAAGATATTTTCAAAACACTTTGTACGCATTCTTGAGGACTGATACAAGAATCATTACAAAGTTGAAAGTTCAAAATATTTTTCAAGCACACACAAAAAGCAAATTTTCAAGGTGAGATAAGAGATTAAGAGCCCGTAGATAACTACAGATGAAAAGGGTTCTAACACCTTCCCTTTGCATAACCTACCCCCGAACTCAAAATCTTCGAGGTCTTTCCTGTTCTTTTCACATTTTTCTTATTGGATAAAAGAAAAGTCGGTGGCGACTCTAGCTATCCGTAACATTTGCAATAAAACACAAAAACAAGTCAGTTCTTCCACCGTATTACACAGTGCCACTTCTTGCAGCTTGCGCCCCTGGAACTTTTAATTGATCAAGTGAAGCTTTTGCTAGTATTCTTGAGATTTTTTGCATGCGTTGAAGAGGCGACAAATATTATCCGTTAGGTTTATTGTGTGATATACGTATGTGCTTGAGTTTCTGGTTGTGATTTATTTTCACATCGATGATTCTTCGATATCTATTCTGAGCATTTCATTTCTGAATCTTCTCTGTTGATTGGTGAAGCTTGCTTGAAGTTTTCCATGTTTCTCTGCTCTGCTTGTTGTGCTATGAACTCTTGTTCGTTTGGTATCATTCTAATTTTGGTTTATTTTTCCGCATTTTTACCGCTTTCTAGATATCATGAGAAGTAGGAAATAAAGAGTGTGCGCTCGAAGTCCCTGTTTAAAAGTCTTATAGAAGGAATTTCGCACTTGTTTGCTAATTGGGTTTGTCATTTGTTTAAAGACCTACCTTTAAGTAGGCATTTTTGTTGTGTGTTTACATTTGTGCCCAAAGATCTCAAAAAGAGGCTCCCATTCCCATTCCCCATGGATAAGTCCTCAGAGAAGTCCAGCAAAGATGGTTCACAATCAACCCCCGCAAATTCTAGTTTGTGTCATCCTTAGCTCGCATTGTACACCGATGTTTTGGAGTGTGTTGCTCTTGTTATTGAGTTGGTCAGATGAAAAAGGGATCTGTAATCAATCCCCATGCACTTTGTCTTGAGCTCACGTTGGTCGACATTGACGCTATGTGTTTATTCACTTCCCCCATTCTATACTTATTACCTTGGTGACATGATACCTTAGTTAAGAGTAGCTTTCAAGACCCCTTCTTGTCTAGATGACATGATATATATGGTAAGGAACTTACCTCTTTTACCTACCTCGATGATTCAATATCTTGGTTAGGCCTTTTGACTTGAGCTAGCGTGCGCTACTCATGACATGTGTTTTTTCTATTGAGCTTGTTAATTAATTGCTTGCTTTCCATCCTTGTGTTCATGTTTTCTTATGTTGTGAACCTTTGGCATGTTCCTTTAGGAGTTCTTGATTCACCCTTTAGTGGCGATTCGAGATAGACATAGGTTTAAGTTGTTAACCTTTGCTATGTACCCTTTGGACTTCTCGATTCAACCTTTGGCGGCGATTCGAGATAGACATTAGGTTGTGAACCAAGTATGCTAACTTAGTTAGAGGTTCCCCTTTTATCCTTGACCATAGGGCCATCATTGTATGATAACATTAGGGATTAGGTTCAAATAGTCTCCCTTAGTTGTTTTTCTTTCTTTTTGCATCCTTAAAACTAAAACTCTTTTTATGGGAAAATGCATAAAAAATATAACAACTTTCAAATCCTTTTTAAGGTAAAAAATATCAACCGATGCAAACTCTATTTCGCCTTCAGGCCTTTCTTTCAAACTTTCCAAAGAACATGTTAATTCACTTTTGTTCATCAAAAATATGTTAATATTGTTCATTAAAAACACAAAACCAACCGAAATATGTGATCCGAACTACGGCGCTCTGATTCCTTAAAAGGGATACGTAGGCATCTAGTCACGAGGCTCAGTTGAGCGAAACTTTGTAAATATTTCCTTCTTTTCCCTGTGTTTTCTTTTGCATGCATTCCCTCTTTGCATTTTTTCTGTTAGCTCTTAAGCATTAGATTTGAAACACATCCTTTGATTAAATAACAAGAGTGGAGACTGTAGAGTACTACAAGCATAAGGGGTGCTAATACCTTCCCCTCGCGTAACAAACTCCCTTATCCGATCTATCGTTCGTTTGATCATGATTTCACCCTTCTCAGGTTTACTCGATGTTTACCTTTCATTTCATGTGGGATAAAAAACGTTTGATGGAGACTTCATTGATTTCATCTCAATGATACTTCTGCCGGTTGTTTCACCATGTTAACATGTTCTTCATCTGAGTCACAGTCAGAGGAGCCTGAATCATTCCATATTGCCTTTAACCCTTTCTTCTTGCCTTTGAAATCTTTCTTTCTTGGTATGTTCTTTGGATGCTGAAGACATTCATACTTGTAGTGTCCTGAGTCATTGCATTCATAACAAATAACTTTGTTACCACTGGACTTCCTTTGACCAAACGAAGATTTAAAGCGACCTCTAGTTCTTCTTAAACTTTTAAATCTATTTCATTGACTTCTCTTCTAGAGACGGTTAACCCTTCTGATTAGAATATACAACTCATCTTCTTCATCATCAAAATCTCCTTTTGAATCCTCAATCTCTTATGCTTGAAGAGCTTTGGACTTCTCAAATTTTCTGACAGATTTGAGCACAATAGATTTTATCTTCTTTTGCGGTTCATCTTGTTCTATCTCAATCTCATGACTTCTTAGAGAACTTATCAGTTATTCTAAAAAAGTGTTGTTTAGATCCTTTGCAAGCTTTAGTGCAGTTACCATAGGCCTCTATTTGGATGGAAAGCTTCTTATAATCTTCTTCACATGATCTTCCATTGAATAACCTTTGCTCAGAACTTTCAGTCCTGCAACTAAGGTTTGAAATCTTGAGAAGATGACTTCAACGCTTTCATCATTCTCCATTTTAAAAGCTTCATACTTCTGAATTAAGGTCAACGCCTTGGTTTCTTTGACTTGATCATTTCCTTCATGAGTCATTTTGAGAGAGTCAAAAATAGATTTAGCAGAGTCTCTATTTATGATCTTCACATACTCAGTATAAGAAATCGCATTCAGTGAAATGGTTTTTTCTTTATGACGATTCTTACAATATTTCTTTTGTTTGTCAGTCATAGCTCTTCTAGCTATCTCTTTTTAAGTAGCATCTGTAGGAGGTACGTAACCATCGAGTTCCATATCCTAAAGATCAACATCATAACCTAGAAAGAAACTTTCTAGCCTACCTTTCCAGTATTCAAACTTTTCTCCATCAAAGATGGGAGGTTTAACATTGTAACTTTTGTCGTTTGAATCTGTTGCAGCAACAACTGGTGTGGGTTCAACCATTGTGTTTCTTCAACGAGAAAACTTTTATGGATATTCATCTGACACGATTAAGTGTTTGATAACTATTAATACCAGAACCAGAGCTCTGATTCCAATTTAAGGTGTGAGAAATAAAAGAAAAGGGGGTTTGAATTGGGTTTCACCAAATAAATCTTTTCGTTGGTGACAGAACAAGTTAGCTTAGAGCATAACAGTAAATGAACACGTTGATTTTTATCCTTGTTCGCTGTTAACTAAGTTACTATAGTCCACCCCCTCAAGGATTATTTTGCCTTCAACAATGACTTGATCCACTATAACCAAACTGATTACAAAACAACCCACAATAAGTCTAATCAACCTTATTGGCACCCCCAATAAGTTTGTCGACCCTTATTGCAAATCCACTCAAGCCGCATCAGGAGTCTTCTTGAGATCATACCTTCACTCAGTCTTTCAAGGTATCATTCAACAATAGTTGACCACTTTCAGTGTATTACATATTTGCTTCTTGTAAGCAGATTACACAGACTTTTCAGTACAATGAAAAACACCTAAGTGTTCTACTGCAAGATACGAGCAACAACTCCTTGCTTATTTACAAAACTATACACAGATGATTTCTCTATAGAGTTTGCATGATGCTTCTGTGTAGTTTTTTTGAGCTTGATTTGAAACGATAGATTTGTCGTTGTAGTGTTGTTTCTTACTTTTCTTCAGCTTCCAAGTCTTCCTTTTATAGCTTGTTAAAGATATCTGTTGAAAAGGTAGAAAGGTAAATCGGAAATCTAGATGTTGGTTCTTAACGGCTATAATGAGAGTAGTCACTGTCAATTACAAAGGACTGTCCTTGCGCCACTCTAGAAGAGTAGAGGTCACAAACACTTTATGTACCTTTTGTACACTATCACACATTAACCATTTTGAACTTTTCTTCTTATCTTCAGAGGCTTCAGATATTTGAATGTTGAATGTTGAAGCTTGTTGTAGAAGAATATTTCTTAAGCCTTAGAACCTTAGTCTTTGAGTCATCAGAACTTGTCACACATAACTTATCTTCAGATTCTTCATCACTTTGTTTTAAGAACTTGATTTTCTTCAGATCATTATAACTTGTTCAACAGAACCTCATCTTCATAATCTTCAGAACTTGTAACACAAAAGTAAATCTTTGGAAGGCCTCCAAAGCTAAACCACAAAGTCACAATCAAAACTTCTTGTATTAACGTTCCTAAGACACGTTGTAGAAGATATGTTCAGAACCTTGACTTTAATGAAACACATAACCACATGTTTTTTTCCAGAGTCTATGTTCAGAACCTGATGACGTCACATGCCTAGATATTAGAGTTAGAACATTATAGTAGCAACTACACACTAGAATAAAACCATTAGTGTATACGATTATTCTCTAAGATAACATGTAAAGTTATCATCAAAATCACAAGGCCGGATGTAGAAACACTTCTTGTTCTTACAGTATGTAGCTAATCTCATGATGTAATAATCTGTTGGGTGATTAGATCGTTATGGATCACCTTTGTACTTGACTGTATTTTTTGAATTATATACCATTTTTATTCATTCAAAAAACATATATTTACACAATCTAATTGATTATCAATATGTTCCAATCGGTTAGATAATGGTTGTCATACCCCAATTTTTGACCTAAGATCCCATCTTTATTTTCATTTTTATTATATACATCAAGATCACGAAATATGGTCAGTTTCAAACTTCTCACCTTCGAGTATTACCTGTGCAGAGATTATCGAGTGTTGTTAACATTTTATCTTATACATGACTAACTTCTAATCAAGCATGAAATGTATGTTTTTTGTTTCTTCGATTTCATGTGCAGAAACAGATCTAAATCAAGAGCGTTGGGCATCACGCCTCAATTAGGGTTTTGAGTCTCTCAACCCAGAAGTATAGTTGATCATTGATTCTCGAAGACGGATTCATCAAGAGAATCGTATGTTTATTTCCATGCTCTATTCAACAAGTGGCCTCAAGCTCCTCCAAAATTCTTCAAAAGAAACAGTCAAGATTCCATTACCATTGGTTCGCGTGTATTTCACCTTGCCTTGAAATACAAGAAAAGATCAAGCTATGCAAGTCAACTTCAAACACTTCGACCGAAAGTTATCTTCAATTTTTCTTTAAAAGTTGAAGACGAATTGTGTTTAGAAAGACATGAAAAGCCTTTATTTGGACGTCTGTCATGATTTAAGAGTTTATGAATCTCTAAGTTCAGTTCACTTTGCCAATTTCTCAATGGGATAACATTTCGCCTCAAATCCCCCTTCTAGTGATCATTCGAAGCTTTTAAGCATGGTTCGATTTCTTATGCTTACATGACGCGGGTTGAATTTCGTTAGAGTGGGGTGATTAAATTCAAGATCGTTTTGGAAGAATTTATTTAGAATACTTGGAATTTTCATCATGTGTATTCAAGTTTTAACTAAATAGAAGTTATCAAAAACGGCTCATCCAAAATTCAAATTATTCCTCACATTGCATTTATTCAAGATTATTTTTGTGTGATTATTTTGATGGATTCACACCATGGCCATTTGAATTCACATGAGGCATTTACTAAGAAGATATTGGAAAAAGAAAGTTGATTCAAATAATCATTTGTCATAAGAACAAATACATGATGGTGGCAACTTCATTACAAGATCAATTCATGTAATTTATTTAGATCTCTAATACAATATGCAAGATTGAGATCTTAAGGCTTGCATTATTGTTTATTCATCATTCAAAAATTCATTCAAGTATCAATCGATTATTTTCCAAATTCAAGTGGAAGACTTTGAATTTCATCAAGACAAATAAAGATTCAAAATGTTTATAATTACAAAGGATATTGAGAAATTATATTCAAGACAAGTTTCCATTCATGTTACAATTTTATTTGGAATTATCACTACAAAGTTACAAGAGGAATTAAAAGTTTGTACATAAAAATCAAGACTAAAATTCTAATGTCCTAAAGCTTCATGCTTCAAACATGCTGCCCATATTTTCCAGCCTTGTTTCAACAATAACAGTCCATTTTTTGTGGTATTTTGCTGTCCAAAACAGAAACCTAAAATAGTCCAAATTTTGCCCAAAAAATGCTACAAACCAGTCCAAAAAAACAGCAACCTACAATGGTCCAAATGCTGCCAGAAAATTGATGTAAACTAGTATACACACTGCTGCCCTGCATCATAACAGGCCAAAATTTGCATCAAAATGGAAACTTAAAATTTTATGAAAAAGTCATCAAAACAGTTAATCAAAACAGTTCAAATTTTCTACTACTTTTCCCCCCTAAATGCCTTGTTCTTTCACTATAAAAGCCATCTTCATGGACAAAAAAAGGACACACAAGAAAATCTGAAGGAGAGGAAAGACAACCACTTTGAAGGAGAGAAAAATAGAAAAAGAGAGAAGTTTGTTCAAAGTTTTAACAGCAATAATAAGAGTAAGAGATATTTGAGCATCAACAAAAGAGGGAGGGAGAACTTACTGTTTTTGAAGCTCCATCGGAGAGACTCCGATAGGTATTTCTTCTCCTTATTATTTTCTGCATACATCAATACTTGCTAGATTCGTTTGCATAGCGACATCATTCACATGTTTGAATCTCCTTTTTGCACCACTTTTATGCCATGCGAATGCCTGCTTTATAATACTTTTTGGCTGTATTTTGAGTTGCTGCGATATGCAGATATTTAGAAATGTTTAGAAATCATAATAACATTAATAAGTCGCCGACCAAAATGTACAGTAAATGACATAAGATTACACATGAAAAAACAAAAAAAAAATTTCGAACTCACCGTTTCCGAACCTGCTACCTTCAATCTGTTACCTAAGCAGAACCCACTGTAATCTTCATCTAACCAAAACCACTCATGATTTTTTCGATGTACGAGCTACTGTTGATTCTCTTAATAAGAAATTAGAGAAAGAAAGGATCTTGTTGTACCCCAAAATTTGCCCTCCCATTTCTCATTGATTTCTCATCACAAAGCCCTTTAAGCTCAAGATCTAGTTAGGGTTTCATCTGCTCAAGACTTCTCCTTGCACTATGGACCCAAATTAGGGTTTGTGTTTGCACAAAGATGTTTTGACCTAAAATGCCTAATATGACTTTCATGCTTCATATTGGACTCCCAAGTTTATCCATACCAAGTTTCAAGCCTTGATTCCAAGTTTTGCCCAGTCAATTGGACAGTTGACCTAGAAATCAACTGTATTGGGGAAAAAGTCAACGGTGGCCAATTGACAGTCAAACCTCATGGAAATTGACCCACATCAACATTATGAACTCATATGAACCATTTGATCAAGTTTGGATCACAATTCCATAAGAAATTTGATCAGATCACCAAAAGGGCAAAATAGTCATTTTAGGGTTTTGACTGCACAAAGGCAATTTTTGACTGTTTGACCTAGCCAATGGCAAACCAAGCTCACATATGGACTCAAGGACCCCATGGAATTATCTTGACATGCTCAACAAACTCAAAAGGTCCCAAGTACACAAGATTGACAGTTGAATTCCCCCAGTCAATTGATCAATTTTGACTGTACACTGAAAAGTCAAACTTTGACTTTTTGGTCAAAATCAAGAGTCAAGATTCATTTTTCATTAAAACATGCCAAATCATGAAACTTGTTCACCAAGAAATCACAAAATGCAAATTAGGGTTAGAAATTAGAATTTTTCATAACTTAGAATTTTTCTAAGTTATAAAAAACCCTAATTTTTTCCCAACTTTGCCCCACTTTTTCACCAAGATACATTTGGATTCAAACAAAAGTCAAAACATGAAAGTTGTAGCTTGTTGCATAATCTACAACTTTGATTCACAAAGTTTTCCCATTTGAGGCTTGTATCTCAAGTTACAAATTTTTGAATAAGGGCACTAAACCATTCTTAACTTAGTGAAATTTTAACCTATTTTGACAAGGTTTTCTACCCAACTTCAAGGCCATTTTCCATACACTTCCACTTGGAATTTCAATTTGCATTTCAAAGAAGGATTGTAGTACACATTCCAAGATTTCCAAAATGTCCAAGAACTTCTCAAACAACCTCATAACTTGAGAGAATCGAATTTCACAATTTGGCAAAAACTCACTTTTGAATTGATCATGAACATGTTTCATAACTTAAGCCATTTTCAAGTCAGCATAGTTTGTGCTAAATTACAGGTCCTAAAACCCTTTGACAATCAATAATTCAATGCAAAACCTTTGTGCCAAGACCTTGTTTCATGAGTTCAAGCATTGCCTAAAGGATTAATCCATTTATAGATAAAGCATTTCTTCCATTTTTGCAAAAGGTAACTTTATGTCCAATTGAAAATCCAAACAGTACAAATGAGATCTAATTGGCACAAGATTATGAGCAAAACACTCTGATCAAAGAGGGATTATGCAGCTCATTAGGGGGCCTCTACTGACCTAGAACACAACTTGGGCATTTGTTGCTTAAAGTGTAAGTAACTTGGCATATTGTAACACAACTCTCATATCAGCTTGCAAACACTTAAGTGAACTGGTGAAACACACTCAAGACATCTCAACCAAGCTGTTGCACGACCCTAACACCTCTCATACACTCCCAATCTCAGAATCACCATCAAACTGCAAAAACAGGGCCAGGCCTGCAGTTTGAGTGTCATCTTCCATTTCCCTCAAGCTCTCTTGCCCAAACCAGTTCACATACATTCCCTAGCATCTATGCAAGCTAACCATGACTTGAAACACGACCTGTAATCCCTCTAACCAGTTCCACCATTTTCAGTTTCTTATTTTGCAGGTGAAGTGCTCTAGCACGATTCAAAAGCTTTCAAGACAAAGTAAACATTGGAATAGCATCCCTGGACCTCAAGGAAGCTTTTCCAATCATCACCTTGCACTGAAAGCTTCCTCATTGCCAGATAGAACTTCAACTGAACAAGTATTTTGGTGAACTTCTATCTCTCTTATTAAGCATCATTAGCTCTAAGTTTGTGAATAAACAATGTTCTACTCATGCCACTGAACATGTACATGTTTTTACTTTTCATTTCTTTTGCTTGAGCTGTGAGAATTTAAGGTTTGAAAATGGCAGAAAATCTAGGTTAGGATTTGGGGGAGAAGAAATTCTCCCTCATCTTAGAGAGTTAGATCAAGTTCTGCATATGGTTGGATTCGTCTCTTGATGCTGAACATTTTTTATGTTATGAGTTTTCATTAATAAGCCAGGAATCAGGAGTTAGAAGATTGAGAAGAAGGGCGCGCGTTTTTGAACTGGTTTTGTCTGAAGGTTGAAGACAATGTCTTCTTGGGCTGGGCCTGAGTGATTTTCTTGTTCACACCACCTTTTTGGTTTTACACCCCCTGAGCCCATTTGCTTTATTTTTAATATTTTTTGACTTTTTCTTTTTTCAATTGACTCATTTATTTTTTCTCAGCATATTAAAAATATAAAAATATTTTTCTCATCATTTTTGAATTTATTAGGTATTTATTTGATTTTTTCTTTTAGTTTGTACATAAATAAATAAATATATACTTTTTGTTTAAAATACTAAAATAGCACAAATATATTTTATACACTTTTATCTTATTTTTACTTCCTGAAAATATTTTATAGAAAAAATAATTTTTTATTTTAATATTAAATATTATTAATTAATATATATAATACATATCTTGTAAATAATATATATATATATATATATATATATATATATATATATATATATATATATATATATATATATATATATATATATATATATATATATATATATATATATATATATATATATATATATATATATATATATATATATATATATATATATATATATATATATATATATATATATATATATATATATATATATATATATATATATATATATATATATATATATATATATATATATATATATATATATATATATATATATATATATATATATATATATATATATATATATATATATATATATATATATATATATATATATATTAATACATTTAGGGTAAAAATATCAAAAATATACATATTTTTATTAATATTTAACACTACAAAGACATTTTTATAAATATACTATATTTTATTTTATTTTTGTATGTAAATAGTAAATATTATATGAATTAATTGATTAATATCCCTTTTGATTAAAAATTAGGGTTTTGCCCTAAATATGAAAATACTCCAAAAATAATACCTTTTTATTTCTCTATTTATTTCACATAAATAATATTCTTTTTTTTCATACACATAAAAATTCTTTTTACATTTTGCATATTTATTTCAATTTCCATTTAATTATACAATTATTTGTCTTGTAAATATTCAAAGAAAATGATGTAATAGTTAGGTTTAAATTCTTGTCTAAATAATCCCCATTTGAAACATTTGTACCCCCTTCCCCATATCATTGTGTTGTAATAGTGTAGGAATTTAATTTTCGCACTTTATCGCTTTCTAAAAATACTATGCTAGAATTAGGGTTTGTATGCGAATAAAACGAATAAAATAGTTTGACCTAATTTCAAGATAAATAAGCATGAAAATGGACAACACATTTCACACTTGCACCCCTAGGGTATTCCACTTTGTTGCCTTCAAATAAATTGGGCCATATTGCATGTTAAATTTCTTTGGGTAAAACAAACAATCAAATGATCATAGTCCCTCAAAATGTTGCCTAAATGAATGATCAAGTCCCTTTTTAAAGAAAAATTGCCCAAAGACATTTAACACTATTGCAATTATGGTCTAAGCGATGACCCGTGCCCGTCCCTTTCACCTCCTAAGACAAGATTGTCCACCAAATGCAATGGTGGAACAAAATTGTCAAAAGGTTTAAAACATAACAAAAATCCTTGAGAAAACTTTAGGGTAGATAACTCTTAAGTACTTGCCAATTTACAAAGAAAACACTTGCCTAATTTCAAACTACACTTCACAAACACTTTCAAAACAAACTTTCAAAAACCTTGAAACATCTTTTCAAAAGACAAACACCTCTTGTAAAACATTCGAGTAAAGAATTGTTACAAGGGTAGCCTACACAAGGCATCTTTTCAAACATTTTCAAAATCACACACCAAGCACCATTTCAAAAAATTGAAAACCAAGGCAAGTTGATCTAAGCAAGTACCTAAGAGCCCATGGATAACCATGGATAGAAAGGGTGCTAATACCTTCCCTTTCTATAATCTACTCCCCGAACCCAAGAAAAATCTCAAAGGTTTTTGCTGTGCTTTTTTAAACCTTTCCTTAGGATAAAATAAAAAGTCGGTGGCGACTCTTGCTCAACCGAAACATTTGCGAAAACAAACGCAAAACCATAGTCAGTTCTCCCACCGTATCACAGATCTCACTTGAGAAAACCCGCGAGAAGTTAACTCAGAATTATTCGAAAATATCTTCTCTAGAGGATGAGCTAAACCAAATCGGATTAAGACTTGAAGTTGCAAAAGGTGACGCTTCTGATAATCCTTTAGATGTTACAGTAGAGCTCCATAAATTGCGTTCAGAGGCAGAGACTTGTATAGAAAAAACAGTAAGAAAAAATACAGAATAACAGAAGGATAAAATCCTTCACCATCTTCGCCTAGCTCACATCATTCCCAATCCACAAACCTATTGTTGTACCCTAAAGTTTGCCCTCTAATTTCTCAAGGACTCTCTCACAAGATCTTCTATGAAGTCAAGTTTACAGCACTCATACATCAATTTAGGCTTGGAATTGGCACAAGGGAAAATGGTCAATTGCATATTAGAAAGTAAAACTTTAACTTTTTGGTCAGCATTACATTCCAAAGATCAAATTTCATCAAGACATGCAAGAATATCAAGCTTGATCATCAAGAAAGTCAAGAAAGTCAAAAGTCAACTTGAAAAGTCAAGATTTCCAAGACTTAGAAATTTTCTAAGTGTTTTTATACATGATAATTTCATCACTTCATGCCATTCTTTCATCATGATGCAAGATGATTCAAAAGAAACTTTCAACATGAAAGTTGTAGATATCCATGATATGTACAACATTTCTTTACACAACTTCTCCTAAATATGATGGGATCTCAAGTTACGAATTCATGAAGTCATGACATTTTCATTTAACACTTAGAGAAATTTTCAACAAATTTTGGTCAGGATTTTACCCCAACTTCTTGGCATTTTTTCACATAGTTCCAAGATGATTTTGTCAAAATGGCCAACATGAAAGTTATAGAGGATTTTTCAAGCTTTCCAGAACATCCAATAGCATAAATTTATCATACTTGAGCTAGGAGATTCAAGGGCTTGAAGTTGTCCATCCATCTTTAATTGCAAGTAATTTTAAGTGAAGAACACATAACAAAACTCTCATGATTTGCTGCATGATCTTATGTTGCAGGCTTCTTTGCTTGAAAATCTCATCATAATTTAATTCTTACACCCAATCTTGAGCTATTACCCAAGTGTTTAAACCATTGTCCAAAAGATCTTTCTATTTATGGCATAAAGGCAACATTGCTATTCTTGAAAAGCAAGCTTTTTGTACAAAGTTTGTCTTGAGCCCATACCTTGTTGGTTGCTGATTATACTTCATCATACATCATGGGAAGTAGCTCCTCAATACCAGAAACTTTGGTACTTCATCTTAGGACTATGGAGTACTTGACTTAGTTTGATCTTTGTAATCCAACTAAACCATAACATGCTGTCTTATAAACCTAATCAGATCATATGCACAAACCCCTTGCCTATAAATAGAAGAAGCATTTGAAAGAGAAAGAGGTTGAAAAAGGTTAGAAAAATAGAGAGAAAATCCAGAAGTCTTATTATAAACTAGCCATCAAAAACCATAATTGTCCAAAAAAAGCTTCCACTCTTGAGTTTTAAAGTCCAAATATTTGGAACTCTCACACCTTGCAAGCTCTGTCTAAACATCTAAGCACCTCACATACATCACCTAGAAATTGTTCAAACTCAAGAACAAGCTTCTACAACACCTCTATTTTCTCTTCCAATTTCAATAACAGTCAAGACAACAACTCAAATTCAGAGTATAAAGATCCAACTCCAAGGTAAGTTTCTTGACTTTAGTAATTAATTTTTGAAGACAAAAATGTAGTAACCATTGTCCTTGAAGATAACCTTTTGTTTATCTTCCATTCTTTTCATTATGTGTTGAAAACTAACCCATGTATGCAGCAAGACAATGTTGAAGTAGAAAAAATGACAGTATGAGTCGACACATAGCCTTATGAGTCGATACATACTGCTTTACAGGCCCAAAACAGAAGGAAAAATAATGTATGAGCCAACACAAATCACGTATGATTCGACACATTCAGTGTATGAGTCGACACATACCATTATGTATTGACTCATACTGAGTTGATTTGGCAATACAGGGGCAAGGAAAGTTATGTGTCGATGCATGTGAGCTTGTGTCGACCCATAATAGTTCAAAATGCATTTTCCTTCTTTTTACACTGTTTTTACGTTTCCTTCATGGTTATTCGATATGGTTGTAATATTTAAGTTCCTACTTCATCCCCATTTGTAAATTGTACCCTCATCCCCTAAATGATGTAATAGCGTAGGACTTTACATTTCCGCAATTTAACGCTTTCAAATACAAATGCTAGTAATTAGAGTTTTGTATGGAAACACAAAAACCAATCAATAGAAAACCCTAATCAAAGACAAAAACAACGCTTGTAAATCAATACACTTGCACCCAAGCACCCCTAGGGTAAAATCCACTTGGTTGCCTTATACAAAATGGCCATATTATGTATGTAAGGTATCTTAGCAAAAACAAGCAAATACAAGATCATAGTCCCTCGATGACGCTATCTAAGTTGCCTTACAAATGATCTTAGTCCCTCAAAAAAGAATGCTAAGATACCTTACAACATTTCTAATCATGGCTATACAATGACCCATGCCCGTCCCGCTTACATCCAAAGATAGGGTTGCTTACCAAATCAATGGTAAGACAACAATGTCAAAGGAAAAGAAAATGAACAAGAAATACATTTGAGTAGGTAGATTGCTCCTAATTACTTGCTCCATCTCAAAACAAACACCCCTGCTATTTTCAAAACAAACACCAACACTTTCAAAACACCTTTCAAAATCGAAAACATTTTCAAAAGATCAACACTTTATATACATTCTCACGGATGAGAATCATCACAAAGTTTTCCTAAACGATGGCGCCTTTTCAAAATACTTTCAAAAACCACACAAAGCACATTTTTCAAACAAAAGCAAGTGATCTAGCAAGTAACTAAGAGCCCATGGAAAACCATGGATGAAGAGGGTGCTAATACCTTTCCTTTTCATGATTTACCCCCTGAACTCAAGAAACAATCTCAAAGGTCTTTCCTATGCTTTTTCACCTTTCCTTTTGGATAAAAGAAAATTCGGTGGCGACTCTTGCTAACCGCAAAATTCATGATAAAACGCAAAACACCCAAGTTAGTTCTCCCACCGTATCACACATGCCTTCTCATATTCACCTACAATGACAAAAAAAGAAGAAAAAAAATAGAATTGAAATTAGAGAAATCGCCCATACCACGCCATCCGTCATCCTTTCTGAAACCACCTGTCACCAAACCAAATCTCCCCTCTCTGTACTGTGACAATCTCCAACTGGTACACCCTTCCTCTCTGCTGAGACCACCAAGCTCCATCCGATCATCATATCAACAACGATATTCCTCACCTTCAACCCATTTCCACCATCTTCAGCCAACTTCCTTAGTCCTTACTTACGGCCTCCACACACCGTCCTCGCATATCCGATACCACCTTCACGAACCTCCTCATCAACCATCTTCGTAACAACATGCGAAACCACTAAAACACCACTTCACCGCCACTTCCTCCTTTAATACCCCAAATTTATCCTACCCTCTTACTTTTACCTGGCTTATGCAACTCGCACTTTTCTCATGTACATAACTTTCATTAGGTCATTCAACACAACATGCATTCACTAACAACAAGGCTTGGCACTAGGATCAAGGATCTTGAAGAATTAGGGTTTATTAAAGGCTTTGAGGCTCTTATCTTCATCCAAGGGATTCAAGCTGCTTCTTCAACAAGCAGGGAAAGATGCTAGGGTTTTAACTTGTTATGCTTCATCAAGAGTTCAATTGTAAGCTAAGGTTTTGGTCCCCTTCATCACCTCAAGCTACTTTGATTATCAAATTTCATCAAAAGCAAGTAAACTAGGGTTTGTTACTCATCATATTTGAGCTTGTTGATGTTCAAAAACTGAGGTTCATTGGGTTTCATGTCAAGGTATCCTATTATGCTCCAAGTCCTACCTTTATCAAAGAATTCAAGGCATTGGCTATCTTGTTACTCATCAAGTCGAGATATAGTGTGGATTAGATTGCAAAATGCAAGCCATGGTACAGAAGATGAAATTGTGAGTTCATTAAGTTCAAAATGTCATCATTCTTTCAAGAACTTGTTGCTTCAATTATGAGTTAACTAGGATTTCAAGAGAAATGAGATGCCAATTTGGATTCATTGAAACTTCTAATTATGCTCAAGATTAATATTGGTTCAAGATCTCAATTTCATGACTTGTCAATGGTTGATTCAAGGTATGACATATAAATGGATTTGGATTCAATTCTTTGTGAGATGTCAAATTGGATTCAAGTTTTGAAGCGAGGCGTCCCATGATAAAGTCAACGTCAATTCGGGAAAGTTAACTTTTAGCCAAAGTTCTATTTAAATTTATTATTATTTCATTCAAGTTACAAGCATAATGGAGGGAAAGTAATTCAAATTTGAAATCAAAGTCTCCATTATAAAAAAAAAACATTTTAAAGCATGGTAGCTCATTCAAGTTCAGATCACAAAGCTAAAGTTTAAATACATACAACATCTAAGTTCCACCCAATTACATTCACAATTACACAAAATTTTCGGTTCTAAGCATAAACCTAAAACCTACTCTACTCCATGACAAACTTCAAGCTCCATTTGCCTTCTTTGAGCATCTCAATTAGAACATTGTGCAATCTTCATTAAGCTTCAAGCTTTAAGAATATTCATGTCACAGTCATTTTGCATTGAGCCTACCAACATCTTCGCGCCAAATTTGCGGCTGACATAAGCCAATTCTCGAAACTATCCTGCATTGGTTCAAAGGAAAATCAGATAAACAAAGACACAATCCAGATCAGAGAAGATTATGATCTAATAATCAAAGTTATAAGTGAAACATTTATATACCAAGCATCAGAGCAGATCACATGTTGCCATGCTACAAGCTTCCAGACCTGCTGCAATATTGTGATACCTACACTATATCCAAATAAAACCAGTTAAGACAGCTCAGCATAACAAAAACACTAATAGTCAAAACATAAATTATAGCAGAAAAGTAGCAAAGCAGGTTTCCTGTCACTACCTTCTAACTGTCCACAACCAGTAACTACCCTTAACCCCTCTCTTAACTGTCAAAAACAAAGTTCACCAACAAATTTTTTTCTAACCCTCTAAGCCCCTAACTATTTTTTCCCTAACAATATCCAACCCTCTAACTTCTCCAAATGGCAGCAACAAAAATAGCTCTCTAACATCCTAACTCCTCTAAACTCCAAACATCATTGCTAATAGAAAAACCAGAAACAGAACTCTATCCACTACCATAACTAACTTCCTATCCTCTACCAAACTTCTAACAGAAGAATTCAACAGAATAACAGAAGGGGAGAGAAGAAGAACTCAAAAAGTATAAGCAGATGACAAAATTCATAACAGGGGAGGTCATTCACTATCAGATTTCAGAGAGATTCAGAGAATCAGAAAATACAAAAAACTCACCAAATAAAATCTCTCTCATTCTATCTACTTCCTCTTCTAATCTTCATCTCTGTAACCAACACATCACAACCTTCAATAATCTTAAATCTTCAGAGCATCATCTGCGCATCACTCTTCAATCGTTCATCACAGCGACTTCAACACAACAACCTCGCAACATAATCATCAAAAGAATAAGAGTTGGTCAGAGGAAAGAAGACGAAAAGCATAAGAATGAAAAAAACTCACCAGATTTATCCGAATGGGGGTTTCATGGTTCAAGGACAGAGAAGAGAATCACAAAAAAGAGGCACTTCTTCTTCTCCCAATCTTCATTCTCCATCTTCATCTTCATCCACCATAAAATCAAGAAATTCTTGTTGTACCTCAAAATTTGCCCTCTCATATTTCTCAATACATTTCAAGTGTGATTCTCAAATTGCTCAAGAAAGTCCAAGGGTTGACCAGATAAACTCTCTCCTAAGGCAGTCTACCTCAAATTAGGGTTTCAGTTTGCATCAAGGTACTTGAGTCCAAGGGATCCCAAATGCTCACTATTGTCCTAATATGTTCTCAAGATCATCCATGTAAAGTTTTAACCCTTGCAGAGGAAGTTTGCTCAGTCAATTGCTCAAAGGCCTGAAAATTGACCATGCTAGGGCAAAAGTCAACTGTGGCCCACATACAGTCAAACTTTAATATTTTTGGTCAACATCCTCATTTTGAAGTATTATTCATCATTTAATAAAGGGTTGATCATTATTCCTCAAGGATTGCTCACAATTCATCAAAACGCAAAAGTTGCTAAATTAGGGGTTTGTAGGAAAAGTCAACTCAACTTTGACCAAGCATAACTTTCTCATACTTTATCAAAAATGACCCATCCAAAGCTAATTTTGAAGAGTATGTAATTCCCTAAAATCCATCTTCATCTCACAAGTTCAAAATATGCACTCACAAGAAGATATAAATTTGGACATTATAGGTCATTTTGGAAAGTCAACAAAAACACCTTTTTTGTCAAAGCTTCATACATGAATATGGAAGACTCAATTGAGATGAGACTAAAAGGGTTGCTTAGATGACATCTCAATATTTCTAAGAAGTCCAAGAACACATCTCTAGGGTCAAAATTGAAGGAGTTATGCATTGGTGAATTTGACCCTTTTTGCAAAATTGCCAAAAGTCAAAAGTGGCCAAAATTGTAATTTTTGTCAAATGGGCCCAACATTTTGTGTTTGTATTGAGTTGGTAACATGATACAAGACCCATGATCTCTCCCACTTTTCTTTATTTTATTTATTTCATTTATTTGAATTTTATTTCAATTAAATCAAATAAAATCAAAATAAAATCATGAAAATATCAAAACTAATAAAAGCTTGAGATTTTGTGCATGTTTAGCTCTCTTATATAGCTGGGAAGAGAATAAAATCGTGCAAGCTTCATTTGGACACAAAAAGATTGTATTTGGCTTGATTTGGAAAGATTTGAATAAGGATCAAATCATGATTCAATCATCTTAATTGAAAAAGATTTGAAGCAAATTTGTAAACCTAATTCATTCTAGGGTACATATAGGACAAATGTAAACCAAAAATGGGAGGATTGGAGGCGTGAGAAGAGAAGAAAAAATCTCAAAATTCCATAGAAAAGTGGCAATCTGATTTCATAGTTCCAGGCTTTTTCAAGCCATTCCAAGCACATCATTCGTTTGCTGGGCATCTAAGGACTCTATCCCAATCATTAGCAAGAATTTTTGTGCCTAGATACGCGCTGTAAGCATCCCACGAACTCCATGTTTTCTTGAAATCGCATATCATAATCCTGGCACTCTTAGCATGATTTGTTTATATATTCTGAATCCTTGAAACATTTGCAAGCGAATGATAATAATTAATTGCATTTTGGTTAATCATACAGAAAGTTGCCATGATTAGGGTTTAGGTTTCATTTTTAGGGATTTTTCTTGCAGGAACAATTAGCCATGAAGAGTGGTACCATGATGCTTGTGAGGTTGCCACGAGTTGATTGGTACCACTGGAATTGATTTACCATGCGTGCATAGGATTTTGGAAGATCACAGGGTTGTACCTGCGCCCAGAAAACTATAGGTAAAAGTGTTGGACTTTTGCCAACAGAGAGAGGAAGAAGAAGAGTGGCGTGGCATTCCCTGATTCTCCTATTCAAAATTCGCGCGTCTTTATATATATTATTTTGTTTTTCTAATATAATATTTGATTGTTATTTCATATACAAATAAGCACGCTGGCTCAGTTGGTTATCAGGCGCTTGGAAAAGCCAAAGGGCCTAGGTTCGATCCCCAGGTCCCTATATTATTTCATGATTTTTCTTCTTACATAATCAGGCATATATGCACACAAGGAGACCACCATACGCCATCATCCTTCAACCATCAGATCTCCAGCTTGCCAGATCCAATGCCTATCACATGAGGGCCTATCATGGGCATGAGTCAAGCAGGTGCATAGAATCTGGAAAAGTCAAATGGGTTGTTAGCATTTGGGCCCAGAAAGTGCTAATCATACCCCCTTTTCTGCTAAAATAACCAGACCCATTCTAATATCTTTTCTATTTTCTATTTCTTTTATTTAACTTATTTTGATTAATAATTTTCTAACATAAAATTAATTCTTTGTTTTTACAAAAAACTCATAAAATCAATTTTCAACAATTTAGATTTAGGTTTTATTTTCATCAAATTTAATTTAATAATTAGTTTAATTTAATTTTAGGGTAATTCTAACCTTTTTGTAAAAAAATTAAGATAAATTAGAAAATTAGGGTTTGTTTGATTTAATTTTTATTTTATTTTCTTAAAATAACAAAAATACAAAAATAGGTCAAATTAATTATTTTTCTTAATTTAAATTAATTAGTAATTAGGTTTGTATTTATTCATTTAAAACTTTATTTTATCAAAATAATCAAAACAAAAAAAATGGTTTGTCTTTCAATTAGGTGTAGACCGGGGTCAAAACACTAATTTTCCTCGTTCTCGATTCATCGCGCGCATTTATTATTTTTTACAATATTAATGTAACTGCTCATGGTATGTAATAGTTTAATTATGACTTTTCGTTTATTTATCGTTTTACGGGTTTTTGGCTATGTAATTAATCCCCTTCCCCGAAGCCTTGTAATAGCGTAGTTTTATTTTCCGCATTTTAATTCTCGCAAAATATTAACTGTTAGATGTATGATAATAAGATTGCATGACAAGACTGTATGTTAATTTTAAAATGGTTAGCAAACCCTAAATGTGCAAAGATAATAACTTGAAATCAAATCACTCGCACATGCGCACTCCTAGGGTATACTCTCACTTCGGTTGCCTTCGATAAACAATCATTAAGTATAGGGTGTCTTAGCGGTTGCCCTCTTGTCTAAACAAAGATCAAATGTCCTGTTCGGAAATGTTGCCTCAGAAATGTTACCTCGGAAAGGTTGCCTAGGAAATGTTGCCTCGAATATGATCTTAAGACATTAGGATTATCACTAAGACGTCCTAACATTGCGTTAGTGATTGTATGTCCCTTTCGAATTGACCCTTACAACTCCAACGACGGTGCTACTTACTCATTAATAGTGGTATAGTGCTGTCTAAAGGAAACAAGAACATAAACATTCTTTTTTTTAGTAGGTAGATGCTAGTAGGTACTTGCTCAAAATAATCTTTTCCACACTTACACTTTTCCAAACAAAGTTTTCAAAAACACTTCGTAACACTCTTGAGGACTGATACAAGGGTTAAAACGAAGTAAAACAAAAAAAAATTTCAAAACACACAAACACAGAAGCAATTTTTAAAATGATGAGCAAGTACCTAAGAGCCCATAGAAAACTACGGATAGAAAGGGTGCTAATACCTTCCCTTTCTATAATCTACCCCCCGTACTCAAAAATCTCGAAAAAAGGAATTTTTCTGTGCTTTTTTTCCTTTCCAGTTGGATAAAATAAAAGTCGGTGGCGACTCTTGCTTACCGCGACATTTTGCGAACACAAACGCAAAATGCAAACCAGCATTTTCCTAAAACAGTCTGGTTCTGCCACCGTATCACAGAACTAGCGACTCTGCTGGGGATAAATAAGTGGGATATACCTTAGGATTAGTTCATCATAAATTACTTCTCTTGTTTGATTTTATTGTTTTACTTTTGAGGGTTTTGTATTGGGAGTTACTATAGATCCTAACCAGTATCTGGGGGACACCTTTTAGGTAAGTAGCAATAAATTGTGAGGGAACTGTACGGCGTAGACCGATTCGGTTGAAGCAGTAGCTACGTTGATGTGGCACATTGGTTGGTACCGGTATCCCTTGTAGAGAAACAAGGAGAATACGAGGCTGCTATGTGTGTCGTTAAGAATCAACTGACCTTAGAACCCATAATTGACCAACTTGGCCATTAGGAAGTAGTGAGATAGCCGGCCTCAGTGTAAAGCTGAGAACTGGTTGATACTCGATACTACACTAATTGAGACCATACTCTCGATATAGTTTCGACCGCAAGAAAAGATTGCGTGAGTTGAAACCATGACCGATGGAGGATGGTCAATGATATTGAGAACCCCTAGAACCCGATTACTTTTGCTAGGACAGGTTGAAACCAACTGAAATTCAAGAGGGTAGTACCTAGACCCCATGCAAGCCTGAAACTTAAGGGCTCTTGTGTGACTTGTTTTCCTTTACCATGTATGTTATCTGCTATACCTGTTGTGTGTCTTATCATGACATCATGCATCATAACATAGCATGCATACTTCATTATACTAACCATTTCAAAGACCGAGGGGATTTATCTTTGTTCTATTTTGCAGCTTATGGCTTCCATGCGCAGAAACACCATCCGAGTTAACTTTGTGCAAATACCTGCTCAACTCAAAGAATTAGCCTCAAAAGTTTCTGATACTTCTACATTCATTAGAAGACATGGTCAGCTTCTTAGCTTGGTTACCTCAAAGTTTGATGAGCATATGATGAGTGTGCTTTCCCAGTTCTTCGATCTGGTGCATCATTGCTTCACTTTCTCGGATTATCAGCTAGTTCCCACTTTGGAAGAGTTTTCTCACTTATTGGGCATATCCATCCTCGAGCAGATGCCCTTCACAGGTTTGGAAGAGACTCCTAGATCAAAAGATATTGCTTCAGCTCTACATTTGAAATGGGTTGTGGTAGTATCTAATTGGGAAACACGAAGCAGGGTTGAAGGTTTCTTAGCTAAGTTTCTGATAAATCAAGCTCAGCTATTCTGGGACAATTTGGACTTTCAGGCTTTCGAAGATATTTTGGCTCTCCTTATCTACGGTTTGGTTCTTTTACCGAATCCAGATTCCTTAATAGATGTGAATGCGGTTAAGATCTTCCTGTCTCGCAATCTTGTGCCTACTCTTCTGGGTGATATCCTGCAAGCCCTCTACACTCGTATTGTGCGTAGAAGAGGGACCCTCATGTGTTGCGTGCCTTTGCCGGCGAGGTGGTTTATTTCGCACCTCCCCAAGTCCGTGTTGAAGAATGAGGAAGGTTTAGGATGGTCTTACATGATAATGTCCCTTGCCCATACAGACATTCTTTGGAGTTCTAAGGCTATGGAAAGCATTGCTGTCATTGATCGATGTGGGGGATACCCTAATGTCCCATTGCTCGGAATCAGAGGAGGAATAACCTACAGTCCTTGCTTGGATTTGCGATAGTTTGGTCGTGCTCGGAGGGACGGTCCTCATAAGCTACTTCTTACAGATATTGCCTTTGACTACAAGGAAGACGTTGACGAGCATCACCAAAGGTTTATTCGAGCTTGGGGCATGGTGAACAGATCTGACCCTCAAGAGCTAGGACCAAGGACTTCTCTCCCTATGCATCCTTATCTCCAGTGGGTCCGAGCTCTTGCTCAGAAGCTTGGGATGCCCTATGAAGCTGTGTTGCCAGTAATTATGGGGCCCATCAATGAAGAGGGCATTCCTTATACAATCATTTATCCCTACATGCCCACTGATCTTGGGGCATTGAAGAGATCTTAGATTCAGCTGAAAGAGGAGAGGGATACCTACCGGGAAAAGTAGCATGAGCAGGAAAGGAAGATCTTGAAGCTCACTAGGCAACTTGATAATGAAAGAATGATCAATGACTACGTCAGCACGAAGGGGAAGCGTCCATGGGATTTCTGATCTTGCTTTTTCTAGTTTAGATTTGTTTTTCATTTACTTCTTTGTAAACGCCTTAAAGGCATTGTTGAACCTTTTTACAAGTTTAATCTAATAAAGTTTGTTTCATTTTTGGTTTGCAAATTTAAATCTCCCAAAGTCTTTGAAATCATTACATACGCATCCAATTATCATGCACACCATTACAGGTACCATTACAAGTTTCTCATCTTCTTCGCTGTTTATTTCAGCAGAAATGTCTTCCGATCAAGCAATCAAAGATCTTCAGACACAAAATGCCCAATTCCAAGAGATGTTCTTAAGCTTGGCTAAAGGGCAAGAGGATTTGAAAGCTCTCATTCTGAAAGGGAAAGAGAAGAAGAAGAAGAAGAAGAAGAAGAAGAAGAAGACGAAGAAGAAGAAGAAGAAGAAGAAGGTCGTTCTTCTGAGTATGGGTAAAAGGTTTGGAGATAGGTTGAAACAGCAAGTTAATCTATCCTTTTCATCCAAAGGAAGGGAGGACCAAGAAGAAGAAAAGGGCCCCAGTCCTGCAGTTTCTGATAATGATACATATTATGACGAGAAGCAGTATCCTCCTGCTGAGGATATGTACAAACAACTTGAAGACCGTCTGAGTGCTATGGAGTGTCAGAAGATCCCTAGTTTGGATTTTGAAGAACTGGGACTGGCATCTGGGGTGGTGATCCCTCATAAGTTCAAAGATCCAGTTTTTTCTATGTACGATGGAGCGTCCTGTCTAAAACTCCATCTCCGCTCGTACGTCAGAAAAATCCAACCCTACAATGCTGATAGAAATTTCTGGGTAAATTTCTTTCAAGATAGTCTATCAGGGACTCAACTTGAATGGTTTTATCAGTTGGAAGGAGCCAATGTCCGAAATTAGGAGGACCTTGCTGCTGCTTTTTACAAGCAGTATCAATATAACGCCGACCTTGCTCCCACTCGTACTCATCTTCAGGGTATGTCTATGGGTGCAAGTGAAGGTTTTAAGGACTATGCTCAAAAGTGGAGAGATTTGGCTGGAAGAGTCCAACCCCCTTTCTCTGATAGGGAGTTGGTTGACATGTTTCTGGGGACGCTATCGGGTCCATTTTTCAATCATCTGATCGGCAGTTCGTCATCTGGGTTTACTGAATTGATTTTGGCTGGGGAGAGAGTAGAAGCTGGTATTCGAAGTGGTGAGATATAGAAGGATACTTCATCAAGTGCAGTGAAGAAGCCTTTCACCGGTAAGAAAGAAGCTAGTGTAATTTACGGCCCGAGGGGCCAAAGCAGACCTGAACACCGTTAAGCAATGAATGCAATAGTAATATCAAGACCCACAGTTGCTTCACAATGCAACAATCAACAAAGGATGGAAAGACCACAAAGACAATTCACTCGGCTCAATATGACCTTGTCTCAAATTCTACAATAATTATTGAAGATCAACCTGGTAACTCTGAGGGAAGCCCCGAAGAATCCCAACACCATATCTCCCTATATAACCTGAATGCCCGCTGCGCCTATCACTCCGATGGCCCAGGGCATGATACAAACAATTGTTGGGCCTTGAAGAATAAGGTGCAAGACTTGATCGAAGCTAAAGAGATTGAGTTTGTTGCTCTGGAGAAACCTAACGTCATAACTGCTCCTATGCCCAAACATGGTCATGGAGTAAATGATTTGGACGATGATTTATTTGTGACCTCCGTGGAAGAAATTTGTACTCCTTTGATGACAATTAAGAAGAATCTATTGTTGGCCGGTTTATTTTCGAGCTGTGGCGAAGGTTGCCACATATGTTCAGTCCTGCCTGCTAGTTGCCATTTATTGAAATCAGGTGTTCAACGCCTGATGGATAACAAAGAGATCATGTTCGAGAAAACTATGATTTAGTTAGTTCTAGTTGAAGATGTTGCCATCATAAAAAGTTTCGCCAATCCTTCCAAGGCTTCCTCGAAAAAGCCTATTAGGATTACACCCGTTCCAAGAATCGCTCCGTTAATCATTACTATCCCTGGTCCTATCCCATTAACTTCGAATAAAGCTCTCCCTTGGCACTATGGGGCCGATGTGTATTACCATAGAGTTAAGCAAGACTTAAAGATTGAAGAAGCTGATCCTGATGTCAGCAATATTGTCGGGGCTAGCAAGGTCACCAGAAGTAGAAGACTCTTCTCTCCCGAGATTTCCCCTCCGACGGTCCATAAACCTGTTGTCATTCAATCTGCTAATACCTCAGCTACTATCCCAGTTCCTATCCCAGTTATCACCCTTATCGCCGAGCCATCTAGCACTCGGGGCAAAGAAATCACAGGTGAGCCTGCCCAGACGGAGGTGCCTAAGAAGATCATTGTAGAAACCTCTAAGCACGAGATAGAGGAAATTCTGAAGATTATCAAGAAGAGCGACTACAATGTAGTCGACCAACTGGGGCAGACCCCGTCAAAAATCTCCATGTTGTCCTTGTTATTATGTTCCAAAGCCCATGCAAAGGCTTTAATTGCTTTCCTCAAAACTGCGCATGTGCCGTAGGAAACTTCTGTCGATCAATTCAAAGACTGTGTAGCTAGTTTGACTGCCGACAACGAGTTGGGTTTCTCAGACGCAAATATAACTGCTAAATGAAGAAATCACAATGATGCTCTGCATGACTCGATCGAGTGCATGGGCACTACTATGGCCCATGTACTGGTGGATACCGGGTCTTCATTGAATGTGTTGCCAAAGAAAGCATTAGACCGTATGGACTGTGAAGGTTTGGTTCTAAAGCCGAGCAATATTGTGGTTAGGGCTTTCGACGGGTCAAAAAGGATGGTGCACGGGGAGGTGGGCGTCCCTGTTGTACCCCAAAATTTTCCCTCCCATATTCCTCAAGAATTGCAAAGAACAAAGCTTCAAAATTCCCCAAGGGTTGCACAGTTCAAGGGCCTCCTTACAGTCAAAAATTAGGGTTTTGGTTCTGACAAAGAAAATGAAGTTTCCAAGGGTCCAATCAAGTCCCACATGCCTACAAACATGGTCAAGCATCCTCATACCAAGTTTCAAGGCTTACAGCACAAAATTGCACAGTCAAAAACCCTAATTGCACTACAGTCAACTGTAGGGGCAAAATGGTCATTTGACAGTCAAAAGTTCAAATTTCTGGTCAACATCTCATTTTGAAGCCACAAACATCATTTGATCAATTCTTGATCATGATTCTCAAAGCTTGGCTCAAAAAGTCTCAAGATGCAAAAGTTTCCATATTTGGACAGTTGAAAAAGTCAACTGTAACTTGACCAAGGCATAACTTCCATATGGATTATCAGAAAAATCCCATCCAAATCTCATTTTGAAGAGAAAGACATTTCCTACAACTCCTCTTCACACTTCAAGTCCAAGAAATGCTCTCACAAAAAGTTATCAATTTCAACATTATAGGTCATTTTCAAAAGTCAACAAAAAGGGACATTAAGTCAAGGACCATAACTTGAGATTGGTAAATTAAAATGACATGGGACCAAAGGCATTAGTTAGAGGACTCAAACACCTTTCCAAAATGTCCAAGAACATGAGCAAAGCTTAAAAATTGAGCAAGATATGCCTTGTGGAAGTTGGGAAATCTTTGGATATTTTGAAAAGTCAACATTGCTTCAAAAGTCTTAAAATTGCTAATGGGCCTCTTTTTCTTCCAAGAATCATTATCCAAGGCATGTGCACGACCATTTGGCCCAAAGGGAAGTTTTTCATCATTTTTATTTATTTAATTGAATTTTTAAATGCTAATAATTCATTTAATTAAATTAAATATGTGGAAAATACTAAACCTAGGTTTTTAAATCTTTTTATGCATGGAATACACTCAATATTTCGTGCATGATCAGATTTAGAAAGAATCATGGTGATTGGATATGATTGGAACCAAAATATGCATGAAAAAGATTGGAAAATTATGGCATAAAAAATCAAATATTTTTTCATCAATTCATGGATTCTTTGGATCAATTTCTCAACCCTAATCCTTCACACATATATACTAATGCCAACCCTAATGTTCATAACCAAAAAGCTGCGCCAGAAATCCATAGCAAAGTTTGAGTTTTTAACAAGAAATTCCAAAACTGAAAACACACTTGCAAGGCTTTTCAGGGCAAGAAATTCATTCCATCACCTTCCTAAGACATTACTGAGTCTGACTGGATAGCTTTCCACGTGCATAGCACCTTGAATCGGTATACAGAAATCAAAATTTTTCATATAATATGCATAATCGTGTTTTAATATTCAAGCATGTTCATTGCATTTTTTTTATGGATTTGTACTAATTGGATGATTCTGAAGCTAACCAGATAATTTAATTGAGTTTTTATGTACTATACGCGATTTCACCATTAAAGATAGCTAGGGTTCTTCAAGTTTCAATTTGGGCGTTTCTGAATACTATAAAATTGAGACACTTCAGGGCCATGGTTGAAATCAGCTTGCTTGGATGATTTGGAAACACTCCTCGCGCCTAATTTATGTGGCCATATGGCCAATTTGCTATTTTGAAAAACAAGCATATTTTGGGGGGGTTTAAAACCCCCGCTAACCCTTTTTTGTTTCAGGAAAAACAAAGCCAAGGAAGAAGAAGGGTAGGTGGCAAGCGATGGTTGGTCCATTTAAAATCTTAGCGCGTTTTTTTGAGTTAAGGATATTAGCGTGTTTTATTCCATATATTATTTGTTGCTCACTAATACTACAAAGAAAGCCAATAGCACAGATGGTGGATGCGTTGTCATGTAACCACTGGGACCTGGGTTTGATTCCCAGGTCCCTCACCTTGTTCTATATTTTTCGTTTCAGTGTGATCTCATGCAATTTCCCCTCAAAGGCCTACCATATACTCCTCCTCCAGGCGTGCCACGCGCTTAGTAATACCAATCCAAGGGACCAGATGTGAAGAACATGATGGACATGAGTCAAAGGTGCCACACGCTGGCAAGAAAAGTCAGACAAGGCCTTGCAAAGATGGGCCTAAAATGCTAACAATAACCTCCAATTGGGGACAGACCCCCCAAGGTTTGCTATTCCTTTTTTTATTTTATTTTTCATTTGATTTAATTAATTCCCTTTAAATTCTTCAATTAATTTATTTTCATCAAATATAAAATAACAAAAACAATAGAAAAAAAATCAGAAAAGACAAAATTACAAATATATTTTATTTTAATTTTTTTAAAGTAAATATCATTAATTAATTTAGCTTTGTAAAATTAGGTTTAATTCAAACATTTTTCTTAATTAACTTAAAATTTGTAGAATTAGGGTTTTAATCAATTTTTATCCTTTTTCTTTTCTTTTCATTAATAATTAATTATTTATTTTTATAAATCAAATTGCTTTAATTAATTAGGTTAATTTAGGTTTAACTTTAATATTTTTTCTTAATAAATAAAAGTTATAGAATTAGGGTTAATTTAATTTTAATTTCAGCTAATCTTCTCATTAAAAATTCACAATTCCAAAAACCTCACAAATAAATTTTCTTTATATTTTAATTTAATTAATTTGCTCAATAATTTAATTTCATTAAAAAGGGTCCAACGCCCTCGCTTTCGATTATTAATTTGTTTCACGCATTTTTATTTTATTTCTTATAATATTTATGTACCTCTCCCAAAGCCTTGTAAACTCGGACATTTTATTTCTCGCACTTTATTTACTTTCTGTCAAATCGGGTCCTGGATTTTAATTTGGCGATGTGGACCCGCGCCTTTGTAATAGTTTAGAACTTTTAATTTTCCGCATCTTTTTAACTGTTAAATAAATGCATGCAAGAATGAATGGCCTAAAATAAAAACAAACGCATAGATCACCTTGACATGAACAAGATAAATGCAAATGAACATGACACACAAATCACACACCACCCCTAGGGTACGCCTCACTGTTGCCTTGCCTCGAAAGGTGATCGTCGAGTAGAGGATGTCTTAGTAAGTCCTCATGATCCGGGAACCTAGAATGAGGGTAGCTTCTAAGGTGTCTTCCCATTTCTCTGGTGATCACCATGTCCCGAACCTCGAATTGACCCCAACACCTCCAACGGTGGTGCTACCTACCTCTCAATGGTGGGATGGCACTACTTTAAAGGACATTTACACAGACGAATTCCTTAGGGTAGGTAGACAACTCTAGATACTTGCTCTAATTTCAAAACAAATCAAAAAATACTTTTCACACCGACACCTTTTCAAAAAGCTTTCGAAAGCAATTTTTCAAACACTCTTGAGGACCGATACAAGAGTCGAACTGGAATTTTCAAAGAAACTTTTTAAACCCACGATTGAAAAGCAAACAAACCATTTTTGAAAACACAAATGAGCAAGTATCTAAGAGCCCATGGATAACCATGGATAGAAAGGGTGCTAACACCTTCCCTTTCTATAATCTACCTCCCGAACCGAGAGCAATCTCTATAAGGAATTTTTCTGTGCTTTTTTCCTTTCCATTTGGAGAAAATAAAAGACGGTGGCGACTCTTGCTTCCGCGACATTTCGCGAACCAGCGTTAAACAGTCAGTTCCAGATCCACCGATCACAGAACTGGCGACTCTGCTGGGGACTTAAACTTAAAGTGAGGTGTACCTTAGGGTTAGTTCATTGATTTGCTTGCTTTATTATTGTGGGTTGCATGGGAGTTACATAAGATCCTAACCCGGATCTGGGGATACCCTATTTAGGTAGCATAAGCTATGAGGGACCTGTCCAGCATAGACCGACACGGGTGAAACAGTGGCTACGTTGGTGTGGCACCTTGGTCTGTACCGATATCCCTTGTGTCGCAACGAGGAGAATATGGGTCTTCTGAGGAGTCATTAAGCACCAACAACCTTAGAACCTTAAATGACACAACTTGGCCATTAGAACAGTAGCAGTGTGCTACGCCCATTGAGGCTAAACTCTCGTGATGGTTCTGGCTGCAAGAAAAGATTGCGATGCTGAAGTTATGACCGATTGAGGGTAGTCAATGATATTGGGATCCTCTAAGAACCCGATTACTTTGATAGGACAGGTATGAACCAACAAACTGAAAGAGGGTAATACCCAGACCTCATGCTGGCCTAAACTCTAAGGGCTCTCTTGTGTGACTTGTGTGCCTTCGTATTTGACTACTTGCATGTTTGTTATCTGACACTTGAGTTCCTTGCAGGTTTTGTTTATAGTCCTTAATTGGGACTCATAACAGGGTTACTAAATTCTTGCAGGTTTTGTTTATAGTCCTTACTGGGGACCCATGACAGGGCTTACTAGGTCTCTTGCAGGTTTTGTTTATAGTCCTTAATTGGGACTCATAACAAAGTATACTGAATTTCTTGCAGGGTTTGTTTATAGTCCTTGAGGGGGACTCATAACAGGGTTTATCCATCACCCCATGCATAGCATAACATCATACCACTGCATACATCCTAACCCATTTCAAGGATCTCAAGGGCTTGTGATGCAGGTCATGATGAACCAACTATCTAGCAAGGGGCAAAGAGGATTTATTTTCCTCTAGCCAAGGCTGTCAGGGGCTATGACCCACTGGATATGGTGAGCCTTTAACCCTTGGGAGAAAGACTCTCAACAAATATGGAGTTCCTTTAATCAAGCTACCAGACCCAAATTCTAACAAATTTTCTTGTTTATCCCGCGAGGTCCTTGAAAACATTGCATGCATACATACATATCATTGCATTACAGGTATCCCTTGGTACAAGTCATTTACCATCTTCGCTGTTTATTTCAGCAATGGCTCCCCAACAAGATAACCAGGACCTTCTTGCTCAAGAGACTCGGTTCGGGGAAATCCTCCTGAATCTATCCAAAGGGCAGGAGGAGCTAAGGACACTTCTCACGGAGACTTTTGTCAGGAACAGTGCTGAGGATGAAAGGCTGAAACACCTACAAGCTGAGGTGGATGCATTGAAGGTCCAGATGCTGGGGCAGGTGACTGCCATTCAAAGGTTAGCTCAAAGACAAGAGGAGCTCGGAGTTCTCATCAACCAACTGCTTCAGAATAACCAACTGGGGCAAACGTCTAAGGGTAAAAAGCCAGTCATCATTCAACCACCTTTGAGACAAGGAGATAAGGGGAGAGCTCCTCAAATGGCTCCAGTACCACAAATTCAGCATCAACCTCACCGGCTTCAGCCAGACAAGTCCGCTCAACATGTCGCTGTTTCAAGCTTTATAACGCCTGTTGAGATTGAATCTGGTCACATTAAGGGCTCATCCCCAGAACCCCAACACAACACATCCTGCTTATGATCCCAATAAAAGGTGTGCCTACCACTCTGCCTGTCCCGGACATGATACAAACGAGTGTTGGGCTCTGAAGAACAAGATCCAGGACCTGATTGACGAAGGGGCATTAGAGTTCACACAAGATGGTCAGGCAGAATTTTTCTACCATCCCTCCAAGGCTCACCATTTGAAGTGACAAGCCCTGAGACTAGAAAACTTTTGTTCATTCGAATGTTCAAGTTGTAATTCTCTTTTGATTGTTCAAACATTTGTTCATTGTTAAACGTTGTTATTTCATTAATGCATCGCATATGTCTGTTTTGAAGCAATATATTCGTATTCACTATACGCAAATTATTTTCATATTTTTTCTGATGATCAACGCTCGATTAATAATTCTAAGCCTCTTGAGGGAGGATGACGAAAACGATACCACGAACCTTACAGTATGCTTTTGAACAGAACCCGCTGATGAGGTACATGCATTGTTTCAAATCCCTAAACACTGGAGTTATAAGGATGATAATCCCTCGTCAACCCCTCTGAGCCAAAGAAGTAGGAGTTTTTCTTTTCGAAATTTAAAACCCTTAATCATAACCTGGGGCAGGGTAGTCTCTCAGTTGATCCAAGTGCATAACGAATGGCACCAAAGAGGTCCCTACAAAACAAAGAAAGACAGTGATGGTTCCGAATAATCAATAAAAGAAGGGCAGTCATTATCTCAAAAAATAAAAAACCCATTAAGTCAAAACCCATGAAGGAAACTTACAAAACTGGGGCATCCCGCTGACTGTAATTCCAAAAAAAAGAACAGTTCAGGCAAAAAATAGGGATAACGAAATCAAAAGAAAGAGGTCATACAAACCCTCAACACAAAAAAAAAAATGACTGCCTATTCAGAATAAACCATCAATATCTGGACCATCACCGGAAAATCAGAGCAAAGACTCAAACAAGGTCTAACGTATGATCAACTGGGTTTAGGTTTGGAGAACATCACGAAGAGCGGGTGGGTACAAATGAAATTTGAGCCTTTATCCTTTGTTTCTTAAACCGTGAACCAGGCCACGTTATAACCCTTAAAAGTCCTAGCTGAAGCATGGGTTGGTTCGAAAGCATACTGTTACAAAAGGCATCCTGACTCCTTAAGGCCTATGGTAAATACGGAGTTGACATCATGTTTTATAAACATTCACTTGTTTTATGAAAAAGAATGCATTTTCAAAATCTTCAAGACAGACATAGGCTTTTCATTTTTAACATAACTTTGTTTGCATATGACTTTTTGTTTGAACATCATAGAAGTTCGCACGACGAATGCCTAATGAACGAAAGCACTTCCAATCAAGGGGCATGACATGATCATGGTCCGTCATCTGGGGCAGTCCAATCAAGATTCGGAGAATCTCTCAAAGGCCAAATAGCCTGGGGCAAATCTCCGCTTGGGTCACTCGGGGCGCTCCAGCAACGAATCTTGCCTGATTAAACATCTTTTGGTGGCATGACAAAACACTTCTAACAGGGGCAACTCCCTACATCCTGAGAGCGTGGACATAGTCGGAAAAAATACTACGCAAAATCAAAGACCCGCTAGGTTGACATACCTAGGCAAAAATAAGGGCTTCCCGGCGAACCAAAAGGGTTCGGGCAAAATAAGGGATGAAAATGAAAAAATCTGTACACCCGGCAAGTCGAAAACCTGAAAAGGCGGCTTGGGCAAAAATGGGTATCCCGGTAGACTGAAAACCCGAAAGGGCGGTCCAGGCTAAAGTTAGGGATTAAAGCGTACGACTATGTCCTGTTATCCTGTCACCTGCCTACCAGAAGAAGATTTTCCCATCAACAACTATCAGCACCTCACAGTTCTTCCTCCCCCACCTCAGAAACAGGGGCAATGATGGGTTGTCCAAACGATCTAATGGCTTCGTCCACCAAGGTACCAAGATAGGTTCAGCTGAAGCACAACCAGTATATCTTAACCCCCCAGAGAGTGAACCAGCAAGTCAGTACACTCTCCCCAAGCGAAGCTACTATCAACCTTAAGGAAGTTGGGTATCCTCCCGCAGATCTCAATATTCCCCAAAGCAGTACATATATTCTTAACAAGCATCCCCGGAAGTCTTGACCTAAAGATTGTTCCCCGACGGTATATCAAACATTCAATGGAGTCATTTCCCCGGTACAATTCATAACTTCCCCAGGAGAGTCCAATCCAGTCTCCCCAGGAAAGTTGGAATCCATCTCCCCAAGCAGTAAGCTTATCCCCAGTAGATTCTGGAAGCTTATCCTCGCAAAGCACGAACGCGTTTCCCGGCTTTATTCAAAGGTTATTTCCCTACCAGGATATAACTGGGTTATCCTCAGCCAAAAGCCACGAGAAGATCGTCCTCGACGAAGTCTTATTACCCCCAGCGAAGTCTATTAACCCTTCTAACACAACAAGGGTATCCCCAGAAAGTTATTATCAACACTCAGCAAAGTATCTCTCTCCCCACAGAGCATTGCCTCCTGGAAAGATCGCTAGAGTACTTTTCTCCCCGCAGAGTAATCCATTCGCCAAGTTCGTTCCCCAACGGAGTTATCTTCTACCGGAATTCTTGCAATTATCATCCCCAGCGGAAGCAAAGATATATTCTTCAACGTCAGCCCAGGAGTGACTTCCCGGCACCCGTCAAGGATTTACTTTCCTAGACGACAAACATATATTCATAAACATCACATACATCATTATAGCATGCATATACGCATCATATCTTACAAATCTCATTTATGTTGAGAGCATCATTGCTTGATCACATCACGCATTGCATATGACTGACCTTTACCTTTCAGGAAAGATCCAGTTAAGTTCTCAATTATATTTCAAGACCTAGACCGGTTCAGTTAAATCGACCCTAATATTTTTCTGTTTCTTATCCAGTCCAAGGCCTTCTCTGGTTCAGTCAGATCGACCCTAAGATCTCCCTGTTTCTTATCCAGTTGAAGACATTTCAAGACCTAGACCGGTTCAGTTAATCGACCCTAAGATTTTCTGTTTCTTATCCAATCAAAGGCCTTCTCTAGTCCAGTTAAATCGACCCCTAACAGATTTTCCTGATAAAGACTCAGTAGAAGATATCCAAGATTCTCTCCCCGATACTGCGGAGGTAGTAATCATCCCCAGATTCGCTCATCGTTACTGTTGAAGTTGAAGTCATCCAAGATTCTCTCAATGATTGCTGTTGAGGTTGTAGTCGCCTATGATTCTCTCCCCGATACTGCGGAGGTAGTAATCATCCCCAGATTCGCTCAGCGTTACTGTTGAAGTTGAAGTCATCCAAGATTCTCTCAATGATTGCTGTTGAGGTTGTAGTCGCCTATGATTCTCTCCCCGATACTGCGGAGGTAGTAATCATCCCCAGATTCGCTCAGCATTACTGTTGAAGTTGAAGTCATCCAAGATTCTCTCAATGATTGCTGTTGAGGTTGTAGTCGCCTATGGTTCTCTCCCCGATACTGCGGAGGTAGTAATCATCCCCAGATTCGCTCAGCGTTACTGTTGAAGTTGAAGTCATCCAAGATTCTCTCAATGTTTTCTGTTGAGATTGAAGTCGCCCAAGATTCTCTCAATGTTTGATGTTGAGGTTGAAGTCGCCCAAGATTCTCTCAATGTTTGCTGTTGAGGTTGAAGTCGCCCAAGATTCTCTCAATGATTGTTGTTGAGGTTGAAGTCGCCCAAGATTTTCTCAATGATTGCTGTTGAGGTTGAAGTCGCCTATGGTTCTCTCCCCGATACTGCAGAGGTAGTAATCATCCCCAGATTCTCTCAGCGTTACTGTTGAGGTTAAAGTCATCCAAGGTTCTCTCAGCGTTCCTGTTGAGGTAGTAATCGCCCAAGGTTCTCTCACCGTTCCTGTTGAGGTAGTAACCATCCCTGGTTCATTAATCACCGTTTGAAGCTCCAGATTCAGCTCCTGTAACCAGTCAGGACACATCTACACAAAGAATTTGAAGACCAGCTCCGGTAACAGGTCAGGTAATCATGTTTCTTTTGCAGGTACGCAAGTTCTCGCTAAGGAATCTCTTACGCGATCAACATCCAGATGGAATCTATAAGCCCATCCACCATCCATCATCTCTTAGCATGGCATCTATAAGCCCATCATCCTATCCATCAATCTCCAAATGGCATCTATAAGCCCATTCCACCATCACACTACTATGTGAGCGCAAATTTCTGGGCACTCTAGTGTTCTATCATCTTCCACCTTCGGATTACGAAAGGCATGTCAGCCAATCTGCATCCTCAGGTCTAAGAAGATTGAACAGGGGCAACTGTTGTACCCCAAAATTTGCCCTCCCATATTCCTCAAGAATTGCAAAGAACAAAGCTTCAAAATTCCCCAAGGGTTGCACAGTTCAAGGGCCTCCTAACAGTCAAAAATTAGGGTTTTGGTTCTGACAAAGAAAATGAAGTTTCCAAGGGTCCAATCAAGTCCCACATGCCTACAAACATGGTCAAGCATCCTCATACCAAGTTTCAAGGCTTACAGCACAAAATTGCACAGTCAAAAACCCTAATTGCACTACAGTCAACTGTAGGGGCAAAATGGTCATTTGACAGTCAAAAGTTCAAATTTTTGGTCAACATCTCATTTTGAAGCCACAAACATCATTTGATCAATGCTTGATCATGATTCTCAAAGCTTGGCTCAAAAAGTCTCAAGATGCAAAAGTTTCCATATTTGGACAGTTGAAAAAGTCAACTGTAACTTGACCAAGGCATAACTTCCATATGGATTATCAGAAAAATCCCATCCAAAGCTCATTTTGAAGAGAAAGACATTTCCTACAACTCCTCTTCACACTTCAAGTCCAAGAAATGCTCTCACAAAAAGTTATCAATTTCAACATTATAGGTCATTTTCAAAAGTCAACAAAAAGGGACTTTAAGTCAAGGACCATAACTTGAGATTGGTAAATCAAAATGACATGGAACCAAAGGCATTGGTTAGAGGACTCAAAAACCTTTCCAAAATGTCCAAGAACATGAGCAAAGCTTAAAAATTGAGCAAGTTATGCCTTGTGGAAGTTGGGAAATTTTTGGATATTTTGAAAAGTCAACATTGCTTCAAAAGTCTTAAAATTGCTAATGGGCCTCTTTTTCTTCCAAGAATCATTATCCAAGGCATGTGCACGACCATTTGGCCCAAAGGGAAGTTTTTCATCATTTTTATTTATTTAATTGAATTTTTAAATGCTAATAATTCATTTAATTAAATTAAATATGTGGAAAATACTAAACCTAGGTTTTTAAATCTTTTTATGCATGGAATACACTCAATATTTCGTGCATGATCAGATTTAGAAAGAATCATGGTGATTGGATATGATTGGAACCAAAATATGCATGAAAAAGATTGGAAAATTATGGCATAAAAAATCAAATATTTTTTCATCAATTCATGGATTCTTTGGATCAATTTCTCAACCCTAATCCTTCACACATATATACTAATGCCAACCCTAATGTTCATAACCAAAAAGCTGCGCCAGAAATCCATAGCAAAGTTTGAGTTTTTAACAAGAAATTCCAAAACTGAAAACACACTTGCAAGGCTTTTCAGGGCAAGAAATTCATCCCATCACCTTCCTAAGACATTACTGAGTCTGACTGGATAGCTTTCCACGTGCATAGCACCTTGAATCGGTATACAGAAATCAAAATTTTTCATATAATATGCATAATCGTGTTTTAATATTCAAGCATGTTCATTGCATTTTTTTTATGGATTTGTACTAATTGGATGATTCTGAAGCTAACCAGATAATTTAATTGAGTTTTTATGTACTATACGCGATTTCACCATTAAAGATAGCTAGGGTTCTTCAAGTTTCAATTTGGGCGTTTCTGAATACTATAAAATTGAGACACTTCAGGGCCATGGTTGAAATCAGCTTGCTTGGACGATTTGGAAACACTCCTCGCGCCTAATTTATGTGGCCATATGGCCTATTCGCTATTTTGAAAAACAAGCATATTTTGGGGGGGTTTAAAACCCCCGCTAACCCTTTTTTGTTTCAGGAAAAACAAAGCCAAGGAAGAAGAAGGGTAGGTGGCAAGCGATGGTTGGTCCATTTAAAATCTTAGCGCGTTTTTTTGAGTTAAGGATATTAGCGTGTTTTATTCCATATATTATTTGTTGCTCACTAATACTACAAAGAAAGCCAATAGCACAGATGGTGGATGCGTTGTCATGTAACCACTGGGACCTGGGTTCGATTCCCAGGTCCCTCACCTTGTTCTATATTTTTCGTTTCAGTGTGATCTCATGCAATTTCCCCTCAAAGGCCTACCATATACTCCTCCTCCAGGCGTGCCACGCGCTTAGTAATACCAATCCAAGGGACCAGATGTGAAGAACATGATGGACATGAGTCAAAGGTGCCACACGCTGGCAAGAAAAGTCAGACAAGGCCTTGCAAAGATGGGCCTAAAATGCTAACAATAACCTCCAATTGGGGACAGACCCCCCAAGGTTTGCTATTCCTTTTTTTATTTTATTTTTCATTTGATTTAATTAATTCCCTTTAAATTCTTCAATTAATTTATTTTCATCAAATATAAAATAACAAAAACAATAGAAAAAATCAGAAAAGACAAAATTACAAATATATTTTATTTTAATTTTTTTTTAAAGTAAATATCATTAATTAATTTAGATTTGTAAAATTAGGTTTAATTCAAACATTTTTCTTAATTAACTTAAAATTTGTAGAATTAGGGTTTTAATCAATTTTTATCCCTTTTCTTTTCTTTTCATTAATAATTAATTATTTATTTTTATAAATCAAATTGCTTTAATTAATTAGGTTAATTTAGGTTTAACTTTAATATTTTTTCTTAATAAATAAAAGTTATAGAATTAGGGTTAATTTAATTTTAATTTCAGCTAATCTTCTCATTAAAAATTCACAATTCCAAAAACCTCACAAATAAATTTTCTTTATATTTTAATTTAATTAATTTGCTCAATAATTTAATTTCATTAAAAAGGGTCCAACGCCCTCGCTTTCGATTATTAATTTGTTTCACGCATTTTTATTTTATTTCTTATAATATTTATGTACCTCTCCCAAAGCCTTGTAAACTCGGACATTTTATTTCTCGCACTTTATTTACTTTCTGTCAAATCGGGTCCTGGATTTTAATTTGGCGATGTGGACCCGCGCCTTTGTAATAGTTTAGAACTTTTAATTTTCCGCATCTTTTTAACTGTTAAATAAATGCATGCAAGAATGAATGGCCTAAAATAAAAACAAACGCATAGATCACCTTGACATGAACAAGATAAATGCAAATGAACATGACACACAAATCACACACCACCCCTAGGGTACGCCTCACTGTTGCCTTGCCTCGAAAGGTGATCGTCGAGTAGAGGATGTCTTAGTAAGTCCTCATGATCCGGGAACCTAGAATGAGGGTAGCTTCTAAGGTGTCTTCCCATTGCTCTGGTGATCACCATGTCCCGAACCTCGAATTGACCCCAACACCTCCAACGGTGGTGCTACCTACCTCTCAATGGTGGGATGGCACTACTTTAAAGGACATTTACACAGACGAATTCCTTAGGGTAGGTAGACAACTCTAGATACTTGCTCTAATTTCAAAACAAATCAAAAAATACTTTTCACACCGACACCTTTTCAAAAAGCTTTCGAAAGCAATTTTTCAAACACTCTTGAGGACCGATACAAGAGTCGAACTGGAATTTTCAAAGAAACTTTTTAAACCCACGATTGAAAAGCAAACAAACCATTTTTGAAAACACAAATGAGCAAGTATCTAAGAGCCCATGGATAACCATGGATAGAAAGGGTGCTAACACCTTCCCTTTCTATAATCTACCTCCCGAACCGAGAGCAATCTCTATAAGGAATTTTTCTGTGCTTTTGTCCTTTCCATTTGGAGAAAATAAAAGACGGTGGCGACTCTTGCTTCCGCGACATTTCGCGAACCAGCGTTAAACAGTCAGTTCCAGATCCACCGATCACAGAACTGGCGACTCTGCTGGGGACTTAAACTTAAAGTGAGGTGTACCTTAGGGTTAGTTCATTGATTTGCTTGCTTTATTATTGTGGGTTGCATGGGAGTTACATAAGATCCTAACCCGGATCTGGGGATACCCTATTTAGGTAGCATAAGCTATGAGGGACCTGTCCAGCATAGACCGACACGGGTGAAACAGTGGCTACGTTGGTGTGGCACCTTGGTCTGTACCGATATCCCTTGTGTCGCAACGAGGAGAATATGGGTCTTCTGAGGAGTCATTAAGCACCAACAACCTTAGAACCTTAAATGACACAACTTGGCCATTAGAACAGTAGCAGTGTGCTACGCCCATTGAGGCTAAACTCTCGTGATGGTTCTGGCCGCAAGAAAAGATTGCGATGCTGAAGTTATGACCGATTGAGGGTAGTCAATGATATTGGGATCCTCTAAGAACCCGATTACTTTGATAGGACAGGTATGAACCAACAAACTGAAAGAGGGTAATACCCAGACCTCATGCTGGCCTAAACTCTAAGGGCTCTCTTGTGTGACTTGTGTGCCTTCGTATTTGACTACTTGCATGTTTGTTATCTGACACTTGAGTTCCTTGCAGGTTTTGTTTATAGTCCTTAATTGGGACTCATAACAGGGTTACTAAATTCTTGCAGGTTTTGTTTATAGTCCTTACTGGGGACCCATGACAGGGCTTACTAGGTCTCTTGCAGGTTTTGTTTATAGTCCTTAATTGGGACTCATAACAAAGTATACTGAATTTCTTGCAGGGTTTGTTTATAGTCCTTGAGGGGGACTCATAACAGGGTTTATCCATCACCCCATGCATAGCATAACATCATACCACTGCATACATCCTAACCCATTTCAAGGATCTCAAGGGCTTGTGATGCAGGTCATGATGAACCAACTATCTAGCAAGGGGCAAAGAGGATTTATTTTCCTCTAGCCAAGGCTGTCAGGGGCTATGACCCACTGGATATGGTGAGCCTTTAACCCTTGGGAGAAAGACTCTCAACAAATATGGAGTTCCTTTAATCAAGCTACCAGACCCAAATTCTAACAAATTTTCTTGTTTATCCCGCGAGGTCCTTGAAAACATTGCATGCATACATACATATCATTGCATTACAGGTATCCCTTGGTACAAGTCATTTACCATCTTCGCTGTTTATTTCAGCAATGGCTCCCCAACAAGATAACCAGGACCTTCTTGCTCAAGAGACTCGGTTCGGGGAAATCCTCCTGAATCTATCCAAAGGGCAGGAGGAGCTAAGGACACTTCTCACGGAGACTTTTGTCAGGAACAGTGCTGAGGATGAAAGGATGAAACACCTACAAGCTGAGGTGGATGCATTGAAGGTCCAGATGCTGGGGCAGGTGACTGCCATTCAAAGGTTAGCTCAAAGACAAGAGGAGCTCGGAGTTCTCATCAACCAACTGCTTCAGAATAACCAACTGGGGCAAACGTCTAAGGGTAAAAAGCCAGTCATCATTCAACCACCTTTGAGACAAGGAGATAAGGGGAGAGCTCCTCAAATGGCTCCAGTACCACAAATTCAGCATCAACCTCACCGGCTTCAGCCAGACAAGTCCGCTCAACATGTCGCTGTTTCAAGCTTTATAACGCCTGTTGAGATTGAATCTGATCACATTAAGGGCTCATCCCCAGAACCCCAACACAACACATCCTGCTTATGATCCCAATAAAAGGTGTGCCTACCACTCTGCCTGTCCCGGACATGATACAAACGAGTGTTGGGCTCTGAAGAACAAGATCCAGGACCTGATTGACGAAGGGGCATTAGAGTTCACACAAGATGGTCAGGCAGAATTTTTCTACCATCCCTCCAAGGCTCACCATTTGAAGTGACAAGCCCTGAGACTAGAAAACTTTTGTTCATTCGAATGTTCAAGTTGTAATTCTCTTTTGATTGTTCAAACATTTGTTCATTGTTAAACGTTGTTATTTCATTAATGCATCGCATATGTCTGTTTTGAAGCAATATATTCGTATTCACTATACGCAAATTATTTTCATATTTTTTCTGATGATCAACGCTCGATTAATAATTCTAAGCCTCTTGAGGGAGGATGACGAAAACGATACCACGAACCTTACAGTATGCTTTTGAACAGAACCCGCTGATGAGGTACATGCATTGTTTCAAATCCCTAAACACTGGAGTTATAAGGATGATAATCCCTCGTCAACCCCTCTGAGCCAAAGAAGTAGGAGTTTTTCTTTTCGAAATTTAAAACCCTTAATCATAACCTGGGGCAGGGTAGTCTCTCAGTTGATCCAAGTGCATAACGAATGGCACCAAAGAGGTCCCTACAAAACAAAGAAAGACAGTGATGGTTCCGAATAATCAATAAAAGAAGGGCAGTCATTATCTCAAAAAATAAAAAACCCATTAAGTCAAAACCCATGAAGGAAACTTACAAAACTGGGGCATCCCGCTGACTGTAATTCCAAAAAAAAGAACAGTTCAGGCAAAAAATAGGGATAACGAAATCAAAAGAAAGAGGTCATACAAACCCTCAACACAAAAAAAAAAATGACTGCCTATTCAGAATAAACCATCAATATCTGGACCATCACCGGAAAATCAGAGCAAAGACTCAAACAAGGTCTAACGTATGATCAACTGGGTTTAGGTTTGGAGAACATCACGAAGAGCGGGTGGGTACAAATGAAATTTGAGCCTTTATCCTTTGTTTCTTAAACCGTGAACCAGGCCACGTTATAACCCTTAAAAGTCCTAGCTGAAGCATGGGTTGGTTCGAAAGCATACTGTTACAAAAGGCATCCTGACTCCTTAAGGCCTATGGTAAATACGGAGTTGACATCATGTTTTATAAACATTCACTTGTTTTATGAAAAAGAATGCATTTTCAAAATCTTCAAGACAGACATAGGCTTTTCATTTTTAACATAACTTTGTTTGCATATGACTTTTTGTTTGAACATCATAGAAGTTCGCACGACGAATGCCTAATGAACGAAAGCACTTCCAATCAAGGGGCATGACATGATCATGGTCCGTCATCTGGGGCAGTCCAATCAAGATTCGGAGAATCTCTCAAAGGCCAAATAGCCTGGGGCAAATCTCCGCTTGGGTCACTCGGGGCGCTCCAGCAACGAATCTTGCCTGATTAAACATCTTTTGGTGGCATGACAAAACACTTCTAACAGGGGCAACTCCCTACATCCTGAGAGCGTGGACATAGTCGGAAAAAATACTACGCAAAATCAAAGACCCGCTAGGTTGACATACCTAGGCAAAAATAAGGGCTTCCCGGCGAACCAAAAGGGTTCGGGCAAAATAAGGGATGAAAATGAAAAAATCTGTACACCCGGCAAGTCGAAAACCTGAAAAGGCGGCTTGGGCAAAAATGGGTATCCCGGTAGACTGAAAACCCGAAAGGGCGGTCCAGGCTAAAGTTAGGGATTAAAGCGTACGACTATGTCCTGTTATCCTGTCACCTGCCTACCAGAAGAAGATTTTCCCATCAACAACTATCAGCACCTCACAGTTCTTCCTCCCCCACCTCAGAAACAGGGGCAATGATGGGTTGTCCAAACGATCTAATGGCTTCGTCCACCAAGGTACCAAGATAGGTTCAGCTGAAGCACAACCAGTATATCTTAACCCCCCAGAGAGTGAACCAGCAAGTCAGTACACTCTCCCCAAGCGAAGCTACTATCAACCTTAAGGAAGTTGGGTATCCTCCCGCAGATCTCAATATTCCCCAAAGCAGTACATATATTCTTAACAAGCATCCCCGGAAGTCTTGACCTAAAGATTGTTCCCCGACGGTATATCAAACATTCAATGGAGTCATTTCCCCGGTACAATTCATAACTTCCCCAGGAGAGTCCAATCCAGTCTCCCCAGGAAAGTTGGAATCCATCTCCCCAAGCAGTAAGCTTATCCCCAGTAGATTCTGGAAGCTTATCCTCGCAAAGCACGAACGCGTTTCCCGGCTTTATTCAAAGGTTATTTCCCTACCAGGATATAACTGGGTTATCCTCAGCCAAAAGCCACGAGAATATCGTCCTCGACGAAGTCTTATTACCCCCAGCGAAGTCTATTAACCCTTCTAACACAACAAGGGTATCCCCAGAAAGTTATTATCAACACTCAGCAAAGTATCTCTCTCCCCACAGAGCATTGCCTCCTGGCAAGATCGCTAGAGTACTTTTCTCCCCGCAGAGTAATCCATTCGCCAAGTTCGTTCCCCAACGGAGTTATCTTCTACCGGAATTCTTGCAATTATCATCCCCAGCGGAAGCAAAGATATATTCTTCAACGTCAGCCCAGGAGTGACTTCCCGGCACCCGTCAAGGATTTACTTTCCTAGACGACAAACATATATTCATAAACATCACATACATCATTATAGCATGCATATACGCATCATATCTTACAAATCTCATTTATGTTGAGAGCATCATTGCTTGATCACATCACGCATTGCATATGACTGACCTTTACCTTTCAGGAAAGATCCAGTTAAGTTCTCAATTATATTTCAAGACCTAGACCGGTTCAGTTAAATCGACCCTAATATTTTTCTGTTTCTTATCCAGTCCAAGGCCTTCTCTGGTTCAGTCAGATCGACCCTAAGATCTCCCTGTTTCTTATCCAGTTGAAGACATTTCAAGACCTAGACCGGTTCAGTTAATCGACCCTAAGATTTTCTGTTTCTTATCCAATCAAAGGCCTTCTCTAGTCCAGTTAAATCGACCCCTAACAGATTTTCCTGATAAAGACTCAGTAGAAGATATCCAAGATTCTCTCCCCGATACTGCGGAGGTAGTAATCATCCCCAGATTCGCTCAGCGTTACTGTTGAAGTTGAAGTCATCCAAGATTCTCTCAATGATTGCTGTTGAGGTTGTAGTCGCCTATGATTCTCTCCCCGATACTGCGGAGGTAGTAATCATCCCCAGATTCGCTCAGCGTTACTGTTGAAGTTGAAGTCATCCAAGATTCTCTCAATGATTGCTGTTGAGGTTGTAGTCGCCTATGATTCTCTCCCCGATACTGAGGAGGTAGTAATCATCCCCAGATTCGCTCAGCATTACTGTTGAAGTTGAAGTCATCCAAGATTCTCTCAATGATTGCTGTTGAGGTTGTAGTCGCCTATGGTTCTCTCCCCGATACTGCGGAGGTAGTAATCATCCCCAGATTCGCTCAGCGTTACTGTTGAAGTTGAAGTCATCCAAGATTCTCTCAATGTTTTCTGTTAAGATTGAAGTCGCCCAAGATTCTCTCAATGTTTGCTGTTGAGGTTGAAGTCGCCCAAGATTCTCTCAATGTTTGCTGTTGAGGTTGAAGTCGCCCAAGATTCTCTCAATGATTGTTGTTGAGGTTGAAGTCGCCCAAGATTTTCTCAATGATTGCTGTTGAGGTTAAAGTCGCCTATGGTTCTCTCCCCGATACTGCAGAGGTAGTAATCATCCCCAGATTCTCTCAGCGTTACTGTTGAGGTTAAAGTCATCCAAGGTTCTCTCAGCGTTCCTGTTGAGGTAGTAATCGCCCAAGGTTCTCTCACCGTTCCTGTTGAGGTAGTAACCATCCCTGGTTCATTCATCACCGTTTGAAGCTCCAGATTCAGCTCCTGTAACCAGTCAGGACACATCTACACAAAGAATTTGAAGACCAGCTCCGGTAACAGGTCAGGTAATCATGTTTCTTTTGCAGGTACGCAAGTTCTCGCTAAGGAATCTCTTACGCGATCAACATCCAGATGGCATCTATAAGCCCATCCACCATCCATCATCTCTTAGCATGGCATCTATAAGCCCATCATCCTATCCATCAATCTCCAAATGGCATCTATAAGCCCATTCCACCATCACACTACTATGTGAGCGCAAATTTCTGGGCACTCTAGTGTTCAATCATCTTCCACCTTCGGATTACGAAAGGCATGTCAGCCAATCTGCATCCTCAGGTCTAAGAAGATTGAACAGGGGCAACTGTTGTACCCCAAAATTTGCCCTCCCATATTCCTCAAGAATTGCAAAGAACAAAGCTTCAAAATTCCCCAAGGGTTGCACAGTTCAAGGGCCTCCTAACAGTCAAAAATTAGGGTTTTGGTTCTGACAAAGAAAATGAAGTTTCCAAGGGTCCAATCAAGTCCCACATGCCTACAAACATGGTCAAGCATCCTCATACCAAGTTTCAAGGCTTACAGCACAAAATTGCACAGTCAAAAACCCTAATTGCACTACAGTCAACTGCAGGGGCAAAATGGTCATTTGACAGTCAAAAGTTCAAATTTTTGGTCAACATCTCATTTTGAAGCCACAAACATCATTTGATCAATGCTTGATCATGATTCTCAAAGCTTGGCTCAAAAAGTCTCAAGATGCAAAAGTTTCCATATTTGGACAGTTGAAAAAGTCAACTGTAACTTGACCAAGGCATAACTTCCATATGGATTATCAGAAAAATCCCATCCAAAGCTCATTTTGAAGAGAAAGACATTTCCTACAACTCCTCTTCACACTTCAAGTCCAAGAAATGCTCTCACAAAAAGTTATCAATTTCAACATTATAGGTCATTTTCAAAAGTCAACAAAAAGGGACTTTAAGTCAAGGACCATAACTTGAGATTGGTAAATCAAAATGACATGGAACCAAAGGCATTGGTTAGAGGACTCAAAAACCTTTCCAAAATGTCCAAGAACATGAGCAAAGCTTAAAAATTGAGCAAGTTATGCCTTGTGGAAGTTGGGAAATTTTTGGATATTTTGAAAAGTCAACATTGCTTCAAAAGTCTTAAAATTGCTAATGGGCCTCTTTTTCTTCCAAGAATCATTATCCAAGGCATGTGCACGACCATTTGGCCCAAAGGGAAGTTTTTCATCATTTTTATTTATTTAATTGAATTTTTAAATGCTAATAATTCATTTAATTAAATTAAATATGTGGAAAATACTAAACCTAGGTTTTTAAATCTTTTTATGCATGGAATACACTCAATATTTCGTGCATGATCAGATTTAGAAAGAATCATGGTGATTGGATATGATTGGAACCAAAATATGCATGAAAAAGATTGGAAAATTATGGCATAAAAAATCAAATATTTTTTCATCAATTCATGGATTCTTTGGATCAATTTCTCAACCCTAATCCTTCACACATATATACTAATGCCAACCCTAATGTTCATAACCAAAAAGCTGCGCCAGAAATCCATAGCAAAGTTTGAGTTTTTAACAAGAAATTCCAAAACTGAAAACACACTTGCAAGGCTTTTCAGGGCAAGAAATTCATTCCATCACCTTCCTAAGACATTACTGAGTCTGACTGGATAGCTTTCCACGTGCATAGCACCTTGAATCGGTATACAGAAATCAAAATTTTTCATATAATATGCATAATCGTGTTTTAATATTCAAGCATGTTCATTGCATTTTTTTTATGGATTTGTACTAATTGGATGATTCTGAAGCTAACCAGATAATTTAATTGAGTTTTTATGTACTATACGCGATTTCACCATTAAAGATAGCTAGGGTTCTTCAAGTTTCAATTTGGGCGTTTCTGAATACTATAAAATTGAGACACTTCAGGGCCATGGTTGAAATCAGCTTGCTTGGACGATTTGGAAACACTCCTCGCGCCTAATTTATGTGGCCATATGGCCTATTCGCTATTTTGAAAAACAAGCATATTTTGGGGGGGTTTAAAACCCCCGCTAACCCTTTTTTGTTTCAGGAAAAACAAAGCCAAGGAAGAAGAAGGGTAGGTGGCAAGCGATGGTTGGTCCATTTAAAATCTTAGCGCGTTTTTTTGAGTTAAGGATATTAGCGTGTTTTATTCCATATATTATTTGTTGCTCACTAATACTACAAAGAAAGCCAATAGCACAGATGGTGGATGCGTTGTCATGTAACCACTGGGACCTGGGTTCGATTCCCAGGTCCCTCACCTTGTTCTATATTTTTCGTTTCAGTGTGATCTCATGCAATTTCCCCTCAAAGGCCTACCATATACTCCTCCTCCAGGCGTGCCACGCGCTTAGTAATACCAATCCAAGGGACCAGATGTGAAGAACATGATGGACATGAGTCAAAGGTGCCACACGCTGGCAAGAAAAGTCAGACAAGGCCTTGCAAAGATGGGCCTAAAATGCTAACAATAACCTCCAATTGGGGACAGACCCCCCAAGGTTTGCTATTCCTTTTTTTATTTTATTTTTCATTTGATTTAATTAATTCCCTTTAAATTCTTCAATTAATTTATTTTCATCAAATATAAAATAACAAAAACAATAGAAAAAATCAGAAAAGACAAAATTACAAATATATTTTATTTTAATTTTTTTTTAAAGTAAATATCATTAATTAATTTAGCTTTGTAAAATTAGGTTTAATTCAAACATTTTTCTTAATTAACTTAAAATTTGTAGAATTAGGGTTTTAATCAATTTTTATCCCTTTTCTTTTCTTTTCATTAATAATTAATTATTTATTTTTATAAATCAAATTGCTTTAATTAATTAGGTTAATTTAGGTTTAACTTTAATATTTTTTCTTAATAAATAAAAGTTATAGAATTAGGGTTAATTTAATTTTAATTTCAGCTAATCTTCTCATTAAAAATTCACAATTCCAAAAACCTCACAAATAAATTTTCTTTATATTTTAATTTAATTAATTTGCTCAATAATTTAATTTCATTAAAAAGGGTCCAACGCCCTCGCTTTCGATTATTAATTTGTTTCACGCATTTTTATTTTATTTCTTATAATATTTATGTACCTCTCCCAAAGCCTTGTAAACTCGGACATTTTATTTCTCGCACTTTATTTACTTTCTGTCAAATCGGGTCCTGGATTTTAATTTGGCGATGTGGACCCGCGCCTTTGTAATAGTTTAGAACTTTTAATTTTCCGCATCTTTTTAACTGTTAAATAAATGCATGCAAGAATGAATGGCCTAAAATAAAAACAAACGCATAGATCACCTTGACATGAACAAGATAAATGCAAATGAACATGACACACAAATCACACACCACCCCTAGGGTACGCCTCACTGTTGCCTTGCCTCGAAAGGTGATCGTCGAGTAGAGGATGTCTTAGTAAGTCCTCATGATCCGGGAACCTGGCATGAGGGTAGCTTCTAAGGTGTCTTCCCATTGCTCTGGTGATCACCATGTCCCGAACCTCGAATTGACCCCAACACCTCCAACGGTGGTGCTACCTACCTCTCAATGGTGGGATGGCACTACTTTAAAGGACATTTACACAGACGAATTCCTTAGGGTAGGTAGACAACTCTAGATACTTGCTCTAATTTCAAAACAAATCAAAAAATACTTTTCACACCGACACCTTTTCAAAAAGCTTTCGAAAGCAATTTTTCAAACACTCTTGAGGACCGATACAAGAGTCGAACTGGAATTTTCAAAGAAACTTTTTAAACCCACGATTGAAAAGCAAACAAACCATTTTTGAAAACACAAATGAGCAAGTATCTAAGAGCCCATGGATAACCATGGATAGAAAGGGTGCTAACACCTTCCCTTTCTATAATCTACCTCCCGAACCGAGAGCAATCTCTATAAGGAATTTTTCTGTGCTTTTGTCCTTTCCATTTGGAGAAAATAAAAGACGGTGGCGACTCTTGCTTCCGTGACATTTCGCGAACCAGCGTTAAACAGTCAGTTCCAGATCCACCAATCACAGTCCCTATTAAAGTTGGCTCTCAGACTTTTGCATCTACGTTCTATGTGATGGATATCAGGCCATCATATTATTTCTTGTTGGGAAGCCCTTGGATTCATAAAGCTGGGGAAGTGACTTCTACGCTCCATCAGATGTTGAAATATCCAGTAAAGGGGAAGATTGTTACGGTGCAAGGAGAAGAGGAGTACATGGTGAGTCATCTTAATTCCTTTCGCTATGTGGAGATGGATGGGGAATTCATTGAAACCCCTTGTCAGAACTTTGAAGAGGTCCCCCAGACTCTGGCGTCGACTGAAGTTGCTGTTGACAAACCTCCGATGAAGATGGCTTCCTTCAAGGATGCCAGGGCTGTAATTGAAAAAGGTGGGTGTGCAAATTGGGGTCAGCTCCTTGATTTCGCACACAAAACTGACAAGTTTGGTTTGGGCTTTACTGCAGAGGCTCAAAGGGCTGTTCGACGCGCGCGAATTGGAAGACCTCCTCTGCACATCAGTAATCCGGAAGTTAATGCGGTGGAAGATGGTGAAGAAGATTCAGATATCGACAGCTGGATCTACCCTACAACCAATGGTGGCTTGAACAACTGGACGGAGAAAGACTTCATACCCGTTTCTTTTATTACACAGTAATTGACTTTTGTTTTGAATTTGTAATAAACAGTTGAAACTTTATGGCCCGGTGCCTTTCCCGAGACATCATGGCTTTGTTTGTGAGGGCTTATTACTTGTCATTTCATATATCATCAATAAAACATTGGACGTTTCTTGCATTACAAATTTTGCGCTCATTGTTTTTCTTTTCTATCTCGCACTATATCAAAACAGCTATTGTCTTACACACACTCACATATCATAATGCAGATCCACATCCACTCTAGATCCTATTGATAACAACTCTGCTACTTCTAGTTATGACTTCTAAAATCCGATCAACCAAGCCGAGGACGAAGGTGAGGATGATTGTGAAGTGCTTGGGGAACTTTCTAGACTGTTACTACAGGAAGAGAGGGCCATACAGCCCCATGAAGAGCCAATGGAATCAGTGAATTTGGGAACAGAGGAAGACATGAAAGAGGTCAAGATAGGTGCAAATCTGGAGCCTAGTGTCAAGCAGCAGTTGATACAGATGCTACGCGACTATGTTGAGATCTTCGCTTGGTCTTATAAAGATATGCCTGGTTTAGACATTGATATTGTGGTACACCGCCTGCCAACTAAAGAAGACTGTCCTCTGGTAAAGCAGAAGGTTCGCCGTATGCGCCCAGAGATGTCTGAGAAAATCAAAGCTGAGGTCATGAAACAGTTTGATGCCGGATTTCTAGCTGTTACTTCTTACCCACAGTGGGTTTCCAACGTTGTTCCGGTTCCTAAGAAGGATGGTAAGGTACGGATGTGTGTGGACTATAGGGATCTGAACAGGGCGATCCCCAAGGATGATTTCCCGCTTCCTCACATCGATGTTTTGGTCGACAACACTGCGCAGCATAAGGTCTTCTCCTTTATGGATGGTTTTTCTGGTTACAATCAGATTAAGATGGCTCCCGAGGACATGGAGAAGACAACTTTCGTTACACAGTGGGGCACCTTCTGTTACAAGGTAATGCCTTTCGGGTTGAAGAATGTTGGGGCAACTTATCAACGCGCCATGGTCGCTTTGTTCCACAACATGATTCACCATGAGATTGAGGTTTACGTTGATGAGATGATTGCAAGGTCCCAGACTGAAGAAGAATACCTTGACCATCTCCAGAAACTGTTCGACAGGTTGAAGATGTACAAGCTGAGGTTAAACCCGAACAAGTGCACCTTCGGGGTAAGGTCTGGTAAGCTGCTGGGTTTCGTCGTTAGTGATAAAGATATTCAAGTGGATCCTGCAAAGGTGAAGGCTATACAGGAGATGTCGGCTCCCCGCACATAAAATGAAGTTAGAGGCTTTTTGGGACGTCTGAACTACATTGCCCGATTCATTTCACATCTGAGTGCTACTTGTGAGCCAATCTTCAAGCTGCTGAAGAAAGATCAAGTGGTAAAATGAAGTGATGAATGTCAAACCGCTTTCGAAAGGATCAAAGAATACCTCCAAGATCCACCTCTTATGATGCCTCCAGTGGAAGGACGACCTTTGATTTTATACTTGACAGTACTGGATAATTAAATGGGGTGTGTTCTGGGACAACATGACGAGTCTGGCCAAAAAGAGCATGCTATTTACTACCTTAGAAAAAAGTTTAGCGATTGTGAGACCCGATACTCGCTGCTCGAGAAAACTTGCTGCGCTTTGGCATGTTCTGCTCGCCGGCTGAGACAGTATATGCTGACTCACACTACCCTATTGATATCAAAGATGGACCCAATCAAGTATATCTTCGAAAAGCCTGCCTTGTCCGGAAGAATAGCGAGATGGCAAATGATCTTAACTGAGTATGATATCCAATACACAACCCAAAAAGCAATCAAGGGGTGTGTGTTGGCGGATCATTTGGCGCATCAGGCCGTGGATGATTACCAATCCATGAATTTCGAGTTCCCGGATGAGAACATCATGTTGGTGACCGACTGTGAAGAACCTGGACCAGATGAAGGACCCGAGGAAGGATCTCGATGGTCTATGTATTTTGATGGAGCCTCAAACGCGTTAGGTAATGGCATTGGCACTGTGATCATATCTCCCGAGGGATGTCATACTCTGTTCACCGCCCGATTATGTTTTAACTCCACCAACAATATGGCGGAGTATGAAGCATGCATCATGGGTCTTCGAGCTGCTATTGACCTGAGGATTAAGTTTTTGAGTGTATTCGGAGATTCCGCTCTAGTGATCAGTCAGATCAAAGGCGAGTGGGATACGAAGCACCCAAATCTTATTCCTTACAAAGAGCATGTATTGACATTGCTCCCACACTTTGAGGAGATAACCTTTGAACACTTCCCAAGAGAGGAAAATCAGTTAGCGGACGCGCTAGCTACCATGTCTTCTATGTTCAAAGTCAGGTGGGACAATGAAGCTCCCCAGATTACCATTGAGAGGTTGGACGAACCCGCATATTTTTGTGATATTGAGACTGAAGAGGTAGCAGATAAACCCTGGTTTCACGAGGTAAAGAGGTATCTTGAGACCCAAGAGTACCCCGAGGGTGCATCTGTTAATGATAAGAAGTTCTTGAGGAGGTTCGCTGCGAAGTTTTTCATCAGTAATGGTATCCTTTACAAGCGTAACTGTTGTACCCCAAAATTTTCCCTCCCATATTTCTCAAGACATTGCAAGAAGAATCTCCAAATGGCTCAAGGTTGCTCAAGAGTTGGACAGTCAAGTCATCTCCTAAGACAGTCAACCTCAAATTAGGGTTTTGTGTTGCATCAAGGTCCTTGAATCCAAATGACCTCAAGTGATCCCCAATGTCCTAATATGTTCACAAGGTCATCCATGTCAAATTTCAAGCCTTGTAGAGGAAGTTTGGTCAGTTAATTGCTCAAAGGGTCAAAAAATCGACTGTGCTAGGGCAAAAGTCAACTGTGACCTACAAATAGTCAAACTTCAATATTTTTTGTCAACATTCTCATTTTGAAAGATAATTCATCATTTTATCAAGGGTTTATCACGATTCATCAAGGATTGCTCAAAATTCATCAAGATTCAAAAGTTGCTAAATTAGGGTTTTGTAGGAAAAGTCAACTCAACTTTGACCAAGCATAACTTTCTCATACTTTATGAGAAATGAGCCATCCAAAGCTCATTTTTAAGAGGATGAAATTTACTACAATCCATCTTCACACCCCAATATCAAGAAATGCAGTCACAAAAAGTTACAAATTTGGACATTATAGGTCATTTTTGAAAGTCAACAAAAACACCTTTTTTGCCAAAGCTTATAACTTGAGCATGGAATATCAAAATGAGATGACACCAAAAGGGTTGGTTAGAGGACATCTCAAGGTTTCTAAACTGTCTAAGAACACTTCCAAAAGTTCAAAATTGAAGAAGTTATTCATTGTTGAAGTTGGGCATTTTTCCAAAATTGCCAAAAGTCAACTATCCCCAAAACTTCAAATTTTGTCAAATGGGCCCACTTTTTTCCACTTGATTTGATCTTGTCACACTACACACGTGTTCTATCTTCAGTCTTGTGTCCATTTATTAATTTTTCTATTTTATTTGATTTTTATTGAATTAATTCATTTTTAATCAATTTAAATCCAAATAAAATCTAAATATTGATAACTTGGTATCTTTTTGATTGATACATGTTTTAATTATCATCATGGACAAGATCAAACTCGTATCAAACCATATCATGCACAAAATATTGGTTTTTGGACAAGTTTGGAAGCTTTTTAATGGAGGATCAAATCAAATCCTAAATCATCAATGCATAAAGATTCAAAGCCCAAAACTTGACCTAATTCATTCCATTATACTTATACAATGCAAAGGCACGAAAATTAGAACCTAGAGGCTGCACAATCAGAAAAACCAAACTTGGAAATTTGTCAAAAAAGCTTGAAACTGAAATCCTTTCTAGAGGCCGATTCAAAGCAAAATCTCAACAATATTCTCTTGCTTGACATCCACTGAGTGAGAGGCAATCAAAAACAAGCTCCTAGACCCCCAGAATCGCGCTGTAAGTCTCTCTAAACCTTGCCCTATACTCGAAATCGTATCCTCTCATTCTTGCATTTTTTGACAAATTATTGGCATGGTCATGATCCTTGTGTGATTTCTAAGATTTTTGTATCATTTGATTGTATTTTCATGAGCCATAGCCCTGTAACCGAACCAAGGGTTTGGAAGTTTGTTTTTTTGGGAATTTTTGCTACAGGTGAAATCAAGGCCTTTAATGTACATGGACGCGTTCAGGAGGAAGGGACGAGTATGCCTGTGGTTTTAGCTTGAGTTTTCATGGCCTAGAACGTATTTTAGGAGCAAGCTACAGATTTAGATGCAGATAAGAATCTGCAGGTAAATATCCAGGCCAAACGAAGAAGACGAGGACGTGGCCTGTCCCCATTCGTTGATTCAAATCCAGTGCGCTTTTATTTTTTTGTTTGACCCATTGATTCGCTTTTGCATTATATTAATTGTTATCTATCATAATAACAAATTAAAATTCTGGCAACAGATACTTAATGTCACAGTGATTGTTATGACACCGTATCTGACAAATTGTACACCAATCAAACAGTAATCTAAAAGACAGTAAAGAACACAATCAATTGTAAACCCAGTTCAGTGTATAACAACACCTACATCTGGGGGCTACCAAGCCAGGGAGGAAATTCACTATAAGAGGTATTAATTTAGGAATAAACCAACCAGTTTATCTCCTTCACTTAAGACCTACCCAATGCAACTTCAATCTAAGTCCTACTTAAACCTGAGTTCCTACTCACTCCCCCTCAATCACAACAGTGATACTAATCTACTGATTAATAAGATTATGAAGACATTCTTCAATACACACGCTTGATTTTGCTTCAAAGCTTTAATCAAGAGACATAACACTCGTGCTTCAAAGCTTTGAGTGATAAATATCCCTTACAACCAAATCCTACTCCAAGTCACTTATCGAAATGATAATTGCTTGGCTCACAGTAGTTACTAAAACTATCACAACTATACAATGCCTTATTGATCTTCTATCAAAAGCGCTGCTCACGATTAGGATTCATGAGAAATATATATGCAGTCTATTCTTCATTTAGGGCTTCCATAAAAATAGCTAGGGTTAACCAAAGTTAACCTAAAGACTTGGTCTTGAGTTTTCATCATAACAGATTAGGGTTAAGCAAGGTTAACCTAATATCCACGTGAGCATCTGATCTGGACAATATACTTCAACTCAGAGTAGCACACCAGATTCCTGAAAATTCTCAGGAACAATAAATCTACACAACAACTTGATCAGTACAAGATGTCTTAACATTGGTTATGACATCATGTATCCTACTCACTGATTTTGGTAGAATTCAGTACATATGATCATAGCTTAATCATCATGATATTCACTCATACTGAGTTGTTCCTGTAGGACATTCCTTCTGCAGAATTTACCTTTATCCCAGAATGTTATGACATCAGTCATGACATTCGCAAATCTGGTTTTACCAAAAATTAATGCCAACAAACAAACACTTACAAACTCCCCCTTTGGCAAATTTTTGGCTAAAACCCCTAAACAATCAGAGATTAGAATGCAGCAGAATTTCTAACTACCAATATCTAATTCTACCAAAATTACCACAATTTATTCTCCCCCTTTTTAGCCATAAAGAGGCCAAAGGTACTAGTACTTCAAGTTATACAGTCATCAAAAGGAAATCCAAAATACACAGAGATAGAGAGAAGGTATCAAATAACAGCAACAAGTTCTAGCATCAATCTTTTCAACTCAGCAAACACAGACCTTCAGGTACTGTCATCCCCTGAGGAAGCACTATTTTCAGCAGCATCTTCTGGTGAGCTTCTTGCAGAACCATCATGTTGTTCTTCATCAGCATCTTCTTCCCTCATTTGTTCTTCATTCTCCTCCTGTTTTAGACTAGCAATCAGCTCTTCAAGAGTCCTTTTTCTACCAGGATATCATGATACTGATCAATGATTACACCACACAGGAGAGAGGGAAAAGAAATAGGGCCTTTAATAGCACAGCTCTCAGCATGTTTCAATGTTTGATCAAAGATGTAGTTGCCATAATCAAAGTTTGTTCTGGTTCCAACAGCATAGATAAATCTTCCCAAACCAGTGGAAATGGTGGATTTGTGGTTGGTGGGAACCCAGTTAGTTACACCAATTTTGTGCAGTATGGCAAACTTTATACTTAGCTTGCTTGCAGTTAGCTTCCCTTTCAAGGGCCAGTGCTTGACTTGCTTGGCAGTGATGGTTTGAAAAACCTGGTTGTCAGTAAATTCAAGCTCAGGTTGAGCATCATCAGGCCTCCCTAGGTATTTGTTTATCATAGTAGGAGAGAAACTTACCTTCCTTCCTCTTACATAAACACTCTTAAAATCATTTGACTTTCCATCAGCACATCCACGAGACAAATTTACTATGAATTCTTTGACAAGAATCTCATAGCAGTCGGAAAACTTGACCATTGTTTTCATCAGGCCAGCAGCCTTGATGAGATCCATGACTTCCTTACACTCAATAGCACTTATGTTCAGCTCCCTCTCTAAGGAAATCCTTTTCAGAAATACATACTTCCACCTGCTTGCATTTTCTGGATGGTGAAAGGAGATGTTGTCAATGGCAACCTCAGGAACCTTAGGCAGTTTGCTAGAAGAGGGTTTCTTCCTGAGAGAAATGTCTGGAACATTGCTCTCAACATCAAAATCAAAGTCTGATTCCTTATCAGATTCAGAGGGTTCAGGAGCCTTTCTTTTCTTGGCTATTGGTTGTCTCAAGGGTTTTGAGAGACTACCAACAGATACCCTAGCTTTTACCTTACCTTTCCCTTTGGAAGTTCCAGCCTTTTGATCCTTCTTAGCTTCTTCTCTAGCCTTGTTCTCAGGCCTAGCTTTCTCATGAACAACTTCAGTAACCTTCTCTTTGGAGAGGCTTTGGGCAACACTCTGCTTTTCTTTTCTACTCATCATACTTCTTGCTATGCTAGGGTTGATATTAGCAATTAAATCATTGTCAGAAAATTCTTCATCAACATTAATGACAGGAGGTTCAACAGCTTTGTCAATAGTGGTCTGGTGATCATCAGGTTTCTCTGGAGATTTTCCAATGTTGTCATCAGGTGTCTCAACATTCTGAGTTACATTGGGATCACTTTCTAAATTAGGGCTAGCAGTTTCTTGGTTCAATGGTACAGATATACCAGGAACAGAGTGATTCTCATTAAGAATCCTAGTGACTAGTCTGGCAATAGCTTGATGAACATAAGCAGGACCTTCCCTATTAGCTATCTTTGGAGGAACAGAGGATGATGGTTGAGAAGATTTACCAGAGGGAGAAGCTTGTGATCTTCTTGCATTTCTGGTTCACAACTTCTTGACCTTAGTAGGATCAGCTTCCATTGCACAAAGTGGAGTTACCTCAAGGACATCGGCATCCATGGGGCTTACGATTGCCCTAGGTTCGGTGTCAGAGGGTGAGGAAGATGCAGTTGCCTTTGATGAAGATGATGACACAGATTGTTGAGACATTTTGAGAGATTGAGAATACAAGTGACAGCGAGTGTGAAATTTTCCTTTGAGGGAATGGAGAGTGATGCAGCAAACTGAGAAGAGGGAGATATAAATATGTCTGTTCCTCTTCTTAAACTTTTGGAAAGAAAGAGGGAAACAAATGATCAGCCCAATCAGAAGAAACTTGATTAAAATATTTCTTTCAATCCTTGTATTAAGCAAAATTAATTGCTACATCTCTTCATATTGGCAAATACCCAACTTGCCCCTTAAATTCTCAAACTGACTAGCATCAAGTGCCTTGGTAAAAATATCAGCCTGTTGTAGTTCAGTGGCAACATGTTCCAGCTTAATCACCTTCTCCTCCACAAGATCTCTGATGAAGTGATGTCTAATGTCAATATGCTTAGTCCTGTTGTGTTGTATAGGATTCTTGGGTATGTTAATAGTACTCAAATTGTCACAGTACAATGTCATGACATCTTGTGTGACATTATACTCAGTCAACATCTGTTTCATCCAGATCATTTGAGAACAGCTGCTACCAGCTGCTATGTATTCAACTTCAGCAGTAGATAGAGATACACAGTTTTGTTTCTTGCTGAACCAAGAAACAAGATTATTTCCCAAAAAGAAGCATCCTCCAAAGGTGCTCTTTCTATCATCAACACTGCCAGCCCAATCAGCATCCCAATAACCAGACAGAATTGGTTCACATCCATGGGAGTACAACATGCCATAATTGTAAGTTCCACTCACATACTTCAGAATTCTTTTCACCTGGTTGATGTGACTTACTTTGGGTTCAGCCTGGTATCTTGCACATACTCCAACTGCAAAGGCAATGTCAGGTCTGCTGGTTGTTAAGTATAACAGACTTCCTATCATTCTTATGTACAAGCTTTGATCCACATTTGCCCCACTTGTGTCTTTGGACAACTTTAAATGAGTAGGTGCAGGAGTCCTTTTATGACTGGCATTCTCCATCCCAAACTTCTTGACAATATTCTTTGCCTACTTGCTTTGAGAAAGAAAAATTGAGTCTTCCATCTGTGTGACTTGAAGTCCAAGAAAGTAGGTCAATTCTCCCATGAGGCTCATTTCAAATTCAGCTTGCATCTGGTTAGCAAAATGTTTAACCATTTTATCTGACATTCCTCCAAACACTATGTCATCAACATAAATTTGAGCTACCATTATATTTCCTCCTTCATCCTTGACAAAAAGAGTTTTATCCAAACCTCATTTCCTGTATCCTTTGTCAGTGAGGAACTTTGTCAACTTGTCATACCAAGCTCTAGGAGCTTGTTTCAGACCATATAATGCTTTCCTCAATTTGTAGACATGATCAGGACAGTTTGGATTCACAAATCCTTTAGGCTGTTCCACATACACTTCCTCATTTAAGTATCCATTTAGGAAGGCACTCTTCACATCCATCTGAAACAGCTTGTACTTAAGGAGACAAGCAACTCCCAATAGAAGTCTGATTGATTCCAGTCTGGCTACAGGAGCAAAAGTCTCATCAAAATCAACCCCTTCAACTTGAGTGTATCCTTGAGCAACAAGCCTTGCCTTATTCCTGGTGACAACTCCTTCAGCATCTGACTTGTTCTTGTAGATCCACTTTGTGCCAATGATGTTTGTTCCTTCTGGTCTAGGAACTAACTCCCATACTTCATGTTGCTTGAACTGGTTCAATTTATCTTGCATTGCTCCAATCCAGTATTCATCAGTCAAAGCCTCTTTAACATTTTTTGGTTCAATCTTAGACACAAAGCAAGAGTTTGTGATGATTTCTCTAGATCTTGTAGTGACTCCACTGTTAGGATCTCCTATGATGAGTTCCTTAGGATGATCTTTCTGAATTCTGATGGAAGGATCTTTGTTAGCTTCCTTTGATTCAGACTCTGATGGAGTAGGATTAGGCACATCATCCTTTTTAGACACTTGTGTTGAAGTCTCAAAGAACGTCTCAACATCATATGGGACATTTGTTTCCTCATGGTGATCATCAACTATGACATTTATAGACTCCATCATAACTTTGGTCCTGGAATTGAACACCCTATATGCTCTGCTGTTGGTAGAGTATCCTAGGAATATTCCTTCATCACTTTTAGGGTCCGTCTTTCTCCTTTGTTCACGATCTGTCAGAATATATCATTTGCTCCCAAAGACATGGAAGTACTTCACTGTAGGCTTTCTTCCTTTCCATAGTTCATAAAGGGTGGATGATGTTCCCTTTCTCAAGGTGACCCTGTTATGGACATAACAGGCTGTATTCATAGCTTCAGCCCAAAAATGAATAGGAAGCTTTTTGGCATGTATCATTGCTCTGGAAGATTCCTGTATAGTCTTGTTTTTCCTTTCCACAACTCCATTTTGTTAAGGAGTTATAGGTGAAGAGAACTTATGATTGATTCCTTCTGAGGAACAGAACTCATCAAACTTACTATTTTCAAATTCCTTACCATGATCACTTCTGATTCTGACAATTCATCCTTTTTTTTTCTCTTTGAATTCTTTTGCACAATTCCTTAAATACATCAAATACATCAGACTTTTCCCTAATGAAGTTTATCCAGGTGAATCTGGAAAAATCATCCACAACAACATAGGCATATCTCTTTCCACCAAGACTTTCCACCTGCATGGGACCCATCAGATCCATATGTAGAAGTTCTAGCACCTTAGAGGTGGTCAGATGTTTTGTCTTTGGATGTGACATTCTAGTTTGCTTTCCAACCTGACATTCACCACAGACTCTCCCTTCATCAATCTGAAGCCTTGGAATCCCTCGGACAACCTCCATGGATATGATCTTTTTCATCCCTCTAAGATGTAAATGACCAAGTTTTTGGTGCCACAATTTCACTTCCTTTTCTTCTTTGACTATAGAGAACACAGAAGAGTAGTTAGTATTCTCAGACTCCCATAAGTAACTGTTGTATTTTGATCTGACTCCTCTCATTACAACTTCTTGTTTTTCATTAGTTACAAGACATTCAGACTTGGTGAAGTTGACCTTGAATCCTAGATCACATAATTGACTGATACTTATGAGATTAGAAGTCAAACCATTTACCAGCAACACTTCATTTAGGTTTGGAACTTCAGGGCAGTCCAAGTTTCCAACTCCTTTGATTTCTCCTCTAGCACCATCTCCAAAAGTGACATAACTAGTAGTATGAGGCTTGACATCATTCAGCAGATTCTTGATTCCAGTCATGTGTTTAGAGCATCCACTGTCAAAGTACCAGTCTTCCTTGGCAGAAACTCTAAGGGAGGTGTGAGCTATCAGGGCTGCAGTCTTTTTCTTCCACTGTTGAGTATATGGTGCCTTGTTAGTCTTAGGTTTTACATATGCGGTCTGATTAGGATATCCATATAATCTGAAGCAGAATGGCTTTATGTGACCAAACCTTCCACAATAATGACATCTCCATCTTTGATACTTTTTCTTCATATTTCTCTGTTCTTGATGTTGAGTCCTATGTTGTGACATCTGCTTTGACATTTGTTTATCAGGCCTGGTCTTCTTCTTGTCAACATCAGATTTCTTTGCAGCCACAAATCCTAGACCAGACATGTTTCTTGCATTTTGTCCAGCCTGAAGGATTTCTTCCAACTTGTCAGTTCCATTTGTTAACATCTTGACAGACTTAGTCATCTGATCAAGTTTGGAGTTCAACATTAGAACTTCACCTTCGAGATGGCTTATAGTAGCAGTGTATGCCTTCTTCTTAGCCTTCAACTTCACTATGAGCTTTTTCTGTTTCTCATTTTGCTGACGGACTTCAGCACTTCTGATACATAGCTTCTTGTAGGAGTCAGCAAGTTCTTCAAATGTCACTTCCTCATCACTAGAATCATTATCAGAGTTACAAATACCAGATAGTGCAGTAACTAGTTTAGCAGATTCTTCTTTAGAGTTACTTTCTGATTCACCATCAGACCAAGTAACAGACATTCCTTTCTTTTGTTTCTTTAGAAAGGTAGGACATTCGGCTCGAATGTGCCCATATCCTTCACATCCATGGAATTGGATTCCTCTGCTTTGATTTCCCTTTTATTCAGACTTAGTTCTTCTGCTAGAGTCATAGGATCTGCTAATGTCAGAGGAAATGTTCTTGACATTTGACCTTGACTTTGGGTCCATTCTCTTGATGAGTTTGTTGAACTGCCTTCCAAGCATAGCTATAGCTTCTTAAATATTCTCTTCATCACTCTCCTTGCTTTCATCTTCAGTATTGGATACAAGGGCTATGCTCTTGTTTTTCTTGTCAACATTGTCACTGATCCCCATCTCAAATGTCTGAAGTGACCCAATGAGTTCATCAACCTTCAAGTTGCAGATATCCCGAGCTTCCTCTATAGCAGTCACTTTCATTGCAAACCTTTTAGGCAAGGATCTGAGAATCTTTCTCACCAGCTTTTCTTATGACATCTTTTCTCCCAATGCTCCTGAGGTGTTGCCAATTTCCAAGATGTTCATGTGAAACTCATGAATGGTCTCATCTTCCATCATCCTTAGATTCTCAAATTTGGTAGTGAGCATCTGAAGTCTTGACATTTTTACTTTAGATGTACCCTCATGGGTGGTTTTGAGAGTGTCCCAAACATCCTTGGCCAGTTCACATTGATGTACTAGTCTGAATATGTTTCTATCAATTCCATTGAACAAGGCATTCAATGCTTTAGAGTTACCCAGGGCTAACTCATCTTCTTCTTTGCTCCATTCTTCCTCAGGTTTTAGACTAGTCGTCCCATCTTTCCCAGTTATGGTGGGATGGTTCCATCCTTTGTCAGCAGCTCTCCAAGCTTTTTTGTCCAGTGACTTCAAGAAGGCAATCATACGAGGTTTCCAGTAGTCATAGTTTGATCCATCCAGAATAGGTGGTCTGTTCCCAAATCCTCCTTCCTTGTCCATAGCGCCAGAAAATAATATCCCTAGATCTCACCCAGAAAGACAGGCATGGTGCCTGCTCTGATGCCAATTGAAATTCTGGCAACAGATACTTAATGTCACGGTGAATGTTATGACACCGTATCTGACAAATTGTACACCAATCAAACAGTAATCTAAAAGACAGTAAAGAACACAATTAATTGTTAACTCAGTTCAGTGTATAACAACACCTACATCTGGGGGCTACCAAGCCAGGGAGGAAATTCACTATAAGAGGTATTAATTTAGGAATAAACCAACCAGTTTATCTCCTTCACTTAAGACCTACCCAATGCAACTTCAATCTAAGTCCTACTTAAACCTGAGTTCCTACTCACTCCCCCTCAATCACAACAGTGATACTAATCTACTGATTAATAAGATTATGAAGACATTCTTCAATACACACGCTTGATTTTGCTTCAAAGCTTTAATTAAGAGACACAACACTCGTGCTTCAAAGCTTTGAGTGATAAACAACCCTTACAACCAAATCCTACTCCAAGTAACTTATCAAAATGATAATTGCTTGGCTCACAGTAGTTACTAAAACTATCACAACTATACAATCCTTATTGATCTTCTGTCAAAAGCGCTGCTCACCATTAGGATTCATGAGAAATATATATGCAGTCTATTCTTCATTTAGGGCTTCCATAAAAATAGCTAGGGTTAACCAAAGTTAACCTAAAGACTTGGTCTTGAGTTTTCATCATAACAGATTAGGGTTAAGCAAGGTTAACCTAATATCCACGTGAGCATCTGATCTGGACAATATACTTCAACTCAGAGTAGCACACCAGATTCCTGAAAATTCTCAGGAACAATAAATCTGCACAACAACTTGATCAGTACAGGATGTCTTAACATTGGTTATGACATCATGTATCCTGCTCACTGATTTTGGTAGAATTCAGTACATATGATCATAGCTTAATCATCATGATATTCACTCATACTGAGTTATTCCTGTAGAACATTCCTTCTGCAGAATTTACCTTTATCCCAGAATATTATAACATCAGTCATGACATTCGCAAATCTGGTTTTACCAAAAATTAATGCCAACAAACAAACACTTACACAAATGGAACAAAGTGATGCAGTGGCAAGGGTGTGTGTTCATTGGCTAATAGGACCTGGGTTCGAATCCCAGGTCCCCCAATATTTGTTGTATTTTGTCCCCAGGTTATCCAATACCTTTCCAAAGGCGCAGTTCACCATACACCACCATTCCAATGCTTGCCAGATGGCCCCAGGCCAGATCTGGTGGTCCATATTGGAGGTCCATCGTGAGACCAAGTTAAGGGCGCACACTGAATTAGAAGGTCAACCAGGCTTGCAGCGAATTTGGGCCTTGGAAATTGCTATTTCACCCCCAAATCAGGCCCAACACCCCTGGGTTATTTCTATTTCTTCCTTTTTTCTTTAATCTAATTTAATTGTTTTTGTATTATTTATTATTTAATTAACCAATTATAGTTTTTCCTCATAATATCAAAAACCAAAAAAAATATATTTTATTTATTAAAATTAAATTCATCACTTTATTTTTGTAAATAAATTAATTTAATTAATTTAGTTTAATTAGGTTTAACTTTTAATATTTTTTGCAATAATTAAAATTAATATAGAATATTAGGTTTTACTAACTTTAAATCAAATTTATTTTTATTTCTTTAAATATTCAAAAATAAAAAAAATATTATTTTCATTAATTAATTAATTAGCTCATTTAATTTAATGTTTAACCTAATTCAATTTATTTTTAATCCAAAATAAACAAAAAATGCTTTCTTTCAAAAAAGGGTCAAAACCCTAAAAAATGAATTCGATTTAATTTCTCGCACGCGATCCATTTATGATATTGATGTAATTGTTTCCCAGAATGTAATAGTTTTAATAGGACTTTAACTTATTTTATCGCTTTATTTTACTTTCCGCATTTTAATGTCAAGGGTTGTTTTTGGCGATGTAAATACCCGACGCCTTGTAATAGTTTAGATTTAATTTCCGCAATTTAATTTTCGCAATCTATAAACTGTTAGATGTTTGATAATAGGGAATGCATGACAAGATCGAATGTATGAACTTAAAATCAACATAGCTCACCCATGACATGTACAAAGATAAAATTAACTGAAAACAACACACTCATGCGCACTCTTAGGGTACACCTCGCTGGTTGCCTTCATAACGTGGTCATTGAGTATAGGAAGTTTTAGAGGTCACCCTCTTGTCCAAAGATCATAGTTGCCTCGAAACGGTTGCCTCGGAAAAAATGATCTAAGACATTAGGGTTACCGCTAAGGCGTTCTAACATTGCTTTAGTGACTGCATGTCTCTTAATCGAATTGACCCTTAAAACTCCAACGACGATGCTACCTACTCATCAATAGTGGGATAGCATTGTCTAAAGGAAGATAGCATAGAACGATTCCTTTTTCGAGTAGGTAGATGGTTCTTAAGTACTTGCTCTTTCAAAATAATATAAAACTTTTCGCACTTACACCTTTCAAACAAAAACTTCTTTCAAACCCACAAACACAAAGAAAAGCAATTTTTGAAAACACTTTGAGCAAGTACCTAAGAGCCCGTGGATAACCATAGATAGAAAGGGTGCTAACACCTTCCCTTTCTATAATCTACCCCCCGGACCCGAGAAACATCTCGAAAAAGGAATTTTTCTGTGCTTTTTTCCTTTCCTTGTTGGATAAAATAAAAGACGGTGGCGACTCTTGCTTACCGCGACATTTTGCAAAAACAAACGCAAAACGAAAACCAGCATTCCAAAAACAGTCAGTTCTCTCCCACCGTATCACAGTAACCATGATTCAACCTTACTGCGATGTGTAAACAAAAGCGAGGCAGAAAGGATTATGGCAGAGTTACATGAAGGTACTTTCAGAACTCATTCCAATGGACATAACATGGCAAAGAAAATCCTACGGGCGGAATATTATTGGTCTACTATGGATGCCGATTGTTATCAGCATTCTCAGACCTGTCATAAGTGCCAAGTCTATGCTGATAAGGTGCATGTACCTCCAGTTCCTCTGAACATCTTGACAACTCCTTGGCCTTTTGTGATGTGGGGAATCGACATGGTCGGCGAGATCAGACCTACTGCGTCCAACGGGCATCGTTTCATCCTGGTAGCTATTGATTATTTCACGAAGTGGGTTGAGGCAACTTCCTTCGCTACAATAACCAAGAACGTCATGGCGCGGTTCATCCGACACAATCTGATCTATCGATATGGTGTACCAGAAAGGATCATTACGGACAATGGTACAAATCTCAACAACACAATGATCATCGAGCTCTGCAAACAGTTTAAGATACAGCATCACAACTCTTCTCCTTACCGGCCGAAGATGAATGGGGATGTTGAAGCAGCAAATAAGAATATCAAGAAGATTGTGCAGAAGATGACGGTGACCTACAAAGACTGGCACGAGATGTTAACATTCGCTCTTCATGGGTACCACACCTCAGCGCGAACGTCAACAGGGGCAACACCCTACTCTCTGGTGTACGGCATAGAGGCAGTCTTACCCATTGAAGTCCAGATACCCTCTCTCCAGATTATGAAGGATGCAGGTTTGAGCGAGGACGATTGGATCCAGACCCGACTTGATCAGCTGAATTTAATCGACAAGAAGAGACTTACTGCTATTTTTCATGGTCAGACGTATCAAAAGCGAATGATCAAGGCATTTAATAAGAAAGTCAAACGACAAGAGTATCAAGTTGGGGATCTGGTGATCGAACGCATCATACTGCCACAAGGTGATCCCAGGGGCAAATGGACCCCTACGTACGAAGGGCCATTTCTGGTTAAGAACAATTTCTCGGGAGGAGCTATGATTCTAGCCACCATGGATGGTGGCAATCTTCCTCACCCTGTCAATGCAGACATAGTGAAAAAACACTACGCATAATCAAAGACCCAATAGGTTGACTGGCCTAGGCAAAAATAAGGGCTTCCCAGTGAACCAAAAGGGTTCGGGAAAAAATAAGGGATGAAAATGGAAAAAACCGTACAACCCGACAAGTCGAAAACCTGAAAAGGAGGCTTGGGCAAAAAAGGGTATCCCGGTGGACTGAAAACCCGAAAGGGCGGTCCAGGCGAAAATTAGGGATTAAAGCGTAACACTATGTCTCACTAGATCATCTTGCAACCAGACTTCAGTATCGACTATCAAGCTCGGACGGCGCTAATCAATCTGATCTACCTTCAACCAAGCAGCAAAGTGATGAGACGCTTAAAGATATAAAGGCAATAGCAGAGTTGGAACCCAATGGGATTATTCACATAGCTATTTTTCTTTCTTTTACACAAATTTTATAAATTTCTATCTTTCGGCGGCGTTCTCTTACTAGGACGTCAGCCTCTTGTACAAAATTCCTATTACAGGCCAACTTCAAAATCAATACAATTCATTTTACAATAAATTTCAAAATTGTTTTTTCTTTTCCTATTTTGTTTTGCAAGAACTTCCAATGATTCATTTTTGATATATGCATTTGAAAATAATTACTGCTCATAAATATTTACATGCGAAACAAAGGACGATTACTCATAATTCCAGGAACAGGGGCAAACAAGAAGTGTCCAAACCTTACAGTTGCTCTACCCACCAAGTACAGGGATAAAGCCAGCTTGAGGAAATGACTAAAAGTGCATACACTCCCCACAGAGTAGGAAATACCCAAAAACAATGGTGTTAATTATCCCCAAGCAGAGTTCATCTATCACCAACAAGGGATGATTATCCCCAGTGGAGTTTATTTCTTCCACAGACAGAAATTCAATCCCCAAGCAGAGTTCATCATCGCCAGCAACGGTAATTCATCCCCAACTGAGGTTATTTCTCCAAATCAGTAGATCTTCTGGCAGAATATATTTTCCCCACAGAGTCATTCTCTCGCTAGTTTATTCTCCAGCCGAGTTATTCTCCCGCCAATTTATTCTCAAATCATCTTCGGTCGTTACCTCCAACAAGAACGAAGAACTCAACTCTTTGTACTCTCCAGCAACAGTCCGAGATTTATTCTCTCCAGCTAGAAAACATCACTAGAACATTGCATATCCATACATCATGGCATGCGCATACGCATCATACAACACAATCTCATTTATCTTGAGAGCATCATTACTCGATACATGCCATACATCATGACATTACATACGACTAACGCTTTACCTTTCAGGGAAAGATACAATCAAATTCTCACAAGTTTTCTCTGGTTCAGTCAAATCGATGCTAAGATTTCTATTCCAGTTCAAACTATGAAGCCCAGATTCTACAGGATAATATGTTGATTTCTCCATCATACTGTGAAGCCCGGAGAATAACCGGATAATAGTACCAAAATACCGTGAAGCCTGGAATCAACCAGATAGTGGTTTATCTTAAATCCAAGCTATGAAGCCCGGAAATCGACCGGAAAATAGTTGAATCCCCAGCAAGTTATTGTGAAGCCTAAAGAACGACCAGATAACAATGCAAGTTACTGTGAAGCCTGGATTACGACCAGATAGCAGTACAAGACACCATGAAGCCTGGTATCGACCAGATAACAATATGGGACACTGCGAAGGATTTCGACCAAATAACAGTTTACTCGGCCAATTACTAAGAAGCCCGGAATCGACCGGATATTAGTGTGCCCTAAATTCAAGTTGAAGCCTGGATGCGACCGGATAACAACTTAATTCCTTCTGAAGCCTAGAACACGACCAGATAAGAAGTAAGAAGTTGTGAAGCCTGGATTACGACCAGATAGCGGCAAAGGACTGAAGCCTAGAATCGACCAGATAACAGTATGGGACACTGTGAAGCTTGGATTTCGACCAAATAGCAGTTTACTCGACCAATTACTAAGAAGCCCGGAATCGACTGGATATTAGTGTGCCCTAAATTCAAGTTGAAGCCCGGATGCGACCGGATAACAACTTAATTCCTTCTGAAGCCTGGAGCACGACCAAATAAGAATTGAGAAATTGCGAAGCCTGGAGAACGACCGGATAACCAGTTTAATCTCATCTCCCCGTTAAGTCACTGTAAAGCCTGGAGCACGACCAGATGGAAGTCGATCTTATCACTATGAAGCCTGGATCACGACCAGATAATAATTCATTTTCACCTCTTCAACCGAGAGACGATTCCCCAGTAGAATAACGGACGATCGAAGCTCCTAAAATTCAACTTTTACCAAGACAAAGACCAGCATTCCCCAGTGAAGTCCTCCTCAATAACAGGTATACAAGCTCTCGCAAAGGAATCTCTTATGCGATCGACACTCCTTCGGATAGAATCTTTAAGCCCATCCTCCGTCATCAATATCCAAATGGAATCTATAAGCCCATTCCCGACATCACAAGATAAGTACCACTTCATGCGAGTGCAAATTTCTGGGCACTCTAGTGTTCAATCATCTTCCACCTTCGAATCACGAAAGGCAAGCAAGCCAATCTACATTCTCAGGTTTAAGAAGATTGAACAGGGGCAACTGTTGTACCCCAAAATTTTCCTTCTTATATTTCTCAATACATTTCAAGTCTGATTCTCATATTGCCTAAGGAAGTCCAAGGGTTAACCAGACAAACTCTCTCCTAAGGCAGTCTACCTCAAATTAGGGTTTCAGTTTGCATCAAGGTACTTGAGTCCAAGGGATCCCAAATGATCACCATTGTCCTAATATGTTCTCAAGATCATCCATGTCAAGTTTCAAGCCTTGCAGAGGAAGTTTGCTCAGTTAATTGCTCAAAGGCCTAAAAATCGACCGTGTTAGGGCAAAAGTCAACGGTGGCCCACATACAGTCAAACTTCAAGATTTTTGGTCAACACCCTCATTTTTAAGTACTATTAATCATTTGATCAAGGGTTGATCATTATTCCTCAAGGATTTCTTACAATTCATCAAAACCCAAAAGTTGCTAAATTAGGGTTTTGCAGGAAAAGTCAACTCAACTTTGACCAAGCATAACTTTCTCATACTTTATCAAAAATGACCCATCAAAAGCTATTTTTTAAGAGGATTTAATTCCATACAATCCATCTTCATCTCCCAAGTTCAAAATATTCACTCACAAGAAGATATAAATTTGGACATTATAGGTCATTTTGGAAAGTCAACAAAAACACCTTTTTTGTCAAAGCTTCATACATGAACACGGATGACTCAATTGAGATGAGACAAAAAGGGTTGCTTAGAGGACATCTCAAGCTTTCTAAAAAGTCCAAGAACACATCTCTAGGGTCCAAATTGAAGGAGTTATGCATTGGTGAAGTTGACCCTTTTTGCAAAATTGCCAAAAGTCAAAAGTGGTCAAAATTGCAATATTTGTCAAATGGGCCCAACGTTTTGTGTTTGTATTGAGTTGGTAACATGATCCACGACCCATGATCTCTCCCACTTGTCTTTATTTTTTTTTGTCATTTATTTGAATTTTATTTCAATTAAATCAAATAAAATCATGAAAATATCAAAACTAATCAAAGCTTGAGATTTTGTGCATGTTTAGGTCTCTTATACAGCTGGGAAGAGAATCAAATCGTGAAAGCTTCATTTGGACACAAAAAGATTGGATTTGGCTTGATTTGGAAAGATTTGAATAAGGATCAAATCATGATTCAATCATCTTAATTGAAAAAGATTTGAAGCAAATTTGTAAACCTAATTCATTCTAGGGTACATATAGGACAAATGCAGACCAAAAACGGGAGGATTGGAGGCATGAGAAGAGAAGAAAAAATCTCAAAATTCCATAGAAAAGTGGCAATCTAATTTCATAGTTCCAGGCTTTTCAAGCCATTCCAAGCACATCATTCGTTTTTTGGGCATCTAAGGACTCTATCCCAATCATTAGCAAGCATTTTCGTGCCCAGATACGCGCTGTAAGTATCCCACGAACTCCATGTTTTCTTAAAATTGCATATCATAATCCTGGCACTCTTAGAATGTTTTGTTTATATATTCTGAATCCTTGAAAAATTTGCAAGCTAATGATAATAATTAATTGCATTTTGGTTAATCATACAGAAAGTTGCCATGATTAGGGTTTAGGTTTCGTTTTTAAGGATTTTGCTTCCAGGAACAATTAGCCATGAAGAGTGGTACCATGATGCTCGTGAGGTTGCCACAAGTTGATTGGTACCACTGGAATTGATTTACCATGTGTGCATAGGATTTTGGAAGATCACAGGGTTGTACCTGCGCCCAGAAAACTGTAGGTAAAAGTGTTGGACTTTTGCCAAGGGAGAGAGGAAGAAGAAGAGTGGTGTGGCACTCCCTGATTCGCTTGTTTAAAATTTGCGCGTCTTTATATATATTATTTTGTTTTTCTAATATAATATTTGATTGTTATTCCATATAGAAATAAGCATGCTGGCTCAGTTGGTTATCAGGCGCTTGGAAAAGCCAAAGGGCCTGGATTCGATCCCCAAGTCCCTATATTATTTCATGATTTTTCTTCTTACATAATCAGGCACATATGCACACAAGGAGACCACCATACACCATCATCCTTCAACCATCAGATCTCCAGCTTGCCAGATCCAACGCCTATCACATGAGGGCCTATCATGGGCATGAGTCAAGCAGGTGCATAGAATCTGGAAAAGTCAAATGGGCTGTTAGCATTTGGGCCCAGAAAGTGCTAATCATACCCCCTTTTCTGCTGAAATAACCAGGCCCATTCTAATTTCTTTTCTATTTTCTATTTCTTTTATTTAATTTATTTTGATTAATTATTTTCTAACATAAAATTAATTCTTTTTTTTACAAAAAACTCATAAAATCAATTTTCAACAATTTAGATTTAGGTTTTATTTTCATCAAATTTAATTTAATAATTAGTTTAATTTAATTTTAGGGTAATTCTAACCTTTTTGTAAATAATTTAAGATAAATTAGAAAATTAGGGTTTGTTTGATTTAATTTTTATTTTCTTTTCTTAAAATAACAAAAATACAAAAATAGGTCAAATTAATTATTTTTCTTAATTTAAATTAATTAGTAATTAGGTTTGTATTTATTCATTTAAAACTTTATTTTATCAAAGTAATAAAAAAAAAGATTTGTCTTTCAATTAGGTGTAGACGGGGGTCAAAACCCTAATTTTCCTCGTTCTCGATTCATCGCGCGCATTTATTATTTTTTACAATATTAATGTAACTGCTCATGGTATGTAATAGTTTAATTAGGACTTTTCAATTATTTATCATTTTACGGGTTTTTGGCTATGTAATTAATCCCCTTCCCCGAAGCATTGTAATAGCGTAGTTTTATTTTTCGCATTTTAATTCTCGCAAAATATTAACTGTTAGATGTATGATAATAAGATTGCATGACAAGACTGTATGTTAATTTTAAAATGGTTAGCAAACCCTAAATGTGCAAAGATAATAACTTGAAATCAAATCGCTCGCACATGCGCACTCCTAGGGTATACTCTCACTTCGGTTGCCTTCGGTAAACGATCATTAAGTATAAGGTGTCTTAGCGGTTGCCCTCTTGTCTAAACAAAGATCAAATGTCCCGTTCGGAAATATTGCCTCGGAAATGTTGCCTCGAATACGATCTTAAGACATTAGGGTTATCACTAAGACGTCCTAACATTGCTTTAGTGATTGTATGTCCCTTTAGAATTGACCCTTACAACTCCAACGACGGTGCTACCTACTCATTAATAGTGGTATAGCGCTGTCTAAAGGAAACAAGAATAGAAACATTCTTTTTTTTGAGTAGGTAGATACTAGTAGGTACTTGCTCAAAATAATCTTTTCCACACTTACACTTTTCCAAACAAAGTTTTCAAAAACACTTCGTAACACTCTTGAGGACTGATACAAGGGTTAAAACGAAGTAAAACAAAAACTTTTTCAAAACACACAAACACAAAAGCAATTTTTAAAATGATGAGCAAGTACCTAAGAGCCCGTAGAAAACTACAGATAGAAAGGGTGCTAATACCTTCCCTTTCTATAATCTACCCCCCGTACTCAAAAATCTCGAAAAAAGGAAATTTTTTGTGCTTTTTTTCCTTTCCAGTTGGATAAAATAAAATTCGGTGGTGACTCTTGCTTACCGCGACATTTTGCAAACACAAACGCAAAACGTAAACCAGCATTTTCGTAAAACAGTCTGGTTCTGCCACCGTATCACAATTCTCTTTGCTCTTTCTCTTGCCATAACTGTATCTTCACCATTGCTGAAGTTTGCAAGCTTCCTCTAAAGTTATCTCTGCTCCATAACCACATAAGTTATCATCTTCACGCTTCAAGTTCGATCGTCTTTGATATATCTGCATCTACAACTGAATCTTCACTCTTCATCTCTGCTCTGAAGTCGCATCCTTGTCTCAAGTCTCCTCAGCATCGCTATTAATTCAACTACCAATGTCTTCACATAGAAATTTCTTATGCAAATAATTCATCAAACTTCAAAGATCTTTGTCGATGAATCTGTAACCTTCACTGTCTTCAGGTCTCTTCTGCATCAAGCTACGCAACGCGCCAAGATTTAGGATTACCTTGTCCGATTCCCAGCTTCCACAACAACGAAGATGTAACAATAATTAGAAATATAACAGTATGGAAACGGAGAGAAGAAAGAGTGGAGAGAGACTAAAGATTCATACCTATGGATTTCTGTTTGATGACGCCGTCAAGATGGCTTCGGACTTCTTACAGTCGATCTTCAGATTTTGTGATTCGAAGAGGATATAAATACCAAAATCGCAGATGGGGGAGAGAGTCTTACGGAACGGAGATGGGGTGCGGAGCCAAATCGCAATTGAGGAAGATGGAACCACGACGGAGATTGAAAGGCTAAGCGGAAAAGAAGACGAAGGTAAGTTATGACTGAGGAGCTGAAGCGTCTCAATTTTGTCCTTCAACTCTAAACACACATCTAAACACCGTTTTACATTTTATTCCTTTCAATTTATTCATTTTTATCTATTGATAAATATAGATTTCAATTAAATAAATATAGTTGATGTTTGTGTGTTATTGGGCTGAAATCGTAGTGCATTAGGCCCGTTTTTGGAAGCTGGATATTGAAGAAAAATGCCGAATCATGGACTACAGTTTGGGCCATTCGGCTGGGCATGCTGGTTATACACCAATATCAAACTTACACCCTTATGTTGGTTATTTGAATTCCTTTCAATAGATTCTTTCCATTTTTATTTTGATTACTTTTGATAATATAAATTGTGATAGGGATGCCATGATAAACATGATACAAATAATAAAAGGCTAATGGTTCTTTAGGATTTCTCCTTAGAATTTGTTGGGAATTTTTAAATTGTTCTTTTAACATGCGATAACCATTTTGTTGTTATTTTTGCCAAGATAGTTTTTAGTAGCTTTTTTATGTGATGTTGTTGAGTAAAAGAGACTTGGTTTTGGAAGCTAGCCAAGAGCATAATTATCATCAAGTAAATTCGAGGAAGCTTTTGGTGGAGTTTTCTTATTGCTTGTGTGGTTATGAAGAGGAAACAGACCTTCTCCGTTCGGTATCATTGTGACCTTATTTTGTTCCTCATTTATGCACTTTACTGCTTTTCTAGATACCATGAGAAGTAGGAAATAAAGAGCGTACGCTCGAAGTCGCTGTTTAAAGACCTGTAGCAGGAATTCCGCACTTCATTTGCTATATATTGTTGTGCTTGTGTTTGTTTCTTTGGTTGTTGATCAATGAGTCACTCAATTTAGGAATTGAGGTCACGACTTTGCTCTCAGTGCATGCTCCCTATAGGATTTTATCATTTTCCATTATTTCTTGTTGATCAATGAGTCACTCAATTTAGAAATTGAGATCACGACTTCGCTCTCATTGCATGTTCACTATAGGATAGATTTGTTAGACTTTCTTTGACATGCTAACCTAGATAGGGTCTCCCTAGGTATGCTCTCTTGAGCTTATTAGCTTGTTTGCTTTATCCTTGTACATATGATGTTCCCTTAGGACGTGCTTGCTCCTTTCGGATGCAAGTTAGACCTTAGGTTGTAAACCATGCATGCTAACATTAGGTAGATGTTTCCCTTTTGTTAATCAAAACCTTAGGACTATCATTGTATGATAACATTAGGTTAGAAACAGACTAGTCTCCCTTAGACTCTTTTCTTCCCTTTTTGCATCCTTGCATTTAAAACTAAAACTTCTTTTCTTAGCAAATCAAAAGCATGCTAATCACACATAAACCCTTTTTCAAGGTAACAAAACACAAACCAATTCAAACCTTTTTATGCGCTCGAGCACCTTTTCTCAGAAAACCCTTTTCAGGTAAGACATGATTAATTTACTTCTGTTTCAATGCATAAGTCTCCAAAGGTTGAGCTGCGACAGAAGGCGGAATTAACATTATCCATAAAAAACATAAACAAACAAAAACATGTGATCCGAACTACGGTAGCTCTGATTCCTCAAAAAGGATACGTAGGCATTGGGGTAGGGGCCAAGCGAGTACAACTTTATTTTCCCTAAATTCTTTTCTCCTTTCTTTTGCATGTATTATTCCTTAGTAATAAACAGTAATCATAGATTAATACGCCCATAAGATTAGACAACAAGAGCGGATACTGTAGAGTACTATGGGCATGTGGGGTGCTAATACCTTCCCCTCACATAACAGACTCCCTTACCCGATCTCTCGGTCGCAAGACCATGACTTCTCCCTTCTCAGGTTTTCTCGATGTTTACCTTTCCCTACATGTGGGATAAAAGACGTCCGATGGAGAATTTATTGTTTGATGATTTTCAGCCGATTGTTTCAGCTGGCGACTTCACTGGGGAAAGGTCGACCAAATGTTGGTCCATCCCGGAGTCGCTCCTAGCTCTTATTTCCTTTCTTCGGGTGCTTATTTTTTATGATTTCTATTTTTATTCATCCATTTTGTATATACTTAAGCATATGTATGCATTGCATTTTACTGCTTTCCATATACTAATGATGTACTGGATCTGCTTCATGTTGGGTGGGTGTTACTATGAGGTAAAAGGCCCAATACCCAGGCCAAGTGATAAATGTAGGAACCATATGAATAGAGTGGAACATGAACGACTAGTTGACTTAGGTCTCACTATCTCCGCCATTTCGTCCATGCTCAGATGAGATACAAATGAGGGGCTATCATTTTCACGTAGGTGATACGGCGATATTTTTTCAGGAGTACCCTCGATTCTGAGTTACCCGACCTTACCTTGACCTAGTTTTCACCCGTGAGTGGGGGTGGGGGGGATTATTATCACAGGTGCAATTGGTGACTATGTTCAGATGGTGACTATACTCAGACGGTGACTATTTGTTCTAATGGTTATGTTCTGGATTTCTGTCGGTGACTTATTCAGATGCTATATTCTGTTGGTGACCGTATGGTTCTCAGATTTTTTTCTGAGTTCCCAACTTGTATATTTGGAGGTTCATTCGGGCCTTCGATCTTGGTATTCCCAACATATTCAGAAAAGGATCAACAGTATCCGGTGGTCCAGAAGCCTTGATCTCATACAATTGATGATCTACATGGTACTTGGTTCTTGTATGTGCAGAAGCTATGCCAGACCTTTGATCAGAGATCAATGTGGGATGATTCCGTGGGGAATTGATTGATACAAAAATCTCGATGGGGTTAGTTATGGTATACATGCAAGTTTCGGCCCGTGGTCGGGAGTTCTTAGAGAAGGAATATAATTGATTAAAGACTCAAGTGAGCCAGGTCATGAAAGCTCTGATGATGATGTCAACAATCTTGTACTTACTTCCGCAACAAGTTCTCTCTTCTCCTCATCTTTTGGGAATCGCTTTCATCCATGGAATGCTGCAAAATCTTGAGTTCTTAGAACATCCTACCAGCAGATGGTTCCCATTTACTATGGGATCTTATATCAATGCTCGTTCATGATACTGACTTCAGATGTGGTTACCACGCCGGGGCATCCGACTATTCAATCAAGGGAACTCTCTATAACTTTGTGTTCCCTGATCGGTTCGACAACAGCCAGTCTTTGTTCCCCTAGTGAATTCATTGGGCTAGGCTTTTAAGAAAAGACAGAAGAAGCCTGATGAGCATGCTGGTACAAGCCCACTGCATTACATCCAACTATTCCCTTGCCTGGTGGAAGTTCAATTGGTAAAGCTCTGATCTTTGGGGTCCTCCTCCCACAAACATCTCTTTTGATTACGATACACATGCTAGATGTGTATCCTATGTCGGGGCACCCGGTTTTGATATTGAAAACTGAAAAAGGGGTTGAAGTATAAAGCCCAACACATGTCTGGAATCTCTTCCAAAAGTCCAATTCTTATTTGGCTGACTGTTGGACTCTTTCTCACCAGGTGGATGTCTCTGCTGCTCTGATAGAAGACGAATTGTATTATTTCTATATGGCGTAATATGCTTGGTGATGCAGTTTATACCAATTCGCTTGATAAAACATTCATTTGCTCTCCTGCAATAATATTCTATGCATATTATTTTGGGGCACCTGGCCATCCGATTGAAGAGGGTATGTCATCTAGAGACAATGTCCAAGACAGACTCGATTCAAAGACTGTTGTGTTCACGTTAGATCAGAAGGAGAATTCTCTTGCCTATTTAACCATTGAGGCTACAGAAAGTCGTCAGAATCAAGAAGTCCGTACGGAGTCAAGTCTCCTCAACAATGGCAATCATTGGTTTCTTTATTGCATTTTCATTTGTATTCTTGCTTGTTTGTTTAAACATTGCTTGCATGTAGAAACTTGTCTATTTTTGAATGAAAATCTTAATGAAATAGGTATGCTTGTCTTGAAGTGTTCTTTTCGTTTTTATTCATCCACTCATTATCACTCTTTAAACGTTTTATTTGCATATTGATACCAAGTTTCTAAGTGTTATGCTTAGGTAAAGATTGGATGGAGGATGACGATAATCTGAAAACGCAAAAAATCTTTGGTTGGTATGCTTTTGAGTAAGACCCTACTGACAATGTACATGCCTTGTTTCTATTCCTAAACACTGGAGATATAAGGGAGATAAACCCTCGTTAACCCCTCTGAGCCTTCGAAGTAGGAGTTTCTTTTCTGTTTAGAAAAAACCCTCATTTTAACCCTAGGGCGGGTAGTGTTTAGTTAATTTGATCAAGCGTTCAGGACTCATCAAGAGTGTGCATCCAGGGATACAACAATGGTTATCCATCAAAAGGTTGAGGAAAGTCAAAACCACAATGGTTAACCCTCATCTATCAGCAGCGTGCATCAAAGAGAGTGATATCCCAATGGGTATCTATCGCACATCAAGAAGTCGAGATTAGATGATGATACAAGAATGGCTATCCATCATCTACCAAAGACTCAGGAAGTCACTGTCACTTCCAACAAATCAAAGACAATGCAAAGATCAACGACTTGTTCAGAAAGGGAAAATATGAATTAGAAAGAAACAAAAATCCCCTCTAATTCGAAACTTGAAAACAAGTTGCTTAGGCAAAAGTTAGGGCATCCCGCTAGACTTCTAAATAGAAATTCAAAAAGAATTTGTCCAGGAAAAATTTAAGGACGACAAGAAAGAAGCTGAAAATCCTAAAAGGATATAAAAGGATTACCAATGAGAATTCTTATAGAAAATAACAAGGTTGTGTTATCAGACACCAAAATTAGAAGGAAGTGACTGTCGTGTCCAAGAAACCACAGTGGTTCCTCAATCATCGCAAACTCTTCTCGAGAGATGAATGCTTGCATCGGGTCAACTGAACATAGGAATGGAGAACATCATGGAGAATGGGTGGGCACCAAATAATTTTGAGCCTTAAATCCTTTTTTTCTAAAACCGTGAACCAGACCACGTTACAATCCTTTCAAAGTCCTAACTGAAGCATGGGTCAATTTAAAAGCATGCTACGACGAGATAGCGTTTAACTGACTCCTAAGAGGTATGATTGAATATATTTGTTGGCATCGTATGCTTGCATTATTTTCATAAAAAAGAATTTGCAAATGTTGCTCTCTAGATAGTGACTAGTTCACAACATAGTTGTGACATCATTTCATTCAAAGTTTTTCAAACTTCAAGACTTACATATATGTTGCATTAGAATTATCATTCTCATAATAAACATTCTTCTGCATACAAAACAACTGATTAACATCAAGTAAGTTTACATAATGAACAATCGGTAAAAAGATCAATCTTGTCAGAGAAGAGAGGCTTGAATACTCTATTGAAGCAAGATTCAGTTATCACAAGAGAAATGACTTATCCAGGGGCATGTTAACCAGTGATTCTGTCAAGAGAAAGCATTTTGGTGCTTCATAGTCTGAGTACCCTTTAGGGATGAAGTTAGAAGATTCCACCAATCTGGGGTAATCAAGTCGAGATTCAATCTCTCCACACTCAGCCAAATCTGGGGCATTCCCTCAAAGCTGTCATTCAGATTCTATCACGTCGATGAACCTCTTAAAATCTTTTGCTAATCATCTTGGGGCAATCGTGTAGATAAATCTATTCAGAGTTCATTCAACCTGAGTCAGTTAAGTCGAGATGCAACAAATCTCTCCAAGAAAGTTGTAATCAAGAGCATTTATTTTGTGACTCAAGACATTGGGGCATGCCACCTCATATCATATTGTGGCGCGATTATCCTGGTCTTCTATTCAGCACAAATTCTTTCAGAAATCCTCCAGACAGGGGCATTCCTCATCCGTACTTGCAAAGTTGCTCAAGCCAATTATGTTGTACAAGACAAATCAAGCTAAAAGCATCATAATGGTCACCCTGACCTAGCCAACGCTTGAAGCCGCCTTCATCTGCTGCAGACAATTTCAAACCTAATTCCCCAAGTGAATTCATAAAGTTCCGAGTTGCCGTTTGACTTGGCACGCGCAAGTGCATCCCCAGTGGAGTTAATCAAGTGCATCCCTAGTGGAGCTAAACCGGGGCATTCACAGAGCTAAACCGGAGCATTCGCAGGTGTCCATGCCCATATTTTATCCCCAAGTGATTCAAGAGGTAATTCCCCAGTGTGGCGTAAACTTGGGGCATGTATTCAGAGAGATCCACATGGTGTTCAACATCCATTCTTTGGCATATTCAGTTCTAACATCCTCCAAGAAGTTCAGGATATAGGGAAATCGGGCCAGATTATCTCTTCCCCAATAATACGATTTAGAATTCAGTGGCATACTGGTAAACCTGCTTCGTAATTTAATCTCCAGTAGAGTCATCAATAATCTACGGTTTTGTGAGCCCCCCAATGCAAATTCTTATCAGTATCCCCAACGATCTTTGGTATTGCAGGTTTCCAGCGCCAATATGTATTGGCATCTACAGTGATGAGCTACAACTCCCAATGAGCCATCGCTTATCCTCACGAAGTCTGTTTCTTTGCATTGCATATGGCTATCATTGCATAACACTGCATCTCTAAAGGTGCATAGTAGATCCATTAGAATGGATCTTTGCGTCAAAAGAAGTTCAAACATGCATATAAAGCATAATCCAGATCAGGTACCTTACACGAAATACCTGAATCATTCAAGGACCATAATACATCCCCACAAGAGGATATTGCTTCCAAAATCCCCAACTGATGATCTTCACCTTCACAACACCCAGCTAACGGCGCCAATACCTTGTACACCTATTTCCAGCAAAGTCAATACACCTTGTCATTCTAAACCCAGTTCTCGTCTGGTAGCCAACTCCCTTCGTACAAATAATTCAGTCTTCCTAAACACTCGTCTGTGTCAATTTTCCAAACACTCGTCTGTGTCAACTTATAAACACTCATCTGTGTCAGTCTTCCAAACACTCGTCCGTGATTAAATATTTATTTAATACTCGTATGTATCTTCTTTAAATACCTGTCTGTATTGATTCAAACACTCATCTGTGTCAGTTCTTCAAACACTCATTTGTGCTATACTTTCCTTGTATTGGCATCACACTATGTTACAAGTCAGATCTCTTCCTTGTATTGGCATCACACTACATTACAAGTCTTATCTCTTCCTTGTATTGGCATCACGCTACGCCAAGTATGATCTCTTCCTTGTATTGGCATCATGCTTCGTTATAAGTCCAATCTCTTCCTTGTATTGGCAATATTCTACGTTACATGTCAGATCCCTTCCTTGTATTGGCATCACGCTACGTTACAAGTACGACATCTTCCTTGTATTGGCATCATGCTACATTACAAGTCTGATCTCTTCCTTGTATTGGCATCCTGCTACGTTATAATTCTAATCTCTTCCTTGTATTGGAATCATGCTACGTTACATGTCAGATCCCTTCCTTGTATTGGCATCACGCTACGTTACGAGTGCAATCTCTTCCTTGTATTGGCATCATGCTACATTACAAGTCCGATCTCTTCCTTGTATTGGCACCACGCTACGTTACAAGTCCGATCTCTTCCTTGTATTGGCATCGCTCTACGTTACAAGTCTGATCTCTTCCTTGTATTGGCATCATGCTACGTTACAAGTCCGATCTCTTCCTTGTATTGGCATCGTGCTACGTTACAAGTCCGATCTCTTCCTTGTATTGGCATCACGCTATGTTACAAGTCTGATCTCTTCCTTGTATTAGCATCGTGCTACGTTACAAGTATGATCTCTTCCTTGTATTGGCACCGTGCTACGTTACAAGTCCGATCTCTTCCTTGTATTAGCATCACGCTACATTACAAGTCTGATCTATTCCTTGTATTGGAATCACGCTACGTTACAACTCTGATATCTTCCTTGTATTGGCATCATGCTACGTTACAAGTTCGATATATTCCTTGTATTGGCATCATGCTATGTTACAAGCCCAATCTCTTCCTTTTATTGGCATCACGCTAAATTAAAACTCTGATCTCTTCCTTGTATTGGCATCACGCTACCTTACAAGTCCGATCTCTTCCTTGTATTGGCATCATGCTACGTTACAAATCCGATCTCTTCCTTGTTTTGGCATCCTGCTATGTTACAAGTCAGATCTCTCCCTTGTATTGGCATCATGCTACGTTACAAGCCCGATCTCCTTCTTGTATTGGCATCATGCTACGTTACAAGCCCAATCTCTTCCTTGTATTGGCATCATGCTACGTTACAACTATGATATCTTCCTTGTATTGTCATTATGCCGTGTTACAAGTCTTCTATGTCCTTGTGTTTACATCATGCTACCTTCCAACACTCATCGTGTCAGTTTCTAAACACTCGTCGCGTCAACTTATAAACATTCATCGTGGAAGCTTCTAAACACTCAGTGTGTCAATATCTAAACACTCGTCTGGTCACCTTTCTAAACACTCGTCCTGTCACCTTTCTAAACACTCATCGTGTCAGCTTCTGAACACTCGCTGTGTCAGCTTCTGACACTCGTCGTGTCAATTTCTAAACACTCGTTGTGTCACCTTCCAATCTCTGTCTCTTCACTAGAAAAAAAATTTCCTAGCAGATATCACAAAAATAAATAAACACTCTAACTTTCTCCCAGAACAAATTTTTAGCATTGGTATTTCATCATCTTCTACCTCGAACTCCCGAAAGGCACGCGCCAATCGTACTTTCAGGTTTAAGACGATTAAATAGGGACAACTGTAATACCCCAAATTTGTCCTACCCTCTTACTTTTACCTGGCTTCTGCATCTCGCACTTTTATCATGTACATAACTTCCTTTAGGTCATTTAACACAACATGCATTCACTAACAACAACGCTTGGCTCTAGGATTAAGGATCTTGAAGAATTAGGGTTTCTTTAAGGCTTTGAGGCTCTTATCTTCATCCAAGGGATTCAAGCTACTTCTTCAACAAGCAGGGAAAGATGCTAGGGTTTTAACTTGTTATGCTTCATCAAGAGTTCAATTGTAATCTAAGGTTTTGGTCCCCTCCATCACCTCAAGCTACTTTGGTTATCAAATTTCATCAAAAGCAAGTGAACTAGGGTTTATTACTCATCATATTTGAGCTTGTTGATGTTCAACAACTGAGGTTCATTGGGTTTCATGTCAAGGTATCCTATTATGCTCCAAGTCCTACCTTTGTCAAAGGATTCAAGGCATTGGCTATCTTGTTACTCATCAAGTCGAGATATAGTGTGGATTAGATTGCAAAATGCAAGCCATGGTACATAAGATGAAGTTGTGAGTTCATTAAGTTCAAAATGTCATCATTCTTTCAAACACTTGTTGCTTCAATTAAGAGTTAACTAGGATTTCAAGATAAATGAGATGCCAATTTGGATTCATTGAAACTTCTAATTGTGCTCAAGATTAATATTGGTTCAAGATCTCAATTTCATGACTTGTCAATGGTTGATTCAAGGTATGACATATAAATGGATTTGGATTCAATTCTTTGTGAGATGTCAAATTGGATTCAAGTTTTGAAGCGAGGCGTCTATTGTACCCCAAAATTTTCTCTCTCATTTCTCAAGAAATCTCTCATAAGATCTTCATTTATTCAAGACTACACAAGGTTTGATCAGCTTAAGCATTGACAACTGAAAACTAGGATTTGAGTTTTCACAAGGACAATTGGACTTTCAAGGCTGAATATGAATTTCATGGATCATTAGGAATCCTCAAGATTTCTCATGTCAAGTTTCAAGTCTTGGATCACATTTTTGCTCAGTCAATTGATCAGTTGACCTAAAATCAAATGTATTGGGGAAAAAGTCAATTATGGTCAATTTGCAGTCAAACTTCATAATTTTTTATCCATATCAACAATATGAACTCATATATTTCAATTGATCAAGTTTGGATCTCATTTCTCAAGAAATTTGATCAGATCATCAAAAGGGCAAAATGGTCAAAATTAGGGTTTTGACTAAGGAGGTTCAATTTTTGACTTTTGACCTAACAAATGACTTATTGGTTCAAGACATGATCTCAAGGATACAAATGCACCATTTTGACCTAATGGAATGGCTAAAAACATTTCTCAAAGATTACAATTCATCAAGACATGTCAAAATATGAAACTTGTTCATCAACAAATTGAAAAGTCAAAATTCATTTTTGAAAAGTCAAAATTTCCAAGACTTAGAATTTTTCTAAGTGTTGGAAAATTAACTTTTTTCATAACTTTGTTCCAAATTTCCACCATGATTCAAGATGATTCAATAGAAACTTCTAACATGAAAGTTGTAGATCTCAATGAGATCTAAAACATTGTAGGGCAGAACTTTTTCTAGAAATGCTTGGATTTCAAGTTATGAATTTGTGAAGACATGCTCATGGCAACTTTTCAACAAGTTCTAAGATGAATCTTCAAAAATTTACAACATAGAGGTTATAGAGGATGTTACAAGATTTCCAAAATGTCCAAGAACTCATCAAGACCATACTTGAGCTGAGAGAATCGAAGGCCAGAAGTTAGGGTTTCAAACTTGATTTACAAGGCATATTTTATGATGAACATGAACCAAATCCATAGCCATGTTGTATAATCTTCACTTTGCAGGCTTCAAACTTATTTGTCACTCCTTAATTTAATGTTTACACAACTGATTGATCAATTGTCCAATTGATTCAAACATTGTCCAAAGCATTTTGCCATTTTAGGGAGAAAGTCACCATTTCCATTCTTGTAAAGCAAGCTTTATGCACAAAGTCAGCTTCTTGAGCTCCTAACTTGTTTTATTTAAGTACACTCCATCCAAAAAGTCAGAAGCAAGCTTGTTTAAAGTCCAACCACTCTACAATAGCATGGTACAAGGCATGGAAACTTGTTTTGTCAAGAAAATCACATGTTGAGCTTAAACATGTAAATTCAAATTCTGACTTGTTGTAGTACATAAAACCTTTTGCTTATAAATAGAGACACTATTTACAAGCTAAGACACGAATACTAAGACCCTGAAACTCTCTCAAACACTCAAAAACCAGAAATTCCTCAAAAACACCATTGATACACAATTATGGCCTTGAACTTGTATCTCTCATTTCCCTCGTGCGTTTTCCCTCAAATTCATTTGCAAAGCTTATATACCTCAAATATAGTCCATCTGTGTCCTTGTTTTGGAACTGTAACACCATTTTCATCAACCTTCATAACCATAAAATAGAGTCTGTAAGTTGACTTCTCTAGACCATTCCAACCATCCATAGCTCAAGCTAGGCATTGCATTAGCTTCCTGGGAACTTGAGGAAGCTAATATGATCATCACAACTCCTTCAAAGCAGTTCAAACTCATTTCACGATTTCCAATTTTAAGGTATTTTTTCTGAACTTCTATCTCTTCATACAAGCATCATTTGATTCTGATTTGTGAAAATAAAATGTAGATATCATTGCCCTGAAGCTGTACATGTCCATAGTTTTCATTTATATTGCTTGAGCTTAGAGAATTTTAGGTTTGAATCTCTGAAAAAAGTTAGGTCAGAATTTGGTACTTTTAGAAATTCGTGCTCATCTTTGAGAATTAGTTTAAGTTATTTACATATTCAGAATCATGGTGAAATTTCTAACAAGTTTGATGTTGGAAGTTTTATGAATGGATGGGAAATGAGTGAGTTACAGGAACCCTGATTGGAGGTTGAAGATGAAGTTCATTTCTATAACTTGATTTGTATTATATATTTATGATTTCAGTTAAGTTAACAGATGTACGGCCACCCCAGTGGTAAAGGCAGCGCGCATTTATGGTCAAGATCATGGGTTCAAGTCCCAGCGCTGTTGTTGTACCCAAATTAGGGTTAAGTCAACAATTAGGGTTTGTTATTTCCCAAATAAAATTGAGTCTCCAAGGTTTAAAATGGTCTTCATAGATCTTCATGTCTCCTCAAGGATGTTCGTGCCAGTTTTCAAACTTTACATTGCAAGTTTGCTCAGTTGATGGTTCAGATGACTGAAAACGACTGCATTGACCCAAAAATAGACCTTTGTGAGATCAAGTTCAAACGATTGTAACTTCTTCATTATTCGATACTTTTGAGCGGTTCTTTTTGCGTATGACTCTCCTTGAGGTCATCTCTAATTTCTCTTCACAAATCAAGAAATGATTACATGCGGAAGATCATCAAAATTCGAATACTTTAGAGGTTGCTTTATGGACTTTGACCTAATCTTAAGTAATTGTCGCCTGACCTCTAAGAATTGTAATTTCCTCAATTTCCAAGATCTTGAGACGTTTATTTCTGCATACTGTCATAAGTGATGTTGTTTACGAGTTTCACTTCAAAGATCAAAGGAAAATTATGTTTGGAAGACTTTGAAAGTCATCGAATCATCACATGTCATTTGCTTGATTTCGAATGTTCTTAACTCCTAATTTCAATTCATACCACAATTGTTTTCTCAGGACTATGATTCTCATGTTGAAGTCGTTAATTTTATAAGATTGATGAATATTCTTAAAGCATATGTTGAGGCAATGAAGTTCCATTTGAGTCGATCATGGCATGAGAGTGTCATTTTGAATGCAAGTTTTATGGAATCAAGAGGGTATACAATGTTAAAAAAATATTCAATATTATCAAACAAACTTCACTCAATACATGTTCAAAATCGCATTGATTCACTTACGTGTCAATCTCCTTCAAGCTTTTGAGACAAGTGAGTTTACACAAGGAAATTTCGAGTTTCTATCTTGCAAATCATTCAAAGTTGTTACATTACTACAAGAGATTTACAAACTTCAAGTTCCATCGATTTATGTTACAAAGGAAAAATTTCAAGATACATTTCAAAGTGGGTTACAATTTAAGATACAAACTACAAGTGTTTTGTTTACAAAAAAAGAAATATTGCTTCTTCAATTTTCTTTTGCTTCATCTTCAAGAATTTCATCCACTCATCTCCATGGCTTCTTCTCCTTTCAACCTCACTTGCCATCCAACCCTCATGCTCATGAAACAAGAAAGAAAGAGTTAGCAAACAATCAACATGTGAAAAATTCAAGCAAGAATTAATTGTTAAAAAAAAGCACATTTCATCATTAGGGTTGGCCTTTGGAATCAGAAATTGAAAAAGCTTTTTGTTCTCAATCATAAGCCATCTCCTCCTATTTTGCAAATCACAAAACTTGGATTTTGGTTCACAAAAGGAAAAGGGGTTTGCAAATGTTTTCTTACTGCAAAAAACAAGCCAAAACAGCAAATACATGCAATGCAACCCACTACAAACAGCAGCCCAAAGACAAATACAAAAAGGCAAAACAACACAACAAATAGCAACAAAAACAAGCTAACAACAGTTTCTGCAAACAACATCAGCAAAATACAAAACAACAAACTTGCAACAAATACACCAAACAGGCAAACAACAGTAACATGGCCCAAAAAAGATGTATAAAAGACAACAAGCCAAATAGTCAGCAACACATATAAAACAACAATGGATCATAAACAATGCAAGCTATCAAATATCTCACAAAACCTTATGCCTCATCATTTTCCCTAAAAATGCCAACCCTTCAGAAATTGTGAAAAATAGAAAAATGACTTTGCATCATGGAAAGATAAAGAGGAAAGAGACAGAAAGATACCACCTAGCCTATACAACGGTCCAAACAACCTGCATAAATTAGTCCCTAATCATTCCAAAACCAGCTGCATAATAGCTCTGTTAAACCTGCATCAAAACCTGTCCAAAATAGGCCAACACTTGCACAAAGTTATCAAAACAAAAACTGCAGCCACAAAGCAATGAAACAGTGCCTTTAATTGTTCAAATCCATATCCTCCCCCCCCCCCCCCCCCAAAGTTGTTTTCAGATGAATATAAGGAAGACAGTAACACAACAAAAGGGATCGTTTTGTTCATCAGAAAAAAGAAAAATAAAACATTTTTTACAGCAACCATCCAAAGCTGAAAATAGCCTCAATATTTATATTCAACAAAAATTAAGGCAAAGCATCAAAGACCATTTTTTTATCATCATTTTCCTACGCCATACCCTTCAGAAAAAAATAGAAAATACAAAAAAGCAGGAATCAATTCCCTGTCAAGAAAAAGCCCATGAAGCCACTAGCCACAAAAACACACAATTTTCTCAAAAGCAGATCTAGCCGGTAAATCTTCACATCTCTGCATTCATAGAAACCATAAAAATGTTAAATCTATCTGCATGCATTATTATTTTATTATAATCAAATAATAAAAAAAAATTACACAAAAATTCATTAACAAAACTTTAACTTACCTTTTCAAAACCTCAATTTCATATTCTCTGCAAAAACTCAACCCGTTCCTTTTCTTATCACCACTCGACAATACCAAAATCTAACCATAAAGCGATTCTCCGATCCCCGTCGTACTCAGTTGCCACTGTCTAATCCTTAGAATGAAGTTGGGGAGGCTGAGCCTGTTAGAGACAACATACAAGAATTCTTCCACAGTTAGAAGAGATGAAAAGTACCATATTAAACCAAAAAATCCTTAAGCTTGTTTCGGCCAGTAGTGCGTTTTTCTCAAGAACGAGTTAGGTTAGACATTGTTAGGGAGAAGAGAGGGATAGAAGTTCGAATTTGTGAGAGAGAGTGTTATCATTTTTTTGTTTTGTTTTTGTTTTACGGTTCAGCATAAAACTAAAGCTAAAACAATAATAATGTTTAATCTATTTTTTACCTTCCCAATGACCAAACAATGGACAAAACCAGTGACGCCTTCTGTCTCTTTAGGGTTTCAAACCCTTTCTTTTCCTATTTCAAACCGGTCTTGGGCCTATTTTCTTGGCCCAACCCATTTAATAAACTTTGTCCTTTTATATTAACAAATGCATAGAAATGAATGAATGAATGATTTGGTGTAGCGGTTGAGGAAGTGTCTGTTAGGAGCAATGTCCCAGGTTCGACCCCCCCTGGGACACTTTCTCATTTTTTTTCCTGTTTTGTATTTCTTTCTTCATTTTTATTGGATAGAAGGGTAAAAAAAAAGAGCTATCTTGGGCCTGTTCTTGTAGCCCATCCGAATTTCTATCATACTCCCACATCATGTTGTTTACACCCCTTGATAAATTAACTTAATTTATTTTGTTAACCTTTTTTTTTAGTTTTCATTAATTCAATTTTTATTTAAATTAGTTTAGATTTTATTTAACAATTTTAGAATTAGCCTAGTTTAGGTTTAATCTAATAACTTAGAATTTTTTAAGTTAGCTTCCAAATGTATTTTTTTTAGGACTTTGTGAATAATTTTGTTAACATTTTTTAGTAAACTATCTTTTAAAATATTTAGTTTCTACATGATAAAATTCAAAAGAATAGAATAGAATCTTTATTTTCTTTCTAGATTTTCCACAAACAAAAATATCGAGAACTTTATTTCCATACTTTGTCAATTAATTTACTTCATAGATTGCTGTAGTTTTAATTAATTGTTCAATTCGATTTGGTTATATTGATTTCCTGTTTTAATTTTTAATCGCATTGATCCATCCCCATTTATAAATTTGTACCCCCATTCCCGAAAGCTCTATAATAGCGTAGAATTTTGATTTCCACAATTTACTATTTTCTTTTATATTGTATAGTAATTAGGTGTGCATGGCAAGATTTAAAGTTAATCGCTAGATAACCCTAATCAAAGAATAAATTAACTTGAATCAAACACACTTTCACACGCGCACCTCTAGGGTAACCTCTCTTATTGCCTCGAAAAAACAGTCATGTCCCTCAAATATGAGACGATTTAGTAAAGACCCTTCGATAAAAAAGATCGTAGTCCCTTGATGTCCCTCGATGTTGCCTTCGATAAAACAATCTAGTCCCTTATGAAAATTGCTAAAGCGTCTCGCAAGTTGCCTTCTATGACTGTATGATTGACCCGCGCCCGTCCCTTCACATCCAACGATGGGGCTTCTTACCAAATCAATGGTAAGATAGAAACATCTAAAGGGGGAGGAAAAGAACATTTAAGACCTTTTGAGTAGGTAGGTTGCTCCTAGTTTCTCTCTTGCTCACAACAAAAAAATATTTTTACACCAACACTTTCATCTTGAAACATTTTCAAAAGACAAAGCTTTTTGTAGCGTTCTTATAGAGACTAGAACCATTACAAAGACGTTTTCAAAATACTTTCAAAACCCACACCACAAGCACATTTTCAAACAAAAGCAAGTGATCTAGCAAGCAACTAAGAGCCCGTAGATAACTACAAATAAAAAGGGTGCTAACAACTTCCCTTTTCATAACCTACCCCCCGAACTCAAGAAATAATCTCGAAAGGTCTTTCCTGTTTTTTTCAACCTTTCCTTTTGGATAAAAGAAAAGTTGGTGGAGACTCTTGCTATCTGCAACAATTGCGATCAAACACAAAACACCAAGTCAATTCTCTCACCGCGTTACAGCTGCCTTTTGTTATATTTTTCAACATTTTCTTCCTTTTTTTGCCACAACCAGCACACTGGGCCACCCCTCATTGGACCTTGTATTTTGGCTTCTCCTCACCCCCTGCCTACTTATCACACACAGGCCCAACCTTTTTTATTTTGTTTATTTTTCTGATTACAAAAAATATTAATGGGCCAAGCTTTAAAAAAAACTGTTTTTCTAGTAAACTCCCAAATTCCATTTCAAAACCCCCTGACTTTTATTTTCATATTTTATTTTATTTTATTTTTTCTTTATTATTATTATTATTATTATTATTATTAATATTATTATTTTATAAATAAAAATCCAAAAAAATAGTTTATTTATTTATATATCTAATATATTTATATTCATGTATATTTTATTCCTTTAAAAAACAAAAATATTTTCTAAAACAAATTTAATTCATTTTCTTTGTAGCGTAGTACGCTCTGACGTTTCTTTGTAGTTCCAGTTCCAGTTATTTTCCGTCTTTTTAAGATTGGCCGAGTATCTATTATTTTGTGATATCTTATCATCTTCAAGAGATTCTGTATGCCTGTTTCGTCAGCATAACATTCATTCATTCATTTACACTTATATCACGCATGCATATTCACATTTGTCGTTGATTTTGGGTTGTATACCTTGTTTATGTTTATGAAGACAATGTACATGTTCTTTCCAAGTAGAATGTTAGCTTAGGCAGAAAATGTGCTTCCTTTCTAAATTCCCCAACTGAGCTAATCCTCGTGGATGATTTTTGATTTAGTATTCCTTGTCCATTTCTGGATAGAATGAATCCCCAATCGAGTTATTTTCTCATTGGGTGGAGTCTTGTTTGACTGTCTTCTCTCTGGTTTATTCCTGGAGGGAGTTGTTGTCTCTTGCATAGGCTATCTCGTGATTTTCTCCAAGCTAGGCAACCTAGACGAATGGTGCATTTATTTTGCGCGTTTAAGTATTTGATCTCCTCGGGAAGGATCTATTCATGGTTCCCTTTGACGAAGATTTTATTCTCTGACAGTGTTATCGCAATTTTCTTCTGAATTATTGTTTGGAAAATGACAAGCGGCGGTCTCTTCATGAGAAACTTGTGCGTTATCTTTTCTTCAGAAAACGGCAAGCGGCGGTCTCTTCATGAGCAACTTGTACATTATTATTTTTTGGAAAACGACAAGCGGCGGTCTCTTCACAAGCAACTTGTACGTTATTATTTTTTGGAAGACAGCAAGTGGCAGCTTCTTTATTTGAGCAACTTGTATGTCATAGTATTTTTGGAAGACAACAAGTGGCAGCTTCTTTATTTGAGCAGCTTGTATGTCATAGTATTTTTGGAAGACAGCAAGTGGCAGCTTCTTTATTTGAGCAACTTGTATGTCATAGTATTTTTGGAAGACAGCAAGTGGCAGCTTCTTTATTTGAGCAACTTGTATGTCATAGTATCTTTGGAAGACAACAAGTGGCAGCTTCTTTATTTGAGCAACTTGTATGTTATAGTATTTTTGGAAGACAGCAAGTGGCAGCTTCTTTATTTGAGCAGCTTGTGTATCTACAACCATATTATTATTTCAGCATTAATTGGTATCTCTCCGGAAATCTCGCAGAGAAGTTTGTTATGAATCTTTACCTTCAGAAGTCGGTAATCCATTATCAGCAACCTTGGTACATATTTTGTCTATCTTTGACCTTGAGTTGTGAACTCACTGTTATTTTGGGTCAATAATCTGTTTTTGTGGCCTATGCAAGATGCCTTCTTTGTTAGGGTCAGAGGTTGTATTCTCTCAAATTTTTATTCGCCTTCAAGAGTCTATCATTTGAAGTCGATGGCTCATTTCCCCAGTAGTGTATAATCTATGTTCCTGTGTTTTGTTGGTGTTTGGTTTCTCCAGCATTATCTTGTCTCATACAATATCATTCTCTGTGAATTTAAATACTACATTCATATCATAAATATAATGGCGGTATCTTAGGGAAAAATTGCGTATTATGTATTTAAATACCTTCAATCTCGTCGAGACGAAGATTTTAATCTTCATATCTCCGGATAGAAGAAACTTAAATAGGGGCAGCTGTCATACCCCAAATTTTGACCTAAGATACCACCTCCCATCTGCATTATTACATAGCAAGCATTCACAAGCGATTCGACCTATTTTTTGCCAATTCTCGAGTCAGATTTCAAAAATTCATAACTTCTTCAAATTTCGACAATTTTTTAGTGGTTCTTTTACATATGATTCTCCTTTGCAACAACTACAACTTTTCTTTACAAGAAAAGAGATGATTATGCTTTGAAAATCCACCAAAAAATAGAAACGTTAGAAATTGTTGTGAATTTGGTGAAATTTAACTGGTTTTTGTCCGACTTTACTAAATCATGATTTTTTTCATTTTTTATCATTTTTTCTTTTATTCTTATTTTCATAAAAAGAAAATCCACAAAATATATTTAGTTCATATCAGTTTTACTTTATCCAAAATATAAAAAAATTTATAGTTTTGTTAGTTTCATTTAATTTATATATTTAATTCATTGATAATTCCAAAAAAATCACAAAATACATATAAGTTCTTTTGCTTTTTACATTTTTTTGAGTATGTAAGTCTATTTTGTGTTTCTTTAGTTGCAATTCAAAAATTTGAAAATATATGGTTTGATTTTTTCATTTATTTTTATTCCTTTTATGATTAATTTTGGTGTAAATTTTGATTATAATTCCATTTGAAATATTTTTAAGTTGAATTATTAATAGAATTAAAACCAATTTTAATATCTCTTTTCTTTCACTTTTATATTTTCAGTTTAGCTTTACTAACAGTTTATTTTATTATTATTGTCATTACTATTATTATTAGTATTATGATTGTTATGCTATGTCCATATAAGTTTGTCCTCATGCTGCACAAAATCTGTCCTTAAACTGCATGGCCCCTGCACAAGTAATGCCAAGAAAAACATTCACATAATCTCTGCTGCCCTGTTATGAGACCAGCACATCAGTCCAGAAATTGCATCAAATAACACACACCAAAACCTGTATCAAAAAGCCATAAATCAGATCATCACATTTGTTCAAACTCACCAAATTTTCCCTCTCAAAACCTTATTCTTATTCACTATAAAACAGGCAGATATACAATTGAAGAAGGGGGGAGAAAAAAAAGAGGGGTTCACAAAGAGAAAAAACACAAAACATGCAGAAGCACAAACCTGCATCAAAAACCACCAATGCCTGTACAAACAGCAAGCCTAGTCAAAAATACCAACAAATCATTCCATACAACATTCAACTTCATTCACTACCTCAGAAGCTCTTCCAACCTGCCATGTTGAACCGAATCTGAACCATACAAACTCACTGCAACTGAACAATCATACACCATATCCACTATGAACCTACAAGTTTGGATTGCATAAAAAGTCAATATCTAATCATACCATCGAACTCGCACCAACACCGACGCGTAGCTCACAACAATAGTGCTAGAATTTTAGGAGAAAAAGGGGAGAAAAGAATCTGCAGAATTCGAAGAACAAGGAACATTTATTCTCTACAGTTTCAGAAGAAATCAATTCTATTACAAGATTTTCCAACAAGATTTTCAGAAGAGCAGAAGGAATTAAAAGAGCATATTACCTCATCTCTGGATTTCTTTATTATTTCATCCTCAAAAATCGAAATCATCAGACTTGCTCTGATCTTGTAAGTCTCCTTAATTTTTTCTCAAAATCTGTTGCTATGCTTGTTATAATGATGTATGCTGTGAACTAGTTATCGTTGCTGCATTTTTTGTTATTGATGTTTCAATAAACCAGAACCCCTGAGATTGTTATTGTTGTTTATCTTACGATGAATATTTGTCGCCTTGTTGATTTGATGTTTAACTGCATGAAAAAACCAGAAGTAGTGTTGTTGTTCGATTTCGATTTAGGAGGAGAAAGAGTTTGAAACCAGAAGCAGTGTTGTTGTTCGATTTCGATTTAGGGGGAGAAAGAGTTCGAAACCAGAAGCAGTGTTGTTGTTCGATTTCGATTTAGGGGGAGAAAGATTTCGAAACCAGAAGCAGTGTTGTTGTTCGATTTCAATTTAGGGGGAGAAAGAGTTCGAAACCAGAAGCAGTGTTGTTGTTCGATTTCGATTTAGGGGGAGAAAGAGTTCGAACCCAGAAGCAGTGTTGTTGTTCGATTTCGATTTAGGGGGAGAAAGAGTTTGAAACCAGAAGCAGTGATGTTGTTCAATTTCGATTTAAGGGGGAGAAAGAGTTCGAAACCAGAAGCAATGTTGTTGTTCGATTTCGATTTAGGGGGAGAAAGAGTTCGAAACCAGAAGCAATGTTGTTGTTCGATTTCTATTTAGGGGAGAAAGAGTTCGAAACCAGAAGCAGTGTTATTGTTCGATTTTGTTTTAGGGGGAGAAAGAGTTCGAAACCAGAAGTAGTGTTGTTGTTCGATTTCGATTTAGGGGGAGAAAGAGTTCGAAACCAGAAGCAGTGTTGTTGTTCGATTTCGATTTAGGGGGAGAAAGAGTTCGAAACCAGAAGCAGTGTTGTTGTTCAATTTCGATTTAGGGGAGAAAGAGTTCGAAACCAGAAGCAGTGTTGTTGTTCGATTTCGATTTAGGGGAGAAAGAGTTCGAAACCAGAAGCAGTGTTGTTGTTTGATTTCGATTTAGAAAAGAGAGAGGAAGAGTTCGAAACCAGAAGCAGTGTTGTTGTTCGATTTCGATTTAGAAAATAGAGAGGAAGGGTTCGAAAGTGGGAGTTGGATTGGCGTTGTTCGATTTCGATTTAGAAGAGAGGGAGAAAGAGTTCGAAAGAGAGATCGAAGAGAGAGTTCTAGAGAGAGATCGAAGAGAGAAAAAAGAATTCGAAAGAGAGTTCTAAAGAGAGATCGAAGAAGAGTTCGAAAGAAAGGAACTACACATTTTCTTCTTTCCATTTGGATTTGTTAATTAAAAAGGATAATCAGTATTCAATTAGGTTTTATTGGAAATTAACAGACAAATAGCACAAATGTCCACCTAAAGCCGTTCTAATCTCCAAAATGACTCTAGGGTTTCTTTAATCCCTTGGACAGATTTGAGTGAGCCTCAACCCGGCCCATAACCCCTTTTTTGGTAACCTAACAAAAAAAAACACCTTTGGACTTAACTGATTTGGGCCTCAGCGCCCATGATCCCTTATTTCACACCTTGTTCTTAATTCTTGCACCACCTTTTGTTTTAACTAATTAGTTTCTTTAAGTTTTATTGTTAATAGGTTTTTTTTAAATAAATAATCACATAGTTTTAGATAAAACCCAATTAATTAGTTTAGTTTTATAATTTATTTAAATCTTGATATTTCGTTTTTAGTTTGGTTAGCATTTTAGTTAATTTTGTTAGTTTTTTTTAACTAGTCTTTTATTGATAAGTTTGTAAGTTATCTCTTTGAATTTATTGCCCCTTATGATGTTCCTCCCATGATACATGTTGTTTGAGTTCGTGATAATTTCGATTTAATTCCATGGCTTCTCTCTTGGTTTTCTTTTAAAATCTTGGAGTGTTTCTACTTTTAGTTTTAATCTTCATGTTGCTTGCAAAATCCAAGGGAATTGTTTAATTTTTGTCGACTTCATGTCATAAAAAAAAACATCGTGCGAATACCCTCATTCATCCTCCGTTTATTATCTCGTTAAAAACTTAAGATAATTTTCCCAAATATTCAATTTTTCAAACTCACACCTTTTAAGTCAAAACTTCGACGTTAGGTCGTCGTATCTTCAAACTCTCGCCCACACCTATTTTTAGCCAAATGAACCATTTTAATCAAACAAACAATTTTAACCAAAAACATATATTTCAAAAGGTTCCTATAGAATACTATAGATTCATTGGGTGCTAATACCTTCCCATTGTATAACCAACCCCCGAACTCTAGACCTCTTTTCAACAACGCCTTGTATTTTCATTACTTTTAAAGTATTATTTTACATTGCATATTTTAGGGTTTTATTTCGCTCTTTTCCCTTTTCCCTTGGAAATAATAAAGCGCGGTGGCGACTCTTGATTTTGTGAGACGAATTAATTAATAGTTCGATCTCCGATTTACCCCGCTACATTTTTTATCGCTACAGAATTGGCGACTCTGCTGGGGACAGATTGACCTCTTGCTGGTCCATCCCTAAGTGGGTTAAGCCTAATTTGTTTTATCTGTTTTATCATTATTTGATTGTTTGATTATATGTTTATATTGTGGTTATTTGGGTTTTTGCAAAGGACAAGTCCTATACCCGGACTAATTTACACTTAAGAATAGGACGGGTGGTATAGTCATGTTAACTTTGAGGGAGTAATCCCGAAGAAGGAGGCATGAGATCCCCCACTCAGTGGAAGGCCCTTTTGAACGTAATATTTGTTTACCGAGTAATCGGGAAGACATTATTATTTTCGACCTGGGAGCCAGAGAAGCTGAGAACCGTAGAACCCTAACCCATCTTGGCCTTTTAGGTGTAGCACGGAGATTATAACGGAGTAATCCAGAAGTAATTGTTACGCGATGCTACGCTCGGATGAGTTTCTCTTGAGAATATTGCTAATTATTGAGTAATCAAGACGTTGGTAATATCCGAAGGAGGAATGTAGACTCTGGGAACTCTTAGAACCTTGTCTTGCAGGTGTGATTAAACCGTTAGTACATACCTTGGGGTGGGCTCTACCTTTGACTCCATGCACGAAACGTTGAACCTTTGAACCCCATATTTATGAACTTGTGTGTAACTGTTGCATTATCATTCATACATGCATCCATCAACATTTTTTGTAAAAAACTTGTTTTTCAAGGAACTTAAGAATGATTTTTGCAGATATCTCAGGTACTATTATTATGGAGTTTGGAAGAAGAAACACTTGAAGTTAATTCTGAGTGATCTTTAGTTCTTAGTTTTATTTTTACTGATGTCATTTTGTAAAACTCTGTAAAAGGGCTTCATGTTCCGAAGTTGTAATTTACTGCTTTATTATGGGCTTCATGTTCCAAAGTTGTAATTTACTGCTTTTTATTGGGTTGTCGTCCCAAGGTTGTAATTTATTGTTTTGTTGTTCCAAAGTTGTAAGTTGTAATTTACCGCTTTTGATTAATGAAATGAGTTTTTGTTGTTCCAAATTCCTTTACCATTGATGTGTGCAAAATTATCGAAGTTCCTTGAAAAACTATCGAAACAAACGATCATTTGCATCGCATATCATGCATCATCCAACATTCCACTTCACATGTTTTCTAGAGTCTTATCCTTGTTTCTTTTTCCACTCCGATAGATTGTCAAGCTGTCTCATCGGTACGATACCCGAGCCAATCGTCAGAGGAAGATGGAAGATCTAGAACAGGAAAACCACGAGCTTTGTGAGGAGGTCGCTACCCTTCGTGTCGGTATGGAGAAACTAACTGCGCTGGTGGAAAGTTTGATGGCTGCTCAGAATCAGCCATCGACTGTAGCTGCTGAGATTCAGACTTCAACTACTGTGGTTTCTGAGATTGTCACCGTTCCAACATCTGTGACTCAAATCAACTCTCCGCTTCAACATCAGATGCCAAAAGGTTTTCCATGGGGAATGCCTTATAACTTTGTGCCAGAAGGGTATCAGCTTGTCGTACAGCCTTTGGTTCAACCTACTGTGTCTGTTCCTCAACCGGAGACAACTACTATGCCGCCTGTAATCCCGTCTGTGGCACCTTTCCCTTAACCAGTGATGACAATTGTCGCTCCTGTGGTTCATTCTATGCCATACATGAATGAACCTGCTTATCATGCCGAGCCTGCTGAAAGTCTGGGTCTTTTCGATAGGATGGAAGAATTTCAAGACCAGTTTCAAGAGATGCAGAGGGAGATCAGAGCGTTAAAGGGGAAGATTTGTTTGGAAAGAATGCTCATGACCTGTGTTTAGTTCCAAATGTAAAAATTCCAGCCAAATTCAAAGTGTCAGACTTTGAAAGGTATAAAGGTGATTCGTGTCCGCAGAGTCATTTAACTATGTATGTGAGAAAGATGTCTACATATTCTGATGATCATAACTTGTTAATTCACTACTTTCAAGACAATTTGACTGGTGCCGCTCTAAAGTGGTATATGGGTTTAGACAGCACTCGGATCCGTAATTTCAACGATCTTAGTGAAGCTTTTGTTCGCCAGTATAAGTACAACGTCGACATGGCGCTGGACAGAGATCAACTCCGGGAAATGTCCCAGAGAGACAGAGAGTCTTTTAAAGAATATGCCCAGAGGTTGCGCGAGATTGCTGCTCAGATTTATCCCCCTCTTGAGGAGAAAGAAATGACAAAGATATTCCTGAAGACTTTGGGTTCCTTTTATTATGAAAGAATGATTGCCAGCGCACCCAGTGACTTCACCGAGATGGTAAGTATGGGCATGCGGTTGGAAGAAGGGATTCGTGAAGGACGTTTGGTTAAGGAAGGAAGTCCGTCTAGCAGTATCAAGAAGTTTGGAAGTGTTTTCCCTAAAAGGAAAGAACAAGATGTCAGTGTAATTTTCCCTGGGAGACCAAGGAGAGGTTATTCACATGTTGCGGCAGTCACTCCGGCTGTCCACCCAACATTGGTGACCCCAACTCATCAAACCCCACCAATTCAGCAACGGCCATTTCAACAGCAGCCTCGACAACAGGCTTATCAATTTAATAACCAGAATTGTTCACCAAGGAAACTACAATTTGATGCCATTCCCATGACTTACACTGAATTGTTCCCTGCTTTGATCAGAAAGAACCTCATAACGACGAAGCCTCCTCCTGTCGCACCGAATAGTACTTCTTCATGGTACAAGGCGGACCAGTTTTGTGAGTATCATCAAGGTTACCGGGGCACAACATTGAAAATTGATTTGCTTTAAAGGCGGATGTGCAGAGATTGATTAAGAACGGTATCTTGTCTTTCAAGGATGTTAACCCGAATGTTAGAGATAATCCTTTGCCTCGACATGGGGCAACATCAGTGAATATGGTGGAAGGTTGTCCGGGAAAGTTTCGAGTTTTTCAAGTTGAACACATAAGAGATTCGTTGATCAGGTTAAATCAGAGCTTAAGAAGACTTGCCTTTTTTAGGCATCATCATGATTATGATGTTTGTGAATTTTGTTCAAGAGAAGTTGATTGCCCTATTGTGAAGGAGGATATTCAAAAATTGTTAGACCAGAGGGTTATCACTATTACATATGACAGAGATCCGGTGGATGAAGTGAATGTTATAATACCACAATTCAACTTGCCTGAACCAGTAGAGATCGTTTACGACAGTCAGACTGCACCTGTTGCTCCTTTGATCATTTATCCACCTGGTCATGTGCCTTACAACTTAGACCAAGCTATACCGTATAAGTATAATGCCACAATGATTGAGAATGGGGTAGAAGTCCCTATACCAACAATGCCATCTTTTGTTAACATCGCTGATGTGAGCAGAGTTACGAGAAGCGGACGTGTCTTTGTAACAGTACCTTTGAAGAGACCAGAAGTTCAAGTCAGGAGGCCCATACCGACAGAAATTCCAGCAAGAAATGTTGAACCCAGGGTTGAGGTAGGCCGATCCAATGAAGCTATCTCACACCCCGATGATGATGAGATTCTGAAGCTCATCAAGAGAAGTGAATACAAGATTGTGGACCAACTATTGCAAACTCCTTCCAAGATTTCTTTGCTTGCTTTACTGAGAGATTCTGGTGCCCATAGAGAAGCTTTGATGAAGGTCTTAGACCAGGCATTCGTGGATCATGATGTGACAGTTGACCAATTTGATGGAATTGTGGGAAATATTACTTCGTGTAACAATCTTGGTTTTAGTGACGAAGAGCTTCCGGAGGAGGGAAGGAACCATAATATGGCTTTGCATATCTCAATAAGTTGTGGAAATGATACTTTATCAAGTGTGCTGGTAGATACAGGTTCGTCGTTAAATGTAATGCCCAAAATTACATTATCTCGACTCTCATATCAAGGTGCTCCCATGAGACCTAGTGGAGTAATTGTCAAAGCGTTTGATGGTTCTAGGAAGACTGTCATTGGTGAAGTGGATCTTCCTATAATAATTGGTCCTCATACTTTTCAGATCACTTTTCAAGTAATGGATATCTGTGCCGCCTACAGTTTCCTATTGGGTCGTCCATGGATCCATGATGCAGGGGAAGTCACTTCCACGCTCCATCAAAGATTGAAGTTTGTAAGGCATGGAAAGCTGGTAATGATTGGTGGAGAGCAGGCTATGGTGGTAAGCCATTTGTCATCTTTCTCTTTTATTGATGCTGATGAGGATGTTGGAACCCAATTCCAAGCTCTATTTGTTGCTAATAATGAAGTGAAGAAGCAAGGTACATCTATTTCTTCTTTTGAGGATGCGCGACGAGTGGTTGAAAGTGGTTCGGCTGAAGGTTGGGGCCAGGTGTTGACTTTTCCTGAGAACAAGTCCAGAGAAGGTCTTGGTTTTCATCCCGTGTCTACAAGAGTTAAGCAGGAAACAATTATCCGTCCGATACAAGAGGTTTTCCGAAGCGCAGGTTTTATCCATCCGACTCCTCTTGAAGTTGATGCTATAATAGGAGACGATTCTGAAGAGGATTTACCCGATTTTGTAACGCATGGAGTGGTTTTCCAGAACTGGATTGCTGTTGATGTTCCTGTTGTGATACACATTTCTGAGTAATGTTTTGTTTTATTTTTGAAAAAAAAAATTCGCTCTGCCCAAGGCGAAGAGTATTTGTGTCGGGCTATGTTGAAAATAAATCCTTTTGCTCTGCCCAAGGAAAAAGAGAGGATGTCTGGGCTCTTTGTTTCAAGTATTGCCAATCATGAATAAAAATGTTATTTTGTCCACTACTGTTGTATTTTTTTCACTTTTTCTGGGAAATAGTAATGAAAATTAATTGGTAGTAATAGGAAAATATAATAATCTTTTGTTTCATTTGTACAACATTCATATTAATCGATTTCTAAAATAAAGCATAATCATATGTGCAGATTAATCCATGACTTAACCATTGAAAACAATGATCCTATGCCCCCTCCCAACTTTGAATACCCTGTGTTCGGAGCCGAGGAAGAAGATAGTGAAGAGATCCCTGATGAAATTTCCCGTTTACTTGAGCATGATGAAAAGACTATTCAGCCATTTGCAGAGCCTATAGAGACGATCAATTTGGGTGATGAAGAAGATAAAAAGAAAGTTAAGGTCGGAGCATTGCTTATCCCAGAGGTCAAAGAGAAAATGTTGGAGCTTCTCAGAGAGTATGTTGACGTGTTTGCTTGGTCCTACCAAGATATGCCAGGTTTGGACAACAATATTGTGGAGCATCGTTTGCCGTTGAGACCTGAATGTCCGCCGATTAAGCAGAAGTTGAGAAGGACTCGTCCCGATATGGCTGACAAGATCAAAGAAGAAGTTCAAAAGCAAATTAATGCAGGTTTCCTTGTTACATCGGTCTATCCTCAATGGTTAGCCAATATAGTGCCTGTTGCTAAGAAAGATGGCAAAGTTCGGATATGTGTAGACTATAGAGATCTGAATAGAGCTAGCCCAAAGGATGATTTTCCTTTACCACACATTGATGTATTGGTCGACAGTACCGCAAAGTTCAAAGTCTTTTCTTTCATGGATGTTTTCTCTGGTTATAATCAAATCAAGATGGCGCCAGAAGATATGGAGAAGACAGATTTCATTACACCTTGGGGAACATTTTGTTATCGGGTAATGCCGTTTCGTTTGAAGAATGCTGGTGCAACATACCAAAGGGCCATGACTGCTTTGTTCCATGATATGATGCATAAAGAGATAGAAGTGTATGTAGATGACATGATTGCCAAATCACAAACTGAAGAAGATCATTTGGAACATTTATTGAAGTTATTCCAGTGTTTGAGAAAGTATAAACTCCGTCTGAATCCCAACAAGTGCACTTTTGGTGTTCGTTCTAGAAGACTTCTGGGTTTCATTGTCAGTCAGAAAGGTATTGAGGTAGATCCTGATAAATTCAAAGCTATTCGGGAAATGCCCGCACCCAAGACGGAAAAACAAGTAAGAGGATTCCTTGGGAGACTAAACTATATTTCTAGATTTATATCTCATATGACTGCTACCTGTGGGCCGATTTTCAAGCTTCTCCGAAAGAACCAAGGATGTGTGTGGACAGAAGATTGTCAGAGAGATTTTGATAGCATCAAAGAATATTTACTTGAACCTCCCATTTTGATTCCTCCAGTGGAAGGAAGACCTTTGATTATGTACCTGACTATATTGGAAGATTCCATGGGATGTGTGCTTGGTCAACAAGATGAGACTGGAAGGAAGGAACATGCCATATATTACCTGAGTAAGAAATTCACAGACTGTGAATCTCGATACTCAATGCTAGAGAAAACCTGTTGTGCTTTAGTTTGGGCTGCTCGCCGTCTGCGCCAGTATATGATTAACCACACCACTTGGTTGATCTCCAAAATGGATCCGATCAAGTATATCTTTGAGAAGCCCGCCTTATCTGGAAGAATAGTCTGTTGGCAGATGTTGTTATCTGAATATGACATTGAGTATCACACTCAGAAAGCAATCAAAGGGAGTATTTTAGCCGATCATTTGGCTCACCAACCAATTGAAGATTATCAATCCATCAAGTTTGACTTCCCAGATGAAGATGTTATGTACTTGAAAGCTAAAGATTGTGAAGAGTCATTACCTGAAGAAGGACCTGATCCTGAATCCCGTTGGGGTTTGATATTTGACGGAGCTGTGAATTCTTATGGAAATGGAATTGGGGCAATCATCGTCACTCCCCGAGGTACTCATATCCCGTTCACGGCAAGATTGAAGTTCGACTGTACGAACAACATGGCTGAATATGAGGCATGTATTATGGGTCTCGAAGAAGCAGTGGATCTAAGGATTAAGATTCTTGATATTTATGGAGACTAGGCATTAGTAATTAATCAAATCGAAGGAGAATGGGAGACTCGTCATCCTGGTTTGATCCCTTATAGAGATTATGCTAGAAGATTGTTAACCTTCTTCAACAAAGTGGAATTACATCATATCCCTAGAGATGAAAACCAAATGGCTGATGCTTTAGCTACTTTGTCTTCAATGTTTCAAGTGAATGGTTGGAACGATGTGCCTACAATCAGAGTTATGCGCCTCGGTAGACCTGCTCATGTGTTCTCAGTAAAAGAGGTCACCGACGACAAATCGTGGTTCTATGACATTAAACGTGTTCTTCAAACTCAAGAGTACCCGCCTGGGGCATCCAATAAAGATAGGAAGACGTTGAGGAGATTGGCAAGTAGTTTCTTCCTCAATGAAGAAGTGTTATATAAGAGGAATTATGACATGGTCCTACTCAGATGCGTAGACAGACATGAAGCAGATATGCTGATGCAAGAAGTACATGAAGGATCCTTTGGCACCCATGCCAACTGACATGCAATGGCTAAGAAGATGTTGAGAGCTGGTTACTATTGGATGACGATGGAATCTGATTGCTGCAAATATGTGAAGAAATGTCATAAATGCCAGATTTATGCGGACCAGATACATGTGCCACCGACCCTCCTCAATGTTATCTCTTCACCTTGGCCTTTCTCTATGTGGGGCATTGACATGATTGGAATGATTGAACCCAAAGCTTCAAATGGTCATCGTTTCATCTTGATAGCGATCAATTATTTTACTAAATGGGTGGAAGCAGCATCTTATGCCAATGTAACCAGACAGGTGGTAGTCAGATTTATCAAGAATCAGATCATTTGTCGATACGGCATCCCGAGCAAGATCATCACTGATAATGGCTCGAATTTGAATAACAAGATGATGAAAGAGCTTTGTGAAGAGTTCAAGATTGAACATCATAATTCTTCTCCTTACAGGCCGAAGATGAATGGGGCAGTTGAAGCTGCTAACAAGAACATTAAAAAGATTGTCCAGAAGATGGTGGTAACTTATAGAGATTGGCATGAAATGCTCCCGTTTGCTTTACATGGATACCGTACTTTAGTTCGAACTTCAACAGGTGCAACCCCATTTCCCCTAGTTTATGGTATGGAAGTAGTACTCCCCGTGGAGGTTGAGATCCCGTCTATGAGAGTTTTGATGGAAGCTAAACTTTCTGAGGCTGAATGGTGTCAAAGTAGATATGATCAGTTGAATTTAATTGAAGAAAAGAGATTGACAGTGTTGTGTCATGGTCAACTATATCAACAGAGAATGAAGAAGGCTTTTGATAAGAAGGTTCGACCACACGAGTTCAGAGAAGGTGACCTTGTGCTCAAAAAGATATTATCTTTCCAACCTGATTCTAGGGGCAAGTGGGCTCCGAATTATGAAGGACCGTATGTCGTTAAGAATGTTTTTTCTGGAGGTGCCATGATTCTCACAAATATGGACGGTGAAGAGCTCCCGCGCTCCGTGAACGCCGACGCAGTCAAGAAGTATTTCGCCTAGTTTTGAGTTGACAGTTTGCTAAGTTGAAAACCCGAAGGGGCGGCTTAGGCAGGCTTTTGGTCAGACCGGCTGTGGCATTTGAGCACATTTCAGAATTCTAAGTTGTTAGGGAGAGTAGTGATCATTGTTTTTGTGTAACCCTTTCTTTCATGTACTATTTCCTAAACTTTTGTAAACCGTTGGAGTCGCGTTGTTAGCGAACTACCATCTTATTAATGAAATTCAGCATTTACCTTTTGTGGGCAAAATTTTAATTTTACGGCAATATTTGAAACAAAGTTATTTAAAGTATTCTTATTTTAAAAAAAAATGTGTCGTGAATAATGAAAGGAATATTAACAGTTGTTCCGAGGATGGTCAAGCCATGAAATGCAAAACAATACAGTAATTTATCCTTGCATGATGAACATGTTTTCCTTCAAAATCGTCACGAGGTGTTGGTTGTGTAAACTTTTGTTTCTAGTGGTACTAAGTTTGGTGACTCCCCAGCATTTCCAGTTAAGCGTTGTTTTGGTTATCTTTATTTGAGCAGATTTCTACAGTTCGATATGCTTTGTATCATGTTAGTGGTCTGTTGGTGTTAGAAGATTGGTTTCGAATACTTTTCTCCCAGAAGATTTGAACCTTGTAGCGTGGTACGCTCTGACGTTTCTTTGTAGTTCCAGTTCCAGTTATTTTCCGTCTTTTTAAGATTGGCCGAGTATCTATTATTTTGTGATATCTTATCATCTTCAAGAGATTTTGTATGCCTGTTTCGTCAGCATAACATTCATTCATTCATTTACACTTATATCACGCATGCATATTCACATTTGTCGTTGATTTTGGGTTGTATACCTTGTTTATGTTTATGAAGACAATGTACATGTTCTTTCCAAGTAGAATGTTAGCTTAGGCAGAAAATGTGCTTCCTTTCTAAATTCCCCAACTGAGCTAATCCTCGTGGATGATTTTTGATTTAGTATTCCTTGTCCATTTCTGGATAGAATGAATCTCCAATCGAGTTATTTTCTCATTGGGTGGAGTCTTGTTTGACTGTCTTCTCTCTGGTTTATTCCAGGAGGGAGTTATTGTCTCTTGCATAGGCTATCTCGTGATTTTCTCCAAGCTAGGCAACCTAGACGAATGTTGCATTTATTTTGCGCATTTAAGTATTTGATCTCCTCGGGAAGGATCTATTCATGGTTCCCTTTGACGAAGATTTTATTCTCTGACAGTGTTATCGCAATTTTCTTGTGAATTATTGTTTGGAAAATGACAAGCGGAGGTCTCTTCATGAGAAACTTGTGCGTTATCTTTTCTTCAGAAAACGGCAAGCGGCGGTCCCTTCATGAGCAACTTGTACATTATTATTTTTTGGAAAACGACAAGTGGCGGTCTCTTCACGAGCAACTTGTACGTTATTATTTTTTGGAAGACAGCAAGTGGCAGCTTCTTTATTTGAGCAACTTGTATGTCATAGTATTTTTGGAAGACAAAAAGTGGCAGCTTCTTTATTTGAGCAGCTTGTATGTCATAGTATTTTTGGAAGACAGCAAGTGGCAGCTTCTTTATTTGAGCAACTTGTATGTCATAGTATTTTTGGAAGACAGCAAGTGGCAGCTTCTTTATTTGAGCAACTTGTATGTCATAGTATCTTTGGAAGACAGCAAGTGGCAGCTTCTTTATTTGAGCAACTTGTATGTTATAGTATTTTTGGAAGACAACAAGTGGCAGCTTTTTTATTTGAGCAGCTTGTGTATCTACAACCATATTATTATTTCAGCATTAATTGGTATCTCTCCGGAAATCTCGCAGAGAAGTTTGTTATGAATCTTTACCTTCAGAAGTCGGTAATCCATTATCAGCAAACTTGGTACATCTTTTGTCTATCTTTGACCTTGAGTTGTGAACTCACTGTTATTTTGGGTCAATAATCTGTTTTTGTGGCCTATGCAAGATGCCTTCTTTGTTAGGGTCAGAGGTTGTATTCTCTCAAATTTTTATTCGCCGTCAAGAGTCTATCATTTGAAGTCGATGGCTCATTTCCCCAGTAGTGTATAATCTATGTTCCTGTGTTTTGTTGGTGTTTGGTTTCTCCAGCATTATCTTGTCTCATACAATATCATTCTCTGTGAATTTAAATACTACATTCATATCATAAATATAATGGCGGTATCTTAGGGCAAAAATTGCGTATTATGTATTTAAGTACCTTCAATCTCGTCGAGACGAAGATTTTAATCTTCATATCTCCGGATAGAAGAAACTTAAATAGGGGCAGCTGTCATACCCCAAATTTTGACCTAAGATACCACCTCCCATCTGCATTATTACATAGCAAGCATTCACAAGCGATTCGACCTATTTTTTTGCCAATTCTCGAGTCAGATTTCAAAAATTCATAACTTCTTCAAATTTCGACAATTTTTAGTGGTTCTTTTACATATGATTCTCCTTTGCAACAACTACAACTTTTCTTTACAAGAAAAGAGATGATTATGCTTTAAAAATCCACCGAAAAATAGAAAAGTTAGAAATTGTTGTGAATTTGGTGAAATTTAACTGGTTTTTGTCCGACTTTACTAAATCATGATTTTTTTCATTTTTTATCATTTTTTCTTTTATTCTTATTTTCATAAAAAGAAAATCCACAAAATATATTTAGTTCATATCAGTTTTACTTTATCCAAAATATAAAAAAATTTATAGTTTTGTTAGTTCCATTTAATTTATATATTTAATTCATTGATAATTCCAAAAAAATCACAAAATACATATAAGTTCTTTTTCTTTTTACATTTTTTTGAGTATGTAAGTCTATTTTGTGTTTCTTTAGTTGCAATTCAAAAATTTGAAAATATATGGTTTGATTTTTTCATTTATTTTTATTTCTTTTATGATTAATTTTGGTGTAAATTTTGATTATAATTCCATTTGAAATATTTTTAAGTTGAATTATTAATAGAATTAAAACCAATTTTAATATCTCTTTTCTTTCACTTTTATATTTTCAGTTTAGCTTTACTAACATTTTATTTTATTATTATTGTCATTACTATTATTATTAGTATTATGATTGTTATGCCATGTCCATATAAGTTTTTCCTCATGCGGCACAAAATTTGTCCTTAAACTGCATGGCCCCTGCACAAGTAATGCCAAGAAAAACAGTCACATAATCTTTGCTGCCCTGTTATGAGACCAGCACATCAGTCCAGAAATTGCATCAAATAACACACACCAAAACCTGTATCAAAAAGCCATAAATCAGATCATCACATTTGTTCAAACTCACCAAATTTTCCCTCCCAAAACCTCATTCTTATTCACTATAAAACAGGCAGATATACAATCGAAGAAGGGGGGAGAAAAAAAAAGAGGGGTTCACAAAGAGAAAAAACACAAAACTTGCAGAAGCACAAACCTGCATCAAAAACCACCAAAGCCTGTACAAACAGCAAGCCTAGTCAAAAATACCAACAAATCATTCCATACAACATTCAACTTCATTCACTACCTCAGAAGCTCCTCCAACCTGCCATGTTGAACCGAATCTGAACCATACAAACTCACTGCAACTGAACAATCATACATCATATCCACTATGAACCTACAAGTTTGGATTGCATAAAAAGTCAATCTCTAATCATACCATCGAACTCGCACCAACACCGACGCGTAGCGCACAACAATAGTGCTAGAATTTTAGGAGAAAAGAATCTGCAGAATTCGAAGAACAAGCAACATTTATTCTCTACAGTTTCAGAAGAAATCAATTCTATTACAAGATTTTCCAACAAGATTTTCAGAAGAGCAGGAGGAATTAAAAGAGCATATTACCTCATCTCTGGATTTCTTTATTATTTCATCATCAAAAATCGAAATCATCAGACTTGCTCTGATCTTGTAAGTCTCCTTACTTTTTTCTCAAAATCTGTTGCTATGCTTGTTATAATGATGTATGCTGTGAACTAGTTGTCGTTGCTGCATTTTTTGTTATTGATGTTTCAATAAACCAGAACCCCTGAGATTGTTATTGTTGTTTCTCTTACCATGAATATTTGTCGCCTTGTTGATTTGATGTTTAACTTCATGAAAAAACCAGAAGCAGTGTTGTTGTTCGATTTCGATTTAGGGGGAGAAAAAGTTCGAAACCAGAAGCAGTGTTGTTGTTCGATTTTGATTTAGGGGGAGAAAGAGTTCGAAACCAGAAGCAGTGTTGTTGTTCGATTTCGATTTAGGGGGAGAAAGAGTTCGAAACCAGAAGCAGTGTTGTTGTTCGATTTCGATTTAGGGGGAGAAAGAGTTCGAAACCAGAAGCAGTGTTGTTGTTCGATTTTGATTTAGGGGGAGAAAGAGTTCGAAACCAGAAGCAGTGTTGTTGTTCGATTTCGATTTAGGGGGAGAAAGAGTTCGAAACCAGAAGCAGTGTTGTTGTTCGATTTCGATTTAGGGGGAGAAAGAGTTCGAAACCAGAAGCAGTGTTGTTGTTCGATTTTGATTTAGGGGGAGAAAGAGTTCGAAACCAGAAGCAGTGTTGTTGTTCAATTTCGATTTAGGGGGAGAAATAGTTCGAAACCAGAAGTAGTGTTGTTGTTCGATTTCGATTTAGGGGGAGAAAGAGTTCGAAACCAGAAGCAGTGTTGTTGTTCGATTTCGATTTTGGGGAGAAAGAGTTCGAAACCAGAAGCAGTGTTGTTATTCGATTTCGATTTAGAAAAGAGAGAGGAAGAGTTCGAAACCAGAAGCAGTGTTGTTGTTCGATTTCGATTTAGAAAAGAGAGAGGAAGGGTTCGAAAGAGGGAGTTGGATTGGCGTTGTTCAATTTCGATTTAGAAGAGAGGGAGAAAGAGTTCGAAAGAGAGATCGAAGAGAGAGTTCGAGAGAGAGATCGAAGAGAAAAAAAAGAATTCGAAAGAGAGATCGAAGAAGAGTTCGAAAGAAAGGAACTGCACGTTTTCTTCTTTCCATTTGGATTTGTTAATTAAAAAGGATAATCAGTATTCAATTAGGTTTTATTGGGAATTAACAGACAAATAGCACAAATGTCCACCTACAGCCGTTCTAATCTCCAAAATGACTCTAGGGTTTCTTTAATCCCTTGGACAGATTTGAATGAGCCTCAACCCGGCCCATAACCCCTTTTTTGGTAACCTAACAAAAAAAACACCTTTGGACTTAACTGATTTGGGCCTCAGCGCCCATGATCCCTTATTTCACACCTTGTTCTTAATTCTTGCACCACCTTTTGTTTTAACTAATTAGTTTCTTTAAGTTTTATTGTTAATAGGTTTTTTTTTTAATAAATAATCACATAGTTTTAGATAAAACCCAATTAATTAGTTTAGTTTTATAATTTATTTAAATCTTGATATTTCGTTTTTAGTTTGGTCAGCATTTTAGTTAATTTTGTTAGTTTTTTTTACTAGTCTTTTATTGATAAGTTTGTAAGTTATCTCTTTGAATTTATTGCCCCTTATGATGTTCCTCCCATGATACATGTTGGTTGAGTTCGTGATAATTTCGATTTAATTCCATGGCTTCTCTCTTGGTTTTCTTTTAAAATCTTGGAGTGTTTATACTTTTAGTTTTAATCTTCATGTTGCTTGCAAAATCCAAGGGAATTGTTTAATTTTTGTCGACTTCATGTCATCAAAAAAAAAACATCGTGTGAATACCCTCATTCATCCTCCGTTTATTATCTCGTTAAAAACTTAAGATAATTTTCCCAAATATTCAATTTTTCAAAACTCACACCTTTTAAGTCAAAACTTCGACGTTAGGTCGTCGTATCTTCAAACTCTCGCCCACACCTATTTTTAGCCAAATGAACCATTTTAATCAAACAAACAATTTTAACCAAAAACAGATATTTCAAAAGGTTCCTATAGAATACTATAGATACATTGGGTGCTAATACCTTCCCAATGTATAACCAACCCCCGAACTCTAGACCTCTTTTCAAAAATGCCTTGTATTTTCATTACTTTTAAAGTATTATTTTACATTGCATATTTTAGGGTTTTATTTCGCTCTTTTCCCTTTTCCCTTGGAAATAATAAAGCGCGGTGGCGACTCTTGCTTTTGTGAGACGAATTAATTAATAGTTCGATCTCCGATTTACCCCGCTACATTTTTTATCGCTACAATAATCCTAATCCAAGATTAAATGCATGCAAATCAAACACAATATTCCCACATGCACCCTTAGGGTAATTCCACTTGTTGCCTTACAAAAATGGTCATGTTATGCATGTGGGATTTCTTAGCAAAAATAAATAAAAATACAAGATCATAGTCCCTCGATGACGCTACAAATGTTGCCTTTCAAATGATCTTAGTCCCTCAAAGAGAAATGCCAAGACATCTTACAACATTGCTATCATGATTATACGATGACCCACGCCCGTCCCTTTACATCTAAAGATAAGTCTTCTTACCAATCAATGGTAAGATAGAAATGTCAAAGGAAAGGAGGAAAAGAACAAAGACTTTTGAGTAGGTGGAAACGTTCTTAGTTGCTTGCTCACTTTCAAAACAAACCTCCTTGCTCACTTTCAAAACAAACACTTTCAAAACAAATAAACACTTTCCAAACATGAAATATTTTTCAAAAGTCCAACACTTTGTATACGTTCTTACGAACGAGAACCAATACAAAGTTTTCCTAAACGAAGGCGCCTTTTCAAAATACTTTCAAAAAACCACCACCAAGCACATTTTCAAACAAAGCACATTTTAAAAAAAAAAGCAAGTGATCTACCAAGCAACTAAGAGCCCATAGATAACTATGGATGAAAAGGGTGCTAACACCTTCCCTTTTCATAATCTACCCCCCGAACTCAAGAAATAATCTCAAAGGTCTTTCATATTCTTTTCAGCCTTTCCATATTAGATAAAAGAAAAGTCGATGGCGACTCTTGCTAACCGCAACAATTGCGATCAAACGCAAAACATCCCAAGTCAGTTCTCTCACCGCATTACAGAACTGGCGACTCTGCTGGGGAGAAACTTAAAAGTGGAGTTACCTTAGGGATAGATCACCTTTATTTGCTTTCATTGTTTGACTTGCTTGATTTATATTTTGGTTCCTTGTTTGGGTTTGTTTTAATCCTCTACCCGGATTTGGGATACCTTATAGGTAAGTAGCAATACATTGTGGAAACTGTGCGGGGTATATCGACATGGTCTAAGAAATAGCTACGTTAGTGTGACACATTTGTGGGTACCGGTAACCCTTGAGTATTCAAGGAGAATACGGGGCCACTGTGTAGTGTCATTAAGCACTAATTGACTTTAGAACCTTTACTTGACCAACTTGGCCATTAGGAAGTAGTGAGATAGCTGACTTTGGTGCAGTTTAAAGTTGGTTGATACTCGATACTACGCTCATTGAGATCGGACTTCTTGGGATATTTTTGTCTCGATGAAAGAGGCTTGCACTGAAGCAATTCCCGACGAGAAAGATCAGTGATATTGAGATCCCTTAGAACCCGGTTACTATTTCTAGGACAGGTTTGAGCCAACTAAACTTCAAGAGGGTACTTACCTATAAGACTCCATGCAAGCCTAAACCTAAGGACTTGTTTTCCTTGTGTGTATATGCTTACTTGTACATGACATCATAAACATCATAACATCATAAACATTCTCACTAACCATTTCAAGGATTTCTGGGATTTCTCTTTGTTCTGTTTTGTAGGACATGGCTTCCATCCGCAGGAATACTATCCAAGTCAATATCGTAAAAATTCCTTCTTAACTCAAAGAGTTAGCATCAAGGGTCCCTGAGAATTCTCCATTCACCGAAAACATGGTCACCTCCTACACTTGGTTACCACGAGCACTGATGAAGATATGATGAAGGTGCTTTTCGAATTCTTCGATCCTCTATACCATTGCTTCACTTTTCCTGATTATCATCTTGTACCTACTCTTTAAGAATTCTCTCAACTCTTGAGGATTACCATTCTCAATCAACTATCCTTCAACGGTACAGAAAGAGATCCAAGACCTGAAGAGATTTCCCGAGCGCTACACTCGCAACAATATAATATCACGACTAATTGGGAAACAAGTAGTGGTGTCAAAGGGTTCTTAGCCAAGTTCTTGTTTGAGAAATCTCAAGATTGTTGGAAATCTTTGGACTTACAAGCTTTTGAAGAAATCTTGGCCCTTCTCATCTATGGGATGGTTTTGTTTCCAAATGCTGATCAACTCATAGATGTAAATGTTGTCAAAATCTTCATGTCTCGTAATCCAGTGCCTACTTTGTTGGGAGATATCCTACACTCTCTACACTCTCGCACTATAAGGAAGAGAGGGGCCATCATGTGTTGCACTCCTCTCTTAGTTAGATGGTTCATTTCGCTTCTTCCACGATCTGTGTTGAAGAACGAGCAAGGTTTGAGGTGGTCCAATAGGTTGATGAAACTCAGGCATTCGGATATTCATTGGTGTTCTCGATCCTTGGATAACGTTACTATCATCGACCGTTGTGTGGAATTCCCTAATGTCCCTTTGATTGGAATTAGGGGAGGTATCACTTACAACCCTTGCTTAGCCATACGACAGTTTGGGTACGCCCAAAGAGATGGTCCCCATGATATACTCATCCAAGGAGTGGTATTCGACTACGAGAGCAACGATCAAGGCTGCCGTCAGAGGTTTATACGAGCTTGGAGGATGGTAAACAAAGTGGATAGTAAGACGCTGGGACACAAGAATTCCATACCCCTTGAGCCTTACCTTAGGTGGTACGAGCTTGTGCTCAGAAGCTCGTGATGCCTTACCCCTCCATCCTACCAATTATCATGGAACTTGGGGTTGAAGGATATGTCCCGTACACTGTCCTCCATCCCGACATGCCTACTTCTTTTGAAGACTTGCAAAAGGGTTGGATTCAGCTGAAGGAAGAACGAGATACCTTCGAAGCTCAAATCTACGCTAGTGAGAAAAGGGTCTTGGAGCTTACAAAGAAGCTCCATGAAGAGCAAAGCTAGAACGCCTATATTGCGCCGGAGAGGATGCGTTCGACCTTTTTATCTTAGAGATTTATTTTGTAAGCCCAAGAGGCATGTTGTAGTCATTTTGAACTAATTAATGAAATTTGACATTTTTTCATTCTTTGTCTATACAAACTTAATTTTCATAAATCCTTGAAATCATTTGCATATACATCTTCCATGCATCATAACATAACAGGTTTTCACACGACAAGTTTCATTATCTTTCTGTTGTTTATTTCATCAAGATGGATATCGAAAATAGTGAAGGACCTACAAGCACAAAACTCTCAGTTTCAAGAGACTCTGCTGACCCTAGCCAATGGACAACAAGATTTGATGGCGTTGCTGGAAGCCAAAAAGAAACCAAAGAGTAAAGCTTTAGTCAATATGGGTAAAAGATTCAGAGAGCTGGTCCGTCAGATACCGGTAGTGGAAGACTCATTTGAGGAAGATGATAATCAAATTGGAGAAGCAAGGAGTACCTAGGCTGGGTGTATCAATGATCAAGCGTCCAACGATGAAGATTATTTTGATGAGCAGTATTCACCTGCTGATGTTAAGTACAAAAAGTTAGAAGAAAGATTGAAGGCCATTGAGATTCAAGTTGTCCCCAGTTTAGATTTTGATGATTTGGGTTTAATATATGGGGTTTTCGTTCCCCACATATTCAAGATACCAGTCTTTTAAAAATATGATGGGGTTTCCTTCCCAAAACTTCACCTGAAGTCAAAATTCAACCGCACACCTCCGGCAAGAAACTCTGGGTTCACTTCTTTCAAGAAAGTTTGGCTGGGACGCAACTAGAGTGGTTTTACCAATTGGACAGTTCCCGTATCCATACATGGGAAGACTTAGCCACCGCTTTCTACCACCAATACCAGTATAATGTCGACCTAGCGTCGACAAGAGTTCAATTGCAAGACATGACAACAAGGAAGAATGAAGGGTTCAAAGAGTACGCCCAAAAGCGGAGAGACCTTTCCAGTAGAGTTCAACCACCTTTGATTGATAGGGAGCACATTTATTTGTTTATGGGCACTTTATCTGGTCCATTTTTCAACTTGTTGGTTGGTTGTTCTTCATCCGGTTTCACCGAGCTAATCTTAACCGGTGAAAGGGTTGAAAGCAGTATCAAAAGCGGGAAGATTTCCATAGCATCTGCTTCCACCTCCAATCCCGTAAAGAAACCTGTGATATAGTGGGAGAACTGACTTGAGGGTTTTACGTTTTATCGCAAATGTTGCGGTTAGCAAGAGTCGCCACCGACTTTTCTTTTATCCAAAAGGAAAGGTGAAAAAGCACAAGAAAGACCTTTGAGATGTTTTCTTGAGTTAGGGGGGTAGATTATGAAAAGGGAAGGTATTGGAACCCTTTTCATCTATGGTTTTCCATGGGCTCTTAGTTACTTGCTAGATCACTTGCTTTTGTTTGAAAATGTGCTTTGTGTGTTTTTGAAAGTATTTTGAAAAAGAGGCCATTGTTTAGGCAATATTTGTAATGATTCTCGTTCGTAAGAATGTATACAAAGATGTTTGTCTTTTTTGAAATGTTTTCAAGTTTGTAAGATGTTTGAAAGTGTATGTGATTGTTTTGAAAATAGCAAGGATATTTGTTTTGAAATAGAGCAAGTAACTAGAAGTAATATACCTACTCAAATGTATTTCTTGTTCATTTTCTATTCCTTTGACATTGTTGTCTTACCATTGATTTGGTAAACAACCCTATCTTTGGATGTAAAGGGGACGGGCATGGGTCATCGTATAACCATGATTAGCAATGTTGCAAAGTATCTTAGAATTTTTTGAGGGACTAAGATCATTTTATAAGGAAACTTAGAATAGCGTCATCGAGGGACTATGATCTTATATTTGTTTGTTTTACCAAGATACTTCGCATGCGTAATATAGCCATTTTTGTATAAAGCAACCAAGTGGAGAAACCCTAAGGGTGCTTGTGTGCAAATGTGTTATTTTCATGCTTTGATTTTATCTTGGATTTAGGGTTTTTGATCTCTCTTGGATGTGGTGGTCTAGATGATATGGACTGCAAGTGCACAGTCTTATCGCGTAGTTTTAAAGATTATCGAACCCAAAGGACCAAAAGCCAAACGTATTGTTATCTAGCGTTGCGGTGTAAATCTAAGGCTAAAAATATTTGGTTAAGATTAGGGGAACTAAAAGTAAGTTTGAATCTAGTTAAATAATCAGAGGGGGTAAATAACCAGTATGTAATGATCGGGCTTCGGGGATTAGTACCTTATTTGGTAACTTGCAGTTCCTAACAATTCTCAGTAGAAATTTATCAGTTTAAAAACCCTCATCTCACACTGTCGTGGTTGTTGATTTAGGTTATGCAATTTAAGTCCTAACGTATGCTCTCGTTATCTCGTCGGAGTTAGAAACATTCTTTTGAAAACAAATAAACTCTAATTCTCTTTAAAGCGCTCTCGCTGTTTTTAAAGCCAATGCCTAGTTACTAGGTCCAGTTAAAGATCCTCAAGCTCTCGCTTTATCGAACCTAACTTCTATTCGTTTTTTACTCTCGTAACAAAATGGTTCATCACTAAAAACAAAGTAATCTAGTCCCGAAAATAGTTCAACAAATAAATGCCCAATAGTATTACCAAATCCCCTTAGTTTTATGATCTTCCATACCGGTATTTAAATCTAGCTTAACATATTAGAAGACTCAATCACTGAATAGTAAAAGCCAGACAACGAAGTAAACATGGTTATCGGATTAAAGAGTAAATAATAATTTATTAAAATAAAACCTGGAAATAAATTGACTGGAGACTGATAAAAACTCGTCCGGCTCTAAAGGAAGCACTCCTCCACAGGTTGGTAGGTTTTTCTTTGATACGGAACAAGAACAATTGCGAAAATAAAAATAATAAACTTAAATAACAATTCAGGAGGTCTTGAAATAAACTACTGGGCAATAGATCTTCGGTGTAGAAATCTATTGCTTAAAACGGGGTGGAAGAATAAATTTGCTAAGGAAAATAATAGTTGGGAACAAATAATTCTGGAAAGTAGTAGCTCTAAAATATACGAAAAACAAAAGGGCAGTAAATGGCGTGACCCTCTTTCAGTGCATGAGGTCTGCTATTTATATTCATCTCAAGTAATTGTTCGTGAGGATTTGTTAGAGAGATTATAGGGCTGCTGAATCTCCGCGCGTCTGACTTGGTGGAAGCAGTTAACACACATTCGTTGAAAGCTTTTAGGGACGTGGCGAAAGTATAGGGGATATGACGTCTGTCAAAAGGATAAGTGACGTTCGTTGCAAGCTTTTATTGTAGCCTTCTTTTTTTCTTCCTTTTTCTTCCTTTTTCTTCCTTTTTCTTCTTTATCTTATAATTAAATTTGATACCTGCAAAATAGCAAAATACCGGCACAATACCAACTACAAAGTGATTTAATTTAGAATAAAAATGGAAAATAATTTAGTTAAACCAAGCCAAATATGCAATATGTTTATATGTTATCCGTTTTCTATTTGATTTGTTTTTATCTTGCCATTCAAACCCTAATTACTAGCATGGTATGTAAAAATGGTAAATTGCGTAATTTAAAGATTACTACGCTATTACAACATTTTATGGGAGGGGGGAATACAAATTATGAATGGGGATTTGCAATAATGTAAATCTAATTAAGCTATTACAACCAAATCGAATTTATAAAAATATTTAAATAAACAATATACAATATAATTTAAATATGCAATGTGTGTATATGCAAGAAAAAAAAGATTTTGTTTTGTTTTTATGTAAAAAGGGTTTTGACCTAAATCTAATAACTTAAGAAAAAGGAAATTAATTCTTGAAAAATAGTTAATCCTAATTTCTAATTTAAAAGAAAATGAAGTTCTTTAACTATTATTTTTTGTGTATTTTTGTATTAAAAATAATAAATAATATTTGGTGAAAATATTTAGTCTTTTTACATATCAAAATAAATATCTACAAGTATGAAATGAAAAAGAATAAATAATTAAACTAATCCTATTTTTTATTTATAAGTTATTTAAGAAAAATAGTTAGTATATAATAAAATAAAATATATTTTTTTATGTAAAAATAAAATAAAATAAACAAAATGCAATATTTATCATGTTTTATATTTTTCATGATTTTATATATTAAAGAAAATATTTAATAAAAACAAAAAAAAACAAATAAATAAAATGTATGGGCCAGGGGGCATCCTGAGTAATCAGGTGGTATGCATCAGAAAAAAAATAAAAGCCCAACAGTTGAGCCCACACTGCAAAAACAGAAGAAATGGCCAAAAAGTGAGAAAATATGCAAAAAGGCAGGCACCAAGGCTCGAACCCATGACCTTGGCATTCTCAGCGCGCTGCATTGCCACCGGGGTGGCTGTACAGCTGTTAGTTCAAATGAAACAAGAAAAACATAACACAAATAACTTCCTTTGCCCTGTACTTCGTCTTCTTCCTCAAGCTGGCCAGAACTCCTGTATCTTTCTCATTTCTCCATGAAAATGAAAACTTCCAATATGAAAATGATAGTACTCATTCCCACGATTTCAGACATGTAACTTATGGAAACTAACACTCAAAGATTAAAACTAATTTTGAAAGCTCTAATTTTAAACCTATTTTTTACAGAAATTTGAACTCCAAAATTCTCTACACATAATGAACAGAAATGAAATCTATGCACATGGTTGGCTTCAGCACTATAATATCTACATTTTTCTTTCTCAAATCGTGGCCAATGGATGCCTGTATGAAGAGATAAAAGTTGGAGTTCTTACCTCTTTCAACTGAGATCGTGAATGGAGTTTGAGTGATATTTATGAAGGCCTGAAGATTACTTTAGCTTGCTTGAACCTCCCTGAGTGTGTTCCAATCCTTACCTTGCTTTGAAAGTGTCTGAAACTCTCTGTCCAAGTCAACCTGCAAGCTTGGAAAACAAAAATGGCAGATGAAGAAGGAGGAGTTACAGTGCAGGGATGATGGTCTGGATCACTTAGATATGAGGTAGGTAAAATGTTTGAATGATTAAAACTTGAAACGTACGAGCCAATTTGTGGATTGCTATGCTTATGCTCAAACTGCAAGTTTTTGACAGGTTTTTGGTGAGAGGGAGTTTTGGAGTGTTTTAGGACTTTAGAAATCGTGTTCTAAGCTGTAATGTCTTTGTGTATTAGTATGGAGAAAGTTTCAAATCTACTCCTCAACAGATTTCTGAGTTGTAGGCTTTTTGCACACTTTCTTGCTTTTGAAGCAAAGTGAAAGGACAAGTCTCCACATGCTTGTACTGGCCTGCTTGGAGTTGGTATAAGCTCTATACAAATTTCTTTAGGTATGTAGGACTTGTGTGTGCAGAGAAGACAGGTCCAATGCTCAAGAATTGAAAAGTTGCAAAAGTTAAGCTTTTCCAAAATGGCAATGGCAACTTTGTGCCATTTATGGAATTAAAGCTTGGACAAAGACCCTTGGGCTTGGATTAAGGCTTTGTAAACTGAGTAAGCATTAAATTATAAAGTGAGAAACAAGTTTGAGACCTGTAAAGCAAGAATTAGGCAGCATAGGTTCAGATTTGAATTTTGTTCTTCATGAATTGGCTTGAATTCAAAGGGAGAAATTGCCAATTTCATCCATTCGATTCTCCCTACTCAAAAATGATATCAAGGAGTTCTTGGACATTTTGGAAAGCTTGCAATATGCTCTATAACTTATATTTGAAATTCATTTCAAGATTCCTCTTGGAACTAGGTGAAAAATTGCCATGAAGTTGGGTCAAAAACCTGCCTAAATTAGGGCAAAATTTCACTAAGTTATTTTAGTTCATGGGCATGTATTCATAAAATTATATCTTGAGATCCAAGAATCTTTATGGAAAAGTGTGTGAAGAAAAGTTGTAGATTCCATGGAGATCTACAACTTTCATGTTGGGAATTTCCTTTGAATCATCTTGTATCATGATGAAAAAATTGCTTAAAATTGAGAGAAAATAAGAAATTTTCTATACTTAGAAAAATTTCTAAGTTAAGAAAAATTTCAAATTTCAAAATCAAATATTCAATCTTTGGTTTCTTGATGAACAAGTTTCACATTTTGACATGTTTTGATGAATTGTGATCCTTGGCACTTGATTTTGACCAAAAAGTCAAAGTTTGACTTTTCAGTATACAATTGACTTTTGATCATTTGACTGCAAATTTCATATGTCAACCCAATGAAATTGCAATGTTTTGAACCATACTATTAGGTCAAGATGATACAAATGAACCCTTGAAATCATGATTCAAATCAATTAGTCATTTTCTAGGTCAAAAATCAGAAATTGCCCTTCCTCAATCAAAACCCTAATTTTGACCATTTTGCCCTTTTGATGATTTGATCAAATTTCTTGAGGAATTATGATCCAAACTTGATCAAATGATACATATGAGTCTAGAATGTTGATGTGGATCAAAAAAATATGAAGTTTGACTGTAAATTGGCCATGGTTGACTTTTTCCCCAATACAACTGATTTTTAGGTCAACTGTCCAATTGACTGATCAAAAATGTGGTTCAAAGCTTGAAACTTGTCATGGGTAATCTTAGGGGTCCATAATGATGTTTTAAAGTCATATGAAGCATTGATAGTCCAAAAATCCTTGGGAAAATTCAAACCATAATTTTGGGTTATCAGTGCAAGATGAGATGTCTTGAGCTGACCAAACTTAAATCCAGTTTTGAGTCAAATAAATATTGTGAGAAAAATCTTGATAAATGAGAGGGAAAATTTCGGGGTACAAAAGTTGCCCCTGTTCAATCTTCTTAAACCTAAAGAGTTAGATTGGCGAGTTTTGCCATTCGTGAATCGAAGGTGGAAGATCATTGGACACTAGAGTGCCCATAAATTTGCACTCGATGATGTGTAGTTGAGGGAATGGGCTTAAAGATGCCATTTGGAGAAGTGATAGAATATTGTTGGATATAGGCTTGTAGATTCCATCCAAAAATGTTTGTTAAATTGTAAGTTGTAAGCTGAAAGAATGAGTATCAGAACGGAGTCCGTGTCTGGAGCGTGTCTGAACTGTATCTGAATTCTGAATCTGAATGAGCATCAGAATGGCATCCATGTCTGGAGCGTATATGAACTGTATCTGAATTCTGAATCTGAATTCTGAATCTGAATGAGAATCAGAATGGCATCCATGTCTGGAGCGTATCTGAACTGTATCTGTAAGTTGTATCTGAATGAGTATCAGAATGGCATCCGTGTCTGGAGCGTATCCGTATTGTATCTAAAAGTTGAATCTAAATGAGTATCAGAATGGCATCCGTGTCTGGAGCGTATCTGAACTTTATCAAGGTTGCATATTGTTGATGGTAGTTGTTAATCTAATCCTAAAAAGGGTAAAATATTAGTTGAAACACAAAATTATGTTGCATGAAATGTATGATGCAATGTAGTCGCTTTATCAATGTTTATGATATGTGAATGCGATGTATGCGTATGTAAGCTGATTTGTTGTATTGCTATTCGATTGAGGAAAATAAACCATTGAATGTTGCTGAGGATATGTTGAAAATTCTATATCTTGAAGTTGAAGTACCGACGAACCCTTGTTGAGAGAAGTAAATTCTGTTGCGAGGGCAACGCCATATTCTGCTTGCAAGATCTGCTTGGGGAATCCTGAGAAATTTGACAATTTCTATTGGGGATTAATAAATTGAAATTTGTTCCGCTGGGGATTCAAATGACGTACTGTGGGGGTTACTTATGGAATAGCCTAGAGACGTTTTCATGTCCTTTCAACCTATTAGTAATTGTCTCTCTCGTTTTGTTTATTTGTAAACAATGATTATGTTTAAATGCATATGTTCATCAATGAATCATTGGACGCTTTTGCAAACAAAACACAATCGTAAAGAAAAGACAGATAACTTTTTGCACTTTCAAAGGGGTATCTTTGTATTGACTTTGAATAAGTATTTTGTACAAAGGAGACAAACATTCTAGTAAGAGAATGGTGCCATAAAACAAGAAAAATTTATACAAAGAAAGATAGCTATGTGTAATAATCCCATGGGGTTCCCATTCTGCTATAGCCTTCATATCTCCGAATATCTTGTCTATTTGCCTTGTCCGAAGATGATTGAATTGATCAAAAACACTGAGTTTGTTAGTGGAGGTCAAAGGTTGTCTGTAAGTGATCCGACGGGACATAGTCATACGCTTTAATTCCCTAACTCTTGCCTGGACCGCCCTTTCGGGTTTTCAGTCCACCGGGAAACGCTTTTTTTCCCAAGTCGCCCTTTCTGTTTTTCAACTTGCCGGGTGTACAATTTTTTTATTTTATCCCTAAGTTTTTGCCCGAACCTTTTTGGTTCGCCGGGATGTCCTTGTTTTGCCTAGGTGTGTCAACCTAGCGGGTCTCTTATGCGTAGTATCTTTTGACTATGTCTGTGTTCACAGGGTGTGGCAGGTCGTCACCGTCCATGGTGGTCAAGATCATTGCCCCACTAGAGAATATGTTCTTGATTACAAATGGTCCTTCATAGGTAGGAGTCCATTTACCCCTAGGATCACTTTGTGGCAAGAGGATACGTTTGATCACCAGATCCCCAACTTGATATGCTTGGCGCCTGACTTTCTTGTTGAAAGCCTTGATCATCTGCTTCTGATACATCTGACCATGGCAAACAGCAGTAAGCCTCTTTTCATCAATTAAGTTCAATTGATCAAGTCGAGTCTGGATCCAATCGTATTCGTTTAAACATGCATCCTTCATAATTCTCAGAGAGAGGATTTGGACCTCAATAGGCAAGACAACCTCCATGTCGTAAACCAAAGAATAAGGTGTTGTCCCGGTTGATGTGCGAACCGTGGTACGATACCCGTGGAGAGCGAATGGTAGCATCTCATGCCAGTCTTTGTATGTGACTATCATCTTTTGTATGATCTTTTTAATGTTTTTATTTGCATCTTTGAAAACACCGTTCATCTTTGGCCGATAGGGGGAAGAATTGTGATGCTTGTTGTACCCCAAAATTTGCCCTCTCATGTTTTCAAAGGTCTTCCCTTACATAGTTGGTCACAAACACTTTCCTAACGAAAATAAAGTTTTTTGAAGATGAACAAAGTGTCTTTCGATTGGCATCTGGGAAAAGTCTTCGATTGGGTATCCAAAATCCTTCGATACAGGCTTGACTCACCAGTCTTCGATTGAGCATTTGGCACTCTTCGATCAGGTTTTGATTAGTAAGCTTCGATTAGGGGTTTGGAACCCTTCGATCAAGCTTTGGTCTGCAAGTCTTCGATTGAGCGCTGGACCCCCTTCGATCAAGTCAATTTCACAATGCTTCGACTATGCATTAACTACTTTAGGCTTACCTTCGACTCACGAGGCAAGAATCTCCTACAAGTTTGTTTCAATTAACAAAGGAAAATGCCTCTCAACTTGCCAGCACACCAGGCAAGAGGCTCATTCGAAGAACATGTAAATGACTCATTCGAAGAACATGTAAAGGTCCATTTGAAGAAGCATTCAGAAGGCCCATTCGAAGGGCACATAAGAAGTCCATTCGAAGGAGGCAACTCAAGACCAATCGAAGAGCCTGGCCTGAAGGCATTCGAAAATCAAAGGTGTCCAGGTTCATTCAAGATTCCAAAGAGACATGAATATTTCAAAAAAGGAAATCTTTTAATATGTCTGATTCTTGTCTCATGGCTTTAAAGGCCTGTTTAATTGGTTGTCTCTTGCCGTTACTAGACCGTCATACTCCTATAAATACAAGGGCAAGCATACAGTGTCGGGAGGGGGAACAAAAAAAGAAAGAAAAAAAAGAAAAAAAGGAGGATTTGGAGATACGCTGCCCACAAACCCACCAAAGGTTATCAACATTTTCATAAGTAATCCAAGCCAAAGTAGCCATTCAGCAAACATCTCCACACCCAGAGCCACAGATCATACATCTTTAATTGGAAATATCTTCTCAGAATCTTGTTTAGAGCTTCAAAGCTTAGCAGCTTAGCTTCGAACTGGATCCAGGGTTCCCATATCGAAGGATGATATGTCCAGATCGAACACCCCCAAAGTGCAGCCCCTCATGCACCTTCGATCAAGCCTCTTCACTGGATCGAAAGACAGCCCACACCTCTTTCAATCCAGGCCTCCAGAATTATACCTTTCTTGATTTACTGCCTGTTCCTTCGATTTCATCTTTGTTTTGACTATTTTATTTATTTTTTTTAATCAACATAAAATTAATTAAAAAAAAACCACAAAAACATTAGGCTAGTTTTTCTATTAAATTAACTTTGTTAATTAATCATTTGATTATCTTAACATTTTCTCAAAACTAAAATTAAGAAGATTTAGATCATTTTCCCAAAATAAAATAAAACAACAAGAAGATTTTATTCTTAGGATTTTTAGAGGTTATTTTCAGATTCGCGTGCGTTTATTTTATTGTAACTGCCTACTGGTTTGTGATAGCTTAACTAAGACTTTTACACTTTACTGCTTTATTCCCCCAATTTTGGACATGTAAATAATCCCCCTCCCCGAAGCCTTGTAATAGTGTAGGATTTACAATTCTCGCACTTTAAATTCCTATACATATATTAACTGTTTAGATGTATGCTAACTAGGATTGCATGACAAGATCTGAAAACAAACGGTAGAACACCTAAATATACAAAGATAATGTAACTGAAAAACAATACACTCGCACATGCCACTCTTAGGGTACACCTCACTTGGCTGCCTCGAACGTGGTCATTGAGTATAGGATGTTTTAGAGGTCACCCTCTTGTCCAAAGATCATAAGTTGCCTCGAAACGGTTGCCTCGGATAAAATGATCTAAGACATTAGGGTTACCACTAAAGCGTCCTAACATTGCTTTAGTGACCACACGTCCCTTAAATCGAATTGACCCGAAAACTCCAACGACGATGCTACCTACTCCTCAATAGTGGGATGACATTTTCTAAAGGACATTTGCACAGTTTAATTCCTTTTTGAGTAGGTAGAGGTTCTTAAGTACTTGCTCCTTTTAAAACAAAACAAAACTTTTCGCACTTACACTCTCTTCCAAACAAAAAACTCTTTTCAAACCCACAAACACAAAGAAAAGCAAACTTTTGAAAACATAATGAGCAAGTACCTAAGAGCCCGTGGATAACCACGGATAGAAAGGGTGCTAACACCTTTCCTTTCTATAATCTACCTCCCGAACCCGAGAAACATCTCGAAAAGGAATTTTTCTGTGCTTTTGTCCTTTCCTTGTTGGATAAAATAAAAGACGGTGGTGACTCTTGCTTACCGCGACATTTTGCAAAAACAAACGCAAACACGAACCAGCATTCCAAAACAGTCAGTTCTCATTCCCACCGATCACAGAACTGGCGACTCTGCTGGGGATACTTATAAGTGAGGTGTACCTTAGGATTAGATCAATCTTGTTTTCAATTGTATGCTTTGTATGCTTTAATTTCGTGGTCTTGTATCGGAGTTTTATAGATCCTAACCTGGATCTGGGGATACCCTTTAGGCAAGTAGAAATAAACTGTGAGGGATCTGTCCGGCGTAGACCGACACGGATGAAGCAGTAGCTACGTTGGTGTGGCACCTTAGTCTGTACCGATATCCCTTGTGTTGGAACGAGGAGAATATGGGTCTTCTAAGGAGTCATTAAGCACCAACTGACCTTAGAACCTTAAATTGACCAACTTGGCCATAGAACAGTAGCAGTATGCTACACTCATTGATACTAAACTCTCGCGATGATTCCGGCTGCAAGAAAAGGTTGCTAAACTGGAATTATGACCGATTGAGGGTAGTCAGTGATATTGAGATCCTCTAGAACCCGGTTACTATTTTTATGACAGGTTTGAACCAACTAAACTGAAAGAGGGTAATACCTAAACTCCATGCCATCCTAAACTTAAGGCTATATGTGTGACTTGTGTGCCTTCAAACTTGAACTACTTGCACATTCTTGTTATCTGACAACATGGGTTCCTTGCAGGTTTTGTTTACAGTCCTTATCCAATAATTTGGATTTATTGCAGGGCTTACTTACATCACCTCACACTTTTGCTTAAACATATAGCATACACATCATAACATCATGCCTTAACATTTCTTTAACCATTTCAAGGATCTCAAGGGTCTGTGATGCAAGTTATGGTAAATCAAATGTCTAGCAAGGGGCAAAGGGGATTTATTTTCCTCTAGCCGAGGTTGTCTAGAAATTAAAACACGATAACTTGAGTTAGGGGCTATGACCCACTCGATATGGTGAGCTTGACTCTTGAAGAAGGACTCTCAGCAACATGAAGTTCCTTCAATCAAGCTACCAGATTCAGATTCTAACAGTTTCTTGTTTACCTCGCGAGATCCTTGAAAACATTGCATACATATATCATACATATCATTGCATAACATGTCATCCAGTACAGGTCTCTCATGTTCTCGCTGTTTATTTCAGCAATGACTTTCCAACCAGACAATCAAGATCTTCAAACTCGAGAGACTCAGTTCAGGGAAATCTTCCTAAACCTATCCAAGGGGCAGGAAGAGTTGAAAACACTCCTCGTTGGGGACTTGGTCAAGAAAAGTCCTGAAGACAATAAGGACGAATGGTTGGAACAACTGCAAGCTGAGTTCAGTACCATGAAAACCCAGATGCTGGGGCAGATGGCTCTTATCCGAGGCTTAGCTCGAGAATAAGAAGAGTTGAGAACCATGATCAACCAGCTTCGTCAAGACAGATACAACAACATGAAGCAAACAGTCAAGGCCGGGGACCAAGTCATTAATCAACTTCCGAGAAGTCAAAGGTTTGGTTTGACGAAGAATAGACCTCTCCAAGTTGTTACTACCTCACAGGTCCAACAAAGACCTTGCCAAGAACAATGGTTTGATCAGAGTAAGGCAAACATGCCCAGGAGGCAATTTACCAAGCTCAACATGCCGCTGTCTCAAGCTTTACAACACCTGTTAAGATTGAATCTAGTGACGTTAAGGGACACTCCTAAGAATCCCAACACAGCCTCCCCAAAGTACAATCCTGATGCAAGGTGTGCATATCACTCCAACAGCCCGAGGCATGATACTAACATCTGTTGGGCGTTGAGCAACAAAATTCAAGACCTGATTGATGAAGGAGCATTGGAATTCACACAAGATGGTCAGGCTGAGTTCTTCTACCATCCCTCCAAGGTTCACCATTTGAAGTGACAAGTACCGAGACGAGAAGACTTTTGTTCATTAGGATTTTCAATTTGTAATTTTCTTTTGATTGTTCGAACATTTATTCATGTCAAACTTTATTACTTTATCAATGCATTGCATATGTATGTTTTGAATCAATACATTCGTATTCACTATATTCAAATTGCTTTCATTTTTTGTGATGATCAACTCTCGAAAAAAAATCTAAGCCTTTAGAGGGAGGATGACGAATATGATACCAGAATCTCTACAGTATGCTTTTGAACAGACCCTGCTGATGATGTACAAGCGTTGTTTCAAATCCTAAACAGTGGAGTTATAAGGAAGATAATCCCTAGTCAACCCCTTTGAGCCAAAGAAGTTGGAGTTTTTCTTTTCATGAATTAAAACCTGTAATCACAACCTGGGGCAGGGTAGTTTGCTCAGTTGATCCAGGTGCACAATGAATGGCATCAAAGAAGTCCTTCCGAAACAAAAGACGGTGATAGTTCTGTATAATCGCAAGGACATACAGTCATTATCTTTCGAAATAAAAGCCCACTAAGTCAAAACCTATGAAGGAGACTTACAAAAAAAAACTGGGGCATCCCGCTGACTGTAATCACAAAAGAAACAGTTCAGGCAAAAAGACAGGGATAACGCAATCAAAAAGAAAGAGGTCTTACAAACTCTTATAAAAATGACTGCCTGTTCAAAATAAATTGTCAGTATCTGAACCATCACCGGAATATCAGAGCAAAGACTCAAACGGGATCTAAATGCATGATTAGCTGAGTTTAGGATCGAAGAACATCACAAAGAACGGGTGGGTATAAATAAAATTTGAGCCTTTATCCTTTGTTTCTTAAACCGTGAACCAGGCCATGTTATAACCCTTAAAAGTCCTAACTGAAGCATGGGTTAGTTCGAAAGCATATTGTTACAAAGGTATCCTGACTCCTGTAGGGCTTGCTGTAAATCCTGAGTTGACATCACATTTTACAAAATTTTCCTATCTTACCGAAAAAAGGCATTTTCAAAAATTTCAAGACAGACATAAGCTTTACATTCTTAAAATAACATTGTTTGCATATGACTATTTGTTCAACAGCAGAGAAATCCGTACGACGAATATCTAGTGAACAAAAACCTGTTCAATAAAAAGGGTCACCTCAAGTAGAAAAAACACTTCCAACCAAGGGGCACGACATGATCATTTTCCATCATCTGGGGCAGTCAAGTCAAGATTCAAGGAATCTCTCAAAATGCCAAATAGCCAGGGGCAAATCTCCATCTGAATCAATTGGGGCATTGGACATGAATTCCAGCAACGAATCTTGCATGATCAAACGAAGATCTTCTGGTAGTATAGCAACACAATACTACCGACAGTGACAACTCCCTACACCCTGAGAGCGTGGACATAGTCAGAAAATACTGTGCATGAACAAAGACCCGCTAGGTTGACAGGCCTAGGCAAAAATAAGGGCATCCCGACGAACCAAAAGGGTTAGAGCAAAAATTAGGGATAAAAACAAAAAAAGATTTGCACACCTGGAAAGTCGAAAACCTGAAAAGGCGGCTTGGGCAAAAAAAGGGTATCCCGGTGGACTGAAAATCTGAAAAGAAAGTCCAGGCAAAAGTTAGGGATTAAAGCGTACGACTATGTCCCGTCATCTCGTCACTTGCCTACCAGAAGAAGATTTGTCATTTCAATCGGCAATTACCAAGCACCTCATAGGTTGGAATAATACTCGATCCACAAGGCCTCTGCAGGCACCTTCTCCCGCAGATACAGGGGCAGAAAAGTCTCGATGCAAAGTCATTGTCATATCCTCACTCCGCGTCCTAGTAACATATACACTCCCCACAGAGTAAGAAAAGGACAGTGGTGTTAATTCTCCGCAGGTGAGGCTCGCAACCACGAATGGGTCGGTAAGATTCTCCCCAAGCAGAGTTTATCTATCGCCAGCACTGGAAGATTATCCCCAGTAGAGTCTAAAAGATTATCCCCAGTAAAGTTGCCATTGGAAAATCATCCCCAGCGGAGTTCATTCCTTTCACAGACAGAAATTCAATCCCCAACAGGGTTCACTGTCACCAGCAACAGTAATTCATCCCCAACTGAGTTTTATTTCTCTAAATCAGCAGATCTTCTAGCAGAGTATATACTCCCCACATAGTCATTTCCTCGCCAGTCCATTCCCCAGCGGAGTTATTCTCTCCTGCAGGAGTATTCTCCCAATCATCTTCGGTCATTATCTCCAGCGAGCGAAACTCTTTATTCTCCAACAACAGTCAGGGATTTATTTTCCCAAACTCGGACGTACCACAATAGCATTTCATGTTCATATATCATGACGTGTGCATACATATTGCATACAGCATAATCTCATTTATTTTGAGAACATCATCCTACAATGCATGTCATGCATCATATACGATTAATCATGTACCTTTTCAGGAAAGATGGTTATCATCAACAACTTCCAGCAAGTTCAAGATTAACTTCAGAAACTAAAAAGAGTAATTATCTGCATGATCAAATGCAGCTTTACACGGGTTCGTCACGAAGAAATCTTACACGGGTTTCTCCTAAATACAGCTTCACACGGGTTTATCCTGAAAAATCCTACACGGGTCCTTTCTCATATATTTCTGAATAAAGTTTTACACAGACTTATCACAAAGTAACCTTACCCAGGTTCCTCTTGAAGTTTTACACGAACTTAGCCCGAAGTAACCTTACCCAGGTTCCTCCAGAAGTTTCACACGAACTTATCCCGAAGTAACCTTTCCCAGGTTCCTCCAGAAGTTTCACACGAACTTATCCCGAAGTAACCTTACCCAAGTTCCTCCAGAAGTTTCACACGAACTTAGCCCGAAGTAACCTTACCCAGGTTCCTCCAGAAGTTTCACACGAACTTAGCCCGAAGTAACTTTACCCAGGTTCCTCCAGAAGTTTCACACGAACTTATCCCAAAGTAACCTTACCCAGGTTCCTCCAGAAGTTTCACACGAACTTATCCCGAAGTAACCTTACCCAGGTTCCTCCAGAAGTTTCACACAAGCTTATCCCGAAGTAACCTTACCCAGGTTCCTCCTTACAATTTCCCAATGTAGTTTTACCCAGACTCATCCTGGAGCAACCTTACTTAGGTTCCTCCTCAGTCCCGATGCAGTTTTACCTAAACTCCTCCTGAAGCAACCTTACCTAGGTTTCTTCCCGGTTCAGATGCAGTTTTACCTAAACTCCTCATGAAGCAGCCTTACCTAGGTTTCTTCCCGGTTCAGATGCAGTTTTACCTAAACTCCTCATGAAGCATCCTTACCTAGGTTTCTTCCCGGTTCAGATGTAGTTTTACCTAAACTCCTCATGAAGCAACCTTACCCAGGTTCCTTCTCAGTTCAGATGTAGTTTTACCCAAACTCCTCATAAAGCAACCTTACCCAGGTTCCTTCTCGGTTCAGATGCAGTTTTACTCAAACTCTTCACAAAGCAACCTTACCCAGGTTCCTTCTCGGTTCAGACGTTGTTTTACCCAAACTCTTCACAAAGCAACCTTACCCAGGTTCCTTCTCGGTTCAGACGCAATTTTACCCAAACTCCTCACGAAGCAACCTTACCCAGGTTCCTTCTCCTACCAACAATCTCCAAATGGCATCTGTAAGCCCATTCCCGACATCACAATGCTGATACTACACCATGTGAGTGCAAATTTCTGGGCACTCTAGTTTTCAATTATCTTCCACCTTCGGATCGCGAAAGGCTCGAAAGCCAATCTATATCCTCAGGTTTAAGAAAATTGAACAAGGGCAACTGTTGTACCCCAAAATTTGCCCTCTCATGTTTTCAAAGGTCTTCCCTTACATGGTTGGTCACAAACACTTGCCTAACGAAAATAAAGTTTTTTGAAGATGAACAAAGTGTCTTTCGATTGGCATCTGGGAAAATTCTTCGATTGGGTATCCAAAATCCTTCGATATAGGCTTGACTCACCAGTCTTCGATTGGGCATTTGGCACTCTTCGATCAGGTTTTGATTAGTAAGCTTCGATTAGGTGTTTGGAACCCTTCGATAAAGCTTTGGTCTGCAAGTATTCGATTGAGCGCTGGACCCCCTTCGATCAAGTCAATTTCACAATGCTTCGACTACGCATTAACTACTTCAGACTTACCTTCGACTCAAGAGGCAAGAATCTCCTACAAGTTTGTTTCGATTCACAAAGGAAAAGGCCTCTCAACTTGCCAGCACACCAGGCAAGAGCCTCATTCAAAGAACATGTAAATGACTCATTCGAAGAACATGTAAAGGTCCATTTGAAGAAGCATTCAGAAGGCCCATTCGAAGGGCACATAAGAAGTCCGTTCGAAGGAGGCAACTCAAGACCAATCGAAGAGCAAGGCCTGAAGGCATTCGAAAATCAAAGGTGTCCAGGTTCATTCAAGATTCCAAAGAGACATGAATATTTCAAAAAAGGAAATCTTTTAATATGTCTGATTCTTGTCTCATGGCTTTAAAGGCCTGTTTAATTGGTTGTCTCTTGCCGTTACTAGACCATCATACTCCTATAAATACAAGGGCAAGCATACAGTGCCGGGAGGGGGAACGAAAAAAGAAAAAAAAGAAAAAAGGAGGATTTAGATATACGCTGCCCACAAACCCACCAAAGGTTATCAACATTTTCATAAGTAATGTAAGCCAAAGCAGTCATTCAGCAAACATCTCCACACCCAGAGCCACAGATCATACATCTTTAATTGGAAATATCTTCTCAGAATTTTGTTCAGAGCTTCGAAGCTTAGCAGCTTAGCTTTGAACTGGATCCAGGGTTCCCAGATCGAAGGATGACATATCCAGATCGAACACCCCCAAAGTGCAACCCCTCATACACCTTCGATCAAGCCTCTTCACTGGATCGAAAGACAGCCCACACCTCTTTCGATCCAGGCCTCCAGAATTATACCTTTCTTGATTTACTGCCTGTTCCTTCGATTTCATCTTTGTTTTGACTATTTTATTTCTTTTTTTAATCAACATAAAATCAATTAAAAAAAACCACAAAAACATTAGGCTAGTTTTTCTATTAAATTAACTTTGTTAATTAATCATTTGATTATCTTAACATTTTCTCAAAACTAAAATTAAGAAGATTTAGATCATTTTCCCAAAATAAAATAAAAAAACAAAAAGATTTTATTCTTAGGATTTTTAGAGGTTATTTTCAGATTCGCGCGCGTTTATTTTATTGTAACTGCCTACTGGTTTGTGATAGCTTAACTAAGACTTTTACACTTTACTGCTTTATTCCCCCAATTTTGGACATGTAAATAATCCCCCTCCCCGAAGCCTTTTAATAGCGTAGGATTTACAATTCTCGCACTTTAAATTCCTATACATATATTAACTGTTTAGATGTATGCTAACTAGGATTGCATGACAAGATCTGAAAACAAACGGTAGAACACCTAAATATACAAAGATAATGTAACTGAAAAACAATACACTCGCACATGCCACTCTTAGGGTACACCTCACTTGGTTGCCTCGAACGTGGTCATTGAGTATAGGATGTTTTAGAGGTCGCCCTCTTGTCCAAATATCATAAGTTGCCTCGAAACGGCTGCCTCGGATAAAATGATCTAAGACATTAGGGTTACCACTAAAGCGTCCTAACATTGCTTTAGTGACCACACGTCCCTTAAATCGAATTGACCCGAAAACTCCAACGATGATGCTACCTACTCCTCAATAGTGGGATGGCATTGTCTAAAGGACATTTGCATAGTTTAATTCCTTTTTGAGTAGGTAGAGGTTCTTAAGTACTTGCTCCTTTTAAAACAAAACAAAACTTTTCGCACTTACACTCTCTTCCAAACAAAAAACTCTTTTCAAACCCACAAACACAAAGAAAAGCCAACTTTTGAAAACATAATGAGCAAGTACCTAAGAGCCTATGGATAACCACGGATAGAAAGGGTGCTAACACCTACCCTTTCTATAATCTACCTCCCGAACCCGAGAAACATCTCGAAAAGGAATTTTTCTGTGCTTTTGTCCTTTCTTTGTTGGATAAAATAAAAGACGGTGGCGACTCTTGCTTACCGCGACATTTTGTGAAAACAAACGCAAACACGAACCAGCATTCCAAAATAGTCAGTTCTCATTCCCACCGATCACAATGCTGAATCTTGAATTGCTCGCACAAGGAAGTGATCATAGTGTTGTTAAGATTTGTACCATTGTCAGTGATGATCCTTTCCGGGATACCGTACCAGAAAATGAGATTTTGCTTGATGAAGCGGGCAACAACGTTCTTGGTAACAGAAGTGAAGGAAGCTGCCTCAACCCACTTGGTAAAATAGTCAATGGCCACTAGGATGAAATGGTGTATGGAGAAGAAAATCCTACGGGCAGGCTATTGTTGGTCTACCATGGAAGAAGATTGTTATCAACACTCTTGGAGGTTGTAGGCTTGATCTCTCCAATCATATCAATTCCCCACATAGCAAAGGGCCAAGGAGCCGTCAAGACATTCAGAGGAACCAGAAGTACGTGCACCTTGTCAGCATAAATTTGACACTTATGACAGGTCCGAGAGTGTTGATAGCAATCTTCTTCCATGGTAGACCAACAATAGCATGCCTGTAGGATTTTCTTCTCCATCGTATGCCCACTGGAGTGAGTGCCAAAAGTACCTTCATGTAATTCAGCCATGATCTTTTCAGCTTCAACCTTATCCATGCACCGAAGCAAAATGGAGTCATGATTGTGTTTGTATAGGATGACATTACTAAGGAAAAACTTAGCAGAGAATCTCTTTAAGAACTTCTTATCATTGATTGAAGCTCCTTCTGGATATTCTTGAAACTCGAGATACCTCTTGACTTCATGAAACCAAGGTTGGTCCACCATTTCTTCAGTATTAATCCCGTGACAGTGTGCTAGTTCATCCATTTGTTCGATGGTGATCTGGGGAGCCTCGTTATCCCAATTAAGTTTAAACATAGATGACATTGTGGCTAGAGCGTCTACTAGCTGATTTTCTTCTCGCGGGAAATGCTCGTAGGTAATCTTCTCAAAATGTGGTAGCAATGTCAAAACATGTTCTTTGTAAGGGATAAGATTTGGGCGCTTAGTGTCCCATTCCCCTTTGATCTGACTGATGACCAAAGCTGAATCTCCAAATACATCTAAAGATTTGATTCCCAAGTCTATGGAAGCTCTGAGACCAAAGATTAATGCTTCGTATTCTGCCATGTTGTTTGTACAGTTGAAGCAAAGTCTAGCAGAAAAAGGATTATGACACCCTTCTGGAGATATGAGTACAACGCCGATACCAATACCAAGTGCATTGGATACCCCATCAAAGAATAGGGTCCATCGGGATCCTTGTTCAGGTCTGTCATATGGTCTGATTTCTTCACAGTTGTCTAATGTCATGATGCCTTCATCCGGAAATTCAAACTTCATGGACTGATAGTCTTCTACAGCTTGGTGAGCAAAGTGATCAGCCAATACACTGCCCTTGATAGCTTTCTGGGTAGTATATTGTATGTCATATTCTGTTAGGATCATCTGCCATCTAGCTATTCTCCCAGACAGAGCAGGCTTCTCGAAGATGTATTTTATCGAATCCATCTTAGATATCAATAAGGTAGTATGAGTCAGCATATACTGTCTTAGCCGGTGAGCAGCCCATGCTAGAGCGCAGCAAGTTTTCTCGAGTAGTGAATATCTGGTTTCACAGTCGGTAAACTTTTTGCTCAGGTAGTAAACAGCGTGCTCTTTTCGGCCAGACTCGTCATGCTTCCCCAATACACACCCCATTGAGTTCTCTAAAACGGTCAGATACATGATCAGTGGTCTTCCCTCGATTGGTGGCATCAAAACATGAGGCTCTTATAAGTACTCTTTGATTTTGTCAAAAACAACCTGGCATTCATCGTTCCATCTGACTACTTGATCTTTCTTCAATAGTTTGAAGATTGGCTCACAAGTAGCTGTTAGGTGAGAAATGAATCTGGCAATATAGTTCAGGTTCCCCAAGAATCCTCTGACTTCCTTCTCAGTACGAGGAGCAGGTATTTCTTGTATTGCCTTAACCTTGGCAGGATCGACCTCAATGCCTTTATTACTGACGACAAAACCTAAGAGTTTACCGGATCGTACTCCGAATATGAACTTGTTTGGATTCAACCTTAGCTTGTATTTCTTTAGTCTCTCAAACAGCTTTTGTAAGTGATCCAAGTGTTCTTCTTCTGTTTGTGATCAGGCTATCATATCGTCTACATATACCTCTATTTCATGATGTATCATGTCATGAAACTAAGCTACCATGGCGCGCTGATAGGTTTCCCCAGCATTCTTCAGTCGGAATGGCATCACTTTGTAGCAGAATATGCCCCACTGTGTGACAAATGTTGTTTTCTCCATGTCCTCAGGTGCCATTTGGATTTGGTTGTAACCTGAGAATCCGTCCATGAAGGAAAACACATTGCGCTGTGCTGTATTGTCAACCAGGATATCAATGTGGGGGAGTGGAAAATCATTTTTAGGGCTGGCCTTATTCAAATCCCTATAGTCCACACACATTCGTACTTTGCCGTCCTTTTTATGCACATGAACAATGTTGGCAACCCATTGGGGATAGGAAGTGACAGCCAAGAATCCAACATTGAATTGTTTCATGACTTCCGCTTTGATCTTCTCTGACATATCAGGTCTCATGCGGTGGACTTTTTGTTTTACTGGTGGACAATCTTCTCTTGTAGGCAGACGATGTACCACGATGTCTGTATCAAGTCCTGACATGTCTTCATATGACCAGGCAAAGATCTCAACATAATCATGCAACAGCTGAATCAGACGCTCCTTGACACCGGGCTCCAGATTGGAACCCACCTTGACCTCTTTTTTATCCTCCTTGGTACCCAGATTAATTGTATCCACATGTTCCTCGTGAGGCTGAATGTCTCGTTCCTCTTATTGTAGTAGTCTGGCCAGTTCCCCTGGTACTTCACAATCTTCCTCACCTTCGTCTTCGGCTTGGTAGATTAGATCTTTAGAGTCACAAAAGGCCATAGCAGTATCGTTACCCATGAGATCCTGAATGGAGGGGTACCTGCATTTGTGAGTGTGGGTGTGTGTAAGGGTATAGCCATCCTTTAAAAAATAAAATGTAAAAGAAAAACAATGAGCACAAAAATTTGTATGTGAAAAAACGTCCATGATTCATTGAATGTCATATGAAGATGAAATAAAAATCCTTACAAATGGACCATTGTGCCTCAGGAAAGACACAAGGTTTTAAATGTGCGAATTGTTTGTGAATATTACAAGTCAAACAGAAATGTAAAGATAAATTACTGAGGGATGAAAGTTATTAGGACAAAGTCTCTAGCCTCCAAATTGTGAAGTCCTCCGTTGACAGTAGGAAAGATCTAATCCTCCAAGCTGCAATCCTTTTCATCGTCTTCTACCACATTCACCTCTCAGTTGCTAATCTTCAAGGGGGGCCCTCCAGCACAGGCGCGGCGTACAACCTTCTGAGCACTTGAAGTGAACCCTAAATCAAACTTTTCAGATTTATACAGAATATCCAGAAGTTTCCCCCAGATGGTGCATCCACCCTCCTCTACTACTGCCTTGGAGTCCTTCATAGATGACATACAGAGTGGAGGTCTTGTAATCTTGGGAATCTGGGACACAGTCTTGGTTACTGCTACCTCTTGGGGGACTTCTTCGAAATGTTGAAAAGGAGTTTCAATGAACTCGCAGTCCAATTCCACATACATGAAGGAATTGAGGTGACTAATCATATATTCTTCCTCTCTGTGGACAGTGATAATCTTTCCCTGGACCGGATATTTCAACATCTGATGTAGTGTAGAGGTGACAGTGCCGGCATTATGGATCCACGGCCGTCCTAGTAGACAGGAGTAAGAGGGGCGGATGTCCATTACATAGAAAGTGGAGTTGAAAGTTTGAGTCACAACCTTTATGGGGATACCCACCTCCCTGTGCACCATTCTCTTTGAGCCATCAAATGCTCTCACGACTATGTTACTGGGTTTCAACGTCAGTCCTTCGTAGTCTAGTCTGTCGAGGGCTTTCTTCGGTAAAACATTCAAAGATGAGCCGGTGTCCACCAAGACATGGGCCAGAGTGGTGCCTCTACATTCTATAGAGACATGCAATGCCTCATTGTGCTTTCTTTCCCTTGGTGTCAAACCATCATCTGAGAAGCCTAGGCCGTTGTCCGTCGTCAAGCTAGCCACACAATCTTGAAATTGGTCAGCAGATGTCTCTTGTGGCACATGGGCTGTCTTTAGGAACTTTACCAGAGCTTTCGCATGTGCCTCAGAACATAGCAACAATGCCAACATGGAGATTTTGGAGGGAGTTTTCCCCAACTGTTCAACTACGTCATAGCCGCTCCTCTTTATTACTCTCAGGATCTCCTCTATTTCTTTCTTGGAGGTTTCGGGGATAGTCAGTGGTTGAGCCTTCGTTAGGACAGGCTCTACTTGAATACTTTTTCCTCGAGTTTCAGCAGCAGGAGTGTTGGTAGGAATGACAGCAGGGGTTGTATCGTCTTCGTCAATAGGAGCACTTGCAAATATGATTATTGGTACGGAGGTAACCTTTGTAGCAGCCACGGGTCCAAAAACTGCCTTTGGGGGGCAATTTCTGGAGAGAAGATTCTACCGCTTCGGATAATCTTACTGGTTCTGGCAATATTACTGATGTCAGAGTCTTCTTCTTCGGAATTTATTTCTTCAGCGGCCAGCCCATCTTGTGTGACTCCATGGTAGTAGATGTCCCCACCGTAATTCCACGACACAGTTTTGTCTGATTCATATGGAACTGGCCCAGGCATTGTGATTATAAGAGGAGTAATTTTTGGAACCGATGTAATTCTAACGGTTCTTTTGGAGACCCTGGAAGAATTGGCAGAGATGGTTATGATTGAAACGTGTTCAACAAGAACAGGTGAAACAGGAGTACTTTCAAACAAAATCTCTTTGTTGTTTATCAAGCGTTGAATGCCTGTTTTCAATAAAGGGCAAACAGTTGGTGAGGATAAGCAAAGATGGAAGTCTTCATTACAACCCGGGAATACACCGACATTCAACAAGTTTATCTTAATGATTTGGAGTGGAGTCAAGAGTTCATCAATTGTGGTAACAAACAAATCTTCTTCAATTGTATTGGCGTTATGACCATGTCTAGGCATAGGAGCAGAAATGACGTTTGGCTTCTCGGGCGCATCAAACTCAATCTCTTTTGCGTCTATAAGGTCTTTAATTTTGTTTTTCAAGGCCCAACCATTGTTAGTATCGTGACCCGGACTTTCAGAATGATATGTGCAACGGGCATTTGGGTGATAATCAGGGGACGATGTGTTGGGGTTTTTTGGAGCTTCTTTTAAAGTTGCCAAATTGGATTTCAGAAGGTGCGGTAGAACCTGGGCTAGAGTCATATTAATTCTGGTGAATTTTGGGATTGGCCTTTCCACCCTCGGTTGGTTACTTCTTAGTTGATCAGATGTAGGCTTTGGGATCATAACAACCCCTACCATTGGTCGGTGTTCAGCTCTCCCTTGATTCCTTTGTGGATATACAACAGATACCTCCTTCTTCCCAATGAAGGGCTTCCTCACAGCTGTAGAGGCAGATGAATCCTTCTGAATCTTTCCACTTTTTATGCCAGCTTCCACCCTCTCTCCGGTTAGTATTAACTCAGTAAATCCTGCAGATGAGCTCCCAATCAGATGATTGAAGAAAGGGCCCGATAGAGTGCCTAAGAACATGTCCACCAATTCCCTTTAAGACATAGGGGGTTGAACTCTCCCATCTAGATCTCTCCACTTTTGCGTGTAATCCTTGAAACCCTCATTGGAAGCCATGGCCATACTCTGAAGTTGAGTACGGGTAGGCGCCAAATCAACATTATATTGGTATTGCTTATAGGAAGCTGCGGAAAGATCTTCTCAGTTGTGGATGTTGGCCCTTTCCAGTTGGTAAAACCAGTCGAGTTATGTTCCAGATAGACTATCTTGGAAAAAATGCACCCACAAGTCTTTATCAGCGGAATGTGGCTGGAACTTTCTCACAAATGATCGAAGATGCATCTTAGGACATGACACCCCATCATATTTTGAAAACAAAGGCACTTTGAAGTGTAGTTGGCTTGAATCTATCCTAGTAATAGTAACCGGGTTCTAAGGAGCTCAATATCACCGGATTGTTTCCTTGGTCATTGTTTCAGCTCAAGCCTCTTTAATGGCGACTGAAATATCCCAAGAAACCAAACCTCAATGAGTGTAGTATCGAGTATCTACCAACTTCGGACTGCACCAAAGCCGACCATCTTATTACATCATAAAGGCCAAGTTGGTCAAGTAAAGGATTCTAGAAGTTCATTAGTGCTTCATGACATCACTCAGCGGCCTCGTATTCTGTTTGATTGACTCAAAGGCTACCGGTACCCACAAATATGTCACACTAACATGGCTATTGCTTAGACCATGTCGGTATACCTCGCACAGTTTCCACAATGTATTGCTATTTACCTATAATGTGTCCCAAATCGGGGTGGAGGATTCAAACCCAAACAAAGAACCATAATGTAAAGCAAACAAGTCAAACAATGTAAGCAAATAAATGTGATCTATCCCTAAGGTAACCCCACTTTTAAGTAAATCCCCAGCAGAGTCGCCAGTTCTGTGATACAGTGGGAAAACTGACTTGAGGGTTTTGCGTTTTATCGTAAATGTTGCGGTTAAAAAGAGTTTCCACCGACTTTTCTTTTATCCCAAAGGAAAGGTGAAAAAGCACATGAAAGACCTTTGATATGTTTTCTTGAGTTCGGGGGGTAGATTATGAAAAGGGTTGGTATTGGCACCCTTTTCATCCATGGTTTTCCATGGGCTCTTAGTTACTTGCTAGATCACTTGCTTTTGTTTGAAAATAAGCTTTGTGTGTTTTTGAAAGTATTTTAAAAAAGAGGCCATTGTTTAGGCAATCTTTGTAATGATTCTCGTTCGTAAGAATGTATACAAAGATGTTTGTCTTTTTTGAAATGTTTTCAAGTTCGTGAGATGTTTGAAAGTGTATGTGATTGTTTTGAAAATAGCAATGATATTTGTTTTGAAATGGAGCAAGTAACTAGAAGTAATCTACCTACTCAAATGTCTTTCTTGTTCATTTTCTATTCCTTTGACATTGTTGTCTTACCATTAATTTGGTAAACAACCCTATCTTTGGATATAAACGGGACGGGCGTGGGTCATTGTATAATCATGATTAGCAATGTTGCAAAGCATCTTAGCATTTTTTGAGGGACTAAGTGTTGTACCCCAATTTTTGCCCCTAAGATTCCCCTATCATATCATGTCAACTTGATCATAACAAAATCACATTAGGGTTGGTTCTTCCTTTTTTTTCTATCTCCTATATTTAAGTTTGCTCTTGAGGAATCTCCAAGCACCTTAGTTGTGTATTTTGTATATGCGTTGATAATTAACCTCTAACCAAAATACAAAAAAATATTTGTCTTTGCCTTTGCATATTTGTGTTTTGTAGGTACCGAGTCGAAGCATCCAACAAATAAGGTTTTTCGGTATTAATTCCCTAAAATCTCTTTTTTGCAAATAAAAATAAAAATAATTAATTTTTTTTCATTTTTTTGTTGACCTGAACAATCGATTGCTCCCATAGCGCAATCAATGGCACAGAGTGTATTATGCATAATCTTTGAAAAAAAACTGTGTTTTCAGCCTTCAAAAATCAAAAAAATTTAGTATGTGTCGACACATACATGTTATGTATCGACTCATGCAAGTTGTTTGATTCTGTATTGTGTCGAAGTAGCAGCTTGCATCGACACATACATGTTATGTTTCGACTCATGCAAGTTGGTTGATTCTGTATTGTGTCGAAGTAACAGCTTGCATCGACACATACATGTTATGTTTCGACTCACGCAAGTTGATTGATTCTGTATTGTGTCGAAGTAGTAGCTCGCATCGACCCATAGAAGCTTGTGTCTAATCATCTTGTTTTGTATAACTAGCATGTGTCGACACATACATGTTATGTATCGACTCATGTAAGTTGATTATTTCTGTATTGTGTTGAAGGCAGCTTGCATCGACCCATAGAAGCTTGTGTTGAATCATCCTGTTGTGTATAACTAGTATGCATCGACACATGCACGTTATATATCGACTCATCCTGTTGTGTATAACTAGCATGCGTCGACACATGCACGTTATGTGTCGACTCATCCTAATGTGTATAACTAGCATGTGTCGACACATGTGTGTTATGTATTGACTCATGCAAATTGATTGATTCTGTTTTGTGTTGAGATAGCAGCTTGTATCGATCCATAGAAGCTTGCGTCGAATCATGTTGTGTTATACAACTAGCATGTTTCGACGCATACGACTCTTGTGTCGACTCATAGCAGCAAAATACACGTGATTTTTGAAAAAAACCAGCAATTTCAAATTTGTCATCTTTTTGGCTCCAATTTTTCTGCATAATTTGAAAATTATATCATTAATTCAATTTTTGGCTCCAAGAATCAATTACCAAATTACCACTAATCCCAATCCTAAACTCTATAAATAGAGCCCTCATCTCATTCAAATGATAAGCTATTGATAGCCAAAATCACTTTGCTAAAAAATCTCTCAATTCTCTCCATCTACCAAATTCACTCAAAGCTCCATTTTCAAAAAGTTAGTAAGCTTTGCATTGAAGCTTACTAACCTTTGAGCTAAACCTTCACTCAAACACTTTTTCTTCATCAATTCTCTACATCCAAGCTTTGGTAATTGATTCTTGTGGTTGAATTGAAGCAAATTCTGGAAGTTGTTTGATAATTCTCCAATTCTACCTTTGATAAGTTGGATCATCGTCTTTCATAATGTGATCTCTTGTGGATTTCTGGTTTTGATTCATTGACCACTGTTTTATGATGCCATTAGTGCTATTTTCTCATAATTTGATGGAATTTTCATGCTCAATTGGATCCATGATCATAAGGTGTTTGATGAAAAGTTGGAACATGAATTTGATCCTTGAGATGCTGTTTTCGACTGATTTTAACAGGTTGCAATCAATTGTTGTAACATTGCAATTGTTTGTCACAGAAAGTTGATATGAAAAAAACTTCCCTGATGCAATTGGTGGCTGTCGAAGCATAATTGATTGTAACAATGTCGAAAATACTTTTCCTGCCTTATCTTGGGGCTGTTTCGACTCAAATATTTTTTCTGCTCACTCTCTTTGATGGATAATTTGGATTGCAATTTTAAATGTCCAATTTGTCTTTAAACTCAATGGAATTTGTGATGTAGATGAAGTTGGATAAATGTTCATCAATTCAAATCTACCTAAGAGTGAATTATTTAATTCATTTTTGGTGCTTTGGATTAATGATATGTTTAGTGCTTTAATCTATCTAGAGGAGTGGTTGAATTTAAAGATGAAAGAATTTTGAGGTGGTGATCCAAATTAGCTTATCATTCCCCTCCCTCTTCATCTTATCCCTTCCTTTTTTAATTGTGCTACATGTTAAGGGATGGTGATCTCTATATCACTTATCCAAACATGAAGTACATAGATTTCTATTGACCGGCCTTAAAATAGGTGCGACTTCTACATAAGTCCACTTACGATTGCTTAACATAGCGCTAAATTTTGTCCCGATTCGAATAAATGATCATTCGTGGCCCAAACTTATGATTGCAAGCCCAAGTATGTTAATTTGATCTCTTTGATCCAATAACCTTGAGATTCATTGTGTGGAGGCTTTGGTTCTACCAATCCTCTAATGGATCTATAATACCTTTGGTCAACGCGGATCACTTAAACATCGTTGATCATTAAATGTTACTTTTGAGGATTCCAAAATGGATGATATACTTGACAAAAAGCAAATTCAACTTGTTGTGTGGAGGCTTTGGTTCTACCAATCCTCTAATGAGTTCCAAATGCAAGTTTCAAGATGGCCATCCAAGTAACCACTAATTTCTAACAATTGACTTTACTTTATGATTTTTTTTTATTCTTTATGTACCATTTAATTTAAGCATTTACATTTCGTGCCATTTTTTTATTTTTGCTCACTTGAGCATTTATTCTTATGCCATTTTTATTTTTGCTCACTTGAGCATTTACTTTTATGTCATTTTTATTTTGCTCACTTGAGCTTTTCTTTTCCTTTTAAAGACACCTAATAATAAACATGAACCATAAAAATATTTAATGATACTTGGACTATTTGGTTACTATCCTTGGCATTATGGAGTATTGGTATTCTTGGACTTAGGATTAGAAACCTTGGCCTATCTTGGAGACCTTGTGATCTTACTTGATTATTTTGTCTGGAGTTCTTGAGGTTTACCTCAAGACATTGGTTTGTTTGTTTGTTTTGTGTGCAGGTTATTGTGATTACATACTTTGTTCGTAATATGGAATTCACCCGTATACAGCCGTTACTCTGCCCAATTTTTGCGAAGACTTAATACACTTGAAGTTTGGTTCTCTCAAGAGGTCTAGTATCTTTGCTTGCTTGGTTTCAATCCGAAGAATGGGAATTCTATGTTGACTCATAATGTCAAGTATTGGCTTCTTGTTGGTTAGATGGTTCTTATCCCTAGCTTTTACCTTATGCTTTAGGATAGTCTCTTCATCTCCTCCCATCTTCTTTAATTTCAAAAATCTTCTCCCTCCTTTTAAAAACTCTTCTTATTTCTAAACTTGAAACACTTTCATAATAAACTTGGCCTTAGGTCCATGCATTTTCCAAACATTTTCATAAATAAATTTCAATCAATTTAATAATACCTTGACATTTTTGTGAGAAGACTAAAAGTCAATCAATCTCATTTCAAACCATTTTTGCCACTTTGGCTTTTTATTTTCAATTTTTTCTTAAAAGATTAGACTTTTGTCAATCCTTGTAGTGATGCAAACAACTATACTTCTACAAAATGTAGTAAAGAGAGATATTTTCCACTTGGGTGTTGAGTGAGGCATTGCTGATTTTAAAATCCAAGCCATATCCTCCACTTTGAGATGATGCAAATTCTCCTTTCTCATGATTATGGGTAGTAAGTATGTTTTCCACACGAACAATGACGATGATGTCTTATCTCATAAAATTAACCAACACTTGTGTTTCAAATTTTTAAAAGAGGAACTACGTGAACCCTGATCCCTTATTGCATGAAAGGTGGTACGTAGGCACTAAAGATTCGCAGCCGCGGAGGGTGCAAAAATCATAAAAATATTTCTTTTCTCACCTCCACCATCCATTTTATATACAACACATTTTCATAGCCAAAATATACAGATTTTTCAAAGAGGTTCCTGCGGAGTACCGTAGATGTCTAGGGTGCTAATACCTTCCCTTTGCATAACCACCCCCCTTACCTTGAATCTTTCCCCTTTTTTTTGGGTTATTCGCTCTTTTCCCATTCCTTTGGAAACAATAAAGCGCGGTGGCAATTTTTATTTTGATTTGTATAAAGTCTAGTCAATCCAATGGCTTAGTCTTGAACATTTATACCGCTACAGAAAAATGGAGACTTCACTGGGGAAAGATTGACCTCTTGTTGGTCCATCCCTAAGTGGGTTGAGCCTATCTTTGTTTATATCTGTATATGTGTTATTGTGTTTATGTGTTATATTTTGTATATATGTTTGTCTGGATTTTCCTGGTTTACAGGGTGCTTGGTGATTACTCATAAGTCCTATACCCGAACTTGGGCAAACTTTAAGATAGGACGGGAGGTATAGTCATATTAACTTTGAGGGAGTAATCCCAAAAAAGGAGGCATGAGATCCCCCTCTCAGTGGAGGCCCCTTTGACTGTAGTGTCGTTTACCGATTAATCAGAAAGACGTACTGCTTTCAACCTGGGAGCCTGCTGAAGCTGAGGACCGTAGATTACCTAACCCATCTTGGACTTTTAGGTGTAGTGCGGAAGCTATGACAGAGTAATCCGGAAATAGTTGTCATGCGATACTACGCTCGGACGAGTCTTTCTTGAAATATTACTAATTACCGAGTTAATCGGGGAGTTGGTAATATCCAAAGGAAGGATGTAGACTCTGGGAACCTCTTAGAACCTTGTTCGGCAGATGATAACTTTTTAGACCAATACCTTATGGGTAGTACCTTCGACCTCATGCTCGCGACGTTGAACCTATGAACCCTATATGTGTGATCTTGTGTGTGATTGTTGCATCATGCATCCATGCACTCATAAGCATATTTTGGAGAAAACAATATTTCAAGGGATTTAAAGGTTGACTATTTATGAATATCTCAGGTACTTTTAAACCATGGATTCTGGAAAGAGAAAGACCGGGAAATACAGTTTCAAGGATCCTAAGATAGATGAGTTTATCAGTCTAATTCCCGAGATCGAGTGTTCTGCAGACTTTCGGAAGAAGTATGGATCCATTATTCCTCTCATGAAGCTGAAGATGAAGGAGGATATTCTCTCAACTTTGGTCCAGGTCTATGATCCGGTGTATCACTGCTTTACTTTTCCCGATTATCAATTGATGCTAACACTGGAGGAGTATTCCTATCTATTAGATTTACCTGTTACCGATCGTGTTCCTTTTACTGGTTTGGAGGGTGAGCCAAAACCACATGAGATTGCTACTTTGATTCATCTGGGAAAGTCTAAGGTGGAAGCCCATATGACTACCAAAGGAGGGATTAGAGGATTACCAGCTTAGTTCTTATTGGAGAAATCTCGTTACTTTTCCAGGATGAAGAGTACGATTGCTTTTGAGGCTATCTTTACTTTACTCGCCTATGGATTATTCTTATTTCCTAATGTGGACAAGTTTGTCGACATTAACGCTATCAGGATTTTCATGATTGGAAACCCGGTTCCTACACTGTTGGGTGATGCTTATTACTTTGTTCATCTTCGGAGTTCCTATCATGGGGGAATGATTATCTGTTGCACGCCTTTGTTATACTGGTGGTTTATCTCTCATATGCCTCAGTCTGATGCTTTTTGGGATGTCAAGAAGGAACCCCGTTGGGCTCCTAAGATCATGGAACTTACTCACTCGGATATTGATTGGTATCGTCGAGCTTACCAGGATGTGGAGGTTATTGACAGTTGTGGTAGTTTCCCCAATGTACCTCTTCTTGGTACAAAGGGAGGAATTAACTATAACCCTGTTCTTGCACGATGATAGCTTGGTTACCCGATGAGGGATAAACCAAATAGTATTCATTTGAGTAGTTTCTTTTTGGAGGAAGGAGAATACCACTGGGAAGCTAGGGAGAAGATTGCGAAGGCCTGGCGTCACATTCATAATAAGAGTAGGAAGGATTTGGGACCTAGAGGTGTTGTTTGTTTGGAGCCATATCTTTAGTGGGTCCGATCGAGAGCTATTCAGTTGAAGATGTCGTATACTCGGGAGACTCCCATGCCTGATTTGTTTGCGAAGACCACTTCTCCCTTTTTAGATGATCTAGAAGAGCTGCAGCTTGCTTTGCTTAGGATACAACAGGAAATGGCTGCTTGGAAGAACAAGTTCTAGACTTTAGAGAGTTCCTACAGAGTAGACCTGAAGGAGAAAGATGATTTGATCGAGATCCTTAAGAGCCGAGCGGTGGAGTCTATGGAGAGGCAAGGGGATTTATTTTCTCCTAAGCCTCAAACAGGTGTTGATTACTCACTTCCTGCTTCAGATGATTGGAAGGAGGTTGCCACCAGACATGTGGAAGAAAACCAGAGGTTGAGGGCTCAGATTGTCAGGCTCACAGGGAAGCGCCAACGTACAGATTGATCTTCATTAGTTCCTCTTCTCAGGATTTTAGATTGTATTTTCATCTTGTACTTGGGATCATTGAAAGTTGTAATCCATTTTGAAGTTATTATAATAAAAATAATTTAGTATTTCAAAAGCTTTGTTACTTGGATGTTTGCAATATGTCTATAAACCATAAATCCCTTGAAATATTAAATGATAAAGCAAAAATATTCATATGCATTGCATGTCATGCATCATACTGCACATATTTCTTGCATTTGTTATGCATATCCAGGTGTCTTACCCAGATTCTTTACTTCACTCAGCAAGCTGACTCATCACTACAACACTCGGGCTAACTTACAAAAGAAGATGGACAACTTAGATCAAGAGAATCACGAGCTGCACGAAGAAGTTTCCGCTTTGAAGGCTGGCTTGGCTAACTTGACTACTCTGATGGAAGCTCTGGTGGTTGCTCAGAATCAGCCACCGAGTGTTCAACCTCAACCAACAAGGGCAAATGCTAAAGTTCCTACTGTTCCTGTATCCGCTACTCCAGCTGTTGTTCAAATCCGTATGCCTCAGGGTTATCCATTGGGAATGCCAGAGAATTTTGCACCTGAAGGTTTCAATCTTGGCCCTCAAGATTCTCCAGTGGTTCAAAATGTTGTTACTCCTGCACCTCCTATGGTGCATACTGTTCTTGCTACACCTCCTTCACTGAATTTGGTTCCATTTGTTAATGGATATGTGTCGTCCTTTCCCTCCGCCGAGTGAAGACTTGGGTATTTATGACAGAATGGATGATTTCCAAGAACAGTTTGATAGAATGCAAAGAGAGATGAAGGCTCTTAGGGGAAAAGAGCTATTTGGGAAGAATGTGAATGAGCTGTGTTTGGTCCCGAATGTTAAAGTGCCTGCTAAGTTCAAGGTCCTAGAATTTGATAACTATAAGGGCAACACTTGCCCTCGTGCTCATTTGGTGATGTATGTAAGAAGAATGTCTACCCACACTGATGATCAGCGTCTGCTGATTCACTTTTTCCAAGATAGTCTGACCAGCACAGCGTTGAAATGGTACATGAGTTTAGACAACGCCAACATCCATACTTTTAATGATTTGGGAGAAGCATTCATTAAACAATACAAGTACAATATGGACATGGCGCCTGACCATGACCAACTTAGGTCCATGGTTCAGAAAGACAGATAATCGTTCAAAGAGTATGCACAGAGATGGCGTGAAGTGGCTGCACGAGTGATTCCTCCCATGGAGGAGAAAGAAATGACTAAGATTTTTCTGAAGACGCTAGGTGCTTTCTACTACGAAAGAATGGTAGCAAGTTCCCCAAGTGATTTTACAGAGATGGTAGGAATGGTTGTCCGCCTAGAAGAGGTAGTAAGAGAGGGTCGTTTGACAAAAGGTGAAGGATCCGGAGGGGTGAAAAAGCCAACTTATGGGTTTACAAAGAAGAAAGAGGGGGATACAAATGATGTTATGCAAGAGAGAAGGGTAAACGCTCCTAGAAAGAATTATCAGCGTCATCAGCAAGTTGCCTCAGTTACTCCTGTTATGAATGCCGATCTGACTACCGTTGCTTATCAGAGACCGTCCCAACAGGGGAATCAATGGTATAATCAGAGAAGGGAGAACTATGATCCTATTCCCATGAGTTATGCAGAGCTACTACCAACATTGATTCAGAAGAAGTTGGTCCAGACACGACCACCTCCCGCCATACAATCACCATTTCCTTGGTATTACAAAGTAGACCAGACGTGTGCCTTTCATCAGGGAGCACCAGGGCATAGTGTTGAGAATTTTTATCCTTTGAGGACTAAAGTGCAAAGGTTGGTGAAGTCTGGAATTTTATCTTTCAAATACGTGGGACCTAATATGAAAGACAATCCTCTACCCAAGCACAGGGGAGTGAATGCTGTAAATATGGTGGCCGGTTGTCCAGGCGACTTTCGAATTTTTAACATTAATCTGGTTAGAGGAGATTTGGTGAAGATGCACGCAGAACTCTGAATTCAGTTATTATACGTATGACCACTCCGGTTGTGCTATTTGCAGTACAGATATACAGGGTTGCGAGAAGATAAAGGCTGATTTATAGGAGATGATGGATGAAGGTTTAATCCATATAATCAGGCCTAGGGCGGAATATGAAGAGGAAGTGAATATGGTTTCTGGATGTCCGGGTGAATTCAGAATTTTTGATGTGGATCATTTGAATGAGGACGCGCAACAGGTTGTGCGCAATGGTCATAATGCAGTTTGGGGACAACTTGTGGATCCACCCGTGAACAAAAGCAGAACTGGTTTGGGTTTCTCTTAGAAGAATGGCAAAGGAGAAAGTTTAAAGTCAAAGTCTTCTGTGAACAGTTATCATGATGTTTTCCACAGCGGAGGCTACCTCCATCTAATTGGTTCTGGAATTAATGTTGTTGAAGAGGATGAAGCAGAGCAGGAAGTACCGAATTATGTGACGCATGGAGTCCGAGTTCAGAGCTGGGTCACCATTGATGTTCCTTCTTACATACATATTTCAAAGTAATTTGTTTTGTTAATCTGTTTCTTTCTTTTAAAAAGCTTTCACTCTGCCCAAGGTGAAAGTATTGTATGGGCTTATCTGTTTGCTTTGATTTTTAAGATCATTAACAAAAGTTGTCTTTTCTTCCAAAAATATGTCTTTATTTTCTGCTTTTTCTTGGGAAATGGAAATAAAAAAAACCCTTTCAAAATAAATAATAACTGAAAATTAATCTGCATGATCACTTGTTATATGTGTCAGTCTCTAAAATAAATCATAAATCACATGTGCAGATTAATTAAAAAACCCGTTGAATACAATGACCCTGCACCCTCTCCCAACTTTGAATGTCCTGTGTTTGGAGCTGAAGAAGAAGATTATGATGAGATTCTAGAAGAGGTCTCACGGTTTCTTGAGCACGAGGAAAATACCATTCAGCCATATAAGGAGCCTTTGGAAGTGATTAATGTGGGTTCAGAAGAAGATCCGAAGGAAGTTAAGATTGGAGCATCGTTGCATCCTGATGTAAAAAGCGGGTTGATTGAGCTGTTGAAAGAGTATGTGGATATTTTTGCTTGGTCTTATCAAGATATGCCTGGTCTAGATACAGACATTGTCGAGCATCATTTGCCGTTGAAGCCAGAGTGTCCGCCAGTTAAACAAAAGTTGAGAAGAACCCACCCAGATATGGCAGTAAAGATCAAAGAAGAGGTCCTAAAATAGATTAATGTTGGTTTTCTTGTGACGTCAGTGTATCCTCAATGGATTGCCAACATTGTCCCAGTACCAAAAAAAGACGGAAAAGTCCGCATGTGCGTAAATTACAGAGATCTAAATAAAGCTAGTCCGAAAGATGATTTTCCATTGCCTCACATTGACATGTTAGTGGACAGCACAACAAAATTCAAGGTATTCTCGTTCATGGACGGATTTTACGGGTATAATCAAATAAGAATGGCTCCAGAGGACATGGAAAAAACAACGTTTATCACACCCTGGGGAACATTCTGTTACAGAGTGATGCCCTTCGGGTTGAAGAACGCTGGTGCAACGTACCAGAGGGCTATGACAACCCTATTCCATGATCTGATGCACAAATAAATTGAAGTATATGTTGATGATATGATTGCAAAATCCCAAACCGAAGAAGGGCATATAAAAGATTTGTTGAAGTTGTTTCAGCGTTTGAGGAAGTATCGTCTCCGCTTGAATCCAAATAAATGCACCTTCGGAGTTAGATTGGAGAAATTGTTGGGTTTTATCGTTAGCCAGAAAGGAATTGAAGTTGACCCTGATAAAGTCAAAGCAATTCAAGAAATGCCAGTACCAAGAACTGAAAAGCAAGTCAAGGGTTTCCTCGGGCGTTTGAATTATATTTCCATATTCATTTCCCACATGACTGCAAAGTGTGAACCGATTTATAAGTTGTTAAAGAAAGATCAAGGTTGTGTGTGGATGGATGACTGCCAAAGGGAAATTGAGAGTATTAAAGAGTATCTGCTTGAACCTCCTATCTTGCTCCCTCCCGTAGAAGGAAGACCGTTGATTATGTATCTAACAGTGTTAGATAAATCCATGGGTTTTATTCTAGGACAACAGGATGAAACAGGGAAGAAAGAGTTCGCCATGTATTATCTCAGCAAAAAGTTCACTGATTGTGAGTCGCGGTATTCCATGCTAGAAAAAACGTGTTGTGCTTTGGCCTGGGCGAAAAAGCATTTGCGGCAGTATATGTTGAATCATACCACTTGCTTGATCTCCAAAATGGATCCAATCTAGTATATTTTTGAGAAGCCTGCTCTTACTGGGAGAATTGCCCGCTGGCAGATGTTGTTATCTGAATACGATATTGAGTACCGCACTCAAAAAGCTATCAAAAGTAGTGTGTTGGCATATTACCTTGCTCACCAGCCGGTGGAAGATCATCAGTTTGCAGAATATGAATTCCCCGATGAGGATGTGATGTTCCTAAAAGTGAAAGATTGTGATGAACCATTGCCTGAGGAAGGCCCCGACCCTGAATCTCGTTGGAGTATGATATTTGATGGAGCTGTGAATGCTTATGGTAAAGGAATTGGTGCTGTAATCGTCACTCCTCATGGATCGCACATTCCTTTTACTGCAAGGTTAACATTTGATTGCACTAATAATATGGTGGAATATGAGGCTTGCATCATGGGTCTTGAGGAACCTATTGATCCCAGAATCAAAATTCTAGATGTGTATGGTGATTCAGCTTTGGTAATAAATCAGATTAAAGGAGAATGGGATACTCGTCACCCTGGCTTGATCCCTTACAAAGATTATGCTAGAAGATTACTACCCTTCTTCAATAAAGTTGAATTCCATCACATTCCTAGAGATGAAAATCAAATGGCGGATGCTCTGGCAACTATGGCTTCCATGTACCAAGTGAATACTTGGAATGATATACCTCGTATTACAGTTAGACGGTTGGATAGGCCCGCTCATGTGTTTACGACAGAGAAGGTAGCAGATGAAAAACCTTGGTATTATGACATCCATCATTTTCTTCAGACTCAGGAACACCCGATTGGTGCGTCGAGGAAATATAGAAATACACTGAGAAGATTGGCAGGCAGTTTCTTCCTCAGTGAAAATGTGTTATACAAGAGAAATTATGACATGGTCTTGCTCAGATGCATGGATAGACACGAAGCAGACATGTTGATGCATGAGATTCATGAAGGTTCATTTGGCACTCATGCTAATGGGCATTCAATGGCTAAAAAGATGCTAAGGGCAGGTTACTATTGGTTGACAATGGAATCTGATTGTTACAAATTTGCAAAGAAGTGCCATAAATGCCAGGTTTATGCAGACAAGGTCCATGTGCCTCCGACACTTCTCAATGTGATTTCCTCCCCATGGCCTTTCTCCATGTGGGGTATAAACATGATCGGGATGATAGAACCCAAAGCTTCGAATGGACACCGTTTCAACTTGGTAGAAATTGACTACTTTACCAAATGGGTAGAGGCTGCTTCTTATACCAATGTTACCAAACAGGTGGTTGTGAGTTTCATCAAAAACAATCTTATATGCCGGTATGGTGTGCCGAGTAGAATCATCACTGACAATGGCTCAAATTTGAACAACAAGATGATGACAGAACTGTGTGAAGAATTCAAGATTGTCCATCACAATTCGTCTCCAAACAGGCCAAAGATGAATGGGGCTGTTGAAGCTGCTAATAAGAATATCAAGATAATTATCCAGAAAATGGTTGTTACTTATAAGGATTGGCATGAAATTCTCCCTTTTGCTCTGCATGGATATCGAACATTTGTCCGCACTTCAACAGGAGCAACCTCATTCTCCCTGGTATATGGAATGGAAGCTGTACTCCCTGTTGAGGTAGAGATTCACTTGTTGCGTGTGATAATGGAAGCCAAGTTGACAGAGGCTGAATGGGTCCAAAACAGGTTTGACCAATTGAATTTGATTGAAGATAAGAGAATGACAACTTTGTGTCATGGGCAGTTATATCAGAAAAGAATGAAGAAAGCATTTGATAAAAAGGTCAAACCTCGTGAATTCAGAGAAGGCGACCCCGTGCTCAGGAAGATCATGTCTTCTAACACTGATTCTAGGGGCAAGTGGACTCCTAATTTTGAAGGCCCGTATGTTGTCAAGAAAGCCTTCTCTGGTGGTGCATTAATTCTTGAAACTATGTATGGCGAGGAGTTCCCACGTCCCATGAATGTTGACGCAGTCAAGAAATACTTCGCCTAAAGAAATAAAAGAACAACTCGCTAAGTTGAAAACCCGAAAGGGCGGCTTACACAAAAAGGAGCGTCTCGGTAGGCTGAAAACCTGAAAGGGCGGTCTAGGAAAAAATTAGAGACATAAACAGAATAAATTTCCCGCTAAGTTGAAAACCCGCAAGGGCAGCTTAGGCAAAAGTTAGGGATTTTTCTTGGAAAGTAACTACGTCAGACAAGACTTGATCATTGAAGCAACAATCTTCTCGGATCCTCACCATACTTCAACAAAAGCTGCTGCTCAGGATTTCAAAAGTTGTTAGGGGGGATGGTGGTCATTGTATCTCAATGTATCTTTTCCATTATATATTACCATTTCCCAAACTTTGTAATCATCCATGGAGTCTCGCCATTCGCAGACTACCATTCTATTAATGAAATTCGAGCTTTTGTCCAATTCTTTGTGTTCTTATTTTTATTTAGCTTGCAAATACTCCATTTATTAATGATAATAATTTTTAAAGCAAAAAGATTAAAAAGAAAAATTGACTTTTCAAAAAAAAGGGAGATCTTCACAATTCAATTCACTTTGGGATTTGTGATGAAACAATGACAACAAAAATGGCGATCCCAGGAATGAACAAACTCCGGTTGTTTTAAGAAGATTTACTTCCTTCATGAAGGTTTTTCTCAGGTCATCTTATTGGTATGTGCACAATCTTTGTGTGTTTCTCAGATAGTTAAAGACGATACCAGTGGGTATAAGGTATAGTATTGGGTTTGTGATCCTATTATCCCCGGCCAAGTCTTGGTTCGCTTTTGATTTTGGGTTTGCATGGTCAGAAGCCTCCGTCCCAGATTCCCCAGTGAGGTTTTCCCTCATATGATGAAAGGTTTTATTCCCTTGGTGTGCTAAGATATCGCTCTTTTTGCAGTATTGGCATTAGTGTTGACTTCTTGATTTCCCAGGAAGACTATACCAGGGCATCTTTTGTTGGAATAGGTTTGTATGATATGAAGACTCAATCCAATATTCTCCAGTGAAGGCCTCGTTTATTTGATATAAGTCCTTTCTCCCCAAAGAAGTTGGTGCAATAATTACTCTCGAAGAACACGTATCTCCGGTTTCCCCAGTGAAGAACGTATCTTGGTTTCCCCTTGATGATGTGGTGTCGACCTCCCCAATGAAGTCAGCATGAAGTCCCCAGTAGATGTCTCGATGATGAAGCATTGTCTCCCTTAGTGAAGTTTATATGTTTTTCCTCCTTCAAAGTGGGTCTGAATCCCCCAGTGAGGTTTGATTGTCTCGGCGTCAGTCTGCTTTATTTGAGGTTGGTCTTGCAATCTCCAGTAGGTATGTTGCTTTTGAAAAATTGGTTTCTCCAATGAAACCGGAAGAAAGATGTTCTATCCCGGTATCTGTTTGATTTAGCTACATCTGGATTATGTTTCTCCTCAGTGAAGTTAAGACAGGCAATAGGTTTGGTTTCCGCAGTTGCTTTTACCTTTCTTGGATTGATCTTTCTGGTTGAAGTTTAACCCAATGTTGTTGGTACCTGAGGCGGTTTTGTTTGTTTGTACTGATTATGTATCCTTTTACCAGCATATGCACGATATCACTCATACATTCATACATGCATCATGCATTGCTACAAATCATTTTTTATTAACATTGTGTTCTAACCTTTCTGCAGCGCTCCTTGCTTAGGTGGATTTGGTTTTCCCTCTTGAGTTTATTTCTCAAAGGATTTATCTTCGTTAGCCGTATTTCTCCAGTTTGTTTCTAATTGGATTTGTGGTTGCATGACGATATTATTTACTTTGGATTTCCGAGAACTTTGAGTTTTGGTTTGTGCATTTATTTTGCATGAGAAGACTTTATCTCCTTAGCAGGCATAATGTGGCATTTCCCCAGGAAGTCATATCTCTTTCCCCAGGAGGCCATATCTCTTTCCCCAGGAAGTCATATCTCTCTCCCCAAGAAGCCATATTTCTATCCCCAGAAAGTCATTTCTCTTTGCAATTCCCCTTGACAACGAGTGGAAGTCTCTTTATTTGAGATAAGCTTACATATTACCCTTTCCAGGCAGAGTGCCTTGGTTAAAGAAGTAGTTGAGACCCGTTCTAGGTAAAACACCAGAATTTTGGGGAAAACTTGATATATTTTCTCTTTCTACCTTCAGTGAACGTTGGTAGGACATCGGTAGTGAACGTAGGTGTTTCTTATCTTTTTGCTATCATCAGTGAACATTGATAGTTCATCGTCAGTGAACAGCGGTGGTATGATATATTTTCTCTCTACCTTCAGTGAACTTTGGTAGGACATCGGCAGTGAACGTCCGTGTTTGTTATCTTTTTCTATCATCAGTGAACGTTGATAGTTCATCGTCAGTGAACGGTTATGGTATATATTTTCTCTTTCTACCTTCAGTGAACATTGATAGTTCATCGTCAGTGAACGACGGTGGTATGATATTTTCTCTCTACCTTCAGTGAATGTTGGTAGTACATCGGCAGTGAATGTCGGTGTTTGTTATCTTTTTGCTATCTTCAGTGAACGTTGATAGTTCATCGTCAGTGAATGGCGATGGTATGATATTTTCTTTCTACATTCAGTGAATGTTGGTAGGACATCGGAAGTGAACGTCGGTGTTTCTTATCTTTTTGCTATCATCAGTGAACGTGATAGTTCATCGTCAGTGAACAACAGTGGTATGATATATTCTCCTTCTACCTTCAGTGAACGTTGATAGTACATCGGCAGTGAACGTCAGTGTTTCTTATATTTTTGCTATCTTCAGTGAACGTTGATAGTTCATCGTCAGTGAACAGCGGTGGTATGATATATTCTCTCTACCTTCAGTGAACATTGGTAGACATCGGCAGTGAACGTCGATTCTTGTTATCCTCCTCTCTGATTCAATTATTTTGGTCCACCAGTGATTTATTTTCCTGGTGGGGTTGCTCCTTTGTTTCTTCATTTTTGTGGCATCCCCAGTGATACTTTGCGTCTCTTTTGTTCTGTTCATATGTGTAATCGGTAGGAATAGAACTGACTGTTTTGGAATGCTGGTTCGCGTTTTGCGTTTGTTTTCGCAAAATGTCGTGGTGAGCAAGAGTCGCCACCGTCTTTTATTTTATCCAACAAGGAAAGGACAAAAGCACAGAAAAATTCCTTTTTCGAGATGTTTCTCGGGTTCGGGAGGTAGATTATAGAAAGGGAAGGTGTTAGCACCCTTTCTATCCATGGTTATCCACGGGCTCTTAGGTACTTGCTCATTGTGTTTTCAGAAGTTTGCTTTTCTTTGTGTTTGTGGGTTTGAAAGAGTTTTTGTTTAGAAAGGGGTGTAAGTGCGAAAAGTTTTGTTTTGTTTTAAAAGGAGCAAGTAATTAAGAACCACCTACCTACTCGGAAAAAAAAGGAATTAGTCTGTACAAATGTCCTTTAGACAATGCTATCCCACTATTGATGAGTAGGTAGCATCGTCGTTAGAGTTTTCGGGTCAATTCGATTAAGGGACGTGTGGTCACTAAAGCAACGTTAGGACGCCTTAGCGGTAACCCTAATGTCTTAGATCATTTTTTTTCCGAGGCAACCGTTTCGAGGCAACTATGATCTTTGGACAAGAGGGCGACCTCTAAAACTTCCTATACTCAATGACCACTTTCGAAGGCAACCAAGTGAGGTGTACCCTAAGAGTGCGCATGTGCGAGTGTGTTGTTTTTCAGTTATTTATCTTTGTACATGTCATGGGCTATCTATGTTGATTTTAAGTTCATACATTGGATCTTGTCATGCATTCCCTATTATCAAACATCTAACAGTGTATAGTTGCGGAAATTAAATTTGCAGAAATTAAATCTAAACTATTACAAGGCGTCGGGTATTTACATCGCCAAAAACAAACCCTTTAATTTAAATTGCGGAAAGTAAAATAAAGCGATAAATAAATAAAGTCCTAATTAAAAGTTATTATATACCGGAAGCAATTACAATATTGGAAATATGGATCGCGTGCAAGAAATTAAGACGGCGCATTTTTAGGGTTTTGACCCTTTTTATTAAAAGAAAAGATTTTTGCTTATTTTTGAACTAAAAAAAATTAAATCTAAGTTAATAATTAAATTAATTAACTAATGAAAATCTTTTTGGGGTTTTAAATATTTAAGGAAATAAAAATAAAATGGTTAAAATTGTTAAAACCTAATATTCTAATTAATTTTAGTTTATTGCAAAAATGTTAAAATTATACCTAATTTAAAAAATAAGTCAATTTATTTATTTATTTACAAAAAATAAAATAATGAAATTAATAAAAATAATATTTTTTACTAGTGAGGAAAATAATTAATTGGTTAATTTAAACAATAAAAATAATTAGTAAATAAATAAACAAAATAAATAAAAGAAAAAGAATAACCAAGGGGTTTGGGCCAGCTTTGGAGGGTGAGAATAGCATCTGTTTGGGCCCATTTGCAGTAAGCCTCATTGACTTTCCATGTTTCCCTGTTGACATGTTGACCTTGGCACATGGTGGATGCTCAATTTTGGCCATTGGATTTGATCTGAAACCATCTGGCGCCTGGTGGGATGAGGAATATGGTGGATCAACGCTTTGGAGAGCACATGCAATTGCCTGGAGAAAAAAATACACAAATGTATTGGGGGACCTGGGATTCGAACCCAGGTCCCAATGGACAATCCACTAACATGCTTACCAACCCTACTAACGCGCCTGTTTGTTATTATAATGGACAAATAATATTATAAGAGAAAAGCCAATAATATACTAGAAAATCAAAAACGCGCGAGATTTAATTTGAACGGGCCAATGAAGACAAGCCACGTCTTCGTCTTCTTCAACATAACCTGTATTTTTTCCTGCGGATTTGGGTTCGTAACAAAATCCGTGGCTTGCTTCTAACATGAATTTCAGGCCATCTAAATACAAACTAAAAACATCAATGTGTTCGTCTCTCCTCCCTGAACACAACTATGGTTATCGTTTGTCTTGATTTTGCCTGTATCAAAAATTCCTAAAAACAAGGAATGGAAACCCTAGGTTTGGGTATTACGTTAAAGGCCATGAAAACGAAATTAAATGATACAAAAAGTTCAGAAATTGAATGGCAAGCATGATTGTACAAAAAATTTGGCAAAAAGATGCAAGAACATGGATTCACGATTTCATGTTCAGAGCTATGTTCAGGACGACTTACAGGGCGTTTCAGGCAATGAGAGGGCTTGGTTCTGATTGCTATATCTTTAGTGGATTGCAAACAAGAACACCACGTTGAGATTTTGGATTGAATCGACCCCTAAGTAAGATTTCAGTTTCAAGATTTTCTAGCTTTTTTTTTCATGTTTTGTTTGGCCTTTTTTGCAACTTTCAGGTCGTGTTCTTGTGTGCTCTAGCTTGTACATGTATATTAGAAGCAATTAGGTTAAAAACTTGGGCCTTGAATCCATGTGCATTGAAGATTGAAGATATGATTTGATCACCATTAACAAAGCTTCCAAAATTGTTCCAAATCAAAGATTTTATGCATGATATGGCTTGGCACGAATTTGATTGGGTGTATCATGATAATTGAAAGCTGTAATGATCAAAAAGATATCAAGCTATTAAGATTTGGATTTTATTTTGATTTAAATTGATTATAAATGAATTAAATCAATAAAAGTCAAATAAAAATAGAAAAATTAATAATTGGTCATGAAATTGAAGATATGACACGTGTGTGGTGTGACAAGATCAAATCAAGTGGAAAAAAGTGGGCCCTTTTGTCAAAAATTGGATTTTTGAGGATAGTTGACTTTTGGCAATATTGGAAAAATGTCCAACTTCAACAATGCATAACTTCTTCAATTTTGAACTTTTGGAGGTGTTCTTGGACTTTTTAGAAACCTTGTGATGTCCTATAACCAACCCTTTTGGTATTATATCATTTTGATATTTCATGCTCAAGTTATAAGCTTTGTAAAAAAAGGTGTTTTTGTTGACTTTCAAAAATGACCTATAATGTCCAAATTTGTAACTTTTTGTGAGAGCATTTATTGATCTTGGGGTGTGAAGATGGATTGTAGTAAATTGCATCATATTTAAAATGAGCTTTAGATGGGTCATTTCTCATAAAGTATTAGAAAGTTATGCTTGGTCAAAGTTGAGTTGACTTTTACTACAAAACCCTAATTTAGCAACTTTTGAATCTTGATGAATCTTGAGCAATCCTTGATGAATCATAATCAACCCTTGATAAAATGATGAATTATCCTTCAAAATGATAATTTTGACAAAAAATATTGAGGTTTGACTATTTGTAGGTCACAGTTGACTTTTGCCCTAACACAGTCGATTCTTGGGCTTCTTGAGCAATTGACTGACCAAACTTCCTCTGCAAGGCTTGAATTTTGACATGGATGAACTTGAGAACATATTAGGACATTGGTGAGCACTTGAATTCATTTGGATGTAAGGACCCTGATGCAACACAAAACCCTAATTTTGACTTGATTGCCTTAGGAGGTGATTTGACTGTCCAATTCTTGAGCCAACTTGAGTCACTTGGAGATTACTCTTGACATGTCTTAAGAAATATGAGAGGGCAAATTTTGGGGTACAACAATATGCATTCATAATCATAAGCATTGCATGGCATCTTAGAGACAAAATAGGTCTTGTTTTATATTTAAGTATCTTCAATCGCGTCGACAAGAAAATTTTTAACCTTCATATCTCCGGATAGAAGACACTTAAATAAGGGCAGCTGTTGTACCCCAATTTTTGCCCCTAAGATTCCCCTATCATATCATGTCAACTTGATCATAACAAAATCACATTAGGGTTGGTTCTTCCTTTTTTTCTTCTATCTCATATCTTTAAGTTTGCTCTTGAGGAATCTCCAAGCACCTTAGTTGTGTATTTTGTATATGCGTTGATAATTAACCTCTAACAAAAATACAAAAAAAATATTTGTCTTTGCCTTTGCATATTTGTTTTTTGTAGGTACCGAGTCGAAGCATCTAACAAATAAGGTTTTCCGGTATTATTTCCCTAAAATCTCTTTTTTGCAAAGAAAAATAAAAATAATTATTTTTTTTTTCATTTTTTTGTTGACCTGAACAATCGATTGCTCCCATAGCGCAATCAATGGCACAGAGTGTATTGTGCACAATCTTTGAAAAAAAACTGTGTTTTCAGCCTTCAAAAATCAAAAAAATTAGTATGTGTCGACACATACATGTTATGTATCGAATCATGCAAGTTGTTTGATTTTGTATTGTGTCGAAGTAGCAGCTTGCATCGACACATACATGTTATATTTCGACTCATGCAAGTTGGTTGATTCTGTATTTTGTTGAAGTAGCAGCTTGCATCGACACATACATGTTATGTTTCGACTCACGCAAGTTGATTGATTATGTATTGTGTCGAAGTAGCAGCTCGCATCGACCCATAGAAGCTTGTGTCGAATCATCCTATTTTGTATAACTAGCACGTGTCAACACATACATGTTATGTATCGACTCATGCAAGTTGATTATTTCTGTATTACGTTGAAGGCAGCTTGCATCGACCCATAGAATCTTGTGTCGAATCATCCTGTTGTGTATAACTAGCATGCGTCGACACATGCACGTTATGTGTCGACTCATCCTTTTGTGTATAACTAGCATGCGTCGACACATGCACGTTATGTATTGACTCATCCTGTTGTGTATAACTAGCATGTGTCGACACATTCGTGTTATGTACCGACTCATGCAAATTGATTGATTCTGTTTTGTGTTAAGATAGCAGCTTGTATCAATCCATAGAAGCTTGCGTCGACTCATGTTGTGTTATACAACTAGCATGTGTCGACACATACGACTCTTGTGTCGACTCATACCAGCAAAATACACGTGATTTTTGAAAAAAAGCCAGCAATTTCAAATCTGTCATCTTTTTGGCTCCAATTTTTCTGCATAATTTGAAAATTATATCATTAATTCAATTTTTGGCTCCAAGAATCAATTACCAAATTACCACTAATCCCAATCCTAAACTCTATAAATAGAGCCCTCATCTCATTCAAATGATAATCTTTTGATAGCCAAAATCACTTTGCTAAAAAATCTCTCAATTCTCTCCATCTACCAAATTCACTCAAAGCTCCATTTTCAAAAAGTTAGTAAGCTTTGCATTGAAGCTTACTAATCTTTGAGCTAAACCTTCATCCAAACACTTTTTCTTCATCAATTCTCTACATCCAAGCTTTGGTAATTGATTCTTGTGGTTGAATTGAAGCAAATTCTGGAAGTTGTTTGATAATTCTCCAATTCTACCTTTGGTAAGTTGGATCATCGTCTTTCACAATGTGATCTCTTGTGGATTTCTGGTTTTGATTAATTGAGCATTGTTTTATGATGCCATTAGTGTTATTTTCTCATAATTTTATGGAATTTTCATGCTCAATTGGATCCATGATCATAAGGTGTTTGATGAAAAGTTGGAACAAGAATTTGATCCTTGAGATGCTGTTTTCGACTGATTTTAACAGGTTTCAATCAATTGTTGTAACATTGAAATTGTTTGTCACAAAAAGTTGATTTGAAAAAAACTGCACTGATGTAATTGGTATCAGTTGAAGCACAATTGATTGTAACAGTGTCGAAAATACTTTTTCTGCCTTATCTTGGGGCTGTTTCGACTCAAATATTTTTTCTGCTCACTCTCTTTGATGGATAATTTGGATTGCAATTTTAAATGTCCAATTTGTCTTTAAACTCAATGGACTTTGTGATGTAGATAAAATTGGATAAATGTTCATCAATTCAAATCTACCTAAGAGTGAATTATTTAATTCATTTTTGGTGCTTTGGATTAATGATATGTTTAGTGCTTTAATCCATCTAGAGCAGTGGTTGAATTTAAAGATGGAAGAATTTTGAGGTGGTGCAAATTAGCTTATCATTCCCCTCCCTCTTCATCTTATCCCTTCCTTTTTTAATTGTGCTACATGTTAAGGGATGGTGATCTCTATATCATTTATCCAAACATGAAGTACATAGATTGCTATTGACCGGCCTCAAAATAGGTGCGACTTCTACATAAGTCCACTTACGATTGCTTAACATAGCGCTAAATTTTGTCCTGATTCGAATAAATGATCATTCGTGGCCCAAACTTATGATTGCAAGCCCAAGTATGTTAATTTGATCTCTTTGATCCAATAACCTTGAGATTCATTGTGTGGAGGCTTTGGTTCTACCAATCCTCTAATGGATCTACAATACCTTTGGTCAACGCGAATCACTTAAACATCGTTGATTATTAAATGTTACTTTTGAGGATTCCAAAATGGATGATATACTTGACAAAAAGCAAATGCAACTTGTTGTGTGGAGGCTTTGGTTCTACCAATCCTCTAATGAGTTCCAAATGCAAGTTTCAAGATGGTCATCCAACTAACCACTAATTTCTAACAATTGACTTTACTTTATGCTTTTATTTTTTTATGCTTTATGTACCATTTAATTTAAGCATTTACATTTCATGCCATTTTTTTATTTTTGCTCACTTGAGCATTTATTCTTATGCCATTTTTATTTTTGCTTACTTGAGCATTTACTTTTATGTCATTTTTATTTTGCTCACTTGAGCTTTTCTTTTCCTTTTAAAGACACCTAATAATCAACATGAACCATAAAAATATTTAATGATACTTGGACTATTTGGTTACTATCCTTGGCATTATGGAGTATTGGTATTCTTGGACTTAGGATTAGAAACCTTGGCCTATCTTGGAGACCTTGTGATCTTACTTGATTATTTTGTCTGGAGTTCTTGAGGTTTACCTTAAGACATTGGTTTGTTTGTTTGTTTTGTGTGCAGGTTATTGTGATTACATACTTTGTTCGTAATATGGAATTCACCCGTTTACATCCGTTACTCTGCCCAATTTTTGCGAAGACTTAATACACTTGAAGTTTGGTTCTCTCAAGAGGTCTAGTATCTTTGCTTGCTTGGTTTCAATCCGAAGAATGGGAATTCTATGTTGACTCATAATGTCAAGTATTGGCTTCTTGTTGGTTAGATGGTTCTTATCCCTAGCTTTTACCTTATGCTTTAGGATAGTCTCTTCATCTCCTCCCATCTTCTTTAATTTCAAAAATCTTCTCCCTCCTTTTAAAAACTCTTCTTATTTCTAAACTTGAAACACTTTCATAATAAACTTGGACTTAGGTCCATGCATTTTCAAAACATTTTCATAAATAAATTTCAATCAATTTAATAATACCTTGACATTTTTGTGAGAAGACTAAAAGTCAATCAATCTCATTTCAAACCATTTTTGCCACTTTGGCTTTTTATTTTAAAATTTTTCTTAAAAGATTCGACTCTTGCCAATCCTTGTAGTGATGCAAACAACTATACTTCTACAATATGTAGTAAAGAGAGATATTTTCCACTTGGGTGTTGAGTGAGGCATTGTTGATTTTAAAATCCAAGCCATATCCTCCACTTTGAGATGATGCAAATTCTCCTTTCTCATGATTATGGGTAGTAAGTATGTTTTCCACACGGACAATGACGATGATGTCTTATCTCATAAAATTAACCAACACACTTGTGTTTCAAATTTTTAAAAGAGGAATTACGTGTACCCTGATCCCCTATTGCACGAAAGGTGGTACGTAGGCACTAAAGGTTCGCAACCGCGGCGGGTGCAAAAATCATAAAAATATTTCTTTTCTCACCTCCACCATCCATTTTATATACATCACATTTTCATAGCCAAAATATACAGATTTTCAAAGAGGTTCCTGCGGAGTACCGTAGATGTTTAGGGTGCTAATACCTTCCTTTTGCATAACCAACCCCCTTACCTTGAATCTTTCCCCCTTTTTTTGGGTTATTCGCTCTTTTACCATTCCTTTGGAAACAATAAAGCGCGGTGGCAATTTTTATTTTGATTTGTATAATGTCTAGTCAATCCAATGGCTTAGTCTTGAACATTTCTACCGCTACAGAAAAATGGAGACTTCACTGGGGAAAGATTGACCTCTTGCTGGTCCATCCCTAAGTGGGTTGAGCCTATCTTTGTTTATATCTGTATATGTGTTATTGTGTTTATGTGTTATATTTTGTATATATGTTTGTCTGGATTATCCTGGTTTACAGGGTGCTTGGTGATTACTCATAAGTCCTATACCCGGACTTGGGAAAACTTTAAGATAGGACGGGCGGTATAGTCATGTTAACTTTGAGGGAGTAATCCCAAAAAAGGAGGCATGAGATCCCCCACTCAATGGAGGCCCCTTTGATTGTAGTGCCGTTTACCGAGTAATCAGGAAGACGTACTGCTTTCGACCTGGGAGCCTGCTGAAGCTGAGGACCGTAGATTACCTAACCTATCTTGGCCTTTTAGGTGTAGTGCGGAAGCTATGACGGAGTAATCCAGAAATAGTTTCCACGCGATACTACGCTCGGACGAGTCTTTCTTGAGAATATTACTAATTACCGAGTTAATCGGGAAGTTGGTAATATCCGAAGGAAGGATGTAGACTCTGGGAACCTCTTAGAACCTTGTTTAGAAGGTGATAATTTTTTAGACCAATACCTTATGGGTAGTACCTTCGACCTCATGCTCGTGACGTTGAACCTATGAACCCTATATGTGTGATCTTATGTGTGATTGTTGCATCATGCATCCATGCACTCATAAGCATCTTTTGAAGAAAACAATATTTCAAGGGATTTAAAGGTTGACTAAGATCATGGCACTTACTCACTCGGATATTGATTGGTATCATCGAGCTTAACAAGATGTGGAGGTTATTGACATTTGTGGTAGTTTCCCCAATGTACCTCTTCTTGGTACAAAGGGAGGAATTAACTATAACCCTGTTCTTGCATGGCGACAGCTTGGTTACCCGATGAGGGATAAACCGAATAGTATTCATTTGAGTAGTTTCTTTCTGAAGGAAGGAGAAGACCACAGGGAAGCTAGGGAGCAGATTGCGAAGGCCTGGCGTCACATTCATAAGAAGAGTAGGAAGGATTTGGGACCTAGAGGTGTTGTTTCTTTGGAGCCATATCTTCAGTGGGTCCGATCGAGAGCCATTCAGTTGAAGATGCCATATACTCGGGAGACTCCCATGCCTGATTTGTTTGCAAAGACCACTTCTCCCTTTTAGATGATCTAGAAGAGCTGCAGCTTGCTTTGGTTAGGATGTAATAGGAAAGGGATGCTTGGAAGAACAAGTTCCAGACTTTAGAGAGTCCCTACAGAGTAGACCTGAAGGAGAAAGATAATTTGATCGAGATCCTTGAGAGCTGAGCGGTGGAGTCTATGGAAAGGCAAGGGGATTTATTTTCTCCTAAGCCTCAAACAGGTGTTGATTACTCACTTCCTACTTCAGATGATTGGAAGGAGGTTGCCATCAGACATGTGGAAGAAAACCAGAGGTTGAGGGCTCAGATTGTCAGGCTCACGGGGAAGCGCCAACGTACAGATTGATCTCCATTAGTTCCTCTTCTTAGGATTTTAGATTGTATTTTCATCTTGTACTTGGGATCATTGAAACTTGTAATCCATTTTGAAGTTATTATAATAAAAAAAAATTAGTATTTCAAAAGCTTTATTACTTGGATGTTTGCAATATATCTATAAACCATAAATCCCTTGAAATATTAAATGATAAAGTAAAAATAATCATATGCATTGCATATCATGCATCATATTGCACATATTTCTTGCATTTGTTATGCATATCCAGGTGTCTTACCCGGCTTCTTTACTTCACTCAGCAAGCTGACTCATCACTACAACACTCGGGCTAACTTCAAAAAGAAGATGGACAACTTAGAACAAGAGAATCGCGAGCTACACGAAGAAGTTTCCGCTTTGAAGGATGGCTTGGCCAACTTGACTACTCTGATGGAAGCTCTGGTGGTTGCTCAGAATCAGCCACCGAGTGTTCAACCTCAACCAACAAGGGCAAATGCTGAAGTTTCTACTGTTCCTGTATCCGCTACTCCGGCTGTTGTTCAAAACCGTATGCCTCATGGTTATCCATGGGGAATTCCATAGAATTTTGCACCTGAAGGTTTCTATCTTGGCCCTCAAGATTCTCCAGTGGTTCAAAATGTTGTTACTCCTGCACCTCCTGTGGTGCATATTGTTCCTGCTGCACCTCCTTCGGTGAATTTGGTTCCGTTTGTTAATGAAGATATGTGTCCTCCTTTCCCTCTGCCGAGTGAAGACTTGGGTCTTTATGACAAAATGGATGATTTCCAAGAACAATTTGATAGAATGCAAAGAGAGATGAAGGCTCTTAGGGGAAAAGAGCTATTTGGGAAGAATGTGAATGAGTTGTGTTTGGTCCCGAATGTTAAAGTGTCTGCTAAGTTCAAGGTCCCAGAATTTGATAAGTACAAGGGAAACACTTGCCCTCGTGCTCATTTGGTGATGTATGTAAGAAGAATGTATACCCACACCGATGATCAGCATCTGCTGATTCACTTTTTCCAAGATAGTCTGACCGGCACAACATTGAAATGGTACATGAGTTTAGACATCGCCAACATCCATACTTTTAATGATTTGGGAGAAGCATTTATTAAATGATACAACATGGCGCCTGACCGTGACCAGCTTAGGGCCATGGTTCAGAAAGACAGAGAATCGTTTAAAGAGTATGCACAGAGACGGCGCGAAGTGGCTGCACAAGTGATTCCTCCCATGGAGGAGAAAGAAATGACTAAAATTTTTCTAAAGACGCTAGGCGCTTTCTACTACGAAAGAATGGTAGTAAGTGACCCAAGGGATTTTACAGAGATGGTAGGAATGGGTGTCCGCCTAGAAGAGGCAGTAAGAGAAGGCCGTTTGACAAAAGGTGAAGGATCCGGAGGGGTGAAAAAGCCAGTTTATGGGTTTACAAAGAAGAAAGAGGGGGATACAAATGTAGTTATATAAGAGAGAAGGGTAAACGCTCCTAGAAAGAATTATCAGCGTCATCAGTAAGTCGCCTCAGTTATTCCTGTTATGAATTCCGCTTCGACTACCGTTTTTTATCAGAGACCGTCCCAGCAGGGGAATCAAGGGTATAATCAAATAAGGGAGAACTATGATCCTATTCCCATGAGTTATGTAGAGATACTACCAGCATTGATTCAGAAGAAGTTGGTCCAGACACGACCACCTCCCACCATACCATCACCATTGCCTTGGTATTACAAAGCAGACCAGACGTGTGCCTTTCATCAGGGAGCACCAGGGCATAGTGTTGAGAATTGTTATCCTTTGAGGACTGAAGTGCAAAGGTTGGTGAAGTATGGAATTTTATCTTTCAAAGACGTGAGACCTAATGTGAAAGACAATCCTCTACCCAAGCACAGGGGAGTGAATGCTGTAAATATGGTGGCCGGTTGTCCAGGCGACTTTCGAATTTTTGACATTAATCTAGTTAGAGGAGATTTGGTGAAGATGCACGCAGACCTCTGTGAATTCAGTTATTATACGCATGACCACGTCGGTTGTGCTATTTGAAGTACATATATACAGGGTTGCGAGAAGATAAAGGCTGATTTACAGGTGATGATGGATGAAGGTTTAATCCATATAATCAAGCCTAGGGCGGAATATGAAGAGGAAGTGAATATGGTTTCTGGATGTCCGGGTGAATTCAGAATTTTTGATGTGGATCATTTGAATGAGGATGCGCAACAGGTTATGCGCAATGGTCATAATGCAGTTTGGGGACAACTTGTGGATCCACCCATGAACAAAAGCAGAACTGGTTTGGGTTTCTCTTCGAAGAATGGCAAAAGCGGAAGTTTGAAATCAAAGTCTTCTGTGAACAGTTATCATGATGTTTTCTACAGCGGAGGCTACCTCCATCCAATTGGTTCTGGAATTAATGTTGTTGAAGAGGATGAAGCAGAGCAGGAAGCAGAGGATGAAGTAGAGGATGAAGGATGAATTAATGATGTTTTTCTTCAATACATCTTTTTCAAAATAGCCATGTGTCTTACATGCACACACACACACTTGCAGGTCCTCATCCACTCTGAATCTTATTTCCAATGAATCTACTATTGCCGACTATGATTTTGAACATCCAATTAACCAAGCTGAAGATGAAGGCGAGGAAGATTGTGAAATACCGGGAGAACTAGCCAGACTTCTATTACAAGAGGAAAAAGCTATTCATCCGTACGAAGAGTCAATTGAAGTCATCAATCTAGGTACCGAGACGGACAAGAAAGAAGTTAAGATCGACACTAACCTAGAAAGAAGTGTCAAAAGCAGGTTGGTTCAGATGTTGCATGACTATGTGGAAGTGTTTGCTTGGTCTTATGAAGATATGCCAGGGTTGGATACTGATATTGTAGTTCATCGTCTGCCGACAAAGGAAGATTGTCCTCCTGTCAAACAAAAGGTTCGTCACATGAGGCCTGACATGTCTGAAAAGATAAAAGTTGGAGTGATGAAAAAATTTGACACAAGGTTCCTAGCTGTGACATTTTATCCCCAATGGGTTGCAAATGTGGTTCCAGTACCGAAGAAAGATGGAAACGTTCACATGTGCGTGGATTATAGGGATCTGAATAGGGAAAGCCCCAAGGATGACTTCCCTCTACCTCATATTGATGTCTTGGTCGATAACACTACTCAGCATAAAGTCTTCTCTTTCAGGGATGGTTTCTCCGGCTATAATCAAATTAGGATGGCTCCCTAAGACATGGAGAAGACCACTTTCGTTACGCAATGGGGCACCTTTTGTTACAAGGTCATGTCGTTCGTATTAAAGAATGCAGGGGCAACATATCAAAGAGCTATGGTAGCTTTGTTTCATGATATGATCCATCATGAAATAGAGGTATATGTGGATGATATGATTGCAAGATCAGAAACTGAGGAAGAACATCTCAATCCCCTATACAAGTTATTCGAGAGACTGAAAAAGTATAAGTTGAGGTTGAACCCTAATAAGTGCACCTTCGGAGTACGATCTGGAAAGCTTCTAGGATTTGTTGTTAGTTGTAAAGGCATCAAAGTCGATCCCGCCAAGGTAAAGGCCATCCAAGAAATTCCAGTTCCCCACTCTGAAAAGGAAGTTAGAGGATTCTTGGGTCTTCTTAACTACATCGCCCGCTTCATATCTCACTTAACTGCTACTTGTGAGCCAATCTTCAAACTCTTGAAGAAAGATCAAGTAGTCAGATGGAATGATGAATGCCAAGCTGCCTTCGACAAAATCAAAGAATATCTGCAAGAACCTCCTATTATCATGCCTCCAATTGAAGGAAGACCCTTGATCATGTACTTGACAGTGCTAGAGAATTCTATGAGGTGTGTTTTGGGCCAACATGACGAGTCTGGCCGAAAAGAGCATGCTATTTACTACCTGAGTAAAAAGTTTATCGACTGTGAAACCAGATATTCATTGCTCGAGAAAACTTGATGCGCTCTGGCATGGGCTGCTCTCCGGCTAAGACAGTATATGTTGACTCATACCACTTTACTGATTTCTAAGATGGACCCTATCAAGTACATCTTCGAGAAACTTGCTCTTTTCGGATGGATAGCCAGATGGAAAATGATCTTGACTGAGTACGATATCCAATACACAATGCAAAAGGCCATCAAAGGAAGCGTACTAGCATATCATTTGGCCCACCAAGCTGTTGATGATTATCAGTCTATGAACTTTGACTTCCCGGATGAGAACATCATGCTAGTGACCGACTGCCCGAAACCTGGACCGTATGACGGACTTAAACAAGGATCCCGATGGACTATGGCCTTCGATGGGGCTTCACTTTGGGTAACAGAATTGGTGTTGTGATCATATCCCTTGAAGGTTGCCACACTCCTTTCACTGTGAGATTATGCTTCGATTGCACGAACAATATGGCTGAGTACGAAGCATGCATTTTGGGTCTGAAGGCTGTCATTGATTTGAGGATCAAGCATTTGAATATGTTTGGGGATTCCACTCTAGTGATTAGCCAAGTAAGAGAATATTGGGACATTAAGAACCCTAATCCCATCCCTTACAAGGAGCTTATGTTGTCTCTGACTCCTTACTTCGAAGAGATCACCTTTGAACACTTCCCTAGGAAAGAAAATCAGTTAGCCGATGCTTTGGCCACCATAACTTCTATGTTCAAGGTTAGATGGGACAATTAAGCCCCTATGATTATAATTAAGAGACTCGACGAACCTGCGCACTGTTGTGAGCTTGACACTGACACAGAAAATCCTTGGTACCATGAGGTGAAGAGATACCTTGCAGCACAAGAGTATTCCGAAGGAGCTTCCATCAATGACAGAAAGTTCTTACGAAGATTTTCAGCCAAATTCTTCCTAAGTAACGGTATCTTGTACAAACGCAACCATGATTCTACTATACTCTGATGTGTGGACAAGTAGGAGGCAGAGGAAATTATGGAAGACATGCATGATGGTCTCTTTGGGACTCACTCTAGTGGTCATACCATGGCCAAGAAAATCCTGAGAGTTGGTTATTATTGGTCAACAATGGAGACTGATTGCCATCACCACTCAGGAACTTGCCACAAATTCCAAAACCATGCTGACAAGGTCCATGTTCCTCATATCCCTCTGAACGTCATGACCGTTATGTGGCCATTTGTAATGTGGGGCATTAACATGATTGGAGAAATCAAACCTACTGCTTCCAATGGACATTGCTTCATTCTGGTCGCTATCGATTATTTCACCAAATGGGTTGAAGCCGCCTCATTTGCCTCAGTCACAAAGAACATGGTGGCCAGATTCATCAAACATAACCTCATCTTCCGCTATGGTATCCCCAAAAGGATCATCACCGACAATGGGACTAACCTCAACAATGCTATGATTACATAACTTTGCACTCAGTTCAATATCAAGCATCACAATTCTTCTCCTTATAGACCTAAGATTAATGGCGCAGTGGAAGCGGCCAACAAAAACATTAAGATTATGCAGAAGATGGTAGTGACCTATAAGGACTGGCATGAGATGTTATTGTTTGCTCTTCATGGCTACCGTACTTCAGCTAGAACATCAAATGGGGCAACTCCCTTTTCTTTAGTCTATGGCATGGAAGCTGTTTTGCCAGTGGAAGTTCAGATTCCCTCACTAAGGATTACGAATGAAGAAGGCCTAGGCGAAGACGAGTGGATTCAGACAAGATTGGATCAGTTGAACTTGATCAATGAAAAGCGACTGGATGCTGTTTGTCATGGTCAGATGTACCAAAAACGTATGATCAAGGCTTTCAACAAAAAGATCAAGCCTCGAGTATATCAAGCTGGTGACTTGGTAATAAAGCGCATCATTCTTCCGCAAGGCGACCCCAAGGGCTAATGGACTCCCACCTACGAAGGACCTTTTTTTGTCAAGAGAGTGTTCTCTGGCGGTGCCATGATGCTGACTACCATGGATGGTGAAGACTTCCCACATCCTGTGAACGCGGATATAGTTAAAAAATACTACGCATAAGAGACCCGCTAGGTAGACACACCTAGGAAAGATAAGGGCATCCCGGCCAACCAAAAAGTTTGGGAAAAAATTAGAAATATATGCAAAAGATTGTACACCTGGATGTTGAAAACCTGAAAGGGCAACTTGGGCAAAAATGGGTATCATGGTGGGCTGAAAACCCGAAAGGGCGGTCCAGGCAAAAGTTAAGGATTAAAAGTGTATGACTATGTCCTGTGGAATCACCACGGTCGACTTTATTACCAAGGTCCAAGTTCAAATGGTCCAAGATCAATCCAATCAACTTATGTCAATGACAAGGGACATTCGAAGACATTGGGGAAATAGTAGAGTTGAAATGCAATGAGATCGCTTCCACATGGCCATTTGTTTTTGTTTTCAATTTTTTTTTTCCTTTCGACGATTTCCTATTACTAGGATCTCTGTCTCTTTTTACAAAAACGCCTATTCATGGGAAAGATATTAATACATATATACTTTAAAGTGCAAACTTTCTGTTTTTGTTTTGAATACAAAATTGTCCAATGACTAAAATTGAACGAACATATGCATGTGAACATGATTAAAACTAATTGGCACATGTGTCCTGCTAAGCAGCAGCAAGCATCTCTTTAATGTATATGGAATATCCCTACAGAGTTATTTCATTAGCATTATCCCCATAAGGACGGATACGATAAACCTTTCCCAACGGAGTTGCCCACAAAATCTGTTTGCATAGGTTGATCCCCAACCAGAGTCTCAATCTCTTGAGAACTCTCTCCCCAGTTAAGTGGTCCTAAAAGAAGAAGCCTTATGGATCTCCTCCTAAAAAGAACTCACCTCGTGAGCAGTTCATCAATAGGGTTTATTTCCTCAATAAAAATGAACAGTAAAATTCCCCAGTATAGTCTATCCTCTCCAATTTGAGTTTGCCTTTCAGACTATTACAAATCAGAGGGCCACAACCCCTAACCCCCAGTAAAGTCATCAACAAAGTCATTACTATCTTTGAAAGTTGCTGTGAAGCCTAGAATCCGACCAGATAACAGTTTTAACTTCAGTAAGTTGTTGTAAAGCCTGGATCCGACCAGATAATAGTCAACTTCATTCGTTCAAAATACTATGAAGCCTGGCCCCGGCCAGATAATAGTGTAACCTTTCAGATACTATGAAGCCTGGCCCTTACCAGATAATAGTACAATTTTCAAATACTATGAAGCCTGGACCCGACCAGATAATAGTTTAATTCTTCGAGATATTGAAGAACCTGGACTCAACCAGACAACGGTTTAACTTATTTTCCCCAGTAGAGTTTGCCTCTACCCCAACAAGTTACTGTGAAGCCTGGACCCGACCAGATATCAGTTCAACTTTATCTTTTCACACAAGTTATTATAAAGCCTGGAATCTGACCAGATAGTAATTCCCCTCAGAAGTTTGTTGTGAAGCCTGGAATCCGACCAGATAGCATTTAATTTCAAGAAAGTTACTGTGAAACCTGGACCCGACCAAATATCAGTTCAACTTCATCTCTTCAGACAAGTTATTGTGAAGCCTGGACCTGACCAGATAGAAATTAATTTCATCCACCTTAAAAATCTGCGAGGCCTGGAACCCGACCAGATAACAGTTCAATTTCAAGCAATTTTCTGTGAAGCCTGGAATCTGACCAGATAAAAGTTAATTATTTCTTCCCTAGTAAGTTACCATGAAACCTGGAATCCGACCAGATATCAGTTGACTTCCTCATCCTCAGCAAGTTGTGAAGCCTGGATCTGACCAGATAACAACTAACATTCAAGAGATATTCCCCGGCGGAAACATTCTTTCAACAAAACTTGAAGATATGTATATTCTTCATCACCAACAACCATTCGAGATTTAGCTTCCCAAAACTCCTCAGAATTAGTCAGGGATTTATTTTCCCGGACAAATATGCATCCCACATTCATACATCATAGCATACATATGAAATGCATTTAGCATAATCTCATTCATCTTACGTCATGCATACATCTGCATTTAACCAACCCTTTTTCCCACAGGTAAAACATCAAGTTTTAGTATAAATCGACCATAAATTTGTGCTGACACTTCTTCCAGAATTTACCATCATTCCTCCAAATGGCATCTATAAGCCCATTCCCAATACATCTTCGAGTGCAAATTTATGGGCACTCTAGTGTTCAATCATCTTCCACCTTCAAGTCACGAATGGCGGATCCGCCAATCTAACTCTTCAGGTTTAAGAAGATTGAACAGGGGAAGCTGTTGTACCCCAAAATTTTCCCAAGCTAGGCATTGCATTAGCTTCCTGGGAACTTGAGGAAGCTAATCTGATCATCACAACTCCTTGAAAGCAACTCAAACTCATTTCACGATTTCCAGTTTTGAGGTATTTTTTTTGAACTTTTATCTCTTCATACAAGCATTATTTGATTTTGATTTGTGAAAATAAAATATAGATATCATTGCCTTGAAGTTGTACATGTCCATTGCTTGAGCTTAGTGAATTTTAGGTTTGAATCTCTGAAAAAAGTTAGGCCAGGATTTGGTACTTTTAGAAATTCATGCTCATCTTTGAGAATTAGTTTAAGTTATTTACATATTCATAATCGTGGTGAAATTTCTAACAAGTTTGATGTTGGAAGTTTTGTGAATGGATGAGAAATGAGTGAGTTACAGGAACCCTGGCTGGAGGTTGAAGATGAAGTTCATTTCTAGAAAATGTTTTGTATTATATATTTATGATTTCAGTTAAGTTAACGGATGTACAGCCACCCTAGTGGTAAAGGCAGTGCACGTTTATGGTCAAGATCATGGGTTCAAGTCTCAGCGCTACCTTTTGTTATATTTTTCAACATTTTCTTCCTTTTTTTTGCCACAACCAGCGCCCTGGCCCATCCTTCATTGGACCTTGTATTTTTGCTTTTCCTCACCCCCTGCCTACTTATCTCACACAGGCCCAACCTTTTCTTATTTTGTTTATTTTTCTGATTACAAAAAATATTAATGGGCTAGGCTTTTAAAAAAACTATTTTTCTAGCAAACTCCCAAATTCCATTTCAAAGCCCCCTGACTTTTATTTTTATATTTTATTTTATTTTATTTTATTTTTTGTTTATTATTTTTATTATTAATATTATTATTTTTATTAATAAAAATACAAAAAAATAGTTTATTTATTTATATATCTAATATATTTATATTCATGTATATTTTATTCCTTTAAAAAAACAAAAAGAGAAAAATATTTTCTTAAACAAATTTAATTCTTTTTCTTAATAAATTAATAATTAGATTTAAGTTTAGTTATTTTCTTTTTATTTAAAATTAACTTATAATTTAGGTTTCTTTTAATTAATTAATTTCCATACTATTTTATTAAACTTAAAACCTTTTCTAAAAAAACCTAAAAAATGCATTCAAACTTAATTTCTTTTCTTAATTAGTTTAAATTTAATTTTATTTATCTTAATTAATAATTTTATTTTAGATAATTAGGTTAAAATCCTTTCCTCAAAAACCAAATAAAATCCATTTCTTTTCCATTTATATCCTTGTACATTATATTTATTCATTTCTTGTACATATTCAATATGGTTGTAATAGATAATTAGGTTTAATTTCTTGCAATCTCCATTTGTAAATTTGTATACCCCATCCCACTAATGATGTAATAGCGTAGTAATTTTACTTTCTGCAATTTATCGCTTTCATATAAATGCTAGTAATTAGGATTTGTATGGAAAGATAAAAATCAACAAGTAGATGATCCTAATCCAAGATTAAATGCATGCAAATCAAACACAATATTCACACATGCACCCTTAGGGTAATTCCACTTGTTGCCTTACAAAAATGGTCATGTTATGCATGTGGGATGTCTTAGCAAAAACAAATCAAAATACAAGATAATAGTCCCTGATGACGCTACAAATGTTGCCTTTCAAATGATCTTAGTCCCTCAAAGAGAAATGCTAAGACATCTTACAACATTGCAATCATGACTATACGATGATCCACGTCCGCCCCTTTACATCCAAAGATAAGGCTTCTTACCAATCAATAGTAAGATAGCAATGTCAAAGGAAAGGAGGAAAAGAACAAAGACTTTTGAGTAGGTAGAAATGTTCTTAGTTGCTTGCTCACTTTCAAAACAAACCTCTTTGCTCACTTTTAAAACAAACACTTTCAAAACAAACAAACACTTTCAAAACAAACAAACACTTTCCAAACATGAAATATTTTCAAAAGTCCAACAGTTTGTATATGTTCTTACGAACGAGAACCATTACAAAGTTTTCCTAAATGAAGGCGCCTTTTCAAAATACTTTCAAAAAACCACCACCAAGCAAATTTTCAAACAAAGCACATTTTCAAACAAAGCAAATGATCTAGCAAGAAACTAAGAGCCCATAGATAACTATGGATGAAAAGGGTGCTAACACCTTCCCTTTTCATACCCTACCCCCTGAACTCAAGAAATAATCTCAAAGGTCTTTCCTGTTCTTTTCAACCTTTCCTTTATTGATAAAAGAAAAGTCGATGGAGAATCTTGCTAACCGCAACAATTGCGATCAAAAACAAAACATCCCAAGTCAGTTCTCCCGCCGCATTACGGCGTCCCATGATAAAGTCAACGTCAATTCGAGAAAGTTAACTTTTAGCCAAACTTCCATTTAAATTTATGATTGTTTCATTCAAGTTACAAGCATAATGGAGGGAAAGTAATTCAAATTTGAAATCAAAGTATCCATTATAAAAAAAACATTTCAAAGCATGGTATCTCATTCAAGTTCAGATCACAAAGCTAAAGTTCAAATACATACAACATCTAAGTTCCACCCAATTACATTCACAATTACACAAAATTTTCAGTTCTAAGCCTAATCCTAAAACCTATTCTACTCCATGACAAACTTCAAGCTCCATTTGCCTTCTTTGAGCATCTCAAGAAGAACATTATGCAATATTCATTAAGCTTCAAGATTTAAGAATATTCATGCCACAATCATTTTGCATTGAGCCTACCAACATCTTCGCGCCAAATTTGTGGCTGACATAAGCCAATTCTCGAAACTATCCTGCATTCGTTCAAAGGAAAATCAGATAAACAAAGACACAGTCCAGATCAGAGAAGATTATGATTCTAATACTCAAAGTTATAAGTGAAACATTTATAGACCAAGCATCAGAACAGATCGCAGTTGCCCTGCTACAAGCTTCCAAGCCTGCTGCAATATTGTGATACCTACACTATATCCAAATAAAACCAGTTAAGACAGCTCAGCATAACAAAAACACTAACAGTCAAAACAAAAATTATAGCAGAAAAATACAAAAGCGGGTTTCCTGTCACTACCTTCTAACTGTCCACAGCCTGTAACTACCCTTAACCCCTTTCTTAACCATCAAAAATAGAGTTCACCAATAGATATTTTTCTAACCCTCTAAGCCCCTAACTGTTTTTTCCCTAACAGTATCCAACTCTCTAACTTCTCCAAACGGCAGCAACAAAAATAGCTCTCTAACATCCTAACTCCTCTAAACTCCAAACAATATTGCTAATAGAAAAACCAGAAACATAACTCTATCCACTACCATAACTAACTTCCTATCCTCTAACAAACTTTTAACAGAAGAATTCAACAGAATAATAGAAGGGGAGAGAAGAAGAACTCAAAAAATATAAGCAGATAACAGAATTCAGAACAGGGGGAGGTCATTCACTATCAGATTTCACAGAGTGAATCAGAGAATCAGAAAATACAAAAAAACTCACCAAAGAAAATCTCTCTCATTCTATCTACTTCCTCTTCCAATCTTCATCTCTGTAACCAAGACATCACCAGCTCCAATAATCTTAAATCTTTAGAGCATCATCTGCGCATCTTTTGTACCCCAAAATTTTCCCTACCATTTTCACACAGGACATACTCCTAGAGGTTCTCAATTGCTCAAGGTTGACAGAGAATTGACCTGACAATTCTCCTCCTAAGGCAATGAACCCCCAACTAGGGTTTCAATTTTCATCGAGATGGTTGAGCTCCAAGAATCCCAAATGTTCTTCATTGTCCTAATATGTCCTAAAGATCATCCATGCCAAATTTCATGCCTTGAACAACAAGTTTGCTCAGTCAATTGCTCAAGTATTGGAAAATCAACTATGTTAGGTCAAAAGTCAACTATGGCCCATGTACAGTAAAACTTTAATATTTTTGGTCAAGATTAACATTTTGAAGTGATGTCCATCATTTGATCAAGGGTTGATCATGATTCTTCAAGAAATGCTCCTAATTCATCAAAAGTCAAGAATTACTAATTAGGGTTTCTATAGGAAAAGTCAACCAAACTCTGACCAGGCATAACTTTCTCACACTTCATCCATTTTTCCCCAACCAAAGCTCATTTTTAAGAGAATTCAATTTCCTGCAACTTCTCTTCATCCCTCAAGTCCAAGAAATGCACCATTTGAAATATACAAGTTCATACATTACAGGTCATTTTTAGAAAGTCAATAAAAGCCACTTTTTTCCAAGACCTTTAACATCAATATAACATCTTCAAATTCAAGATTGATAAAAAGAGGGATTGAATTATACATCTTGGGCTTTCCAAAAAGTACAAGATCATCATCATGAGATAAAAATTGAGCAAGTTATGGCTTGCCCAAGTTGGGAAAATTTGGGAAATTTCAAGAAATATGCAATGAGAAAATTTGAGCTTTTAAGGCAATGGCTCAAATTATTGAACTTCAAACATCTACCTAAGATCATAGAGGACCCCTAAAACCATTTTTATATAGTCTTGGTTTTATGTGCATTTTATGCATGTTTGAAAAATGGACAAGATCCCACACTTTTGGACAAGGTTACATATTGGTATTCATGGCATTCAAATGTTTGTCTATGGTTGTTACAAACTTGTTTTTTCGTGTCTACCCATCCTTCTCTATATAAACAAACACCCAACAAGCATCAGGGAAAGCACACCGAGCCTGGAGAACCCCTGTACATTTTGCAAAAAAGTTCAAAGTTGTCAAACTCGAATTTTGAGTTCTAGCCTCCCTCAGTCCAAACCAAGGATCCTAATCACTTCCTGGAGGTTCCCTGAAGCTGTCCCCCAATCATCACCAAGACCTGAAACCTCACAAAACGCATCAGTGAGTTCATACAGTTTGCCTCATTTTCATTTTTCGTTTTGCTTAATTCATGCAATTCAAGTACATTTTGATTATGTATTATTGATCATTTGAGCATTTGCAAGATATATGTACAGTTGGATTGAGTTTTTGATGCAGGAATCAAGTGTTTCCATTTCTAGGGTTTGAACCTTTGAAATAGGGTTTTCCAAATTAGCCAAAATCAGCCCAAACCAGGGGTACCATTGTGCTCAAGAGGATGAGGTCAGTTGATCCATGGCCTCACATTTTATTTTTGTTGCGTATTATGAGTTTTATGAATTGCAGGTGCTATAGTGACAAGTGAAAAACTGTCACTATAGATGTTTGATCTAAGACGATGGAGATTGGAGAAGATGAAGTGTGGCAGTCCCGGATTGGAAAGTTTAAATAAGAGCGCGCAACTTTTTAATATTTTTCAGATATTGACATTTTGTGGTATATAACATTCTTATTTCATTTTATGTAACGAATGGCAAGGTAGCACAGATGGTAAGGGCATGCGTATGTAAGGGAAAGGACCTGGGTTCGAATCCCAGTCCAACAGTTTTAATTTTCTCAAATATTTTCTACACATCCAGTGTTACAAGTCCAAATGCACGTGTCATGGAGCTTCAATCTAAGCCATCAGATCACCATCTGGTCCAAACGAATGCCTCTGATTTGCAGGTGCATCATAAGCTATCACAAGCGTCCCTCACTGGATCCCAATACAAAATTCTGATTTGGGCCAAGTGTTTTTTACAACAACACCCCCCATTTTTGCTTTTGATGACCAGACCCGTTTTGTTTTTTTTTGTATTATTTTATTTCTTTTTTTAATTTTGTTTTAATTTCTTTTATTTTCTTTATTTAATTTAGCAAATAATAAAAATAAAATCACAAAAAATTAGTATTAGATTTTTTATTAAATCATTAATTTCTTGAATTAATTAATAACTATTTTAACCATTTTTTCTCTTTAATTAAAATTGAATTAGAACTTAGGATTTAATTTAGGTTTAATCATTTCTTTTTCATAATAAAAAACAAACAAAAAAAAGAAGTTAGGCTATTTTTCTTAATTAATTTTCATTTTTTTAAATAGACTTTAGGATGTTTAATTTAATTATTTTCTTTTTTTTAATAAAAACCAACAACCAAAAATATTTTTCCTCTAGGTTTTAGAACGTATTTTCATTTGTCGCGCGTTTATTTCCTTTTGTATTTTATATTAATGTAACTGTTATACGGGATGTAATAGTTAATAGGAATTTACTTTATTGCTTTATTTTCTTTTCCCCATTTGGTTTGGAATGTAAATGTCCCCCTCCCCGAAGCCATGTAATAATCTAGATTTATACTTTCCGCATTTTATTTTTCTGTATATATAATTGCTAGTAACTTAGGTGTGCATGACAAGATAAAGTCAATTAATCATTAAGTCACTAACCTCAAGATAATATAACTGAAAAAACATAATTCTCACACTTGCATCCTTAGGGTATTCCTCACTTGGTTGCCTCGAAAATGGTCATGTCCCTCGAACGTAGGGATATCTTAGAAAAGACCCTCAATTCTAAAGTCATCATAAAGATCATGGTCCCTTAAAGTCCCTCGAGTTGCCTACGAAAAAATGATCTTGTCCCTCGATGTTGCCTATATGATGACAGTCCCTTTGATTGCTAAGATATCCATACATGTTTCCTTTGATGACCATAACGTCCCTTTCGATAGTCCCTCAACATCCGACGATAGGGCTACCTACTCACTAATAGTAGGATAGCACTTTCTAAAGGAAAGGAGGAAAAGAACATCCTTTTTCGAGTAGGTAGACAATTCTTAAGTACTTGCTCAAAGACAAATTTTCACACTTACACACTCTTCAAAAACTACATTCAAAAACGCTTTATCACACTCTTGAGGACTGATACAAAAGTTACCATAAAGCAAACAAAAACTTTCAAAACACACAAACAGTTTTCAAAATGAGCAAGTACCTAAGAGTCCGTGGAAAACCACATATGGAAAGGGTGCTAATACCTCCCCTTTCCATAATCTACCCCCTTACTCTGAAAATCTCGAAAAAGGTATTTTTCTGTTCTTTTCACCCTTTCCTTAATTTGGATAAAAGAAAAGTTGGTGGCGAATCTTGCTTACCGCAACATTTGCGAATAAAAAATGCAAAACCAGTATATAACAGTCGGTTCTGCCACCGTATCACAACATCACCCTTCAATCATTCATCACAGTGACTTCAACACAACAACCTCACAACAGAATCAACAAAAGAATAAGACTTGATCGGAGGAAAGAAGACGAAAAGCATAAGAATGGAAAAAACTCACCAGATTTATCAGAAGGGGTCTCACGGTTCAAGGACAGAGAAGAGAATCACATAAAAGAGGCACTTCTTCTTCTCCTAATCTTCATTCTCCATCTTCATCTTCATCCACCAGAAAATCAAGAAATTCCCTTTGCTCTTTCTCTTTCCATAACCGTATTTTCACCGTTACTGAAGTTTGCAAGCTTCCTCTGAAGTTATCTCTTCTCCATAATCGCATCAGTCAACATTTTCACGCTTCAAGTTCGATCGTCTTCAATATATCTGCATCTGCAACTGAATCTTCACTCTTCATCTCTCCTCTGAAGCCGCATCCTCATCTCAAGGCTCCTTAACATCGCTTCTAATTCGACTACCAATGTCTTCACACAGTGATTTCTTCTGCAATTCATTCATCAACCTTCAAAGATCTTTGTCGACGAATTTGCAACCTTCACTGTCTTTAGGTCTCTTCCGTATCAAGCTACGCAACGCGCCAAGATTGAGGATTACCTTATCCGATTCCCAGCTTCCACAAAAACGAAGATGTAACAATAATTAGAACCAGAACTGTATGGAAATGCAGAGAATAAAGAGTGGAGAGAGACTGAAGATTCATACTTATGGATTTCTGTTCGTTGGCGCTGTCAAGATGGCTTCAGACTTCTTACAATCTATCTTCATATTTTATGATTCGAAGAGGATATGAATACCGAAATCGCGGATGGAGGAGAGAGTCTTACGAAACAGAGTTAGGGTGCAGAGTCGAATCGCAACTAAGGAAGACGGAACCATGATGGAGATTGAAAGGCTAAGCGGCAAAGAAGACGAAGGAAAGTTATGACTAAGGAATTGAAGCGTCTCAATCTTGTCCTTCAACCCTAAACGCACATCTAAACACCGTTTTACATTTTATTCCTTTCAATTTATTTATTTTTATCTATTTATAAATATAGATTTCAATTAAATAATAATAGTTGATGTTTGTGCGTTATCGGGCTGACCTTCAGTGTTTTTTGGCTGAAATTGCAGTGCATTAGGCCCATTTTTGGAAGATGGATATTGAACAAAAATGTTGAATCATGGACTACAGTTTGGGCCATCCGCCTGGGCATGCTGGTTATACACCAATATCAAACTTACACCCTTATGTTGGTTATTTGAATTCCTTTCAATAGATGCTTTCCATTTTTATTTTCATTACTTTTGATAATATAAATTGTGATAGGGATGCCATGAGAAACATGATAAAAATAATAAAATGCTCATGGTTCTTTAGGATTTCTCCTTAGAATTTATTGGGAATTTTTAAATTGTTCTTTTCACATGCGATAACCATTTTGTTGTTATTTTTGCCAAGACAGTTTTTATTAGCTTTTTTGTGTGATGTTGTTGAGTAAAAGAGACTTGGTTTTGGAAGTTAGCCAAGAGAATAATTGTCATCAAGTAAATCTGAGGAAGCTTTTGGTGGAGTTTTCTTATTGCTTGTGTGGTTATGAAGAGGCAACGGAACTTCTCTGTTCGGTATCTTCGTGACCTTATTGTATTCCTCATTTCGGCACTTTACTACTTTTCTAGATACCATGATGTGATCGGTGGATCTGGAACTGACTGTTTAACGCTGGTTCGCGAAATGTCGCGGAAGCAAGAGTCGCCACCTTCTTTTATTTTCTCCAATTGGAAAGGACAAAAGCACAGAAAAATTCCTTAAAGAGATTGCTCTCGGTTCGGGAGGTAGGTTATAGAAAGGGAAGGTGTTAGCACCCTTTCTATCCATGGTTATCCATGGGCTCTTAGATACTTGCTCAATGTGTTTTCAAAAAATGTTTGCTTGCTTTTCAATTGTGGGTTTTAAAAAGTTTCTTTGAAAAAGTTCAGTTCGACTCGTACGTCAGAGTGTTTGAAAAAATTTGCTTTGAAAGCTTTTGAAAAGTGTTGGTGTGAAAAATATTTTTTGTTTGAAATTAGAGAGCAATTATCCTTGAGAACCTACCTACCCTAAGGAATTCGTCTGTGTAAATGTCCTTTAAAGTAGTGCCATCCCACCATTGAGAGGTAGGTAGCACCACCGTTGGAGGTATTCGGGTCAATTCGAGTTTGTAGGGACATGGTGATCACCAGAGCAATAGGAAGACACCTTAGAAGCTACCCTCATGCCAGGTTCCCGGATCATGAGGACTTACTAAGACATCCTCTACTCGACGATCACCTTTCGAGGCAAGGCAACAGTGAGGCGTACCCTAGGGGTGGTGTGTGTGATTCGTGTGTCGTTTTCATTGATATTTGTCTTGTCATGTTCATTGTGATCTACGCTTGATTTTATTTAAGGCCATACATTCTTTCATGCTTTTTGTTAACAATTAAAAATATTTGCGGGAAAAAGTAAATCTAAGGCTATTACAAACGGCGCGGGTCCACATCGCCAAAATTAAACCGGACCCGATTTGACGGAAAGTAAATAAAGCAAATAAAAGTGCGAAAAGTTTAAGTTACAACGCTTTGGGAGAGATACATAATGAGTTAAGCGAAATAAAATAAATATGCGAAATTAAATAGTTAAGAATACGGGCGTTGGACCCTTTTGCTAAATTAAAATTGATAAGGAATTAAAGTTAAAATTAAAAGAAAAATGTTTTTGGTATTTTTAGTGTTTTTTAGATTTAATGGAAAAAGAATTAATTAAAATTAAAATGTCAAACCCTAGTTCTAATTATTTTTTAGTTATTAAGAAAATATTGAAATTTTTAACTAAATGAAACCCTAATTTTTATGTACAATTTAATTATGAAAATAAATAAAGTAAATAATATTATGGTGAAAAAAGAAAATTAAAACAGGAATAAAAAAAATTATTAAACCTAATTCTATATTTTTGGATTTTTAGTTATTAAAAAGAATTAAAATTGTAACCTATTTTAAACTAAATTTATTTACAAGCATTTATTTAGAAAAATAATTAAAATAAAGTATTTATTATATTTTTTGCCTTTTCTATTTTTTATGATGTTTTTATATTTTGTAAAAAAAAGAAAATTAATTAATTTGATTAAAACAATAAAGCAAAAATAAAACAATAAATTGAAAAAAACAAAATAAACAAAATATAATGAAATGGCAAACCAGGGGGTTTCAATCCCAATTGTGACGTGTTGATTCAAAAGTTCTGGCCCAATCTTGCAAGGCCTGATTGACTTTCGTGCAAGCATGTGGTGCGTTGACTGGGACTTAGGATGTCCCTTCAATCTCAGCCTTTAGATTGATCTCCAAGTGGACGTGGCAAGTTTGATTTGGAAGCACATGGTACATCCTGACATTAAGCGCTGCATGGGATTAGTTAAAGAAAAATAGCATTGAAATTGTATAGACCTGGGGTTCGAACCCAGGTCTTGGATGTTGAAGCCACAAGCATTTGCCAGCTGAGCCATTGAACGCGTGTTATATATGTTAGACAAACAAATAATAAAAAGGAAAATGAGTTAATGGCCTGGAAAAGCGCGCGAGAGTTTAAATGAGCCAGTCAGCGTGTGACATGTAATCGTCTTCTCCACCTTCCCTGAAAACAAAACCATATGGCAACGGTTTCTTAAGCGTGGTTTAAGGTTGCTTTAGAGAAAATAGCGACTAGCGCTATACAACTCATAAATTAATCGCGACCATGGCTTCTTCTTCGTCTAAGTCTGCTGATTGCAATGGTGGTGATCTGGAATCCTGATTTTACTTCGTTTTGAAAGCCCCAAATCCAACCTCTGAAAACCCTAGATTTCAAACATGGTACAATCGCGTATGTAACATAAAAACTCAATTAAACATATCAGTTAGCTTTGAAATCAAATGAGGAATAAGAATCAACAATTAAATTTCATAAAAAATGCATAGAACATGATATGCGTTTTTGAGTTTTTTGCTGTACAGTCAAAGGTCTCGTTACCAATTCCTTGCGTTTGAGTTGATGTTAGGGATTGGAATCTGTTCAGGAGACCACAAGGAAGCTTTTGGAAAAGGAATTAATCTTTGAATCGTCCTCTATCAATGAATTCAGTTTTTGAGTTTTATGGAGAATTTTTCAAGTTTTTCTATGGTCTTTGAGCGCAGCATTTTGTGTGTTGTGATTAGGGTTAGACTCAGTACTTATGAAGGAAGGGAATTAAGTCATTAGCTGGCCTTGATCCATGCCCATGAGAGAACTAGTCTTAGGTTTTTCACCATTAACAAACTTTCCCTTTTTTAAGCAAAACCAAGACTTGGTGTACAACATAACCCTAGCATGAGTTTGTGAGCTGGCACATGATATATGGAAGCTATTCAAATTCAAATGACACTATTCCATTGATTTTTAAATTTTATTTGAATTATTAAAAATTTAAAATGAATTAAATTAATAAAAATTAAATAAAATAGAAAATAAATGTTTGATCTTGAAATTAATCATGGGACACGTGTGTGGCATGACAAGGCTGAATCAAGTGGAAGAAAGTGGGCCCTTTTGTCAAAAATTGAAGTTTCAAGGATAGTTGACTTTTGCCATTTCACAAAAATTTCCCAACTTCTACAAGGCATAACTTGCTCAATTTTTAAGCTTTTCTCATGTTCTTGGACATTTTGGAAAGTTCTTTGAGTCCTTTAACTAATGCCTTTGGTCCCATGTCATTTTGATTTTCCAATCTCAAGTTATGGCCTTTGACTTAAAGTCCCTTTTTGTTGACTTTTAAAAATGACCTATAATGTTGAAATTGATAACTTTTTGTGAGAGCATTTCTTGGACTTGAAGTATGAAGATGAGTTGCAGGAAATGTCTTTCTATTCAAAATGAGCTTTGGATGGAATTTTTCTGATAATCCATGTGAAAGTTATGCCCTGGTCAATTTCAGTTGACTTTTTCAGCTGTCCAAATATAGCAACTTTTGCATCTTTGATGATTTCTGAGCCAAATTTTGAGAATCATGATCAAGCATTGATCAAATGATGTTTGTGGATTCAAAATGATATGTTGACCAAAAATTTGAACTTTTGACTGTCAAATGACCATTTTGCCCCTACAGTTGACTGTAGTGCAATCTAGGGTTTTGACTTTGCAATTTTGAGCTGAATGCCTTGAAACTTGATATGAGGATACTTGACCATCTTTGTAAGCATATGAGACTTGATTGGGCCTTTGAAAACTTCCTTCCCTTGATCAGAACCCAAACCCTAGTTTTGACTGTATGGGAGACTGTTGAGCTGTGCAACCCTTGGGGAATTTTGTGACTTGGCTTGGCAATTTCTTGAAGAATATGGGAGGGAAAATTTTGGGGTGCAACAGTTGCCCCTGTTCAATCTTCTTAGACCTGAGGATGTAGATTGGCTGACGTGCCTTTCGTAATCCGAGGGTAGAAGATGATTGGACACTAGAGTGCCCAGAAATTTGCGCTCACATAGTAGCAGTGCGGTGGAATGGGCTTATAGATGCCATTTGGAGCTTACGGGATAGGATGATGGGCTTATAGATGCCATCTGGGTGTTGATTGCGTGGGAGATTCCTTGGCGAGAACCTGCATACCTGCGAAAGAAAAAATGAGTACCTGACACGTTGTAGGAGCTGATTTTAGATGCTTGGTATAGATATGTCCTGACTGGTTACAGGAGCTGAGTCTGGAGCTTCAAAGGATGATGAATGAACCAGGGATGGTTGCTGCTTTAGCATGAATGGTAAGAGAACCTTGGGTGATTTTAACTTCAACAACGCTCGTTGAGAAAATCTTAGTGGGAAATACCATCTTCGCAGGATTGGGACGAGAACCATATGCCATTATAATCTGAAAGGAATGATCACCTCCCACACCGTCGGAGAGGGAACCATAGAAGACTATCACCTCACACTCATCGTCGGAGAGTGAAACATCTGAAAAGGACTTACCACCTCACACACCGTCGGAGAGGGAACCATAGGAGACTATCACCTCACACTCATCGTCAGAGAGGGAAACATCTGAAAAGGACTTACCACCTCACACACCGTCGGAGAGGGAACCATAGGAGACTATCACCTCACACTCATCGTCGGAGAGGGGAATATCTGAAGAGGGAATTACCACCTCACGCACTTGCCGGAGAGGGGACCATAACTTCTGCTGAATCTTTATCAGAAAAATCTGTTGGGAGTCGATTTAGCTGGACCGGACAAGGTCTTGAAATGTCTTTAACTGGAATAAGTGTCAGAACGTCGTCATATCTGGTTCATATCTGGACTATATCTGGGAGGAAATCTGGAAGCAGCATCAGAACGTCACCATCTCTGGGTCAAATCTGAAACTATATCTGGAAGGATATTTGGAAGCAGCATCAGAACGTCACCATCTCTGGATCAAATCTGAAACTATATCTAGAAAGATATCTGGAAGCAGCATCAGAACGTCACCATCTCTGGGTCAAATCTGAAACTATATCTAGAAAGAAACTCTGGAAGCAGTATCAGAACGTCGCCATGCCTGGGTCATATCCGAAACTATATCTAGAAGGAAATCTGGAAGCAGCATCAGAACGTCACCATCTCTGGGTCAAATCTGAAACTATATCTAGAAAGAAACTCTGGAAGCAGTATCAGAACGTCGCCATGCCTGGGTCATATCCGAAACTATATCTTGAAGGAAATCTGGAAGCAGCATCAGAACGTCACCATCTCTGGGTCAAATCTGAAACTATATCTAGAAAGAAACTCTGGAAGCAGTATCAGAACGTCGCCATGCCTGGGTCATATCCGAAACTATATCTAGAAGGAAATCTGGAAGCAGTATCAGAACGTCACCATATCTGGGTCATATCCGAAACTATATCTAGAAGGAAATCTGGAAGCAGTATCAGAACGTCACCATATCTGGATCATATCTGAAACTATATCTAGAAGGAAATCTGGAAGCAGCGTCAGAACGTCACCATCGCTGGATCATATCTGAAACTATATCTAGAAGGAAATCTGGAAGCAGCGTCAGAATGTCACCATCTCTGGATCATATCTGAAACTATATCTAGAAGGAAATCTGGAAGCAGCGTCAGAACGTCACCATCTCTGGATCATATCTGAAACTATATCTAGAAGGAAATCTGGAAGCAGCGTCAGAACGTCACCATCTCTGGATCATATCTGAAACTATATCTAGAAGGAAATTTGGAAGCAGTATCAGAACGTCACCATCTCTGGATCATATCTGAAACTATATCTAGAATGAATTGCGATAGTTGATAGTAGTCATTTTTGTATTGATCTTTTTCCTGAAAAGGTAAAACATAATTGTATGCAAGATCATAATGCATGAACTGTATGTCTTCAAAATCAATGAGATTCGTGTAATATGATGCATATGCATGCTATAATGATGTATGTGACGTTTTATGAATGTATGTTTGTCTAAGAAAATAAATCCTTGACGGGTGCCGGGAAGTCGTATCCTGGGCTGATGTTGAAGAATAGTTGCAAGAATTCCAATAGGCAAAGATAACTCCGTTGGGGAATAAACTTGGCAAATGACGGATTCTGCGGGGAGAAAAGATACTCTAGCGACCATGCTGGGAAGCAATACTCTGTGGGAAGAGGGATGCCTTGCTGCGTTGTTGATAACTTGCTGAGGATACCGTTGTTATGTTGGAAGTATTGATGGACTTCGCTGGGGATAGGAAAGAACTACGTTAACGACGACCTTTCCTTGGCTTTTGGCTGAGGATAACCCAGTTATATCCTGTTGAGGAAATAACTCTTTAAACCAAGCCGGACGACGCGTTCGTGCTCTGCGAGAGGATAAGCTTCCAGAATCTACTGGGATAAGCTTGCTGCTTGGGGATATGAATTCCAGCTTTCCTGGGGAGACTAGATTGGACTCTCCTGGGGAAGTATTGAACTGTGTTGGTTATGTTCTTCAACGGAACCTACCTTGATACCCTGGAGGATAGAACAATCAGATCGCTTAGACCATCCATTATTGCCCCTGTTTCTGATGTGGGAGCGGAAGATACCTGTGGAGGTGCTTGATAGTTGTTGATGAGCAAACCTTCTTCTAGTAGGCAGGTGACAAGATGACAGGACATAGTCGTACGCTTTGATCCCTAATTTTTGCCTGGACCGCCCTTTCGGGTTTTCAGTCCACCGGGATACCCATTTTTGCTCAGGCCGCCTTTTCAGGTTTTCGACTTGCCGGGTGTACATATTTTTTCATTTCATCCCTTATTTTTGCCCGAACCCTTTTGGTTCGGCGGGAAGCCCTTATTTTTGCCTAGGTATGTCAACCTAGCGGGTCTTTGATTTTGCGTAGTATTCTCTTCGACTATGTCCGTTCTCTTAGAATATAGGGAGTTTCCCCTGGCTGTTGGTGTTGCCATATTGTCAGAAGGTGTCTGATCGTGCAAGATTCGTTGCTGGATTTCCCCAAGTGACTCAGGCAGAGATTTGCCCCAGGCTTTTTGGCCTTTTGAGAGATTCTCTGGATCTTGACTTAACTGCCCCAGATGGTAGACCATGATCATGCCGTGCCCCTTGATTGGAGATACTCTTGTTCATTAGACTTTCGTCATGCGAATTTCTATGTTGTTCAAACAAAAAGTCATATGCAAACAAAGTTATGTTAAAAATGCAAAGCTTTTCTCATGGCATAACTTGCTCAATTTTTAAGCTTTTCTCATGTTCTTGGACATTTTGGAAAGTTCTTTGAGTCCTTTAACTAATGCCTTTGGTCCCATGTCATTTTGATTTTCCAATCTCAAGTTATGGCCTTTGACTTAAAGTCCCTTTTTGTTGACTTTTAAAAATGACCTATAATGTTGAAATTGATAACTTTTTGTGAGAGCATTTCTTGGACTTGAAGTATGAAGATGAGTTGCAGGAAATGTCTTTCTATTCAAAATGAGATTTGGATGGAATTTTTCTGATAATCCATGTGAAAGTTATGCCCTGGTCAATTTCAGTTGACTTTTTCAGCTGTCCAAATATAGCAACTTTTGCATCTTTGATGATTTCTGAGCCAAATTTTGAGAATCATGATCAAGCATTGATCAAATGATGTTTGTGGCTTCAAAATGATATGTTGACCAAAAATTTGAACTTTTGACTGTCAAATGACCATTTTGCCCCTACAGTTGACTGTAGTGCAATCTAGGGTTTTGACTGTGCAATTTTGAGCTGAATGCCTTGAAACTTGATATGAGGATACTTGACCATCTTTGTAAGCATATGAGACTTGATTGGGCCTTTGAAAACTTCCTTCCCTTGATCAGAACCCAAACCCTAGTTTTGACTGTATGGGAGACTGTTGAGCTGTGCAACCCTTGGGGAATTTTGTGACTTGGCTTGGCAATTTCTTGAAGAATATGGGAGGGCAAATTTTGGGGTGCAACACATGAGAAGTAGGAAATAAAGAGCATGCGCTCGAAGTCGCTGTTTAAAGACTTGTAGCAGGCATTCCGCACTTTATTTTCTATATGTTTTGTGCTTGTGTTTGTTTCTTTGGTTGTTGATTGATGAGTCACTCAATTTAGGAATTGAGATCACGACTTCGCTCTCAGTGCATGCTCCCTATAGGATTTTATCGTTTTCCTTTATTTCTTGTTGATCGATGAGTCACTCAATTTAGAAATTGAGATCACGACTTCGCTCTCATTGCATGTTCCCTATAGGATAGTTTTTTTATACTTTCTTTGGCATGTTAACCTAGATAGGATCTCTCTAAGTGTGCTCTCTTGAGCTTATTAGCTTGTTTGCTTTATCCTTGTACATACCATGTTCCCTTAGGACGTGCTTTCTCCTTTCGGACGCAAGTTAGACCTTAGGTTGTAAACCATGCATGCTAAAATTAGGTATATGTTTCCCTTATGTTAATCCAAACCTTAGGACTACCATTTTATGATAACATTAGGTTAGAAATAGGCTAGTCTCCCTTAGACTCTTTTCTTCCCTTTTTGCATCCTTGCATTTAAAACTAAAACTTCTTTTCTTAGTAAATCAAAAGCATGCTAATCACACCTAAACCCTTTTTCAAGGTAACAAAACGCAAACCAATTCAAACCTTTTTGTGCGCTCGAGCACCTCTTCTCATAAAACCCTTTTCAGGTAAGGACATGATTAATTTACTTATGTGTTAACGCATAAGTCTCCAAAGGTAGAGCTGCGGCAGAAGGCGGAATTAACATTGTAGATAAAAAGCACAAATAAACAAAAACATGTGAGCGGAACTATGGTAGCTCTGATTCCTCAAAAAGGATACGTAGGAATTGGGATAGGGCCCAAGCGAGTACAACTTTATTTTCCCTACATTATTTTCTCCTTTCTTTTGCATGCATTCTTCCTTAGTAATAAACAGTAAGCATAGATTAATGCGCCCATAAGATTAAACAACAAGAGTGGATATCGTAGAGTACTACGGGCGTGTGGGGTGCTAATACTTTCCCCTCGCGTAACAGACTCCCTTACCCGATCTCTCAGTCGCAAGACCATGACTTCTCCCTTCTCGGGTTTTCTCGATGTTTACTTTTCCCTACATGTGGGATAAAAGACGTTCGATGGCGACTTCATTGTTTGATGATTTTCAGCTGGTTGTTTCACTTCCACTACCTCTTCCCGATCCTGGCAGTATTTCTGTCTCATGGACGATCTTGAATGCGGTCCTCTCCCTATCTCCGTTTGAGCTCTTCCTTACGACAACTGTAACAAAAATGAGAACAACAACAACTATAGAGGTGGTGAGAGAGGGAAAAATCAGAGTGTTAGGTCAAGGAATATTCTTCACCAGAAATATGATGATGGTGGTGCAGAGGATGAATAGGAAGGAGGGATGACAACGGAGTTGACGACAGAGTTGAGAAGTTTTGTAGAGAGGATAGTTCGATTGGAATATGAAGATGAAGATGATGAAGGAAACTAGGAAGTTGGAAGGAACATGGAGAGAGAGGATTGTAATTATTTTTGTTTCAATTTTCCTCTTAATTAAGTTTTACCAAAATAATAATAATTTGAATTTTTTTTCCTTTCCCAAGACAACATACGCCGCCTCTATCTTGTTTAGGGTTTTCAAACCCTTCTTTGTTCACTTCCCCAAACCGGGTCAACCCAATGGGTCTTTTAGCCTAATTACTATCATATTCACCTTATTTATTAATAAAAGCATATATATAACAAATAAATAACATAGCTTAGTGGCAAGGTCTGTATTCTGCAACCAATGAGACCCGAGTTCAACCCCTGTTGGGGTATTTTATTCTGTTTTTTTAAAGTTCTTTTAGTATTATCTCCCCATACTCTACTAAATATATAACATAATATTAGTTTTAGTTTATTTTTTTACATATAATAATTTCATGCCATTATAAAATATAAAAACATGTTGTTAAATTAATATTTTATTTAATTTTTGTTATTTAATTATTCAAAAAAATATGCTATTCAATTAGTCTTTTATTTAATTTTTGCTATTTATTTAATCATTCAAATACATGATTAAATTAGTCTTTTATTCAATTCTTGTTATTTAATATATACTAGTTAAATTAATATTTTATTTAATTTTTGTTATTTAATTGTTTAAATTAATCTCTTATTGAATTTTTGTTATTATTCAATTGTCGCTCTAATTAACTTTATTTTCGATCGTTTAATCTTTATATCTTTCGTCTGTCTCAATTCTAAGGGAATTTTTTTGACTTTATTGACTTCATGTCATCAAATACATCTTATACGATTGTACGAATCCCTTCATTCATTTTTGTTTTACTATTTTGTTAATCTTAAGTTAATTTTCCTAAAAAACTCAATTTTAAAACTCATATCTTTTAAGTCAAAACTACGATACTAGGTCGTCGCATCTTCAAAATCTTGTCCACGCCCATTTTAACCAAACAAACCATTTTAATAAAACAAACAATTTTAACCAAAAAACAGATATTTCTAAAGGTTCCTGCGGAGTACCGCAGATGCATTGGGTGCTAGTACCTTCCCTTTGCATAACCAACCCCCGAACTTTAGATCTCTTTAAAAAAACGCATTGCATTTTCATTACTTTTAAGTATTACTTTACATTGCATATTTATGAGTTTTATTTCGCGCTTTTCCCTTTTCTCTTGGAAATAATAAAGCGCGGTGGCTTCTCTTGCTTTTGTCAGTTGAGTTAATTAATAGCTCGATCTCCAATTCACACCGTTACATTTTTTATCGCTACAGAATTAGCAACTCTACCAGGGAGAGATTGACCTCTTTCTGGTCCATCCCTAAGTGGGTTAAGCCTAATTTGTCATATTTGTTTTATTATTATTTATTTGTTTGATTATATGTTATATGTTATGGTTATTTGGGTGTTGATGATACTTACGAAGGACAAGTCCTATAACTGGACTAAGTTACACTTAAGAATAGGATGGGAGGTATAGTCATGTTAACTTTGAGGGAGTAATCCCGAAGAAGGAGACATGAAATCCCTCATTCAGTGGAAGCCCCTTTGACTGTAGTATTCGTTTACTGAGTAATCAGGAAGATGTTACTGCTTTCGACATGGGAGCCAGAGAAGATGAGAACCATAGAATCCTTAACCCATATTGGCCTCTTATGTGTAGTGCAGAGACTATAATAGAGTAATCCGGAAGTAGTTGTCACGCAATGCTACACTCAGACAAGTTTCTCTTGAGAATATTGCTAATTACCGAGTAATCGAGATGTTGGTAATATCCTAAGGAGGATCGTAGACTCTGGGAACTTTTAGAACCTGATTTTACAAGCGTGATTAAACCTTTAGTACATACCTTGGGGTGGTCTTTACCTTTGACTCCATGCTCGTAGCCTTGGACCTTTGAACCCCCATGTTTGTGAGCTTATGTGTAATTGTTGCATTATCATTAATTCATGCATCCATAAGCATTATTTTAAACATGTTTTTAAGAAACTTAAGAATGATTTTTGTAGACATATTAGGTACTTTTACTATGGATTTTGGAAAAAGGAACACTCAGAGTTACAGTTTCAAGGATCCTGAGATTGAAGAGTTGAAGAGTTTGATTCCCAAGATTGAGAACCCTATGGATTTCCGGAAGAAATATGGATCTATTATTCCTCTTATAAAGCGCAAGATAAAGGAAGGTATCCTTACTAGTTGGTCCAGTTCTATGATCTGTTGTATTGATGCTTCACTTTTCCTGATTACCAGTTGATGCTTACTTTGGAAGAGTATTCTTATATACTTGGTTTAATAATCACCAATTGTGTTCCTTTCTCCGATTTAGAAGGGGAACCCAAATCTCATGAGATAGAAACAGTTACCCACTTGAGAAAGTCTGAGATAAAAGATAACATGACTACCCAGGGAGGGATCTGAGGTTTACATGCACAGTTTTTGTTGAAGAAAGCTCATTACTTCGCCGAGATAAAGGATATTGTCGCCTTTGAAGTTGTCTTTACTTTGCTTGCTTATGGGTTGTTCTTGTTCCCTAACATCGATAAGTTCATGGATATCAATGCCATTAGAATCTTCTTGATTGGAAATCCAGTCCCTACGCTGCTAGGAGATACCTTTTATTCCATCCATCTTCAGAATTCCTACCAAGGTGGTATGATTATCTGTCCTGCACCATTGTTATACCAGTGGTATGTTTCCCATTTACTTGGGTCTGATGTTTTTGGGATCTCAAGGAGGAGACACGATGGGCACCAAAAATTGTGTCTCTTACTCATTCCGACATAGATTGTATGATACGGTGGCAGAACTGACTGTTAATACTGGTTTGCGTTTTTTGTTCGCAAAATGTCGCGGTAAGCAAGAGTCACCACCAGATTTTATTTTATCCAACAAGGAAAAGGAAAAAGAACAGAAAAAACCTTTTTCAAGAATGTTTCTGAGTACGGGGGGTAGATTATAGAAAGGGAAGGTGTTAGCACCCTTTCCATCCATGGTTTTCCATGGGCTCTTAGGTACTTGCTCATTTTGAAATTGTTTGTGTGTGCTTTGCTTTGAAAAGTTTTGTTTTACTTCGTTTTAACCCTTGTTTCTATCCTCAAGAGTGTTACAAAGTGTTTTGAAAACTTTAGTTTGAAAAGTTTGTTTGAAAGTGTATGGTGTAAAAGATTTGTTGTTTTGAGCAAGTATCTAACAGTTATCTACTTACTCGAAAAAAGGCGTTCTTTTCCTCCTATCCTTTAGACCGTGTTATCCTACTATTAGTGAGTAGGTAACCCTAGTCGCTGAATGTTTGAGGGACTATCGAAAGGGACGTAATGGTCATTGAAGGCAACATGTAAGGATACCTTAGCATTTCGAAGGGACTATCGTCATATAGGCAACATCGAGGGACAAGATCATTTCTCGTAGGCAACTCGAGGGACGTTAAGGGACTATGATCTTTATGATGACTTTTAGATTGAGGGTCTTTTGATAAGATATCCCTACGTTCGAGGGACATGACCATTGTTTTCCGAGGCAACCAAGTGGGGCAAACCCTAGGAGTGAGCATGTGCATGTATGTTTTTTTAGTTAATTATCTTTGCATATTTAGGGTTTTCTACCGTATTAGTTTTCATTTTGTCTTTCCATACAATCCTATTAGCATCTTGGCAGTTTATAGTTTGCGGAAATTAAAATGCGGGAACATTAAAGTCCTAGCTATTACAAGGCTTCGGGGAGGGGGTTACATGACCAAAAACCGGGGATTAAACAGTAAATAATATGCGGTAAACTCTAATTAAAAACTATTACAAACCCGAAGCAAATACAATAATTGGAAAATAAAATATTGCGCGCGAGAATTAAGTACGGGAATCAAAGTTTAAATTCTAAAATCTAATCAATTAAAGAGAAAATATTTTTTTTGTATTTTATTGTTGAGAAAAATATTTGAAATCTTAACCTAAATCTAATTAATTAAAGAAAAATATTTTTTGGTATTTTATTGAGAAAATTAAATATTTATGAATTAAACCTAATTTGTCTAATTAATTTTAATTATGAAAACAATCAAGTCAATATCATTAAATTAATTATTTTCCAAAAAAAAACTAATTTTAATAAAAAAAACTAATTCTACATTTTTGTGGTTTTCTTGATTTTATGATTAAATAAAAAAATGATTTTTTTGTGTTATTTTTGTAAAAGGAAATAATTAATCAAATAATTAAAATAAAGGAAATAAAATTTTAAAAAAAGAAAAGAAATTGGGCATGTATTGTTGAGCAATTCAGGGGGTGTAGTACTGAATTTGTTAGGCCCATTCCTTGCTCAGCCCAGTCAACACGCTAGATCCAGTGTGATGCCCTTTCTAACAGTCCATGGTATGACTTGAGCTTTGGATCTGGATTGATGATGAATCCAATGGCTGGATGGTTAGTTGTAAATATAATAACATAAATAAAATATAGAGGAAATAAAGTGGTCTTTCCCAAACGCGCGCATGATTCAAATCACCCAATGGGATTCTGCCACCTAATTGTCTTCTTCCCCATAACTGTTGTTTTTGGCCACACTTTTACCTACAGTCGTTTCCGTCACTAAAATCTATAGTGACGAATTTTGTTCGTAGCCATAAACCTATAAAATTCAAAAAAGCAGCACAAGCAGAATAAATTCAAACCAAAGACATGGATCAATTACAAATCATCTTCTAAGCATGATAGTACCCCTGATTTTGTCCAATTTTGCCTCTATATGGAATTCCCAATTTGGGACCTTAAAACCCTAACAATGCCGTCGTGCCATTCCTGCACTTAAACTTCAATCAAACCAATCAAAAACATTGCAAATATGATAGCAAGCATGGATATATGATCAAAACATGTTTATGGTGGATAAATTATTGAAAACGAATCTTGAAAAAGATGCAAACCGTGGCACTGTGAGGCGTGATTTCTGAAGGTTTTAAGGCTTGAGGATGATTGGAATGGCTTCAGAAAATGTCTAGGAATGGATTGATGGCCTTGGAATTGCTTGAATAAGTCTATGGAGGAATATGTGATCAACACTTTTTTTGACAAAAATTTGAAGTTGACTCCTTTGTTTTCACGACCAAAAACCCTTTTTTATGCTTTGGAAATGTTGTGTCTATATCATAGAATGATTTAGGTCAACAAAAACTGATCATATCTTTGCAAATTATGGAGATTTAATTTCATTCTTTGCCTTGTATGATTTGTTTCCAAAATAGACCAAATTAAGATCTTTTCCAATCAATTAGCTCTTGCAAGAATTTTTTCATTTGCTAGCTGTTCATGGACTCATAATATGCTCATAAAATCAAATCTTTGATTTTATTTGATTATACTACTATTTAAATTGACTTATTTTGATTTAAATGGATAAAAAATCAAAATAAATAATAAAAATAATAAAATAATAGATGGATAAGCTCAGGGGTCGTGGGCCATCTTAGTAACAAGTTTCAAACAAGAAAACATGGGCCCATTTGGAGAAAAAAAAGTCATTTTGATCAATGTTGACTTCATGCACATTTCCAAAAATTGGTCAATTTTGACAATACATATCTCCCTTAACTTTAACCCTAAGAGGGTGTTCTTTGATTTTTTAGAAAGCTTAGTATGTCCCCTAAACAACCCTTTTGGTTTCATATCAATTGGGTCTTCCATGTTCATGTAAGAAGCTTTGACCCAAAAAGTGTTTTTGTTGACTTTTCAAAAGGACCTATAATGTAGAAATTCATATCTTTTGATGAGTGCATATTTTGAACTTTGGGGATGATGATGAATTTTAGGGAATTGCATCATCTTAAAAATGAGCCTTGGATGGAAAATTTCTGATAAAGTATGAAGAAGTTATGCTTAGTCAAAGTTTGGTTGACTTTTCCTGAGAAACCCTAATTTAACAACTTTTGGGTTTTGATGAATTTGGGGCATTCCTTGGGGAATCATGATCAACCCTTGATCAAATGATGGATATCACTTCAAAATGTTGATGTTGACCAAAAATCTTGAAGTTTGGCTGTATGTGGGCCACAGTTGACTTTTGACCTAGTATAGTTGATTTTCAGGCATCTGGGCAATTGACTGAGCAAACTTCTTGTGCAAGGCATGAAACTTGACATGGATGATCTTGAGAACATATTAGGACCATGAATGGAATCTGGGACCTTTGGAGCTCCCCCACCCTGATGAAAATGGAGACCCTAATTTGAGGTACATTGCCTTAGGAGGGAGTTTGTCTGATCAAATCTTGGGCATCCTTGAGCAAGTTAAGGACCTCAATGGGCATGTGTTGAGTAAAATGAGAGGGCAAATTTTGGGGTACAATAGATTAGTATAATCAAGCTTATTATAATGTGAAGATCATTGATAGTTGTGGTGTTTTTCCCAACGTGCCTCTTCTTGGTACGAGGGGAGGAATTAACTACAATCTTGTTCTTACGCGCCGCCAGTTTGGATACCCAATGAAGGACAAGCCAAATAACATTAATTTGAGTGGTTTCTTTCTCCAAGAATGAAAGGATCACAAAGCAGCTGAGGAGGAGATTGAAAGGGCTTGGTGCCATATCCATAGAAAGGGAAGAGACATGTTAGGGCAGAGAGGTGTTGTTTCTTTGGAGCCATATTTTCAATAGGTTCGTGTTAGAGCTTGTGCTCTCAAGATGCCTTATTATCCCGAGAAACCATTATTCCTTGTTGCTACATCGTCATCTACTGCCATTCCTGTTGAGAACATGAAAGAGTATCAGGAAAATCTGGTTAGAATGAAGTCTGAAAGAGATGCTTGGAAGGAAAAATATAGTATGTAAGAATACGAAAACAGAGTCCTGACTAGACAGCTGAAGGAGAAGGAGGATATGCTATTTATTCAAGATGGTTGGTTTATTGATCTTGATGAGAAGCTTCATCAAAAAGATGAATTGCTCAAGAAATACGCTAAGGAAAATAAGAGAAAGAAGGAAGATTTTATAAGCGTTACTCCCGTTCCTAATCCATGGAAGAAAGTTATTGATCAATTAATAGCTGAGAATACAGAGATGGAAGACTTCTATGAGAAGAAGATTAGGAAGCTCAAGTTACAAGTAGCATTTGGTCCTTCGTCCGATGATGATTCTGAGTGATTGTAGTCCCTAGCTTTTATTACTTATGTCATTTTGTAAAACTCTTTAAAGGGCTTTATGTTCCAAAATTGTAATTTACTTCCTTTTATTATTGAAATGAGTTTTGTTGTTCCAAAGTTCTTTATCATTGATGTTTTCAAAGTTATCAAAATTTTATAGTTCCTTGAAAAACTATTAAAATAAATAATCATCTACATTTCATATCATGCATCATTCAACATTCAATCTTGCATGTTTTCTAGAGTCTCATTCTTGCTTCTTTTTCCACTCCGATAGATCGTCAAGTTGTTTCACCAGTATAGTACTCGAGCCAACCGTCGAAAGAGAATGGAAGATCTAGAGTAAGAAAATCACGAGCTCCGCGAGGAGGTTACTACTCTTCGTACTAGAATGGAAAAATTGCCCGCTTTGGTGGAAAGCGTGATGGCTGCTCAAAATCAGCCATCGACTTCGGTCACTGAAGCTAAAGCTCAATCTACTATGGTTTCCGAGATCGTCACTGCTCCAGCCTCTTTGGCTCAGGTCAACCCTCCGCAACATCAAATGCTGAAAGGTTTTCCATGGGGTATGTCTTGCAATTTCACGCCAGAAGGGTACCAGCCTACTGTGCAACCCATGATTCAACTTATTGTGTCTTTTCCTCAACCTGAGATGACTACTCTGCAACCTGTGATCCAGCCCATGGCATCTTTCCCTCAGCCTGTAATGACTACTGCTGCTCCCATGGTTCACACTATTCCATATAAAAATCAACCCATTTATCATGCTGAACATGCTGAAAGTTTAGGCATCTTTGATAGGATGGAGGAGTTCCAAGACCAATTTTAATAAATGCATAGGGAAATTAGAGCACTTAAAGGGAAAGACTTGTTCGGGAAAAATGCTCATGACTTGTGTTTGGTCCCAAACGTGAAAATTCCAACTAAGTTCAAAGTGCCAGACTTTGAAAAATAAAAAGGTGACTCATGTCTGCAAAGTCACTTGACCATGTATGTGAGGAAGATGTCCACCTACTCTGATGATCAAAAGTTATTAATTCACTACTTCCAGGATAGCTTAACTGGTTTCTCCCTGAAATGGTACATGGGTTTGGATAGCACCCGAATCCACAACTTCAATGACCTCAGTGAGACTTTTGTTCGTCAAAACAAGTATAATGTTGACATGGCCCCGGACCGAGATCAACTTTGAGCTATGTCCCAGAAGGATAGAGAATTTTTTAAAGAGTATGCCCAAAGGTGGCGTGATATTGCCGCTCAAATATATCCTCCCCTCGAAGAAAAAGAAATGACAAAGATTTTTCTGAAAATAATAAGTTCCTTCTACTATGAGAGAATGATCGCAAGAGCGCCTAGCGACTTCACTGAGATGTTTAACATGGGCATGCGACTTGAAGAAGGAATCTATGAAGGGCGTCTAGCCAAGAAAGGTGGTATATCTAATGGTGTTAAGAAATTTGGGAATGTCTTCCCCAAGAGGAGGGAACAAGATGTTAGTGCAGTTTTTCCTGGAAGGCCGAGAAGAGGATGTTCACATGTTGCACCCGTCACTCCTGCTATCCACCTAACAATGGTAGCTCCAACCTATCAAGCCTCTCCAATTCAACAATGATAGTTTCAATAACAACCTCAACAACAATCTCCTCAATTCAACAATCATAACCGTTCGTCGAGAAAACCACAGTTTGATGCAATACCAATGACTTACACCGAGTTATTCCCCGCTTTGATCCGAAAGAATCTCATAACAATGTAACCTCCTCCTATTGCGCTGAATAATACTTCCCCTTGGTACAAGGCTGACCAATTCTATGCATATCACCAAGGTTCGTCAGGACATGATATTGAAAATTGTTTTGCTTTGAAGGAAGATGTCCAGAGGCTAATCAAGAGTGGTATTTTTTCTTTCAAAGATGTTAACCCGAATGCTCAAGCTAATCCATTGCCTCAACATGGGGCAGCGTCGGTAAATATGGTGCACGGATGTCCTGAAAAGTTTCGAGTCTACGAGGTTGAGCATATAAGAGACTCGCTGATCAGAATGCATCAAAGTCTAAGTAGACTTACCTTCTTTAAACATCGACATAATTATGACATTTGCAAATTTTCCTCAATAGAAGATGATTTCTCCGTTGTGAAAGAAGATATTCAGAAGTAGTTAGATCAAAAGGTCATTACCATCACATATGACAGAGATCCAGATGATGAGGTGAATGTTATAGTGCCACGGTTCAACATGAATGAAAAAGTGGAGATTTCTTATGATAGTCAGACTTCATCTGCTTCTCCTTTGATTATCTGTCCACCTGGTCCCGTGCCTTATAATTTGGACAAATCCATACCATATAAATATAGTGCCACAATGATTGAGAATGGAGTATAAGTGCCCATACCACCAATGATATCTTTTGTCAATATTGCTGATGTGAGTAGAGTTACAAGGAGCGGGTGTATCTTTCCAGCTATACCATCAAAAAGGCCTGAAATTCAAGTTAGAAGACCTATACCAGTGGAAGTTCCAATGATGAATGTTGAACCAAGGGTCGAGGCAGGCCGATCCGGTGGACCTAACCCACATCCCGATGATGATGAGATTTTGAAACTCATTAAGAGAAGTGAATACAAGATCGTGGACCAACTATTGCAAACTCCTTCCAAAATTTCCGTGCTCGCTTTACTAAGAGATTTTGGTTCCCATAGGGAAGCTTTAATGAAGGTCTTGGACCAGGCGTTCATAGATCATGATGTGACGGTAGACCAATTTGATGAATTGTGGGAAATATTACCTCATGTAACAATCTTCGTTTCAGCAATGAAGAACTTCCAGAAGAGGGAAGTGTTGTACCCCAAAATTTCCCCTCCCATATTTCTCAATACATTTCAAGTGGGGTCCTCAAGTTGCTCAAGGAAGTCCAAGGGTTCACCAGACAAACTCTCTCCTAAGGCAGTCTACCTCAAATTAGGGTTTCATGTTGCAAAAAGATGCTTGAGTCCAAGGGATCCCAAGTTCTCAACATTGTCCTAATATGTTCGCAAGATCATCCATGTCAAGTTTCAAGCCTTGCAGAGAAAGTTTTCTCAGTCAATTGCTCAAAGGCCTGAAAATCGACTATGTTAGGGCAAAAGTCAACTGTGGCCCACATACAGTCAAACTTCAAGATTTTTGGTCAAAATCCTCATTTTGAAGTATTATTAATCATTTTATCAAAGGTTGATCATGATTTCTCAAGGATTGCTCACAATTCATCAAAACCCAAAAGTTGCTAAATTATGGTTTTGTAGGAAAAGTAAACTCAACTTTGACCAAGCATAACTTTCTCATACTTTATTAGAAATGACCCATCCAAATCTAATTTTCAAGAGGTTTCAATTCCCTACAATTCATATTCATCCCCCAATTCAAAATATGCACTCACAAGAAGTTATGAATTTGGACATTATAGGTCATTTTGAAAAGTCAACAAAAACACCTTTTTTGTCAAAGCTTCATACATGAACATGGAAGACTCAATTGAGATGAGACCAAAAGGGTTGCTTAGAGGACATCTTGAGCGTTATAAAAAGTCAAATAACACCCTCATAGAGTCAAAATTTAAGGAGTTATGCATTGGTGAAGTTGACCTTTTTTGCAAAATTGTCAAAAGTCAAATGTGCCTTAAATTGCAATTTTTGTCAAATGGCCCCAACTTTTTGTGCTTGTCTTGAGTTTGTAACATGGTCCACGACCCATGATCCTTCCCTATTGCCTTTATTTTATTTTTTGCATTTATTTTGATTTTTATTTCAATTAAATCAAATTAAATCAAAATAAAATCATGAAAATATCAAAATCATTTAAAACTTGAGATTTTGTGCATATTTCAGGTCTCTTATACAGCTAGCAATGAAATCAAATCGTGCAAGGCATGTTTGTACACAAAAATATTGGTTTTTGGCTTGCTTTAGAAAGATTTGAATAAGAATCAAATCATGGTTCAATCTTCATAATTACAAAGATTTGGAGCAAGTTTGTAAACCTAATTCACTCAAGGACATATATAGGACAAACTCAGACCAAATGCAGAAGGGTTGGAGGCGTGTAGAGTGAAGAACAACTTTCAAAAAATCAAGAAAAAAGTGCAATCTGATTTCATAGTTCCAGGAATTCTCAAGCCTTCCAATTTATCTCATTCGTTTCATGGGTGTTCAAGGAGTCCATACCAATCCTTAGCAAGCATTTTCGTGCATGAAAACTCACTGTAAGTGACTCACGACTTCGCCACTTTCTTGAAATTCAATATCATGATTCTGGCACTTGTAGCATGAATTACTTATATATTCTTGTTCATTGAAACATTTGCAAGCTATTGGTAATGAGTAATTGCATTTTTGCTAACCATGTAGAGATCCATCATTGTTAGGGTTTAGGGTTCGTTTTTAGGGTTTTTAATTGCAGGCAAAATTGGCCCAAAAGAGGGGTGCTATGGTGTTCATAAGGTCAAGACGAGTTGATTTGCACCTTTAGTTTTGATTTATTGTGCCTGTATGAGATTTTGAAAAATTGCAGGGGCTAAGCTACAGACTTTTGTCTGTAGGTAAAAGTCTGGGGCTTTTACCAACGAAGAGAGGAAGAAGAAGGATTGCGTGGCACCACCCCATTTGCCCATTTGAAAATTCGCGCGCTGTACAATTGGAATTTGTGTTTTTTTCCATATAATGCTCATTTGATATTCCATATACAAACAAGCGTGTTGGCTCAGTTGGTTGTGAGGCGAAGGGAAAAGCCATAGGGTTTGGGTTCGAATCCCAGGTCCCCCATATTATTTCATAATATTTTTCCTTGTGTGATCAGGCATGCATACAGATAAAGGGGTTCACCATACGCCCTCAATGGTCAACCACCAGATCTCCAACAAGTTGGATCCAAGAGCCATATTCTGAGGGTCTACCATAGGCCTAGTCAAAGTGCAACATTGGATCATGGAAGTCAAACATGGGCCATGGCTTTTGGGCTCAAAAATGCTTATTGGCACCCCCTTTTTGCTAGCATACCAGGCCCAATTCTTATTCTTTTTCTTTTATATTTTCTTTTATTTAATTATTTTGATTAATTATTTCCCACACAAAATTAATTCTTTTTTACAAAAAACTCATAAAAATCAATTTCATCAAATTTAGGTTTTTTATATATTTTGTCAAAATTAATTTAATTAGTTTAATTTAATTTTAGGGAAATTTTAACCTTTTGTAAATAAATTAAAACAAATTAGAAAATAAGGTTTTATTTGATTTAACATTTATTTTCTTTTCTCAAAATAACAAAAATATAAAAATAGGTCAAAATAAATCATTTTCTTAATTTAATTTAATTAGTAATTAGGTTTGTATCTATTTAATTTAAAAATTTATTTTCTTAAAATAATCAAAAACAACCAAAAAATGATTTTTCTTTTAATTAGGTTAGACGGGGTCAAAACCCTAATTTTTCTTATTCTCGATTCATCGTGCGTTTATTATTTTTTGGAAAATATTAATGTAACTGCTCATGGGATGTAATAGCTTAATTAGGATTTTTTTTGTTTATTTATCGTTTTACGGGTTTTTGGCTATGTAATTAATCCCCCTCCCCGAAGCCTTGTAATAGCGTAGTTTTATTTCTCGCACTTTAATTTTCGCAAATATTAACTGTTAGATGTATGATAATAGGATTTCATGACAAGAATGTATGTTAATTTTAAAATGGTTAGCAAACCCTAAATGTGTAAAGATAATAACTTGAAATCAAATCACTCGCACATGCGCACTCCTAGGGCATACTCTCACTTCGGTTGCCTTTGGTAAACGATCATTAAGTATAGGGTATTATAGTGGTCGCTCTCTTGTTTAAACAAAGATCAAAAGTCCCGTTCGGAAATGTTGCCTCGGAAAGGTTGCCTCGGAAATGTTACCTCGAATATGATCTTAAGACACTAGGGTTATTACTAAGACGTCCTAACGTTGCTTTAGTGATCGTATGTCCCTTTCGAATTGACCCTTACAACTCCAACGACGGTGTTACCTACTTCACAATAGTAGGATAGCGATGTCTAAAGGAAACAAGAACATAAACAATCCTTTTTCGAGTAGGTAGATGCTAGTAGGTACTTGCTCAAAAACAAACTTTTTCACACTTACACTTTTCCAAACAAAGTTTTCAAAAACACTTCGTAACACTCTTGAAGACAGAAGCAATAGTTAAAACAAAGTCAAACAAAAACTTTTCAAAACACACAAACACGGAAGTAATTTTTAAAATGATGAGCAAGTACCTAAGAGCCCGTGGAAAACCACGGATAGAATTGGTGTAAATACCTCCCCTTTCTATAATCTACCCCCCGTACTCAAAATCTCGAAAAAGGAATTTTTCTGTGCTTTTTTACTTTCCAGTTGGATAAAATAAAAGTCGGTGGCGACTCTTGCTTACCGCGACATTTTGCGAACACAAACGCAAAACGCAGACCAGCATTTTCCTAAAACCAGTCTGGTTCTGCAACCGTATCACAGAACTGGCAACTCTGCTGGGGATAAATAAGTGAGGTATACCTTAGGATTTAGTTCATCATAAATTGCTTCTCTTGTTTGATTTGATTGCTTTACTTTTGAGGGTTTTGTAATGGGAGTTACTATAGATCCTAACCCGGATCTGGGGGACACCTTTTAGGTAAGTAGCAATAAACTGTGAGGGAATTGTATGGTGTAGACCGATACGGTTGAAGCAGTAGCTATGTTGATGTGGCACATTGGTTGGTACTGGTATCCCTTTTGGAGAAACAAGGAGAATACGGGGCTGCTATGTGCGTCGTTAAGCATCAACTGACCTTAAAACCTATAATTGGCCAACTTGGCCATTAGGAAGTAGTGATATAGCCGACCTCGGTGTAAAGCTGAGAACTGGTTGATACTCGATGCTACACTCATTGAGACTATACTCTCGAGATAGTTCCGGCCACAAGAAAAGATTGCGTGAGCTGAAACCATGATCGATGGAGGATGGTCAGTGATATTGAGAACCTCTAGAACCCGGTTACTATTATTAGGACAGGTTGAAACCAACTGAACTTTAAGAGGGTAGTACCTAGACCCCATGCAAGCCTGAAACTTAAGGGCTCTTGTGTGACTTGTTTCCTTTTACCATGTCTGTTATCTGCTATACCTGTTGTGTGTTTTACCATGACATCATGCATCATAACATAGAATGCATACTTCATTATACTAACCATTTCAAAGACCTAGGGGATTTATCTTTGTTCTGTTTTGTAGATTATGGCTTCCATGCGCAGAAACACCATCCGAGTTAACTTTGTGAAAATACATGTTCAACTCAAAGATTTGGCCTCGAGAGTTTCTGATACTTCTTCATTCATTAGGAGACATGGTCAACTCCTTAGCTTGGTTACCTCAAAGTTTGATGAGCAGATGATGAGTGTACTTTTCCAGTTCTTCGATCCGATGCATCATTGCTTCACTTTCCCGGATTATCAGCTAGTTCCCACTATGGAAGAGTTTTCTCACATATTGGGAATATCCATCCTTGAGCAGATGCCCTTCACAAGTTTGGAAGAGACTCCTAGAACAGAGGACATTGCTTCAGCTTTGCATCTAAAAGGGGATGATGTAGTATCCAACTGGGAGACACGAAGCAGGGTTGAAGGTTTCTTAGCCAAGTTTCTGATAGATCAAGCTCAACTGTTCTGGGATAACTTGGACTTTCAGGATTTTGAAGACATATTGGCTCTCCTTATCTACGGTTTGGTTCTTTTCCCAAATCCAGATTCCTTCATAGATGTGAATGCGGTTAAGATCTTCCTGTCTCGCAATCATGTGCCTACTCTACTGGGTGATATCTTACATGCCCTCTACACTCGTACCGTGCATAGAAGAGGGACCCGCATGTGTTGCATGCCGCTGTTGGTGAGGTGGTTTATTTCGCACCTCCCCAAGTCTGTGTTGAAGAATGAGGAAGGTTTAGGATGGTCTTACAGGATAATGTACCTTGCCCATACAAACATTCTTTGGAGTTATAAGTCTATGGAAAGTGTTGCTGTCATTGATCGATATGGGGGATACCCTAATGTCCCGTTGCTTGGAATTAGAGGGGGAATAGCCTACAGTCCTTGTTTGGCTTTGTGACAGTTTGGTCGTGCTCGGAGAGACGGTCCTCATGAGCTACTTCTTACAGATATTGTCTTTGACTACAAGGGGGACATTGACGAGCATCGTCGAAGGTTTATACGAGCCAGGGGCATGGTGAACATGTCTGACCCTCAAGAGCTAGGACCAAAGACTTCTATCCCTATTCAACCTTATCTCCAGTGGGTCCGAGCTCGAGCCCAGAAGCTTGGGATGCCTTATGAAGTTGTGCTGCCAGTGATTGTGGAGCCTACCAATGAAGAGGGTGTTCCCTATACAGTCCTTTATCCCTACATGCCCACTGATCTTGGGGAACTGAAGAGATCCTGGATTCAGTTGAGAGAGGAGAGGGATACCTACCGAGAGAAGTATCATGAGCAAGAGAGGAAGATCTTGAAGCTCACCGGGAAACTTGAGAATGAAAGGACGATCAATGACTACGTCAGCACGAAGGGGAAGCGTCCATGGAATTTCTGATTTTTCTTTCTTTAGTTTAGATTTGTTTTCCATTTATTTCTTTTGTAACGCCTCAAAGGCATTGTTAAACATTTTTGCAAGTTAATCTAATAAAGTTTGTTTTATTTTTGGTTTGCAAATTTAAATCTCCCAAAGTCTTTGAAATCATTACATACGCATCCCATTATCATGCACATCATCACAGGTACAATTACAGGTTTCTCATCTTCTTCGTTTTTTATTTCAGCACGAAATGTCTTCTGAAATACCTACCGATCAAGCCATCAAAGCTCTTCAAGCACAGAATGCCTAATTCCAAGAGATGTTCCTGAACTTGGCTAAGGGGCAAGAGGATTTGAAGACTCTCATCCTGAAGGAGAAGAAGAAGAAGAAGAAGAAGAAGAAGAAGGTGGTTCTTCTGAATATGGGTCACAAATTTGGGAATAGGTTGCGACAAAAAGTTGATCTGTCTCTTTCATCCAAAGGAGAAGAGAACCAAGAGGAAGAAAAGGGTCCTAGTCCTGTGGTCTCTGATAATGATACTGATTTTGATGATGAGAAGTATCCTCCTGCTGAGGATAGGTACAAACAACTTGAAGACCGCCTGAGTGCTATGGAGATTTAGAAGATCCTTGGTTTGGACTTCGGAGATTTAGGACTGGCATCGGGAGTGGTGATCCCTCACAAGTTTAAAGCTCCGGTTTTTGCTAAGTACGATGGAGTATCCTGTCCAAAGCTCCATCTCCGCTCATATGTCTGAAAAATCCAACCCTACACTGCTGATAGAAATTTATGGGTACATTTATTTCAAGATAGTCTGTCAGGGACTCAGCTTGAATGGTTTTATCAATTGGAAGGAGCTAATGTCTAAAATTGGGAGGACCTTGCTGCTGCTTTTTATAAGAAGTATCAGTATAACACCGACCTTGCTCCCACTCGTACTCAGCTTCAGGGTATGTCCATGGGTGCAAGTGAAGGTTTTAAGGACTATGCTCAGAAGTGGAGAGATTTGGCTGGAAGAGTCCAACCCCCTTTGTCTGACAGGGAGTTGGTGGACATGTTTTTGGGGACGCTATCTGGTCCATTTTTCAATCATCTGATTGGAAGTTCGTCGTCTGGGTTTACTGAATTAATTTTGACTGGGGAGAGAGTAGAAGTTGGTATCGGAAGTGGTAAGATACAGAAGGATATGTCGTCAAGTGCAGTAAAGAAGCCTTTCACCGGTAAGAAAGAAGTTAGTGCAGTTTACAGCTCGATGAGCCAAAACCAACCTGAACACCGTCAAGAAGTGAATGCGGTAGTAATATCAAGACCCACTGTTGCCCCACAATGCAACAATCAGCAAAGAATGGAGAGACCGCATAGACAATACACTTGGCTTAATATGACTTGTCTCAAATTCTACCACAATTATTAAAGACCAACCTGGTAACTCTGAGGGAAGCCCCAAAGAATCCCAGCACCACATCTCCGTTATATAACCCGAACGCCCGCTGTGCCTATCACTCCGATAGCCCAGGTCATGATACAAACAACTGTTGGGCCTTGAAGAATAAAGTGCAAGACTTGATCGAAGCTAAAGAGATTAAATTTGACGCTCCATAGAATCCCAACATCGTAACTGCTCCCATGCCCAAGCATGACTCGGGAATCAATGTTATTGAGGTTGTCTCTGCGACAGAAGATTCTGATGACGAGGACTCAGATGTTGACAGCTGGATCTACCCTACGACCAATGGTGGATTGAACAACTGGATGGCGAAGGACTTCGTGCCCGTTTCTTTTATTACACAGTAATGGACTTTTGTTTTGAGATTTGTAACAGACAGTTTAAAACTTTACGGCTCGGTGCCTTACCCGAGGCACCTTGGCTTTGTTTGTGAAGGCTTATTATTTGTCATTTTCATATATCATCAATAAAGCATTGGATGTTTTCTTGCATTACAAATTTTACGCTCCTTGTTTTTCTTTTCTATCTTGCACTTTATCAAAACAGCTATTGTCTTACACACCCTCACATATCATAATGCATATCCACATCCACTCTGGATCCCATTGATAACAACTCTGCTACTGCCAGTTATGACTTCAAAAATCCGATCAACCAAGTTGAGGACGAAGGTGAGGATGATTGTGAAGTGCCTGGGGAACTTGCTAGACTGTTACTACAGGAAGAGAGGGCTATACAGCCTCATGAAGAGCCAGTGGAATCAGTAAATTTGGGTACAGAGGAAGCCAAGAAAGAGGTCAAGATAGGTGCAAATCTGGAGCCTAGCGTCAAGCAACGGTTGATACAGATGCTACGCGACTATGTTGAGAGCTTCACTTGGTCTTATGAATATATGCCTGATTTGGACACTGATATTGTGGTTCACCGCTTGCCAATTAAAGAAGATTGTCCTCCGGTAAAGTAGAAGGTTCACCGTATGCGTCCTGAGATGTCTGAGAAAATCAAAGTTGAGGTCATGAAACAGTTTGACGCTAGATTTCTAGTTGTCACTTCATACACACAGTGGGTCGCCAACGTTGTTCCAGTGCCTAAGAAGGATGGTAAGGTACGAATGTGTGTGGACTATAGAGATCTGAACAGGGCGAGCCCCAAAGATGATTTCCCGCTGCCTCACATCGATGTTCTGGTCGACAACACCGCGCAGTATAAGGTCTTCTCCTTTATGGATGGTTTTTCTGGTTACAATCAGATTAAGATGGCTCCCGAAGACATGGAGAAGACAACCTTTGTTACGCAGTGGGGAACCTTCTGTTACAAGGTAATGCCTTTCGGTTTGAAGAATGCTGGGGCAACGTATCAGCACGCCATGGTCGCTTTATTCCACAACATGATTCACCACGAGATTGAGGTTTACGTTGATAACATGATTGCAAGGTCCCAGACTGAAGAAGAACACCTTAACCATCTCCAGAAACTGTTCGACAGGTTGAAGATGTACAAGCTAAGGTTAAACCCGAACAAGTGCACCTTCGGGGTAAGGTCTGGTAATCTGCTGGGTTTCGTTGTTAGTGATAAAGGAATTCAAGTGGATCCTGCAAAGGTGAAGGCTATACAGGAGATTCCATCTCCCCACACAGAAAAAGAAGTCAGAGGCTTTTTGGGACGTCTGAACTACATTGCCCGATTCATTTCACATCTGACTGCTACTTGTGAGCCAATCTTCAAGCTGCTAAAGAAAGATCAAGTGGTAAAATGGAATGATGAATGTCAGATCGCTTTCAAAAGGATCAAGGAATACCTCCAAGAGCCACTTATCATGATGCCTGTTGTACCCCAAAATTTGCCCTCGCGCTTTTCCACAAGAAATATCAGCTTCAAACATTTCCTGACTTCTCAAACTGGCTCAAGAATCGGACAAACGGACTTTTCTTGACAGTCAAGCAGAATTAGGGTTTTACTGATTCTCAGAGCTCTGAATTGTTTCATACAGTGGGCTTAGGGTTTGGTTGATTTTTGGTTCAATTTTGATCAAGCGAGCGTGATTTGGCATTTAATCGGGAATTAGGGTTTTATGGGCATATTCTCAGAAGAATCTAAATTCCACAGCACTTTGCGGTTTATTTCAAGATTCGGATTAAAATTCGCGTTATCTTGGTTTAATCAGCAAAGGAGACAGTGGCGTAAATTCATTTTGTTTGGGCCAGTCAAAGAAGGGTTGCAGTTGGATTTACAGTACTTGCAAGAATCAGTGTTTATGACAAATCAGTAAGAGGAGGCGATTGGTTTGAATTCATCAGTCAAAAGATATATGCAGTGTTGGATTCACAGTGCTTATGCGTTTGATCAGTCTTTTTGGATCGACTGCTTCTTTGCTCTGGATGTTGAATAAGACAGACTTAATTGATCAATGTTGTTTTATTTAAGTTATTTATTATTCTGAAATTAAATGATTGAATTTATTTTTCAATTGTTTTAATTCTAAGAATTTTAAATAAATAAATAAACAATAAAGAAATTAGAATTAATTGGATAATTTAAACTTTTATTAATATTTGAATTATTTGTACAAATTTTTGTTTATTACAGACAATAATTTACATTTAATTTAAATATTACATAGAATGAAAAAATATCCTATTTTCTAATATTCTTCGTTCTTCATTCCGCTCCGGTATTCCATTTTTCATCTGCAAAAAGAAACAAGAAAAGTCAGAAAGCATTAAATTGGAAAGGACAGTTAAAAGTGCTCATCATTAGGGGCCACTGACTGGGATCAGTTGCCCTCTCTGCAAATCACGGGATTTCTCCCGGTTCACAGAGAGGGAAGATTATTTTATTTCATGAATGCAAATGCCAAAAATGCATAAGTTATAAAATTCAAGCTACATAAGAATCTCAATTTCCAATTCAAAATCCAAACTGAAAAGTTCAAATCCAAACTTTCTATCCAAAAGCAAAGGCTACTGTCAAAATGCCCAAAGTCCACTCAAAGAAAATCACAAGTACCCAAGCTGTCATGAAAAGATTTAGCCAAGATATCAAGGAAAAGGAAGTCAGCACACATAAACTGTCAAAAGAGATAAAGATGCAAAATGTAAGATGCAAGCTAAGATCTTAATCATCACTTCCCATCCAGGGCCCCTTCAGAAAAGTACAACATAAATTATATAAAAATTCTTTGCTGTACTGAAAAGAGAGAAGAAAGAGAGATAAAGCAAGCCTAGTTCAGGTTCAGCAGGCATAGACAGCAGGCAAGAAGACAAAAAAAAAGATATACAAATCCACAAGCAAAGCTCAGTTCAGGAGAAGCCAGGACAAAGCAAGCATAGGCAGGGTTAGGCATAAAAAAAACAGCAGTTCAGAAGACAGTTCAGAAGATAGCAAAAGAAAGAAATATACCACTCAGTGGAGCCTAAGCAAAAAGAGATACAAAAATCAGAAAATAACAAACTGAGTTGGGCAGTAAGCACAGTCCAGAAGTGAGGAGATAGAAAAGATATAGAACCTGTCAAGGCCTCAACCTTCAAGCACATAACTTAAAAATGCCACAACCTGCCTAAATCAAAGAACACCACTACTGTCAAACCAAAACCACCAATAACCTCACCATACCTGCAAACTGATCAAAACCATACTTGCAAACTGATCAAACTAAAGCCATCAAACACAACAAAAACTCAGGACCTGCCTACATACTGTCAATAACCAAATATTATCCAAACCAATCCTCAAACCCATAACATAAACATACTGAACCTGTCAAAGTTTAAACCTCAAACAACCATAATCTTCAAGGTCCAAACTTGCCTCACCATAACTGCCAAAGCCAAGCAAACCTAAACATATGAACAAACCACTATGCTGTCAAACTGAACCATGCTAAGTTACTGTCAACACCAACCTCCAACCTTGTCAAGTAAAACAACCTAACATAAGCAAAGCTGCTGTACCAACCTTAGCCTCGAAAACACGAAACCAATCCCTAAGCCCTCAGTACAATCATCATTGGGCATTAAATCTCAAAAATACATAGCATCCACCATTCAAGGCAATAACTGTTCAAAATCGTTCAAAAAAAGCATTCAACAATTCAAAAGGGACGAAGGTGGAAGAGGTAAAGATTCAAGGCAACTGAGACCCTCAGACCTTTGAGGTCATCACAGGGCAACAAGAGAAGAAGAGAGCAAATCATCTCAGGCAACAACAATAAGCATCAGTGATATAGAAGAAGAGGTAAAGAAGTACATATAAGAGGTTTTCAGTATAAATCATCATAAAACCTTTCACAGCAAGAGGTAAGAACGAAGATACCAGGGACATCAAGTTCATCAGCATCGCGTTTTTCCTCTTCAAGCATCAAAGCCTCCAGGCGCCCTCACCTTCCTTCCTCCTCTTCCAGGTAGTATTCACCCTCATCTTTTTCTTTCATCATGCTTCAAACAAATTATGGTAATAAGAATAGAGATCAGAAACGAACATGAAATCACGACATGCAAACAAACCCTAACAAAATTAAGATTGAGATTCATTACCTAATTTCCGACACCTTAACATTGCCAATGGAGGGAAGAAGGAGGCATGGGCGCCGATGGCTTAGGCGAAGAAGACCACTTTCTGCATCTATGGAAACGGAGAAGACAAACGGCGCCGCTGTTAACCCTAACTTTCTCTGAATAACAAAATACCTAACCCTAATTTCGTTCAAAATCCAAACGTGGGCTTAATCTGTTCCTAATTATCCTAAGCCCATTAAGATCACAACTTAAAACACTAAACCTTTCTTTTCTTTATTTTATATTTACTTCTTTTTCTTAACACTAACCTTTTCTTTTATTTATTTGTATAAACAATATCTACTAACTTTATTTTATAAACAATGTTTTTTATTATTTGTAAAATACTAATTTAATACATTTTCTATCATATAAGTTAAAATGTCTTTTTTTAAATTATATTTGTACATAAAAATAAAATACCTTTCTTAACACACATAATTTAATTTTGGACCTAATTTAATTTTGGACATAATTTAATACTTTTTGTACATACATTTTAAAACATTAATTTGTATATATTATCTTTCCTTTTTTTTTATTAAATTGAAAATACTTTTTTAATTGAAATACACATTTGTACATATTATACATTTTTCATACATAATTAAAATTAAACTCTTTTTTAGTTAACATTCTTTTTCATACATAACAATTCAATACATTTTTTCTCTAATATTTAATTTCCAAACATTTAGTTAAAATACTTTTTTGCAAATAAAGAAACATTCTTAATTTAAAACTTGAACTCTTTTTGTACATAAACATACAAAATAAAAAATACATTTAAAAACATTTCTCTAGGTCAAACCCTAATACGACTCGATTTCACATTTCGCGCTTATTACACAATTCACATACATATACACTTGTACACTTACACAACACATTACCCTACACACATTTTATCTTATATTTGCACATTCGATATTTACATTTTGATTGTGACATTCGATTTGGTTGTAAATACTATAAGTCTCATCCCCTTGTACATTTATACCCCCACTCCCGGACACTATTTTGTAATAGCGTAGATTTATATTCCGCAATTTACAGTTTTCAATTATACCATGGTTAGACCTAGGGTTTGTATGTACATAAAATCAAACGCTAGATAACCTAATACAAGACAAATACATGTAATCAATACACAATCACACTCGCACCCCCTAGGGTAATCCCACATGTTGCCTTCCAAAATGGGCCATGCTTGCACGTCGAGTATCTTTGGCAAAACAAAATCAAAATGATCATAAGTCCCTCGATGACGCTTTCGAAAGTTGCCTAAACGGAATGATCATAGTCCCTTCAAAGCAAATTGCCAAAGACACTTGGCATCATTGCATTCATGGTCCATACGATGACCCGCGCCCGTCCCGAATAAACTTCCTAAACGCAAGATTGCCCATCAATTTCAATGGTGGAACAAAATTGTTAAAAGGGGTTAAAACATGACAAAAACCTTTGAGTACAATAGGGTAGACAAAACTCTTAGTTACTTGAGATCAAACTTGCAAAAACACTTGCCTTCTTTTCAAAAACCACAATCCACAACACTTTCAAACAAACTCTCAAAAACATTTGAAAACATCTTTTCGAAAAGACCCACACTTTTGTAAAACACTCAAACACGAGTCAAATACATTAGTTGCCTAAGACAAGGCATCTTTTTCCAAAACATTTTCAAAAAGCACCCACACACACACCATTTTCAAAGCAATCGAAAAAACAAGGCAAGTGATCTAAAAAACCAAGTAACTAAGAGCCCATGGATAACCATGGATGAAAAGGGTGCTAATACCTTCCCTTTTCATAATCTACCCCCCGAACCCACGAAAGATCTCAAAAGGTTTTTGCTGTGCTTTTTTAACCTTTCCTTTAGGATAAAATAAAAAGTCGGTGGCGACTCTTGCTAACCGCACAAGTGCGAATACGAACGCAAAACACAAGTCAGTTCTCCCACCGTATCACAATGCCTCTAGTTGAAGGAAGACCTCTGATCTTATACTTGACAGTGCTGGATAATTCAATGGGGTGTGTGCTGGGGCAGCATGACGAGTCTGGCCGAAAAGAGCATGCTATTTACTACCTTAGCAAAAAGTTTACCGACTGTGAGACCCGATACTCACTACTTGAGAAAACTTGTTGCGCTTTGGCATGGGCTGCTCGCCGGCTGAGACAGTATATGCTGACTCACACCACCCTATTGATATCAAAGATGGACCCAATCAAGTATATCTTCGAAAAACCTACCTTGTCCGGAAGAATAGCAAGATGGCAGATGATCTTAACTGAGTATGACATCCAATACACAACCCAAAAAGAAATCAAGGGGAGTGTATTGGCAGATCATTTGGCACATCAGGCCGTGGATGATTACCAATCCATGAATTTTGAGTTCCCGGATGAGAACATCATGTTGGTGACCGACTGTGAAAAACCTGGACCGGATGAAGGACCTGAGGAAGGATCCCGATGGTCTATGTATTTTGACGGAGCCTCAAACGCATTGGGTAATGGTATTGGTCTTGTGTTCATATCTCCTGAGGGATGACACACTCCATTCACCGCCCGATTATGTTTTAACTGCACCAACAATATGGCGGAGTATGAAGCGTGCATCATGGGTCTTCGAGCAGCTATTGACCTAAGGATTAAGTTCTTAAGTGTATTCAGAGATTCTGCTCTAGTGATCAGTCAGATCAAAGGCGAGTGGGATACGAAGCACCCAAATCTTATTCCTTACAAAGAGTATGTACTGACATTTCTCCCACACTTTGAGGAGATAACCTTTGAACACTTCCCAAGAGAGGAGAATCATTTAGCGGACGCGCTAGCTACCATGTCTTCTATGTTCAAGGTCAGATGGGACAATGAAGCTCCCCAGATTACCATGGAGAGGTTGGACGAACCTGCACATTGCTGTGACATCGAGACTGAAGAGGTAGCAGATAAACCCTGGTTTCACGAGGTAAAGAGGTATCTCGAAGTTCAAGAGTACCCCGAAGGTGCATCTGTTAATGATAAGAAGTTTCTGAGGAGATTCACGGCGAAGTTCTTCATTAGTAATGGTATCCTTTACAAGTGTAACCATGATTCGACCTTACTACGGTGTGTAGACAAGAACGAGGAAGAAATGATCATGGAAGAGTTACATGAAGGTACCTTCGTAACTCATTCTAGTGGACATACCATGGCAAAGAAGATCCTACGGGCAGGATATTATTGGTCTACTATGGAAGCCGATTGTTATCAGCATTCTCGGACCTGTCATAAGTTCCAAGTCTATGCTGATAAGGTGCATGTACCTCTGGTTCCTCTGAACATCTTGACAGCTCCTTGGCCTTTTGCAATGTGGGGCATCAATATGATCGGCGAGATCAGACTTATTGCATCTAACGGGAATCATTTCATCCTAGTAGCTATTGATTATTTCACGAAGTGGGTGGAGGCAGCTTCCTTTGCTACAGTAACCAAGAACGTCGTAGTGCGGTTTATCCGACACAATCTGATCTGTCGATATGGTGTACCAGAGAGGATCATTACGGACAATGGTACAAATCTCAACAATACAATTATCACCGAGCTCTGCAAACAGTTCAAGATAAAGCATCACAACTCTTCTCCTTATCGGCCGAAGATGAATGGGGCTGTTGAAGCGGCTAATAAGTATCAAGAAGATTGTGCAGAAGATGACAGTGACATACAAAGAATGGCATGAGATGTTACCATTCGCTCTTCATGGGTATCGTACCTCAGCACGGACATCAACAGGGGCAATACCCTACTCTTTGGTGTATGGCATGGAGGCAGTCCTGCCCATTGAAGTTTAGATACCCTCTCTTCGGATTATGAAGGATGCAGGTTTGAGCGAGGACGATTGGATCCAGACCCGGCTTGATCAGCTGAATTTAATCGACGAAAAGAGACTTACTGCTATTTGTCATGGTCATACATATCAAAAACGAATGATCAAGGCATTTAACAAGAAAGTAAGATGACAAGAGTATCAAGTCGGGGATTTGGTGATCAAACGCATCATACTGCCACAAGGTGATCCCAGGGGCAAATGGACCCCTACTTACGAAGGGCCATTTGTGGTTAAGAACATTTTCTCGGGAGGAGCTATGATTCTAACCACCATGGATGGTGACGACCTTCCTCACCCTGTCAATGCAGACATAGTGAAAAAATACTACGCATAATCAAAGACCCGCTAGGTTGACTGGCCTAGGAAAAAATAAGGGCTTCCCGACGAACCAAAAGGGTTCGGGCAAAAATAAGGGATGAAAATGAAAAAAGACTGTACATCCGGCAAGTCGAAAACCTGAAAAGGCGGCTTGGGAAAAAAAGGGTATCTCGGTGGACTGAAAACCCTAAAGGGCGGTCCAGGAAAAAATTAGGGATCAAAGCGTAATACTATGTCTCATTGGATCATCTTGCAACCAGACTTCATGTATCGACTATCAAGCTCGGACGGTGCCAATCAATCTGATCTACCTTTAACCAAGTAGCAAAGTGATGAGACGCTCGAAGACATAAAGGCAATAGCAGAGTTGGAACCCGGTGGGATTGTTCACATAACTGTTTTTCTTTGTTTTTCACAAATTGTATAATTTCCATCTTTCGGCGGCGTTCTCTTACTAGGACGTCAGCCTCTTGTACAAAACGCCTATTACAGGCTAACTTCAAAATCAATACAATTCATTTTACAATAAATTTTAAACTTGTGTTTTCCTTTTCTGTTTTGTTTTGCAAAAACGTCCAATGATTCATTTTTGATATATGCATTTGAAAATAATTGCTGCTCATAAATATTTACATGCGAAACAAAAGATGATTACTCGTAATTTCAGGAACAGGGACAAACCAAAAAATGTCCAAACCTTACAGTTGCTCTGACCACCAGGTACAGGGATAGACCCAGCTGGAGAATATGACTAAAGGTGCATACACTCCCCGCAGAGTAAAAAGTATCTAAGAACATCAGTATTAATTCTCCCCAAGCAGAGTTTATCTGTCACCAACGATGGAAGATTATCCCCAATGAAGCTTATTTCTCCCACAGACAGAAATTCAATCCCCAACAGAGTTCATTATCACCAGCAACGGTAATTCATCCCCAGCCGAGGTTGTTTCTCCAAATCAGCAGATCTTCTAGCAGAGTATCTCACTTCCCCATAGAGTCATCCTCTCACCAGTTTATTCTCCAGCAGAATTATTCTCCCGCCAATGTATTCTCAAATCATCTTCGGTCGTTATCCCCAGAGAGAGAAACTCTTTATATTCTCCAGCAGCAGTCCGGGATTTATTTTCCCCAGCTAGAGAACATCATAAAAACATTGCATATATATACATCATGGCATGCGCATACGCATCATACAACACAGTCTCATTCATTTTGAGAACATCATTGCTCAATACATGTCATGCATCATGGCATTACATACGACTAACTCTTTACATTTCAGGAAAAGATACAACCAAATCCTCACAAAGTTCAAGCTATGAAGCCTGGATCCGACTGGATAGTACCTTGATTTCTCCATCATATTGTGAAGCTCGGAAAACGACCGGATAACAGTATCAGAATACCGCGAAGCCTAGAATCGACCAGATAGTGGTATCTTTTAAGAACAAGCTATGAAGCCTGGATTCGACCGGATAATAGTTTAATCCCCAGCAAGTTATTATGAAGCCTGGATTACGACCAGATAGAAGTACAAGGACACCATGAAGCCTGGATTCGACCAGATAAGGTATATCATAAACACAAGCCGTGAAGCCCAGAAAATCGACTGGATAACAGCTTAACGAGTTATTGTGAAGCCTGGATTACGACCAGATAGCAATACAAGACACCATGAAGCCTGGACTCGACCAGATGATGGTAGAAGACATTGTGAAACCTAGATTACGACCAGATAGAAGCCAAGAATACTACAAAGCCTGGAGTCGACCAGATAGTAGTATACCTTTAATTGAAGTTATGAAGCCCGAGTTCGACCGGATAATATCTTAATTTCTCCACACACCATGAAGCCTGGATTCGACCAGATAATGGTATGAGACATCGTGAAGCCTGGATTACGACCAGATAGCGGTAAAAGACACTGAAGCCTGGATTACGACCAGATAACAGTAAGGGACACTACGAAGCCTGGATTACGACCAGATAGCGGTAAAAGACACTAAAGCCTAGATTATGACCAGATAACAGTAAGGGACACTGCGAAGCTTGGATTTCGACCAAATAGCAGTTTACCTGGCCAATTACTATGAAGCCCGGAAATCGACCGGATATTAGTAGGCCTAAAAATCAAATGGAAGCCCGGATGCGACTGGATAACCACATGATTTCTTCTGAAGCCTGGATTTCGACCAGATAAGAAGTAAGGTATTGTGAAGCCTGGAATCGACCAGATAGCAGTACAGGACACCATGAAGCCTGGATTCGACCAGATAATGGTATGAAACATCGTGAACCCTGGATTACGACCAGATAACAGCATAAGACACTGCGAAGCTTGGATTTCGACCAAATAACAGTTCACCTGGACAATTACTAAGAATCCCGGAGTCGACCAGATATTAGTGTGCCCTAAATTCAAGTTGAAGCCCGGATGCGACCGGATAACAACTTAATTACTTTTGAAGCCTGGATCACGACCAGATAAGAATTGAGAAATTGCGAAACCTGGAGAAAGACCGGATAGCAAGTTTAATCTCATCTCCCCAGTAAGTCACTGTAAACCCTGGAGCACGACCAGATAGCAGTCGATCTTATTACTATGAAACCTGGGTCACGACCAGATAATAGTTCATTTTCACCTCTTCGACCAGAGAAAGTTCCCTAGTAGAATAAAGGACGATCGAAGCTCCTAAAAATTCAACTTTTTCCTCAAGACATAGACCAACATTCCCCAGCGAAGTCTTCCTCAACAACAGGTATACGAGCTCTCGCTAAGGAATCTCTTAGGCGATCGAAACTCCTTCGGATGGCATATTTAAGCCCATCTTCCGTCATCAATCTCCAAATGGCATCTATAAGCCCATTCCCAACACCACAAGACAAGTACCACTTCATGCGAGTGCAAATTTCTGGGCACTCTAATGTTCAATCATCTTCCACCTTCGGATCACAAAAGGCAAGCAAGCCAATCTACATCCTCAGGTTTAAGAAGATTGAACAGGGACAGCTGTTGTAACCCAAAATTTTCCCTCCCATAGTTCTCAATACATTTCAATTGAGGTCCTCAAGTTGCTCAAGGAAGTCCAAGGGTTCACCAGACAAACTCTCTCATAAGGCAGTCTACCTCAAATTAGGGTTTCATGTTGCAACAAGATGCTTGAGTCCAAGGGATCCCAAATTATCACCATTGTCCTAATATGTTCTCAAGATAATCCATGTCAAGTTTCAAGCCTTTCAGAGAAAGTCTGCTCAGTCAATTGCTCAAAGGCCTGAAAATCGATTGTGCTAGGGCAAAAGTCAACTATGGCCTACATACTGTCAAACTTCAAGATTTTTGGTCAAAATCCTAATTTTGAAGTATTATTCATCATTTGATCAAATTTTGATCATGATTTCTCAAGGATTGCTCATAATTCATCAAAACCCAAAAGTTGCTAAATTAGGGTTTTATAGGAAAAGTCAACTCAACTTTGACCAAGCATAACTTTCTCATACTTTATTAGAAATGACCCATCCAAAGCTCATTTTGAAGAGGTTGCAATGCCCTACAATTCATCTTCATCTCCCAAGTTCAAAATATGCACTCACGAGAAGTTATGAATTTGGACATTATAGGTCATTTTGAAAAGTCAACAAAAACACCTTTTTTGTCAAAGCTTCATACATGAACATGGAAGACTCAATTGAGATGAGACTAAACGTTTTGCTTAGAGGACATCTTGAGATTTCTATAAAGTCCAAGAACACCCTCATAGAGTCAAAATTGAAGGAGTTATGCCTTGGTGAAGTTGACCTTTTTTGCAAAATTGCCAAAAGTCAAATGTGCCTTAAATTGTAATTTTTGTCAAATGGGCCCAACCTTTTGTGCTTGTCTTGAGTTTGTAACATGGTCCACGACCCATGATCCTTCCCTCTTGCCTTTATTTTATTTTTTGCATTTATTTTGATTTTTATTTCAATTAAATCAAATTAAATCAAAATAAAATCATAAAAATATCAAAATCATTTAAAACTTGAGATTTTGTGCGTATTTCAGGTCTCTTATACAGCTAGAAATGAAATCAAATCGTGCAAGGCATGTTTGTACACAAAAAGATTGGTTTTTGGCTTGTTTTAGAAAGATTTGAATAAGAATAAAATCATGGTTCAATCTTCATAATTACAAAGATTTGGAGCAAGTTTGTAAACCTAATTCACTCAAGGACATATATAGGACAAACTCAGACCAAATGCAGAAGGGTTGGAGGCGTGTAGAGTGAAGAACAACTTTCAAAAAATCAAGAAAAAAGTGCAATCTGATTTCATAGTTCCAGGCATTCTCAAGCCTTCCAAGCTATCTCATTCATTTCCTAGGTGTTCAAGGAGTCCATACCAATGCTTAGCAAGCATTTTCGTGCACGAAAACTCACTGTAAGTGACTCACGACTTCGCCACTTTCTTGAAATTCAATATCATGATTTTGGCACTTGTAGCATGAATTACTTATATATTTTTGTTCATTGAAACATTTGCAAGCTATTGGTAATGAGTAATTGCATTTTTGCTAACTATACAGAGATCCACCATTGTTAGGGTTTAGGGTTCGCTTTTAGGGTTTTTGATTGCAGGCAAAATTGGCCCAAAAGAGGGGTGCTATGGTGTTCATAAGGTCAAGACGAGTTGATCTGCACCTTTAGTTTTGATTTATTGTGCCTGTATGAGATTTTGAAAAATTGGAGGGGCTATAACTACAGACTTTTATCTGTAGGTAAAAGTCTGGGGCTTTTACCAACGGAGAGAGGAAGAAGAAGGATTGTGTGGCACCACCCCATTCGCCCATTTGAAAATTCGTGCGCTGTACAATTGGCATTCGTGTTTTTTTCCATATAATGCTCATTTGATATTCCATGTACAAACAAGCGTGCTGGCTCAGTTGGTTGTGAGGCGAAGGGAAAAGCCATAGGGCCTGGGTTCGAATCCCAGGTCCCCCATATTATTTCATAATATTTTTCCTTGTGTGATCAGGCATGTATACAGATAAAGGGGTTCACCATACGCCCGCAATGGTCAACCACCAGATCTCCAACAAGCTGGATCCAAGAGCCATATTCTGAAGGTCTACCATAGGCCTAGTCAAAGTGCAACATTGGATCATGGAAGTTAAACGTGGGCCAGGGCTTTTGGGCTCATAAATGCTTATTGGCACCCCCTTTTTGCTAGCATACCAGGCACAATTCTTATTCTTTATCTTTTATATTTTCTTTTATTTAATTATTTTGATTAATTATTTCTCACACAAAATTAATTCTTTTTTACAAAAAACTCATAAAAATCAATTTCATCAAATTTAGGTTTTTTATATATTTTGTCAAAATTAATTTAATTAGTTTAATTTAATTTTAGGGAAATTTTAACCTTTTGCAAATAAATTAAAACAAATTAGAAAATTAGGTTTTATTTGATTTAACATTTATTTTCTTTTCTCAAAATAACAAAAATATAAAAATAGGTCAAAATAAATCATTTTCTTAATTTAATTTAATTAGTAATTAGGTTTGTATCTATTTAATTTAAAACTTTATTTTCTTAAAATAATCAAAAACAACCAAAAAATGATTTTTCTGTTAATTAGGTTAGACGGGGTCAAAACCCTAATTTTTCTTATTCTCGATTCATCGTGCGTTTATTATTTTTTGGCAAATATTAATGTAACTGCTCATGGGATGTAATAGCTTAATTAGGATTTTTTTTGTTTATTTATCGTTTTACGAGTTTTTGGCTATGTAATTAATCACTCTCCCTGAAGCCTTGTAATAGCGTAGTTTTATTTCTCGCACTTTAATTTTCGCAAATATTAACTGTTAGATGTATGATAATAGGATTGCATGACAAGAATGTATGTTAATTTTAAAATGGTTAGCAAACCCTAAATGTGCAAAGATAATAACTTGAAATCAAATCACTTGCACATGCGCACTCCTAGGGCATACTCTCACTTCGGTTGCCTTCGGTAAACGATCATTAAGTATAGGGTATTTTAATGGTCGCTCTCTTGTCTAAACAAAAATCAAAAGTATCGTTCGGAAATGTTGCCTCGAATATGATCTTAAGACACTATGGTTATTACTAAGACGTCTTAACGTTGCTTTAGTGATCATACGTCCCTTTTGAATTGACCCTTACAACTCCAACGACGGTGTTACCTACTTCACAATAGTAGGATAGTGCTGTCTAAAGGAAACAAGAACATAAACAATCCTTTTTCGAGTAGGTAGATGCTAGTAGGTACTTGCTCAAAAACAAACTTTTTCACACTTACACTTTTCTAAACAAAGTTTTCAAAAACACTTCGTAACACTCTTGAAGACAGAAGCAAGAGTTAAAACAAAGTCAAACAAAAAAATTTCAAAACACACAAACACGGAAGAAATTTTTTAAAATGATGAGCAAGTACCTAAGAGCCCGTGGAAAACCACAGATAGAAAGGGTGCTAATACCTCCTCTTTCTATAATCTACCCCCCGTACTCAAAATCTCGAAAAAGGAATTTTTTTGGTGCTTTTTTCCTTTCCAGTTGGATAAAATAAAAGTTGGTGGCGACTCTTGCTTATCGCGACATTTTGCGAACACAAACGCAAAACGCAAACCAACATTTTCCTAAAACCAGTCTGGTTCTGCCACTGTATCACAGGAAGACACCATAATATGGCCTTGCATATATCAATAAATTATGGAAATGGTACTTTGTCAAGTGTTCTAGTAGATACAGGTTCATCATTAAATGTACCGCCCAAAACTACATTATCTCGACTATCACATCAAGGTGCTCCTATGAGACCTAGTGGGGTAATTGTCAAAGCATTTTATGGTTCTAGGAAAACTGTCATTGGTGAAGTGGATCTCCCCATGACAATTAGTCCTCATACCTCTCAGATTACTTTCCAAGTAATGGATATTCATGCTGCCTACAGTTGCCTATTGGGTCGCCCATGGATCCATGATGCAAGGGCAGTCACTTCCACGCTCCATCAAAGATTGAAATTTGTGAGGAATGGAAAGTTGGTAACAATTGGTGGAGAACAAGCTATGGTGGTAAGCCACTTGTCATCTTTTTCCTATATTGATACTGATGAGGCTATTGGGACCCAGTTCCAAGCTCTATTTGTCGCTAATAATGAAGTAAAAAAGCAAGCGGAATTTATTTCTTCTCTTAAAGATATGCGACGAGTGGTTGAGAGTGGTTAGGCTGAAGGATGGGGCAAGGTGTTGACTTTTCCTAAGAATAAGTTTGGATAAGGGCTTGGTTTTTATCCCGTGTCTGCAGAAGCTAAGCAAGATACAATACCCGTCTGATACAAGAAGTTTTTCGAAGCGCAAGTTTTATAGCGCATGTAGTGGTTTTCCAGAACTGGACTATTGTTGATATTCCTTATGTGATACACATTTCTTAGTAATGCTTTGTTCTACTTTGAAAAACCTTTCACTCTTCCCAAGGTGAGAGAATATTTGTATCGGGCTATGTTAAAAATAAATCCTTTTGCTCTGCCCAAGGCAAAAGAGAAGATGTTTGGGCTTTTGTTTCAAGTATTGTAAATCATAAATAAAAATGTTATTTTGTTCCTATATTGTTTTTACTTTTCACTTTTTTCTGGAAAATGCTAACGAAAATGAGTAATAATAATAATAAAGAAATATAATTTTTTATACATATATGTACAACCTTCACATTAATCTATTTCTAAAATAAAGCATAAATCATATGTGAAAATTAATCCATGACCTAACCATTGAAAACAATGACCATATGCCCCCTCCCAACTTCGAATTCCATGTGTTCGAAGTTGAGGAAGAGGATAGTGAAGAGATCCCTGATGAAATTTCCCGCTTACTTGAGCATGATGAAAATATTATTCATTCGTTCGAAGAGCCCATGGAGATAGTCAATTTAGGTAGTAAATAAGACAAAAAGGAAGTCAAGATTATAGCGTTGCTTATCCCAGAGGTCAAAGAAAGAATGTTGGAACTTCTCAGAGAGTATGTAGATGTGTTTGCTTGGTCCTACCTATTGTACCCCAATTTTTGCCCATAAGATTCCTTCATCACACCATGGTGATTCAATCACAACAAGATCACATTAGGGCTTTTGGTTCTTCTCCCTATCTTTAGCTTTGCTCTTTGAGGAATCCCCAAGCACCTTAACTTGTTTTCTTTTGTGATCATAGATATTTTGTCTTGATTTTCTTTCTAATTAATAAAATGCAATGTTTTTTGTCTTACTTGTTAATAATGTAGGTAAAGTAAATGAGGTTTATCAAGTTGCTCCATGGGTTCATGAGTTTATTTCCATGCCCTAGTCAATAAAGCTTGAGAACTTCAAACCTCACCATTGAAGTTGTTTTGGAAGAAATGGCATGGCAAGGTTTATTTTGGTTCACTACATTTCAAAGTTATCAAAATTGATTCAAAAGTACAAGGGGTTGATTGAAGAAGTTGTCATGGTTGGACAAGGTCTTGTTCCCATTGGTCACAAGTGCATATTTCTCTCAATTATCAAGATATGGAAGTGGTTTTGGTTTCTATGAGTTCTCATTGTCATCCTCAACAACTTCTATCTACAAAGCAAAAGTGTTGGTACAAGAAGGTGGTTCAAAATTGTCAAAGCTCCTCAAAGCATTTTCTTGATCTAGGAGCTAGGGTTTTGAACTTCAAAGAAGTATATCTTGCTCATCTTTTGTTATTTTTGAGTGATTCCAAAAACATCCTTCTCTTTAAATGATTATTAACAAATCACTTCAAACGTTTCAAGGAATTTTCATGTGGAAGAAACTTGATGATGAAGAAATATTACAAGTCCTCCAGATGAACCCCCAACTTCCCATGTGTGACTTAAAATGATCATAACTTGGTAAATTTTTATCACCTTGATCCTTCTCTTTTTCCATAATGATATTGATGATGTTAACTTTATTCCTTCTTTTATATGCAAAGTGAGAAAATAGATGGAAGATGCCCTAAGGATACAAAATATTATAGGTCATTTCATGATTTTTTTTCCAACTTCAACAATTCATAACTCTCTCAATTTTTGGAGATTTTGAATGGTTCAAGTTTCAAAATTTCATTTAAGAGGTCTATTTCATGCCAACCTTTTTGGTCAAGAGCAAATTCCAAGTGGAAGGCCATGTTTGGATGCAAAACATTATAGGTCACTTTTGAAGAAATATTTGAAATATTTTGAAGTATGGAAAGTCAACCTTTTTTCCCAAATTTGACTCAATGCAACTTTCAGCTCAAGCATCCATTTGATTCCATTATTTTCCATTGCATAGCTTGTAACCTCATATTTCTAAAGCATTGAGAATTATGCCCTAAGACCCCTTGAGTTGAAAATGCCATTGTTTTGAAATTGGTAACTTGGAACTGATTTTCTCACCAAGTTAGAATTTTGAAATCCATAATGTGGCCTCTAATCACAATATTTATGCGTGTTTTTGATTTAAACTTGATTAATAAACTTTCCATAAGTGTTTAGCACCTCAAAACGCAAAGATTAGATGAGTTTTGGTGAAAATGAGATCACACTTCACTCATGCATCAGGTTCACACGAATTCCCTCTAAAATGCATCATTCACTCTTCCTTTTGATCCCATTTGCTTCTCCTATAAATACATGAACTATCTCATTCATTTTCTCAAGCTTGGATAGCCAGAATCACCCTGCCAAACTTGCTCCATAACTCAATTTTCTGTAACTTCGTAATCAGTGTTCAAGCCTTTTTCAATCCAATTTTTCTATCAATTTACCTTCCTAGATCTTCCCTGAAGCTAACCATACAAATACTTTCAAGAATCGTTCCCTATAATTCTCCATAGAAGTCGAATTTCAGAGCTCTGCAACTCAACTTCAATAGGTAGATTTCTCCATCAATTCTTCAAAACTTTGATATCATTGTGATGCTCTCATTGCCCTGGTTCTAGTTGAAACACTTGCTTTTATCTGGAAACACGTTTTGACCATGAAATTTCAAATCCCTTTTCAAAAATTTCCTTCCAAATTGCTTGAGCTACAGTTTATATAAATTTGTCGCGAAGGTGTGGTTGTCTTCGTCTTAAAGAGACGAAGCAAATGGCATAGGTCCGAGCTTCTGATTTTACAGTTTGAGAGACCTGCAATTGACGTTGGCTGGAGGTTGAAGATGACCGACGTGTCATCTTCCAACCAATGATGGTGCGCCACTTGTTTTTTTTAATTTCCAATTTAATAAGTGATCCAGTGTTTTATTCACTAATGACCATGATATGCATAGCGCTCCAGATCCCTTGGATTTGATTACTAACACATTTTGACTCTCATCCATTGGTCCACATCTTTTTGGTTTTTATTTTATTTTCTGATTTTTATATTTAATTGTTTTAAACTTCAAAAAATCATAGAAAATTCATTTTTAGTCCAAAAAATATGAAAAAATTATGAAAAATATTTTTGATTTTTCTCTTTCTGATTTTTATTTTTTCACAATTTTATTTTTTGTTTTGATATTTTTTATAAATTTTCACTTTATTTGAATTGTTTTAAATATTTAAAAATACTTTTATGCATTTTTAAATTCTGAAGAAATTATGAAATGATCCAATGATATTGTGACAAATATTGGTGACCTCATTTATTTTTTATTTCTGACTTCGTTATTTTTTATCATTTTTGGTTTATTTTACTCATTTCTTTTAATTTTAAAAAATAGTTTCTGACTTTAAAAAATTACCAAAATTTTTGTATAAATATTTGAGTCCTTTTCAGATTTTTCTGTGGTCTTACTTTTTATTTCTTGATTAATTTGGACATAGTTGATATTTTTCTGTTTTATTTCTATTTTAAAAAATTTTAAAACCTTTTTAATGTATATATTAAATGCAATATTATTTTTTGATTATTTTCTGGCTGATATTGGGTTGAATTTTTAATTATGAACTTTGTTAACATCATTGGATCCATGGTGTTGAGTTTAACTCCATAAAAATGGATGAATGATTTTAATAATAGTTTGATTAAAATTTAATTCAAATGTGGTTTGCATTCTTTCCCACCCCTCTTCATCTCATCCCTTTCTTATTGTTTTAAGTGTTATTGGAGCATGATCTCTAAATCATGTCTAAAAAAAATGGTGCATAGATTGCTATTGACCGGCCTCAAAATAGGTGCGACTTCTATATAAGTCCACTTATGATTGCTTAACATAGCGCTAAATTTTGTCCCGATTCGAATAAATGATCATTCGTGGCCCAAACCTATGTTTGCAAGCCCAAGTATGTTAATTTGATCCCTTTGATCCAATAACTTTGAGATTTGTTGTGTGGAGGCTTTGGTTCTACCAATCCTCTAATGGATCTATAACAATTTTGGTCAATGCGAATCACTTAAACATAGTTGATCATTAAATGGTACTTGTGAGGATTCCAAATGGATGATATACTTGACAAAAAGCAAATGCAACTTGTTGTGTGGAGCTTTGGTTCTACCAATCCTCTAATGAGTTCTAAATGCAAGTTTCAAGATGGTCATCCAACTAACCACTAATTATTAATTTGTTTCACTTTATGCTTTTTATTTTTTATGCTTATGTACCATTTACTTTAAGCATTACATTTCATGTTATTTGTATTTTGCTCACTTGAGCATTTATATCCTTGTTATGTTTGTTTTTCTCACTTGAGCCTTCCTTTTCTTTTTCAAGACACCTAATAATCAACATGAACCCTAAAAAATATTTAATGATACTTGGACTATTTGGTTACTATCCTTACCATTGTGGAGTATTGGGCTTCTTGGACTTAGGGTTAGAAACCTTGGCCTATGTTGGAGACCTTGTGACCTTAATTGATATTTTATCTGGATCTCTTCAGGTTTACCTCAAGATATTGGGTTGTTTGTTTGTTTGTGTGCAGGTTATCATGATTACACTTTTTGTTTCTAATCTGGAATTCACTCGTATACAGTCGTTACTCTGCCCATTTTTTTTGAAGACTTAATATACTTGAAGTTTGGTTTTTATCAAGAGGTCTAGTATCGTTGCTTGCTTGCTTCCAATCCAAGAAATGGGAATTCTATCTTGACTCATAATGTCAAGTATTGGCTTCTGGTTGGTTAGATGGTTCTTATACTTAGCTTTTTACCTTATGCTTTAGTATAGTCTCTTCTTCTCCTCCCATCTTATTTAATTTCAAAAACCTTCTTCCTCCTTTTGAAAACTCTTCTTGTTTTTAAACTTGAACTACTTTCATAATAAACTTGGACTCAGGTCCATGCATTTTCAAAACCTTTTCATAAACAAACTTCAATCAACTTAATAATACTTTGACATTTTTTAGAAGACTAAAAGTCAATCAATCTCATTTCAAACTATTTTTCCACTTTGGCTTTTATTTTAAAAACCTTACTCAAAAGATTAGACTCTTGTCAATCCTTGTAGTGATGCAAACAACTATACTTCTACAATATGTAGTGATGAGAGATATTTTCCACTTGGGTGTTGAGTGAGGCATTGTTAATTTTAAAATCCAAGCCATATCTTCCACTTTGAGATGATGCAAATTCTCCTTTCTCATGATTGTGGGTAGTAAGTATGTTTTCCACACAGACAATGGCGATGATGTTTTATCTCATAAAATTGACCAACACACTTGTGCTTTAAAATTTTTAAAAGAGGAACTACGTGTACCCTGATCCCCTATTGCAGGAAAGTTGGTACGTAGGCACTAAAGGTTCGCAACCGCGGCGGGTGCAAAAATCATAAAAAATATACTTCTTCTCTCACCTCCACCATCTATTTTATATACAACATTTTATAGTCAAAATATATAGATTTTTACAAAGAGGTTCCTGCGGAGTACCGTAGATGTTTAGGGTGCTAATACCTTCCCTTTGCATAACCAACCCCCTTACCTTGAATCTTTCCCCCTCTTTTTGGGTTACTCTCTATTTTCCCTTTCCTTTGGAAACAATAAAGTGTGGTGGCGATTTTTATTTTGATCTGTGTAAGTCTAGTCAATCTAATGGCTTAATCTTAAACATTTCTACCGCTATAGAAAAAATGGCGACTTCATTGGGGAAAGATTGACCTCTTGCTGGTCCATCCCTAAGTGGGTTGAGCCTATCTTTGTTTATATTTGTATATGTGCTATTGTTGTTTATGTGTTATATGTTGTATATATGTTTGTCTAGACTTTCCTGGTTTTCAGGGTGCTTGGTGATTACTCATAAGTCCTATACCCAGACTTGGGCAAACTTTAAGATAGGACGGGCGGTATAGTCATGTTAACTTTGAGGGAGTTATCCAAAAAAAAGGAGGCATGAGATCCCCCACTCAGTGGAGGCCCCTTTGATTGTAGTGTTGTTTACCGAGTAATCAGGAAGACGTACTGCTTTCAACCTTGGAGCTTGCTGAAGCTGAGGACCGTAGAATACCTAACCCATCTTGGACTTTTAGGTGTAGTGCAAAAGCTATGACGGAGTAATCCGGAAATAGTTTCCACGCGATACTATGCTCGAACGAGTTTTTCTTGAGAATATTACTAATTACCGAGTTAATTGGGAAGTTGGTAATATTCAAAGGAAGGATGAACACTCTGGGAACCTCTAGAACCTTGTTCGGAAGGTGATAACTTTTAGACCATACCTCATGGGTAGTACCTTCAACCTCATGCTCGTGACGTTGAACCTATGAACCCTATATGTGTGATCTTGTGTGTAATTGTTTCATCATGCATCCATGCACACATAAGCATCTTTTGAAGGAATTTCATTTCAAAGGACTTAAAAATTTGACCATTTGTGAATATCTCAGGTAATCTTTGGCCATGGATTCTGGAAAAAGAAATACTGGAAAATACAGTTTCAAAGATCCCAAGATATATGAGTTGATCAGTCTAATTCCCGAGATTGAGTGTTCTGCAGATTTTTGGAAGAAGTATGGATCCATCATTCCTCTCATGAAGCTTAGGATGAAGGAGGGTATTCTCTCGACCTTGGTCCAGTTCTATGATCTGATGTATCATTTCTTTACTTTCCCCGACTTTCAGTTGATGCCTACGCTGGAGGAGTATTCTTATCTATTGGATTTACCTATTACTGATCGTGTTCCTTTCACCGGTTTGGAGGGGAGCCAAAATCACATGAGATTGCTGCTTTGATTCATCTGGGGAAGTCTAATGTTGAAGCCCATATGACTATTAAAGGAGGGATTAGAGGATTATTAGCTCAGTTCTTATTGGAGAAAGCTCGTTACTTTTCCAGGATGAAGAGTACCTTCGCTTGTTAGGCCATGTTTGCTACTTGCTTACGGGTTGTTCTTATTTCCTAATGTGGACAAGTTTATTGATGTTAATGCTATCTAGATCTTCATGATTGGAAACCCAGTTCTTAAATTGTTGGGAGATGCTTATTACTTTATTCATCTTCGTAATTTTTATCATGGGGGGATGATTGTCTGTTGAACGCCTCTATTGTACCAGTGGTTTATTTCTCACATGCCTCTGTCTGATGCTTTCTGGGATGTCAGGAAGGAACCTCGTTGGGCTCCTAAGATCATGGCACTTACTCACTCGGATATTGATTAGTATCATCGAGCTTACCAGGATATAGAGATTGTCGATGGTTGTGGTAGTTTCCCCAATGTACCTCTTCTTGGTACAAAGGGAGGAATTAACTATAACCTTGTTCTTGCACGATGGCAACTTGGTTATTTGATGAGGGATAAACCAAATAATATTCATTTGAGTAGTTTCTTTCTAAAGGAGGGATAAGACCATAAGGAAGCTAGGGAGCAGATTGCGAAGGCCTGGCATCACATTCATAAGAAGAGTAGGAAAGATTTTGGACCGAGAAGAGCTATTTCTTTGGAGCCATATCTTCAGTGGGTCCAAGTGAGAGCTATTCAGTTGAAGATGTCGTATTCCCGGGAAACACATATATATGATTTGTTTGTGAAGATCACTCCTCCCATATTGGATGATGTGGAAGAGCTACAACTTGCTTTAGTCAGGATGCAATAGGAAAAGGATGCTTGAAAGAATAAGTACCAAACCTTGGAGATTTCCTATAGAGAAGATTTGAAAGAGAAAGACGACTTGATTGAGATTATCGAGAGTCGGGTTGTAGAGATGATGGAGAGGCAAGGGTATTTATTTTCTCCTAAGCCTCACTCGGATGCTAGTTGCTCACTTCCTGATTCAAGGGATTGGAAGGAGGTTGCCACCAGATATGCGGAAGAAAACCAGAGGTTGAAGGCTCAGATTGCCAAGCTTACAGGGAAGCGCCAGCGTATAGAGTGATCTCCATCAGCTTTGCTTTTTAGGGTTTTAGACTTTAATTTCATCTTGTACTTGGGATCATTGAAACTTGTAATCCATTTTGAAGTTATAATAATAAAAATTTTCAATATCTCAAATGTGTTATTACTTTGATATTTGCAATGTGTCTATAAATCTTTAAGTCTCTTGTGTGATACGGTGGCAGAACCGACTGTTTGACGCTGGTTTGCATTTTGCGTTTTATGTTGCAAAATGTCGCGGTAAGAAAGAGTCACCATTGACTTTTATTTCATACAATTGGAAAGGAAAAAAGTACAGAAAAATCCTTTTTCGAGATATTCTGAGTACGGGGGGTAGATTATATAAAGGGAAGGTGTTAGCACCCTTTCTATCCATGGTTTTCCATGGGCTCTTAGGTACTTGCTCACCTTTTAAAAATTGCTTGTGTCTGTGCTTTATTTTTGAAAAGTTTGACTTCGTGATAACCCTTGTATCAGTCCTCGAAGGTGTGACGAAGTTGTTTTGAAAATTGTTTTGAAATGTGTAAGTGTGAAAAGATTTGACTTGAGCAAGTACCTACTAGCATCTACCTACTCGAAAAAAGATCGTTTCTATTCTTGTTTCCTTTAGACAGCGCTATCCCACTATTGAGAAATAGGTAGCACCGTCGTTGGAGTTGTAAGGGTCAATTCGAAAGGGACATACGATCATTGAAGCAATGTTGGGACATCTTAGTAATAACCCTAGAGTCTTAAGATCATATTCGAGGGAACATTTTCGAGGCAACATTTCCGAGGCAACATTCGAACGGGACATTTGATCTTTTAGACAGGAGGGCAACCACTAAGACACTCTATGCTTAATGGCTGTTTACCGAAGGCAACCGAAGTGGGAGTATACCCTAAGAGTGATATGTGCGAGTGATTTGTTTCAGTTATTCATCTTTGCACATTAGGGTTTTCTAACCGTTTTAATTTTGTCATGCATTCTTGTCACACAATCCTATTAGCATACATCTAGACAGTTAAATATTTGCGGGAATTAAAAATGCGAGAAAGTAAATCTACGCTATTACAAGGCTTCGGGTGGGGGATTAATTACATAGCCAAAAACCCAGGGAAAAAGCGATGAGTAAAAAGCCCTAGATTAAACTATTACAAACCATGAACAGTTACAAAAAAATTGGCAAAAATAATAAACGCGCGTGATGAATTAAATACGAGACAAATAGGGTTTTGACCCTTCACTAGACATATTCGCAATTAAAAAATGTTTTTTTCATGTTTTTGTTATTTAAGAAAATAATGAAGCAATTAAATTAAAAAAAATAAAATCCTAATTCTAATTAATTTTAAATTAAGAAAGATAAATTGATTTTAATCTAAAAAGACTTATTTTTGTATTTTTATTTATTTGAGAAAAAAAGAGAAAATTAAATTAAATCAAGAGATAACCTAATTTTATAATTTAATTTTAATTGTGAAAATAAATTACAATTTCCCTAAATTAGACTAAATTAAATTAATTTGGATAATGATAAAAAAAACTAATCCTAATTTTTATGAAGTCTTGATTTTATGATTTTATGGAAAAAAGATTAATTTGTCAATTAAAAAGATTAAAAGAAAATTAAAAAAAAAAGAATTAAAGAAAAGAAATAAATAAAATAAAAAGGTTAGAGATGGGCCTGATATCACTAGCAATTGTGAGGGTGTGCTATTGAAATTCTAGGCCCAAACCAATCTCAGCCCGTTTGACTTTTCCTGATTCAGTGCATACGTTGACCTGGGCGTATGGTGGGCCTCTTGCTACCTGGGCGTTGGATCCAACTGGCTGATTGATCTGATGGTGGAACACAAGAGCGTATGGTAGGCATACACTACTGCATTGCATGAGATCTGCCTGAAATAAGCAAGAAAATAATAAAATGCACACGCCTGGGATCGAACCCAAGACGTGTACATCAAAGGCCTCCGCCCCAGCCATCTGAGCTATGGTGTTAACTTGTAAGTAATATAAAATAGAATATAATATGCAAAAACAAGCTAGTGGAGCCAACCCAACACGCGAAATTCAAATAAGCAAATCACACGTTGCCACACCAACTTCTTCTTCCTCTCTCTGTCGCCTTAGCAAATCAAGCTTTTACCTATAGACGCTTGTTGTAGGTATAACCTTGTCCATCTCCAAAATTGCGTAGGCTCAAGATAAATGACCATGGCTGGTACCAATCAACTCGTATCATCCTCACGAGTATCATTCTACCAGAGTTAACGCCCAATTTTGCCTGCATAAAAAAGCCCTAAACAAGAACACAAAACCCTAGCCATGGCAATTTCACATATAGTCATCAAAAATGTAATTGAATAGAACGATTAACTTGAAAACATGATGATAAACATGAGTATGGCAATCAAAAGCACTAAATATACGTGGATTAATGAAATCAGAATCAAATTTTTGACAAACCGTGGGAGGCGTAGAACACGATTCTTGAGGTTTCAGGCCGTGTGAATGCTTGCTACAGGTTCAGTGCGTGTCTGGGAATGTGAATTAATCCTTGGAAAAGTTTGAAACGGCCTATAGAGCAAGATCTAATATGCACTTTTCTTTCAAAATTTGGAACTTTGTTTGACACTTTGAGGCAAGCTGCACGTTTGAAAACTTGTGTTCTAGGTCTTTAGGATCCTGGCATAAGTACTGAATCAATCTAGGGTAATAGAATTGGAAAGAATCCAAAGAATAATGGTATGGTTTTAATAGAAAATCAAATCTTGAACAATTGCCCAAATATGGATATTTTGTGTCTATTCTTGGCTTGCACGATTTGCTTCTCATTTGACAGCACCTAAGATCTTCCTTCAATGCAAAAATCATCCCTAAAACACATTATATGATTTATTTAGATTTATTTGATTTTATTTGAATTTTAAATGAATAAAAATCAAAATAAATTAAATAAATAAACAAATAAAGCATGGAGGGTCCCATAGGTCGTGGACTATGCTAGGAAAGATATTCAATCTTGAAAAGATGGGTCCATGTGAAAAAAATGCAATTTTGAGCATTGTTGACTGTGCAAATTTCCAAAAATGGCCAACTTTGACAATGCATAGCTCTCTCAATTTTGACCCTAGGAGGGTGTTCTTGGACTTTTTAGAAAGCTTAGGATGTCCCCTAAGCAACCCTTTTGGTATAATCTCATTTGAGTCTTCCATGTTCATGTATGAAGCTTTGACCCAAAAGGTGTTTTTGTTGACTTTTCAAAATGACCTATAATGTCAAAATTCATATCTTTTTGTGAGTGCATATTATGAACTTTGGAGATGAATATGAATTGTAGGGAATTGCATCCTCTTCAAAATGAGCTTTGTATGGGTGATTTCTGATAAAGTATGAGAAAGTTATGCTTGGTCAAAGTTGAGTTGACTTTTCCTGCAAAAATCCTAATTTAGCAACTTTTGGGTTTTGATGAATTGTGAGCAATCCTTGATGAATCCTGATCAACCCTTTATCAAATGATGAATGATACTTAAAAATGAGGATGTTGACCAAAAATCTTGAAGTTTGACTGTATGTGGGCCACAATTGACTTTTGACCTAGCATAGTCGATTTTCAGGCCTTTGAGCAACTGACTGAGCAAACTTCTTCTGCAAGGCTTAAAACTTGACATGGATGATCTTGAGAACATATTAGGACAATGGTGATCATTTGGGATCCTTTGGACTCAAGCATCTTGATAAAAAATGAAACCCTAATTTGAGGTGGACTGCCTTAGGAGAGAGTTTGTCTGGTCAACTCTTAAACTTCCTTGAGCAATTTGGGGACCTCACATGACATTTGTTGAGAAATATGGGAGGGAAAATTTTGGGGTACAACAGCTGCCCCTGTTCAATCTTCTTAAACCTGAAGATGTAGATTGGCTGTTCTGCCTTTCGTGATCTGAAGGTGGAAGATGATTGAACACTAGAGTGCCTAGAAATTTGAACTCGCATGAAGTGGCACTCGACTTGTGACATCGGGAATGGGCTTACAGATACCATTTGGAGGTCGATGATGGAGGATTTTCGGGGATGGGCTTAAAGATGCCATCTGAAGAGGTGTCGATCGCATAAGAGATTCCTTTGCGAGAACCCGTATACCTGTTATTGAGGAGGACTTCGCTGGGGAATGCTGGTCTCTGTCTTAAGAGAAATAGAGTTTTAGGAGCTTTAGTTGTCTGTTACTCTACTGGGGAATAAATCCGGTTTGGGAAGCGGAATTGAACTGTGTGTTTGGTCAGGGTATATGTTGCACCGCAACTTTCTAGGGAAATGTGAAACCAATCGTGTTTGATCGGATCCCGGTCTTACAGTGTGGACTGCTATCTGGGGATACGGGAGGAAGAACCCGGATAGTAAGGTTATGAGAAGGAACCTGGATAGTATGGTTACTTCGAGATGAAATCATGGATAGTAGGGTTGTGAGAAGGAACCTGGATAGTAGGGTTACTTTGAAATGAAAGTCGGGATAGTAGGGCTGTGAGAAGGAGCCTGGATAGTAGGGTTACTTCAAAATGAAAGTCGGGATAGTAGGATTGTGAGAAGGAACCTGGATAGTAGGGTTACTTCGAAATGAAAGTCGGGATAGTAGGTGTGAGAAGGAACCTGGATAGTAGGGTCACTTTGAAATGAAAGTCGGGATAGTAGGGCTATGAGAAGGAACCTGGATAGTAGGGTTACTTCGAAATGAAAGCCAGGATAGTAGGGTTGTGAGAAGGAACCTGGATAGTAGGGTCACTTCAAAATGAAAGCCGGGATAGTATGGTTGTGAGAAGGAACCTGGATGGTAGGGTTACTTCGATATGAAAGCCTGGATAGTAGGGCTGTAAGAAGGAACCTGGATAGTAGGGTTACTTCGATATGAAAGCCTGGATAGTAGGGCTGTGAGAAGGAACCTGGATAGTAGGGTTACTTCGATATGAAAGCCTGGATAGTAGGGCTGTGAGAAGGAACCTGGATAGTAGGGTTACTTCGAAATGAAATCCTGGATAGTAGGGCTGTGAGAAGGAACCGGGATAGTAGGGTTACTTCGAAATAAAAGTCGGGATAGCAGGGCTGTGAGAAGGAACCTGGATAGTAGGGTCACTTCGAAATGGAAGCTGGGATAGTAGGGTTGTGAGAAGGAACCTGGATAGTAGGGTTACTTCGAAATAAAAGCCGGGATAATAGGGATGTGAGAAGGTACCTGAATAGTAGGGTTACTTAGAAATGAAAGTCGGGATAGTATGGCTTTGAGAAGGAACCTGGATAGTAGGGTCACTTCGAAATGAAAGTCGGGATAGTAGGGATGTGAGAAGGAACCTGGATAGTAGGGTTACTTCGAAATGAAAGCCGGGATAGTAGGGCTGTGAGAAGGAACCTGGATAGTAGGGTCACTTCGAAATGAAAGCCGGGATAGTAGGGCTGTGAGAAGGAACCTGGATGGTAGGGTTACTTAAATATGAAAGCCTGGATAGTAGAGCTGCTTCAGAATGAGTTTCGGTAAAACTGCAGAGAAAACCTGGGTGAGGTTGTTCTTGTTGCGCCAATGATTACTCTGTTTAGCTTCGAGTGTCGATCATGGACCTGCTGGAAGTTGCTGATAATAACTGTCTTTCCTGAAAGAAATACAGGGTCAGTTGTGTGTGATGCATGAGATGCATTGTGAGATGAAGTTCTCAAAATAAATGAGACTATGTTATATGTAATGTATGCACATGTCATGATGTATGAACATGAAATGCTGACGCAATAATCTGAGTCCGGGAAAATAAATCCATAACTGCTGTTTGGAGAGTATGAGAAGTGGTATTCTTGACTGCTATGACAAACCATAGTTCCTTTGCTTCTGTTAGGGATGGTAAACAACGATGACTATGTTAGGAATTTGCCCCTTGTTGGTAAATATTCTTCTGGATGAGACTCTGTCTGAGGATAACTCTGTGAGGAATAACTTTGTTGGAGAGGAGATATTGTGTTGATAGATCTACTGACTTGGAAAAATAACTCAGCTGGGGATGAATTTCTGTTACCGGTGATAGTGAATTCTTTGTTGGAGATTGAAATTCCGCCTATGAGAGAAATACACTCTGCTTGGGGGAAAATTTGCCGACTCACTCGCGATTGCGAACCTCAGCTGGGAAGAGTTATGTCCTGTTCGGGAAAGCTAACATCACTGTCTTTGGAGACCTTTTACTCTGTGGGGAGTGTATGTACCACTACTCGTGTTCTCAAGCTGGATCTATCCTGATACCTAACAGGCAGAGTAACTGTAAGGTTTGGGTACTTCTTGTTTGTCCCTGTTCCTGGAATTATGAGTAATCGTCTTTTGTTTCTTATGTAAATATTTATGACAGCGATTATTTTCAAATTCATATATCAAAAATGAATCATTGGACGTTCTTGCAAAACAAAACAGAAAAAGGAAAAACAAAGCTTTGTGAAAATGACTTGTATTGATTTTGAAGTTGGCCTGTAATAGGCGTTTTTGTACAAAGAGGTTGACGCTCTAGTAAGAGAACACCGCCGAAAGATAGAAATTATAGTTTGTGTTTAAGAAATAAAAACAGTTAAGTAAAACAATCCCATTGGGTTCCAACTCTGCTATTGCCTTTATATCTTCAAGCATCTCATCATTTTGCTGCTTGGCCGAAGGTGGATCAGATTGATTGGCGTTGTCCGAGCTTGATAGTTGATACCGAAGTCTGGTTGCAAGATGATCCAATGAGACATAGTGTTACGCTTTGATCCATAATTTTTTCCTGGACCTCCCTTTCAGGTTTTCAGTCCACCGGGATACCCTTTTTTGCCCAAGTCGCCTTTTCAGGTTTTCGACTTGCCGGGTGTATAATTGTTTTCATTTTCATCCCTTACTTTTTCCCAAACCCTTTTGGTTCGTCGGGAAGCCCTTATTTTTGCCTAGGCCATTCAACCTAGCGGGTCTTAGATTATGCGTAGTATCTTTTCACTATGTCTACATTGACGGGGTGAGGAAGGTTGTCACCATCCATGGTGGTTAGAATCATAGCTCCTCCTGAGAAAATGTTCTTAACCACAAATGGCCCTTCGTATGTAGGGGTCCATTTTCCCCTGGGATCACCTTATGGTAATATGATGTGCTTGATCACTAGATCCCCGACTTGACATTCTTGACGTCTTACTTTTTTGTTAAAGGCCTTGATCATTCTCTTTTGATACGTCTGACCATGACTGATAGCAGTAAGTCTCTTTTCATCGATTAGGTTCAGCTGATCAAGTTGGGTTTGGATCCAGTCGGCTTCGTTCAAACCTGCATCCTTCATAATCTTGAGAGAGGGTATATGGACTTTGATGGGTAGGACTGTCTCCATGCCATATACCAAGGAGTAGGGTGTTGCCCCTGTCGACGTCCGTGTTGAGGTACGGTACCCATGAAGAGAGAATGGTAACATCTTGTGCCAGTCTTTATATGTCACTGTCATCTTCTGTATAATCTTTTTGATGTTTTTGTTAGCTGCCTCAACAGCCCCATTCATCTTCGGCCGGTAGGGAGAAGAGTTATAATGTTAAATCTTGAACTGTTTGCAGAGCTCGGTGATCATCGTATTGTTGAGATTTGTACCATTGTCAGTAATAATTATCTCTGGTACACCATATCGACAGATCAGATTGTGTCGGATAAACTGTGCCACGACGTTCTTGGTTACTGTAGCAAAGGAAGCTGCCTCAACCCACTTTGTAAAATAATCAATTGCTACCAGAATGGAACGATGCCCGTTAGACGCAGTTGTTCTGATCTCGCCAATCATGTCGATGCCCCTTATTGCAAAGGTCCAAGGAGTTGTCAAAAAATTCAGGGGAACCGGAGGTACATGCATCTTATCAGCATAGACTTGGCACTTATGACAGGTTCGAGAGTGCTGATAACAATCGGCTTCCATAGTGGACCAATAATATCCAGCCCGTAGGATTTTCTTAGCCATGGTGTGTCCACTGGAATGGGTTCCGAAGGTACCTTCATGTAGCTCTTCCATGATCCTTTCTGCCTCGCTCTTGTCTACACACCGCAGTAAGGTTGAATCATGGTTACGCTTATAGAGAATTCCATTACTGATGAAGAAATTCGCAGCGAACCTTCTCAGAAACTTCTTATCACTAACGGATGCCCCCTCGGGGTATTCTTGAGCCTCAAGATACCTCTTTACCTCGTGAAACCAGGGTTTATCTGCTACCTCTTCAGTCTCGATGTCACAGCAATGTACGGGTTCATCCAACCTCTCAATGGTAATCTGGGGAGCTTCATTGTCCCACCTGACTTTGAACATAGAATACATGGTAGCTAGCGCGCCCGCCAACTGGTTCTATTCTCGTGGGAAGTGTTCAAAGGTTATCTCCTCAAAGTGTGGGAGAAATATCAATACATACTCTTTGTAAGGAATAAGATTCGGGTGCTTCGTATCCCACTCGCCTTTGATCAGACTTATCACCAGAGCGGAATCTCCGAATACACTTAAGAACTTAATCCTCAGGTCAATGGCCGCTCGATGACCCATGATACACGCTTCATACTCCGCCATATTGTTGGTGTAGTTGAAACATAAATGGGTGGTGAATGGAGTATGACATCCCTCAAGAGATATAATTACAGCGCCGATGCCATTACCTATGCGTTTGAGGCTCCATCAAAATACATAGACCATCGGGATCCCTCCTCGGGTCCTTCATCCGGTCTAGGTTCTTCGCAGTCGGTTACCAACATGATATTCTCATTCGGGAACTCGAAATTCATGGACTGATAGTCATCCACGGCATAATCCGCCAATACACTCCCCTTGATTGCCTTTTGGGTTGTGTATTGGATGTCATACTCGGTTAAGATCATCTTCCATCTTGCTATCCTTCCGGAGAGAGCGGGCTTCTCGAAAATATACTTGATCGAATCCATCTTTGATATCAACAAGGTAGTGTGAGTCATCATATACTGTCTTAGTCGGCGAGCAGCCCATGCCAAAGCGCAACAAGTTTTCTCGAGCAATGAGTATCGGGTATCACAGTCGGTAAACTTTTTGCTAAGGTAATAAATGGAGTGCTCTTTTCGACCAGACTCGTCATGCTGCCCCAGCACACACCCCATTGAATCGTCTAGCACTGTCAAGTATAATATCAAAGGTATTCCTTCAACTGGAGGCATCAAAATTGGTGGTTCTTGAAGGTATCCCTTATTTCTTTCGAAATCGGTCTGGCATTCATCATTCCATTTTATCACTTGATCTTCCTTCAGCAGCTTAAAGATTGGCTCATAAGTAGCAGTCAGATGCGAAATGAACCTGGCGATGTAATTTAGACGTCCCAAGAAACCTCTAACTTCCTTCTCTGTGCGGGGGACCGACATCTCTTGTATGGTCTTTACCTTTGCAGGTTCTACCTGAATACCTTTATCACTGACAACAAAACCCAGAAGCTTACCAGACCTTACCCCGAAGGTACACTTGTTCGGATTCAACCTCAACTTGTACATCTTCAACCTGTCAAATAGTTTATGGAGATGATCAAGGTGCTCTTCCTCGGTCTGGGACCTGGCTATCATATTACTATACACCTCGATCTCGTGGTGAATCATATCATGGAACAAAGCGACCATGGCACGCTGATTAGTTTCCCAAGCATTCTTCAACCCAAAAGGCATTACCTTGTAACAGAAAGTGCCCCATTGTGTAACGAAGGTTGTCTTCTCCATGTCTTCAGGAGCTATCTTGATCTGGTTGTAGCCAAAAAACCATCCATGAAGGAGAAGATCTTGTGTTGCACGGTGTTGTTGACTAGAACATCAATGTGAGGAAGCGGGAAGTCATCCTTGGGGCTTGCCCTGTTTAGATCTCTGTAGTCCACACACATCCGTACCTTACCGTCCTTCTTAGGTACCGGAATGACGTTGGAAACCCACTGTGGATAAGAAGTGACAGCTAAGAATCCTGCGTCGAACTGTTTCATGACCTCTTCCTTGATTTTCTCTGACATTTTAGGGCGCATACGGCGAACCTTCTGCTTTATCAGAGGGCAGTCTTCTTTAGTCGGCAGGCGATGTACCACAATGTCAGTGTCTAACCCAGGCATGTCTTCATAGGACCAGACAAAGACCTCAACATAGTCGTGTAGCATCTGTATTAACCGTTGTTTGACACTAGGCTCCAAATTCGAACCTATTTTAACCTCTTTCCTGTCTTCTTCTGTACCCAAATTCACTGACTCAATTGGCTCTTCATGAGGCTGTATGGCCCTTTCTTCCTGCTGTAACAGTCTAGCAAGTTCTCCAGGCACCTCACAATCATCCTCACCTTCGTCCTCGGCTTGGTTGATCGGATCTTTGAAGTTATAACTGGAAGTAGCAGAGTTGTTATCAATGGGATCCAGAGTGGATATGGTTCTGTAGTATGACACGTGAGTGTGTGTAAGAGAACAGCTGTTTTGATAAAGTGAGAGACACGAAAGAAAAACAAGGAGCGCAAAATTTGTAATGCAAGAAACGTCCAATGCTTTATTAATGATATATGAAATGATAAATAATAGCCCTCACAAGCAAAGCCAAGGTGCCTCGGGCAAGGCACCGGGCCGTAAAGTTTCAAATTGTTTATTACAAATCTTAAAACAAAAGTCAAATACTGCGGAATAAAAGAAACAGGTATGAAGTCCTTCGCCGTCCAGTTATTCAGTCCATTGTTGGTTGTTAGGTAGATCCAACTGTCGATGTCTGAATCCTCTTCATTGTCTTCAATTGCATTAACTCCCCGATTGCTGATGTGCAGAGGAGGTCTTCCAATCCGTGCACGCCTAACAGCCCTTTGAGCCCCTTCTTCAACCACAGCTCTGGCGTCCTTGAGAGAAGCCATCTTTAATGGAGGTCTGTCAGTAGTAACTTCAGTTGATGCCGAGAACTGAGGGACCTCTTCGAAATTCTGACAAGGAGTTTCTATGAACTCCCCGTCCATCTCTACATAGCGGAAGGAATTGAGATGACTCACCATATACTCTTCTTCACCTTGCACCGTGACAATCTTCCCCTTCACCAGATATTTCAGCATTTGATGGAGTATGGAAGTAACTACCCCAGCCTTATGAATCCAAGGACGACCCAGCAAGCAAGAATACGATGGTCTGATATCCATTACGTAGAAGGTGGACCCAAAAGTCTGAGAACCCACTTTGACAAGGATGTCCACCTCCCCGTGCACCATTCTCTTTGATCCATCAAAAGCCCTTACCACAATGTTACTAGGCTTTAAGGTCAAACCTTCACAACCCAAATGGTCCAACGCTTTCTTTGGCAGAACATTCAACGACGACCCGGTATCTACCAGCACATGGTTTGCGTTTTGTGTTTGCAAAATTTTGTGGTAAGCAAGAGCCGCCATCGACTTTTATTTCATCCAATCGGAAAGGAAAAAAGTACAGAAAAAATACTTTTTCGAGATATTCTGAGTACGGGTGGTAGATTATAGAAAGGGAAGGTGTTAGCACCCTTTCTATCCATGGTTTTCCATGGGCTCTTTGGTACTTTCTCATCTTTTAAAAATTCCTTGTGTTTGTGCTTTGATTTTGAAAACTTTGACTTCGTGATAACCCTTGTATCAGTCCTCGAAGGTGTGACGAAGTTGTTTTGAAAATTGTTTTGAAATGTGTAAGTGTGAAAAGCTTTGATTTGAGCAAGTACCTACTAGCATCTACCTACTCGAAAAAATATCGTTTCTATTCTTATTTCCTTTAGACATCGCTATCACACTATTGAGAAATAGGTAGCACCGTCGTTGGAGTTGTAAGGGTCAATTCGAAAGGGCCATACGATCATTGAAGCAATGTTGGTACATCTTAGTAAAAACCCTAGAGTCTTAAGATCATATTCGAGGCAACATTTCCGAGGCAACATTTCTGAGGCAACATTCCAACGGGACATTTGATCTTTTAGACAGGAGGGCAACCACTAAGACACCCTATGTTTAATGACCGTTTACCAAAGGCAACTGAAGTGGGAGTATACCCTAAGAGTGATATGTGCGAGTGATTTGTTTCAGTTATTTATCTTTGCACATTAGGGTTTTCTAACCGTTTTAATTTTGTCATGCATTCTTGTCATACAATCCTATTAGCATACATCTAGACAGTTAAATATTTGCGGGAATTAAAAATGCGAGAAAGTAAATCTACGCTATTACAAGGCTTCGGGGTGGGGGATTAATTACATAGCCAAAAACCCAGGGAAAAAGCGATGAGTAAAAAGCCCTAGATTAAACTATTGCAAACCATGAACAGTTACAAAAATATTGGCAAAAATAATAAATGCGCGCGATGAATTAAATACGAGACAAATAGGGTTTTGACCCTTGACTAGACCTATTCGCGATTAAAAAATGTTTTTGTCATGTTTTTGTTATTTAAGAAAATAATGAAGCAATTAAATTAAAAAAAAAAGAAAATCCTAATTCTAATTAATTTTAAATTAAGAAAGATAAATTGATTTTAATCTAAAAAGACCTATTTTTGTATTTTTATTTATTTGAGAAAAAAAGAGAAAATTAAATTCAATCAATTGATAACCTAATTTTCTAATTTAATTTTAATTGTGAAAATAAATTACAATTTCCCTAAATTAGACTAAATTAAATTAAATTGGATAATAATAAAAAACTAATCCTAATTTTTATGAAGTCTTGATTTTATGATTTTATGGAAAAAAATTAATTTTTCAATTAAAAAGATTAAAATAAAATAAAAAAAAAGAATTAAAGAATAGAAATAAATAAAATAAAAAAGGTTAGAGATGGGCCTGATATCACTAGCAATTGTGAGGGTGTGCTATTGAAATTCTGGGCCCAAAACAATCTCAGCCCATTTGACTTTGCCTGATTCAGTGCATACGTTGACCTGGGGCGTATGGTGGGCCTCTTGTTACCTGGGTGTTGGATCCAACTGGCTGATTGATCTGATGGTCGAACACAAGAGCGTATGGTAGGCGTACATTACTGCATTGCATGAGATCTTCCTGAAATAAGCAAGAAAATAATAAAATGCACACGTTTGGGATCGAACCCAAGACGTGTGCATCAAAGGCCTTCGCCCCAGCCATCTGAGCTATTGTGTTAGCTTGTAAGTAATATAAAACAGAATATAATATGAAAAAACAAGCTAGTGGAGCCAACCCAACGCGCGAAATTCAAATAAGCAAATCACACGTTGCCACGCCAGCTTCTTCTTCCTCTCTTTGTCGCCTTAGTAAATCAAGCTTTTACCTACAAACGCTTGATGTAGGTATAACCTTGTCCATCTCCAAAATTGTGTAGACTCAATATAAATGACCATGGTTGGTACCAATCAACTCGTATCATCCTCACGAGTATCATGGTACCAGAGTTAACGCCCAATTTTGCCTGCATAAAAAATCCCTAAACAAGAACACAAAACTCTAGCCATGGCAGTTTCACATATAATCATCAAAAATGCAATTGAATAGAATGATTAGCTTGCAAACATGATGATAAACATGAGTATGGCAATCAAAAGCACTAAATATATATGGATTAATGAAATCAGAATCAAATTTTTGGACAAACCGTGGGAGGCGTACAACACGATTCTTGAGGTTTCAGGTCGTGTGAATGCTTGCTACAGGTTCAGTGCGTGCCTGGGAATATGAATTAATCCTTGGAAAAGTTTGAAACGGATTATAGAGCAAGATCCAATCTGCACTTTTCTTTCAAAATTTGGAACTTTGTTTGACACTTTGAGGCAAGTTGCGCGTCTAAAAACTTGTGTTCTAGGTCTTTAGGATCCTGGCATAAGTAGTGAATCAATCTATGGTAATAGAATTGGAAAGAATCCAAAGAATAATGGTATGGTTTTAATAGAAAATCAAATCTTGAACAATTGCCCAAATATGGATATTTTGTGTCTATTCTTGGCTTGCACAATTTGCTTCTCATTTGACAACACATAAGATCTTCCTTCAATGCAAAAATCATCCCTAAAACACATTATATGATTTATTTAGATTTATTTGATTTTATTTGAATTTTAAATGAATAAAAATCAAAATAAGTTAAATAAATAAATAAAGCATGGAGGGTCCCATAGGTCGTGGACTATGCTAGGAATGAGATTCAATCTTGAAAAGATGGGTCCATGTGGGAAAAAAATGCAATTTTGAGCATTGTTGACTTTGTGCAAATTTCCAAAAATGGCCAACTTTGACAATGCACATCTCTCTCAATTTTGACCCTAGGAGGGTGTTCTTTAACTTTTTAGAAAGCTTAGGATGTCCCCTAAGCAATCCTTCTGGTCTCATATCATTTGAGTCTTTCATGTTCATGTATGAAGCTTTGACCCAAAAGTTGTTTTTGTTAACTTTTCAAAATGACCTATAATGTCAAAACTCATATCTTTTTGTGAGTACATATTCCTAACTTGGGAGCTGAAGATGAATTGTATGTGATTTCATCCTATTCAAAATGAGCTTTGGATGGGTCATTTCTGATAAAGTATGAGAAAGTTATGCTTGGTCAAAGTTGAGTTGACTTTTCCTACAAAACCCTAATTTTGCAACTTTTGGGTTTGGATGAATTGTGAGCAATCCTTGATGAATCATGACCAACGCTTGATCAAATGATGAATGATACTTCAAAATAAGGATGTTGACCAAAAATCTTAAAGGTTGACTGTATGTGGGCCACAGTTGACTTTTGACCTAGCACAATCGATTTTCAGGCCTTTGAGCAACTGACTGAGAAAACTTCTTCTGCAAGGCTTGAAACTTGACATGGATGATCTTGAGAACATATTAGGACAATGGTGAGAATTTGGGATCCTTTGGACTCAAGCATCTTGATGAAAAATGAAACCCTAATTTGAGGTGGACTACCTTAAGAGAGAGTTTGTCTGGTCAACTCTTGAACTTTCTTGAGCAATTTGGGGACCTCACTTGACATTTGTTGAGAAATATGGGAGGCCAAATTTTGGGGTACAACAGCTTGAAATATTAAAAATAAATCATGTGCATTGCACATCATGCATTATATTGCATATATTTCTTGCATTTGTTATGCATATCCAGGTGTCTTACCAAGCTTCTTTACTTTGTTCAGCAAGCTGTCTCACCACTACAAAACTCGAGCTAATTTCAAAAGGAAGATGGACAACTTATAACAAGAGAATCGTGAGCTGCGCGAGGAGTTTTCTGCTTTGAACTCCGGCATGGCCAATCTTACTCCTCTAATGGAATCTCTAGTGGCTGCTCAGAATCAGACATCGAGTGTTCAACCTTAACCAACAAGGGTTACTACTGAAGCTCCAGGTGTTCATGTGTCTGCTACTCCAACTGTTGTCTAGAATCGCATGCCTCAAGGTTATCCATGGGGAATGCCAGAGAACTTTGCACCTGAAAGTTTCAATCTAGGTCCTCAAGAAGCTCCAGTTGTTTAGACTATTGTTACTCCTGCACCTCTTGTGGTGCATGTTGCTCCTGCTGCACCTCCTTCGGTGAATATGGTTCCATTTGTTAATGATGATATGTGTCGTCCTTTTCCTCCACAAAGTGAAGACTTGGGTCTTTATGACAGAATAAAGGATTTTCAAGAGAAGTTTGACAAGATGAAGAGGGAGATGAAGGCCCTCAGGGGAAAGGAATTGTTCAGAAAGAATGTGCATGATTTATGCTTGGTCCTGAATGTTAAGATACTTGAAAAGTTTAATGTTCCGAAATTCGAGAAGTACAAGGGAAACTCTTTCCCTCGTGCTCATCTTGTGATGTATGTAAGGAGAATGTCTACCCATACTGATGATCAACGTCTGCTGATTCACTTTTTTCAGGATAGTTTGACTGGTGCTACTGAAGTGGTATATGAGTTTGGATAGCGTCAATATCCATACTTTCAATGACTTGGGAGAAGCATTTATCAGACAATACAAATACAACATGGACATGGAACCTGACTATGATCAACTCAGGGCCATGGTCCAGAAAGACAGGGAATTATCCAAAGAGTATGCACAGAGATGGCGTGAGGTAGCCGCCCAAGTGATTCCTCCCATGGAAGAGAAGGAGATGACTAAGATTTTCTTGAAGACTCTGGGTGATTTCTACTATGAGAGGATGGTAGCAAGTGCGCCAAGTGACTTTACTGAAATGGTAGTGTTGTACCCCAAAATTTTCCCTCGCATTTTTTCACAAGAAATCTCAGCTTCAGGCATTTCCCGATCTTTCAAACTGGCTCAAGAATCGGACAAACGGACTTTTCTTGTCAGTCAAGCAAAATTAGGATTTTACTGGTTTTCATGGCCCTAGAACAGTTCAAGCAGTTGGCTTAGGGTTTTGGTTAGTTTTGGCTCAATTTTGATCAGGTGAACGTTATTTGGCATTTAATCGAGAATTAAGGGTTTTTTGGGCATATTCTCAGAAAGGTTAAAATTCCACAGCACTTTGCAAGTCACTCCGAGATTCGGGTCGAATTCGCATTGTTTTTAATTTAATCAGTAAAAGGGACAGTTGGGTTGAATTCATGTTGTTTTGTTTGAGCCAGTCAAAAGAAATATGCATTTTGGAATTACAGTGCTTGGCAAAGAATCAGTGAAAAAAGGAATGCGCTTGATCAGTTTATTTTGGTCAACTGCTGCTTTGCTTTGGATATTGGAAATGACAGGTTTAATTGGTCAATTACTAAAGCATTGTTTTATTTAAATTATTTATTATTCTAAATTAAGTGATTGAAATTTATTTTTCAATTATTTTAATTCAAAGAGTTTTAAATAAATAAATAAACGATAAAGAGAGAAAACAGAATTAGACTAGATAATGGAAACTTTTATTTATCTTTAAATTAACTGTACAATTGATGTTTGGAATTTAATTACAAACATTGTTTTTTACATTGATTTAAATTTAAATAAAAAAGGGGAAAACTATCCTATTTATTTCTAATTCTTCATTCTTCACTTCGCTCCGGTGCTCCTTTATTCATCTGCAAAAGAAGAAAAGTCAGTGACTGATAATTAATTAAAGACAGATAAAATTGCAATCATCATTAAGGGCCACTGATTGGGATCAGTTAACCCTCTCTGCAAATCACGGGATTTCTCCCGGTTCACAAAGAGGGAAGAATTTTATCATGAATGCAAAATGTCAAAATGCATAATTTTAAAATGTCAAACTGCATAGTTCAGAAGTAAGTTCAAACCAAACTGAAAATCCAATTACAACTTTCTATCAAAGATCAAAAAGTGCAATTTACTGTCAAAGTATCAAAGAGTCTACACAAAAGCTGTCAAGAGAAGATTTTGAAAGATATCAAAAAGCACAAGCTGTCAAAGAAAGATAAAGATGCAGAGGAAATCTTATATGCAAGCAAGCTTTCTTTTTCTCATCATTTCCCATCAGTAGCCACTTTCAGAAAGTACAGATATAAGCATAGTTTAATATTTAAACTGTACTATAGAGAGAGAAAAAAGAGGAGACAGAGGCAGGTTTTCAGGCTTAGGCAGGATAGGCAGGATAGATAGGAAGAAAAAATATACAAAAGAACAAACACAGTTCAAGAAAGAGGGAGATACAAAAAACTGAGATACAAATTGCCTCAGCATCATAACTGTCCAAAACAAACAAAACAAAAGAACCAGAACCTGTATTATCCAAGCCTAAGCACAACCTGCTGAAGCAAACTGAAACCAAGTCCTAAGCCAAAAGATAAACCAGCATAAACCTACTGCAAGCATGAACCCGCAATAAGCCATAACCTCCATACTAAAACCATCCCCCTGCTAAACATATAACCTGCAGAAGCCTTAACCAAAACCAAAAAAATATACAACCCAACAACCATCCCTGTAAAACAAAAAAAACCTGCATCAGTAAAACTTGCCTTAGCCTGAACCTGCTAAGACCATCATAACCTGCTAAAATCCAAACCTCATAGCCTGTCAAGCCCATAAACCAGTTAACCTGAACATGGCCTAAACATCAAAAAACAGATAATACAATCATACCTGCATCAGATCTCTAAACCCAACCCTGAACCAATATGCAAACCAGCCAAAGAATCAAAACCAAACCTGCAAATGGCCTGAAGACAACCAAAGCCATACCAACATGATGCCAAAAACCTTAAACCTGCCTGAGGACTGCCTAAGCAAAAAACATAATTCCCAAACCCAAATATCAGGCCCTCAGTAAGAAAACATCATTGGGCAAGCAAAATACACATTCAAAGGCAAAGTGGGCAATAGAGAAGAGGAAAGAAGTGAACTCAGAAGCTCTTCATCATAAGTAAGCACATTCAAGACAAGCAGAAGAAGCATCTCAAGGCAACCATACAGAGAAGGCCTCAGAAATTCTTCGTCATAGGCAACAAATATTCTAAAGCATACCAAGCTCAGAGGCCATAGGAATAAGGCAAGACAGGCGATACAAGAAGAAAAGATAAAAGTTACCAAAGCGCAAGCCCAGCATCCTCACCGTCGTCTCGCTCGTCCCGGCCTCCTGAGCGCCACCTACCCTATCTCTCCTCCTTCTCTAAGATCAGGTAGTACGCTTTTCTCCCTCTCTTTTTCTACTCCACCTCCATAATAACAACAGATTTAAGGGTCAAAATTCAATTTGAAACAACGCAAGCATTTCGTAAAAAAGGGTATATAAAAAACATCAAAAACAAACCTTGTATCATAAGACCACTGAGCTCAGGCCATAGAGGGAAGAGAGATTTGGGGGTTGGCGCTGGTGGCTAGACGGCGGAATCACTCAGGAAGACGAAGAAGAACGATGAACCTCCATAAACGCGCCGCTCACAAACCCTAACGCTTTGTCCCAACTGAACAAAACAAGCAAACCCTAAAATTCATTTCAAGCAAATGGGCCTCGTCCCATTCCCTGTCTAAAGCCCATTTATTTCTTACTAACATAAATTAACATTTTACAATTAACCACTTTTCTTTTATAATTTATATAATACTAATTTCATTTCATTTTTTTTTCTTTACACTAATAAAAACCTTTTTGTATACTAATATAGTTAAATAATACAATAATACATTAATATATTAATACAAAAATATAATTAGAATGTTAAACCCTTTTTTATTAAAATACTTTTTACAAACAAATACTGTTTTTTCTAAATTAATCCTTGATTTTTATTAAAAAAATATACTTTGTACATAACCCATAAAAATACTTTTTTCCACTTTGTTTCTTGATATTTATTTAAATATATTTGTACATAAACAATAAAGATACATTTTTATCATATAATAAAAATTGAAAGATACTTTTTCTATTCTTTTAATTAAAGTATATATCTTTTGTACATAACAATTAAAAATACATTTCTTTTTTTTAATATACATAATTCAATTCATAACACATGGAAATATACTTTTTATACATAATTAAAATTTAGAAATATTTTCTTTTCTTAAAACATCATTTTATACACAATTTAATTAAAACTTGAACATACAATTAAAACATTTTCTTTTGTGCATATTAAAAGAAATACAAGATCAATAATCAAATAAACGCTTAATCATTCTTTAGGTTAAATAAATACCCTAATATACATCAATTTCACATTATCACACCTGTAAATAATTACATACTCATATACATGTACACTTACACAAATACATTCACATTGCCCTATACACATTTGTTTATCTTATATTTGTATATTCGATATTTACATTTTATCGCAAATTCGATTTGGTTGTAACTTATTGGATACTATAAGTCTCATCCCCATTCATACACTTGTACCCCCACTCCCGGATACTACTTTGTAATAGCGTGGATTTTACATTTCCGCAATTTACAGTTTTCCAATTATACCATGGTTAGACCTAGGGTTTGCATGTACATAAAAATCAAACGCTAGATAACCTAATACAAGACAAATACATGTAATCAATACACAATCACACTTGCACCCTCTAGGGTAATCCCACATGTTGCCTTCCAAAATGGGCCATGCTTGCACGTCGAGTATCTTTGGCAAAACGAATTCAAAATGATCATAAGTCCCTCAAAATGTTGCCTAAACGGAATGATCAAGTCCCACAAAGCAAATTGCCAAAGACGCTTGGCACCATTGCATTCATGGTCCATACGACGACCCGCGCCCGTCCCGAATAAACTTCCTAAACGCAAGATTGTCCATCAATTTCAATGGTGGAACAAAATTGTTAAAAGGGGTTAAAACATAACAAAAACCTTTGAGTACAATAGGGTAGACAAAACTCTTAGTTACTTGAGATCAATTTGCAAAAACACTTGCCTTCTCTTCAAAAACCACAATCCACGACACTTTCAAACAAACTCTCAAAAACATTTGAAACATCTTTTCGAAAAGATACACGCCTTTGTAAAATATTCGAGTAAAGAATTGTTACAAGGTTAGCCTAAGACAAGGCATCTCTTCAAAAACATTTTCAAAACACACACACACACCATTTTCAAGCAATCAAAAATCAAGGCAAGTGATCTAAAAAACCAAGTAACTAAGAGCCCATGGATAACCATGGATGAAAAGGGTGCTAATACCTTCCCTTTTCATAATCTACCCCCCGAACCCACGAAATATCTCAAAAGGTTTTTGCTGTGCTTTTTTAACCTTTCCTTTAGGATAAAATAAAAAGTCGGTGGCGACTCTTGCTCAACCGCACAAGTGCGAATACGAACGCAAAACACTAGTCAGTTCTCCCACCGTATCACAGAACTGGCGACTCTGCTGGGGAGAGTTACTCAAAGAGGGGTTACCTTAGGGTTTAGATCACCTTTGCTTTCTTGCTTTGATTGACTTAATTGATTTATCCTTGGGGTTCTTGTTTGGGTTTGTTGTAAATCCTCCACCCGGATTTGGGGCACCTTCTTAGGTAAATAGCAAAAAAACTGCGAGGGAACTGTGCGGGGTATACCGACATGGTTGAAGCAGTAAGCTATGTTAGTGTGACATATTTGTGAGTACCGGTAACCCTTGAGTAGTCAAGGAGAGTACGGGGCCACTGTGTGATGTCATAAAGCACTAACGAACCTTTAGAACCTTAATTGGCCATCTTAGCCTTTTAGGGGTAGTGAGATGACCGACTTTGGTGCAGTCCGAAGTTGGTAGATCCTCGATACTACACTCATTTAAGGATTGTTTTCTTGGAATATTTTGGTCGCCAGTAAGTGGCTAAACCGAAACCATGAACACAGAAAACAATCCAATGATAGTGAGCTCCTTAGAACCCGGTTTCTATTTTTAGGACAGGATGAGCCAACTAACTTCAAGAGGGTAGTACCTGAACCTCATACAAGCCTAAACCTAAGGACCTGTTTGCTTTGTGTGAATATGATTACCTGTATATACACTCACTTGTTTTTTTGCATACATGTACATAACATCATGACATCATACCATAGCATTTTCAATAACCATTTCAAGGATCTCGAGGGTTCTTTTGATGCAGGGTTACGTTGAACCAGACATCTACCAAGGGGCAAGAGGTTTTCTCCTCTAACCAATCCAGTCAAAGTTCAAGTGCAACAAATTGAATCAGTGGCTATGACCCACTCGACGTGGTGAGCTCGATTCTAGTGGAAAGACATCTGCCGATACAAAGTTCTCCAAACAAAGTTCAAAGTGCAACAACTTGAATCAGTGGCTATGACCCACTCGACATGGTGAGCTTGAATCTCGTGGAAGGACGTCCACCGGTGCAGAGATCTCCAATCCAAGAGCAGAGTTCAACCTCTAACGTTTTCTTGTGTTTACCCCAAGAGATCCTTGAAAGCATGCATCCACATATCATGCATTGCATTTTGACAATCTTTCCTTTTTCAGGTTTCCTTACTCTCCTGCTGTTTATTTCAGCAAGAGATGGCTCTAGAAAGGTCTGTCAAAGACCTCCAAGACCAGACTACTCAGCTGCAGGAGATGTTCCTGAACTTGTCTCTGGGGCAAGAAGAGTTGAAGGCTCTCCTCACCAAGGGCTTGGGGAATTCCAACAATGCCAGGAGTGACCAGCTGGCGAAACTGCAGTTTGATTTGACAACACTGAGGACCCAAGTGATGGGACAGTTGGTGGGCCAGATGGCTCTCATCCAAGACCTATCTCAAAGACAAGGAGAACTCAGAGTTCTTGTCCGCCAACTGCTTCCAAACAACCAACTGGGGCAAACATCTGAGGTCGAAGAGCAAGTCACCGCTCAGCCTCCACCCATTCAAGAAGACAAAGGGAAAGCTCCTTTACTTGCTTCGGGGGCACAAACCCATCAACAACCTCACCAGCGTCAACGGGGCAATCGGCGTAAGCAAGAAAAGTCGGGAAGACAGTTCACGGAGACTGAAATACCATTATTTTTCATACTAAAGCACCTGTTGGAGGTCAACTTGCTTACCATAAAGGGTCCTCCTCAGAAGCCCAATATCTCCTCTCCTCACTATAATCCCGACGCATTCTGTGTTTACCACTCCTACAGCCCGGGACACAACACCAACGACTGTTGGGCCTTGAAGAACAAGATTTAAGATCTGATCGACATTGGGGTGCTGGAATTCATGCCAGACGGCGAGATGAAGATCTTTCGTTAAAGGGTTCTCCACTTGAAGTGACGAAGCTCGAGCTGAAAGACTTTTGCTTCTTTTTGAATTTTCAAAGTTGTAATTTCTTTTGCTGTCAAACAATTATCTGTTGATGTTAAACTCTGTTTTCGTTAATGCATTGCATATGTTTGTCTTGAATTCATCCATTCGTTTCACTACTCTTATGCTTTTCTTTATGATATTTGACTCTTGATAAAAAGCTGTAAGCCTGTAGAGGGAGGATGACGAAACAATACCATGATCTTATACAGTATGCTTTTGAACAGACCTTGCTGATGATGTACAGGCATTTCTTTCAATTCCCAAACACTGGAGTTATAAGGAAGTTAATCCCTAGTCAACCCCTTCGAGCCAAAGAAGTAGGAGTTTTCTGTTTTAAAGCGATCAAAACCTTTGATATAAACCTGGGGCAGGGTAGTATCTCAGTTAATTCAAGAGAAAACGCGCATTGAAGTCGCAAACTCTCAGTTCGTAATACAACGAACGACGTCGAAAAAGAAAGCATTCCTTTGGAATCAAAAGACAAGGGTGGTTCCCTATCACATAGACAGTCAATCTCTCAAAAGAGAAAATCCCGCCGAGCCAAAACCTATAAAGGAGGCTTAAGAAAGCTGGGGCATCCCGCTGACAGTAATCCCGGAAAACGGTAACAGTCAGGCAAAAGTTAGGGATAACAAATCAAAATCAAAATAGTGAGGTCATTACAAAATCCTCAACAACATGAAAAAATGTTGAAAGAGAAAAAAGGAGATGATGAATGTCTCCCCAAATTCAACTGGTGAACCATCGCCCAAAAGTCGTTCCAAACTCAAAATAGAGTGTGACGCATGATTAACTGAGCTTAGGTTGGAGAACATCACGAAGAGCGGGTGGGTACAAATATACTTTGAGCCTATATCCTTTGTTTCTTAAACCGTGAACCAGACCACGTTACAACCCTTCGAAAGTTCTAATTGAAGCATGGTTTAGTTCGAAAGCATACTGTTACAAAAGGTATCCTGACTCCTGTAGGGCTTTGCTCTAAATCTTGTGTTGACTTGTCTTGTGAAAAGTTTTCTGCTAAAAACGCATTTTTCAAAACTTCGAGACAAACATAAACTTTGCATTATTCGAATATCACTGTCTGCATTTGACCCTTTTGTTTGACAGCGAAGAAATTCATACAGCGAATATTCGGAGGAACGAAAACTCTCTCAGTAAGTCAAAATCATTTCAAGAGGATGACACTTCCAACGACAAATCTCCTATCAACAAGGGGCATGACATGTCACCATCCTATTAACCTGGGGCAGTCCAGTCAAGGTTCCAACAGATCTTTCGAAGTTCAGTTAACCTGGGGCAGTCCAGTCAAGATTTCAAGAAATCTCTCAATATGCAGAGTAATCTGATTCAAGACTCCTTCTTCACCACTTGGGGCATTCGAATGTCAAAAGTGTTCAACAAATCAACTATTACAATTCCATATTCGACTCCTGTATCCAGCCAGGGCATATCTGTTGACCACATTTCCAGACTCGATTCCTGTATCCAGCAAGGGCATGTCTGAAGAATTCCAGATCAACACCTGTAACAACCCAGGAAAACATCTGTGAACGAACGATTGTAGACTAACACCTGTAATAAGCCAGGAATCTATCTACATCACCACTTGGGGCATTCGAATGTCAAAAGTGTTCAAAAACCGATGCAGTTTTACGCAAGCTCATCATCAGGAAACCCTACACCGGTTCCTCCTCAAGACGTCTGAAAACAGTTTATGGATTCTTCCCAACAACGGATGTTAATCTATCAGCTTGTTCAGATGCAACCTTTGAATACAGTTCACGGACGCTTCCCAACAACGGACGTGGATCTATTGCTGATTCAATTTCAAGATTTCTGAAAAACAGTTCACGGGTTCTCCAAGTAAACGGATGTTAACCTATCACTTGTTCAGATTCTTCTTCAAGACTTCTGAAAACAGTTTATGGATTCTTCCCAACAACGGATGTTAATCTATCAGCTTGTTCAGATGCAACCTTTGAAAATAGTTTACGGACGTTTCCCAACAACGGACGCGGCTCTATTGCTGATTCCATTTCAAGATTTCTGAAAACAGTTCACGGGTTCTCTAAGTAACGGATGTTAACCTCTCGCTTGTTCAGATTCTTCCAGAAGCTAGCTCCACTCAGAGTCAAGTTTCATTATCCCTAGCAAAGCTAAAACTTCAAATTATCAATCCCAGCGGAGCCAGACCATTGAACCTTCTCCCCATAGAGTTTTGGAGAGAGCAAATCTTGAGTTCCCCAGTGAAGTCGCCAGAGTTACTTCCCATCAAGCTGAAGATTCTCAATCTGGCCTCCCCAGCATGAGTCTACTAATTTGGAATTCCCCAGTAGAGGTCATCAGGAATTCTCTTCCCCAGCAGCAGCCAAGGATTTATTTTCCCCGGCAGCAGTCAAAATGCTTTTATCTTCAGCCATCTCAGATTCATTTATCCTCAGCAAGATTAGCTCATCATCTTACATGCGCATTCATCACATTCATGTCATAAACATTGATGTCACATACATTGCATCATAGCATTGCATGCAACTAACCCTTTACCTTTTCAGGTAAGAGCAGTCGACAGACACAGATCATCTTCCGAGATTCATCCAGAAATAGTTCAGATGTGACCCAGACACGGCGACATTCTGATACTTATTCCAGATTCATTCAGACGCGTTATCAGGAAACCCTACACCGGTTCCTCTTCAACTTCTCAACTTCTGAAAACAGTTTACAGATTCTTCCCTACAACGGATGTCAATCTACCAACTTGTTCAGACTCTTCTCAAAACAGTTTACAGATTCTTCCCTACAACGGATGTCAATCTACCAACTTGTTCAGACTCTTCTCAACTTTTGAAAATAGTTTACGGACGCTTCCCAACAACGGATGCCGCTCTATTGCTCACTCAATCTCAACTCCTGAAATAGTTTACGGATTCTCCAGACATGGACGTCAATCTGTTGCTTGTTCGGACCCCAATTCAGAGATGTTCCGAAACATGGAGGCCCTTCTGACACTTGTCCACTCACTTTTGACATACATTTCAACATGTCCAGATGGCATCTATAAGCCCATCCTCCTACCAGCAGTCACCAGATGGCATCTTTAAGCCCATTCTCAGATGTCATCTCTAAGCCCATCCCCCAGCAAAATTCTATCGCACCAGATGGCATCTTTAAGCCCATCACCAAATGGCATCTTTAAGCCCATTCACCTCCACCCTCATATCGCCGAGTGCAAATTTTCTGGGCACTTTAGTGTCCAATCTTCTTTTACCTTCAAGTCGCGAAAGGCAAACTTGCCAATCTAACTCTTCAGGTCCAAGAAGATTGAACAGGGGCAACTGTTGTACCCCAAAATTTGCCCTCGCATTTTTTCACAAGAAATCTCAGCTTCAGGCATTTCCTGATCTTTCAAACTGGCTCAAGAATCGGACAAATGGACTTTTCTTGTCAGTCAAGCAAAATTAGGATTTTACTGGTTTTCATGGCCCTAGAACAGTTCAAGCAGTTGGCTTAGGGTTTTGGTTGGTTTTGGCTCAATTTTGATCAGGCGAACGTTATTTGGCATTTAATCGAGAATTAAGGGTTTTTTGGGCATATTCTCAGAAAGGTTAAAATTCCATAGCACTTTGCAAGTCACTCCGAGATTCGGGTCGAATTCGCATTGTTTTTAATTTAATCAGTAAAAGGGACAGTTGGGTTGAATTCATGTTGTTTTGTTTGAGCCAGTCAAAAGAAATATGCAGTTTAGAATTACAGTGCTTGGCAAAGAATCAGTGAAAAAGGAATGCGCTTGATCAGTTTATTTTGGTCAACTGCTGCTTTGCTTTGGATATTGGAAATGACAGGTTTAATTGGTCAATTACTAAAGCATTGTTTTATTTAAATTATTTATTATTCTAAATTAAGTGATTGAAATTTATTTTTCAATTATTTTAATTCAAAGAGTTTTAAATAAATAAATAAACGATAAAGAGAGAAAACAGAATTAGACTAGATAATGGAAACTTTTATTTATCTTTAAATTAACTGTACAATTGATGTTTGGAATTTAATTACAAACATTGTTTTTTACATTGATTTAAATTTAAATAAAAAAGGGGAAAACTATCCTATTTATTTCTAATTCTTCATTCTTCACTTCGCTCCGGTGCTCCTTTATTCATCTGCAAAAGAAGAAAAGTCAGTGACTGATAATTAATTAAAGACAGATAAAATTGCAATCATCATTAAGGGCCACTGATTGGGATCAGTTAACCCTCTCTGCAAATCACGGGATTTCTCCCGGTTCACAAAGAGGGAAGAATTTTATCATGAATGCAAAATGTCAAAATGCATAATTTTAAAATGTCAAACTGCATAGTTCAGAAGTAAGTTCAAACCAAACTGAAAATCCAATTACAACTTTCTATCAAAGATCAAAAAGTGCAATTTACTGTCAAAGTATCAAAGAGTCTACACAAAAGCTGTCAAGAGAAGATTTTGAAAGATATCAAAAAGCACAAGCTGTCAAAGAAAGATAAAGATGCAGAGGAAATCTTATATGCAAGCAAGCTTTCTTTTTCTCATCATTTCCCATCAGTAGCCACTTTCAGAAAGTACAGATATAAGCATAGTTTAATATTTAAACTGTACTATAGAGAGAGAAAAAAGAGGAGACAGAGGCAGGTTTTCAGGCTTAGGCAGGATAGGCAGGATAGATAGGAAGAAAAAATATACAAAAGAACAAACACAGTTCAAGAAAGAGGGAGATACAAAAAACTGAGATACAAACTGCCTCAGCATCATAACTGTCCAAAACAAACAAAACAAAAGAACCAGAACCTGTATTATCCAAGCCTAAGCACAACCTGCTGAAGCAAACTGAAACCAAGTCCTAAGCCAAAAGATAAACCAGCATAAACCTACTGCAAGCATGAACCCGCAATAAGCCATAACCTCCATACTAAAACCATCCCCCTGCTAAACATATAACCTGCAGAAGCCTTAACCAAAACCAAAAAAATATACAACCCAACAACCATCCCTGTAAAACAAAAAAAACCTGCATCAGTAAAACTTGCCTTAGCCTGAACCTGCTAAGACCATCATAACCTGCTAAAATCCAAACCTCATAGCCTGTCAAGCCCATAAACCAGTTAACCTGAACATGGCCTAAACATCAAAAAACAGATAATACAATCATACCTGCATCAGATCTCTAAACCCAACCCTGAACCAATATGCAAACCAGCCAAAGAATCAAAACCAAAACTGCAAATGGCCTGAAGACAACCAAAGCCATACCAACATGATGCCAAAAACCTTAAACCTGCCTGAGGACTGCCTAAGCAAAAAACATAATTCCCAAACCCAAATATCAGGCCCTCAGTAAGAAAACATCATTGGGCAAGCAAAATACACATTCAAAGGCAAAGTGGGCAATAGAGAAGAGGAAAGAAGTGAACTCAGAAGCTCTTCATCATAAGTAAGCACATTCAAGACAAGCAGAAGAAGCATCTCAAGGCAACCATACAGAGAAGGCCTCAGAAATTCTTCGTCATAGGCAACAAATATTCTAAAGCATACCAAGCTCAGAGGCCATAGGAATAAGGCAAGACAGGCGATACAAGAAGAAAAGATAAAAGTTACCAAAGCGCAAGCCCAGCATCCTCACTGTCGTATCGCTCGTCCCGGCCTCCTGAGCGCCACCTACCCTATCTCTCCTCCTTCTCCAAGATCAGGTAGTACGCTTTTCTCCCTCTCTTTTTCTACTCCACCTCCATAATAACAACATATTTAAGGGTCAAAATTCAATTTGAAACAACGCAAGCATTTCGTAAAAAAGGGTATATAAAAAACATCAAAAACGAACCTTGTATCATAAGACCACTGAGCTCAGGCCATAGAGGGAAGAGAGATTTGGGGGTTGGCGCTGGTGGCTAGACGGCGGAATCACTCAGGAAGACGAAGAAGAACGATGAACCTCCATAAACGCGCCGCTCACAAACCCTAACGCTTTGTCCCAACTGAACAAAACAAGAAAACCCTAAAATTCATTTCAAGCAAATGGGCCTCGTCCCATTCCCTGTCTAAAGCCCATTTATTTCTTACTAACATAAATTAACATTTTACAATTAACCACTTTTCTTTTATAATTTATATAATACTAATTTCATTTCATTTTTTTTTCTTTACACTAATAAAAACCTTTTTGTATACTAATATAGTTAAATAATACAATAATACATTAATATATTAATACAAAAATATAATTAGAATGTTAAACCCTTTTTTATTAAAATACTTTTTACAAACAAATACTGTTTTTTCTAAATTAATCCTTGATTTTTATTAAAAAAATATACTTTGTACATAACCCATAAAAATACTTTTTTCCACTTTGTTTCTTAATATTTATTTAAATATATTTGTACATAAACAATAAAGATACATTTTTATCATATAATAAAAATTGAAAGATACTTTTTCTATTCTTTTAATTAAAGTATATATCTTTTGTACATAACAATTAAAAATACATTTCTTTTTTTTAATATACATAATTCAATTCATAACACATGGAAATATACTTTTTATACATAATTAAAATTTAGAAATATTTTCTTTTCTTAAAACATCATTTTATACACAATTTAATTAAAACTTGAACATACAATTAAAACATTTTCTTTTGTGCATATTAAAAGAAATACAAGATCAATAATCAAATAAACGCTTAATCATTCTTTAGGTTAAATAAATACCCTAATATACATCAATTTCACATTATCACACCTGTAAATAATTACATACTCATATACATGTACACTTACACAAATACATTTACATTGCCCTATACACATTTGTTTATCTTATATTTGTATATTCGATATTTACATTTTATCGCAAATTCGATTTGGTTGTAACTTATTGGATACTATAAGTCTCATCCCCATTCATACACTTGTACCCCCACTCCCGGATACTACTTTGTAATAGCGTAGATTTTACATTTCCGCAATTTACAGTTTTCCAATTATACCATGGTTAGACCTAGGGTTTGCATGTACATAAAAATCAAACGCTAGATAACCTAATACAAGACAAATACATGTAATCAATACACAATCACACTTGCACCCTCTAGGGTAATCCCACATGTTGCCTTCCAAAATGGGCCATGCTTGCACGTCGAGTATCTTTGGCAAAACGAATTCAAAATGATCATAAGTCCCTCAAAATGTTGCCTAAACGGAATGATCAAGTCCCACAAAGCAAATTGCCAAAGACGCTTGGCACCATTGCATTCATGGTCCATACGACGACCCGCGCCCGTCCCGAATAAACTTCCTAAACGCAAGATTGTCCATCAATTTCAATGGTGGAACAAAATTGTTAAAAGGGGTTAAAACATAACAAAAACCTTTGAGTACAATAGGGTAGACAAAACTCTTAGTTACTTGAGATCAATTTGCAAAAACACTTGCCTTCTCTTCAAAAACCATAATCCATGACACTTTCAAACAAACTCTCAAAAACATTTGAAACATCTTTTCGAAAAGATACACGCCTTTGTAAAATATTCGAGTAAAGAATTGTTACAAGGTTAGCCTAAGACAAGGCATCTCTTCAAAAACATTTTCAAAACACACACACACACCATTTTCAAGCAATCAAAAATCAAGGCAAGTGATCTAAAAAACCAAGTAACTAAGAGCCCATGGATAACCATGGATGAAAAGGGTGTTAATACCTTCCCTTTTCATAATCTACCCCCCGAACCCACGAAATATCTCAAAAGGTTTTTGCTGTGCTTTTTTAACCTTTCCTTTAGGATAAAATAAAAAGTCGGTGGCGACTCTTGCTCAACCGCACAAGTGCGAATACGAACGCAAAACACTAGTCAGTTCTCCCACCATATCACAGGTAGGCATGGGTATCTGCTTAGAAGAGGCTGTAAGAGAAGGTCGTCTAACGAAGGGTGAAAGTTCTGGAAATACGAAGAAGCCATCCTATGGGTTTTCCAAAAAGAAGGAAGGAGATGAAAATTTTGTTATGCAAGAGAGGAGGGTTAATCCTCCTAGAAGTAGTTATAAGCGTCATCAGTAAGTCGCCTCAGTTATTCCAGTTGTTGGTGTAGCTCCAACCACCGTTGCTTATCAGAGACCAACCCAACATGGAAATCAAGGGTATAATCAGATAAGGGAGAGTTATGACCCTATCCCTATGAGTTATACAGAGTTACTACCAACGTTAATTTAGAAGAAGTTGGTTCAGACCCGACCACCTCCCATTGTACCATCACTGTTGCCTTGGTATTACAAGGCAGACCAAACATGTGTTTTTCATCAGGGAGCACCAGGGAATAATGTTGAGAACTTCTATCCTTTGAAGACTGAAGTACAGAAGTTGGTGAAGTCCGGTATTCTATCTTTTAAAGATGTGAGCCCTAATGTGAAATACAGTCCTCTGCCCAAGCATGAAGGAGAAAATGTTATGAACATGGTGGCCGATTGTCCAGGCGACTTCCGGATTTTGATATTAATTTGGTTAGAGGAGATTTGGTGAAAATGCATGCAGACCTCTGTGAATTTAGCTACTATACGCATGACCACGCCGGTTGTGCTATTTGCAGTACATACATACAGGGTTGCGACAAGATAAAGGTTGATTTGCAATAGATGATGGATAAGGGCCTCATCCATATAATCAGGCCTAGGGAAGAGTATGAAGAGGAGGTAAACATGGTTTTTGGATGTCCTGGAGAGTTCATAATTTTTTATGTGGAGTATATGAATGAGGATCTTGTACAATTGCATGCTACTTTCTGCCACATGGCTGGTCAGGTGGAACATCAGTATGGATCTAGCCGAATTTGCTGCTGGAACTCCCGAGGATGTTCAATTGTGAGGAAAGGTGTTCAGTTGTAATAGACAATGGAATCATCAAGGTTACGGGTCAAAGGAATAATTACCATGAAGTTGATGTGATTGAAGTCTGTTTGGCTAAAGAAGAGTCGGATAATGAGTATGCCTCTGCAGATGAGGATTTGTTTTCCAGAGATGACTCTGTAATGACTGATTATGTTGAAGAAGGGGTAAACATCATTGTGACTTGTTTTGGTGCACCCGCCCATTTTGAAGTTGAATATCATAGCAAGCCAGTTATTACTCCATTGGTGATTAGTTTGCTGGGTCCTATTCTCTACAAGTCAGATAAGGCTGTACCCTACAAATATAATGCTACAATTTTAGAGGATGGTGTGGAAGTTCCCATCCAGCCAATGCTTGATGTTAGAAATATTGCTGAGACTAGCAGAGTGATCCGCAACGGTCGTGTATTTGCACAAGTTGTTCAAGGAGATGTTAGTACAGGAAATAAAATTGTTGAAAATGTTGAACGCAAGAAGGCAGTGGGTGAATCTAGTGGAGCTACGCTAGAGAAGGAGGTGGATGATATTTTGAAGATAATCAAGATGAGCGACTATAGAATTATGGATCAACTACTGCAGACTCCTTCAAAAATATCTATCTTGGCTTTATTGATGAATTCCTCTTCTCACAGAGAATCTTTGATAAGGGTATTGGACCAAGCTTTTGTATAAAGTGATATGCCAGTAGACCAATTCAGCAGTGTAATACGGAACATTACATCATGTAATAACCTGAGTTTCTACGATGATGAATTTCCCAATGAAGGAAGGAATCACAACCTGGACCTCCACATCTCTATGAACTGCAAGAATGATTCACTATCCAATGTGCTGATTGATAATGGATTTGTACTGAACGTTATACCGAGGAGCACACTTATGAAGTTGAAATATCAAGGAACACCCATGCGCCCAAGTAGCATTATTGTGAAAGCGTTTGATGGATCAAGGAAATCTGTTATTGGTGAAGTGGACTTGCCTATTCATATAGGCCCACATTTGTTTGAGATTACTTTCCAGGTCATGGATATTATACCCGTTTACAGCTGTTTGTTGGGAAGGCCGTGGATACATGAGGCAGGGGTTGTCACTTCGACTTTACACCAGAAGCTGAAGTTTGTACGTGAAGGAAAAGTGGTAATTATAAATGGAGAATAGGCATTATCGATATCTCATTTGTCCTCTTTCAGAATTGTGGAGGAGGATGAAGCTGCTGTTGGAACCCAGTTCCAAGCTTTATCCATTGACAACATAAGAGGAAATAAGAACTCTATAGCTTCATTTAAGGATGCACAGCAGGTTGTGCGTAATGGCCATAGCAATGTATGGGGACAGATTGTTGACCCACCTGTGACTAAGAGTAGAGTTGGTTTGGGGTTCTCTGTGAAGAATGATAAAGGTAAGGGCATGAAGCCGAAGTCTATTACAGGCAAGTATCAAGACATCTTCCGTAGCGGGGGTTATCTTCACCCAACTATTTCCGGGATTAATGTCATTGTGGAAGATGAAGCAGAGCCAGAAATACCAAATTATGTGACACACGGAGTTAGGGTTCAGAACTGGATCACCATTGATGTTCCCTCTTGCATACATGTTTCAAAGTAATTTGTTTATGTTAATATTTTTGAAAAGCTTTCACTCTACCCAAGGTGAAAGTATTAATATTGTACGGGCTTATCTGTTTGCTGTGACTTTTAAAATCAATAATGAAAGTTGACTTTGTTTCCCAAATTGTGTTTTTATTTTTTGCTTTTTCTTGGAAAATGGTAATAAAAAAAACCTTTCAAAATAAATAATAACTGAAATTCAATTTGCATGATCACTTGTTATATGTGTCAGTTTCTAAAAACAATCATAAATCATATGTGCAGATTAATTAAAAAACCCATTGAATACAATGACCCTGCACCCTCTCCCAACTTTGAATGTCCTGTGTATGGGGCCGAAGAAGAAGACTATGATGATATTCTGGAAGAGGTCTCATGGTTTCTTGAGCGCGAGGAAAATGCCATTCATCCATATAAAGAGCCATTGGAAGTAATCAATTTGGGTTCAGAAGAAGATCCGAAAGAAGTCAATATTGGAGCATTGTTGCATCCTGATGTGAATAGCAGGTTAATTGAGTTGTTGAAAGAGTATGTGGACATTTTTGCTTGGTACTACCAAGATATGCCTGGTCTATATACGGATATTGTAGAACACCACTTGCCGCTGAATCCAGAATGCCCGCCAATCAAACAGAAGTTGCGAAGAACTCACCCAGATATGGCAGTGAAGATCAAAGAAGAAGTTCTAAAGCAGATTAATGTTGGTTTTCTTGTGACATCGGTGTACCCTCAATGGATTGCCAATATTGTCCCAGTACCGAAGAAAGACGGAAAAGTTTGCATGTGTGTAGATTATAGAGATCTAAATAAAGCTAGTCCAAAAGATGATTTTCCATTGCCACACATTGATATGTTAGTGGATAGCACAACAAAATTCAAGGTTTTCTCGTTCATGGATGGATTTTCCGGGTATAATCAAATAAGAATGGCTCCTGAGGACATGGAAAAAACAACATTTATCACACCCTGGGGAACATTTTATTAGAGTGATGCCCTTTGGGTTGAAGAACGTTGGTGCAACGTACCAGAGGGCTATGACAACCCTCTTCCATGATTTGATGCACAAGGCAATTGAGGTATATGTTGATGATATGATTGCTAAATCCCAGACTGAAGAATGGCATGTAGAAGATTTGTTGAAGTTGTTTCAGCATTTGAAGAAGTATCATCTCAGCTTGAATCCAAATAAATGTAACTTCGGTGTTCGATCAGGGAAATTGTTGGGTTTCATTGTTAGCCAAAAAGGAATTGAAGTTGACCCTGATAAAGTAAAAGCAATTCAAGAAATGTCAGAGTCGAGAACTTAAAAGAAAGTCAGAGGGTTCCCCGTGCATTTGAATTATATTTCCAGATTCATTTCCCATATGACTGCAATGTGTGAACCGATCTTTAAGTTGTTAAAGAAAAATCAAGGTTGTGTATGGACAGATGACTTCCAAAGGGCATTTAAAAGTATTAAAGAATATCTTCTTGAACCTCCTATCTTTCTCCCTCCTTTTGAAGGAAAACCATTGATTATGCATCTGACAGTGTTAGATAATTCCATGGGTTGTATTCTGGGACAACAAGATGAAACAGGGAAGAAAGAGTATGCCATTTGTTATCTCAGTAAAAATTTTACTGATTGTGAGTCGCGGTATTCCATGCTGGAAAAGACATGTTGTGCTCTGGCCTGGGTGGCAAAACGTTTGCGGCAGTATATGTTGAATCACACTACTTGGTTGATCTCCAAAACGGATCCAATCAAGTACATTTTTGAAAAACCTGCTCTTACTGGGAGAATTGCCTGCTGGCAGATGCTGTTATCTGAATACGATATCGAATATCGCACTCAAAAAGCTATTAAAAGCAGCGTGTTAGCATATTATCTTACTCACCATTCAGTTGATGATTATCAGTCTGTGAAGTATGATTTCCCCGATAAGGATGTGATGTTTTTGAAAGTGAAAGATTGTGATGAACCATTGCCTGAGGAAGGTCCTGATCCTGAATCTCGATGGAGTATGATATTTGATGGAGTTGTGAATGCTTATGGTAAAGGAATTGGTGTTGTGATTGTCACTCCACATGGATCACACATTCCTTTTACTGTAAGGTTGACATTTGATTGTACTAATAATATGGCAGAATATGAGGCTTGCATCATGGGTCTCGAGGAAGTTATTGATCTCAGAATTAAAATTCTAGATGTGTATGGAGATTTAGCTTTGGTAATAAATCAGATTAAAGGAGAGTGGGATACTCGTCACCCTGGCTTGATCCCTTACAAAGATTATGCTAGAAGATTGTTACCCTTATTTAATAAAGTTGAATTTTATCACATTCCTAGAGATGAAAATCAAATGGCGGATGCTCTGGCAACTCTGGCTTCTATGTATCAAGTAAATTCTTGGAATGATATACCTCGAATTATAGTTCAGAGACTGGATAGGCCCGCTCATGTGTTTACAACAGAGGATGTAGAAGATGAGAAACATTGGTATTACGATATCAAGCATTTTCTCCAGACTCGGGAATACCCGATTGGTGCATCGAATAAAGATATAAATATATTGAGAAGATTGGCAGACAGTTTCTTCCTCAGTGAAAACGTGTTGTACAATAGAAATTATGTCATGGTCCTGCTCAGATGCGTGGATAGACACGAAGCAGACATGTTTATGCACGAGGTTCATGAAGGCTCATTTGGCACTCATTCCAATAGACATTCGATGGCTAAAAAGATGCTAAGGGCAGGTTACTATTGGCTGACAATGGAATCTGACTGGTACAAATTTGCAAAGAAGTGTCATAAATGCCAGATTTATGCGGACAAGGTTCATGTGCCTCCGACACTTCTCAATGTGATCTCTTGCCCATGGCCTTTCTCTATGTGGGGGTATTGACATGATTGGGATGATAGAACCCAAAGCTTCGAATGGACACCGTTTCATCTTGGTATCAATTGATTACTTCACCTAATGGGTGGAAGTTGCTTCATATGCTAACGTTACTAAGCAAGTGGTTATGCGCTTCATTAAGAATAATTTTATATGTAGGTATGGTGTGCCGAGAAGAATTATCACTGACTATGGCTCGAATCTGAATAACAAGATGATGACAGAACTTTGTGAGGAATTCAAGATTGTCCATCATAACTCATCTCCGTACAAGCCGAAGATGAATGGGGTTGTTGAAGCTGCTAATAAGAATATCAAGAAGATCATCCAGAAGATGGTTGTTACTTATAAATATTGGCATGAAATGCTCCCTTTTGCTTTGCATGGATATCGGACATCTTTCTGCACTTCAACAGGAGCGACCCCATTCTCCCTTGTGTATGGAATGGAAGCAGTGCTCCTAATCAAGGTTGAGATTCCCTCTTTGCGTGTGATAATGGAAACCAAGTTGTCAGAGGCTGAATGGGTCTAGAACAGGTTTGACCAATTGAATTTGATCGAAGAAAAGAGGATGACAGCTTTGTGTCATGGGCAGTTATATCAGAAGATAATGAAGAAAGATTTTGATAATAAAGTCAAACCTCGTGAATTCAGAGAAGGCGACCTCGTGCTCAGGAAGATCTTGTCTTTTAACGATGATTCTAGGGGCAAGTGGACTCCCAATTTTGAAGGCCCGTATGTTGCCAAGAAATCCTTCTCTGGCGGCGCATTAATTCTTGAAACTATGGATGGCGAGAAGTTCCCACGTCCCATGAATGTTGATGCAGTCAAGAAATACTTCGCCTAAAGAAATAAAAGAACAGCTTGCTAAGTTGAAAACCCGAAAGGGAGGCTTAGGAAAAAAGGAGCGTCTCGGTAGGCGAAAACCCGAAAGGGCGGTCTAAGAAAAAATTAGAGACATAAACAGAATAAAATTTCCCGCTAAGTTGAAAAACCGCAAGGGCAGCTTAGGCAAAAGTTAGGGACTTTCTTGGCAAGTAACTACATCAGACAAGACTCGATCATTGAAGCAACAATCTTCTTGGATCCTCACCATACTTCAACAGAAGCTGCTGCTCAGGATTTCAAAATTTGTTAGAAGGGATAGTGTTCATTGTATCTCAATGTATCTTTTCCATTATAAATTTCCATTTTCCAAACTTTGTAATCATCCATGGAGTCTCGTCATTCCCAGACTACCATTCTATCAATAAAATTTGAGCTTTTACCCAATTATTTGTATTTATTATTTTATTTAGCTTGCAAAGACTCCATTTATTATTGATAATAATTTTCAAAGCAAAAATATTAAATAAAAAAATTGTTTTTCAAAAAGAATTTACAATTTACTTTTATTTTAGATTTTGTGATTCAAGAAGAAAACAAAAGTGGTGATCCCAGGAATGGACGAACTCCAGTAGTTTTGAGAAGTTTTGTTTCCCCCGGGAAGGTTTTCTCAGGATGTTTCCACTGGTACACGTGTGTTTTTTGTATGTTAAAGACGATACTAATTGGCGTAAGGTGTAGTATTGGGTTTGTGACTCCAGCGTCCCCAGTCAAGTCTTGGTTCATTTTTCTTCTTTTTTTTTAGTCTGCATGATATGAAGACTCAATCCAAGATTCTCCATTGAAGGCTTCGCTCATTTGATAGAAGTCCGTTCTCCCCAGAGAAGTTGGTGCAATAATTACTCTCGAAGAACACGTGTCTTCGGTTTCCCCAGTGAAGAACATATATTGGTTTCCCCTCGATGATGTGGTGTTGACCTCCCCAATGATGTCAGCACGAAGTCCCCAGTAGATGTCTCAACGATGAAGCATTATCCCCCTTAGTGAAGTCTGTATGTTTTTTCTCCTTTAAAGTGGGCCTGAATTCCCTAGTGAATGTTTTAACGATTTGGTTTCCATATGCCTTATTCGAGATCAGTTTTGCAATCCCCAGTAGAATTGCTACACATAAAGATATTTATTTCCCCGTTAAAGTCTGAGTGCTACTCCCTGGTGAAGCCTGGAGAAGGATGTTATATCCTTGTATCTGTACTATTTTGTCACTATATTATGTTTCTCCCCAGTAAAGTTAAGCCATGCAGTAGGACTTTGTTTCCTCAGTTGGTGCTTATTTTCTTTTGGGATGATCGTCTTAGATGTGATTTGGCCGAGTGTTGTGTGCGCTCGAGTTGTTTTGTTTGTTTATCCCCAATATTATATGTCTGTTTTGTCAGAATATACATAATAATACTCATACATTCATACATATATCATACATAGTTAAATTAAGAAAATCCTTGCTCATTCACATTCGTTGATATTTTGTTGACATATTACCCTGTTTTGCAGAATTGTGTTATCCTCTCCCTAATAGAGTGTCATCCATAAGCAGAAAGTGTATATTCTTTCAATTTCCCCACTGAGTTATCCCTCGTGGAAGATTTTTGCTTTAGCCTTCCTGTACAGCTCCTTGTCTGGATGGATTTGATTTCCCTCTTGAGTTTATTTCTCAAAGAATGTATTATGGAAGACCATTTTATTCCAGTTTATTTATGGTTTGAATCTTTGTTCCTCATCAATATTATTACTTTGGATTTATGCAAGCTTCGAGCATTGGTTTGAGGATGTTCATTTATTTTGCACGAGAAGAGTTTTATCTCCTCAGCAGGAATATAGTGGCATTTCCCCAGGAAGCCATTTTGTTTTCCCCAGGGAGTCATTTTACAATCATTCTTATAACAGAAAGTAGCAGGTCTCTTTATTTGGGCAACTTATACTTCCCCGTAAATGTCGATGTTACTTTTTTTTTGTTATCTTCTCTATGAGTGGATAGTTTACAGTTTGTTGTCAAAATTACTCCAGTGGATGGACAGTCATTCAATATCATAGAGACAATTCGTTAAGAAATATTTGTAAGTGGTAGTCTCTTTATTTGAGACAGCTTATACATTACCCTTTCCAGGCAGAATGCCTTGGTTAAAGAAGAAGTTGAGATCCGTTCTAGGTGAAACGCCAGAATTTTAGAGAAAATTGTTATATCTTTTTGCTACCCTCAGTGAACGTTGGTAGTTCATCATCAATGAAAGGAGGTGCTATGATATATTCTCTCTCTACCTTAAGTGAAAGTTGGTAGGTCACCTTCAATGAACGTTGGTGATTGTTATCTTTTTGCTACCCTCAGTGAACGTTGGTAGTTCATCATTAGTGAACGGCGATGCTATGATATATTCTCTCTCTACCTTCAGTGAAAGATGGTAGGTCACCTTTAGTGAACGTTGGTGATTATTATCTTTTTTTCTACCCTCTGTGAATGTTGGTAGTTCATCGTCAGTGAACGGTGATGCTATGATATATTCTCTCTCTCTACCTTCAGTGAAAGTTGGTAGGTCATTGACAGTGAACATCGGTAATTATTATCTTTTTGCTTCCCTCAGTGAACATTAGTAGTTCATCGTCAGTGAACAAAGATGCTATGATATATTCTATGTCTACCTTCAGTGAAAGTTGGTAGGTCATCGACAGTGAACGTCGATGATTGTTATATTTTTGCTACCCTCAGTGAACGTTGGTAGTTCATCGTTAGTGAACGGTGATGCTATGATATATTCTCTCTCTACCTTCAGTGAAAGTTGGTAGGTCATCTTCAGTGAACGTTAGTGATTGTTATCTTTTTGCTACCCTCAGTGAAAGTTGGTAGCTCACCGTCAATAAACGTAGGTGTTGTTTATTCTTTCTCTCCACCTTCAGTGAACGTTGTTAGTTTCGCCTTCAGTAGAAGTTCGTGTATCCTTTAACCTTTTTTCCATCCTCTATGAGTCGGGTCTTTTGACCCACCAGTAATTTATTTTCCTGGTCAGGTTTTTCTTTTGTTTCTTTATTTCCTTTGGAACATCCCCAGTGGTGTTTTGCGTCTCTTTGATTCTGTTCATATGCATTCATAAGCATTGCATGGCATCTTAGGGCCAAAAATAGGGTTTGTTTTATATTTAAGTATCTTCGTTCGCGTCGACACGAAGACTTTTAACCTTTGTATTTTTGGATAGAAGAAACTTGACTTGTTTTATTTTGTGATCATGGATATTTTGTCTTGATTTTATTTCTAATTAATAAAATGCAATGTTGGTTTGTCTTACTTGTTAATAATGTAGGTAAAGGCAATGAAGTTTAGCAAGTTGCTCCATGGGTTCATGAGTTTATTTCCATGCCCTAGTCAATAAACCTTGAGAACTTCAAACCTCACCATTGAATTTGTTTTGGAAGAAATGGCATGGAAAGGTTTATTTTGGTTCACTACATTTCAAATTTATCAAAATTGATTCAAAAGTACAAGGGGTTGATTGAAGAAGTTGTCATGGTTGGACAAGGTCTTGTTCCCATTGGTCACAAGTGCATATTTTCTCAATTCTCAAGATATGGAATTGGTTTTGGTTTCTATGAGTTATCATTATCATCCTCAACAACTTCTATCTAAAAATCAAAAGTGTTGGTACAAGAAGGTTGTTCAAAATTGTCAAAGTTCCTCGAAGCATTTTCTTGATCTAGGAGCTAGGGTTCTGAACTTCAAAGAAGTATATCTTGCTCATCTTTTGGTATTTTTGAGTGATTCTAAAAACATCCTTCTTCAAAGGGTTATTAACAAGTCACTTCAAAAGTTTCAAGGAATTTTCACGTGGAAGAAACTTGATGATGAAGAAAGATTACAAGTCCTCCAGATGAACCCCCAACTTCCCATGTGTGACTTCAAATGATCATAACTTGGTAAATTTTTATCATGTTGAGCCCACTCTTTTTCCACAATTATCTTGAGTATGTGAAATTTATTCCTTATTTTATATGCAAAGTGAGAAAATGGATGGAAGATTCCCTAAGGATACAAAGGATTATAGGTCATTTCATGATTTTTTGCCAACTTTAACAATTCATAACCCTCTCAATTTTTGGATATTTTGAATGGTTCAAGTTTAAAAATGTCATCCAAGAGGTCTATTTCATGCCATCTTTTTTGTTCAAGAGCAAATTCCAAGTGGAAGGCCATGTTTGGATGCATAACATTATCACTTTTGAAGAAAATTTTGAAATATTTCTAAGTATGGAAAGTCAACCTTTTTTCCCCAACTTTGACTCAATGCAACTTTCATCTCAAACATCCATTTGATTCCATTATTTTTCCATTGCAAATCTTGTAACCTCATCTTTCTAAAGCATCAAGAATCATGCCCTAAGACCCCTTGAGTTGAAAATGCCATTGTTTTGAAATTGGTAACTTGGAACTGAATTTCTCACCAAGTCAGAATTTTGAAATCCATAATGTGGCCTCTAATCACAAGATTTATGCGTGTTTTTGAATTAAAATTGATTGACAAACTTGCCAGAAGTGTTTAGCACCTCAAAACACAAAGATTGGATGAGTTTTGGTGAAAATGAGATCACACTTCACTCGTGCATCAGGTTCACACGAATTCCCTCTAAAATGCATCATTCACTCTTCCTTTTGATCCCATTTGCTTCTCCTATAAATACATGAACTATCCCATTTATTTTCTCAAGCTTGGATAGCCAGAATCACTCTGCCAAACTTGCTCCATAACTCAATTTTCTGTAACTTCGTAATCAGTGTTCAAGCTTTTTTCAATCCAATTTTTCTATCAATTTACCTTCCTTGATCTTCCCTGAAGCTAACCATACAATTACTTTCAAGAATCGTTCCCTATATTGCTCCATAGAAGTCCAGTTTCAAAGCTCTGCAACTCAACTTCAATAGGTAGATTTCTCCATCAATTCTTCAGAACTTTGATATCATTGCGATGCTCTCATTGTCCTGGTTCTAGTCTCAACACTTGATTTTATCTGGAAACACGTTTTGACCATGAAATTTCAAATCTCTTTTCAAAACTTTCCTTCTAAATTGCTTGAGCTACGGTTTATATAAATTTGTCGCGAAGGTGTGGTTGTCTTTGTCTTGAAGAGACGAAGCGAATGACATAGGTCTGAGCTTCTTATTTTACAGTTTTAGAGACTTGCAATTCATGTTGGCTGGAGGTTGAAGATGACCAACGTGTCATCTTCCAACCAATGATGGTGCGCCTATTGTTTTTTTGAATTTCTGATTTAATAAGTGATCCAGTGTTTTATTCACTAATGACCATGATATGCACAGCGCGCCAGATCCCTTGGATTTGATTAGTAACGCATTTTGACTCTCATCCATTGGTCCACATCTTTTTGGTTTTTATTTTATTTTCTGATTTTTATATTTAATTGTTTTAAACTTCAGAAAATCATAGAAAATTCATTTTTAGTCCAAAAAATCTGAAAAAATTATGAAAAGTATTTTTGATTTTTCTCTTTCTGATATTAATTTTTTCACAAATTTATTTTGTGTTTTGATATTTTTTATAAATTTTCACTTTATTTGAATTTTTTTAAATGTTTAAAAATACTTTTATGCATTTTTAAATTCTGAAAAAATTATGGAATGATCCAATGATATTGTGACAAATATTGGTGTCCTCATTTATTTTTTATTTCTGAATATGTTATTTTTTATCATTTTTGGTTTATTTTACTCATTTCTTTTCATTTTAAAAAATAGTTTCTGACTTTAAAAAATTATCAAAAATTTTGTAAAAATATTTGAGTCCTTTTCTGATTTTTCTATGGTCTTACTTTTTATTTCTTGATTAACTTGAACATATTTGGTATTTTTCAGTTTTATTTCTATTTTAAAACATTTTAAAACCTTTTTAATGTATATATTAAATGCAATATTATTTTGTGATTATTTTCTGGCTGATCTTGGGTTGAATTTTTAATTATGAACTTTGTTAACATAATTGGATCCATGGTGTTGAGTTTAACTCCATAAAAACGGATGAATGATTTTAATAATAGTTTGATTAAAATTTAATTCAAATGTGATTTGCATTCTTTTCCACCCCTCTTCATCTCATCCCTTTCTTATTGTACTAAGTGTTATTGTAGCATGATCTCTATATCAAGTCTCAAAATAAATGGTGCATAGATTGCTATTGACCGGTCTCAAAATAGGTGTGACTTCTATGTAAGTCCACTTATGATTGCTTAACATAGCGCTAAATTTTGTCCTGATTCGAATAAATGATCACTCGTGGCCCAAACCTATGTTTGCAAAGCCCAAGTATGTTAATTTGATCCCTTTGATCCAATAACTTTGAGATTCATTGTGTGGAGGCTTTGGTTCTACCAATCCTCTAATGGATCTACAACACTTTTGGTCAATGCAGATCACTTAAACATTGTTGATCATTAAATGGTACTTGTGAGGATTCCAAATGGATGATATACTTGACAAAAGGCAAATGCAACTTGTTGTGTGGAGGATTTGGTTCTACAATCCTCTAATGAGTTCCAAATGCAAGTTTCACGATGGTCATCCAACTAACCACTAATAATTAATTTGTTTCACTTTATGCTTTTTTTGTGCTTTATGTACCATTTACTTTAAGCATTACATTTCCTGTTATTTGTATTTTGCTCACTTGAGCACTTATATCCTTGTTATCTTTATTTTGCTTACTTGAGCCTTCCTTTTCTTTTTCAAGACACCTAATAATCAACATGGACCCTAAAAAAGCTTTAATGATACTTGGACTATTTGGTTACTATCCTTGGCATTGTGGAGTATTAGACTTCTTGGACTTAGGGTTAGAAACCTTGGCCTATGTTGGAGACCTTATGACCTTAATTGATATTTTGTCTGGAGCTCTTGAGGTTTAACTCAAGACATTGGGTTGTTTGTTTGTTTGTGTGCAGGTTATCATGATTACACTCTTTGTTTGTAATCTGGAATTCACTCGTATACAGTCGTTACTCTGTCCAATTTTTTTGAACACTTAATATACTTGAAATTTGGTTTTTCTCAAGAGGTCTAGTATCGTTGCTTGCTTGGTTCCAATCCAAGAAATGAGAATTCTATCTTGACTCATAATGTCAAGTATTGGCTTCTTGTTGGTTAGATGGTTCTTATCCTTAGCTTTTTACCGTATGCTTTAGTATAGTCTCTTCTTTTCCTCCCATCTTCTTTAATTTCAAAAACCTTCTTCATCCTTTTGAAAACTCTTATTGTTTTTAAACTTGAACCACTTTCATAATAAACTTGGACTCAGGTCCATGCATTTTCAAAACCTTTTCATAAACAAACTTCAATCAACTTAATAATAATTTGACATTTTTTTAGAAGACTAAAAGTTAATCAATGTCATTTCAAACTATTTTTCCACTTTGGATTTTATTTTAAAAACCTTACTCAAAAGATTAGACTCTTATCAATCCTTGTAGTGATGCAAACAACTACACTTCTACAATATGTAGTGAAGAGAGATATGTTCCACTTGGGTATTTAGTGAGACATTGTTGATTATAAAATCCAAGTCATATCCTCCACTTTAAGATGATGCATATTCTCCTTTCTCATGATTTTGGGTAGTAAGTATGTTTTCCACACGGGCAATGACGATGATGTTTTATCTCATAAAATTGACCAACACACTTGTGCTTTAAAATTTTTAAAAGAGGAACTTTGTGTCCCTGATCCCCTATTGCACGAAAGGTGGTACGTAGGCACTAAAGGTTCGCAACCACGGCGGGTGCAAAAATCATAAAATATATATTTATTCTCTCACTTCTACCATCTATTTTATATACAACATTTTATAGCCAAAATATACAGATTTTTACAAAGAGGTTTCCGCAGAGTACCCTAGATGTTTAGGGTGCTAATACCTTCCTTTTGCATAACCAACCCCCTTACCTTGAATCTTTCCCCCTCTTTTTGGGTTACTTGCTCTTTTCCCATTCCTTTGGAAACAATAAAGTGCGATGGCAATTTTTATTTTGATCTGTGTAAGTCTAGTCAATCCAATGGCTTTGTCTTAAACATTTCTACCGCTACACTACCAAGACATGCCAGGATTGGATAACAACATTATAGAGCATCGATTGCTGTTGAGATCTGAATGTCCTCCGATTAAGCAGAAATTAAGAAGGACTCGTCCCGATATGGCTGACAAGATCAAAGAAGAGGCCCAGAAACAAATTAACACAGGCTTCCTCGTTACATCGGTTTATCCTTAGTGGTTAGCCAATATAGTGCTTGTTGCTAAGAAGGATGGAAAGGTTCGAATGTGTGTGGACTATAGAGATCTGAATAGGGCCAGCCCAAAGGATGGTTTCCCATTACCACACATTGACATATTGGTTGACATCACAACAAAGTTCAAAGTCTTTTCTTTTATGGATGGTTTCTCTGGTTACAATCAAATCAAGATGGCACTTGGAGATATGGAGAAGACATCCTTCATTACACCTTGGAGAACATTTTGTTATCGAGTAATTTCGTTTGGTTTAAAGAATGCCGGTGCAATGTACCAAAGAGCCATGATCACTCTGTTCCATGATATGATGCATAAAGAGATAGAAGTTTATGTAGATGATATGATTGCCAAATCGCAGACTAAAGAAGATCATTTGAAGCATCTTTTGAAATTATTCCAGCATTTGGGAAAGTATAAACTCCATCTGAATCCTAACAAGTGCACTTTTGGTGTTCGTTCTGGAAGGCTTCTAGGTTTCATTGTCAGTCAATGGGGTATTGAAGTAGATCCCGATAAAGTAAAATATATTCAAGAGATGCTCGCACCCAAGACGGGAAATCAAGTAAGAGGATTCCTTGGAAGGTTAAACTATATTTCCAGATTTATATCTCATATGACTGCTACTTGTGGGCCGATTTTCAAGCTTCTTCGAAAAAACCAAGGATGTGTATGGATAGAAGATTGTCAAAGAGCTTTTGATAGCATCAAAGAATATTTACTTGAGCCTCCCATCTTGATTCCTCCATCGGAAGGAAGACCTATGATTATGTATTTGACCATATTGGAATATTTCATGGGATGTGTGCTTGGTCAACAAGATGAGACTGGAAGAAAGGAACATGCCATATATTATCTGAGTAAGAAATTTACAGACTGTGAATCTAGATACTCAATGCTTGAGAAAAACTGTTGTGTTTTAGCTTGGGCTGCTCTCCATCTGCGCCAATATATGATTAACCATACTACTTGGTTGATCTCTAAAATGGATCTGATCAAGTATATCTTCGAGAAGCCCGCCTTGTTTGGAAGAATAGCTCGTTGGCAGATGTTATTATCTGAATACGACATTGAGTATCACACTCAAAAAGCAATTAAAGGAAGTGTTCTAGCCGATCATTTGGCTCACCAACCAATTGACGATTATCAGTCCATCAAGTTTGACTTCCCAGATGAAGATGTTATGTACTTGAAGACCAAAGATTGTGAAGAGCCATTACCTGGAGAAGGACCTAATCTCGAATCTCATTGGGGTTTGATATTTCACGGGGCTGCAAATGCTTATGGCAATGGAATTGGGGAAATCATCATCACTCCCCGAGGTACTCATATCCCGCTCACTGTAAGGTTGAAGTTTGATTGTACAAACAGCATGGCTGAATATGAAGCATGTATTATGGGTCTCGAAGAAGCGGTGAATTTAAAGATCAAGATTCTTGACTTATACGGAGACTCGGATTTGGTAATCAATCAAATCAAAGGAGAATGGGAGACTCGTCATCCTGGTTTGATCCCTTATAGAGATTATGCTAGAAGACTATTAACTTTCTTCAACAAAGTAGAATTACATCATATCCCTAGAGTTGAGAACCAAATGGATGATGCTTTAGCTACTTTGTCTTCTATGTTCCAAGTGAATGATTGGAACGATATGCCTTCAATCAAAATTATGCACCTCGACAGACCCGCTCATGTGTTCTCTGCAAAAGAGGTCACCGACGATAAATAGTGGTTCTAGGACATTAACGTGTTCTCCAAACTCAAGAGTACCCGCCTGGGGCATCCAATAAATATAGGAAGATATTGAGGAGGTTGGAAAGTAGTTTCTTCCTTAATAAAGAGGTATTATATAAGAGGAATTATGACATGGTCTTGATCAGATGTGTGGATAGACACAAAGCAGACATATTGATACAAAAAGTACACGAAGGATCTTTTGGCACTCATGCCAATGGACATGCAATGGCTAAAAAGATGTTGAGAGCCGGTTACTATTGGATGACGATGGAATATGATTTCTGCAAATATGTGAAGAAATGCCATAAATGCCAAATTTATGCGGACAAGATACATGTGCCACCGACCCTCCTCAGTGTTATCTCTTCACCTTGGCCTTTCTCTATGTGGGGCATTGATATGATTGGAATGATTGAGCCCAAGGCTTCAAATGGTCATCGTTTCATCTTAGTGTCCATTGACTACTTTACTAAATGGGTAGAGGCAGCATCATATACTAACGTAACCAGACAAGTGGTAGTCAGATTTTTCAAGAATCAGATCATTTGTCGATACGACATCCCGAGCAAGATCATCACTGATAATGGTTCGAATTTGAATAAAAAAATGATGAGAGAGCTTTGTGAAGAGTTCAAGACCGAACATCATAATTCTTCACCCTACAGACTAAAGATGAACAGAGATGTTGAAGCTTCTAATAAAAACATCAAGAAGATTATCCAGAAGATGGTAGTAACTTACAAAGATTGGCATGAGATGCTCCTGTTTTCTCTACATGGGTATCGTACTTCAGTTTGAACTTCAACAGGTGTAACTCCATTTTCTCTAGTATATGGCATGGAAGCAGTACTCCTCGTGGAGGTTGAGATCCCGTCTATGAGAGTTTTGATGGAAGCTAAGCTTTCTGAGGTTGAATTTGATTAAAGAAAAGAGAATGATAGCGTTGTGTCACGACCAGCTATATTAGCAGAGAATGAAGAAGGCATTTGATAAGAAGGTTCAGCCATGCGAATTTAGAGAAGGTGACCTCGTGCTCAAGAAGATATTATCTTTCCAACCGGATTCTAGGGGAAAATAGGCTCTGAATTACGAAGGATTGTATGTTGCTAAGAAGGTTTTCTCTGGAGGCGCCATGCTTCTTACAAATATGGACGACAAGGAGATCTCACGCTCTGTGAACGCCAACGTAGTCAAGAAGTATTTCACCTAAAATTGAGATGACAGCTCGCTAAGTTGAAAACCCGAAAGGGCAGCTTAAGCAGGCTTTTGATCAGACCAGTCATGACAAATTTAAGCACATCTTGGAATTTAAATTTTTTAGGGAGAATAGTAGTCATTGTTTTTATAACCTTTTCTTTCATGTACTATTTTCCAAATTTTTGTAAACCTTTGGAGTCGCGCCATTAGCGGACTACCATCTTATTAATGAAATTTGAGTATTTATCTTTGTGTTTTTTTTATCGGGCAAAATTTCAGTTTTTACAGCAATATTTGAAACAAAGTTAATTAGAGTATTCCTATCTTAAAATGTGTCGTGAATACTGGAAGGAATGTTAGCAATTACTCTGATAAAGGTTAAGCCTTGAAATGCAAAACAACATAGCAATTCATCCTTGTATGATGAATAATGGTTCTTCCTTCAAAATCATTGTTGCACCCCAAAATTTGCCCTCCCATATTCTTCAAAGATTTGCTAAGAGCATGCTTCAACATCTCCCAAAGGTTGCACAGTCCAATGGCCTCCTAACAGTCAAAAATTAGGGTTTTGGTTCTGGCAAAGAAATTGAGGTTTCCAAGGGTCCAAACAAGTTCCACATGCCTATAAACATTGTCAAGCATCCTTATGCCAAGTTTCAAGACTCACAGCACAAAATTGCACAGTCAAAAACCCTAATTGCTCAACAGTCAACTGTAGGGGCAAAATGGTCATTTGACAGTCAAAAGTAAAAAAATTTGGTCAACATCTTATTTTGAAGCCACAAACATCATTTGATCAATTCTTGATCATGATTCTCAAGGCATGGCTCAAAAAGTCTCAAGATGCAAAAGTTTCTATTTTTGGACAGTTGGAAAAGTCAACTGCAAATTGACCAGGGCATAACTTCCACATGGTCTATCAGAAAAATTCCATCCAAAGCTCAATTTGAAGAGAATGACATTTCCTACAACTCCTCTTCACACTTCAAGTCCAAGAAATGCTCTCACAAAAAGTTATCAATCTCAACATTATAGGACATTTTCAAAAGTCAACAAAAAGGCACTTTAAGTCAAAGACCATAACTTGAGATTGGTAAATCAAAATGACATGCGACCAAAGACATTGGTTAGAGGACTTCAAGACCTTTCCAAAATGCCCAAGAACATGATCAAAGATTAAAAATTGAGCAAGATATGCCTTGTGGAAGTTGGGAAATTTTTGGGAATTTTGAAAAGTCAACTTTGCTTCAAATGCCTCAAAATTGCTAATGGGCCTCAATTTCTTCCATGAATCATCACCCAAAGGCCATGCACGACCCATTGACATCCAAGGGAGTTATTTTATCATTTTTGATTAATTATTTGAATTATTATTATTATTAATTCATTTAATTAAAATAAAATATGACAAAAATAGCAAATCATGTTTTCCAAATCTTTTTATACAGCATATTCACTCTTTATGAGCTCAAGATTTCGTGCACATTCAAAAGGGAAAGAATCTTCAATGATTGGCATAAGATTGGTATGGAAAAGATTGAAAAAAGATGCTTGAAAATCAAATATTGAAAGGCATTAAAACATGGATCATGGGCTTTGTTTTTGACCTAGAATGATTCCTCATACATATACAAACAGAACCCTAAGGCAAAAGACAAGCAAGCTGCGCTGAAACCTCAACAACAAAAATTGCATTTTTCACAAAAAAGGTTGAAACTGAAAACATAGTTCCAGTGTGATTCAAGGCCTACAATCCATTCCAAAAGCTTGCTGGGACCTTCCTGAACGTAACTCAATACTTTTCAAGTCTCCATACTCGAAGAAGTGGTAGAACACAGTCGCCCTGTTCATACAATTTTGCATATTCGTATTTACATTTTCATGCCATATTAATGTATTCTAATGATTGATTTATACTAACATAATGATTCTGAAGCTATTGATGTTCTCCAATTGAATTAATATCACCTGTATCCAAAGTTGCCATGGAAATTTTCTAGGGTTGCAGAAGCTGTGAATTGGGGTTTCCTTCATCTGGAAAAATTGGACCATGAGACCAACACCATTGAAACCAGGACCTTCCAACGAATAGAAATTAACCATCGCGCCCTTTTTCTTTTTCACCATATGCTGCTCGCTATTTTTCGCAGGTTTGACTTAGTGGGGGTTTAAAACCCCCGCTATCTATTTTATTTACAGGAGAAAAAGGAGGGCGAAGCTTAGGTGTCCACGCGTGAGTGGTGCATTCAAATCATTGGCGCGTTTTTTCGTTTGTTCCAGGATAATTGTACTTTTTGCATATATTGATCAGCGTCCACTAAGTTAGCAAATGAACGCGTTTGGCTGGGTGGAAGGTGTGTTGTCATGCAAGCATTGGGACCTGGGTTCGATTCCCAGGTCCCCATATTCTTCATAATTTTGTTTCTAACATATTCAGGTACGCTTTCCCTCCTGTGGTCCACCAAACAACCTCACCATCTGGCTTGCCACATGCCTAGCAAACTCAATCTGATGGCCAGCACAGGAATTCCATCATGCACCTTGGTCAATGGTTTACACGTGACCACTGAAAAGTCAAAAAGGCCTCATTCAAATGGGCCTAATTGCTGCAAATTAACCTCCAAAATTGGGTCAACCACCCCCTATGTTTGCATTTTCTTTCTCTCTTTTATTTATTTTAATTATGTTAATTATTTTCTTTTAATTCACCAAATTAATTTTTATAACACAAAAATACAAAAAAAATCAGAAATCATAAAAATAAAAATATGTTTTATTTAATATTATTTTGTAAATAAATTTTGTTAATCAATTTAGTTTAATTTTAGGTTTAATTTTAATGTATTTTCTTAAATAAACTAAAAATGTAGAAATTAGGGTTTTAGTACTTTTATTCTTTTTCATAATAAATAACCTTTTTTTTCATTATTATTAATTCTTAATTATTTTGTAAATAAACTTGTAATTAAATAATTAATGTAAATTAGGTCAAAACTTAAACTTTTTTTTAATAGTTAAAAACAAACTAGAATTAGGGTTTTATTTAATTTTTTAATTTTAATCAATTTTCTTTATTTTCATTAAATACCAAAAACCAAAAAATAACTTCTTTTCTTTAATCATTAATTCACTTCCAATTTCAAATTTAATTTCGTTAAAGGGTCCAACGCCCTCGCACTCGATTCTAATTTCTTTTCGCACGTTTACTTTTATTTTTCTTTTTTTATGTAATTGCCCCAAAGCCTTGTAACAGATAATTAGGACATTTACTTTCCGTACTTTTATCCAAATCGGGTCTCTGTTTAATTTGGCGATGTATGGACCCGCGCCTTGTAATAGCGTAGGACTTTTATTTTCCGCACTTTAAATTCAGTACCTTTAAACTGTTAATCACATGAAAGAATGTATGCCCAAATAAAAGTAAGCGTAGATCACCCAATACATGACAAACAAATAATAACTGAAAATGACACACAATTCACACACCACTCTTAGGGTACGCCTCATTGTTGCCTTGCCCCTCGAAACGTGGTCGTCGGGTAGAGGACGTTTTAGTAAGTCCTCATGTCCATGAACATGGCATGGGGGTAGCTTCTAAGGTGTCCTACTATTGCTCTGGTGACCACACTGTCCCTAATCCTCGAATTGACCCGAACACCTCCAACGGTGGTGCTACCTACCTCTCAATGGTGGGATGGCACTATCTTAAGGATATTTACACAGACTAATTCCTTAGGGTAGGTAGATGACTCGTAGATACTTGCTCTAATTCAAAACAAATCAAAAACTTCTTTTCACACCGACACTTTGCAAAAAGCTTTCAAAACAACTTTTCAAACACTCTTGAGGACTGATACAAGAGTCGATCTGAAACTTTCAAAGAAACTTTTTTCAAACCCACTCACCTTGAAAAGCAAACAAACACTTTTGAAAACACAAATGAGCAAGTATCTAAGAGCCCATGGATAACCATGGATGGAAAGGGTGCTAACACCTTCCCTTTCTATAAATCTACCTCCCGAACCGAGAGCAATCTCATAAGGAATTTTTTTGTGCTTTTGTCCTTTCCATATTGGAGAAAATAAAAGACGGTGGCGACTCTTGCTTCCGCGACATTTCGCGAACCAGCGTTAAACAGTCAGTTCCAGATCCACCGATCACAGAACTGGCGACTCTGCTGGGGAGATTTTATAAAGTGAGGTGTACCTTAGGACTAAGATCACTTGTGTTTTCAATTGTTGTGCTTGTTTGCTTTATTATTGTGGGCTGTTTCGGAGTTACATAGATCCTAACCCGGATCTGGGGATACCCTGTTAGGTAGCATAAGCTGTGAGGGACCTGTCCGACGTAGACCGACATGGGTGAAGCAGTGGCTACATTGGTGTGGCGCCTTGGTCTGTACCGATATCCCTTGTGTCGCAACGAGGAGAATATGGGTCTTCTGAGGAGTCGTTAAGCACCAACCGACCTTAGAACCTTAAATGACCCAACTTGGCCAATAGAACGGTAGCAGTATGCTACGCCCATTGAGGCTAAACTCTCGTGATGGTTCTGGCTGCAAGAAAAGATTGCGATGCTGGAGTTATGACCGATTGAGGGTAGTCAGTGATATTGGGATCCTCTAGAACCCGGTTACTTCTGATAGGACAGGTCTTAACCAACGAAACTGAAAGAGGGTGGTACCTAAACTTCATGTTGTCCTAAACTCTAAGAGTTGTCTTGTGTGACTTGTGTGCCTTCAAACTTGACTACTTGTACACTTGTTATCTAACAACACGAGTTTCTTGCAGGTTTTGTTTACAGACCTTAATCTGGACTCATAACAGGGTTTACATATATCACTCCATGCATAGCATAACATCATACCATTGCATACATCCTACATAAGGACTAATCCATTTCAAGGATCTCAAGGGCTTGTGATGCAGGTCATGATGAACCAACATGTCTGGAAAGGGGCAAAGGGGATTTATTTTCCTCTAGCCAAGGTTGTCAGGGGCTATGACCCACTCGATATGGTGAGCCTTGACTCTTGAAGAAGGACTCTCAACAACATGAAGTTCCTTCAATCAAGTTACCAGTTTCCAACTCTAACAATTTTCTTGTTTACCCCGCGAGGTCCTTGAAAACATTACATGCATATCATACATATCATTGCATAACAGGTACCCTTTCTCTACAGGTTGCTTACCTTCTTTGCTGTTTATTTCAGCAGTCTCATCATGAATCCTGAAATATCTACTGAGCAATCCATCCAGGCCCTCCAGGCCCAAAATGCCCAGTTCCAGGAGTTGATTAAGAGTCTAGCCCAGGGCCAACAGGATTTGAAGACTCTGCTCTCGAAGAGAAAGATGAAGAGGACAGTGTTGTTCAACCCGAGACGCAAATCTGGGAATGGATCACTAAATGAAGTTGAGCAGACTACCCATCTGTTGGAAAGGACAGCCCCCATGAGAGAGAGGTTCCTAGTCCTGTGGTCTCCGACAACGAGACTGATTATAATGATGAGCAGTACCCTCCAGCTGAGGACAGGTACAAACAGCTAGAAGACAGGCTAAGTGCTATGGAAATACAAAAAGTGCCTGGCCTGGACTTCGAGGATCTAGGTCTGTCTTCTGGGGTAGTAATCCCGCACAAATTCAAGGAACCTGCTTTTGCAAAATATGACGGGGCCTCCTGTCCTAAGTTGCATCTCAGGTCTTACACAAGGAGGATCCAGCCCTACACGGCTGACAAAAATTTATGGATTCACTTCTTTCAGGATAGTTTGGCCGGAACTCAACTCGACTGGTTCTATCAACTGAATGGAGCCAACATCCGCAGCTGGGAGGACTTGGCCACTGCGTTCTACAAGCAATACCAGTATAATGCCGAACTTGCTCCCACGCGCACTCAGCTTCAGGGAATGTCTATGGGTGCAGGTGAAGGTTTCAAAGAATATGCTCAAAAATGGAGGGACCTTGCTGGAAGGGTACAACCACCTCTGACTGACAGCGAGCTCGTCGACATGTTCTTGGGGACCCTGTCTGGTCCATTCTTCAACCACCTGATTGGGAATTCTGCTGCTGGGTTTACAGATCTGATCTTGACCAGGGAAAGAATAGAAGCTGGCATCAAGTCGGGGAAAATACAGAATGGTGACTGCTCGAACACTGAGAATAAACCATCCAAGAGAGAATCTAGTGCTGTCTATGGCTCAAGAGGGCAGAATAGGTCCGAACACCGCCAAGATGTCAACGCGGTGGTTATTGCAAAACTGGCCGGTGCTCCTCAGCGTCACAATCAGCAAAGGGAAGAGAGACCCAAAAGGCAATTCACTCCCCTCGGCATGACCTTGTCACAGATATTGCCACAGTTGATGGCAACCAAGTTGGTAACCCTCATGGACCCTCCAAAGAATCCCAACAGGACGCCTTCAAGGTATAACCCCAACGTTCGTTGCGCTTATCATTCTGACAGCCCGGGGCATGCTACAGATGATTGTTGGACTTTGAGAAACAAGGTTCAGGATCTGATTGACGCAAAGGAAGTCCAGCTCGACTCTCCAGAGGCTCCCAATGTGACCACTGCTCCCCTGCCCAAACATGGCTAGGATTGGAAACTTTTGTTCATTTGAATGTTCAGATTGTAATTGTCTTTGATTGTTCAAACATTTTATTTCATGTCAAACTTGGTTATTTCATTAATGCATTACACATGTCTGTTTTGAAGTAATTATTTCGTATTCACTATATGCAAACTGTTTTCATATTTTTGTGATGATCAACTCTTGATTGAAAATTCTAAGCCTCTTGAGGAAGGATGACGAAAACGATACCACGATCCTTACAGTATGCTTTTGAACAGACTCTGCTGATGAGGCACAGGCATTGTTTCAATCCCTAAACACTGGAGTTATAAGGAAGATAATCCCTCGTCAACCCCTCTGAGCCAAAGAAGTAGGAGTTTTTCTTTTCGAAAATTAAAACCTTTAATCATAACCTGGGGCAGGGTAGTTCTCTCAGCTGATCCAAGTGCATAACGAATGGCACCAAAGAAGTCCTTACAAAACAGAAGACAGTGATGGTTCTGAATAATCATAAAGACAGGCAGTCATTACCAAAAAAAATATAAAAGCCCAATAAGTCAAAACCTATGAAGGAGACTTACAAAATTGGGGCATCCCGCTGACTGTAATCACAAAAGAAACAGTTCAGGCAAAAAAGGAAAGGGATAACAAAATCAAATCAAAAAAAGGGAAAGAGGTCACACAAACCCTCAATAACAAAAAGGAATGACTGCCTATTCAAAATAAACTATCAGTATCTGAACCATCACTGGAATATCAGAGCAAAGACTCAAACAAGGTCTAATGCACGATTAGCTGAGTTTAGGATCGAAGAACATCATGAAGAGCGGGTGGGTACAAATAAGATTTGAGCCTTTATCCTTTGTTTCTTAAACCGTGAACCAGGTCACGTTATAACCCTCAAAAGTCCTAGCTGAAGCATGGGTTAGTTCGAAAGCATACTGTTACAAAGGTATCCTGACTCCTTAAGGCTTGCTGTAAAATACTGAGTTGACATCACAGTTTACAAAAAATTCACTTGTTTTATGAGAAAATGCATTTTCAAAAAAATTTAAAGACAGACTTAAGCTTTGCATTTTTGACATAACTTTGTTTGCATATGACTTTTTGTTTGAACAACATAGAAGTGCGCACGACGAATGTCTAATGAACAAAAGCACCTCCAATCAAGGGGCAGACGTGATTATTGTCCATCATCTGGGGCAATTAAGTCAAGATTCGGAGAATCTCTCAAGATGCCAAACAGCTAGGGGCAAACCTCTGCCTGAGCCACTTGGGGCATTGGACAGGAATTCCAGCAACAAATCTTGCACGATCAGACATCTTCTGGTAATATGGCTACACAATGCTACTGACAGGGGCACCTCCCTACATCTTGAGAGCGTGGACATAGTCGAAAAATACTACGCATAATCAAAGACCCGCTAGGTTGACACACCTAGGAAAAAATAAGGGCTTCCCGGCGAACCAAAAGGGTTCGGGTAAAATAAGGGATGAAATAGCAAAAAAAAGCTGTACACCCGACAAGCCGAAAACCTGAAAGGACGGCTTGGGCAAAAATGGGTATCCCGGTGGACTGAAAACCCGAAAGGGCGGTCCAGGCAAAAGTTAGGGATCAAAAGCGTACGACTATGTCTCGCCATCTTTTCACCTGCCTACCAGAAGAAGGTTTGTCCATCAACAACTATCAGCACCTCACAGGTCTTCCTCTCCCACCTCAGAAACAGGGGCAATGATGAGTTGTCCAAACGATCTAATTGCTCTGTCCGCCAAGGTATCAAGGTGAGTTCAGCTGAAGAACATAACCAGTATATCTTAACTCCCCAGAGAGTGAGTCAGCAAGTCAACGCACTCTCCCCAAGCAAAGCTATACTAACAGCCTTAAGGAAGTTGGGTATCCCCAGCGGATCTTAACATTCCTCAGCACAATATATGAATATTCCTAACAAGCATCCCCGGCAGTCTTGATCTAAGATTGTTCCCCGGCGGTATACAGACATTCAGTGGAATCTCTTCCCCAATATATCTCAAAGATTTCCCCAGGAGAGTCCAGTCTGAGGATTTCCCCAGGAAAGTTTGAATCCATCTCCCCAGCAGGAAGCTCATCCCCAGTAGATTCTGGAAGCTTTCCCCCTGCAGAGCACGAACGCGCCCCCCAGCTTTATTCAAAGGTTATTTCCCTACCAGGATATAACTGGGTTATCCTCAGCCAAGAGCCACGGAAAGATCGTCCTCGGCGAAGTCTTCCTATCCCCAGCGGAGTCTATTAACACTTCCAACATAACCACGGTATCCCCAGCGAAGTTACCATCAACATCCCAGCAAAGTACCTCTCTCCCCACAGAGTACTGTTCCCCCAGCAAGGTCGCTAGAATAATTTTCTCCCCGCAGATTAATCTCTTCATCAAGTTTATCCCCCAACGAAGTCATCTTCTCCTACCAGTATTCTTGCAATCATCATCCCCAGCGGAAACAACCAAGCACTATTCCTCAACATCAGCCCAGGATGTGACTTCCTGGCACCCGTCAAGGATTTATTTTCCTAAGACGAAAACATACATTCAAAAACATCACATTGCCATACATCATGATACATGCATAAATGCATCATATCTTACAATCTCATTTATGTTGAGAACATCATTGCTTGATCCATATCATGCATTGCATATGACTGACCTTTACCTTTCAGGAAAGATCCAGTTAAGTTCTCAGCTATGTCCAAGACCTCCTCTGGTTCAGTTAAATCGACTCCTAAAGATTTTTCTGATTCTTATCCAGTTGAAGTTATTTCAAGACCTTCTCTGGTTCAGTTAAATCGATTCCTAAAGATTTTTCTGATTCTTATCCAGTTGAAGTTATTTCAAGACCTTCTCTGGTTCAGTTAAATCGATTCCTAAAGATTTTTCTGATTCTTATCCAGTTGAAGTTATTTCAAGACTTTCGTCTGGTTCAGTTAAATCGACCCTAAGATTTTTCTGATTCTTATCCAGTCAAAGGTATTCCAAGACTTTTGTCCGGTTCAGTTAAATCGATTCTAAGATTTTTCTGATTCTTATCCAGCCAAACTTAATCCAAGACCTTCTCTGGATTCAGTCAGATCGACGCTAAGATCTCCCTGATTCTTATTCCAGTTAAATATTCCAAGACCTTCTCTGGTTCAGTTAAATCGATTCCTAAAGATTTTTCTGATTCTTATCCAGTTGAAGTTATTTCAAGACTTTCGTCTGGTTCAGTTAAATCGACCCTAAGATTTTTCTAATTCTTATCCAGTCAAAGGCCTTCTCTGGTTCAGTCAGATCAACCCTAAGATCTCCCTGATTCTTATCCAGTTGAAGTTATTTCAAGACCTTTCCTGGTTCAGTTAAATCGACTCCTAAAGATTTTTATGATGCAGATCCAGTCAAAGGCCTTCTCTAGTTCAGTCAGATCGACCCTAAGATCTCCCTGATTCTTATTCCAGTTGAAGATTCCAAGACCTTGCCTGGTTCAGTTAAATCGACTCCTAAAGATTTTTCTGATGCAGATCCAGTCAAAGGCCTTCTCTGGTTCAGTCAGATCGACCCTAAGATCTCCCTGATTCTTATTCCAGTTGAAGATTCCAAGATGTGATACGGTGGGAGAACTGACTAGGGTTTTGCGTTTGTTTTCGCAAATGTTTCGGTTGAGCAAGAGTCGCCACCGACTTTTTATTTTATCCTAAGGAAAGGTTTAAAAAGCACAGCAAAAACCTTTGAGATTTTTCTTGGGTTCGGGGAGTAGATTATAGAAGGGGAAGGTATTAGCACCCTTTCTATCCATGGTTATCCATGGGCTCTTAGGTACTTGCTTAGATCAACTTGCCTTGGTTTTCAATTGTTTGAAATGGTGCTTGGTGTGTGATTTTGAAAATGTTTTGAAAAGATGCCTTGCATAGGCTACCCTTGTAACAATTCTTTACTCGAATGTTTTACAAGAGGTGTTTGTCTTTTGAAAAGATGTTTCAAGGTTTTTTTTGAAAGTTTGTTTTGAAAGTGTTTGTGAAGTGTAGTTTGAAATTAGGCAAGTGTTTTCTTTGCAAATTGGCAAGTACTCAAGAGTTTATCTACCCTAGAGTTTTCTCAAAGATCTTTGTTATGTTTTAAACCTTTTGACAATTTTGTTTCACCATGGCATTTGGTGGACAATCTTGTATTTAGGAGGTGAAAGGGACAGACGCGGGTCATCGTTTAGACCATAATTGCAATAGTGTTAAATGTCTTTGGGCAATTTTTCTTTAAAAGGGACTTGATCATTTATTTAGGCAACATTTTGAGGGACTATGATCATTTGATTGTTTATTTTACCCAAAGAAGTTCAACATGCAATATGGCCCAATTATTTGAAGGCAACAAAGTGGAATACCCTAGGGGTGCAAGTGTGAAATGTGTTGTCCATTTTTCATGCTCATTTATCTTGTATTAAGTCCAACTACTTTGTTCATTTTTATTCGCATACAAAACCCTAATTCTAGCATAGTATGTTTAGAAAGCGATAAAAGTGCGAAATTTAAAATCCTACGCTATTACAACATAATAATATGGGGAGGGGGTACAATATTTCAAAGGGGGATATTTAGACAAGAAATTGAATCTAAGCTATTACATCATTTTCTATGAATATTTACAAGATAAATAAATGTATAATTTAAATGGTAAATAAAACAAATATGCAAGAATGCAAAGGGAATTTTTATATGTATAAAAAAGGTATTATTTATGTAAAATAAGAAAAGAAAATAAAAAAGGTATTATTTTTGAGGTATTTTCAAATTTAGGGCAAAACCCTAATTTTTTAATCAAAAGGGACATTAATTAATCAATTCATATAATATTTATTATTTACATACAAAAATAAAATAAAATATGGTGTATTTGTAAAAAAGGCCTTTTTTTTTTTAGTATTAAATATTTAAAAATATGATATGTACATTTTTTGGCATTTTACCCTAAATATATTAATATACCTATTTATTTATATTATTTATAAAATATGCATTATATATACATAAATGATAATAATTAATATTTATATAAAAAAATATATTTTGTATGAAATATTTCAAAAAGGGAAAATGTAATAAAAAATAAGAAAAGAAAATATATTTGCATTATTTTTTTCTAGTTTTTTCTAAATAATAATGTATATATATATATATTTATGTATATAAATGTTAACATAATCAAATAAATGCCTAAAAAATAGAAAAATGGTGTAAAAAATTATTTTTTTGATTTTTAATATCATAAGCAAAAATAAACAAGTCAAACCAAAAAAGGAAAAAGTCAAAAATCATTAAAAATAACAAAATGGGCTCAGGGGGTGTGAACTTAGAAATATGGTGTGAACAGAAAATACACACAAGCCCAGCCCAGATCACTTCTTCTTCAACCTCTGAACAAAAAACGCGCGCCTGCAAGCTTCATTTGAAATCCTGATTCTTTGATTTTTTGAACAAACTTCCAACACAAAAGATGTTAAGCATGAAACCACGATTCTAACCATATGCATAACTTGATCTAACTCTCTAAGATGAGGGAGAATTTCTCCTCCCCCAAATCCTAACCTAGTTTTTCTGCCATTTTCAAACTCTAAATTCTCACAACTCAAGCAAAAGAAATGAAAAGTAAAAACATGTACATGTTCAGTGGCATGAGTAGAACCTTGTTTATTCACAAACTTAAAGCTAATGATGCATAGTAAGAGAGATACGAGTTCAACAAGATACCTGTTCAGCTGAAGTTCTATCTTGCAATGTAGGGACTTTCAGTGCAAGGTGATGATTGGAAAAGCTTCCTTGAGGTCCAGGGATGCTGTTCCAATGTTTACTTTATCTTGAAAGCTTCTGAATCAAGCTAGAGAACTTCACCTGCAAAACAAGAAATTGAAAATGGTGGGAGTGGTTAGAGGGATTACAGGTCGTGCTTCAGGTCATGGTTAGCTTGCATAGATGGTATGGAAGGTATATGAACTGGTTTTGGCAAGAATGCTTGAGAGAAATAGAAGTTGGCACTCAAACTGCAGAGGCAACTCTGTTTTTGCAGTTTGATGGTGTTTTTTGGTTTGATGATGTTTGGAAGGTAAATGGCTCGTGCAATAGCTTGGTTATGATGTGTGTAATGTGTTTGATAACTTTGTTCTTCTGTATGTAAGCTGAGATGGATGTTGGTCTTAGTTATGCAATGTTTCTTAACCTTTAAGCAACAAAATGCAAGTTGGTGTTTTAGGTCAGTAGGGGACCTCTAATCCTGCTGCAAAGCTTCTCTTGATCAGAGTAATTTGTTCATAATCTTGTGCCAAAGAGATTTGGTTTGTACTTGCTTGATTTATTAATTGGACATAAAGTGGACTTTTGCAAAAATGGATAGTTTACTTTATCTAAAAATGGATTAAACTTGTATACAATACTTGAACTCATAGAATAACACTTTGACACAATGAACAAGCATTAAATTATTGAGTGTAACTTGGTTTAAGGACCTGTAATCAAGGGCATGCTGGTTTTGAGAAGTTTGCATAACTTATGAACATGAAAAATGGTCAATTCAAAAGTGAGTTTTTGCTATATTGTGAAATTCGATTCTCTCTAACCATGAGGTTGTTTGAGAAGTTCTTGGACATTTTGTAAAGCTTGGAATGTGTACTACAATCCATCTTTAAAATGCAATTTGAAATTCCAAGTGGAAGTGTATGGAAAATGGCCTTGAAGTGGGGTAGAAAAACTTGTCAAAATAGGTCAAAAATTCACTAAGTTAAGAATGGTTTAGTGCCCTTATTCAAAAATTTGTAACTTGAGATACAAGCTTCAAATGAGAAAACTTTGTGAATCAAAGTTGTAGATTATGAAACAAACTACAACTTTCATGTTTGGACTTTTGTTTGAATCCAAATGGATCTTGGTGAAAAAAAGGGGCAAAGTTGGGAAAAAATTAGGGTTTTTCATAACTTAGAAAAATTCTAAGTTATGAAAAATTCCATTTTAAACCCTAATTTGCATTTCTTGGTTTCTTGGTGAACAAGTTTCATGATTTGGCAAGTTTTGATGAAAAATGAATCTTGACTCTTGATTTTGACCAAAAAGTCAAAGTTTGACTTTTCAGTATACAGTCAAAATTGATCAATTGACTGGGAAATTCAACTGTCAATCCTGTGTACTTGGGATCTTTTGAGTTTGTTGATCATGCCAAGATAATTCCATGGGGTCCTTGAGTCCATGTGTGAGCTTGGTTTGCCATTGGCTAGGTCAAACAGTCAAAAATTGCCTTTGTGCAGTCAAAACCCTAAAAATGACCATTTTGCCCTTTTGGTGATCTGATCAAGTTTCTTGGGGAATTGTGATCCAAACTTGATCAAATGGTCCATATGAGTTCATAATGTTGATGTGGGTCAAATTTCATGAGGTTTGACTGTCAATTGGCCACAGTTGACTTTTTCCTTAATACAGTTGATTTCTGGGTCAACTGTCCAATTGACTGGGCAAATCTTGGAGTCAAGACTTGAAACTTGATATGGGTAAACTTGGGAGTCCAATATGAAGCATGAAAGTCATCTTGGGCATTTTAGGTCAAAACATCTTTGTGCAAACACAAACCCTAATTTGAGTCATCAGTGCAAGGGGGGGTCTTGAGCAGATGAAACCCTAACTGGATCTTTGAGCTTCAAAGGCTTTGTGGTGAAAAATCAATGAGGAATGGGAGGGCAAATTTTGGGGTACAACACAAGACCTTGCCGGGTTCAGTTAAATCGACTCCTAAAGATTTTTCTGATGCAGATCCGGTCAAAGGCCTTCTCTGGTTCAGTCAGATCGACCCTAAGATCTCCCTGATTCTTATCCAGTTCAAGTTATTTCAAGACCTTGCCTGATTCAGTTAAATCGATTCCTAAAGATTTTTCTGATGCCGACCCAGTCAAAGGCCTTCTCGGGTCCAGTTAAATCGATTCCTAAAGATTTTCCTGATGAAGACTCAATAGAAGACATCCCAGATTCTCTCATCGTTACTGTTGAGGTAGTAATCGCCCCAGATTCTCTCATTGTTACTGTTGAGGTAGTAATCGCCCAAGGTTCTCTCATCATTACTGTTGAGGTAGTAATCGCCCAAGGTTCTCTCATCGTTACTGTTGAGGTAGTAATCGCCCCAGATTCTCTCATCATTACTGTTGAGGTAGTAATCGCCCCAGATTCTCTCATCGTTACTGTTGAGGTAGTAATCGCCTAAGGTTCTCTCATCGTTACTGTTGAGGTAGTAATCGCCCAAGGTTCTCTCATCGTTACTGTTGAGGTAGTAATCTCCCCAGATTCTCTCATCGTTACTGTTGAGGTAGTAATCGCCCCAGGTTCTCTCATCGTTACTGTTGAGGTAGTAATCGCCCAAGGTTCTCTCATCGTCTCGTTGAGTTAGTAACCATCCCTGATTCATTCATCACCTTTTGAAGCTCAAGACTCGATTCCTGTATCTCGCCAGGGCACGTCTGAAGAGGTTTTAAGATTCAATTCCTGTAACCAGTCAGAGCACATCTACACAAAGAGTCTGAAGACCAGCTCCTGTAACAGGCCAGGTAATCATTTTCTTTTTCAGGTACGCAAGTTCTCGCTAAGGAATCTCTTACGCGATCGACACCCAGATGGCATCTATAAGCCCATCCACATATCCATCACCTCTCAACATGGCATCTATAAGCCCATCCTCCTATCCACCAATCTTCAAATGGAATCTATAAGCCCATTCCCACCATCACACTGCCAACATGTGAGCGCAAATTTCTGGGCACTCTAGTGTTCAATCATCTTCCACCTTCAGATTACGAAAGGCACGTCAGCCAATCTACATCCTCAGGTCTAAGAAGATTGAACAGGGGCAACTGTTGCACCCCAAAATTTGCCCGCCTATATTCTTCAAAGATTTTCTAAGAGCATGCTTCAACATCTCCCAAAGGTTGCACAGTCCAATGGCCTCCTAACAGTCAAAAATTAGGGTTTTGGTTCTGGCAAAGAAATTGAGGTTTCCAAGGGTCCAAACAAGTTCCACATGCCTATAAACATTGTCAAGCATCCTTATGCCAAGTTTCAAGACTCACAGCACAAAATTGCACAGTCAAAAACCCTAATTGCTCAACAGTCAACTGTAGGGGCAAAATGGTCATTTGACAGTCAAAAGTCCAAATTTTTGGTCAACATCTTATTTTGAAGCCACAAACATCATTTGATCAATTCTTGATCATGATTCTCAAGGCATGGCTCAAAAAGTCTCAAGATGCAAAAGTTTTTATTTTTGGACAGTTGGAAAAGTCAACTGCAAATTGACCAGGGCATAACTTCCACATTGTTTATCAGAAAAATTCCATCCAAAGCTCACTTTGAAGAGAATGACATTTCCTACAACTCCTCTTCACACTTCAAGTCCAAGAAATTCTCTCACAAAAAGTTATCAATCTCAACATTATAGGTCATTTTCAAAAGTCAACAAAAAGGCACTTTAAGTCAAAGACCATAACTTGAGATTGGTAAATCAAAATGACATGGGACCAAAGAAATTGGTTAGAGGACTTCAAGACCTTTCCAAAATGTCCAAGAACATGATAAAAGCTTAAACATTGAGCAAGATATGCCTTGTGGAAGTTGGGAAATTTTTGGGAATTTTGAAAAGTCAACTTTGCTTCAAATGCCTCAAAATTGCTAATGGGCCTCAATTTCTTCCATGAATCATCATCCAAAGGCCATGCACGACCCATTGACATCCAAGGGAGTTATTTTATCATTTTTGATTAATTATTTGAATTATTATTATTATTAATTCATTTAATTAAAATAAAATATGACAAAAATAGCAAATCATGTTTTCCAAATCTTTTTATACAGCATATTCACTCTTTATGAGCTCAAGATTTCGTGCACATTCAAAAGGGAAAGAATCTTCAATGATTGGCATAAGATTGGTATGGAAAAGATTGAAAAAAGATGCTTGAAAATCAAATATTGAAAGGCATTAAAACATGGATCATGGGCTTTGTTTTTGACCTAGAATGATTCCTCATACATATGCAAACAGAACCCTAAGGCAAAAGACAAGCAAGCTGCGCTGAAACCTCAAGAACAAAAATTGCATTTTTCACAAAAAAGGTTGAAACTGAAAACATAGTTCCAGTGTGATTCAAGGCCTACAATCCATTCCAAAAGCTTGTTGGGACCTTCCTGAACGTAACTCAATACTTTTCAAGTCTCCATACTCGAAGAAGTGGTAGAACACAGTCGCCCTGTTCATACAATTTTGCATATTCGTATTTACATTTTCATGCCATATTAATGTATTCTAATGATTGATTTATACTAACATAATGATTCTGAAGCTATTGAGTTCTCCAATTGAATTAATATCACCTGTATCCAAAGTTGCCATGGAAATTTTCTAGGGTTGCAGAAGCTGTGAATTGGGGTTTCCTTCATCTGGAAAAATTGGACCATGAGACCAACACCATTGAAACCAGGACCTTCCAACGAATAGAAATTAACCATCGCGCCCTTTTTCTTTTTCACCATATGCTGCTCGCTATTTTTCGCAGGTTTGACTTAGTGGGGGTTTAAAACCCCCGCTATCTATTTTATTTACAGGAGAAAAAGGAGGGCGAAGCTTAGGTGTCCACGCGTGAGTGGTGCATTCAAATCATTGGCGCGTTTTTTCGTTTGTTCCAGGATAATTGTACTTTTTGCATATATTGATCAGCGTCCACTAAGTTAGCAAATGAACGCGTTTGGCTGGGTGGAAGGTGTGTTGTCATGCAAGCATTGGGACCTGGGTTCGATTCCCAGGTCCCCATATTCTTCATAATTTTGTTTCTAACATATTCAGGTACGCTTTCCCTCCTGTGGTCCACCAAACAACCTCACCATCTGGCTTGCCACATGCCTAGCAAACTCAATCTGATGGCCAGCACAGGAATTCCATCATGCACCTTGGTCAATGGTTTACACGTGACCACTGAAAAGTCAAAAAGGCCTCATTCAAATGGGCCTAATTGCTGCAAATTAACCTCCAAAATTGGGTCAACCACCCCCTATGTTTGCATTTTCTTTCTCTCTTTTATTTATTTTAATTATGTTAATTATTTTCTTTTAATTCACCAAATTAATTTTTATAACACAAAAATACAAAAAAAATCAGAAATCATAAAAATAAAAATATGTTTTATTTAATATTATTTTGTAAATAAATTTTGTTAATCAATTTAGTTTAATTTTAGGTTTAATTTTAATGTATTTTCTTAAATAAACTAAAAATGTAGAAATTAGGGTTTTAGTACTTTTATTCTTTTTCATAATAAATAACCTTTTTTTTCATTACTATTAATTCTTAATTATTTTGTAAATAAACTTGTAATTAAATAATTAATGTAAATTAGGTCAAAACTTAAACATTTTTTTAATAGTTAAAAACAAACTAGAATTAGGGTTTTATTTAATTTTTTAATTTTAATCAATTTTATTTATTTTCATTAAATACCAAAAACCAAAAAATAACTTCTTTTCTTTAATCATTAATTCACTTCCAATTTCAAATTTAATTTCGTTAAAGGGTCCAACGCCCTCGCACTCGATTCTAATTTCTTTTCACACGTTTACTTTTATTTTTCTTTTTTTATGTAATTGCCCCAAAGCCTTGTAACAGATAATTAGGACATTTACTTTCCGTACTTTTATCCAAATCGGGTCTCTATTTAATTTGGCGATGTATGGACCCGCGCCTTGTAATAGCGTAGGACTTTTATTTTCCGCACTTTAAATTCAGTACCTTTAAACTGTTAATCACATGAAAGAATGTATGCCCAAATAAAAGTAAGCGTAGATCACCCAATACATGACAAACAAATAATAACTGAAAATGACACACAATTCACACACCACTCTTAGGGTACGCCTCACTGTTGCCTTGCCCCTCGAAACGTGGTCGTCGGGTAGAGGATGTTTTAGTAAGTCCTCATGTCCATGAACATGGCATGGGGGTAGCTTCTAAGGTGTCCTACTATTGCTCTGGTGACCACACTGTCCCTAATCCTCGAATTGACCCGAACACCTCCAACGGTGGTGCTACCTACCTCTCAATGGTGGGATGGCACTATCTTAAGGATATTTACACAGACTAATTCCTTAGGGTAGGTAGATGACTCGTAGATACTTGCTCTAATTCAAAACAAATCAAAAACTTCTTTTCACACCGACACTTTGTAAAAAGCTTTCAAAACAACTTTTCAAACACTCTTGAGGACTGATACAAGAGTCGATCTGAAACTTTCAAAGAAACTTTTTTCAAACCCACTCACCTTGAAAAGCAAACAAACACTTTTGAAAACACAAATGAGCAAGTATCTAAGAGCCCATGGATAACCATGGATGGAAAGGGTGCTAACACCTTCCCTTTCTATAAATCTACCTCCCGTACCGAGAGCAATCTCATAAGGAATTTTTCTGTGCTTTTGTCCTTTCCATATTGGAGAAAATAAAAGACGGTGGCGACTCTTGCTTCTGCGACATTTCGCGAACCAGCGTTAAACAGTCAGTTCCAGATCCACCGATCACAGAACTGGTGACTCTGCTGGGGAGATTTTATAAAGTGAGGTGTACCTTAGGACTAAGATCACTTGTGTTTTCAATTATTGTGCTTGTTTGCTTTATTATTGTGGGCTGTTTCGGAGTTACATAGATCCTAACCCGGATCTGGGGATACCCTGTTAGGTAGCATAAGTTGTGAGGGACCTGTCCGACGTAGACCGACATGGGTGAAGCAGTGGCTACGTTGGTGTGGCGCCTTGGTCTGTACCGATATCCCTTGTGTCGCAACGAGGAGAATATGGGTCTTCTGAGGAGTCGTTAAGCACCAACCGACCTTAGAACCTTAAATGACCCAACTTGGCCAATAGAACGGTAGCAGTATGCTACGCCCATTGAGGCTAAACTCTCGTGATGGTTCTGGCCGCAAGAAAAGATTGCGATGCTGGAGTTATGACTGATTGAGGGTAGTCAGTGATATTGGGATCCTCTAGAACCCGGTTACTTCTGATAGGACAGGTCTTAACCAACGAAACTGAAAGAGGGTAGTACCTAAACTTCATGTTGTCCTAAACTCTAAGGGTTGTCTTGTGTGACTTGTGTGCCTTCAAACTTGACTACTTGTACACTTGTTATCTAACAACACGAGTTTCTTGCAGGTTTTGTTTACAGTCCTTAATCTGGACTCATAACAGGGTTTACATATATCACGCCATGCATAGCATAACATCATACCATTGCATACATCCTACATAAGGACTAATCCATTTCAAGGATCTCAAGGGCTTGTGATGCAGGTCATGATGAACCAACATGTCTGGCAAGGGGCAAAGGGGATTTATTTTCCTCTAGCCAAGGTTGTCAGGGGCTATGACCCACTCGATATGGTGAGCCTTGACTCTTGAAGAAGGACTCTTAACAACATGAAGTTCCTTCAATCAAGTTACCAGTTTCCAACTCTAACAATTTTCTTGTTTACCCCGCGAGGTCCTTGAAAACATTACATGCATATCATACATATCATTGCATAATAGGTACCCTTTCTCTACAGGTTGCTTACCTTCTTTGCTGTTTATTTCAGCAGTCTCATCATGAATCCTGAAACATCTACTGAGCAATCCATCCAGGCCCTCCAGGCCCAGAATTCCCAGTTCCAGGAGTTGATTAAGAGTCTAGCCCAGGGCCAACAGGATTTGAAGACTCTGCTCTCGAAGATAAAGAAGAAGAGGACAGTGTTGTTCACCCCGAGACGCAAATCTGGGAATGGATCGCTAAATGAAGGTGAGCAGACTACCCCATCTGTTGGAAAGGACAACCCCCATGAGAGAGAGGTTCCTAGTCCTGTGGTCTCCGACAACGAGACCGATTACAATGATGAGCAGTACCCTCCAGCTGAGGACAGGTACAAATAGCTAGAAGACAGGCTAAGTGCTATGGAAATACAAAAAGTGCCCGGCCTGGACTTCGAGGATCTAGGTCTGTCTTCTGGGGTAGTAATCCCACACAAATTCAAGGCACCTGCTTTTGCAAAATATGACGGGGCCTCCTGTCCTAAGCTGCATCTCAGGTCTTACACAAGGAGGATCCAGCCCTACACGGCTGACAAGAATTTGTGGATTCACTTCTTTCAGGATAGTATGGCCGGAACTCAACTCGACTGGTTCTATCAACTGAATGGAGCCAACATCCGCAGCTGGGAGGACTTGGACACTGCGTTCTACAAGCAATACCAGTATAATGCCGACCTTGCTCCCACGCGCACTCAGCTTCAGGGAATGTCTATGGGTGCAGGTGAAGGTTTCAAAGAATATGCTCAAAAATGGAGGGACCTTGTTGGAAGGGTACAACCACCTCTGACTGACCGCGAGCTCGTCGACATGTACTTGGGGACCCTGTCTGGTCCATTCTTCAACCACCTGATTGGGAATTTTGCTGTTGGGTTTACAGATCTGATCTTGACCGGGGAAAGAATAGAAGCTGGCATCAAGTCGGGGAAAATACATAATGGTGACTCCTCGAACACTGAGAAGAAACCATCCAAGAGAGAATCTAGTGCTGTCTATGGCTCAAGAGGGCAGAATAGGTCCGAACACCGCCAAGATGTCAACGCGGTGGTTATTGCAAAACTGGCCGGTGCTCCTCAGCGTTACAATCAGCAAAGGGAAGAGAGACCCAAAAGGCAATTCACTCCCCTCGGCATGACCTTGTCACAGATATTGCCACAGTTGCTGGCAACCAAGTTGGTAACCCTCATGGACCCTCCAAAGAATCCCAACAGGACGCCTTCAAGGTATAACCCCAACGTTCGCTGCGCTTATCATTCTGACAGCCCGGGGCATGCTACAGATGATTGTTGGACTTTGAGAAACAAGGTTCAGGATCTGATTGACGCAAAGGAAGTCCAGCTCGACTCTCCAGAGGCTCCCAATGTGACCACTGCTCCCCTGCCCAAACATGGCTAGGATTGGAAACTTTTGTTCATTTGAATGTTCAGATTGTAATTGTCTTTGATTGTTCAAACATTTTATTTCATGTCAAACTTGGTTATTTCATTAATGCATTACACATGTCTGTTTTGAAGTAATTATTTCGTATTCACTATATGCAAATTGTTTTCATATTTTTGTGATGATCAACTCTTGATTGAAAATTCTAAGCCTCTTGAGGGAGGATGACGAAAACGATACCACGATCCTTACAGTATGCTTTTTGAACAGACCCCGCTGATGAGGCACAGGCATTGTTTCAATCCCTAAACACTGTAGTTATAAGGAAGATAATCCCTCATCAACCCCTCTGAGCCAAAGAAGTAGGAGTTTTTCTTTTCAAAAATTAAAACCTTTAATCATAACCTGGGGCAGGGTAGTTCTCTCAGCTGATCCAAGTGCATAACGAATGGCACCAAAGAAGTCCTTACAAAACAGAAGACAGTGATGGTTCTGAATAATCATAAAGACAGGCAGTCATTACCAAAAACAAATATAAAAGCCCAATAAGTCAAAACCTATGAAGGAGACTTACAAAATTGGGGCATCCCGCTGACTGTAATCACAAAAGAAACAGTTCAGGAAAAAAAGGAAAGGGATAACAAAATCAAATCAAAAAAAGGGAAAGAGGTCACACAAACCCTCAATAACAAAAAGGAATGACTGCCTATTCAAAATAAACTATTAGTATCCGAACCATCACTGGAATATCAGAGCAAAGACTCAAACAAGGTCTAATGCACGATTAGCTGAGTTTAGGATCGAAGAACATCACGAAGAGCGGGTGGGTACAAATAAGATTTGAGCCTTTATCCTTTGTTTATTAAATCGTGAACCAGGCCACGTTATAACCCTCAAAAGTCCTAGTTGAAGCATGGGTTAGTTCGAAAGCATACTGTTACAAAGGTATCCTGACTCCTTAAGGCTTGCTGTAAAATACTGAGTTGACATCACAGTTTACAAAAAATTCACTTGTTTTATGAGAAAATGCATTTTCAAAAAAATTTCAAGACAGACTTAAGCTTTGCATTTTTGACATAACTTTGTTTGCATATGAATTTTTGTTTGAACAACATAGAAGTGCGCACGATGAATGTCTAATGAACAAAAGCACATCCAATCATGGAAGAATCTTGCTTTATCCTTCCTTTTCCATCTCTGGATAGGATAAATCCCTAATTGAGTTGTTTCCACATTGGGTGGAGTCTTGTTTGATTGTTTTCTCTCCAGTTTATTCCTGGATTGAGCATTCTCTCTTGCATATGCTACCCCGTGGTTTTCTCTAGGTTGTGAAACCTAGATGAAGAGCGTATTTATTTTGCGTATTTAAAATACTTGGTCTCCTCAGGAAGGACCTATTCATGGTTCCCATTGAAGAAGAACTTTATTCCCTATAAGTGTTATCACAACATTCTTCTGGAATATCGACGTAACAACAAGTGGCGGTCTCTTCATGAGCCGCTCATGTGTTATAGATATCTTTAGAAGAAAGGAAGTGGCAGTCTCTTCATGAGCAGCTTGTGTGTTATAGATATCTTTGAAAAATAGTAAGTGGCGGTCTCTTCATGAGCAGCTTGTGTGTTATTGCCATCCTTGGAAGATAGCAAGTGACGATCTCTTCATGAGCAGCTTGTGTGTTATAGACATCTTTGGAAGACAGCAAGTGGCTGCCTCTTTATTTGAGCAACTTGTGTGTTTATTAATATCCTTTGAAGATAGCAAGTGGCGGCCACTTTATTTGAGCAGCTTGTATGTTTATTAATATCCTTTGTAAACAGCAAGTGGCGGCCTCTTTATTTGATCAGCTTGTATGTTTATTAATATCCTTTGAAGACAGCAAGTGGCGGCCTCTTTAATTGAGCAGCTTGTGTATCCATAATAATATGTTATTTCAGCAGCAAATGGTATTTCTCTGGAAAAGTCCCACAGAGAAGTTTGTTATGAAATCTCTACCTTCAGTAAAAATCGGTAGTTCACTATCAGTAAAAGTTGGTATATCTTTTGTCTACTTTTGACCCTGAGTTATAAACTCATCATTATCTTGAGTCAGTAACCATCTATTTTTCGCGGCCTATGCAAGGTGTCTTCTTTGTTAGAGTCGGAAAATTGTTTTCTCTCGAAGTTATTCCCCAATAAGAGTCTCTCATTCGAAGTCTGCGGCTCTGTTTCTCCAGTAAAGTTATAATCTCTTTACTTGTGGATCATTTTATCATGTGCTTGGTTTCTCTAGCATTAGTTTGTCTCATGTGGCATCATTCTCCATAAGATTCAAATATTACATTCATATCATAAACACAATGGCGGTATCTTAGGGCCAAAAAATGAGTATTATGTATATAAGTACCTTCAATCTCGTTGAGACGAAGATTTTAATCTTCATATTTTCAAATAGAAGAAACTTAAATAGGGGCAGCTGTCATGCCCCAATTTTGACCTAAGATCCCATCTTCATTTGCATTTATCTTATATACATCAAGGTCACGAAATATGGTTGGTTTCGAACTTCTCACCTTCGAGTATTACATGTGCAGAGATTATCGAGTGTTGTTAACATTTTATCTTATACATGACTAACTTCTAATTAAGCACAAAGTATATGTTTTTTTCTTCTTTGATTTCATGTGTAGAAACAGATCTGAATCAAGAGTATCAGGCATCACGCCTCAATTAGGGTTTTTAGTCTCTCAAGCCAGATGTACAAGTGATCATTGATTCTCGAAGACTGATTCATCAAGAGAATCATATGTTTATTTCCACGCTCTGTTCAACAAGTGGCCTCAAGCTCCTCCAAAATTCTTCAAAAGAAACAGTCAAGATTCCATTACCATTGGTTCGCGTGTATTTTGCCTTGCCTTGAAATACAAGAAAAGATCAAGCTATGCAAGTCAACTTTAAATACTTCGACCAAAAGTTATCTGCAATTTTCTTTAAAATTTGAAGAGGAATTATGTTTAGAAAGCCATGAAAAGACTTTATGGGACGTCTGTCATGATTTAAGAGTTTTTGAATCTCTAAGTTCAGTTCACTGCCAATTTCTCAATGCGATGACATTTCACCTCAAATCCCCCTTCTAGTGATCATTCGAAGCTTTTAAGCATGGTTCAATTTATTATGCTTACATGACGTGGGTTGAATTTCGTTAGAGAGGGGTGATTAAATTTAAGATCGTTTTGGAAGAATTTATTAAGAATACTTGGAATTTTCATCATGTGAATTCAAGTGTTAACTAAATAGAAGTTATCAAAAAGGGCTCATTCAAAATTTAACTTATTCCTCACATTGAATTTATTCAAGATTATTTTTGTGTTATTATTTTGATGGATTTACACCGTGGCCATTTGAATTCACATAGGCATTTACTAAGAAGATATTGGAAAAAGAAATTTGATTCAAATAATCATTTGTCACAAGAAAAAATACATGATGGTTGCAACTTCATTACAAGATCAATTCATGTAATTCATTTGGATCTCTAATACAAGATGCAAGATTGAGATCTTAAGGCTTCCATTATTGTTTATTCATCATTCAAAAATTCATTCAAGTATCAGTCGATTATTTTCCAAATTCAAGTGGAAGACTTTGAATTTCATCAAGACAAATAAAGATTCAAAATGTTTACAATTATAAAGGAATTGAGAAATTATATTCAAGACAAGTTTCCATTCATGTTACGATTTCATTTGAAATTATCACTGCAAAGTTACAAGAGGAATTACAAGTTTGTACATAAAAATTAAGACTAAAATTCTAATGTCCTAAAGCTTCATGCTTCAAACATGCTGCCCATATTTTCCAGCATTGTTTCAACAATAACAATCCATTTTTTGTGGTATTTTGCTGTCCAAAACAGCAACCTAAAACAGTTCAAATTCTGCCCAAAAAATGCTACAAACCAGCCCAAAAAAACAGCAACCTGCAATGGTCCAAATGCTGCCAGAAAAATGTTGTAAACCAGTCTACACACTGCTTCCCTACATCATAACAATCCAAAAATTGCATCAAAATGGAAACTTAAAATTGTATGAAAAAATCATCAAAACAGTTTGTCAAAACAGTTCAAATGTTCTACTACTTTTCCCTCCTAAATGCCTCGTTCTTTCACTATAAAAGCCATCTTCATGGACAGAAAAAGGACACATAAGAAAAACTAAAGGAGAGGAAAGACAAACACTTTGAAGGAGAGAAAAACAGAAAAAGAGAGAAGTTTGTTCAAAGTTTTAACAACAAGAATAAGAGTAAGAGAGGTTTGAGCATCAACAAAAGAGGGAGGGAGAACTTACTGTTTTTGAAGCTCCATCGGAGAGACTCTGATAGGTATTTCTTATCCCTATTATTTTTTGCATACATCAATACTTGTTGGATTCGTTTGCATACCGACATCATTCACATGTTTGAATCTCCTCTTTGCACCACTTTTATGCCATGCGAATGCTTGCTTTATCATACTTTTTGGCTGTATTTTGAGTTGCTGCGATATGGGGATATTTAGAAATGTTTAGAAATCATAATAACAGTAATAAGTCACCGACCAAAATGTACAGTAAATGACATAAGATTACACATGAAAAAACTTTAAAAAAAACACTTCGAACTCACCGTTTCTGAACCTGCTACCTTCAATCCGTTACCCAAGCAGAACCCACTGTAATCTTCATCTTACAAAAACCACTCATGATTTTGCCGATGTACGAGCTACTGTTGATTCTCTTAATAAGAACTAGAGAAAGAAAGGATCTCACTTGAGAAAACCCACGAGAAGTTAACTCAAAATTATTCGAAAATATCTTCTCTAGAGGATGAGCTAAACCAAATCAGATTAAGACTTGAAGTTGCAAAAGGTAATGCTTCTGATAATCCTTTATATGTTACAGTAGAGCTCCATAAATTGCATTCAGAGGCGGAGATTTGTATAAAAAATAGTAAGAAAAAATACGGAATAACAGAAGGATAAAATCCTTCACCATCTTCGCCTAACTCACATCATTCCCAATCCACAAACCTTCCTTCTCACACTCACCTATAATGACACAAAAAGAAAGAAAAAATAGAATTGAAATTAGAGAAATCGCCCATACCACGCCATCCATCATCCTTTCTGAAACCACCTGTCACCAAATCGAATCTCCCCTCTCTGTACTGTGACAATCTTCAACCGATACACCCTTCCTCTTTGTTGAGACCACCAAGCTCCACCCAATCATCATCTCAACAACAACATTCCTCACCTTCAACTCGTTTCCACCATCTTCAGCCAACTTCCTTGGTCCCTACTTACGGCCTCCGCACACCATCCTTGCGTAGCAGATACCACCTTCACGAACCTCGTCATCAGCCATCTTCGTAACAACATATGAAACCACTAAAACACTGCATCACCGCCACTTCCTTCGCTGCCTCTTCCCGATCCTGGAAGTATTTCTGTCTCATGGACAATCTTGAATGTGGTCCTCTCTCTATCTCTGTTTGAGCTCTTCCTCACGACAACTGCAACGAAAATGAGAACAACTATAGAAATGGTGAGAGAGGTAAAAATCAGAGTGTTAGGTCAAGGAATATTCTTCACCAAAAAGTTAATGATGGTGGTGCGGAGGAGGAAGAGGAAGGTGGGATGAAAACGGAGTTGACGTCAGAGTTGAGAATTTTTGCAGAGAGGATAGTTCGATTGGAATATAAAGATGGAGATGATGAAGGAAACGAGGAAGTTGGAAGGAACATGGAGAGAGAGGATCGTAATTATATTTGTTTCAATTTTCCTCTTAATTAAGTTTTACTGGAATAATAATAATCTGAATTTTTTTCCTTTCCCAAGACAACATACGGCCCCTCTATCATGTTTAGGGTTTTCAAACCCTTCTTTGTTCACTTCCTCAAACCAGGTCAGCCCAATGGGCCTGTTGGCCCAATTACTATCATATTCACCTTATTTATTAATAAAAGCATAGATATAACAGATGAATAACATAGCTTAGTGGCAAGGCTTGTATTCTGCAACCAAGGAGACCCAAGTTCAACCCCTGCTGGGGTATTTTATTTCGTTTTTTTAAAAGTTCTTTTAGTATTATCTCCCCATACTCGACTAAATATATAACATAATATTAGTTTTAGTTTATTTTTTACATATAATCATTTCATTCCATTATAAAATATAAAAACATGTTGTTAAATTAATATTTTATTTAATTTTTGTTATCTAATTATTCAAAAAAACATGCTATTCAATTAGTCTTTTCTTTATATTTTGCTATTTATTTAATCATTAAAATACATGATTAAATTAGTCTTTTATTCAATTCTTGTTATTTAATACATACTAGTTAAATTAATCTTTTATTTAATTTTTGTTATTTAATTGTTTAAATTAATCTCTTATTGAATTTTTGTTATTATTCAATGGTCGCTCTAATTAACTTTATTATCGATCGTTTAATCTTTATATCTTTTGTCTGTCTCAATTCTAAGGGAAATGTTTTGACTTTGTTGACTTCATGTCATCAAATACATCTTATACGATTGTGTGAATCCCTTCATTCATTTTTGTTTTACTATTTTGTTAATCTTAAGTTAATTTTCCTAAAAAACTCAATTTTAAAACTCACATCTTTTAAGTCAAAACTTCGACACTAGGTCGTCGCATCTTCAAAATCTTGTCCATACTCATTTTAACCAAACAAACCATTTTAATCAAACAAAAAATTTTAACCAAAAAATAGATATTTCAAAAGGTTTCTGCGGAGTACCGCATATGCATTGGGTGCTAGTATCTTCCCTTTGCATAACTAACCCCCGAACTTTAGATCTCTTTCAAAAAAAATGCATTGTATTTTTATTACTTTTAAGTATTATTTCACATTGCATATTTAAGGGTTTTATTTCACTCTTTTCCCTTTTCCCTTGGAAATAATAAAGCGCGATGGCAACTCTTAATTTTGTGAGTCGAGTTAATTAATATCTTGATATCCGATTTACACCGCTACTTTTTTTATCGCTACAATGGTAAAATGCATTTATTGCAAATTACTTTTTGAACAAACCTTAAGCCTATAAATAGAGGCTCTTTTTCTCATTTTAAACCATCCAGAATTGTATTTTGACACTTTCATCTCTCACACACACTCTCTCTAAAGTTTTATTTAACTTTCTCTCACTAAATGTTTTAGCCAAAAGCCTTTATGAGAAAAGTTCCTTTGTGAGTGAGGATATATTTGTAATCCTATAAAGGATAGAATTGTAAAATTCATCAAGAGAATATTTTCTATACACCTTGGTTGAATACTATCTATTTAGATATTTATTTAGGTTAAAAGTCCATCCTATAAAAAGCTTAGATTTGGGGATTGTGTGATCAGTCCTAGGTTTGGTTGAAGATTAGTTAGTGTTAAAATCTTAATAAGTTATTGGTCATCCTAGTTAAAACCAAGAGAGGTTGAAGCCCAACCCTGTATTAAAAGTTTCATAGGTTCGAGATCAGGCTGTTTAAAATCTCACAGGTTTTTGGTTAGCTCGGTTAAAACCAAGGTATTGAGCTTAGAGTTTTTGGAACTTGAACACAAATTGCTCTAAGGTATGTGTTTGTGGAAAAAAAAGGCTAAGCATTTTAATCCATAGTTTGGAAGAAATATTGGTCATTTCACTCTCAACAATATATTGAAGAAAATATACAAATGCCCACATTCACTATCTTGTAATATTTGGTTGAAGTACAACCATCATTTCCTTGTATAATAGGGTTCGTGAGCTTTTCCTACTAAAAACTCTCAACTATTATTGAAAACTTTCAAGATTAATTCTTGGAGAGAGGAGTGGGTCATTTTGATTTGACCGAACCTCTATAACTCTTAGCGTTCCTCTTTTCTCTTAACTTTTATTTTCCGTAATTTATTTTCTGCATGTATTCTTTCCGCTGCTTAGTTTTTGAAAATGATTTTAAACTCTTTTTTTCTTGAAAAAAGTTTTCAAAACCTAGTTTTTCCAAAGCATACAATTCACACTTCTCTTGTGTGTGAAGTCTCAAGTCCAACAAGTGGTATCAGAGCCTAACTCATGTTTAGGGACTAATTGTCTCAAGAGGAAGATGACTTTTGAGAGAAGATCTTTTTTAAATACACCACCACCTTTTTGAAAATAGCAGTTTTTATATTTAACAAGCTAGATTTAAAAAATTTCTTCAAAGTTTAAAACAATACATTATAGAAAATAATAGTAAATGGTCCATTTTACCATACTCATCAAGTAGATGATGAAATAGTGGAAAAACCCTATTCTTTTTGGACCGGACAGGAAAAGAGAAAGATATATATATATATATATATATATATATATATATATATATATATATATATATCATAAAATCGATAATTTTATAAAAATGTCTTTAGATGATAGTAAACTTTTTAATGTTCTCCATTGTAAAATCGCTAAGGAAATGTGGGATACTCTGGAAAATATATTTGAAGTTTCTCCAAGTATCAAACAAGAGAAGATTAACACACCAGGCGAAGAAGATGTATGTTGTACCCCAAAATTTGCCCTCCCATTTCCTCAACATTTCCTCATCACAAGACCTTTGAAGATCAAGATCCAGTCAGGGTTTCCTCTGCTCAAGACTTCTCCTTGCACTGTGGACTCAAATTAGGGTTTGTGTTTGCCCAAGGATGTTTTGACCTAAAATGCCTAAGATGACTTTCATGTTTCATGTTTGGCTCACAAGATTATCCATACCAAGTTTCAAATCTTGATTCCAAGTTTTGCCCAGTCAATTGGACAGTTGACCTAGAAATCAGCTGTATTGGGGAAAAAGTCAACTGTGGCCAATTGACAGTCAAACCTCATGAAATTTGACCCACATCAACATATTAAACTCATATGGACCATTTGATCAAGTTTGGATCACAATTCCATAAGAAATTTGACCAGATCACCAAAAGGGCAAAATGGTCATTTTTAGGGTTTTGACTGCACAAAGGCAATTTTTGATTGTTTGACCTAGCCAATGGCAAATCAAGCTCACATATGGACTCAAGGACTCAATGAAATGGTCTTGACACATTCATCAAGCTCAAAAGATCCCAAGTACACAAGATTGACAGTTGAATTTCCCAGTCAATTGATCAATTTTGACTGTACACTGAAAAGTCAAACTTTGACTTTTTGGTCAAAATCAAGAGTCAAGATTCATTTTTCATCAAAACATGCCAAATCATGAAACTTGTTCACCAAGAAATCACAAAATGCAAATTAAGGTTTGAAAATGGAATTTTTCATAACTTAGAATTTTTCTAAGTTATGAAAAAACCCTAATTTTTTCCCAACTTTGCCCCATCTTTTCACCAAGATCCATTTGGATTCAAACAAAAGTCAAAACATGAAAGTTGTAGCTTGTTGCATAATCTACAACTTTGATTCACAAAGTTTTCTCATTTGAAGCTTGTATCTCAAGTTACAATTTTTTGAATAAGGGCACTAAACCATTTTTAACTTAGTGAAATTTTAACCTATTTTGACAAGGTTTTCTACCCCACTTCAAGGCCATTTTTCATACCCTTCCACTTGGAATTTCAATTTGCATTTCAAAGATGGATTGTAGTACACATTCCAAGCTTTCCAAAATGTCCAAGAACTCATCAAACAACCTCATAACTTGAGAGATTCGAATTTCACAATATAGCAAAAACTCACCTTTGATTTGGCCATTTTCCATGTTCATAGTTTGTGTAAACTTCTCTAAATCAGCATGCCCTTGATTACAGGTCCTTGAACCATTCCATACTCAATAATTTAATGCATATTCAATGTGTTAAAGTGTTGTTCTTTGAGTGCAAGCATTGTACACAAGATTGATCCATTTGTAGATAAAGTGAGTTAGCCATTTTGGTAAAAGTTCACTTTATGTCAATTTAGAAATCCAACAAGTACAAGCTAAATCCTTTTGGCACAAGATTATGGACAAGTTGCTCTGATCAAGAGAAGATTATGCAGCACATTAGGAGGCCCCCTACTGACCTAAACCATCAACTTGCTTTTGTTGCTTAAGATAGAAGAAAAGTCCATAACTTGTGACAACTCTCATCTCAGCAGAAAAACACAAGAACAAAGTTATCAAACACATTCCAAGGAACATATCCAAGCTTTTGCACGAATCCTTGACCTCTAAAACACTCTCCATCACATAAACACCATCAAACTGCTCAAACAGGGCAAGGCCTGCAGTTTGAGTACCAACTCCCATTTCCCTCGAGCATTCTTACCAAAATCAATTCATACACATTCCCTAGCATATATGCAAGCTAACCATGACCTAAAACCTGACCTGTAATCCCTCTAACAGCTTCCACCATTTTCATTTTTTCCTTTTGCAGTTGAAGTTCTACAGCTTGATTCAGAAGCTCTCAAGACCAAGTAAGCATTGAAACAGCATCCCTGGACCTCAAGGAAGCTTTTCCAATCATCACCTTGCACTGAAAGTTCCTCATTCTCCAGATAGAAGTTCAACTGCACAGGTAAAACTTTGAACTCGTATCTCTCTTATCATGCATCTTTAGTCTTAAGTTTGTGAAGAAACATGGTTCTACTCATAGCCCTGAACATGTACATATCTTTACATTTCATTTCTTTTGCCTGAGTAGAGAGAATTTGGAGTTTAAAAATGGCAGAAAAACTAGGTTAGGATTTGGGGGAAGAGAAATTCTCCCTCATCTTAGAGAGTCAGGTCAAGTTCCATACATGGTTAGAATCGTCTCTTCATGCTGAACATTTGTTGTGTTATGAGTTTTTGCTAAAGGAATCGAGAGTTGGAGGATGATGAACATGGCGCGCGTTTTTTTTCAAACATTGGTGCTGGAGGTTGAAGACAGTGGCATTGGGCTGGGCTTGTGTGTTTTTTCTTATTCACACCACATAATTGCTATTACACCCCCTGAGCCCATTTGTTTCATTTTTTAACATTTTTGACTTTTTCCTTTTTTGTTTGACTTGTTTATTTTTTCTCAGCACATTAAAATTTTGAAAATATTTTTCTCATCATTTTTTGAATTTATTGCATATTTATTTAGTTACTTCTTTTGTTTATACATAAATATATACATATTTTTATTTAGAATAAATACAAAAAATAGTGTAAATACATTTTTATTATTTATTTACCTTCTGAAAATATTTCACATAAAAATACTTTTTTTATTTATTTTATTAAAATATTAAATATATATTATTTTGTATATAATGCATATTTAAGAACTTAATATATATATATATATATATATATATATATATATATATATATATATATATATATATATATATATATATATATATATATATATATATATATATATATATATATATATATATATATATATATATATATATATATATATATATATATATATATATATATATATATATATATATATATATATATATATATATATATATATATATATATATATATATATATATATATATATATATATATATATATATATATATATATATATATATATATATATATATATATATATATATATATATATATATATATATATATATATATATGTTTATTAATATAAATATAAAAATACATGAATTTTTTCATTTTTTTATTAATATTTGATACAAAAATACTTTTTTCATAATATACTTCATTTTATTTTTATTTTTGTACATAATAAATAAATACTTGTATTAAATTAAATAATAATACATTTTCTTTAAAATTAGGGTTTTTGCCCTAAAAGTTAAAAATACTCAAAATAATACCTTTTTATTTTCTTATTTTATTTTACATAAACCATACTTTTCTCATACATATAAAAACTTTCTTTTTTGCATATTTATTTAATTTCCATTTAATTATGCAATTTATTTACCTTGCAAATATTCAAAAAATGATGTAATAATTTAGATTTACATTACTTGTCAATATCCCCATTTGAACATTTGTACCCCCCTTCCCATATTTGGTTTTGTAATAGCTTAGTAAATTTATTTTCGCACTTTATTGCTTTCTAATGATAACATGTTAGAATTAGGGTTTGTATGCGAAAAAACGATAAAAAATAGTTGGACCTAATACAAGATGAATGAGCATGAAAATAAACAACACATCTCACACTTGCACCCCTAGGGTACTCCACTTTGTTGCCTTCAAATAAATGGGCCATATTGTATGTTGAACTTCTTTGGGCAAAGCAAACAATTTGAATGATCATAGTCCCTCGATAAAACTTTTCAAAAACAAACAAAAACAAATGATCAAGTCCCTTAAAGAAAATTGCCCAAAGACATTTAACGTTGTTGCAATTATGGTCTAAACGATGACCCGCGCCTGTCCCTTTCACATCCTAACACAAGGTTGCCCACCAAATATAATGGTGGAACAAACTTGTTAAAAGGGTTAAAGCATAGCAATAATCTTTTTTTGAGAAATTTAGGAGTAGATAACCTCTTAGTTACTTGAATCAAACTTGCAAAAACACTTGCCTTCTTTTCAAAAACCACAATCCACAACACTTTCAAACAAACTCTCAAAAACATTTGAAAACATCTTTTCGAAAAGATCCACACTTTTGTAAAACACTCAATCACGAGTCAAATACATTAGTTGCCTAAAACAAGGCATCTTTTTCCAAAACATTTTCAAAAAAAGCACCCACACACACACCATTTTCAAGCAATCGAAAAAACAAGGCAAGTGATCTAAAAAACCAAGTAACTAAGAGCCCATGGATAACCATGGATGGAAAGAGTGCTAATACCTTCCCTTTTCATAATCTACCCCCCGAACCCACGAAATATCTCAAAAGGTTTTTGCTGTGCTTTTTTAACCTTTCCTTTAGGATAAAATAAAAAGTCGGTGGCGACTCTTGCTCAACCGCACAAGTGCGAATGCGAACGCAAAACCTCAAGTCAGTTCTCCCACCGTATCACAATGTAGATATTAGTCATGGATGCTTTTCTAAATTTAGAAATAGGAAATTTTGTTAAAAACTATTTTACTAACAAATATCGAATAATTAAGAATTGGAAATTTAATCCAACTCGTAAATTAGCGGATAGAAGTCTTCATAAATTTCAGAAAAAAATCAAGAAAGAAGGAAATCATAGAGAATATGAAAGAGTTGATCCAACTACTCAAAGATGAAGTCATCTAAACTGAAGAACCATCATCCTTGTCTTGCTCCTATCATACAACTCTTGTACAATCTTTCAAAAGAACATACTCGATAATTCAACGATCTTCGGAAGATTCAACATGAAATGAAGGATCCTCTTATTCAAGGAACAACAAAGAATATGAAGAAGTTTCTTCAATATTTGAACAAAGAAGAGGAGGAGAGACATCAACTTCAATGAGAAACATGAAAGAATCTTCTTCCAATAAAGAAGATAAAATTTTCTTAGAGGCATCTGTAACACCCAAATTTTTATTTATCAGTTATTTATTTTGTTAATTATTATATAATATAGTAATTAATTAATTGTGTGATTTTGTGAATATATGTGTCATATGTGTATTGGGGTCATTGAGTGTGAGAATAAAAAATTAATAATTGGGTCTTATGTGTCATATTAGTACGAGCGTGTGAGATAATCCCATTAGAGTAAAACAATAGTTAGTATATATTTTATAAAACAAAGAGAAAATAGATCTAGAGAGGGAAGTTGTCAAAACAAGAGAAAAGAAGAAAGAGAAAAAGAGGAGAAAAGAGAAAGGAAGAGAGAAGAACCCTAGAGGATCTACATCCAAGATAAGGGTGAGTTTTCATTTGAGTATGGGATTATATAATGTTTGTAATGGGTAGAATACATAATTTAGGGATTTAGATTTCAAATTCTAGGTTTTTTTTACATGCTTATGTTTTGGAATAAGAAATCATGAAATTGATGTTTGCAACATGTTTTGATGTTTAGGATTGAAGTTATATGTTAGATAAGTTGTAATGTATTTAATTGGTGAAATACATGTGTTTGAATGGGATTTGGATGAACTAACCCCTGGGAATCTGAGGTTGTCCTCACATGGATTTTTCTGGTTTCATTAGAGGGAGCTTAGCCCTGTAGAGTGCACTTAGAGCGACCTGCAATGTGAAATTTTATATTTTATTTAATTGATTGGGGATCTTATATTCTTTTGATTTATAGATGATTATCATGAATTTTAATAATTTTATAGATATGTATTGGATGATTTTTTTATGACTTTTTAGTATGAACACAACACTTGATTTTGTGTATATGTATGTTGTAAATTGATGATGAATGAAAATAAAATTGTTTGGAATTGTTTGCTATATGTTATTGTGGTATTTTTAGTTGATTAATACTATGATAATGCATTGTATGTGAATGATGACATACAATATGTATGTTTGTGCAATAGTGAGATAATTCAAATGTGAATGAATTATGAGATATACTTGTATAATTAAAGATTAAGAGATAGTCTTAATTGCATATAATTTTTGAAATTGCACATGCATCATTTGTTATCAAGAGTAAATGTTTGTTAGTTTCATGGAATCTAGTGACTTGTCCCAAACCTGGAGAATTGGTTTGAAGCTTAGATAATAGAATTTTGGGTGGTTATCGGTCTTGGAGATAGACCCAGTTTAAACGTAAAAACCATACAAGGATAACAATTGTTACCACATGTATATTGCATTGAGTTGCATCCGAGTCACATGTGTCGATGTGAAATATGTAATTGATGTGCATTATGTAATATTGAAGTGAATGTTACATTGGTGGTATTTGTGATTGGTTATCTTTGAATCTGGAATTGTTGAGCAATGTTGTATATTTAAACACGTGGATTGTGTTAGGAAATGTTAAATACATGAAGATATGAAGTGTAATAAATTCAATTGATGTATGTATGTTATGCATTACTTATTATTATATACCTCTATAATGATACGAATTCTCACCCTTCTGTTAAAATGATGTTTATACGACATCGCTCAGGTATCGAAGAGTAGTGGTGCTTTCTCGCAAGGATTAGTCGGAGGAGCTAGTTCTTTGTTTATCTACATTTAGGTAGTGGGTTATGCTCTGGTCATGTAACACAGGGAAACGTTTGAACTCATGTTATTTTAAGAGATGTTTCATTATACTCTCTTTTATATTATTGTGTATTGAGATTATGTGATGATTGGCATTTAGATCCTAATGTGTAATACATGACTTTTATTATGAGATTCAATTATTGATATCATTTTTGAAACGAGAATTATTCCGCTGTGATATGCATATATGTTGGTGTATGGAACATGATTTTAAATGTGTGTTATGAGCATGACCGGTGTATTTGTGTTAGTTTTGAAATACACGTGACACCCTCTTTTGATATGCATGTTAATTTACTCTGATTATCCCATATTATTGCGCGGGGGTTTAGGGGGTGTTACAACATCCCACGAGGGAAATAATTTTTCAAGATTGGAAGGATCTAAGAAAAATGAAGATCTCAGAGAAAAGAAGGTTCCGGTATATAAATGCACTCACTAAGAAAATTGGACACTTGAAATCATTTTGCTTTAAATTGAAAAGATCTAAAGGTACCTTAGATCCTATGTGACTTATGCACCTAGGCCCAAGAAGATGAAATGTGCATCAATGGTGAAACCTTAAGTATTTTGCAGATATATTTTGCAGCTCGAAGCTTTGATAATTATTTGAGAAAGTTGTGCAATGCATGAGTATACTCTAGAAAGTTATCAACTATTGTGATTAAAGCGAAATATTTGAGAGTATCTAAAAATTGATGATTTGTAATGATCAATAAAATGAATAAGTCTACAATGAACTTATGCATCTTCTAGATTTACCAACTCTTGCATCCAACAATGCATAGAGAAGGATATTACCGTAATGTGTTCTCCCTTTTGGGAAATAATTGTCAAGAATTCTTGACAAGGAGGTAAAAATTATTTTAAGGTTGAAAATAATCAAGGAATCTGATTAAAACCTTAAAATAATTATTTTGAATTTTTTCTCGTCAAATACAATTCTTCTAACCTATAAAGATGAGTTCTTTTAGTGTTTTCTAGCAAAAGGGCGCTGAAAAGTAATAGTTGGTAGTGCAAAAAGGTAAAAAAACAACATAAGGCCAAACAATGCATAAACAAAGTTAAGCTACGGAAGTCCAATCGATTAGCATGTTATGCTAACCAATTAGAAAAGCTTGAAATACATATTTGTGCTTTAAGTAAATCAAATCTCAACATTTATGAATATGTCACTAAATCCTAAAGAAATTACAAATCTAATCGATTAGAGCCACTAGCTAATCGACTAGGAGAGTAAAAAATGAAGGATTTTGATTTGATTTTCAATCACCATAATCTGCACTTAATACTTGCCTAGAATAGACGCTCAAATCCTAAGATTACACACTATAAATAGGTAAACCTCTTTTCACTTCTCTTGCATCTCATATTTTATATGTATCTATTTTTGTGAGTTCTCTTAGTTATAAGTGTAACCATGACTTCCCCTAGGCAAAGATCCAAAGTACCACTACAAAAAAAAGAGATGTCATCATAGCTGCAATGATGAATAAACACGAAGAAGAAAAGAAGATGACCTTGGAGATAAATATCATAGAGTCATGGTTTATGGATGAAACCTTAATGAGAGGATATAAACCATATTCTCATATTTGTCAAGCCTCGTCAATAACATTCTTCACAAAAGAACCTGATAGAATCTTTCCACATCTAGTACAAGAATTCTACACCAACCTAAACATTCATGGAAAAACCTTAATACCATTAGTAAAGAACGTGAATATAACAATTCATAGAGAACGATTTGGAAGAATGTTTGAAATACCCTTCTTAGAAACACCCTACAAACCTTAAAAACCCTTAGAACTCAAAAACTTTAACTGAAATGTAGCTCTAAACTCTCTTGTAACCAATCCCATGAAGAAAACAAGTTTTCTTTTCAAAACAACCATGCTAAAACCAAAAGTATGAATACTTCATTATCTCCTAACAAGAATATTACTTCCAAGAAATATCAATATTAATTTTTTTTATCAAGAATGATATTGTCCTTATTTGGCTCCTCACCCAAAACATACCAACAAATTGTGGATGGAATATTCTATCACGTGTCCCTCTCAAGAAAAAAAACCTTCAGCATGTCTTCCATATAGGGAAATTATTACAAAAATAATGAGGACCTTTAATGTTGATACTCGAGGAGAAAGATCAATCTTATCCAGCAATAAAATAGATTATACCAGTCTTAGAAACATGAAGGTCAAAATAAGATACGAAGAACTGAGAGATGACTGGGAAAACAAAGAATAAGAAGAAACATAAGACATAGACATAAAACAAGTTTGGGAAATTTTCCAAGTCATAGAAAGAGATGTAAAAGAGATAAATAAGATGATCTCAAAAGAATGATGATACCTATGACAAATACATGAACTCACTTATATGTTTTATTTTTCTGTCCTTAAATTTAATCTTTCTTGCAAAACTTCTCTTATGCATTTTGAATGCTTCATAATAATATGAGTGTCCTGTTTTCATTTTCTTAAATTTATTAATTTTCCTTGTCTTGAATATTTATTTCTCCTAAGGCATCTTTACCCTCCTTTTTAATTTTACAAAGGGGAGAAGTATATTGTTAGGGGGGGTATATTTTCTATCTAACTCATGGGGTGTTTAATCGCTCCAAATATGTTTGTAGTGTTTATTTTATCACTTCCCATGAGATATGAGTTGTCATTATAAAAAAGGGGGAGAATGTTGAATCTATTTTACAGGTAATACGCTCCAAACAAAACATCTTCGTTTCATGATGACAACTACTACGAATGACAACACTGATGACAACTATGATAAGTCAAGAACGAACAATTAAGCGGTTAAAGATGCAAACCTAAGTATTATGGTTTGATAAACTTGACTATTAAATGAGGTAAAATTAAAGGGAAATAATCTAAAGCCTCATATTAAGAGATCTAAATCAGTGTGAACATAAAGAGAAGTATCTGATAAAAGCTTGTAAAAAGGTAGTAATCTCCTAATTTTGTAAGTGAGTGAACATATTTAAAGAAAATGGAATTTTCCGTAAAAGCACAATGCTAAAAAAACACACACGCACTAAAATTATTTTTCAAAATGATTTACCAAAATAAACACTTTGAAAAACGTCTGGAAGTTGTATCAGATGAATTGGGAGCAGTCAAAATAGTCATAGGCGAATAGTTGACTTTTCTAATCGGTTACAACATATGCACAATCAATAAGAAATGCACAAATTAAGGCCCAAGATAGTTTGAACTCGCCTTAATTCTATGAAACGACTAGATATCTTAACCTTCCTTTTTGAGAACTTACAAACATATATTTGCACCATCTAATTGATGATCAATATGTTCTAATCGATTAGATAATATTAAAATGCATTGATTACAAATTCCTTTTTAAGAAAATATCAAACCTATAAATAGAGGCTTCTTTTCTCATTTCAAGCCACCCAGAGTCGTGTTTTGACACTTTCATATCTCACACACACACTCTCTCTCTCTCTCTAAAATGTTATTTAAATTTCTCTCACTAAATGTTTTAGCCAAATTCCTTTGTGAGAAAAGTTCTTTTGTGAGTGAGGATATATCTATAACTCTAGAAAGGATAAAATTGAAAATTTTACCAAGGGAATCTTTTGTATACACCTTGGTTGAATATCATCCATTTAGGGATTTATTTGGGTTATAAGCTCATCCCATAAAAAAGCTTATAGTTAGAGATTGTGTGATCAGTCATATGTTTGGTTGAAGATTAGCCAGTGTTAAAATCTTCACATTTTCTTGGTCATCCCGATTAAAACCGAGATAGGTTGAAGTTCAACCCAGTATTAAAAGCTTCATAGGTTCTAAATCATCCCGATTAAAATCTCACAGGTTTTTGGTTAGCCCGATTAAAATCAAGGTATTGAGCTCACATTTTTTGGAACTTAAAGACAAACCGCTCCAAGGTTTGTGTTCATGGAAAGAAGACTAACCACTTTAATCTACCGTTGAGAAGGAAGATTTGCCACTTCACTAACAACAATATATTCAAGAAAATACACAAACACTCACATCCATCTTCTTGTAACATTTGGTAGAAGTGAAACCATCATTTCCTTGTATAACGGGGTTCATGAGTATATCCTACTAAAAGATATCAACTATTATTAGAAAATATCAAGATCAACTTTTGTGGAGTTGAGTATATCCTTTTGATTTGACCGAACCTCTATAATCCTTTTGATTTTATTTTTTTCATTCATTCTTTCTACTGCTTGATTTTTGAAAATGATTTTAAAATCTAATTTTACTTGCCAAAAGTTTTCAAAACCTAATTTTTCCAAACCACATAATTCACCCCCCCCCCCCCCCCATCTTGTGTGTGAAGTCTCACATCCAACAAGCCTCACATTTTTTATTATTAAAATCACTACAAATGTTTTTAGGGTCTAACTAGTTGATTAGGGGAATGCCTAATTGATTAGGAAAACTTTTTTAAAATTGTCTACTCGATTAGATCATATGCCTAATCGATTAAATGATGCCTATAGAGTCTATGATAGATTATGATATTATCTTAATGAGTGACAATGACTCTATATCAAAACCTTCCATTTTATGCCACGACAATTGATTATTTGCACCGCCTAATGGTTAACCTAATCGATTAGGTCATTAATTTGGCTCATGGATTGTTTCAAAATTTACACATTGTCAGCCTATAAACATAGAGATTCTCTTTAATTTTTCAACATCTAGAAAACATGAGAAACCTCACTTTTTATTTTAGACATATTTCTTTGAGAGTGTTCTTGAGTTTCAATGAGGATATTGTTCTAAGTGAAGGTATAATTGTAAATCTATCAAGAGTTATTTTTTTCTATTGAGTAAATAATCCTTCCTTAGGAAATTACTATTTTGGTTCGGAGCTAAACCGTTGAAAAAACTCTTATTTGTATTGGGGGATTAGTCTTAGTCTCATTTAGTTCGTGAGTTCTGCCATTGAAAATGATCTCTTTTGGTTCGTGAAGATCAGCTAGTAAAAATATCCATAACGATTCTTGAGCTCAACCCTGTTAAAAGCTCTATCGATTCGAGATCAATCTGGTGTAAAATCTCACTTGGATTATACAGGTTCATTTAAGAAAACTTAATCATGTCCCAAAAATTTATCTTGAAAGTATTCATTATTCTTGAGAGCTTTTAGAAGGTTATGCCTACAAACCCCCTTGTACAACGAAATGCATAATCAAGCTAACTTCTAGCCAAACAACGAACAAAGGATGAAGTAATTAGTATTCACACAAAATAGATATTTTGCATAGGCTGGTCTCAAAAGAAGACAAATTTTTGAGTTGGAAATCCTCTGAAACAAACTGAGGTTTTATACTAGCTGACCATGAAATGAACCAAGATTTATACTAGGATGATCTCAAACCTACTGGATTTTTATATTGGACTGAACTCACTTTTATTTTCAAGTCATTTAACTCTGAATCTCTGCTGCATTTTCAACTAATTTTATAAAATGGTTTTATAATCAAACACAGAATCTAGTATCCTTACTAGAACATAGGAAATACATTCCAATCAAATGGATCTACACAACCATTTTTTTGCAAAAGGAATCATGGCCTAAATTTCACATAAACGTTTTCACCATTTTAAATAATTGAGACTGTGGGATTAGTTGTGGTTGTGGATAGCTTCTTGCAATGTAACCTGTTCAACTAAATGTCAAGTCTTCATTTCTCAATGAATATCTTGAGGAGGAAGTTTATGTTGAACAACCTCAAATATTCATTATGAAAAGTGAAGAAGATAAGTTCTTGAAGCTTAATAAAGCTCTATATGGCCTAGAACAAGCTCAAGAGCCCATGAGCTCCTAAAGTAGATTCAATACTCCAAGTGTAGATTTGAACATGAAATCTATGTGAAAAATATGAACCATGACAATCTCATTACAATGTATATATATATATATATATATATATATATATATATATATATATATATATATATATATATATATATATATATATATATATATATATATATATATATATATATATATATATATATATATATATATATATATATATATATATATATATATATATATATATATATATATATATATATATATATATATATATATATATATATATATATATATATATATATATATATATATATATATATATATATATATATATATATATATATATATATATATATATATATATATATATATATATATATATATATATATATATATATATATATATATATATATATATATATATACTCATCACATGCAGCAAACACAATGATATTTAGAATCTCAAATTTGGTATAACTAACTCAGGAGACCTAAGTTACTTTTTCTTAGTTTTATTTGATGCAACCATGAAATGATTGATAAGTTACTAAATGAAGTATATCAATCATATCTTGAAGATATATAATATGTAAAACTACAACTAAATAAGCATTTTTTGGAAGAAACACTACTACAAAACGCCCAAACAACAACTCCAAAGTCAACACAGTTCGCGCCAAAACCATGGTAACACTTCTATACTCATGCGCTAAAACTTTTTAATTGAAAATTTTAAGGTTATAATTAAGTTTCACTCTCTAACCGTGGTGATACATTCCATCTTTCCTATGTTCGATCCTCAGATCCCTCAAATAGTTTATCCCTTTTACGTTAACGCATGCATTTTCAATTATATTTATATTTAATTAAAAATTAATAGGGATATTACTACAACTCTTTTGTAAAACCGTTGTGTAATACGGTAGGAGAACTGACTTGAAAGTTTTGTGTTCTATCGCAAATGTTGTGGTTAGCAAGAGTCGCCACCGACTTTTCTTTTATCCAACAGGAAAGGTGAAAAAGCACAGGAAATAACTTTGAGATTGTTTCTTGAGTTCGGGGGGTAGATTATGAAAAGGGAAGGTATTAGCATCCTTTTCATCCATGGTTTTCCATGGGCTCTTAGTTACTTTCTAGATCACTTGCTCTTGTTTGAATGTGTGCCTGTGGTGGTGATTTTAGAAAGTATTTTGAAAATGGAACTTCGTAATGGTTCTCGTCTCTATAAGAACGCATACAAAGTGTTTGTTTCGAAAATGTTTCCAAAAAAGTGTTTGTGAGATGTGTTTTTTGAAAGTGATTTTGAAAAGGTGTATTTGTAATGATTCTCATCTCTATAAGAATGCGTATAAAGTGTTGTTTTCAATAATGTTTCAAAATGAGAGTGTTGGTGTATAAAATGTTTTTGTTGTGAGCAAGCGAGTAACTAAGAGCGAACCTACCTACTCAAAAGGTCTTAAATGTTCTTTTCCTCCTCCTTTATATGTTTCTATCTTACCATTGATTTGGTAAGAAGCCCCATCGTTGGATGTGAAGGGACGGGCGTGGGTCATCGTATGACCATGATTTGCAATGTTGCAAAGTATATTAGCATTTTGAGGGACTAAGATCATTTTTGTAAGGCAACTTCGAATAGTTTCATCGAGGGACTATGATCTTGTTTTTTTTTTTGTTTTGCTAAGGTACCTTACATGCGTAATATGGCCATTTTGTTCAAGGCAACCGAGTGGAGTAACCCTAGGGGTGTTTGTGTGCAAGTGTGTCATTTTCATGCTTGATTTTGTCTTGAATTAGGGTTTTCTATTTGATTGGTTTAATCTTTCCATACAAACCCTAATTATTAACATGTTATATATAAAGCGATAAATTGCGGAAAGTAAATATTCTACGCTATTACAATCATTTGGGGATGGGGTGTAAAAATTTACAAATGGGGATTGCAAGAAACTAAAGTCCTAATTATCTATTACAACCATATTGAATAGCCATGAAGAAAATATATGAAGCATTTAAAAATAAAGCAAAATGAAAGGAAAAGAAAACATTTTTGATCATTATGTGTCGACACATGCCATAAAATCAAGCTTCTCGAATGCACTTTTGCTTTGATAAAGACAAATCATGATTGATAAAGAAGGCAAAAATTATTGATCAAGCTAAAAGCCTCTTTGGATGAAGTCTTTGGTTCAAGCCCTAAGAAAATTTCAAGGTATCGTGATAATACTTACCTTGAACTTAAGATATAGATGCTCATTGGTAAAAAAGAAACATCTTATATTGTCCAACTCTTTATTCAAGTTTTTTCAAGGCAAACATTCAATTTTCATTTGAGTGCAATCGATTTGCATGTTAGTGTAATCGATTGCATGCTTCAGTTTTTTAAAACATGGCTACTGACTTCCAGTGCAATCGATTTGCATGGTTGTGCAATCGATTGCACACTCAAAATATTTGGAAATCGGGCTACTGGAACCTCGTACAATCGATTTGCATGGTTGTGCAATCGATTGCACACTCAAAATATTTGGAAATCTGGCTACTAGAACCCCGTGCAATCGATTTGCATGGTTGTGCAATCGATTGCACACTTAAAATATTTGGAAATATGGCTACTGGAACCCCCGTGCAATCGATTTGCATGAAGGGTGCAATCAATTGCCTGTTGTATGGTTTTGAAAAACAGCTACCTTACACCTACCTGTTCATGATACTATTTCATGGAAAACTTTTCACTCAATCTTGGCAATTGTTCATGATTTTTTTTACAAACCTTTTCTTCAAAGGTCACTGCATTTTAGCCTAAAAAATGAACCAAATGATGATGATTGAAATGAAGAGTTTAAAGTTAAGGAGACTTACCTTGCAGCAAGAATTTATGTTTTGAGCTTGAGGTGTTGCCTTGTGGACTGTTATGACCTTTTTCAGTTATGAGATTTTTTTGAGAGTTTGTCAACAAAACTTCTGGTTTTCTTTCTCCCTTTTTCCTTTCTCTCTCCCCCTCCTTTTTTTTTCTAACCCCCTTGTCTTGCAAATACTTCTTCTATTTATAGGCATGAGGTGTGTTCATATGAGCTGACTAAGTTTGCAAGACAGCATGTTATGGTTTGGTTGGATTACAAAAATCAAACTATGTCAAGTACTCCACAGTCCCAAGGTGAAGTACCCAAGTTGCTGGTATAGAGGAGTTACTTCCCGTGATTTATGGTGGAGTATAATCAGCAACAAACAAAGCATGGGCTCAAGACAAGTTTTATACAAAAAGTTTGCTTTTCAAGAATAGCAATGGTGCCTTTATGCCATAAATGGAAAGATCTTTTGGACAATAGCTTAAACACTTGGGTAATAGCTCAAAAGTGGGTTTAAACATTAAATTATGTAGAGATTTTCAAGTAAGAAGGCCTGAGACATAAGATTATGCAGCATAGCATAAGGGTTTTGTTGTGTGTTCTTCAATAGAATGACTTGCAAATCAAGGGTGGATGCCCAAATTCATGCCCTTGAATCTCCTAGCTCAAGTATGATAAATTCATGCTCTTGGGTGTTTTGAAAAGCTTGAAACATCCTCTATAACTTTCATGTTGGCCATTTTAACAAAATCATCTTAGAACTATGTGAAAAATGCCAAGAAGTTGGGATAAAATCCTGAACAAAATCTGTTGGAAATTTCTCTAAGTGTTAAATGAAAATGTCAAGACTTCATGAATTTATAACTCAAAATCCAAGCACTTCTAGGATAAGTTGTGTAAAGCAATGTTGTAGATATCATGGAGATCTACAACTTTTATGTTGAAAGTTTCCCTTGAACCGTCTTGCATCTTGGTGAAAGAATGGCATGAAGTGATGAAATTATCATGTATAAAAACACTTAGAAAATTTTTAAGTCTTGGAAATCTTGACTTTTCAAGTTGACTTTTGAATTTCTTGACTTCTTGATTATCAAGCTTGACATTCTTGAATGTCTTGATGAAATTTGATCTTTGGAATGTAATGTTGACAAAAAAATCAAAGTTTGACTTCCTAATATGCAATTGACCATTTTGCCCTTGTGTTAATTCCAAGCCTAAATTAAGGTATCAGTGCTGCAACCTTGACACCATAGAGGATCTTGTGAGAGAATCCTTGAGAAATGAGAGGGAAAATTTTAGGGTATAACAGCTGCCCCTGTTCAATCTTCTTAAGCCTGGAAAGTTAGATTGGCGAGTTTTGTCATTCGTGACTCGAAGGTGGAAGATGATTGGACACTAGAATGCCCAGAAATTTGCACTCGGTGGTGTGATGGTTTAGGAAATGGGCTTAAAGATGCCATTTGGAGAGGTGATAGAAATTTGTTGGAGATGGGCTTGTAGATGCCATCGAAAAGTGATTGCTGAATTGTAATTTGTAAGCTGAAGGAATGCGTATCAAATGGCATTTGTATCTGGAGTGTATCTGAATTGTATCTGAAAGCTGAATCTGAATGAGTATCAAGATGGCATCCGTATCTGTAGCGTATCTGAACTGTATCTGAAAGCTGAATCTGAATGAGTATCAGGATGGCATCCGTATCTAGAGCGCATCTGAATTGTATCTGAAAGATGAATCTGAATGAGTATTAGGATGGCATCCGTATCTGGAGCGTATCTGAACTGTATCTTAAAGTTGAATCTGAATGAGTATCAGGATGGCATCTGTATCTGGAGCGTATCTGAACTGTATCAGAAAGCTGAATCTGAAGGAGTATGAGGATGGCATCCGTATCTGGAGCGTATCTGAACTGTATCTGAAAGCTAAATCTGAATGAGTATCAGGATGGCATCCATATCTAGAGCGTATCTGAACTGTATCTGAAAGCTGAATCTGAATGAGTATCAGGATGGCATCCGTATCTGGAGCGTATCTAAACTGTATCTGAAAGCTGAATCTGAATGAGTATCAGGATGGCATTCGTATCTGGAGCGCATATGAATTGTATCTGAAAGATGAATCTTAATGAGTATCAGGATGGCATCCGTATATGGAGCGTATCTGAACTGTATCTGAAAGCTGAATCTGAATGAGTATCAGGATGGCATACATATCTGGAGTGTATCTGAATTGTATCTGAAAGCTGAATCTGAATGATTATCAGGATGGCATCAGTATCTGGAGCGTATCTAAACTGTATCTGAAAGTTGAATCTGAATGAGTATCAGGATGGCATCCGTATCTAGAGCGTATCTGAACTGTATCTGAAAGCTGAATCTGAATGAGTATCAGGATGGCATCCGTATTTGGAGCGTATCTGAAAGCTGAATCTGAATGAGTATCAGGATGGCATCTATATCTGGAGCACATCTGAACTGTATCTGAAAGCTAAATCTCAATGAGTATCAGGATGGCATCCGTATCTGGAGTGTATCTAAACTGTATCTGAAAGCTGAATCTGAATGAGTATCAGGATGGCATCCGTATCTGGAGTGTATCTGAACTGTATCTGAAAGCTGGATCTGAATGAGTATCAGGATGGCATCTGTATCTGGAGTGTATCTGAACTGTATCTGAAAGCTGAATTTGAATGAGTATCAGGATGGCATCTGTATCTAGAGCGTATCTGAACTATATCTAGAAAGTTGAATCTGAATAAGTATCAGGATGGAATCCGTATTTGGAGCATATCTGAACTATATCTGAAAGCTGAATCTGAATGAGTATCAGGATGGCATCCGTATCTGGAGCGTATCTGAAATGTATCTGAAAGATGAATATGAATGAGTATCAGGATGACATCAGTATCTGGAGCATATCTGAACTATATCTGAAAGATGAATCTGAATGAGTATCAGGATGGCATCCGTATCTGGAGCGTATCTGAACTGTATCTGAAAGCTGAATTTGAATGAGTATCAGGATGGCATTCGTATCTGGAGCGTATCTGAACTAAATCTGAGAGCTGAATCTGAATGAGTATCAAGATGGCATCCGTATCTGGAGCGTATCTGAACTGTATCTGAAAGCTGAATCTGAATGAGTATCAGGATGGCATCCATATCTGGAGCGTATCTGAACTGTATCTGAAAGCTGAATCTGAATGAGTATCAGGATGGCATCTGTATCTGGAGCGTATCTGAACTGTATCTAAAAGCTGAATCTGAATGAGTATCAGGATGGCATCCGTATCTGGAGCATATCTGAATTGTATCTGAAAGATGAATCTGAATGAGTATTAGGATGGCATCCATATCTGGAGCGTATCTGAACTGTATCTGAAAGTTGAATCTGAATGAGTATCAGGATGGCATCTGTATCTGGAGCGTATCTGAACTGTATTTGAAAGTTGAATATGAATGAGTATCAGGATGGCATCCGTATTTGGAACGTATCTAAATTGTATCTGAAAGTTGAATCTGAATGAGTATCAGGATGACATCCGTATCTGGAGCGCATCTGAACTGTATCTGAAAGCTGAATATGAATGAGTATCAGGATGGCATCTGTATATGGAGTCACTACTAAAAAAAAGACATTTGAGAAAAGGTTTTTACATCGGGTATCAAAATATATGATGTAAAAAATACAATTAACAAACTTTTTACATCAGGTATTTATTTGCAATGATATAAAAAATATGAAGAAAAAAAATATTTCGCTACCTATTACATCGGGCAAACGCATCCACCGATGTAAAAAGTTTTCAGAAAAAATACGGTGGCATTTTTGTAAATAAGAAACAAGGTAGTAGAAATATTAATAAAAAACATGCAACATATTACATCGGTTGACTAAAAACCGATGTAATATCTTCACAACAGATATTAATATAAAAAATAAATTAAAGAATAAATTAATTTTTTTGCAACTTATTACATCGGGTATTACAATGCACCGATGTAATAGGTGCATTGTAAAAAAAAGTCAGAAAAAAAGCTTGCCAACCCTTACATCGGGTATTACAATGCACCGATGTAATAGGTGCATTGTAAAAATTAAAAAAAAAAGCTTGTCAACCCTTACATCGGGTATTACAATGCACCGATGTAATAGCCATCCAACCCTAACAGGGAAAATAAACTTTCAGGAACCGGTTCCTACCTAACAGGGAACCGGGTTCCAAACTTGTTCAAAAATCACTTCCCTGGAATTTGTACCAGGAACCGGGTTGTACCTATAGGGGAACCGGTTCCCGCGTGTTATTTTTGAATTCTAGGTTGTAAAAAAAAAGGCTTGCCAACCCTTACATCGGGTATTACAATGCACCGATGTAATAGCCATCCAACCCTTACATCGGGTATTACAATGCACCAATGTAATAGGTGCCAAACCCTTATTTACCAAACATTTCCCAAACAGTAGAAAAATTACAACTCCATTTTCCCCTGTTCGTGTTTCCGATTCTGGTCGCTTCCGATTCCGATTCCGATTCCATCTTCCTCAACCCCGCCTGATTCCGATTGCCACCGCGACTGCCCTATGCCCGCCCGATTCCGATTCGGTAATATTCTTTGACCGCCGTTTCGGCCGCCGTTTCCGGTCTTCCTCTTCGACCGCCGTTTCCGGTCGTCCTCTTCGACCGCGGTGGTTTCCGTTCGTGTTTCCGTCGTTTCTGGTCGTCGTCTTCGACCGCGGTGGTTCTGTTCGTTTGTGTTTCATCGTTTTCGACCGCCATTGATGATGATTTTTGTTGTGAATTTGCAGATTTGTTTGATGAACATAGATGAATTTGCAGATTTTTGCGGTGGTTCTCTTTAGTTAGTTATAACCAACAATATTTTTCACTTTGGACTTGGTATTGTTTTTGTGATAGAATTATTCTATTTCAATATAGATACAAGTCTTGGGATCTATCTGATGATATCGTAGAAGATGATGAAGAGGAGTTCATTAAAGGCTTCTCTCAGAGTCTCACACTTAGTATACAAGTTTGGTCTGCTATTTTTCTTTGTCTCATTAGTTGTAGGTATTGCACTATTCTCTATCTGGTCAGCCTTCTTCAGCTTCTTTAGTGTTTTTCAAACATGTATGTTCAAATCTAAAACTCTTAAAATATAGCATTTTGTTACAATACGGACTTAGAAGTGATTGGGTTAAAGCATAAGAAAGTGATTGGGCTAAAGCATAAAGAATATAGGAAATTTAAAAGTGACTGGACTTAGTATTGAAGGTTGGCTTACATATGATGTGTTAGTAATGCATTACGTTTGACCTTTATTACATGAAATAATATTTGACATTTGCTTGCAGATTGAGTTGGAAAAATATAGAGATAATGATTTGGCTGTCTTTGAAGCAATGAGTTAAGAAATACTTCTCTTTTGCAATGTAATTGGTGTTGAATAAGTTTTATAGATTCGGGATGTAGGTTGCTGATATGTTCCATCTTTTGTTCAGATATAGGATTAAACAAGAACCTGGCATTGAAATAAATCAAATTCTGCCACACATGATTAATTATGGTGAGAGATACAGGAGATGAGAAATGTTATATACAAAGGGTTAACTTATGAACTTTTGTACTTTTTGTGCCTTATATGAGTAGGTGCATGATTTGCATTTCAACTCTCATGATTCAAATAATCATTATGTAATTTAATTTTCATTTTTTACTTGGTCTTATTTATTTCGGGTTTATGCAATTGGGATGGCAGGTCACAGAAGTGAGCCCAAAGGTGAGACTGGTGGTTAGAATGAAGGAAGTAATTGCGATATAGCAGAAGCAATTGCGATACGGAAATTTGATTAATGATAAAGTCTCAAATGAAAGCCAAGATGCTGCAGAAGGTGAACATACTACTCTTATTGTGTATCCTTTTTGTTAAGTTTTTTCATTTTCATTAGTAGCAATTCTAATATAATATTCATTTCAACTTGAGTCACATTGTGAAATCAATTACATGTTTTTAGAAACAATAATATGGAGGATATAGTGTGATGGACCTAGTAGTGAGTTGTGATAAAGGTGATGGATTTATATCCGGAAAATCTGTACTGGTTCGCTGGGAACCAGTTCCGACCCAGGAAGAACTCGGTTCCTAGTGAAAGTTATAACCCAGAATTCAAAAATAACACGCAGGAACCGGTTCCCCTATAGGTACAACCCGGTTCCTGGTACAAATTCCAGGGAAGTGATTTTTGAACAAGTTTGGAACCCGGTTCCCTGTTAGGTAGGAACCGGTTCCTGAAAGTTTATTTTCAAAAATGTGCATAATAACAGTTTCTTACATCGGTTCATATATTATAACCGATGTAAAAAAGGGACTTTTTACATCGGGTATTACTTCCAACCGATGTAAAAAACTGGATCAATTTTTAAAAAAATATGCATAATAACAGGTTATTACATCGGTTCTGATATTATAACCGATGTAAAAAAGGGACTTTTTACATCGGTCCCAGAACCGATGTAAAAAGTCCCTGATTTACTATATCGCCTGACTTTACATCGGACCCAGAACCGATGTAAAAAGTCAATTTCACCCGATGTAAAAAGTCATTTCTGCACTAGTGAGTGTATCTGAACTGTATCTGAAAGTTGAATCTGAATGAGTATCAGGATGGCATCCGTATCTGGAGCGTATCTGAACTGTATCTGAAAGCTAAATCTGAATGAGTATCAGGATGGCATCAGTATCTGGAGCATATCTGAACTGTATCTAAAAGCTGAATCTGAATGAGTATCAGGATGGCATCCGTATCTGGAGCGTATCTGAACTGTATCTGAAAGCTGAATCTAAATGAGTATTAGGATGGCATCCGTATCTGGAGCGTATTTGAACTGTATCTGAAAGCTGAGTCTGAATGAGTATCGGGATGGCATCCGTATCTGGAGCGTATCTGAACTGTATCTGAAAGCTGAATATGAATGAGTATCAGGATGGCATCCGTATATGGAGTTTATCTGAACTGTATCTGAAAGTTGAATCTGAATGAGTATCAGGATGGCATCCGTATCTGGAGCGTATCTGAACTGTATCTGAAAGCTAAATCTGAATGAGTATCAGGATAGCATCCATATCTGGAGCGTATCTGAACTGTATCTGAAAGCTGAATTTGAATGAGTATCAGGATGGCATCTGTATCTGGAGCGTATCTAAACTGTATCTGAAAGCTGAATCTGAATGAGTATCAGGATGGCATCCGTATTTGGAGCGCATCTGAACTGTATCTAGAAAGTTGAATCTTAATGAGTATCAGGATGGCATCCGTATTTGGAGCATATCTGAACTGTATCTGAAAGATGAATCTGAATGAGTATCAGGATGGCATCCGTATCTGGAGCGTATTTGAAATGTATCTGAAAGATGAATATGAATGAGTATCAGGATGGCATCCGTATCTGGAGCGTATTTAAACTGTATCTGAAAGATGAATCTGAATGAGTATCAGGATGGCATCTGTATCTGGAGCGTATTTGAACTGTATCTGAAAGCTGAATCTGAATGAGTATCAGGATGGCATCCGTATCTGGAGTGTATCTGAATTGTATCTGAAAGTTGAATCTGAATGAGTATCAGGATGGCATCCGTATCTGGAGCATATATGAATTGTATCTGAAAGCTGAATCTGAATGAGTATCAGGATGGCATCCATATCTGGAGCGTATCTGAACTGTATCTGAAAGCTGAACCTGAATGAGTATCAGGATGGCAACCGTATCTGGAGCATATCTAAACTGTATCTGAAAGCTCAGCAAGATGATGAAGGAATCTTGGATGATTACTACCTCAACAGGGTGATGAAGGAATCTTAGACGATTACTACCTCAACAGGATGATGAAGGAATCTTGGACAATTATTACCTCAACAGGATGATGAAGGAATCTTGGACAATTACTACCTTAGCAGGATGATGAAGGAATCTTGGACGATTACTACCTCAGCAGGATGATGAAGGAATCTTGGATGATTACTACCTCAGCAGGATGATGAAGGAATCTTGGATGATTACTACCTCAGCAGGATGATGAAGGAATCTTGGATGATTACCACCTCAACAGGATGATGAAGGAATCTTGGACAATTACTACTCCAAAAGATGATGAACTCTGTTGATTGATCTTTCCTGAAAAGGTAAAGAGTTAGTTGTATGCAATGTCATGATGTATGCATTGCGTAATGATGTTCTTAAAATAAATGAGATTTATGGTATATGTATTTTGTATGCATATGCTATGAATGTTGTTGAAATTTAATTTTGTCTTGGAGAATAAATTCTTGACAAGTGTTTGGGAGTTATTAAATCCCGGATTGCTGTTGAAGAGTAGGTGTGTCTTCAAACTTTGCCTAGAATGTTTCCACTGAGGATCCCTGTTTTGTTGAGGAGAACTCCGCTGGGGAAAGTTGAAAACTCTGTGGAGAGTTTTGATTCCTCCTTGGGGAAAAAGTTCAGGAGTCTCGGTTGTCCGTTGCTCTACTAGGGAGTCGAAGTTGAACTAATGTCTGGTTAGGTCCAGGCTTCACAATAACTTGTTGGGGATTGTAGATTAGTCTACTGGGGAAGAGGAGTTGTGGTCCTTTGATTTGTAGTGGTCGGAGAGGCCACCTCAAGCTGAGGAACCATGTCGTTTGTTGGGGAAATAAACCTTGTTGCTTAGTCTGTTGGAGAGGTGGCAACTTCACTGCAGAAATCCTCGAGGATTCTTGAAGTCGATTCAGTTGGGAAAAAGTTTTTAGAGATTGAAACTCTGGTTGGGAGTCATCCCATGAGAAGTATTTTGGGGAGATTTGTCACTGCCCCTAGTAGCGAGTGTTTGTGGCACTGCCAGGAACTAATTGACTGTATGTAACCCTTTGTTGGGATTTGCGTCCAATGCCCCAAGTAATGGAGATGGAGACCTGCCCCTGGTTATTCTGTACTTCTTGAGAGATTTTTTGGAATCTTGACATGACTTCCCCAAGTGTGCTTGGATAGTGACATGTCATGCCCCCTTGTTGATAGGAGATTTGTCATTGTAAGTGTCATCCCACTCGAAGTGATTTTGTTCACTGAGAGAGCTCTTGTTCACTAGATATTCGTTGTGTGAATTTCTCTGCTTTCAAACAAATAGCCATATGCAAACAGCGATATTCAAATAATGCAAAGTTTATGCTTGTCTTGAAATTTTGAAAATGCATTTTAGCAAGTAAAGAAATTTTGTAAGAAAAATTCAACTCAGGATTTAGAGTAAAGCCTTACAGGAGTCAGGATACCTTTTGTAACAGTATGCTTTCGAACTAACCCATGCTTCAATTAGGACTTTTAAAAGGTTGTAACGTGGCTTGGTTCACGGTTTAAGAAACAGGATAAAGGCTCAAAGTGTGTTTGTACCCACCTGCTCTTCGTGATGTTCTTCAGTCCTAAACTCAGTTAATTGTGTGTTTGAACTCCAATTGAGTCTGGAATGGCATTTTGGTGATGGTTCAGACAAGTTAAGTTTGTCGGAAAGCAATCATTTTTGCAACATTTTTTCATGTTATTGAGGATTTGTAGTGGCCTCTTCTTTTTGATTTATTATCCCTAATTTTTTCCTGATTGTTCTTGTTTTGAGATTACGGTCAGCGGGATGCCCCGGTTTTTTCTTAAGCCTCCTTTGTAGGTTTTGACTTAGTGGGCTTTTCCTTTTGCGAGATGATGACTGCCTATTTGGTAGGGAACCATCACCGTCTTTTGATTCCAGAAAAAAGTTTTGATGTCATTCGTTGTATTAGGAAATGAGAGTTTGCAGCTAAACGTGCATTTGAATCAACTGAGAGACTACCCTGCCCTAGGTTTTGATTAAAGGTTTCAATTTGTGTAAAAAAGAAAACTTCTACTTCTTTGTCTCAAAGAGGTTGACTAGGGATTATCTTCCTTATAACTCAAGTGTTTAGGATTTGAAAGAACGCCTGTACATCGTCAGCAAAGTCTATCCAAAAGCATACTGTATGAGATTAAGGCTTTTTTTTCGTCATCCTCCCTCTAAAGGCTTGCAACTTTTAAGACAAGATTTGAATATAAGGGGAGTAAAAAGCGTAGTTTAAATATAGTGAAAATGAATGGGTTAATTCAAGACAAACATATGCAATGCATTAATGAAACAAAGTTTGACATTAATAGATAAGTGTTTGAACAAGCAAAAGAAATTACAACTGAAAATTCAAATAAACAGAAGCCTCTTTGTCTGAACTTGTCACTTTAGGTGGTGAGCCTTTGAGTGACAGAAGAAGAATTCAGTCTGGCCATCTTGTGTGAACTCCAACATTCCTTCATCGATCAGGTTTTGAATTTTGTATTTCAGCGCCCAACAATTATTTGTATCATGACCAGGACTATCAGAATGATAGGCACACCTAGCATCGGGATTGTAGCTGGGAGAAAAAGTTTTGGGATTTGGATGAGGTCTTATTGGTGTAATCAGATTCAACCTCAACATGTGTTGCAAAGCTTGAGACAGTGGTATATTGATGTTGGTAAACTGTCTTTTGGGCTCGCTTTGCCTTTGTTGATTTTCCGGTTGATGTTAACAAATTCGTTGTTGGGCTCGTGACGTGGCAGCACATTGGAAAGTTCTACTCTCTACCAAACTGGCCTTTTGTCTCATGGGGGGCTGAGTAGTGGCCTGGTCCCAAGTCTTGACCGTTTGTTTCATGAGGTTGCAATCGTCTTGATGAAGTTTGTTGACGAGGGTCCTTAGCTCTTCTTGTCCTTGAGCCAAGTTTTGGATAAGAGCCATTTGGCCCACCAGTTGTCCCATCATTTGGACCTTCATTATGGCTATCTCAGTTTGTAGTCGTTCCAACTGATCATCCTTGGTGCCCTCTGGATTCCCTATGACCATGCCCCTTGTGAGGTGAGCTTTCACTTCTTCTTGCCCCTTGGCTAGGGTCATGAGCAACTGTTGAAACTGTGTATTCTGAGCTTGAAGATCCTTCACTATTTTCTCTAGATCCATCTTACTAAAATAAACAGTAGAGAGATGAGGAGACTTGTTGCAAAAGACCTGCTTATGTTATGATGCATGATATATGCATATGCAATGTTTTCAAGGATTTCAAAGATTCAACTTTGTTTTGGACAAAAAGAAACACACGTTATATCAATAAGATAAAGTTTGAGTACATCAATGCCCCTTGGGCAAAATAATACAAAACTCTAAGATAGAAAAGTAGTGTGCATCCTCTTTGGTGCAATGTAGGCATTCAGAGTCTGTTCCTCATGAAGTAGCCTAGTGAGTTCCAAAACCTTCTTCTCGCTTGTGTAGAATTGGGCTTCGAAAGTATCTCTCTCTCCTTTGAGTTGTATCGAATCCCTTTGGAGGTCTTCAAGAGATGTGGGCGTGTCAGGATGTAGGATAGTGTATGGAACGTCTCCCCCCATGACATGCTCAATGATTACCGGGAGAATGGAGGGGTAAGGCATCATAAGACTCTGAGCGCGAGTTCGTACCCATTTGAGTTAAGGCTCAAGAGGGATGGAATTCTTGTGCCCCAAAGTCTTGCTATCCACCTTGTTTAGCATCCTCCAAGCTCGGATAAATCTCTGGCAAAGACCTTGATCGTCGTTGTCATAGTCGAATACCAAACCTTGAATCAGCATCTCGTACGGGCCATCCCTTCAGGCGTAACCAAACTGTCTTAAGGCTAAGCATGGGTTGTAGGTGATGCCTCCCCTAATTCCAAGTAGAGGGACATTAGGGAATTTTCCATACGGTCGATGATGGTAACATTCTCTTTGGATCGAGAGCACCAATGAATGTCTGAATGTTTGAGCGTCATCAACCTTTGTGACCACCTTGAACCTTACTCATTTTTTATGACTGATTGGGGAAGATGGGAAATAAACCATCTTGCCAAGAGAGGAGTGCAACACATAAGGACACCTCTTTTCCTCGTTGTGCGAGTGTGAAAAGAGTGTAGGATATCCCCTAGCAATGTAGGCATCGGGTTGCGTGATATAAAGATTTTGACGGTGTTGACATCTATGAGTTGGTCGGGATTTGGGAACAAAACCATCCCATAGATGAGGAGATCCACAATTTCCTCAAAAGCTTGTAAGTCTAAGGAATTCCAATAACTTTGGGATTTCTCAAACAGGAACTTTGCTAGGAAACTTTTGACACCACTCCTTGTTTCTCAATGAGTTGTGACATCAAATGAGTGCAAGTGTAAAGTTTGAGCAATCTCTTATGGCTTTGGGTCTCTTTCCATACCGTTGAAAGGCAGTTGATTGAGAATGAGAATCCTCAAGAGTTAGGATAATTCTTCCAAAGTGGGCACAAGTTGATAGTCGGGGAATGTGAAGCAATGGTGCAAAGGATCAAAGAACTGAAAGAGCACCTTCATCATATCCTCATATGTGTTAGAGGTGACCAAGTTGAGTAGACGACCATGTCTCTCGGTGAATGGACAGTTCTCAGGAATCTTTGGAGCTAGCTCCTTAAGTTGTGGAGCAATTCTTACAAGGTTGACTTGAATAGTTTTCCTGCGAAGTGAATCCATTTCCTACAAAACAAGAACAAAGATGATTCCAAAAATCCTTGAAATGGTTAGTGGATGTATATGATGTTCATGATGTCCATGATGTTATGTACAAGTATGCATATACAAGCAAAGAAAACAAGTCCTTAGTTTAGGCTTGCATGGAGTTTTATAGGTAAGTACCCTCTTGAAGTTTAGTTGGCTTAAACTTGTCCTAGTAATAGTAATCGGGTTCTAAGGAGCTCAATATCACTGGATTGTTTCCTTGGTCATTATTTCAGCTCAAGCCTCTTTAATGGCGATCGAAATATCCCAAGAAACCAAACCTTAATGAGTGTAGTATCGAGTATCTACCAACTTCGGACTGCACCAAAGCCGGTCATCTCACTACATCCTAAAGGCCAAGTTGGTCAAGTAAAGGTTCTAAAAGTTCATTAGTGCTTCATGACATCACTCAGCGGCTCCGTATTCTCTTTGATTAACTCAAAGGCTACTGGTACCCATAAATATGTCGCACTAACGTAGCTATTGCTTAGACCATGTCAGTATACCCCGCACAGTTTCCACAATGTATTGCTACTTACCTATAATGTATCCCAAATCCGGGTAGAGGATTCAAACCCAAACAAAGAACCATAATGTAAAGCATACAAGTCAATCAATGTAAGCAAGTAAATATAATCTAAACCCTAAGGTAACCCCAATTTTATAATTATCCCCAGCAGAGTCGCCAGTTCTATGATACGGTGGGAGAACTGACTTGAAGGTTTTGCATTTTATCGCAAATGTTGCGGTTAGCAAGAGTCGCCACCGACTTTTCTTTTATCCAAAAGGAAAGGTGAAAAAGCACAGAAAAGACCTTTGAGATTGTTTCTTGAGTTCGGGGGGTAGATTATGAAAAGGGAAGGTATTAGCATCCTTTTCATCCATGGTTTTCCATGGGCTCTTAGTTACTTGCTAGATCACTTGCTTTTGTTTGAATGTGTGCTTGTGGTGGTGATTTTTGAAAGTATTTTGAAAATGGAACTTCGTAATGGTTCTCGTCTCTATAAGAATGCATACAAAGTGTTTTTTTCGAAAATGTTTCCAAAAAAGTGTTTGTAAGATGTGTTTTTTGAAAGTGATTTTAAAAAGGTGTCTTTGTAATGATTCTCGTCTCTATAAGAATGCGTATAAAGTGTTGTTTTCAAAAATGTTTCAAAATGAGAGTGTTAGTGTATAAAATATTTTTGTTGTGAGCAAGCGAGTAACTAAGAGCGAACCTACCTACTCAAAAAGGTATTAGATGTTCTTTTCCTCCTCCTTTAGATGTTGCTATCTTACCATTGATTTGGTAAGAAGCCCCATCGTTGGATGTGAAGGGACGGGCGTGGGTCATCGTATGACCATGATTAGCAATGTTGCAAAGTATCTTAGCATTTTGAGGGACTAAGATCATTTTTTTAAGGCAACTTTGAATAGCGTCATCGAGGGACTATGATCTTGTTTTTTTGTTTGTTTTGCTAAGATACCTTACATGCGTAATATGGCCATTTTGTTCAAGGCAATCGAGTGGAGTAACCCTAGGGGTGTTTGTGTGCAAGTGTGTCATTTTCATACTTGATTTTGTTTTGAATTAGAGTTTTCTATTTGATTGGTTTTATCTTGCCAAACAAACCCTAATTATTAACATATTATATATAAAGCGATAAATTGCGGAAAGTAAATATCCTACGCTATTACAATCATTTGGGAATGGGGTGTACAAATTTACAAATGGGGATTGCAAGAAATTAAAGTCCTAATTATCTATTACAACCATATTGAATAGCCATGAAGAAAATATATGAAGCATGTAAAAATAAAGAAAAATGAAAGGAAAAGAAAACATTTTTTATCATTATGTGTCGACACATGCCATGAAATCAAGCTTCTCGAATGCACTTTTGCTTTGATGAAGACAAATCATGATTGATAAAGAAGGCAAAAATTATTGATCAAGCTAAAAGCCTCTTTGGATGAAGTCATTGGTTCAAGCCCTTAGCAAATTTCAAGGTATAATAATACTTACCTTGAACTTAAGATATATATGCTCATTGGTCAAAAAGAAACATCTTATATTGTCCAACTCTTTATTCAAGTTTTTTCAAAGCAAAAATTCAATTTTCATTTGAGTGCAATCGATTTGCATGTTAGTGTAATCGATTGCATGCTTCAGTTTTTTAAAACATGGCTACTGACATCTAGTGCAATCGATTTTCATGGTTGTGCAATCGATTTGCACACTCAAAATATTTGGAAATCTGGCTACTAGAACCCCGTGCAATCGATTTGCATGGTTGTGCAATCGATTGTACACTCAAAATATTTGGAAATCTGGCTACTGGAATCCCGTGAAATCGATTTGCATGGTTGTGTAATCGATTGCACACTTAAAATATTTGGAAATCTGGCTACTGGAACCCCGTGCAATCGATTTGCATGAAGGTGCAATCGATTGCCTGCTGTATGGTTTTGAAAAACAGCTGCCTTACATCTGCCTGTTCATGATACTATTTCATGGAAAAAATTTCACTCAATCTTGGCAATTGTTCATGATTTTTTTTACAAACCTTTTCTTCAAAGGTCGCAAAATTTTAGCCTCAAAAATGAACCAAATGATGATGATTGAAATGAAGAGTTTAAAGTTAAGGAGACTTACCTTGCAGCTAGAATTTATGTTTTGAGCTTGAGGTGTTGCCTTGTGGACTGTTATGACCTTTTTCAGTTATGAGATTTTTTTGAGAGTTTGTCAACAAAACTTCTGGTTTTCTTTCTCCCTTTTTCTTTTCTCTCTCCCCCTCCTTTTTTTTCTAACCCCCCTTGTCTTGCAAATGCTTCTTCTATTTATAGGCAGGAGGTTTGTGCATATGAGCTGACTAAGTTTGCAAGACAACATGTTATGGTTTGGTTGGATTGCAAAAATCAAACTATGTCAAGTACTCCATAGTCCCAAGGTGAAGTACTAAAGTTGCTGGTATATAGGAGTTACTTGCCATGATTTATGGTGGAGTATAATCAGCAACAAACAAAGTATGGGCTCAAGACAAGTTTTGTACAAAAAGCTTACTTTTCAAGAATAACAATGGTGCCTTTATACCATAAATGGAAAGATCCTTTGGACAATGGCTTAAACACTTGGGTAATAGCTCAAAAGTGGGTGTAAACATTAAATTATGTAGAGACTTGCAAGCAAGAAGGCCTGCAACATAAGATTATGCAGCATAGCATAAGGGTTTTGTTGTGTGTTCTTCAATAGAATGACTTGCAAATCAAGGGTGGATGCCCAACTTCATGCCCTTGAATCTCCTAGCTCAAGTATGATAAATTCATGCTCTTGAATATTTTGAAAAGCTTGAAACATCCTCTATAACTTTCATGTTGGCCATTTTGACAAAATCATCTTAGAACTATGTGAAAAAATGTCAAGAAGTTGGGATAAAATCCTGAACAAAATCTGTTGGAAATTTCTCTAACTGTTAAATGAAAATGTCATGACTTCATGAATTTATAACTCAAAATCCAAGCACTTCTAGGAGAAGTTGTGTAAAGCAATGTTGTAGATATCATGGAGATCTACAACTTTTATGTTGAAAGTTTCCCTTGAAACGTCTTGAATCTTGGTGAAAGAATGGCATGAAGTGATGAAATTATCATGTATAAAAACACTTAGAAAATTTCTAAGTCTTGGAAATCTTGACTTTTCAAGTTGACTTTTGACTTTCTTGACTTCTTGATTATCAAGCTTGACATTCTTGAATGTCTTGATAAAATTTGATCTTTGAAATGTAATGTTGACCAAAAAATCAAAGTTTGACTTTCTAATATGCAATTGACCATTTTGCCCTTGTGCTAATTCCAAGCCTAAATTAATGTATCAGTGCTGCAACCTTGACACCATGGAGGATCTTGTGAGAGAATCCTTGAGAAATGAGAGGGAAAATTTTTGGGTATAACACGTTGTTACACATCAATGATTCTTTATATATATTAAACACTAAGTATCTATTTTTCCACTGATAAAAGAAACAACCCTAACACCAACGTCGTTGACATCACCGGGAAGAAGACAACAACACCCACACTCATTGTTGTTGTCCAATTTCGTTTTAATGTCGCATTTGAAGACAAACTCATCCAAAGGTGTTACTATGTCTTCTTCCACTGTAAAATATTGATCTGGAAATTTATGTGGTTGTGATAGTCGTATGGTTTCATACCAATGCAAGAAGGGACAAAATAAAGGAAAGATTTTTTAAAGATGTTCATTTTAGAGAAGTGATGAAACATGTAATTTGTTCATACGGGATGAAGACACGAGAAAAAAAAATGGGAAATGAAAATGAGAGTAATATGATACCAAACTTGGTAGTTGTGGGCTATTTGAAGGTTATGTATGAAGATTCAAAAAAGAAGAACAAGAATTTGAAGAACAAACTGAAGTCAGAGATATTTTCTGGAATTTTGAAGATGTTATGTTTTCTTATCTCCTTTATGTTTAATATTTACTTTGTTATGAAATGTAATAGTTGAAGTAGGGTTTGAAATTTGAAAATATTATGTTTTCTTATCTCCTTTATGTTTAATATTTACTTTGTTATGAAATGTAATAGTTGAAGTAGGGTTTGAAATTTGAAAATATTATGTTTTCTTATCTCCTTTATGTTTAATATTTACTTTGTTATGAAATGTAATAGTTGAAGATGTAGTGAACTTGGCAGGAATGCAACTAACATACAGTTTCTTGCGAGTAAGTTCATCGTAAATTGTTGAATTTTCAATTACAATTATGTGTTTTATATATTTTGTAGTTTAAGCTGATAATTTAAGTTGAATGTTTAAGTTTATAACCTTAAGAGAGTTAAGAAGAAAGCTTAAAACTTCATTACATAAAACTTTCATTACATGATCAAAAACCATAATCAAATAAAAATTTTCTCACTGGGATAAAGTTAGACCAATTATAGTCAATCTAATCATCATCATCACCAGAATCATAAAAAATTCTCATTTGCTATCTCAACCTTTTTCTTCTTCTTCTTCTTATTCTTCTCCTCTCTCTGAGAGCTATCATTAGTCTAAACACAACACCCTCGACAACAACATTTTGAATCTGAGGATGATTTTGTACCACAACACCCTCTACAATAACATCTTGATTTTGAGGCTAGTTTTGCAACAAATCTTGATTCCTTTGAATGAAGTTGTTTTTGTGTTTTGGTTCTTTCGCTTTTATTTTGTTCCTTCTGATTCTTCATCTTCTTCTCTTGGAAGTTTAAAAATCAAAGTTTCTCATCATTGTTTCTTTAATTCTATACGCTTTCTCTTCTCTTGGAAGTTAGAAAGATTACATACCTCGAGTTGTTCTAATTTTGATGTACTTAATGGAATTGTATACTTATGATACAAGTTTTGATATCAATTAAAAAATAATTTGTGTTAATTCTGATATGATAGAATTGACATTTATTCATATATAATATCACAACCATTAATAGGAATAATCGTTGTTATAAGGCGCACACTTTCCAATTTACTACGACGGTCACTAAACCGTGATTATAAATACCACATATACAACCACACACTATATAACAATGTCTAATCCCACAGGATTATATATCTTTCTCAACTATTATTAAATGTATTTTTCATAGTAGTAAAAATCAGAAACTAAGAAAAACGAATATGACAGAATTGTTAATAACATTCTATACAAGCAAATAGTGTACTGCTTAAGGTACATTTGCAATTCCAAACTTGATACATGTTATAATTTACATCTAGTGAGATGATTTAGACAATAACTAAAGTTATCACATATTTAAGTAGTCAATATGATCATAAGATATTTAGAGTCACAATAAATCATGTCATCTTATTTTCAAAATCTAATGGCTAGAGGATAAGATGTGGAACTAATGGTAGATAACATAAATAACTAACCTTGCAAAAAAAATCTACCACATGGAAGTAACAAACACATTAAAATCAAGTTTAATTTTCTTAAAGATTTAAGTAAGTAGGAGAAAGATCACTTTAAAATACTGCGGAACATATGATCAAGTGATAGGTGTTCTAACCAAGCATTCAAGATTAAAAGATTCAAAAAATGAAGAGCATGCTCGATATAATAGACGTATATACATTGAATTAAAATGGAGTGTTGAAGTATAATTCAAATGTAAGAGATTTTAGTTAGTTAGTTGTTTAATAAGTAACTAACTAATTAAGTTAATTGGACTGTCGAACCTTGTTAGTAATCGTAAGCACAACTAGTGTTGTATATATAAGTATATTGTAATTATTAGTGAATAAACAAGTGAATACGAATTTTAATACATACGATTTAAGTCCGTTTTTCTCTCACTCTCTTCTATATATGTATATATAATTCTAACAAAATATATGTGTTTTGTCTTTTTAATATTTAAAGTGAAGATTTATTTTGATCCATCACAAAAATTATATAATTTCAATTAATATTTCATAAAAGGAAAGATTCGATTTAATCTTTTATAAATTTAATCGAATTATATTAGTTATTCTATTATTTTTTTTAAATTTTTTTTTTTTACTTTTAAATAATAATTGGACCGCCACATTTGATTTTATCTTTTATTTTTTATTTTGTAAATATTAAATTAATTTTTATTTTTAATTTCAATTTTATTTTTAACAATTTAGATTTAAAAATAATTTTCTTTGAACCAATTCTGGCTTTTTTTTATATATTTAAATATGAGTTGTTTAAAAATAAAATTGAAATTAAAAATAAAAATTAATTTAATATTTACAAAATGAAAAATAAAAAATAAAATAATATGTGACAGTTCAATCACAATTTAAAAATTAAAAAAATAATAATATGAAAAAAATATTAATAAAAGGATTAATATAATTTTGTTAAATTTTATAAAGAATTAAATCATATTCATTTTTTTAATGGGAAATTAATTTAAATTTTATTTAACTCTAATATTTATACAAGTAACAAGTATTTTTCTCTTTCTTATTGTTTGCCCCCACACTAGTCTTTTCTATATTAATGATAGGTATTTGTTTCATTTTTTTTAATATTTATCAATAATAACAAATATTTATTGTGCTTTTTAATATATTGGTTATAAATATTCATCTAAGTATTTTAAGAATAACAAATATACGTTCATTTTTTTTAATATTAATATGTATACACTTTTTTTTTTTTACTATTATCACATTAACTACATAAATAACTCTAGTTATCTTTGGTTCTTCATCTATTAAAAATGAGTGGTTTTAAGGTTAATTTTTATGCAAAATCATATGTTTAACTTCTTTTTTCTTTCCTTTTTATTTAAATAACTGATTTTATGTATATTTTTTGTTTTTTCTTCGTAATTCCGTCATCTTAGTGCGACGTTGTGTTGGTCGTCGTCTTATTGTGGTATTATTTTATTTTTCTCGTTTTAGTGCGGTGTTTGTTTAGTTCAATTTGACATTAATTTCAATCTAGTGCGTATCCAACCAATGACTTTGAGGTCGTCAACGCGGCAGACTCGGAGACATGAGTATTTCGATCATTTCAATTTCGTCATATTTGTAGGCTTTGTCACATTTATAGGTATTTTGTCGTTATATACTATAAATATGGGTGATGTGAGTATGTTCGCAGATTCATCTTTTTCATTTTATAGCGATTTTAAATTTGTATTATTCGATGTATTATATCAATTTGAATGAATAAAAATCGTTTTTAAATAAATAAATAAATAAAGATATTTTTCTAAAATATATGATGATCTCCTTTATGTTAATAAAATATATTAAGGTTAAAAATTATTTTACCTCTATGTAATGTAGGTGATTTTCTCCGGTAACATTTTTATGATAAGTATTTTTTGGATTATCCTCCTGTAATTTTTTTTTTTTAGATTATCATCTTCGAAGCGTACAAATTAAACAATAAATTTAGAGGGTAAATAAAAAAAATATTACAAGAAAATAACTTGCACAAGAAGGGGATAAAAAACATAAAATTTTAATATTTCAAAGGAATGATCCTTTTTTTTACAGGAGTAAAACGAATTTCCTTTATATTATAAAGAATATTGTATATTTAATCTAATATAATAATATTCTGTGTATGATTTTATAAAAACTATTATTAGTTTGTTATACCTATACTTATTTTATTTAGAAAAACAAAAACATATTAAAACTTAACTAATTTATTAATGATATATTATGTATTCCGGGTATGAATTATACTTTTCAATAATTTATTATTAAAAAATAACATGAAAAAAGTATCAAAAATTATAATTAGTTTGATATATTATTTTCTTTTTTGTGTTGTTGAGATTGAAAAAGTGTTATTTCTACGTTTGTTGTAATTGATATTAATTTTAGAAAAATTAATTTGGTAGAAAAATGCTCAACAAGATGTTTCAAATTATTGGTTCAACATGTCGAAATAAATGTCCTAACCAGCAATATAGGACATTTGGGCTATTATAATTATTTTACAGTTTTGATACAATTGATTTTAAATTGCAGAATATTATGGAAATATTATGCTATCATATGTGATCCAGTTTGAAGATCGAAAAGATTCAAGTTATTTTCAAGGAGTATTATTAGTTTCTAATTATAGAGATAATTTAAGAAATTAATGATTGATGTCCTATCTTTGAGGAGATCTTGCCTCCTTTGGTATGTGATCTTTCCTCCTTTGAGATAGGTGAAGACATCATCAGTTTGATGAAGATCCTTGGGTCAGTTTATTTCTGATCTAAGTTTCAAAAGCACAAGAGCCAATTCCCTGCTTGTGAAGAAGCATGTATTCGTCTGAATGTGTTCAGATATCTTGAAGATTGGTTGATGTTAAGTAGGAAGTAGTGTGGAAGTCTGATGATTCTCAAGACTAAGCTATTGATGTTCAGACATCTGAATCTAATGGTTGAAGTGTGTTGGATCATCTTGATAGGCTGATCTCTTGTCAAGAGTTTGACTCATGACTGTGCAAAGGGCTGTAAAAATTCTGTAGACGTGTGTAAATCATTCAATAGTTGATTTACTCGCGTTTATGCACTTGCGTTGGAGTCTCGTCTAAGTTGTTTGGTATGAGCATTCAAAATTCTGAATAGTGCAAGGAGGATTTGGAAATGAAAGATTCAGTCTTACTAGTGGACCATCGATCACCTCAGTAGAAGGCTGTGACAAATAACCATAGTTATTTGTAGGATCAAGAGAGGTTTTGTCTAAGAATGGGTCTAAGAAATGTGTGTTCGCTGCTCTCCAAATACTGATGCATCTTGTAGTTTGGAGGACTGTACAGAGGACAGAGGAAATGAGGAGGAGCTGGTTTCTTTTGTGCCTTGGTGTATATTGAGGGAATCTCCTCTTGAGGTGATTAAGGATAATTATTGTCTTTGTATTATCCTTGTGGGTCTGGTGAAGGCTTTATGAGAAGTATGAGAGTTCACTTCTCTCAATGGTACTCTATCATTTGCAAGGTCTAGTTGTTAAAGAACTATGTTGTTGCACCTGTGAGATCATTGTGGAGGACTTATATGCAAATGTTGATGTCCTATGTGATATTGTAACATCATATTTTTGATGACTTGGAATTATGGTGTGACGATTGATACTCATCATTTGATTTGGAGAAGTCTACAATTGAGGATGCTATGGATTGTAATGAGACTATGTTGGACATCAGACCTAGTGCACTTATTATATATGTCTTTGATATGTCCTAGGTGTTCGAATGTGTTCTCAAGGAGCATAGTCGTATAAGAATGTGTTCAACAGTCATATTGAACAAGGGGGGAGTGCAATTTCATGTAAATTGCTTGGAGGTCAAACAAGTTGTGTGTAAGTTCCTCGTGGGAGGATGTGAAGTCAGACAAGATGTCCAGATATTATTGTATTGGTGGAGATTGAAGTCAGTATCAATGAAAGTTTTTTTGATGATAAATGGAAGATTCCATGGTCAAGTCTCTCTATTTCTAGTAGAAAGGAGTGCATGTTTGATGGAAGACCTTGTGATTATGCATCAAAATGTGTATGCCTGAGTATTCCCTAAGGGAGTCTTTTTGAACCACCTTGTGGTCCTAGTCTAAAAAACCTTTGGCTGTTTGCTGAAAAAGATGTTGCTTTTCTATTTTTCTTGAAATGTGTAAACAAGTCTGTGACAGGTGAAGGTGTGACCATGCTCATTTATTAGAACTATCATCTTTGGGAGAATTTATCCAATGTCAATAAAAGAATTCAACACCTGACTTAGACGGTGCTCAATTAAATTTTGTGCAGATATCTTCCTCAAATAACACTTTCTTTGTCCAAAACCATTGTTACAGTTGAGAGTCGTTATTTTCTAAGTTACAACTTGCATATTTAAATACCATTGTTCTTACTACTTGATCTTAGGTTGTCTTCTTCAAAGTTGTTATGATGTCTGGTCGGGTTTGGGTGAGTACGATTTGGATATAGTTTTGTGGTGGATATCTTTGTAAATTTTTGGCTAATAAGGGGAAGAAAGATTATGATTGTGGTTATGTTTTTTTCTTAAGTCTAAGGTCTCTATACAATTGTCTTGCAATAATGTTGGATGCTAGCTCCTTGATTCCTGCTCTGAGTTTTAGTGTCCTGTGAGCTGAGTTATGAACAGAGTTATGTTCTGTGTTCTGAGTTATCCGAGGCTAAAACCTACACCCATGAGTCATCATCTCTATTTTTTAGATTGGTGCTTGGTTGGTTCTTAATGGTTCTCTTATGCCACATAAGGGGTAATGCCAGTACCATCTTCTTCCTCGTGTACACCATCTGGTGTTATGTTTTCCTCTTAAGTGTGTTTATGTAAGAAGGGGTGAATCTGGAACCTATTGATTCTATGGTTCTACTATTAGATATACGATGCAACTATTAAGGGGGAGAATCTTCTGATTGTTTGTTGAAAGGGAAATGTGGTTCAAAATTCAACTGCTAAGAAGAGATGTTAGACATGATATCTTGACATGTTGAAGAATAACTTTCTTTGGGCCAATTGTGGAGTTTCTTCTTGTTGCTCATATCTCTGGTGTATTGTCTTCTATTGTTGCAACTCTGATATGTATGTGTTTGAACTATTTCAAACTTGTGATTGTGATGTGATATGTGCAAGGTTGATTTAGTTAGATTTAGCCAAAATTTGTCAAAGAGGGAGATTGTTATTTCTATGATTGTTATAACTGGCATTAATTTTGGAAAAATTAACCTGGTAGAAATATGATCAATAAGATGTTTCAAATTACTGGCTCAACATGTCAAAAGAAATGTCCTAACCAACAGCATAAGACATCTGCGCTGTTATAGTTATTTTACAGTTTAGATACAACTGATTTTAAGTTGCAGAGTATTCTGGAAATATTATTGATGTGCGATCGACCTAATGTGTCTAACGGTATCTTAACTGCAAGTGCACAGCCTATCGCGGTAGTAATAAAAAGATGTCGAACCCACAGGGACTTTGTAATCACTCTAGTGCTATAAATGTCTGCTAGTTTAGCTAAGGCGGATGTTGTCACGTTTGGTTTTTTAGAGGTTAAAGTGGAGGAAAACTAAATCGAATTAAGGGAATAATAATAATAATAAAACGCTCGGTATGTAATAAAGTGAACCTAAGCGGATCTAGTCGAACCTAAGCATATAAAGATGTTTAACTTAGATGGTTCTGTAGAAATTATCAGTTTAAAAACCCTCAACTCACACTTTCGTGGTCTTATCTCGGATTATACCCCTAAAGCCCTACGCCTGCTCTCGCTAGCCCATAAGTGTTTAGAAAATACTCTTTGAAAACTTAATAAAATCTAATTCGTTTTAAAGCGCTCTCGCTGTATTTAAATCAAATGCCTAACTTTAGCTATCCGGTTAAAACTTCACACTCTCGTGGTCTTGATCCTATCCTATTCTACTTTTCTTACTCTCGTAACAAAAAGATTGATTTTAATTATAAAAATTCACAGCCAGAAATTAAGTTAATTTGGATTTTAGCTTAGGAACAATTTAATCCATTTAGTTACTATTATCACATCCCGACTCTAGAAATTTAGCTAGTCATGGTACTTGAAACAGACAGACAGGAAATATAATCGGGAAACAGTAAAACATTTATGATAAATAAATAACAGTAATTTAACGTAAGAAAATTGTATTAAAATTAAATTAAATGCGATTAAAAACCTGAATAACAATATTATTCCTCAAGCTCCCTCTTCCACAAGTCGGCAAGATTAGAACCTTCGGAATCGGAACTTGAAACGAATTCTGAGGCTAAAAACAAATTCTAACTAAAATAGCAATTTCCTAATGTTGGAAATGGCTATTAAATGGTAAAGGGAAATAAAACAAGAACAGTAGAAAAAAAATGCAAACTGATTGTTCATAAATTTGGCAGGGCTTCCGCAAGAAATTCTGTAAAAACTCTCTGTCCCTTCTTCATTCAAATCTCCCCTATTTATAGAGGAGAAATTGGCAGTTAAGAAATAATAGGAACGTGGACTTGTACTTCTTTAGTGGAGAAAAACTAGGACTGGGCGTTGGTGAGGTTGAGAGATTGTAGGAGTGAATACTCCTTTCTTTATGTTGCCCACGTCTCCACGTTCTCCATAATGTTAAATTAAGCGTGTGACGATCGTAAGGCAAAGGTGACGGTCGTAAGACGCTTAAATAGTGTGTTACATTCGTCAATGATGTGTGACGAGCATTCTTCATGATGTGAGCGCGTTACGGTCGTAATAGATGTGTGACGATCGTCAGAGCTTCAAAATCTGCAGGACTTTGCAGATTTGTCCTTTTTCTTCTGTTTTTCTTGTTAACTTTCTTCCTATGATCTTTTTCACTAAATTGGCTTGAAACATGTTGTACCTGTGAAAAGATATAAAAACTCGGAACAATCGGGAGTTAAATGGATTAATGTAGTATGAAAACGGACTAAAAACGTAGCAATTATACGATACGATTTCTCGTTATCAAATTCCCCCATACTTAAACCTTTGCTTGTCCTCAAGCAAATAATCATTTAGAAAGATCGGACAAGTTTTATTTGGTGCACATGCATAACATACCTTTGGTTTTCAAAACAATTACGGGAAATCAATTGTTAGTTCGACCGATACTTAACTAAAACACTAGCGATACGCTAATGACACAAGCAATAAGCTAAGTCGTGGACTTCCATTTTAAACAAACTGTCCAATAATTCTGTTATAATTCTACCCAGAGTCTCTTGTACCTATTTCACCCGGTTTGTTCTAGCACAATCACATTAAGCCCTTTGTCTTAGCACACACGTAGTGGAGTAATCGGTTAGTGACTTTGATCCTTTTAGCACGGGGTCTGGTACACGAATGTGGCAACCCTACATATATTATCCAAATTGGAGGTTGTGGGGAATCGAGCCATAGCACGCCCTACCAAGTTCAGAACCAGATACCTCTGAACTAACCAACAATGGACTCCTTCATTGTTTTCTCATCTCGTATATGTGACCTTGTATTTTGGTGCAAATTTTCCTTTTTAGCAGCGAGATAAGAAGGATATTTCATTGATTAGGCATCAAACACTTATATTCATCGGCTCCCCACGTGGTTTGTGTCAAGACAGTGCTGACTGCTAGTATAAACTACTAGGGGTTACTTTAGAACTAAAACTCAAGATATAGGTATAACGGTTATTGAAACGGATCGCGTAAGTAGGAAGTCTAAGGTGTCATAACCGTATCGATCTTGTTGAATCGTTCTCGGCTTCCTAACTAGGATTCCGTTAAGGTAGGTATGTCGGGCTATGCAAAGATAAAGCAAAAAAAATTCGATATGGCTAAATAAAGCGGAGAAGAATTGAAACTTAGAAATATCGTAAAAATTTACTTGTTTAATGGAAAATGGAAAGGTACCTCTCCCACACTATATCCGACATTGTCCTCAATGTTGTGGTATAAAGGTGGGGAAATACAAATACAAATACAAAAAGAAAAAGCAAAAGAAAACTAATTAAGAATAAAACTACTGATGTCCACGTCCTCTGCTCCTGGTGCGTGATCGCCTGGTAGGCGTGGCTTCGGTATCAGTGTCATGGTAGCCAAGAGTGTTGATGTCCAACCTTAAAGCGTTAAGTTCAGACAGGGCCTCGTCCAACCTCTCGTTCATGCTCCGCTGGCCACTCAAAATCTGAGCGTTCTGTGCACATAAATGGTCATACTGCTCCTGTTGTCTTCTTTCAAGTGCTGCCCCCATTTGAATTTGTTGGTGGATGGCTCGGAGAATGTCTTCAAGAGAGATAGGAGGTGGTGCGGGGGCAGCTCTGTCCAACTCTTCTTGTATCTCGTCTGCGGGGGCATCAGGCTGGTCTTCATGAATAGGAACATGGCCCTCGGGAGCTGTAGGATCGAATAACCAATTGGCTCTGTTTTGAGGATCGATTCGGTCCCTGCAAGGCAAAGTAATGTTATTATAAACGATGTTTCGGATCACAGGATGGAATTTTCCATCCTCCCTCTCATAGATGAGGTGGGCAGCTTTGCAGTGGTCAAGAGTAAGCAATGTCGGCGCCATAGAAGGCATATCAGTGAGAGAGGCACCATGATTCAAAGCTATAGCAAGAGAAGTGACAATCCATCTGAAATAGAAGGGTTTGTCGCCTCTAGCAGAGATGGAGTGAATATGGTCCAATAGAAATGGAGCGGCGTTGATCTTCTGACCGGTGAATGCACAGTGCATGAAGAAAAGCTCCTTGGAGTTGAGCTTGTGGTTGCTATCTCGGGCGAAGATGGTGTTGCAAAGGATGCGGTGAAAATATCGGATAGCCGGATTATGGATATGGGTGGCGTTGAGGTGGTCGTAAGAGCCGGCACAAATGTTTGTCATGCTGTGCCATAAATTAAATGCTTCCTCGCCAAAATTATCTGGCACCCGAAGGTGGACACCTTCGTCGGAACTGAAACCGATCAGTCGCGCGATATCAGTTTGTGACAGCTGATACTCAGTGCCAAACATACGGAATTTGGTCACGCCGGAGAGTTGGTTGGTGGCTCCAGTAGGGGCAATGTAGGAAAATAAACTCAGAAACTCCAAGGTGACAGTTTTGTAGATGGGTTGCGGTTGGCGGCACAAATTCCACAAGTTTACATTCTGCAAAAGTTGTCGGGCACTCTCAAGCAGTCCCAAATTCCTCAGACAGTCGAGGTCAACATACCGAGTTGGTTGGAGACCGCGGCGTTGGAATTTCTGGAATTTTGATCTCTGGGTTTCACCTTGGTCTCCTGCTCTGAAGGTAATGTTGGGGATTTGCTGGTTGTTGGCCATATTGCATGTAAGAGGTTGAATCGTGAAAGGGGTTGGAATGTGAGTGGGGAAATAGAGTGGAGGAATGGAATTTAATTGTTGGAATGGGTGATTTAAGAAAATATTGAATGGGTGGCGGAACAGTTTGGGAAAATAGGAAGGTAGAAGTGGGAAGGAGAACGGCTTTTGTAATAGCAGAAGACGTTTTCAAACGCGCGTGACGACCGTCACAGTGGGCTGACGGGCGTAACACGGTGAAACGCGAGTTACGCTCGTCACAGGGTTGTTACGATTGTCACAGCTACAAATAATTGCACTTATGAAATAAATGAAGCAATTTAATTCCAACACACCTTATAACAAAATAATTCAGCACAATAAACATGCAGATTAACTCCAACACACATCTTATAACAAAATTTTGCAGAATGGTAATAAATATGTAGTGACTTGAATTTTTTGTTGTAGCACGCACTAAATTTAATGAAATAAAAACAAACTGAAATTGAAATAAATATTTGTTTTTAACAGAAATTTAAAAAATTGCAGAAAGTAAACTTGTTTAAAATGAAATCTTAAAAGGGAAACTACCTAGAAACATAAAACAGAAAGAAAAGTAAAAACAAATGTTGATTCTGCTACTTCATCCAAGTCGCGTTTTTAAATCTTCGAAAGCTACATTTATGTGATAAAATTGCTCCACAGTTATATCAGTCAAGCCTATTATGTCCAGACGCATGCTCTTCAACTCGTCCTTGATTCCATTAATGTCAGTTTGATAAACATCCAGTGTGGTAAAGATTTTGTTCAAATTTTCAGCGTATTCTCCTTGGGTTATTTCAGGGGCATCAATATCCTCTGCAATGTTGTTATTGTCATAGTAACCAGAAGGGGTCTCAGGATCACTCTCATCAGACATCTTAGCATCAGGAACTTGGTAAGATTGTGGTGTCTCAGGTGTTGAAGGACGGTCAGGAGGGTTTAGCTCATAAATCCAGTTGTCGCGATTGTGGGCACTCACTTTAGCATGGTTTGGAAGTGTAAATAAAGTGACAACTTCATCCCTTATCAGGTATTCAAAAGGTGTAAGACCTAGATTTCCTATTATTCGTAGGTCGAAACAGAAATCAATATTCATAGGGAGGATCGAACCAAATTGTGTACACCTATGTAGTTGGTATCTAAGTCCTAGGGCATTGGCAATCATGGTGACTAGGCCTCCTATGATGATCGGTTCATTAGGGTTCTGAGCAATGCGACAAAAGGTTTGCATCAAGAATGGCACAGCATTAACAGGTCGGCCTTGGGTCATACATTGCAGTAAAAACATCTCATCCTTAGACACTGCAGTACGGTTCTGTTCTTTTCGAAATACAGTATGGGCTAGAATCTTATGAAAATAGCGGATAGCGGGGTTGTGTATTTCATTATTCTCCATGTTATCCGGCTCAGGGTGGTAGTTTCCGGTTAAGGTTCCCTAAAAGTAATCTAGCTCGAAATCCATTAATTCTGCCTGGGTGGTAGTAAAAGCAAAAGGTCCGCTAGGGAATCCTAGTAGGTCAGCTAATTCTTTATGGTTATAAACGGATTCAATACCGAATAGTCTGAAAGCTATAAATCCTTTTCTGGTTCCGAAACCGCGCTCAGGTATATGAACCAGGGAGCTAAAAAATTCAAGGGTAAGCTCGCGGTACGTAACAAACTTATGCTTAATGTGGGCTTTTTCCCATCCCAGTTGGTTAAACAGATAAAGGACACTATCCTTAATACCTAAAGTGTATATGGTTGGTTCATCATAATACAAGGTCATACCGATGTTCCTGTGTGACAATTCCTCAAATCTCCTCATTTGGTTCCTTCCTTTAAAAGTGGTTTCCATAGTAAATATTAAGTCGGAAAACAAATCAGGGGAGAAGGTAAGATAGAAAAAGACTTTTCAGAAATCCTGTAGCAAGTAAAGTTGTTTTAAAATCAGCAGCAGTTTTATAAATATTTTTAGAAAAAATGGAAAAGAAAATAATAAAAATAAGGCTTTAAAAGAAATAAATTCAGAAACGAGAAATAAAATCAAAAGTAATAAATAAAAACAAACGGAAACAATAACAAAAACAAATAGGTGGGTTGTCTCCCACTAAGCGTTGTTTTTAATGTCATAAGCCTGACATAGTGCTTAGCAGTAGATCATTTAGGGGAAATAGTGGGTAATTCTAAAAAGTTTTAGACTATTCGCATAGTTTCTATTCTCAATGTGATGATATTGTTTTAACCGCTGTCCGTTCACTGTGAACGGATCACTATTCCTATCCTTAATTTCTATTGCTCCGCTAGGGAATATTTTTGTAACTTCAAAAGGACCAGACCATCTGGATTTCAGTTTCCCAGGAAAGAGCCTAAGTCTAGAGTTGAATAGTAGTACAACGTCTCCCACACTGAATTCTTTCCGGGATAAGCACTTATCGTGCCATCTTTTGGTTCTTTCCTTGTATATCTTAGCGTTCTCATAAGCGTCTAATCTCAATTTCTCTAATTCATTCAAGTCGAGGATTCGCTTCTCTCCAGCGGTAGTGTAGTTTATATTGAGCGTTTTGATTGCCCAATATGCCTTGTGCTCTAATTCTACTGGGAGATGATAGGACTTTCCGTACACAAGCTTGAAGGGTGTAGTTCCTATAGGGGTCTTGTAGGTTGTCCTATAAGCCCAAAAAGCCTCGTTAAGCTTAGATGACCAATCTTTCCTAGATATGGCGACAGTTTTCTCGAGGATTTGTTTAATTTCTCTGTTCTAGATTTCGACCTGTCCACTGGTTTGTGGATGATACGGTGTTGCTACGCGGTGTTTGACTCCATACTTAGATAATAATTTGTCGAAATCTTTGAAATGAAATGAGAGACACCGTCACTAATGACAAGTCTATGCACACCAAATCTTGGAAAGATTGTGTTTTTAAAGAGCTTAATTACTACTCCTGTGTCATTTGTAGGAGAGGCTATAGCCTCAATCCATTTTGAAACATAATCGACAGCTACGAGTATATACTTGTTTCCGAAAGAAGATGGGAAAGGTCCCGTGAAATTGATTCCCCAAACATCAAATATTTCTACTTCTAGTATTCCTCTTTGAGGCATTTCATCGCGTCTTGAAATATTACCGGTGTGTTGACACCGATCACAGCTTTTAACAGCGATGTGGACATCCTTCCATAGATTACGCCAGAATAGGCTGGCTTGTAGGATCTTTGCACAAGTTTTAGAAGTGCTTGCATGTCCGCCATAGGGAGATGAATGATAGTGAGAGATAACATCTTATATTTCTTCTTCAGGTATGCATCGGCATAAAATTCCGTCTGGTCCTCTTTTAAATAATAAAGGTTCATCCCAATAATAGTACTTGAGATCATGGAAGAATTTATTTTTTTGTTGATAAGTTAAGTCCGGTGGGAGCGCGCCTGCAGCTAAATAGTTGACTATGTCGGCATACCATGGCAATCCCATGGTTGTATGGATCGTTTCCATGGCTTCCTTGGCTTTTGGTATGTTTAGATCCAGTTGAGCTAGATCGCTTCTTATTTGCGCTATCAGCTGTTCATACGGAAAATCATCGTTAATCGGTACTTGTTCGGGTTTTATACCTTCTAATATTGATAAGTGGTCTGCTACGATGTTTTCCGTTCCTTTCTTATCCTTAATTTCTATATCAAACTCTTGCAAAAGTAGGATCCATCTGAGGAGTCTTGGTTTTGCATCCTTCTTAGTTAGTAGATATCTGATAGCAGTGTGCTCTGCGTAAATGATTATCTTCGCTCCTACTAGGTAAGAACGGAATTTGTCAAGCGCAAAGACAACTGCTAACAGCTTTTTCTCAGTTGTGGCGTAGTTCATTTGAGTTGAGTCTAGCGTTATACTAGCATAGTAGATTGCGTGAAGTTTCTTGTCCTTCCTTTGTCCAAGGACTGCGCCTATGGAGTAGTCACTTGCATCGCACATGATTTCAAAAGGTAATCTCCAATCGGGTGGTTGCATGATTGTTGCGGTGATAAGGGCTGATTTTAGAGTTTCAAACGCTTTAAGACAATCTTCATCAAATATGAACTCAGCCTCTTTCATTAATAGACCGGTAAGTGGTTTAGTGATCTTCGAGAAATCTTTGATAAATCGTCGGTAAAAACCGGCGTGTCCTAAAAAACTTCGTATTTCTCGAACGGTCTTAGGTGGTTGAAGTTCTTTTATGACTTCTATCTTAGCTTTTTCAACTTCAATTCCCTTGTTAGATATAACATGTCCTAGTATGATTCCTTCTCTGACCATGAAATGGCATTTTTCCCAGTTAAGCACGAGGTTTACTTTCACACATCTTTCTAAAATCTTTTCTAGGTTTGATAGGCATCCTTCAAAACTTTGCTGGCACACAGAGAAGTCGTCCATGAACACTTCCATGATGTTATCGATGAAATCTGCAAAGATTGACATCATACATCGTTGAAAGGTTGCTGGGGCATTGCACAATCCGAAGGGCATTCGTCTGTAAGCGAATGTTCCATAGGGACATGTGAATGTAGTCTTCTCTTGATCATCAGGGTGAATAGGAATTTGGAAAAATCTGGAATAACCGTCTAGATAGCAGAAGTAGGAATGTTTGGCTAATCGCTCTAACATTTGATCTATGAAGGGTAGAGGAAAATGGTCTTTTCGAGTAGCTTTGTTTAGTTTTCTATAATCAATGCACACTCTATGCCCATTTACCACTCTTTGCATTATCGGTTCTCCTTTCGCGTTCTTCGTAACAGTGATACCTCATTTCTTCGGTACGACGTGTACTGGGCTAACCCATTTACTGTTGGAGATTGGATATATGATTCCTGCTTCCAATAGCTTCTTAATTTCATCTCTGACTATAGTGCTAAGGATTGGGTTAATCCTTCTTTGAGGTTCTCTAGAGGTTTTGCAATCTTCTTCTAGCATAATACGATGCATACAAGTTGAAGGACATATTCCTTTCAAGTCGGATATGTTATAACCTAATGCAGTCGGGTACTTTCTTAGGACGTCTAAAAGTTTCTTAGTTTCGAGCGTTCCTAAACTGGAATTGACTATTACTGGTCGCGTATATTTGGTATCTAGGAATTCGTATCTTAGGTTCCTGGGTAAGGTTTTTAATTCTAAACCTGGTTTCTTTGGACATGGCATATGATCAGGTGTAAGTGCTAGACTTTCTCTTAGACTATCATCTTGGTATGGTTCACGCCAATTATCGTCTTCGAATATCAGAGGGGTTTGGATTTTCATTATTTCAGAGTATGTGGTTTGTTCTGCTTCCATCTCTCTTACGCACTCATCTATTACGTCGATTAGATAGCATGTGTCATTCATGGCTGGTGCTTGTAAGAATTGAGTGAGGATGAATTCCACTTTTTCCTCTCCAACTTAGAATGTTAGTCTGCCCTTCTTTACGTCAATTATAGCTCCAGCTGTGGCTAGGAAGGGTCTTCCTAATATGATAGGAGTAACTGAGTCCTCAGTAATGTCCATGATTATGAAATCGATCGGGATATAGAATTGACCTATTCTAACTGGAACGTTTTCCAGTATACCTACAGGGTATTTAACTGATCGGTCAGCTAATTGAACGGACATTTTTGTGGGTCTAAGTTCTCCCATCTCCAGCTTTTTGCAAATAGATAGGGGCATGACACTGATACTTGCTCCCAAGTCGCATAGAGCTTTGTCTATGACAAACTTTCCAATGTTACAAGGTATAGAGAAACTACCTGGATCTTTTAACTTAGGGGGCATATTATTTTGAATAATAGCGCTACACTCAGCAGTAAGTGTAACTGTTCCATTATCTTCTATCTTTTTCTTGTTAGATAGGATTTCCTTGAGAAATTTAGCATACGAGGGCATCTGAGTGATAGCTTCTGTAAACGGTATTGTGATATTCAGTTGTTTCAGAAGTTCACCGAATTTCTTGAATTGGCCCATCGTTTTGGAATTGGTAAGTCTTTGAGGGTACGGAATCGGCGGTTTATAGGGTGGTGGAGGCATATAAGGCTTCGCTTTCTCCACTGCCTCTTAGTTTTCGTTTTCCTTTTCCTTTGGTTCATTCTCATTTTCAGTTGGCTTGTTCTACTTTTGGTACATGGATGGATTTTCGAGTCTTGGATCAACAGGTCCGTCAAGTTCTTTTCCACTTCTCAATATTACAGCGTTAGCTTGTCCTTTTGGGTTAGGTTATGGTTGACCAGGGAAAAATCCAATTGGGGCAGCAGTAGATGCTTGTTGTTGGGCTACCTGTGAAATTTGAGTTTCAAGCATCTTATTATGGGTAGCTAAAGCGTCAACTTTACTAGATAATTGTTTAATCTGCTCATTAGTATGTAAATTCTAATTTAGAACATCTTTATTAGTCTGAGATTGGGAAGCAATGAAATGTTCTATCATGATTTCAAGATTAGATTTCCTAGGGGCATTGAATGTATTAGGTCCATTATTAGGGTGATTTGGGTTAGCTTTTGGATAGCCAGGTGGCATGGCAGGAGCTTGTCCAGGTGCGTACAACGCATTGTTGCTTTTATATGAAAAATTCGGATGATTCTTCCAACCAGGGTTATAGGTATTGCTATAAGGGTTTCCCTGTACGTAATTCGCTTGTTCAGCTGGAACTCCTGTTAGAAGTGGGCATTCTGGAGCAGGATGTGATTGAAGACCACATAGATCGCAAGCTTGAGCTACTGCAGCTACGGTAGCTGCGGGAGCGGTGGTAAGATTTTCTAGCTTTTGGGTAAGGGCTTCCACTTTAGCGTTGACTTGATCCAGACTATTCACTTCAATCATGCCACCTTTTGTTTGAGTTTTTTTCCATATTAGCTCTTCCGCTTCCCCATTGATAATGGTTCTGAGCCATGCTTTCGATAAGTTAATTTGCTTCGGTATACGGTTTATCCATCAATGCGCCACCAGCAGCAGCGTCTATAGTCAATCTTGTGTTATACAAGAGACCGTTATAGAACGTATGAATGATCAGTCATTCTTCTAAACCATGATGAGGACAGAGTCTAATCATGTCTTTATAGCGTTCCCACGCTTCGAAAAGTGATTCGTTATCTTTTTGTCTGAAACTATTGATGTTGGCTCTAAGCATAGCAATTTTGCTTGGTGGGAAATATCTAGCCAAAAAGACCTTCTTCAACTCATCCCATGTGGTGATTGAGTTTGAAGGAAGAGATTGGAGCCATGCTCGAGCTCTGTCTCTTAAAGAAAAAGGAAATAGGTGCAATCGTATCGCCTCGGGGTTTACACCATTCGCTTTTACAGTGTCTGCGTACTGCACAAACACTGACAGATGCAGGTTCGGGTCGTCAGTAGGAGATCCAGAAAATTGGTTCTGATGAACGGCAGATAGAAGCGATGGTTTCAGCTTGAAATCGTTTCGAGCGATAGCAGAAGCGGAAATGCTGTTGTGAGGTTCCGCTTGAGAAGGAACTGTGTAATCCTTAAGAGCACGAGGTGGATTTGGTACGCCAACCATCTTTGATTCTTCAATTAACTCAGGGATTGAGATATCATGAAGCTTAGTCGGAGGAAGATTGTTGAGATCACGGTATTCTTTAATTCGTCGTCTTACTCTGAGATGGCGCTCGATATCGTTGATTTGTATATGCAAAGGCTTGCTTCGGGAGAGAGTATTTGGCATACAACAGAGGGAAAAATAAATAGTTGCCTTAGTCTATACAGTGCTACTTTATGAGTGCACTAGTGACTAAATCAAAGTCCCCGGCAACGGTGCCAAAAACTTGATGTGCGATCGACCTAATGTGTCTAACGGTATCTTAACTGCAAGTGCACAACCTATCGCGGTAGTAATAAAAAGATGTCGAACCCACAGGGACTTTGTAATCACTCTAGTGCTATAAAGGTCTGCTAGTTTAGCTAAGGCGGATGTTGTCACGTTTGGTTTTTTAGAGGTTAAAGTGGAGGAAAACTAAATCGAATTAAGGGAATAATAATAATAATAAAACAGTCGGTATGTGATAAAGTGAACCTAAGCGGATCTAGTCGAACCTAAGCATATAAAGATGTTTAACTTAGATGGTTCTGTAGAAATTATCAGTTTAAAAACCCTCAACTCACACTTTCGTGGTCTTATCTCGGATTATACCCCTAAAGCCCTATACCTGCTCTCGCTAGCCCATAAGTGTTTATAAAATACTCTTTGAAAACTTAATAAAATCTAATTCATTTTAAAGCGCTCTCGCTGTATTTAAATCAAATGCCTAAGTTTAGCTATCCGGTTAAAACCTCACACTCTCGTGGTCTTGATCCTAACCTATTCTACTTTTCTTACTCTCATAACAAAAAGATTGATTTTAATTATAAAAAGTCACAGCCAGAAATTAAGTTAATTTTGATTTTAGCTTAGGAACAATTTAATCCATTTAGTTACTATTATCATATCCCGACTCTAGAAATTTAGCTAGTCATGGTACTTGAAACAGACAGACAGGAAATATAATCAGGAAACAGTAAAACATTCATGATAAATAAATAACAGTAATTTAACGTAAGAAAATTGTATTAAAATTAAATTAAATGCGATTAAAAACCTGAATAATAATATTATTCCTCAAGCTTCCTCTTCCACAAGTCGGCAAGATTAGAACCTTCGGAATCGGAACTTGAAACGAATTCTGAGGCTAAAAACAAATTCTAACTAAAATAGCAATTTCCTAATGTTGGAAATGGCTATTAAATGGTAAAGGGAAATAAAACAAGAATAGTAGAAAAAAATGCAAACTGATTGTTCGTAAATTTGGCAGGGCTTCCGCAAGAAATTCTGTAAAAACTCTTTGTCCCTTCTTCATTCAAATATCCTCTATTTATAGAGGAGAAATTGGCAGTTAAAAAATAATAGGAACGTGGACTTGTACTTCTTTAGTGGAGAAAAACTAGGATTGGGCGTTGGTGAGGTTGAGAGATTGTAGGAGTGAATACTCCTTTCTTTACGTTGCCCACGTCTCCACGTTCTCCATAACGTTAAATTAAGCGTGTGACGGTCGTAAGGCAAAGGTGACGGTCGTAAGACGCTTAAATAACATGTTACGTCCGTCAATGATGTGTGACGAGCATTCTTCATGATGTGAGCGCGTTACGGTCGTAATAGATGTGTGACGATCGTCACAGCTTCAAAATCTGCAGGACTTTGCAGATTTGTCCTTTTTCTTCTGTTTTTCTTGTTAACTTTCTTCCTATGATCTTTTTCACTAAATTGACTTGAAACATGTTGTACCTGTGAAAAGACATAAAAACTCAGAACAATCGGGAGTTAAATGGATTAATGTAGTATGAAAACGGACTAAAAACGTAGCAATTATACGATACGATTTCTCGTTATCAATTATGCTATCCTATGTGACGCACAGTTTGGAGATTTAAAAGATTTGAGCTTAATTCAAGGAGTATTCTTAGTTTATAATTATAGAGATAATTTAGGAATCTAATTATTGATGCCCTATCTTTGAGGAGAGAATTTTGCAGCATCTGCTTTCATATCCAGTTGCGTTTGTGAAGCCCAAATCCAATGAATTGAAGACTATAAAAAGAAGGCTTCAACCCTAAAACAAGATAACTCTCACAGTGTAATTTTGATAAGGGTTTAGTATTTTGAGAGTCATATACTTTCTTGTGTTGTAAGTCACTCTTTGTATCGATTTGATGTATTGCGGTAGACATAGTTGTTTATACAGATTCAGAAGCCTTTAGGTAATAAATTGTCTATTGTTCTTCGATGAAGCTTTGAAACAAATCTGAGTGTGTTAGTTAGTCAAGAGTCTTGGCTGAACTCTATTTGAAAGGAGTGTCTTTTAAGTAGTACGACGCAGTCATCAGAGGTTGTAATTGTTTGATATTACTGAGGTGATTTAGGGAGTGAGATGGGTTTCTCTTATCTTGGATGGGTTTCTGAGATAAAGATTGCATTGGGTAGTGATTAGGTAAAATGAAGGTTGTTTACCTGTAAATTTACGGTTGTTTACATAAAATAATATTACTGATAATGGAATCTACTTTCTGACTTAGTAGTCCCCAGAGTAGGTGTGTGTTCGCCGAATTGGATCATCATATCCTTGTGTTATTATCATTCTGCATTATCCCGTTTTTATTTTTTGATTGATTGAGATGTCATATAAAGATGTTGGAACATCGGTCATGATGTTTTTTCTGATATGTATTATATCAGAATGTTTTATCTTGTCCAAAGATTGTTACGCAGAGATCATTGTCTCAACATGTGTTAGAACATTGTTATTTGTATATCAGAATTTCAAAATAAAAAACTAATTTTAAGAGATTATTAAATGATAAACATTTTATTATTTATTATAAGTATTTTCACTTTTTATATTAAAAATATTAATAAAATATTAAATTTCATTAATTATTTATTGATAAAATTTGTCTCTTATAGAGTCATGTTTTAGAACCATGAGACATAAATACTCCACAACTTCACACAAAATTTTAAGTTAGATACGACCTGTGTCAAGCTCAACACACCTTGAATATAACAATCTGAGAGTAACACAAGTGACCTGTGTCACCATACTTGAATTCTCTGATTTATTTATTTTTTTATCCTGTTTTAGATAATTGGACGTACCTCTCCTCATGTGATACAATCGAATAAGTAGGTTTAAGTTACTTGGCGGATATTACTTCAGAATTCATTTAATGCGCTTGTGTGAAAGCAATTATTTTTATTAACAATATTGTTAGAATAAATCTGTAATGGTCTCCAAATTAGAATAATATTGAAAATCCTAATAATATGTTAATTGTTGCTTACCTAAAGGTGTAATTGATAAGTGAGAAAAACTGTAGGCCGAGTGTATGATTCAATGGTGAGAAAATTGAAAAGTGTATTAAGCAATAGTCAAAGTTTAAAACAAAATACATTCTACACGTAACGTAAAGGTGGCGGCTTCTTGAGTTTAGCACGAGCACATTAACTTTGAGTTAACTCTACCAAACCACATGCAAGTGCCTTTGGTCACGACGAGGACTTGTTCTCTTCTTTCAAATCGTGAAGAAAACAAAAACTTTAATTGGAATATAGGTGAATGACCAAACCTACTTTTCATTTCTCAAAAATCAACGAATTGAATGAATTATTATGGGGCTAATGCTAATCTTAATTTGGGGGATACTTTACTTACAAGGTAACTTTTTTTATTTCAGAAATATTCAAGTATTATTTGTCTTGTCTAAAAAGAGATTTTTTTTCTATACATAATACACTTCTTCTAGATTTCTAACGAAAAATTAAAAATATTTTTAGAATCTGAAAGTGCATATCTGAACGTACCACCAACGTGATTTATTAAATTTATTTCAGATATGTATATTTAAATTCACGTGTTATCTTATTTCAGATATGCATATCTAAATTTATCTCTAGGCAGAACAATTAACATTATTCTACATAATCCATAACATTCATTCAACATAATTCAAAGAAATTACATAAATAGTCCTGCAGAAAATTAAAGTTACATATTATTATAAATTGGAAGTTGGGGAGGTTGCAACATCTTGATAACAATTTCTGCCGATCTATGAAGCTTCGCACCTCTCATTTCTCAAGAACTTCCTCACAAGATTTCTACTGGGTCAAGACTGCATAAGGTTTGATCAGCAAGATACTTCCTCAACACTGATGACTCAAAACTAGAGTTTGAATTTGCACAAGTACAATTGGACTTTTAATGCCCCATGTAGTTTCTATGGATCATATTGGTCTCTCAAGCATCAAATCAAAGAAGAGCAAATTTGCTCTGATTCATAAGCTTCGATTGGACATTTGGGCCTCCTTCGAGCAAGCCTGGTTCAGAGGTTTCGATTGGGCATTTGGGCCTCCTTCGATGCGAGCTTTGGTTCAGAGGCTTCGTTGGATATTTGGCCTATTCGAGCAAGCTTGGTCCAGAGGCTTCGATTTGGCATTTGGCCTCCTTCGATGTAAGCTTGGTTCACAGGCTTCAAATGGGCATGTGGCCTCCTTCGATCAAGTTTAATCCACAAGCTTCAAATGGGGAATTGATTTCCTTCGAAGCAACATACTTTGAATCCAACTCTGAACCCTTCGAGCTAGCTTGGTTAAAGAACATTGATCAAATCTCATAGCCTTATCCTCCAAATTTCACTTGTCAGGCTATGTTGCTTCTAAATCTTTACATAATCAGAGGCTTACAGAAATTTGTGATACATTACCCAAAGATTCGAAGCTTTATCCACTGGATTATACTATTTTTGGATGAAATGGAAAAAAGCTACGTATCCTTTTTTCATAAAGATTACTTTAATCACAAAGTTAGTTTTTTGAGCTCTCAACCTGATTTTATCTGAACACGAGCAGTGCCAAAAGCATAAGTCAAATCTCCTGCCCCCAACAGACATTAGGCCCCTACTTGTACTTGAACTTGGGAACTATGAAAATCCATAAAACTTGTTTTTTTTTGTTTTCAACCATAACATGTTATCTCAGGGTTCTGGTTACTACAAACATTTTCTCTATAAATAGAGAGACCCTTTTCAAATCACGGACCAGAATTTTGTTGGGTTGAAAAAATCATCAAACGCTCTCAAACACTCTCAAACTCTCAAACTCTCAAACTCTCAAAAAATCTCAAACCCCTTCACGCATTAGTGAGCCTTTCGATTCACCACTCCCATAACTTTCATATACCAGCCTTGGAACACTCCCAAAGCCCTCAAAAAACCCACTCAATGAAGTTGGTGAGCCTTTTGATTCACTCCTAACCAACCTTCGATTCAGTGACTTTCAAAACAAAGCAGCAACTGAAATAGCTTCAGGAAGGTCCCTGCAGTTTCTATGGACTTTTAATGCCATAGAAACTAGAGTTTGAATTTGCACAAGTACAATTGGACTTTTAATGCCCCATGTAGTTTCTATGGATCATATTGGTCTCTCAAGCATCAAATCAAAGAAGAGCAAATTTACTCTGATTCATAAGCTTCGATTGGACATTTGGGCCTCCTTCGAGCAAGCCTGGTTCAGAGGTTTCGATTGGGCATTTGGGCCTCCTTCGATGCGAGCTTTGGTTCAGAGGCTTCGTTGGATATTTGGCCTATTCGAGCAAGCTTGGTTCAGAGGCTTCGATTTGGCATTTGGCCTCCTTCGATGTAAGCTTGGTTCACAGGCTTCAAATGGGCATGTGGCCTCCTTCGATCAAGTTTAATCCACAAGCTTCAAATGGGGAATTGATTTCCTTCGAAGCAACATACTTTGAATCCAACTCCGAACCCTTCGAGCTAGCTTGGTTAAAGAACATTGATCAAATCTCATAGCCTTATCCTCCAAATTTCACTTGCCAGGCTGTGTTGCTTCTAAATCTTTACATAATCAGAGGCTTACAGAAATTTGTGATACATTACCCAAAGATTCGAAGCTTTATCCACTGGATTATACTATTTTTGGATGAAATGGAAAAAAGCTACGTATCCTTTTTTCATAAAGATTACTTTAATCACAAAGTTAGTTTTTTGAGCTCTCAACCTGATTTTATCTGAACACGAGCAGTGCCAAAAGCATAAGTCAAATCTCCTGCCCCCAACAGACATTAGGCCCCCACTTGTACTTGAACTTGGGAACTATGAAAATCCATAAAACTTGTTTTTTTTTGTTTTCAACCATAACATGTTATCTCAGGGTTCTGGTTACTACAAACATTTTCTCTATAAATAGAGAGACCCTTTTCAAATCACGGACCAGAATTTTGTTGGGTTGAAAAAATCATCAAACGCTCTCAAACACTCTCAAACTCTCAAACTCTCAAACTCTCAAACTCTCAAACTCTCAAAAAATCTCAAACCCCTTCACGCATTAGTGAGCCTTTCGATTCACCACTCCCATAACTTTCATATACCAGCCTTGGAACACTCCCAAAGCCCTCAAAAAACCCACTCAATGAAGTTAGTGAGCCTTTTGATTCACTCCTAACCAACCTTCGATTCAGTGACTTTCAAAACAAAGCAGCAACTGAAATAGCTTCAGGAAGGTCCCTGCAGGCTTAACCCATCATCGAATCATTCTTGGAAGTCATACAGAGCTCTTTCTATTGACACTTCAAGAGGTAAGTTTTCTTAAACTTGGAACTTTTCATTCAAACATCATTTGTACATACAATAAAAGAAAAAAATGTAGGCATCATATCTAGGAAGCTGACCATACTCTTAGCTTTAGATCATCATTGCTTGTACATTCAAAAAAGGTACATCTCTGAACAGTTAGGCTTTGGTTTTGATATTTCATGCTGACCTTCGACCCAATAGCTTTCAAAAGTTACATGGTTAGATTTGTGTTCAGAATTTAGGCAGGTTTTTACATCTTTCGATTAACTGAGGAACAAAGTCATTCGAAGTTTAAACAGTGGAGTCATGCATTCTTGCGCTCGAAGGAAGAAGAAGCAGGGCATTTCAAACATTCAGAAACGAGTTCATTTTGTATCCAATAGAAGTTATCTTATGAACGGATGAAACAGACCACCCCAATGGTACAAACAACACGCGCTGAAAGCCTTGCCATGTAGAAGGTCCTGGGTTCAAGCCCCAGCGATACCTTTTGTATTTATTCTATTATTTTTTTTCTAACAAACAAACAGGCCCTTTCCCCAAGCATAAAACTGTTTTTCTACACAAAAAACTGTTTTAAATACAAAAACTATTTTCTACACCAAAACTGTTTTAAAACACAAAAACTATTTTCTACACAAAAACTGTTTTAAATACAAAAAAAAAAAACTATTTTCTACACAAAAACACCAAAAATATATTTAAGTTATTTAGTTTATTTTATTTAACTTCTTACAATGAAAAAGACCAAAAACATTTTCCTATTTATTTTCTTTTCTTTAACTTAATTAAATTTCCTTAACAAAATACAAACAAAATTTATTTTCTTTTCATTCATGCCTTGTATATTATATTCCTTTCTATTCTTGGACAAATTCAATATGGTTGTAATATATAATTAGGATTTAATTTCTTGCAAATCCCCATTTATAAATTTGTACACCCCATCCCCAATATGTAATAGCGTAGGAAAATTTACTTTCCGCAATTTACCGCTTTCATATAAATGCTAGTAACTTAGGATGTGTATGGCAAGATAAAATCAACAAGTAGACAATCCTAATCAAAGACAAAAATGCATGCAATCAAACACACTATTCACACGTACACCTCTAGGGTAATCTCGCTTGTTGCCTCGGAAAATAGTCATGTCCCTCGAATATGGGCGTTTTAAGAAAGACCCTCAATAAAAAGATCGTAGTCCCTCGATGTCCCTCGATGTTGCCTTCGGTAAACGATCTAGTCTTATACCAAACTTGCTAAAATGTCTCATAAGTTGCCTTCTATGACTATATGATGACCCACGCCCTTCCCTTCACATCCAACGATGGGGTTTCTTACCAAATCAATGTTAAGATAGCAACATCTAAAGGAGGAGGAAAAGAACATAGACTTTTTGAGTAGGTAGGACGCTCGTAGTTGCTTGCTCTTGAACTAAAACCATTTTCCACACTTACACTTTCAAAAACATCTTTAAAAACAAACATTTCTTTGAACTATTTTCAAAAAGGTCCAACACTTTGTATGCATTCTTATAGAGACGAGAATCATTACAAAGTTTGCCTCAACGAAGGCGCTTTTTAAAAATACTTTCAAAACCCACCACAAAGCATTTTAAAGTGATATAGTAAGCAACTAAGAGCCTGTAGATAACTACAGATGAAAAGGGTGTTAGCATCTTCCCTTTTCATAACCTACCCCCTGAACTCAAGAAATAATCTCAAAGGTCTTTCCTATTCTTTTCACCCTTTCCTTATTAGATAAAAGACAAGTCGGTGGCGAATCTTGCTATCCACAATAATTGCGATCAAACGCAAAACAACCAAGTCAGTTCTCCCACCGTATTACAGGAACCTTAGAAGAGTATCATTGAAAGGTACCTTACATAACCTCTAAATCGCCATTGTTCTTCAGCTGAAACGGGGTGAAATTTACATTTCCTTCATGGTCAAGTGAAGGTGAACGATACTCAAGTTTGACCACCTTTCGATTCTCTGGATATTGCAAGAGAGAAAGCAATATCGTAATGAGCTCGGCGAATGGCGTGTCCTACAAGGACCTAAATTAAAGTGGTGTTTGCACACCACTAAAGTAGACAAAAGCAAGATGTGGATATGTTTGTGTCATTTTTAGTTGTGGTTTGTGATGGAGAATGAAATGGTTTGGAGACTCAATTTATAGCCTTTTTGGAGCAATATTGACTAAAGAAATCTTATCAGGACAAATTTCGGAAGTGCGCATCCAAAAACACCATGTTTTTTTTTAAGAAATGGGAGGTGAATTCGGAAGTGCGTGCATATGCGAAATAAGCCTTGTGCTATTTTTAAAAAAATTGAAGGTTAATTTGGAAGTGCACTTCTGAATTATGCAGAACCAGAATCAGCATCATTGTTTGTACCTAAGAGACATAGAAAACATAAACAAATGTAAAACTATATATATATATATATATATATATATATATATATATATATATATATATATATATATATATATATATATATATATATATATATATATATATATATATATATATATATATATATATATATATATATATATTGAAACGCATAGATTTTACAATATATTTGTCAATATATTCAAAAATGATTCGATTACATTCTAAAATGCACCGAACAAATTGTCACTGCTTAAATCTAAAACCGGATCTTTCTTAGACTTCCAGGGATGTAGCTGGAATAGGACACCCAAGTCTCAAATAAACCTGAACAAAATGTTGTGACCTCAGGTACCCAATACACATGATACGACTGAATGGATCTTCAGGCGAGAGAGTGCGAAGAGGAGAAATGGTTTCTGAAAAACCATATCTCGTCAAGTCGATGCACACCATCTCATATGCACTTGCTATAAGATGAACTATTTCAGGGAAGCTCATCCACTTTTCAACTGGTGTGTGAGTGTTATCACTTAGAACAAGAGCGTTGTGAACTTTATTGAATGCTTTAGTTGTAACATATAGTCGTGTGTAAAGTTCACTATGCATTGTCAATTCTGAAATTAGTGTTTGGCACACAAGAATGTGATTCTCCTCTCCTTTACCAAGTAACCCAGACGCAGCCCGATACCCGTAATTACCATCACTTTCCACATCCACTATTCTTTCAACGTGTTTGTGCATAAAAAGCAGTATCTCATCAATGTAGGTAATTGGTGGTGGTTGTGATTGTTTTATAATAGGCGATGTATGAGGTGGTTTGAAAATCTGGGTTCCCTTGTTAACACTTGTTTTAGATTTTGGAGTTGGAGAATCCGGGAATATTGAATCAACAACTTTGTGGTAAGAAGGATTCTGCTTTGTTGTACTGTCAGCTTGTGAAGTTTTCAAATCGCTTACGAAGGTGACTTTTCTCAACTTTTATTTAATGTGCAACTCTGTAGCATCATCCGCTTTAGAAAATATATCCATTATCACTTCCAACTCGGTTATGATGGTTATTGTTGTACCCCAAAATTTGCCCTCCATTTTTTCCACAAGAAATCACAGCTTCGGGCTTTTCCTGATTTTTCAGATTGGCGTAAGAATCAGTCAAACAGACTTTTTCTTATCAGTCTATCCAATTAGGGTTTTCATAGACTTTTGAAGCAGTTCAAGAAGATTGTCAGGGTTTGGTGGAGTTTGGCTCAAAATTTGATCAGGCAGGCGCTTCTGTGAAAATATAAACAAGAATCAGGGTTTTGTGCGCATATTTCTCAAAAAGAATTAATTCTATCAGTGCTTTTCAATTTACTCTGAGATATGGACTGAGGCTGTTGATTGAGAATTTGCAGTGTTTGGATTGAATCAGTAAATCAAAAAGGCATGTGGACGTTTTGTTTCATTAACTGTGCATTGTTTTGGATATTTGAAGCGCCGGGTTTATTATTGATTGATGTTAAGACCACAGTGTTTATCAGTTGTTTATTTATTCTAAGATTAGAATAATTGGGATTTATTTCCATTTATTATAATTTAAGAATTATAAACAATTAAATAAACATTTGAAGGAGAATTAAAATTAACTGACAAAAGTGGATTTTATTCATCTTTAATTATTTGTTACAATTATTATTTGTACACTGTAAATTTATTTACAGATGTTTACATTAATAATGTTACAATAATTAAAAGTAAAATAAAGCTATCCTAATTTCCTAAATCTTCATTCTGCTACTCCTCTTTTGCTCCATTGATTTTTATCTGCAAAACAAAGAAAAAGAAAAAGTCAAAAGCAGATAAAATGAAATTAAAAGCAGACAGAAAAAAAGGGGACTCATCATTAAAAGTAACTGGCCGGAATCAGTTGTTCCCCTCTCTGCAAATCACAAGATTGCTCTTGGTTCACAAAAAGGGGTAGAAAGTGCTTGCAAAAACATGAAATTCACAAAGTTACAATATTGCACAAATTCAAAGTTTGTCAAAAGCTGCCTAATTCCAAAAGTTCCAAACAAAGTCCAAAGGCAAACTGAACTACACATGCCTAACCAAAGTCCAAACTGGACAGCAAACTGTCCAAAACTGTCAAAGGTACAAGAGATGCCAAAAGGATATCAAGGCTATCAAAAGGGCTATCAAAGAGATATGCAAGAAGTACACAAAGTATGCAAGAAGTACAAAGTATGCAGAGTAAGGGAACTAATGCAAGCAATGTTCAATCATCATTTTCCAAGGCCTGATACTTTTTCAGAAAAAGACAAACTTAAGCAATAAAATGCTTTTTTTTAATCTGTCAAGAGAGAGAGAAAAGAGAGAAAGAAGAGGGGCTTACATTAGGCTTTAGGCTTGAGAAAAGATATAAACAAACTTATCAGAACATAAAGAAGGAGAGGCAAAAATAACACAAAGAAAAAAAACACAAACCAAACTGTAACAATGAAACACAGAGCTGCCTCCAAACCTCACAACAAGCCTTTCAACCTGCATAAGCCAGACCTGTTTCAAAGGCCTCAAAACAGAATCCTCAAAAACAAGCCCTCAAGCTTGCATCCAGCCAAAACCTGTCCAAGCCTTAACTGTACCAACAAACTATCAAACCTTAAACCAAAAAAAGCATAAACCTTTCAACAGGCCAAGCCTCAAAGCTTCAAGCCTATCACCTGTATCAACCAAGAAGCCATACAAAAGGCCATCAACCTGCTTCAAACCCAACCTGTCAGAAGCATAAGCCTTAAACCATTTCAAACAAACCAGAGGCCTAAAACCTCAAGCTTGCTGGAAGCCTCTAAACAGCAAGCCTTACCTGTGTCAAGCTTAAACAAACAAAAAGCCTTACCCGTGTCAAGCTTAAACAAACAAAAATCCTTTCAAGAACACAAGCCTAAAGCCTAAACCTGTCAAACTTGTCCCCAAAGCCAAATAAGCCATAGCAAACCAGAAAGAGCCCTCAAACACTAAGCATTCAAATCAACAACCACACCCTCAGAATAGGATCATCACAGGGTCAGCAACACTCAAAACCATCACTCAGAACATCAACACTCAAAACCATCATCAAGAGCATCAGTTATCAGAACTAACATTTCAGCTAGCAATCAAGCAAGCAATAAAAGAAGAGGAAAAAGAAGCAAACAAGCAGTCAGAGCATACAAGCAGACAGAAGCAACAAGCTAAGGTTTTCAGAACCTTCATCATCAAACCTAACAAAAAGCAAATACGAAATACCAGTTTCTCCAGAGCTCTTAACATCACCATCCCCTTGCCTTCAGCTGCCTGAGACGCGCCTCTGAATCCGCCTATCCTCCTCTCCAAACAACGATCTACAAAGGTAGTATTTCTCCCCCCTCCTTCTAGCGCCATGTGAACAACAATACATAAAAACCAGAATCAATAAATGAATTAAAAAAACATGCAAAATGGAAACTCGAAACCCTAATGCGTTAAGACAAGATCACATACTTTTGGTATAACCGCCGCCTGTAGCAATCGTGTGGAGAGAGGAGAAACGGAGGTGACGTCTGGCAACTGGGACGGGGAAAAGCATCAGAAACGTGGTTCGAACGAGGAGATGAAGGAAGCGAAAACGAAGTGAACGGCGTTGCGCCTCTGTAACTCAAGCCAAACCCTAATTCCCCTTTCTGAAACAAAACCAAACAACCCTTACAAAATATTGTTAAAACGTACTTGGGCCTCAACCCCATTTACAAGCCTTAAGCCCAATAATCTTGACGCCTGCCCCCTCCAATCTGGCGCGTACCCCCTTTCTGATTCTCTTTTAAAAGTTGTTTTGGGCCAAGGACAAGCGTGAAGCCCATTCTATTCCTTTTTTTAACTAACACTTTTTTTTTATCATCACATGACATTTTATTTACATAACTTATTTTTGTTAAATAAACCAATTGTTCATATTAAATTTAATTGACAATACTCTTTTTATTTTCTTTTTATGACATAATTAAATTTGTGTACATAAAAAATACTAACATAAAACATTAATACATAAAACTTAAAATATTTTCTTTTTCTTAAACTTAAAACATTTCCTTTTCTTTCCTTAAATTATTTTGTTTTGTACGTATTTAACAAAAAAATACAAAAAGATAATAATACTTAATACTTACTTAATTTTTCATTAAGTTAACATCCTTATCACTTGTAAATAAATCACCTACACTTACACAAATACATTGACACATTTACATTGCTTTATTCTTGTACATTTGATGCATATTACATTTGAGATCGCAATTCGATTTGGTTGTAAATTATTTGAACACTACTCTCCTAACAAGTCTCATCCCCATTTGTAAATATTTGTACCCCTACTCCCGGATACTTATTTGTAATAGCGTAGACTTTAAATTCCCGCAATTTATCGCTTTCAAATATACCATGGTTAGACCTAGGGTTTGTATGTAAATAAAATCAAACGTTAGATAACCTAATACAAGATAAATACATGAAATCAATACACCATTCACACTTGCACCCCTAGGGTAATCCCGCTTGTTGCCTTCCAAAATGGGCCATGCTTGCACGTTGGGTTTCTTTGGCAAAACAAAACAAACAAAATGATCATAGTCCCTCAATGACGCTTTCGAAAGTTGCCTAAAAATGATCAAGTCCCTTCAAGCAAAATTGCCAAAGACACTTGGCACCATTGCATTCATGGTCCATACGATGACTCGCGCCTGTCCCGTTAACATCCTAACACAAGATTATCCACCAAATACAATGGTGGAACAATACTGTTAAAAGGGTTAAAACATGAGAAAAACCTTTGAGTAAATTTAGGGGTAGACAACTCTTAGTTACTTGATCAACTTGCAAAACACACTTGCCTACTTTTCAAAACCACATTTCACAAACACAATTTCCAAACAAACTTTCAAAAACATTTGAAACATCTTTTCGAAAAGATACACACCTTTGTAAAACATTCGAGTAAAGAATTATTACGACGGTTGCCTAGACAAGGCCTATTTTTCAAAACATTTTTCAAACACACACACACACACACACACACCATTTCAAGCAATTGAAAATCAAGGCAAGTGATCTAAACAAGTAACTAAGAGCCCATGGATAACCATGGATGAAAAGGGTGCTAATACCTTCCCTTTTCATAATCTACCCTCCGAACCCACGAAACATCTCAAAAGGTTTTTCATGTGCTTTTTAACCTTTCCTTTAGGATAAAATAAAAAGTCGGTGACGACTCTTGCTAAACCGAACAAGTGCGAATACAAACGCAAAACCCAAGTCAGTTCTCCCACCGTATCACAGAACTGGCGACTCTGCTGGGGAGAAATTTAAAAGTGGGGTTACCTTAGGGTTTAGATCACCTTTACATACTTGCTTTGATTGCCTTGATTGCTTTACTTTTTGGGTCCTTGTTTGGGATTGTTGTAAATCCTACACCCGGATTTGGGGCACCTTTTTAGGTAAATAGCAATAAAACTGCGAGGGAACTGTGCGGGGTATACCGACATGGTTGAAGCAGTAAGATATGTTAGTGTGACATATTTGTGAGTACCGGTAACCCTTGAGTTCAATCAAGGAGAGTACGGGGCCGCTGAGTGATGTCGTGAAGCACTAACGAACTCTTAGAACCTTAATTGACCATCCTAGCCTTTTTAGGGGTAGTGAGATGACCGACTTTGGTGCAGTCCGAAGTTGGTAGATACTCGATACTACACTCATTGAGGGTTGTTTTCTTGGAATATTTTGGTCGCCAGTTAAGTGGCTAAACCAAAACAATGAACACGGAAAACAATCCCATGATATTGAGCTCCTTAGAACCCGGTTTCTATTTCTAGGACAGGATGAGCCAACTAACTTCAAGAGGGTACTTACCTACAAACCCCATGCAAGCCTAAACCTAAGGACTTGTTTGCTTTGTGTGAATATGATTACTTGTATATACACTTACTTGCTTTTGCATACATGTACATAACATCATACCATCATACCATAGCATTTTCAATAACCATTTCAAGGATCTCGAGGGTTCTTTTGATGCAGGGTCACGTTGAACCAGACGTCTACCAAAGGGCCATAGGTTTTCTCCTCTAAGCAAATGCCATCAAAGATCAAGTGCAACAACTTGAATCAGGGGCTATGACCCACTTGACATGGTGAGCTTGATTCTCATGGAAAGGCATCCATCGGTGCAAAGTTCTCCAATCAAAGATCAAGTGTAACAACTTGAATCAGGGGCTATGACCCACTTGACATGGTGAGCTTGATTCTCGTGGAAAGGCATCCATCGGTGCAAAGTTCTCCAATCAAAGATCAAGTGCAACAACTTGAATCAGGGGCTATGACCCACTTGACATGGTGAGCTTGATTCTCGTGGAAAGACATCCACCGACGCAAAGTTCTCCAATCAAAGATCAAATGCAACAACTTGAATCAGGGGCTATGACCCACTTGACATGGTGAGCTTGATTCTCGTGGAAAGACATCCACCGGTACAAAGTTCTCCAATCAAAGATCGAAGTTCAACCTCTAACATTCTCTTGTGTTTACCCCAAGAGATCCTTGAAAACATTGCATATATATCACACATATCATTGCATAACAGGTTTCTCCCATACAGGTATCCTTATCTTCCTACTGTTTATTTCAGTAAGATGGATATGGAACAAACGGTGAAAGATCTCCAAGCTCAAAATGCTCAACTCCAACAAATGCTGCTGGCTATGGGTAAAGGGCAAGAGGATCTGACAGCTCTTCTTCTCAAAGACAAGAAGAAGAAGTCCAAGAAGGCAGCCCGCATCCTGAACTTGAGGAGAAGACCTAAGACCCTGGACCTTGCAACTCCATCCAACATAAGGGATAGTCTTGAAGAAGACCACAATTTGGAGATTGATGAAGCTGGTTACTCCGAAGAACAATATCCTCTCGCTGATGACAAGTACAAAGAGTTGGAGGACCGCCTCAATGCTATGGAGATTCAACAAATACCTGGCTTGGATCTAGGAGACATGGGTTTGGTTCCTGGATTGGTCATCCCTCCGAAGTTCAAAGTCCCTACCTTTTCCGTGTACGACGGAGTTTCTTACCCTAAGATGCACCTAACGTCTTATGTCCGCAAGATTCAACCATACGCAACTGATCCAAAGCTTTGGATCCATTTCTTCCAAGAAAGTCTGGTAGGGGCTCAACTTGAGTGGTTTTATCAATTGAAGAGTTCTCGCATCCACACTTGGAAGGACTTAGCTTTTGCTTTCTATGAGCAGTATCAATACAATGCTGATCTTGCACCAACTCGTGTGCAATTGCAGAGCATGACCATGGGTTCCGACGAGAGCTTCAAGGGATATGCCCAAAAGTGGAGAGATTTGGCTGGTAGGGTGCAACCTCCTTTAACTGATAGGGAGCTGATTGACATCTTCATGGGAACTTTGATCGGGCCTTTCTTCAATCACTTAATTGGAAGCTCCTCAGCCGGGTTCACCGAGCTAATACTGACCGGCGAGAGGGTCGAAGCTGGCATCAAGAGTGGAAAGATCCAAGGAACTACATCCTCGGATACTCAAATAATTCCCTACAATGGAAAGAAAGAGTCCAATGCTGCGAACAGTCAAAAGGGTCGTCATGACCAACACGTAGGGTCAATCTTGATCTCTAATCCTACGCCTGCTCAACAAAGACAGGGGCATCAGCATAAGGAGGTCGCACCTAAGAGACAGTTCACCAAGATCAACATGTCACTGTCTCAGGCACTGCAACACTTGTTGAAGAGGGATCTGATTACATTGAGGGCTCCCCTCCGGAACCCAAATACTTCTGCTCCTACCTATCATCCCAATGAAAGGTGTGCATATCACTCTGACAGTCCGGGGCATGACACCAACAACTGTTGGCCTCTGAAGAATAAGATCCAAGACATGATTGATGCCAAGGAGATCGAGTTTGACCCTCCGGAGACTCCAGCATGATCACTGCTCCTATGCCAGCTCATTGAGATTGTGTTTGTTTCATTTTGAATTTTCAAAGTTGTAATCTTTTGTTATTCAAACAATTATCTTTTAATGTCAAACTCTGTTTCATTAATGCATTGCAAATGTTTGTCTTGAATTCATACATTCGTTTTCACTACTCTTATGCTTTCTTTATGATATTTAACTCTTGATAAAAAGTTGCAAGCCTTTAGAGGGAGGATGACGAAACGATACCATAATCTCATACAGTATGCTTTTGAACAGACCTTGCTAATGATGTACATGCATTTCTTTCAATTCCCAAACACTGGAGTTATAAGGAAGATAATCCCTAGTCAACCCCTTCGAGCCAAAGAAGTAGGAGTTTTCTGTTCTAAACAATCAAAACCTTTGATATAAACCTGGGGCAGGGTAGTCTCTCAGTTAATTCAAAAGAGGTGTGCATTGAAGTCGCAAACTCTCAGTTCGTAATACAACAAACGACATCAAAAAAATCAAGAACATTCCTTTGGAATCAAAAGACAGTGATGGTTCCCTATCACATAGGCAGTCAATCTCTCAAAAAAGAAAAAGCCCACTGAGCCAAAACCTGTAAAGGAGGCTTAAGAAAGCTGGGGCATCCCGCTGACTGTAGTCTCGAAAACAGGAACAGTCAGGCAAAAGTTAGGGATCAAAATCAAAATAAAGAGGTCATTACAAATCCGCAACAGCATGAAAAATGTTGCAAAAGAAAAAAAAGGAGATGATGACTGCCTCCTAAATTCAATTGGTGAGCCATCACCCAAAAGTCGTTCCAAACTCGAATAGAGTGCGACGCACAATTAATTGAGCTTAGGATCGAAGAACATCACGAAGAGCGGGTGGGTACAAATATACTTTGAGCCTTTATCCTTTGTTTCTTGAACTGTGAACCAAGCCACGTTACAACCCTTCAAAAGTCCTAATTGAAGCATGGGTTAGTTCGAAAGCATACTGTTACAAAAGGTATCCTGACTCCTGTAAGGCTTTGCTCTAAAATCTTGTGTTGATTTGTCTTATAAAAAGTTTTCTGCTAAAAAACGCGTTTTTCAAAACTTTGAGACAAACATAAACTTTGCATTGCTTGAATATCACTGTTTGCATTTGGCTATTTGTTTGACAGCGAAGAAATTCATACAGCGAATGTTCGGAGGAACGAAAACTCTCTCAGTGAGTAAAATCATAAACTTAGTTTCTAAAAGACAACTTGTTCCAAAGAAGAGAAAGTTAAAATATCTTAAGACAATGTTTCTAACTGAAGTCTAGATGCTGAAGACTTTGTGTTTGTAATAACAAGGTTCTGAAGATAAGGATTCTTAAAGAACCAAGTGCTAAAGATTCTAAAGACAGAAGGTCTGAAGATTCCAAAGACTTGAAGTTCTAAAGGTCGAAGGTTATCTATAAACAGGTTCTGAAGACCAAGTGCTGAAGACTCTAAAGACGCAGTTCTGAAGACTCTAAAGACTTGAAGTTCTGAAGACCTTACATTATGTTCCCGCTTCTAACCTCATTCTCGCAGAAGCCTCTAAAGTGAAGAAGGAAATAATATAATGGTAACACAGTACAATAGAACACAATACGAAAAGCTTTATGCCACTACCTCTCCATTAACTTAAAGTGTGGAAGAGATAAGAATGTCGTAGTACTATTTGTAACGAATCTTTTTCAAATAGCCAACGACTCTATTTTGCTTGGCTATATAAGAAAAGAATCGTATGTTTGATTTGGCTTATTTGGTTAGTTGGTCAGCTTGTTGCTTAACACATGATGCTAAACGAGCTAAATATTGATGAGCTTTCCATAGACTGCTTGGTTGGGTGCTAAAAGTTGCAAGTTGTAAGTCACAGGTTGTTGATGTTCAAGTTAAAAAGAAAAGCTATCATTATTAGAACAAAACCAAAACCAAGCTATAATCTACTATAACAACATGAAGAATTCTTCAAGATGTTATTCAATTTACCAATCATATACATCCTGGAAGAATAATGAAAAAGCAAGGAGTTATTGATTGTATCTTGCTTAATGAATAAAGAAGATAAAGATGAAGAATTCTTCAAGATGTAATTCAAATCATCAATCATATACATCTTGACAAAATTATGAAGAAGCAAGGAGTTATTGCTCATAGCTTGCTCAACATAGAAGATGAAAACAAGAAGACTACAAGATTATGCATTTAATTTAGATTAGATTTATCTTTGTAGAAATATGTAAAACACAAGAGTTGTTTCTCAGATTGTATTATTTCTTAGGATCTTCATGTAAATTATTTGTACATAAAAGTTGTTGCTCAGAATTTTGTTAAACAATATATGCTTAAATTACGAGTAATCTGCTTGATAAGAAGCACTCATGTAATCTCCAGAAAAACCAGTATGATTAGAATTGGTTGGAATCTCAAGTGATCGAGTGAAGATTATAAGACTTGAGAATACTTTGGATGCGGACATGGTAGATGAAATCCTGGTAGTGGATTTTATTGGGTCAATGGTAGTCATATCTCAAAGGGGACTGAGTGAAGGTCAACCTTCTGAGATCATTGATGGATGTCATTGGAAGGAAATCCTGATAGGAGATTCTGGAGAATCAGATTCTGTTGGGTCAATGAATGTTATATCTGATTTGGATCCCTGAACGTTTCATTGGATGTTAGTCACTGATGGTTGCCCATACGATTGTAATCAGATTGATTATAGTGGATTAAGTCCTTGAGTTCAAGGCGAAATCACTTCGGAAGGATGGACTGGATTAGCTTGGGGGTTTCTCAAGTGAAACAGGATATTGCGTGTTCTTTACTTTTGATTATGCTTTAGAGTTTATGTTTTCTGAACCAAATTAGAAGCATTAATTAGAAGCAACACTCATAAGCATTGTTCAACGAATAATACTTAGAAGTGAAAGTTTTAGAAGAAAGGAAAACTCAATTCAAACACCCCCTTTCTTGCCTTTTCTTCACACTTTCACTTTGGTCTTCAAGTTCCGGGGAACAGAAAACAGGGAAGATAGTTTCTCACAGACGGCGCCACTGATCTTACCGTTGATCAGAACCTGCAAGTTAGTCAGAGGATGATCTTTGACGGGCTGGAAAGTTGAGGAAAAAAGGGGGTTATACTTGCAAGGCACTCCGACGATCAAGTAAGTTCGGGTGCAAAGAGATACAAGCAAAGTATTAGGGTTTCAGAGATGAATAGTGAATACATGGGCCTCACAAGTGTGAGGAATTATATAATACCCCTAGCGCGTAGCCATTGACTCCTATTTTTGGACCTAGATATTCGGGTCTGTGAATATAGGAACTGCCAAGACTTGGTCAAACCGGGCAGATATGCCCGCAACTACCCGTTAGTTCTGAGGACGAGGTAGATTAAGAGCAGCGATCTAGTCGACTTTTTGTTATCTGGTCGACTTGATGTTGGGCCGACGGAGAAGTGTCCATCGGACATTGCTGGTCTCGCTGGTCTGGGAGAGCCATCGACCGACGATTGTCGACAGAGGGAGGGGGATTTCTGACCATGGTCGAATGGGTTGTGCTGAAGGTGGAGCATATACTAGGCTCATTCTAGCTGTTGGGTCAGTCTAGAACATAAGCTTTGTATGCTCTCTTTGTTATACTCAAACACTTAAAACTTGATTTGGAGACGAAAATTCCATTTAGAATGATTAAGGTTTTGTTGAGGGTTTTGGTTATGGGGGGAGAAAATGAATGAAATAGTTGGGATGGGTGACCATGCAGCATTCTAATATGGAAAAGGAAGTTTCAGATACTCACATCCGAACTCACCTTTCAAAATGTTTCGGATGTGCATATTCGAAACCATCTTAAATATTTAAAATCCAGCGTTTAAGTATTAAAACGTGTAAAAAAGGTGCCTTAGGATATGCACATCCGAAACATGTTGGGAGATGCGTTTGGATGTGCATATCTGAAGGGTATTTTCGGGTTTTCAGTGCTGAAAATCACCACTACTAGGTATAAAGAGAAATTCTTCCTGAAAAACTACTCACTAAAATGAAACTGAACTTTTCTCATTTTCATCTTTTAATAAAATTGGTATACTTATTTGTTATGGTTCCATAGAATCATCATAAGGGAATCAAGAAGCAGAGAATAAACTGAAACTGAAAAGACAATTTCTCATTCTATTATTGTTATATGAAATTCACTTTTGAAAATTTGAAAATGTCTCTGGATGAATTCGAAAATGCATCTATGAGCGCACTAAATACTATTTTTTTAGTTCAGAGATGCCGCTCTGAATACACCTCTAGAGTAAATTCGGAGATGCATGTCTGAAGTCACCTTTCGCCTTAAAGTTTGGAGATGCGTCTCCAAATTGTTTCCTGTATGATTTTTTCACAATCAATTTTCTATTATTGTGGTGTTTTCAATTAAAACTAATGTCAATTTGATTAAAATTTTCTTAATTTGTTTCAACGATTAATAAAGCCGAATATTATAGAACCACGTAAATCTTTAATAAAACTGAATATTAGAGAAACCGAATATATTATTATAACAATTGTTCTGAAGATTGATTAAAGTTAAACAAAATACAATCAAATGTATAATCTATTGTGTATGCCTAATCCTAACACTTTGGTTCCTCCTCTGCCCACGGTAAGCCATGACACTCTGTACCTCAGAAATAATGTATTGTACTTGAGCGACCGCTTCAGCTCTACCTCTCGCAAACACTCTAGACTTGATGCCCACAATTGCAAGCCACATAATGGTTTGACAATGCAACAACATATCAACAGCATGGTCGTCCATGGCCGACTCACTCTCCAAGATATCCTTATAAGCATAACTAGGTGGACGTCCAGGAGCGTCATGTGTCATGTAAGAGTGTGACACCTTATAAAACTATGTAATATAACCCTCCACATAAGACCACTCAGATATGTAATTTCCTGACTTTGATACTCATCCAGTACCAGACAACTCTCAAAATCCACCAGAATACCATCCAATTGTCTACAGACAATAGTGATTGGAGAAGCTTGCAAGGGAGACCTCAGAATAATTTAGACGTACCCAAACTACCACATGCACCACTCAGAAAGATACATGCACATAATATTGGTACCACATACCAATCATCCAGAGTATAAGGAAATAGGGTCGAATGGAACAATGTTCTGATGAGCACCGTATGACCTCCATCTTACGTCATCATGTTGAGTCTGGGCGATATACACATGGTGCAATAATATATGATTATTCCCTCTACTAGGGACAACTCGACAAGCATATGTCCAATCATGAATATATATATATATATATATATATATATATATATATATATATATATATATATATATATATATATATATATATATATATATATATATATATATATATATATATATATATATATATATATATATATATATATATATATATATATATATATATATATATATATATATATATATATATATATATATATATATATATATATATATATATATATATATATATATATATATATATATATAACGGGTCACGATTAAACTCAGAGATGAAATGATAGTAAGCAAGGATCCATCTCTGAAAATGAATAAGAAAAAAGTATTAGTAACAACTGTGAAAAAAATATAAATTTGTAACTTAATAGTGGAATTTGGAAATTACCGTAAGTAAGGTGCATGAGCATGTCATCTACTTCGTCGTCCATTTGAAACCTTTGTTCAGGTTGGAGTACAGGTAAACCAAGCATGTTGCCCCCCAATTCCACTCACCAATGGTCTCCAAGTTAATAACATATTTGAGGTATGCCAAATCCACATAATTTGCATTTTTGTCTACAAACATGAACGTGCCAACCAAAAATAGGAAATAGCACCTCAGGGCACACTCTCTATGATAGGTAACTCAGAGATCATCAAAGTTTGGGTGATCAGCTATCTTCAAAAAATTTCCATACAAGTCCGACAACTAAGCAAAATTGGCATGTGCACCCTTGGTGCTTTGACACTGCTCAAAGGTTTATACGGGGTCAACTCCCAAATAAACCTTCATCATTTGTTGTGTCTTAGACCTATTGATCTTAGAATAATCAAGCAACCTTCTTCTGATGGGAAGGTGTAGGAGGCATACTACATCATCTAGCGTAATAGTTATCTCACCAATGGGCATATGAAAAATGCCACCTCTCAGCAAATGCAGTCTACATGTCATGGATGATGTTAGTGTACCCTATAGCATAAAGACCGGCTAGCCCGGAGTTTTAGATTACATTTTGGAACCAACTTTCCTTGGGATGATAAAGACCGTGAATCTTTCTTGCGTGATTCACACTTTTGAGGCAATCACACTCCTGTTGAAAATAAAATATAACATGATCAGCTGGGTTGATTTTGGATAAAAAATAAAAAATAGAGGCAGTTCATAAATGTTGATACATGACCAGTTCAGAAATTTATCTCTCCTTCTCAGACATGCGGAATCATATGCTCTCCAAAGTATATGAGTAAAGACATATTTGTGGGCCCTCCTGAAAACGGGTCTGCAAGGGGGGCATCCTCAGCAACCCGCACCTGGGGTGCAACTGGGGCAACTGGGTCCTCCTCATCATGGTTCGCACCACTCTGGGATCCCGAACCTCGTGATAAGCGATTAATCCTAGAGTATGATGCCTCCCTATCATGAGGTTGAGGAGGGGA